>BSBM01001331.1:17105000-18457010 GCA_027924585.1 Larix kaempferi | reverse complement strand
GCTTAGTACTGTAGAAGATGATGCTCCAATATTGAAGATGTTGAAGATGTTCCAGTTGCTGATGATGTTGAAGAAAACTTCCGATGATTTATAGATGTATCACCTTGATGTTGTTGATGATGCTCTCTCTCCTTGCTCCTATAGTTGATGTTGTTGTTGTCAGTAGAATACCCTTCTCGTTAAGGGGGAGTGTTGAAACATTGTAACTTCGAAGAATATTCTATTGTATTTTATTGTTGTAATTTATTTAGAGATGTTTTATTCCTCCGTCGGGATGTCATTATTGTATTTGATTATGTAAATTCATTGAGGTAAATCCTCCCTTGTAAGTCGGGGAAATAGATTCCCTTTGAGTCAATTGTAATGGGGTGTTTAAGTCCCCTAGAGGAGTAATCCGAACCAGCATTAAGCTGAGTGGTTAAGTTGTTGGGGGCGACCTAGTTAGGGAAAATGTCAAGTGGAAGATAAAGTATAAATAGGAGTGATGTGCTCCTCATTTGGACACACACTCACTTGTGGATTGCGCATAGGAGAGAGAGAGAGAGATATCTGCAAAGGAGAAGGAGCACTTGTTTGGGGTTTTGTTTTTGTACTTTTGATCATCTATATTGAGGAAGTTTTGCTGGGTTTTCTACCCCATGAGGGTTTCCCAGTATAAATTTGTGTCTCCTGTGTTTATGTTGTGCTTGTTATTCTTTCAGTGATCCTATATATGCTATTGTTGTGAAATTGAATTGAATACTGATGTTATCTATATTAGCATATTGAATCTTAACATAACAATGTCCCATTCCTCAATTTTAGACCTCCCCAGTATTACCATTACAGATCATGTTCACCGACCCAAAATGCCCCTCCATAAACGAGAAAACAAGGACTTTGACATATACAGACTGCTTAACTTGCTACGACTTCCAGTCCAGATACTAAAGTAATCCAACAATAATTTCAACTTCCTAAACTTCCTATAGACTCCATTACAAAACCGATAAACAACTAGAAACAATGAGAAGCAGTGTTAAGGAACTTGACGAAGACTCGCCATACCAGCCAACCTAGGAGGAAGCATACCAACTTAAGAACCATCCATCGTAGGGGAACGAGGCATGAAGGAGATGCCCAGATGGTGAGCAATTACATCTATTTTCTTGTGGAACATGCACGAATCGACATGGTGCTATTTCCATAAATGCACTGGGACATCATCCCCCGCTTGTTTCTCCTCATGCTCCTAGAGAACCCGAGCAAGCAACCCCTTCATGACCCAAAACAGTGAAACCGTTATGTCATAAAGAGTCATTCTATCTCGTGTCGCTCCCAGATCTTGAATCCAGGGTTCCAATTACTTAAAATCCTTAGTCGGATTCACAGTCTCCAAATCCACCCATAGCTCATGCTCAATCACTTCAATCTCCTCACGAATTCCCTGTGGAACCGTGGCCTTAAATAACCAGGCAGCCTGTGCTTCCTTGAGTATTCACAATTTTCCCTTTTACGGATCCCCTCCTCGCCTTCCTTACTTGCACTGCTCCGTTCCATGGAACCGTGCTCACCACTCTCTTTATACTCAATAATCAGGCTTCCAGGCACTAGTGGATCAACATCCACCATTTTCCTATAGAAACAACAATTTCCGTGAGTTTTGCTCAGAATAATCGCTAACTAAAGGGCCTAAACTTTGGTTAAAACAACAAGGTCTCGGTACGTTCCTTCTAGCAAGATCCGCATTCATACCCGAGAAATCACTCACAATCATGACAACATTAAATTCCCCATCATTCTTCCAACAAATTGCCCAGGAATAGAGTATTCCATCCCACTCCATAACTATCCTCGTACTAACTCTACAGTCGTCCATTTGGACAATGATGCCAAAGTACTAGCTCATAAACTCGCCACCCTCCCTCTTCATGAGACTTCTCCTCAACACATGCCCCATAATCCACGCCATGTGCTTCCTTAATGACATCTGCTTTCCCTGAGTTCATCCGCATCCAGGGTATTTCAATCATGTAACTTATTTCTAACTAGTTTGTCGTTTTCAGGCAGGATTTTGTTGTTTTTAGGGACATTGTCAAATTTGCAATATTTTCAAATATGTAATTTTAACATTTCAAAATTATAAATTTAATTTAATTTATGATATTTGAATTGATATAAATTATCAAAATTTATAATATAATTTTAATTGATGGTTTCTGGGCCTTAGGGTCTGAAACCTTCTCTAAATGAATTGCTTGTTCTCTTGTTTGGGTTGATCATCATACCTTTTATAGCAAGTCTTTCTAGGTGTATTTGAAATCACGAATCTTTTGTCCTAGTATTTCTCTCCTTAGATTCCTTGGATCATTTACTTTAGCATTGTTTCGAAACCGTAACCTATCCACTTAAAACATAGCTCGATACTTAACTCAGGCTCTAAGAGTAAGCAAGGTATATTGCTCTTCTAATCTTCTATCTTTCACTGGTATCCTGAATATATACATATAAGGGGTTTTGGACTTACGACCAACCTTGGGTCTCCCCCATAGCTCATCTAGTCACCTTTAGTGTCCTGGGTAGCTTAAAGTGACGAGAATATTACCTGAAGTTAAAACCATATTATCTTTGGGGGGTAGGATCCTTGAAGGTCACAACTTTAGCAACCATCATTCTCTACCGTCTTGAATAGGATCAATTGTTTTGGGTTTCTACAAGAATTGTGATAACAACCCCTAAACCCAATTTGAGAGTCAAATTAGTGATTAGTTATCACTTAATTTATTTTCTCTTGAAAATGGCAAAAAAAGACAAAATAAAGGCAAATCGACATCCCAAAATTTGAGGGAATATGCCAAAGACATATTAGCAGTGGTGGCACAGTCAATTGACAATCAAATCAAGTTAAATGGAGGTCGAATCAATCAAATCAATCAAAGGAGAGTTAAATCCATCTTGAATGGGGCACATACTTCCAAGGGGAGGGCACATTTCTTGAGTTGGCATTGTGGTAGTGGATGGGAGAGCATACCAAGGAGGGAGGGCGCACCTCATGAGAGGTGGCGCCCATCCCAAGAGATCCACTCAAAGATCAATCCCTCAAATTACACAAATTACTCGCCCTTGCTCTCCCACTTGTCAATTCTCCCCCCCTTGATGAGTGCGCCCCCCTAGGTCGTCATTTTGCTATAAAAGCAAGGCCTCTCCTCTCTTACAAGCTAGTTAGAGTTGCAAAGAGAAGGATTTCTTGTTGTAATAGTTTGTAGTATTCTTTTTTGCTTGGAATAAAAAGGATTTGGAGGCTAGATGGTGTCGTGTATTATTGTGTGGATGAGCATTGCCATATTTTACTGAGCTAACTTGTGCTTTTTATAGTCTTGCTTCTTATGCTTTTGTGAATCTGGCCTTGGGAAGACTGCTATTAGTTAATAGGAAAAGAGTTTGTATGTAAGTTTACTTGCTAATTCTTTTTGTATATGTATTCTTAGAGATATAGATCTAAAATGTTTTATATGTTTATAATCATGTTGTTTTAGTCTCTTTTCATATGTATTACCATATCTCACGAGTATTTTTTCCAGTTGTTGATTAGTTGTAGGTCTCCTAGCTTGGAGAAGAGGCGGATCTAGTTTGTTTCTTCATCCTCTTCAAGCATCTTCAAGGCATAGTCCCTCGACATTCCACCGGAAATCTCCTTGGTTAATCATTCTGGCATCAAGCATCTTCTTTCTCTCTTTCTCCCTTTAAAATCAATTCTCTTTGGTTACCGATTCTCATTAGTTTTTATATCTTGTCTTTTAAAAGTAATATTTTAAGTAGATATGATTTTTATATGCTTATATCTTAGTGTTACAAAGTTTATTTTATACTAGATCTAGCACAACTACTTCCTTTTATGCAAGTCATTTTATAGCAAATTCAAAGTCTTGAAGTAGGGATTTAGTTCTTGAGTTTAAAATATTTATTTGGCAAGTTTCAAGTGCCTTTCATTGGCTGCCCCAAAAAGGCAAGCTAAGACCCTAAGGAAAGCTTGCTTTCCTCAGTTATTTTCTCATCTTTAAGTTTAGTTTAACTTAGTATTTTTTTAGGATATTTTTAGGACATTTTTGGGACTGTCCAAAGACACTTTCAAAGAGCTTTTGGGTGTCTTTTGCTACTAATAGCTTGCTGTTTTTTCAGTTTTGATGAACAGGTAGAAGGAAACTCCAGTGAATTTGTGAGCTTTGAACCATCCAGAGCACCCCGGACACTTCGTTCCACTTCTAGGTAATTTTTTCTTAGAATCTGTAAGCCTTTAGATCCCAATTGATAAGGACCAAATGCATATCTTCAATCATTGTAAAAAATTAAATAATAAAGAGAAGCAAGCAGGCTACCTAGTGCCCACACCTCATCCCCGCAGGGGGTATTTGTGTCGTCTCATTTTTCATGGCTTGAATTCTCTTTAACCTTTCGCTTTTTTTTTAAAATTTTTTTGCTTTGATTAATTAATCTAAATTAAAATTAACCGTTTGTTTCTTTCGATTCAACGTCAGGCCACAAACTAACTCAGAACTCCAAATCTTTCATCTTGTAACATTCACACTCACCGCCGCACTTAAGTAGTTTCATTTCATTTATTTTCTTTTGCAAAAGTAACGAACCTCGCTACGTTTTCTCGAAGTATGCTCTCGTTTCTACTAAAAAGGCTTGCCTGAGTAAGTGGCACGTAAGTGTTGTACAATAAGAAAAGAGATTTGTAGTTTTAGTAATTACAAAACATTTCTTTTTTGCAAGTTTATTTTAGTTTTTGTAACGAATTGGACTCAAAATATCCGTATGCTCTGGACCTCCGCGACTTGTCTGATCTATTGGTCATAATCAGAAAGGGATTAGAGTGAATAGTCTTAATAGGACAATCCACTTAAACTTATTTTTAAGAACTCAGGAGGTCACATTGAACTTTTACTACGGAGTCGGGGCGGGGGGTACTCGTTAATGAGGTTCGTCCTCTCCTCGTTGGACTCCTAGTAGTGTTGCTCCGTGTTTAGTTTGAAGAATAGGTTCTTAGTGGTCCAAACCAAGAATGGACCCACTCCTTAATCAACTCACTAATAATAATAAAACACACCAAGAGCACATTCAAAATGGTTCCTTTTCAACATTGTATTTACTGGAACTGGTCTTATTGTTTATCATGATTTTGTTTTGAAGCATTCACTTTCATGCAATGATGATGATGTATTTTACATGTTGTTAGATTGTACTATTATTTCTCTTGTGTTTTAAATCATTTAAATCCTAGAATTAATTTTGTAAGTTAGCTTAAAAGCCTAATTTATTTTATTAGGGACTACCCCCCTTGGATTTTCTAGGAGTTTCCCTGGATGGAAGAGTTGAGTGTTGAGTGTCAGTATCTTAACTCGAGAATTTCCCCCAAGGATGCACCAAGTGGTTTAAATATATTTTCCACGTTATCCAAGTGCATATCAGGTGGCAAGAACTCTAAAACTGTCCACTAACTAAAAGCTAACTAGAGTGACAGTAGTTGTCAAATTGCTTTTTCTGATTAGGTGCATAAACTAAGAGATAACTGATAATTACAAATTTAAAATTCCAGAGAAAATTTTTGCATGACTCTAAAATTGACCAATAACTAAAATCTAACTAGAGCGGCTCTAGTTGTCAACTCGCTTTTCTGATTAAGTACATAAACTAAGAGATAACTGATAATTACAAATTTAAAAAATCCTGAAAAAACACTAAAATCCCAATTTGAGGCATTATATGAAGGAATTTGGCCCTGGAAAATTGTCGAAACGAGGTCCGATCAAAAGGATCTTATCGAATACGACAGTGAAGTCTTTGAGACACAACTTCCTATTAAATTTCAGTCCAAATGAATAACCAATTCAAAAGTTACGACCCTTAGAAATATTTGCATCATTCTCCTCTGGTTGAAAAGAACGTAGCTCCTGCAAGTTACTGTCTTCAAATTGATACCACTTATCGTGATTCGGGTTTAGCAAATCCCCCTCTGTAATCCATGTAGCCTTTGTTGGTGCTAATCCTTCCCACTGGACCATATATTGGTTGTGTTGGTCTTTTTGAGTATGAAGGGTCTTCTTATGTAAAATATGTGCAATATTTTCCTTTTTATTGATTGGAATGGCCTATTGACTATCCACCTCTACCTCACTGTCATCACCCAGATTGTATTCATGGAATATATATAAATTAGAAATCTTAAACACAGGGAAAATATGATTTCAGCTGGTAAATTGACTTTATAAGGATCGTCGTTAATTTTCTTGAGAATCTCGCAAGGACCAATTTTCTTATACTTCAATTTGTGGTAGGTTTCTCTAGTAAACCGTTCTTTTCGTATATAAACCATCACCAAATCACCTTCATTGAATACCTTGTTGTTGTAAATGTAACTTCGGAAGATATTCATTTATATATTATTATTATACCTCAGTCGGAGATGTTTTCCTCCGTTCGGGGATGTCAATGTTGTATTTGGTCATGCAAGAATATCGAGGTAAAATATCCATTGTAAGTCAGGGAAATAGTTCCCCAAAGGTCAAATGTAAAATGTATTTTTGAGTCTCCCTAGGATAGGTCGGCCCAGTCAATTAGACAAGTCGGCCCCATTGAGGAATTAGGCCACTCTCACTTAAAGTATAAATAGAGAGAGTCACTCTCTCATTTGGCACTCACACTCACTCAAGCAAGTTCGCATCAAGTGAGAGAGAAGACAAGTTCGCTGGAGGAGAAAGAGAGAGAGCTGCAGAAGACATCTTATATTTTCGTTTTCCATCTTGTTTGATATTGTACTAGTGACAAATCTATTTCTGAGGAAGTTGTGGGGTTTTCTCCTTTATGTTTCCCCCAGGGAAATTCTTGTCTTTTTTGTTTTGCTGTGCTTGTTTATCTTTCAGTTTAAATATCTAACTAAATTGAATTAAAGTGCAAACTCTAATATGGTATCAGAGCCAATATGAAAAGAAGGCATTGTGCAACAGCAGGAAACTAGGGATTCCTAGTTCAAGGTCTTCTCTCCACAGATCATCAAGAAAAGAGGGATGGGATAACTCGGCCTAGGAGGGAACATCTTTTGGAGGAAGCATAATTCAATTTGAAGCATTTTCATTTTTGACCCAGTCACTAGTGTCGGGAGAAAACTAGGGCACCAAATGTTTGGGGTTTCCCTCCACCAATCCAAGCAAAGGAGTACACTGGACAACTCGCCTTGAGAAGGCTCATCTTCCTATCCATTCATAAGTTCAAAATTCCAAGTTTGGAAAATTAGGGTTTCTCTCACAGAGTCACAAACCCTAGGTCATCCAACTCCAGAACTAGGTTGGGCATCTCAAATTGGTAAGAACTAATTATTTTCTATTTCCATTTGAGGTTCTAATTTCAAAACGACAAATCACACCAAGCTTGAGGATAAGTTTGAAGGAGCTGACAACTTCCGAGCATGGAAGTATAGAATCTCTCTTGTCCTAGAACAAAATAATTTGGACAAGTATGTCAATTAGGAGGTTCCAAAACCAGAGGGAGAAGAGGCAAAGACAATCCACAAGAAGAACTTGATCAAGGCCAAGAGGATTATTGCAGACTCCATCAAATATCACCTCATCCCTCATGTATCATCATTGAAGACTCCCAATGAGATGTTCGATGCCTTGACGAAGATATTCAAAGGGAAGAAAATCAATCGAAAGATGACACTAAGGAACCAACTCAAGAATGTGAATATCCAACACTCAGAGACCATGCAATCTTACTTCACAAGGGTCTCTAAAATGAAGGAGCAACTTGAAGCAATTGAAGACAAAGTAGAAGAAGGAGAGATTGTTATGACCACCTTGAATGGTCTCCCAAGATCATGGGACTCATTCATTCAAGTAATATGTGTCGGGAAGAAGCTGATCACCTTCAACAAACTATGGGAAGAATGCACCCAAGAAGAAGCTTGACTAGTAGCAAGAGAAGAGAAGATGGGAGCTAATGATGAGCAAGCTCTAACTGTTCACACTAAACGAAATCACAACAAGAGGGAGGACCATCATCACAGAAGATCCATAAGGCACCATGGACCTAGAAGGGATCTCTCCAGTATCAGATGTCACACATGTGATGAGAAGGGACATTACTCAAGAAATTGTCCCAAAAATCAAGGATCCTCCAAGAAAAACAACAAGAAGAGGCATCATGCTCACACTTCTGAAGATGATGAACCAACAAGGAAAAGAACCAAAGAAGAAATGGATGATTCTTCAAGTTATGAAGAATATGTCTTAATCTTAGCACTCACAGGCACCATCACACATGGGAGAAATTATTGTCTTGTAGATAGTGGAGCATCCAAGCATATGATGGGGTACAAGGAATATTTCATCAACCTATCAAAACATGATTCACCTCACCAGGTGAAACTTGGGGATGATTATCAATATCCCATCAAAGGAAGTGGAGAAGCTTCCTACAAGCAAGATTCTGGAAAATCATTAAAGATGAAAGATGTTCTCTATGTACCAAGATTAAAGAAGAATCTTCTCTCCATCTCAGCATTAAATGCTAAAGGAATGCGGGTTGCATTTGTTGATGGCCAAGTTCTATTGTGGCCAAAAGGAAAGACAATAAATGATGCAACAATAATTGGAGAGCAAGAGGGAGGCTTGCACAAGTTTAAATTTCAACCAAAACAAGCATTAGTCCATGACACCATGGTACCAAGTGAATTATGGCACACAAGGATTGCACATGTGCACTATAGAGCACTACCAATTGCAAGAAAAGCAGTTTCAGGACTACCAGAAATCCAGACAAAGCATGGAGGCATTTGCAAGGGATGTGCACAAGGAAAGAACGTGAAGAAGACATTCCCTAGCAGTGAAAGCAAGGAAAAAGGAATATTGGATATAGTCCTCTTGGATGTGTGTGGTCCCATGTCTTCCAGCTCATTGAGTGGGTAAGTATACTATGTCTCTTTTATAGATGACCTTTCCCGTAAGACATGGATTTATTTCTTGAAAAGCAAAGATGAAGTATTTAGCAAGTTCAAGGAATTCAAAGCCTTGGTAAAAAATCATACTAAAAGGAATATCAAGACCTTACAATCAGATAATGGTGGGGAATTCACTTCAGAAGAATTCAAGGACCTTTGCAGAGAATTTGGGATTAAGAGGGAGTTGAGCACTCCTTACAATCCTAAAAAAAATGGCGTTGCAGAACGAAAGAACATAATGATAATGGAAGCAACAAAGGAAATGCTACATGATCAAGATATTCTGGTGCACTTATGGGAAGAAGTAGCAAGGACAACTGTGTATGTACAAAACCGTACACCTCACCGTGCTTTGAACAACAAGACTCCCGAAGAAGCTTTCTCAGGTGAGAAACCAGAACTCATCCATCTCAGAATATTTGGCTTCCCGGTGTACATACACATCCCAAAGGAAAAGAGAACCAAGCTAGATCCTTCAGGAAATAAGGGAATATTCATGGGGTACAATGACACATCAAAATCCTACTGAATATACTTCCCAGGATTCAAGAAGATTGAGATCAGAAGAGACGTAACTTTCGACGAAGATTCAACATACAACAAATCAAGAAAATTACCTATTGAATAAACTGAAGAACCTGAAGTTCCTAGAACTAGAGACACAATTACGGAAGAATCAATTCAAGAATATCATGAAGACCGCGACATGGCAGAACCACAAGAACCTGTAGATCCACCTCGTGATAATAACTCCCACAAGAGAAGACTAGCATGGGCACGTGAAGCAATACAAGATGAAGCGAAATATGATGCTCCAGATGGGATACATAGAGAAAGCAAGAGATCTAGACCATACTCCAACTATGTGGCCCTACTATGTGACATCATTGATAAAGAATCTTCCAACTACAAGGAAGCATCATAAAAGAAGGAATGGAAGGATGCCATGATAGAGGAGTACTAGTCGATTATGAAGAATGATGTTTGGGAGATAGTTCCAAGACTAGTAGGGAAGTCTGTTGTGACTTTGAAATGGATCTACAAGATCAAGTATGATGTGGATGGTAGCATAGAAAAACACAAGGAAATATTTGTGGCACGTGGCTTCTCCCAGAAAGAAGGCATAAACTACGAAGAGACATTTGCACCTGTAGAAAGATACACTTCCATTTTATATATAATTGCATTGGATGCAATAATGAAATGGAAGGTACACTAGATGGACGTCAAGACAACATTCTTGAATGGTGTAGTTGAAGAGGAAGTGTATGTGGAGTGGCCACTGGGATTCGAGACACATGACATACATACTCATGTGTTAAGGCTGAAAAAGGCCTTGTATGGTTTGAAGCAAGCACCCAGGACATGGTACGACAGTATGGACAACTTCCTGATGAGCTTAGGATTTACCAAGATTAAAGCAGATTCCAACCTTTACTTCAAGGTTGAGGGTAGAAGACCAATGATACTACTGCTATATGTAGATGACCTGTTTGTAACAGGGGAGGATGAGATCATTGGAGATACATAGAGAAGGATTTATGTAGGATTCGAGATGAAGTACCTGGGAATGATGCACTACTTCTTAGGCATGGAGGTGTGGCAGAGTGCAGATGGGATTTTCCTTGGTCAAGGAAAGTATGCAGTAGAGAATATGAAGAGGTTCAGAATGATTGACTGCAAGGAAATGGCCACACCTATGGAATCGAACTTGAAGCTACTATGTGACGCTTCTTTAGAGACAGTTGATGCCATGATGTACATGCAGATGATTGGTTCTTTAATGTACTTGATGAACACGAGACCAGACATATGTTTTGGTGTGAACACCCTGAGCTAGTTCCTGACAGATCCGAGGCATGCTAACTTGACGACTGCAAAACATATATTGAGGTACCTAAAGGGTACACTTGAGTATGGGCTCAAGTATGAGATAAATCAGAGGATTAACCTGCATTGTTATGTTGATTCAAATTGGGTAGTCAGTGCCACAAACATGAAGAGCACTTCGGGATGCTGCTTCAATTTGGGATCCAGTATGATCTCCTAGTTTAGCAGGAAGCAGTCATGTGTGGCACTAAGTACAACCGAGGCAGAGTATGTTGCATATTGTTCAGCTAGTTGTGAGGCAGTATGGCTTCAGAAGATACTGTCAGATTTGCTTGATCTCGAGCTCGAGGCGACTTGTATCATCTGTGACAAATAGAGTTGCGTGAATTTGTCTGAGAACCTGGTGTTCCATGACAAGTCAAATCATATTGAGATCAAGTACCACTATATCCTGGATATGGTGCAAAGAGGAGCAGTGAAGCTCCAGTATGTGGCGACAGATGAATAGACAACCGATGTGTTGACAAAGCCATTAGCAAGAGTGAAGTTCGAGTATTTCAGAGAGAAGATTGGTGTTATCCAGATTGATGTTCCTCGAAAGAGGGAGTGATGAGACTAGAAGACGCAGGTGCACCAGGGTTGTATCTCACATGTTGGAATACGCAGGTGGTCCATACGGACGTAATGCACCTGGGGTGCTCCTGGGTTGTATCCACATGTTTGGAGACGCTGGTAGGTCCACTGGTCATAAAGCACCTGGGTTCCACTTGGGCTGTATCTTACATGGTGGAAGACGCATGTGGTCCATAGGGACGTAATGCACCTGGGGTGCTCTTGGGCTGTATCCACTGGGTGGAAGACGAAGTGTTTGTTAAATATACAACATCAGGAGACATTCTCCAAACCACTCTTGTGTAGTCAAGATTGATCCTCCCGTATAGAGGTGAGCACTTTGATTACCTTTCGTGTAAAGGTTATTCCTCCCGTATAGAGGTAATTGATCAAAGTAACGATGTTGTAAAGTCTTGTTGGACAAGGATCTGAACTTGTGTGTATCAAGTCATGATTATCACGTGAACCTTCCGTATAAAGGTATCCATGAAATGGACCTCCCGTATAGAGGTGGACCTTCCGTATAAAGGTCATGCTTTACTTGTTAAAAGAATTTAATGTTGTGTGATATATTATTAACCATGATCACCAAATTACTATTAAGTCTCCTTTAGAGATTGATCACCTCTAAAGTGAATTACTTTAGCATATGATCATTTGGTCCGGAATAATATAATATGATCACAACATCCGATAATTCTTCTTAGTATAATGTAATGTGATGGATAATTAAAGTTAGCACATATTGACCATGCAATAAGAGATAAAGAAATAAAAGATAAAGCATAGAGATCAAGAGAATTCGAAATTTCCCATGCAGACACTTCAACTAATTAAAGAGAACTCGATTGTTAAAGCTTCAGTTATAAAGCTTTAGTTAAGTATCAATTCTTCAGTTAAAGCATCCGTTAAAGATATGCCTCAGTTAATTAAAGAACTCACAGTGGTCACTTCAAGTAAATCAATCAGCATGATTTCAGTTAACTAAGTGTTAAATAAAAAGGACTAGTTAATTAAAGTATTTACACTTTAGTTAAACTAAAAGACGACACTTCAGTTAAAGAGAAGATCTAGTTAACTAAGTGTTATTGCATGATGACACTTATGTTAAACTAAAATATGACACGTGATTTGTCACACTTTCATGTCGATACTTAAGTTAGCCACCTAACTAAGTGGGCAAGCTTTCAGTTAAGAAGCGAGTTCATCCTAAGTGACAACTCAGTGGGATGAAGCACTGCATGAGAAGTGGGGCGCACCACTCCATGCAAGATTAATACATCTAGTTTGAGGGCGAGTTAATCCCGAAGTTAGAAGTTAAAAATAGAAGAGAAAAATGTATAAAAATATGTTATATAGGATTGTCGAATCTAGTGTGAAGCGAATTCTCTTCTCCATTGAAAGCAAGGTGCTTCTCTTTGTGCAGGGTATTGTTCGTGCTTGTTATTGTTGTGCTGGGCACACATACTTTTGATCTCTCCTCTCTATTGCTTCTGTATCTTCACCAAGAAGTTTGGTGATCTATTATCTTTTGAAAGCAATCTGCTATGTTGTAAAAGAAAGAATTATCTGCTATCCATTATATTATACTGAGAAGAATTGTTGGGGTTTTTGTTCTCATAATTTCGAGGATTTTCCCTAGGGTATATCTTGTGTTATGGTTGTATGAATTTCAAGGATTGAATTGTCTCATTGATTCAAGTCTCTGCATCTGAAAGTATTAAATATCAAATCTCAACCAAATTTCAACATGGTATTAGAGCTCAGGGCGTAAAGGAGCTCAGTTTTGCATGCCAGCTAGAGCCTACGTAGATCTTGAGAAGTTGAGCACAAGATTTGAAGACTATGGCATCAGTCTCTGTACGATTGGAAGACTGTTTTGAGGGCACCTCAAACTTCAACACTTGGAAGGATAGGAACGTCCTAGAGGAACATGACTTGGATGGCTATGTATCCACTGTGGTGGAGGTGCCTACATCTAATGCAGGGCGCATCAACTTCAATAAGAATCAAGCTAAGGCTAAACAGATTATCTATGACTCGATAAAATATAACTTGATGCCCGTGATCGCACCGTTGAAGACCGTGAAAGAATGTTATAATACATTGACTAATCTATATGAGAAGAAGGCCTCGAGTCAAAAGAGGGCATTGAAGAATAAGCTTCGGAACTTAAATATGGAGATAGATGAGACAATGGCCTCCTTCTTCTCCAAGATCTCTCAGGTAAGAGATCAACTTGCTAGTATTGGAGTAGTGGTGGATGAAGATGATATTCTCCAAACCTCTATTGATGGTCTCCCATCCTCATGGGAGACATTATTGGCTACGGTAAATGGCCGAGAGGTACAACCTAACTTTGAAAGGTTGTGGCATGACTTCCTCCAAGAGGAGGGGTGAATCCAGATCAAGTCAGTGTGCATCAAAGAAGAAAATATTGCCCTCACAGAAAGAATGAAGAAAGGAAAGAAACCCTTCTTCCAAAAGAAGTTATCTCATTCAAAGAAGAAGGAGTTGAACAAAGGCTTTGACAAGTCAAAATCTAGATGCTTCAATTGCAACAAGAAAGGCCATTTCTTAAGAGACAATAGAGCAAAGCGGAAATGAAAGTTTCATGCTTCTACCGCCATAGAAGATGAAATCACTCAAAAGAATGCATCCGAAGAAAAGGAGACAAGAAGGGAGTATTATCTTGTCTCATCCCTTTTGGGATCCGTCAGCACAAATGCAGACACATGGTTGATTGACAGTGGTGCATCCAAACATATGACTGGTTACAAGAGTTCCATCACTAATCTAAAAGAGAAATAATTCACATGCATGGTAGAGTTGGGGGACAACTCAACTTATTCGATCCAAGGAGTTGGATCCACCTCATTCCATTTGAGCACCGGTGATATTATACATGTGGAATAAATTCTATATGTTCTAGGCTTGAAGAAGAACCTCCTCTCAGTTTCGCTTCTTGAATACAAAGGCTTTCGAGTTATCTTCATGGATAACAAATCACTTTTATGGCCGAAGAAAAAAATCCTAGAATCTGCTGCTGTGATTGGAGTTCGAGGGGGAAGTCTCTACAAGGTACCCGGGAAGTACATTCAAGATATGATTCACTACACTATCATTCCATGCGAGCTATGGCACCGAAGGCTTGGAAACCTACACTACAAAGAGCTACCAGGACTTCAAAAGATGGTAAAAGGTATGACCATATTTGATTTTGAGCATGATAGTGTATGTCGGGGTTGTGCACTTGGGAATAATGTTAAGAAAAATTTTTCTAGCAGTTCTACTAGATCTAAAGGGATTTTAGATTTAATACATTCTGATGTATGTGGCCCCATGTCACCCCCCTCCCTGAGTGGCTTCTTATATTATGTATTGTTCATAGATTATTTTTCTAGGAATTCATGGATTTATTTCATGAAGGCTAAAAGTGAAACTCTTAGAAAATTTAAAGAGTTTAAATCCCTAGTTGAAAATAAAAAAGAAAATCACATCCGTGCATTAAGGTCTGATAATGGAGGTGAATTTGATTCACATGCATTTAATGAGCTATGTAGTGATGCAGGAATACATAGACAATTAACAATACCATTCAACCCTCAACAAAATGGGGTTTCCGAAAGAAAGAATAGAACCATATGCAAGGTTGCAAAATCCATGATGCATGATCAAGATATGTCTACCTCATTATGGGAAGAAGCCACCTGTACAACTGTGTACATCCAGAATATAAGCCTGCATGCCATTCTAGATGAGAAGACACCAGAAGAAGTGTTTACCGGTGAGAATCCAAACATCTCACACTCGAGGATCTTCAGGAGCCCAGTATACATTCATGTACCGAAAGAAAACAGAACAAAGATGGAGCCTTCAGGAAAGAAAGGCACCTTTGTGGGTTATAGCGAGTGATCCAAAGCATACCGAATATATGTATCTGGTGAGAGACACATTGAAGTCAGTCGAGATGTTACCTTCCATGATGAATCTGCTTTCAAAAGATCAAAAGAGATTCAATGTGATTCAGAGATGGAGGATCTCGAGTCTGATTCTCCCCCTTCATATTTAGAGAGGGAGAAACCAGAAGATGCCTTAGATTCGCTAGCTCCTGAAGAACCAGTAGAACTGGTTGAGAGGTCACCTGATGAACCTACCGCTAAAAGAAGATTTGCTTGGTTCCAAGACATCTTACAAAATGCAGAGAAACATGGAGCACCAACAGGCTCATCTAGAGAGCGCAAGAAACCTGACAAATATTTAGGGTATGTTTCATTGATGAGTCACATCAGTGATTCAGAATCATCCTCATATGAAGAATCTGCAAAGCAACAATTTTGGAAAGATGCAATGACAGAAGAGTACAACTCTATAATGAAGAATGATGTTTGGAAGGTTGTTCCCAAACCTGATAGGAAGTCCATTGTGACTTCCAGATGGCTTTACAAGATCAAGCATGCTGCGGATGGTAGTGTTATCACACAACTTGTAGTTGCCCCTAAAGGTATCCCATCCGGGACGGTAGAGGAGTTAGGCAACTAAAGAGGTGACCTAAGAGATGCCACGGTTCCCAATGCAATGTGGGAGTCACGTCAACCGAGGCACTCTTCGCTTTAGGTCAAGGTATAACTAGACCAAGGGGGAGACCCTATACCCCAATCGCAGTTGATTGGACCCGAGCAAGGGTTTCAAAGGTGAATGAATGATGAGTTACGGAAACCAATGCAAGTCTAAGTGGACCTAATGTTTAGGGCATGGTTGAAGGTGGTACAAGGATAGTTAGTGTTTCAACCTATGTATGGTTTAGGCCACTTGATTGGGTATGATTATTAAGTATAGTACCATGTGTTTACACAAGTGGGTCTTATTGCCTTGGGAAGTGTGAAATGGTTTTAAGTGGGCCCACAAGGTGAAGCTAAGTGTGAAGATGGTACTATAGGCTAGATCTAGGTTAGATCTACAAGTTAGAGTTGGTTCTAGGGTTACCCATGTGTTAGATCTAGGGTTTGACACTAATCCCAAGAAGTGCGCCTTGCTTGGAGAAGGACTAGTGCCTTGTTGGATGGGCTAATGGGGTCAAGAAGGATGTCAAAGTGTAGATCGGGACACCTAGAAGCCAAGTCAAGTGGTTTGGATGAGATCCAATGGTTGGATTTTACTAGATCTAGGTTTTTAGGTAATGACCAAAAGTGGACCACAATCCCTTAAAACAAGGAATGCAATCCCCAAGGTGGATCGGGACAAAAGGATAGTCTAGACCTAGGTTTCAAGGCATGAGCAATCCAAATCCACAAAAATCTCCAACACCCACTTCCTAGAAGTGGTCCAACTCAAAATTCCCAAGGGGTGCGACTTTCTCAAGGAGAGGCAAAAAGTGGTTTTGGTGGACCAAACCAAGTCCAATGGCCACCAAAATGTAGATCCGGGATGCTAATACCCCGATCTATGCATGTTCAAAGTTTCAAGTGAATCCAATGGGTAGATCTTAGTAGATCTAAGTTTTAAGTTACCAATGAGGTCAAAGGGGGGTTTCAACCCCTCAAAACATGGAGAGATGTCCACAAGGTAGTTTTCACCAAAGTAAGGATATGGGTATGTGTTATCAAGTGTCTAGTTGTCAAATCAAGCGGGATCTCACATACCCATGTGCTAGATCTAGCCCAACAAGCCTCCCTCAAGGAAGTGCGCTTTAGGTCAAGGAGAGCTTTTGTCTTAGAAAATGGGTCAATTCTTAGCCAATCACCACCAAACTATAGATCCAACTAGGGGTGGATGCTATAGAGGTGGGTTTTCAATATCTTTTCAAATCGAGGGCTAGATCTAAGTAGATCTAAGAAATACCAAAAACAAGGGTTTTAATTTGATTAGGGTTTTTGTGATCTAGAAATTATGGAAGATTCAAGGAAGAGAAGATCATACCTCTTGGGACATACCTGGATGAAGAGATGAATGCTAGTTGAGACGAGGATTACTTTGCCAAAGATCAAATGGAGAATTGTTGAAGCCCTCTTGCCAAATCGATTTTTCCAAGCCACATGTAATTCCTTCTAACCTGTCAAGCCAAGGAGCAAAGCATCAATTAGTTTAACAAATTGAAGGTAGATGCAAGCAAGAGAGAGAAAAACATAGAATAGTTGACACAAAGGCAAAACCACTCCCTGTCAAACCCAAAATGACTTCTTCCAAGCTTGAAGGGCAAGCCTCCCCACCAATTCGCACTTGTCAAAGTCGCCCTCTCAACCTGCAAATAAAGTATGGCAAATACGCAAGATAGCTACAATAGATCCTCCAGTGCAATGGACAATAGCATTTACAATCGAAACAACCAACATCCACTCCAATCCAAGCATGTACTCCAAAAGATAGAAATTTTATTCCAAGAGCCAAGAGCCAAAAATCTCTAGATGAATTTTACAATGAGGGGGTCTCCTCCTTATATAGGATAATAAAGACCAAAACCCTAGATCTCAAAACCACTTTTTGAAATGAGTGGTTGAGATTAAAAGATCTCACAACATAATCAATGGCTAATAACAAATCATAACCATATATCACATGGATCACCCATATAATGATAGCGCCCTCACTAAATGGTACAATGGAGGGTGACGTCATCCCACAAGAGGGGTATAAAGTACAATAATCCATCTCATGATGACTAGGACATGATAAAATAAGCACATGGTGGGGCTAGGAGGTATGAATCCTTGCTAGCTCACCCCAAGGCACAATGAAATAATAAAATATGTCCAATATAATAATAATGACCAAAACTGTCCTCAGAATCCATGACAGTCAAGCAGTAAATGTCCTCCTGTGATCAATCCGGGCATACCCACATGGTGAAAACTGGCTGGAAGGTAGTGATGCCACCCTGGAAGACCTCTGTGAAAACCAAATGCCAAAACCTTGCCTCAATTGCCCAAATCGATTTCCTCAGTGACCACTTTATCCCATTTTTTAACTGCCTCGGGAACTGTGAAAGTGCCAAAACTGCCTCCTAGGGTGCTAGCGCTGTCCATCTGAGCCCACCAGGCTCTCCGGGAGGGGGGATAAATGGTAATAACAAGTGGCTGGACCACCCCCTCCATCATCAGCGCCCTAGGTGAACTGGCCTCTCGGGGCCCCTGCTGCTCAGGCTGGGAAATCAGCCCCAAATCTGGTCAACAAGTGTAAAACTGCATCAATCACTGTCAGAAGTGCCCGGAACTGAAAGATAAGTGTCTCAATGGATCCAGAAGACCCAAATCCACTAGGAATGAGTACTCATACACCCTGGGTTGCCCTAATGGGCCAGCTGTAGGGTCCACCATATACGGACAATGTATAATCTGCTGATCTGTAATAATAATAACCTGCTGAACTGGATCAAACATCATCTGTATCATATGTCCATCATATGATATCATCATCAAACATGTGGGACCATAAATCATCACCAATAATCATCATACATGGTCCATATCATCACGGATCCCAAGAATATATATAATCAAGGATAAATCACATCAGTAGACTAAGACAATGCTTCTTTAATCACTTCATAGCTAAGCTCAAAGTATAAATTCCATTCAGTGGCATTAATCAAGTTAATATATTCCGTGATTATATAAAATTACTTGCACCCTATTTCAAATGACAAACTTACCCATTGGACATGGTCAAACTGCTAGTGAAGGATGAAGGCTAGGAGCAAGGTTGGGCCAAGGGTTTGACTTGTCTAACTTAACTTAAAAATACTTTGGACTGGGAGAAGGGGGAAACTACAAACTCTGTGCTGGACAAAAGAACACGGGGAATGGCTGTGCCTCACAAATGGATAAGTTGTTTAGAGAGTGCTTATTCAACTTAGGCATCATGTCTACATCAAGTTGATCCAAGTTCATTAGGATCATTCAATTTATTTCCATGGCCTTTTTGGCCTACATAACCCTTCGGATTTCAGATGTGCTGAGAAGCACAACTAGTTGCAGCTTGCATCCAGGGCATGTTTTTTATATATTCACAAGGTCAGCAATTGTTTAGATAAAGCTTTTAAGAACTATTGCTTTTTGGACCTTTCTTTATACTCTTCGAGGAGTATTTTTAGCTTTTCATTGCTCTTGCCCTTTTTTGTTTCCATGGGCGAATTTATTTAGTTTCCACAGGTAGAACATGAGCTTTCAGTTTTAGCCAACAACCTCTCAAGTGACTAGGGGGAGTTCGAGCCAAGGCCTACAATCCAACTCACCAAAGGCAAGTTCTGTCACCAACTCAGAGCCGAGACACTGAATAAACAGGGATGCGGTCCAAACACAGAGGTAGAAAAATAGGGAAGTCCTCAGTATCAGAAAGTCAAATGAGATAAGTCAGGGTTTAAAGTCAAACAGGAAGGTCATGTATGGATGGAGACAAATGGATATGGAGCCTACACTAGCAGACAACTGGTGTCGGGAAAGACCATGTCTATGTAAGGTGAAATACCAGTAAGTCTTGTTAGATGACCTAAAAGTGCAAGCAATTGTCCATTTTAAGGTTTACAGTTCATTTTAAGTAGTTTGCCACATCAGGAATAATATACCAAGCACATGCTATAATCATGACTAAATCAACAAGCTAATAATCCACAGTCAGTGAGAACATATCCATAGATCATACAACATCATCATAATAGCAATCATCATGCATCATCTGAAACACTGCTGAAGTACATCTCTAGGCACTGAACTGAAACTGTAATGGGATAAGTGGTCACATCAGTCATCAAATCTGAACTCTCAAGGCTCAGCCTTGACACAAGGTCAAACAATATCTGAATACTGTACTGCTTTGATCATGAGTGATCCAATATATATACAGCCATGCTCTGGAATAAATGAAGCTCTGGAATGTGCAGATATCTGCTGTACAAGAATAGTAGCCCTGCTACTATGGTGTGATAACAGGTAGCATTGAGAAGTATAAAGCCAGATTTGTTGCAAGAGATTTCTCTCAGAAATAAGGCATCGATTATGATGAGACCTTTTCCCCTGTGGCAAGGTACACCACAATCCGAGCAATAATTGCACTTGCATCTGTTTTAGGATGGAAAATTCACCAAATGGATGTGAAGACAACCTTTCTCAATGGTGAGGTTGAGGAAGAGGTTTATATTCAACAACTTGAAGGATTTTTGGTGCATGGGAAGGAGTCCCATGTTTCCAAGCTAAAGAAAGCTCTATATGGGCTTAAGCAAGCCCCCAGGGCTTGGTACTCCAGAATTGATAGCTACCTTTAGAAACTGGGATTCTGTAAGAGTGAAGCTGATCCAAATTTGTACTTCAAAGTAGTGAAGAACCAACCGTTGATATTGGTTCTGTATGTTGATGATTGTTTTCTCACTGGAGAGGAACATCTGATTGCTTGGTGCAAGAGGGAGCTCACCTCAGAGTTCGAGATGAAAGAATTAGGTCTAATGCAGTACTTTATTGGCCTTGAGATCTGGCAAAGAAAAGATGAAATTTTTCTATCTCATGGGAAGTACAGTGTGGATATATTGTGCAGGTTTGCCATGATAGATCGTAAATATATGACTACATCGATGGTTTCCAATTTGAGGAAACTTCATGAGTTGGGATCTGGATCAGAACCAGTAGATCCCACTTTGTATAGACATCTTATAGGCTCGTTAATGTACTTGATACATTCGAGGCATGATATATGTTATGCTATGAGAATTCTGAGTCAATTTATGTATGATCCGAGACACAGACACTGGACAACTGCTAAGCATGTGCTTAGGTACCTTCGAGGTACAATTTCATATGGACTCAGATATGCCTCCAGTGGAGGAGTCATGTTACTTGGTTATACAGACTCAGACTAGGGAGGAAGCATTGTGGACTGTAAGAGCACATCCGACTACTGTTATAGCCTAGGATCAGCTATGATATCTTGGTCCAGCATGAAGCAGGGATCCGTAGCCCAGAGCACTACCGAAGAAGAATACATAGCTGCTAGTGTTTCCTACTAAGAAGCAGCGTGGATAAGAAAGCTACTTGCAGGGTTGTTTGGTGCAAAGCTTGAGCCTACTGTTATTAGGTGTGACAATCAGAGTTGCATCAAGCTTTCCGAAAACCCAGTGTTTCATGACAAGTTGAAGCACATTGAAATGAAGTATCACTTCATCCGAGACATGGTTCAGAAAGGTACAATGAAACTTTAGTACATTGCTACTGATGAGCAGGTTGCAGATATGTTAACAAAGCCTCTGTCAGTGACGAAGTTCAAGTACTTCTGATACAAGCTTGGTATGGCAAAGAATGCCTCCCTCGCTGAGAGGGAGTGTTAAATATACAACATCATGAGACATTCTCCAAACCAATCTTGTGTATTCAAGATTGATACTCCCGTATAGAGGTGCGCACTTTGATTGCCTTCCGTGTAAATGTTATTCCTCCTGTATAGAGGTAATTGATCAAAGTAATCATATTGTAAAGTCTTGTTGGACAAGGCTTCGAAATTGTGTGTATCAAGTCATGATTATCATGTGAACCTTCCGTATAAAGGTATCCATGAGATGGACCTCCCGTATAGAGGTGGACCTTCCGTATAAAGGTCATGATTTACTTGTTAAAAGAATTTAATGTTGTGTGATATATTATTAACCATGATCACCAGATTGCTATTAAGTTTCCTTTAGAGATTGATCACCTCTAAAGTGAATTACTTTAGCATATGATCATTTGGTCCGAAATAATATAATATGATCACAACATCCGATAATTCTTCTTAGTATAATGTAATGTGATGGATAATTAAAGTTAGCACATATTGACCATGCAGTAAGAGATAAAGAAATAAAAGATAAAGCATAGAGATCAATAGAATTCGAAATTGCTCATGCAGACACTTCGGCTAATTAAAGAGAACTCGATTGTTAAAGCTTCAGTTAAGTATCAATGCTTCAATTAAACCATCCGTTAAAGATATGCCTCAGTTAACTAAAGAAATCACAGTGGTCACTTCCATTAAATCAATCAGCATGATTTCAGTTAACTAAGTGTTAAATAAAAAGGACTAGTTAACTAAAGTATTTACACTTTAGTTAAACTAAAAGACGAAACTTCAGTTAAAGAGAAGATCTAGTTAACTAAGTGTTATTGCATGATGAAACTTATGTTAAACTAAAATATGACACGTGAGTTGTGACACTTGCATATCGACACTTAAGTTAGCCACCTAACTAAGTGGGAAAGCTTTCAGTTAAGAGGCAAGTTCATCCTAAGTGACAGATCAATGAGATGAAGCATTGCATGAGAAGTGGGGCGCACCACCCCATGCAAGATTAATACATCCAGTTTGAGGGCGAGTTCATCCTGAAGTTAGAAGTTAAAAATAGAAGAGTAGAATGTATAAAAATATGTTATACAGGATTGTTGAATCTAGTGGGAAGCGAATTCTCTTCTCCATTGAAGGCAAGGCGCTTCTCTTTGTGCAGGGTATTGTTCATGCTTGTTATTATTGTTTTGGGCACACATCTGATTGATCTCTCTTCTTTATTGCTTCCGTATCTTCACCAAGAACTTTGGTGATCTCTTATATTCCGAAAGCAATCTGATATGTTGTAAAAGAAATCATTATGTGCTATCCATTATATTATACTGAGAAGAATTGCTGGGGTTTTTGTTCTCATAATTTTGAGGATTTTCCCAAGGGTATATCTTGTGTTATGGTTGTATGAATTTCATGGATTAAATTGTCTCATTGCTTCAAGTCTCCGCATCTAAAAGTATTAAAGATCAAAGCTCAACCAAATTTCAACAGTGGTCTAATGGACATGATGTATGCACCTGGTCTGCTCTCCGTGTGTGATGATGAGATGATCTGGATACAATGATAGTAGGAGATGTAGGTGATTGCTGTGGCAATGTAATGTGTGGTCTTGGGCTGTACCTACTTGATGTCTTGCTCATGGAGATGATGAAGACCTAGATGAGGGATAGGCCTACATCCAACATGAAAAAGGGTTGGCTCTGTAGAACTTCTCATGACGGATAGATTCAAGAGATGTCACTAGTCAATGATCAATGAGATGAGGATTGCTGCAGCAGTGTTGATGATGACCCAACGCTGATGATGATCTAGCGATGATGATGATCCAGTGATGAGTTTGTGTCCAGAGTGATGATGACTATGGAAAGAGAATACCTTCCTAGTTAAGAGGGAGTGTTGTTGTAAATGTAACTTCGGAAGATATTCATTTATATATTATTATTATATTATTATTGTATTTTTATTATACCTCCATCGGAGATGTTTTTCCTCCATTCGGGATTTCATTGTTGTATTTGGTCATGCAAGAATATAGAGGTAAAACTTCCATTGTAAGTCAGGGAAACAGTTTCCCAAAGGTTAAATGTAAAATGTAATTTTGAGTCTCCCTTCCCTAGGATAGGTCGACCCAGTTAGTTAGACAAGTCATCCCCATTGAGGAATTAGGTCACTCTCACTTAAAGTATAAATAGAGAGAGTCACTCTCTCATTTGGCACTCACACTCACTCAATCAAGTTCGCACCAAGTGAGAGAGAAGACAAGTTCGCTGGAGGAGAAAGAGAGAGAGAGATGTCAAAGACATCTTAATTTTTGGGTTTTCCATATTGTTTGATATTGTACTAGTGAAAAATCTATTTCCGAGGAATTTGTGGGGTTTTCTCCTTTATGTTTTCCCCGAGGAAAATTCTCGTGTCTTTTGTGTTTTTCTATTCTTGTCTATCTTTCAGTTTAAATATCTAACTAAATTGAATTAAAGTGCAAACTCTAACATACCTGATGTTGTTAGTGAGTATCTTTTATAATTTTGTTCTTCTTGTTACTAGCTTGCAGCTTTTGTCTCACTCATTGCTGCAAATGTTGAATGTGTTCTGCAAATGCTTCCCCGTCATCACTAATTTTATCCCCAAGCAGTAATTGCACCAAATCTAGGATACCCATAGGATTTCTACCATAAACAACCTGAAATGTTGGTTTACTTGTAGATCTATTCATTGAACTATTGTAAGCAAATTATGCTTTAGCTAAAGCCAAGTCCCACTACTTGGGATTTTCTTCAACAATGTTATGTGACAGGTTTCCCAAACTACGATTTACTACCTTAGTTTTCCCATTTATTTGGGGGTGATAAGTACTGTTGAATTGTAATTTAGTCCCCATTTTCTTCCATAAAGTCTCCAAAAATGACCCAAGAAGTGAGTATCTTTGTAAGAGGTAAAAAAATTTGGAACACCATGCAATCTAACAATTTCTGAAAAAAATAGTTCTGCCACCCTTGATGCATCACTAGTTTTCTTGCAAGCAATTAAATGAGCCTTTTAGAGAACCTATCAATAACTACAAATATAGAATCATTACCTCGCTGTGTGTTTGGGAGTCCCAACAGAAATTCCATGATCAAATCTATCCATGGGTCTTTGGGCATTAGTAATGGCATGTACAACTATGTATTATGTGAGTGTCCTTTAGCTATTTAACCAATCCTACACCGTGCCACATACCTAGTTTTATCATTTTTCATCTTCGACCAATAATACTTATATTCGATTAAGGCTAGCATTTTGTCCTTTCCAAAATGTACTTCCAAGCCATTACTGTGAATTTCTTTGATAATATTTTATCTCATGGAACCAATTGGAATGCATAGTTGTTTTCCTTTGTAAAGGTAGCCATCTTGCATACAATATTCTCCCTGAATAAGATCCATGTTCCTAGCGACTCTATTATTCAAATGTTCCACAATCTCCCAAAAATCGTTATCAGACGCATAGAGATCATTCAATGCAACAAACCCAATTACTTGATTTTCCATGGTTTTCAAAAGAACAGTGCGCCGACTCAAAACATCTGCAACCTGATTAGGACAAAGGCGTATCCTTTTAAGAAAGAAACCCATTTTGCATGTCTATTGTTCAATTTCTTTTGGGTGTTTACATATTTTAATGCACTGCGATCGGTAAATAACACAAAATCTTTTGGCACTAAATAATGCCTCCAATGTCGCAATGCTTGCATAATTGCATAAAATTATACATCATATGTAGAGTAGTTGCTTCTTACCTCATTCATTTTTTCGCTAAAAAATGTAATTGGTCTACCTGCTTGGCTAAGTACAGCTCCAATGCCTACATGTGAAGCATCACAATCTACCTCAAGCACTTTATCAATATATGGTAAGGCTAATATAGGTGCCTTAGTTACATTATTCTTTATAAACTTAAAACTTTCCTTAGCTTCATTGGTCCACTTAAATGTCGTGCCTTTGGTGCAATCTGTTATGGGTACTACAATATTGCTAAAATTTTGAATAAAGTTTTAGTAAAAGGTGGCCAATCCATGAAAACTTCTTACCTCTAGCTGTTATGATCCTAGGGCTAGGCCACTCCAAAATTGCTCTAACCTTCTCTGAATCCATCTTGATTCCTTCCGTTGAGATGACAAAACCTATAAATACCAAACTTTCTTGCAGAAACCTACATCTCTTTAGGTTTACATAAAGCTGATGTTTTCTCAATGCATCCAATATAATATTTGAATGCTACAAATGCTCTTCTTTTTTGTCCATGAAAATTAGGATGTCATCAAAATAAACAACAACAAACTTACCAATATAAGGTCGAAGCAAAATATTCATCAACCACATGAAAGTACTAGGTGCATTGGACAACCCGAATGGAATCACCATCCATTCATATAGTCCATCCCTTGTCTTGAAGGCGGTTTTCCATTCATCCCCTTCGCAAATCCGGATCTAGTGGTATCCACTTTGCAAATCAATTTACTAAAATATTTAGCTCCGACTAGCACATCCGTCATGTCATCCAAGCACGGTATAGGAAACTGATATTTGATGTTAATTTTATTGATTGCTCTGCTATGTGTGCACGTCCTCCACATATTAACTTTTTTTGGAGTCAACAATGTTGGTTCAACATAGGGACTCATGCTTTATCTTACCACACCTTTCTATATAAGCTCTGTTACTTTCCAGTTGAGCTATGCATGTTGTGTAGGATTCATCCTATAGGAATCTTCATTAGGTAAAGATGATCTTGGGATTAGGTTAGTGTGATGTTGAATATCCCTCTTTGGTGGAATACCATCAGATAGTTCATTAGGGATAACATCAACCTATCTTCTAGTATCTTGGCCACTTAAGTAGGTATTGGTATGCCTTCCTCGGCTCCTTTTTGCACGATTAATGCATAACATAATCTTGTTTCCTTCATTTCCTTAACAAGCTCTCTTTCCGACAACATATTCTCAGTTTTCCCTTCATCCTTAAGGGCATTAAGATGACTTTTGATCCATCCTTCCAAAAGGTGTAGGCATTTTTTTCTCCATCATGCATGAATTTTCTGTCATATTGCCAAGGCCTCCGCAATAACAGATGACACACATCCATCGGAATGACATCACACCATACTTCATCTTTATAAGTATTTTCAATGGAAAAATTTATCAAACATCTTTTATTAATGGTGACTTCATTCCTTTTTTTGAACCATGGAATTTGGTAAGGATGGTGATGTGTTTCACAACGTAATTTCAACTTATCTATAATCTTTTTGGAACCGATATTCTCACAACTGCCATTATCAACATAAACTTGACATACCTTTCCCCCGGAAGTGCACCTAGTTAGAAAAATATTTGTCCGAAGCCACAAATCTTCATTACCGCTACTCTGTCTTTGCTCTTTTTTGGGAATCACCATTAACCTTTGTATCATGAGATTCTCCTCCATATCGGGCGAGACTTCAAATTCAAATCCTTCTTCTTCATTCTCAACTTGGACCAAGTTCAAAATAGGATTTTGTCCTTGATTCGGCTCTTGCATGTTATAATTTGAGCATTCAAATGATCGATGGTCCTCTACACCACATCTGAAACACATATAAAGTCTTCCTCTTCCGCCACCACTGTAACCTATACCCCTTTGAAATCCTCTTCCTCGTATTTGATTCAGGTTATCTTTTCAAGTATATTCTACTTTATTATCTCCTTGGGATGGTTCTATGCCATAGTTAAAACCAACCCGTGAGGTAGACGATACAACGACGATACACCCCTCCTTGCTCCTCGATTCCTTTGAGAAAATTGTTGGTTTTGTTTTTCCTCGGCCTTTGAGGGTAATTGGTATGCCTCTTCCAAGATGCGAACCCTATGCATGCTCAATTCATCTTGAATAGAAAATTTTAAACAAATCACATACCTTGCAGCCAATTGCTCATTAGTTTCTTGGTGATCCACACGAGTGAACAACTGACATTTAACTCATTTGTGAGTTCCTGCACGGTGGACAGGCTTTGCTTCAAGCTCTGAAATCTATGAAAAAGGGTTTCTGCATAGTCCAAAGGTAAAAAAAAGTCTCACAATTTTTTTCTCCATCTTATTCCAAGTCTTAATTTTTCCTTTTCCTTTTTTTGTTTTGTCTTTATGCACATGATCCCACCATATCATGGTGCGACCCTTCAACTTGGTGCATGCAAATTTCACCTTCTTTTCCTCTGTCATAGGCTTCCATTCAAATATTTTTTCCATGGCGTTCAACCAATCTATTGTCTCCTCTGGTATAAGACTCCCTGCATACTCTGAAACTTCCATTTTGATCCAATCATTTTTCCCTTCTAGAGCCCTTAGCATCATTTATTCAAAATTTATACATTTTAATGGTTCTTCTTCATGTTCTATATGTTGATATGCATCTCCTTGGTATGTCTCCTCATCAGACATTTCTGTTTGTATTATTCTATGACTAGTTAGCTCGTTTGTAAGACTCTCTGCTACTTGCCTTTGGAGGTTTTGCATATCTCTACGCATCTGAGCAAGACCTACTCTTCCTCTTCCTCTCCCAATCATCTTTCTGCTCTGATACCATATGATGAAGCCAATAAACTTTGATTCATTGACGAGATAAAAAAACCATGCAAACACATGAGAATGGAAAAATAACTATCTTTTATTCGTTCTCCAACACTAACTATTACAATGAAAGTTCAATCCCTTATAACTACTATCTGAGATTTTCAAAAAGTGCTAATTTTAGAAAATTCTCGCATGACTTTTAAACTGACCAATAACTAAAATCTAACTAGAGAGACACTAGTTGTCAACTCGCTTTTCTGATTAGGTGCATAAACTAAGAGATAACTGATAATTACAAATTTAAAAAATCTCGAGAAAATTCTCACATGACTCTAAAACTGACCAATAACTAAAAGCTAACTAGAGTGACACTGGTTTTCAACTCACTTTTCTGATTAGGTACATAAACTAAGAGATCACTGATAATTACAATTTAAAAAATCCCGAAAAACACTAAAACCCCAATTTGAGGCATTATATGAATGAATTTGGCCCCCCAAAAGTGTCAAAACGAGGTCTAAATAGAATGATCTTAGTGGGAATGGCACTGAACCCTTTGAGATGCAACTTTCTATTAAATTTAATCGCAAACGGATAACCGAGTCAAAAGTTATGACTCTAGGAAATCCTTGCATCATTTTTTTAATTTGCAGCAGTCATGTATGCTCAAAAACATTTTTTCCTTACCCTAGGTCCATTCCTTTCCATACAAAAATGTCCATGAGTTTTCCTTCTTCAAAACCAAGTTTGAATGGAAGAAATCTCATTGATTTGTCGTTGTTTGTTTAATTTGCAGCAATCATGTATGCTAAAAAACGTTTTCTTACTTGTTATAGGTTCAAACTTCATTTCTTTCCTTGTTTCCATACAAACATGTTGAAGGCTTTGGATCCATTGTGGGAGTATGGTGAGTCCTTGAGCTTCATAACCGATGGAAGCTTGCAATTTGTGTGGGAAGGAAATGACAAGGGGAATAAGTATGCTCAAAAACCACCTTGCACAAATTACATGACATGAGGTGGATATTTGTAAAAAACAACTCTAGAAATTATTCAAAATGCCAAATTCTCAATTGAAAGTATTGGGAAAAAGAAAGATCAAAGGGAATATTTGAGACATGAACTTGGATTGAGAGTGGATTTAGGATATGGGACAGATGCACATACTTTAGGGGGAAGGGAGAGTGATACCTTCTCCTCACCTTCCATAGTTCCTTAAGCTACATCATCTTTCTTCGTTCCGAGAACCCCTGGTGGACAACCTTCTATAAGGTCAATGGTCAATATGGAACAAGACGTATACAAACTTGTGGGCCGATGTCTTCTATGGAGTGAATTTTTAACTTTTCCAGGAACCCATTCTCTGTGCCTATGTTTGAGGTTGTTTCTATTGCTGGCCCGGGGTATAAGCCCCCCACTTATGAGGAGTTGAGAGCACCCATCCTTGATAATGAAAAGGATGATTGCACTCGTAGGTTACATGAGCTTTAGGATTCATGGGAGGTCACATGATGTGTTATGATGTTAGATGGTTGGACTGATGGGAAACCCTTCTCAATTTATTGATTCATTTTTCGAGGAGGACAATGTTTATAAAATCCGTGGATTCATCCGCACATGTCAAAGATGTGGCATTACTATGTCAATTGTTGGATGGTTTCATCCAAGAGACAAGTCCATAGCATGTTGTCCAAGTCATAACAAACAATGCTGCAAATTATGTGGCCATTGGTAGGATACTTATGGACATGTATCCTACATTGTTTTGGACTCCTTGTGCCGCTCTTTGTATTGATTTGATTTTAGAGGATATGGGAAAACTTGATTTTATCAGGGATGCCCTTGATTCAATGAGGAGTATCACAAAATTTATATACAATTGTGCATCTATGCTTAGCTTGATGAGATAGTTCATTGGTGATAAGGAGTTGGCATGTCCTTCCATCACACGCTTTGCCACTAGTTTCATTTCTCTTCAGTCCCTCCTGAATTCTATGTGGGACTTGTAGACTTTGTTCCTTTCAATTGAGTGGTGTGCTTTATTAGTTAGCAACAAACCGGAGGGACATGCCATATTTAGGCTAATGTAATATGAGGAGAGTTTTTGGGATGAGGTGAAGGAATTTTTTACCATCAACGAACCTTTGGTATAGGTTCTTCACTTGGTTGATGGATACAATCCCATAATAGGATACCTATATGAGGCCATGGATAGGGTCAAAGAGGCCATCCGTTCCTATTATGAGGACAAGGAGGATGAGAGGCATGAGAGACACGAATTCATATGGAGATTGATTGATGATAAATGGAACTATACACTCCATCTCCCCATTCATATTGGAGACTGATAACTCAACCCCGTGTTCTCTTGCTCCTATGGCTTTAGGTTTGATGCATAGGTTAAAGGATGGATTCTTGGAGTGTATCTAGAGGATGGTTCCAAGTGTAGCTGACTGTTTAGAGATTCCCAAAGAGATGGAAGTCTATAGGAGGGCGATGGAAACAATTGGGTTTGATATGGCTATTAGTGATAGGAAGAACATAATTCCAAGTAAGCTTCACCTTGTTTTAAATTTCAATTTCTCTTATTTCTTTGTTTAAAATTTCAATGTCTTCTCTTTTGTTTCTCCGATTCAATGTAGATACTTGGTAGGAAACCTATGGCTCAAGAGTACCTCATCTACAAAATATTTCCATTTGGGTGCTTATCTAGACACATAGCTCTTCTGGTTGTGAGCAAAACTGGAGTGTATTTGAAAAAATATACATCAAGAAGCACAAGTTAGATAATTTCAAATTCATTATAAATTGTAATTTATGTCCCTTTACCCCCTAATTTATGCATTATAATTTATAAAATTATGATCCTCATACATGTTGGATACCCAACGCCTAAATGATTTGGTCTATGTCTAGTACAATATCAGGTCGTGGATAAAGCAAATTGAGAAAAAACCTGGCGCGATGCCATTTCATTGGATGGGAATGACACCACTGTTGTGTGGAGGGTGGAGACTAAAGAACCTGTTATGGATGCAACCCCTGATTGTTTAGAGGACGATACACATGACATGGAGGTAGGGGAGCATGAGCAGTATGGAAGTGTGTCACTACTAAATCCACCAGTTTCAAAGTCACAGTTAGAGGGAGATAGACCCAGTGGTAGAACTAACGGTGGTATAGGACTTAATCATGGTATACCTCATCATTATTATAGTTTTTCTAGAGTACATCAATTTCCAGGGTCTTCTAGAGGATGTCAGAATTCACTACAATCCCCATGAATTCCATATCCTTCTATCTCTTGAGGAAGAGCCATTGACAGAGCGATTACCTTTTCCTATAAAAAGGGTAGAGGGAATCAATAGTTTATTTAATTGATTTCATTGTATATGAGATACATTGGTTGTGCTTTTTGGTGATTCATGAGTCAGAGACTCAGGATTTAGGACACAATTACATCTTATATATCAGTTTTCCTTCCATATTCACGTGAAAATGTTTTTATTTGATGTTCTTGTTGCTTTAGATCTTTAAAAATTTGAAAAAATTAATATTTTGTATTTTTTAAGTTTGTCGATGTTTGTTGACATTTTCCTCGATAAATACGATATGTTGCTTCTAGAACCTCGACGATATATTTGTTGATACAATATTTAACTTTGATTTAGACTCATAAAACCCCTAAAACTATACTAGGTGCACTCCTGTGGGAACATTATACATGATTTATAGATTTTGGAGACAAGATGCCCTGATTTTTGGGATTTATGTACAGAATTCCTTGATTTATTGTGAGTGCACCTCCTGGAGACATAATTCCTTGATTTTGGTAGCTAGAATCCCTATTTTTTGGATCTTTTTTGGGGGATTCCTCATTCTATGGGGACGCATTCTCTTGGACACACAATTCCCTGATTTAGGGATGATTTGCTCCTCCACGTGGCTTATTCTATGGTGGGAACACCTCTAGTTCTCTTGAATTCTAACAAGTGGAACCTAGGATATTATACACTTGCCTATCCTCTCCTAGATGTGGTGCACTCTCTCATGCATGATTTCAACACTTGGCTAGGTGCCCCTCTGTAATATTCCAACTAATATTCTTGTCTTGCTTATGGAGTTCTGTTGCTTGCTAGTAGTCTTTATGGTTCAATATTTGAAGTGAATATGAATGCAGGTACTGAACTATGCTTACATGAGCATGCATGCAGATACATGGGTTTTCTGATCCCTAATTAACCCAAATAATCAGAAATGTTATACAATAAAGATAGAAAAGATGCATGTACGTACAAATAGCTTGAGTAGTAGATGAAGATCAATAAGATATAAGTATGCAGGAAATATTCCAACACTCATTCAGATTGGGAGATGATCTCTCTCCAAGAATGGGCCTGTGTGGTAAATGCGCCCTCCAAAGATAGAGAAGTGGATAATAGCTGATCCACTGATACTATAATGTTGCGGGAAGCTGGTGATAGGGTTAAATTGCCCCTTTGATCAATATGGAGCAAGCATGTAGATCATGCATGGAGTTTGATACCTAATACGAGATGCCTCCTCTAGGAAAATTCGCCCATGCAGTAGAAGACGTCCTCTGAAATGGGGTAATGATGATAACTAGCTACTGGATCCGTAAGGGAAGCCCTTCTTCAGGGATTAGAGTAATAGTGGTGCTCTCAGAATAATTAAGCCAGCATGTAGATGAAAGGACCTATGTAGAATGAGGTACGAAGATATCTCTCTTGTGCAATTCACCCATGCAAGGAATGCGTGTTCCTTCACTCCAATATGTAGCTCGAATCCTGTTGAATACTGAAGAATCGTACCTGATGATAGTATTAATGCTGAATCTAGATGAACCAACCCAGATAGTGACTAGGGCAGATAGATTTCGCTGCCAAAATACACTGAATGGTTGAGTGGTGTGCCCTCAACCCTAAATGACTCACTGAGCTCTCCAAATCGACTTCTCAAATCAATAATCATATAAGCAACCCTTACTCACTCACTTTACCTTTCTTTTATAACTTTCACCTGGCCTAACCTAACTTTTGCATGACTAGGTCGCTTTATCTTCTAATTTCCAGTTGACTTGCATGCAGTGCTTCCTGTGTGTATGGAAGCTCAATAAAGGTGTTTCAGTGCATGCAATATGAAATATGGCCCGCATGCCATTCATGGAGGTGGCCCCTAGTTCCTGTGGCCCTTATTTATCTATTTATGATCTAATAACCATGATTACGCTCGAACCTATGGGAATAAGATAGGTTAGCGGGATGGTCCTCAGTGCTTTTAAGCAGAAGAGGACATTACATTCCTTCCTGCTCGAAATTGCTTGTCCTCAAGCAATTGTAATGTTGGGTGCTGTAATACTCGTTATCCTTCCCAAGTGGCTTATTGTATAGTCAATTCTTTCCATTGAACCAAGTATTCTCTAATGATCCTATTCCTTAGTTTTCTTTCTCGAACCTCTAGGATTCGTTCTGGAACCAAAATCAGTTGCCCCTCATCATCAAGGGGGGCAGTTCGGATGAAGTAACAATCTGTTGACCTACTGCCTTCTTAAGGTTAGACACATGGGACACATTATGAATTTTTCTTTCTTGCAGTAATTCGAGCTCATATGCTACCTCTGCAACTTTCTGGATTATATTGTACGGACCATAGAAGCGAGGCTTAAGTTTCTATGCTCCTTTCTTCTTAAGGGACGATTTTCTGTAAGGATGTAGATGTAAGTATACAAGATCCCCTACCTCAAAACTGCGCTCAATCCTGTGTCTATCTGCATATACCTTTTGCTGATTCTGAGAAACCTGTATGTTTTCCTTGAGTATCATGAGAATCTCTTGAATTTCTTGAATCCACTCCTTGGATTTTGGAGCCCTGCTGTCACCAAATATCAAATCTACAAAAGATAAGGCATCGTAACCATACAAGGCTTTGAAGGGAGTCATACCGATGTTCATATGGTGTGTAGTATTGTAGAAATGTTTCCTTAGGTGTATCCATTTAATCCATGTCCTCTGCTGACCTGCTACATAGTTCCTCAAGTATCCCTCAATCCACTTGTTAACTATCTCTGTCTGTCCGTCGCTCTGTTTCCGTCGCTCTGTGGATGATAACTCATGCTCATATCCAATTCTGTCCCAACCAACCTAAAAATATCTTGCCAAAAGGATATGGTGAAATTGCTGTCTCTATCACTAACAATGGTCTTAGGTAACCCGGGTAATTTGAATACCTCTCTGAAAAACAACTCGGCTACCTGTGCGGTTGAATAGTCGGAAGGAATGGCAAAGAAGTGAGCGAAATTGGTCAACCTGTCCACCACTACGTACAAACAAACTCTACCCTGTACCCTGGGAAACCCTGTAATAAAATCCATTGAAATGTTTTCCCATTTTTGCTTGGGAATGGGTAATGGTTGTAGTAAACCGGCTGGGTGAGTATGCTCTATCTTATTCTGTTGGCAGAAACTGCACTCCCTCAAATGCTGCATCACATCATTCTTGAGGCCCTTCCATGAGAACCTCTCTCTAATCTTCCTGTAAGTCTTAAGAAACCCCTGGTGTCCTGCTAAAGGTGAGTCACGAGAAGCTTGTAGAATCTTTTTCTTAAGTGCAGACTCGATGACTAAGTAGATTATGTTTTTATAGTATATAATGTAATCTATTACTCTGTACCTGTCATCTTGAATCTATCCATCCAATATTTTGCAAGCAAACTTATTGTTGGAGTATTCGACCAAAAGATGAGATCTCCAATCCGATGAAATGCTCATAAGAGATAAAGTGGATGGTCGTCTAGAAAGTGCATCTGCTACCACATTGTTTTTTCCCTTAATGTATTCAATCTTGAAGTCATATGCTTGAATCTTACTCACCCATTTCTGTTGCCTCTCATTCAATTTTTTATGTTCCAAGAATTACTTTAAGTTGTTGTGATCTGTCTTAATATTGAATCTGCCACCTGCTAAGTATTGTCTGAACTTGGTTAGCGCATGGAGAATAATTTAACATTTCCTTGTCATCTATTGAATAGTGGTGCTCATAGTCCTTGAGTTTTCTGCTCTTGAATACAATAGGGTGATTATTTTGCATCAATACTGCTCCAATACCCTCTCCTGAAGCATCACATTCTAATACGAATGGTTGTGTAAAATCTGGTAGTGCTAGTATTGGGCATGAACTCATTAGCTTTTTCATTTTCTCAAATGTCTGTTGTGCTTCCTCTGACTAACTGAATGCCCCTTTCTTAGTAATATCTGTGAGTGGTGTTGTCATCTGTGAGAAACCGCTAACATACCTCCTGTAGTAGGTGCAAAGGTTCAAAAATCCTTTCAACTTTGTCACAATTTTAGGTGGAGGCCAATCCAGTATGGCTCTAATATTTTCCAAGTGTACCTGTACCCCATTTTATCCTATCATGTGTCCCAAATATAACGTCTCTTGCATACCGACCTCGCATTTGGAAATCTTGGCATATAGTGATTGTTCTTTTAAGATTCCAAGTACTTCATCAAGGTGCTTTAAATGATGTTCCCAAGTCCGACTGTAAATCAATATATCATCGAAGAATACTAGAAGATACTTGCGTAACTGAGCCTTGAAGATGTTGTTCATACATGAATGGGAGGTAACTAGTGTATTAGTGAGCCCAAATGGCATCACTAGAAACTCATAGTGTCCTTAGTGACAATGGAAAGCATTCGTTGGAACATCTTGTTCCCTAACTCGTATCTGATGGTAACTTGATCGGAGGTCAATTTTGGAGAAGTATTTCCGCCATATAGTTCATCCATCAGTTCATCGATCCTGGGGATTGGATACCTGTTTTTTATTGTTTTCTTGTTAAGCGCCCTATAATCAATGTACATGTGTAAGGTTCCATCCTTCTTCTTTACTAACACCACTGAGGATGCAAACAGACTGGAGCTAGGTTTTATGTAACCTAATTTGAGCAAATCTTTGATCGTACTTTCAATTTCATATTTATATATTTTGGGTTGTCGGTAAGGGGTAGTGATGAATGCTTGAGTTCCCTCCTCTAAATCAATAATGTGCTCAAACCCCCAATCTACAGACCTAACTGATGGAAGATCTCTGAATACCTTTTTATGCTTCTGCAATAGTACATGTATGTCTTATGGATGTTGTGTGGCTCTATCTGGTGGCTTCTTGAAACTAACCAAGCACTCCACTGCCCACTCTATGTCTCTATGTTGGATCACAACCTCCATCCTGTGTGATGATATTGATCTGGGAGGGTAGGTATTCATCCGTCTCAAAACCACTCTTTGTCCTTTTGTTCCCTGAAATTCCATCTCCATGGTCTAGTACTTTGTAGAATACTTTCCAATAGAATAAAGACACTGAACTCCTAATACCACATTCGTGTCTGGTACGTCAACCACATAAAATGTATCTGTCAATGTATAGTTCCCTAGAGTCACGCTCAATTTTGGAATCCTTTGGTTACACTCCATGGTGTGGTTACCTGTTACAGATATTGTAAATCCATCAAATTTCTCAGTCAGAATCCCCTTTCTTTTTATCCAGGAAGCATCAATAAAGTTGTGGGATTCCCCACCATCTATCAACACTCCAACCCTATTTCCCTGTATGACACCTCTGATCCGAAGAGTGTGAAATCTAGGAACTCCAGATAATGTAGCAATGACACCTCCCTGTGTCTCCTCAGGAGACTTCTCCTCCTTTGTTGAATAAAGTGCCTCTCCCTATCCTTGATCCTTATCATCCTCATCCTCTCCACTATCAGAGTATACCTCTATGTAGTGAGCCTTCCCCTTCCCTGAACACCTGTGACCTGGTACCCATAGTTTTTGACAACTGAAACATAGTTTCTTTCTTCTAAGGTCCTGGTGGGTATCATTATCCATACACTATTTCTTGGGATATTCTTTTGGAAGGGTCTCCTCTCCTTATCTTTTATAGGAAAATTGGTTCTGGGAGGAAACTTATTTTTGGGAACTGAATCCTGTAAATCTCTGGTACGACTGATGGCATCTGACAGGGTGGTGGGTCTATAAGCCTTAACCCATCCATGTAAGGGTTCAATGGGAGCCTCGGTGAACAACATAATTAACCTGCTCTCTGAAATGTATGCCACCATGACTGCTACCCTTTGGAACCCCGATATGAAGGATTCTGGACTGCCTGTCTGATTGAGCTGTGCTAGCTCTCTGAGATGCACCTTGGCATCTTTCCTGTCAAAGCCTCGATGAGCCTTTGTGTAAAATCTGTGTAAGATGTGATGGTATCGTGACCCAATGTCACTAGCCTGTGGTACCACCACTCATGGGATTCCCCTTGCAAATGCAAGGTAGCCAACTTAATGGCATCTGTCTCCATCATGGGGTTGAGATGGAAGTAAGTGTCCAACTTCTATACCCAATTCTGCGCTGGTCCATTCTGGGTCCCATCAAAGGTAGGAATAATTAGTTTCCCTATTGTGCATTGTAACTCATTGTTCTGGTTGAAAGGCCTGTTATAAGCTCTCGGTCTGTTCTTACTTTTAAAATGCAAAAATCTATAAAGGTCATGGATGAATGGAAGTCATATCACAGTGCTCTGCACTCTCATAGATATACCCCCATGGGCTCTTCTGGATCCACCTGTACTATTGGCACTGTTGTTGGGATATCCAAGAATTGTGGCATGGTAGGTCTGGAGGACCTATTGTAGAGGTGAGGGTGACTCTGCATATTAGTATGTAACTGTTCCCCACTGCTACTTGTGGATACTTGGTCACTGTTGGGGAATAAAGGACTGTGTCGGGTGGGCCCTGATTTATCCGCCAATTTGTTGATGGCAGTTAACATTTCTTTATGCCCCGAAGTTAGTTCTTTTAAAGCGGAAAGGAGGCTAGTGAAATCCATTTTATCATCATCTACCATTGTTTTTTTACCTTTAACTTTTTCAAACTGAGTCTCTGTATCTCCCAGTTCTATATCCTCTAACTCTTCCTCTTCTCTTCTTCCACTGTTCCTAAACCTCTGCCTCTTGTAAGTAATATTGTGTGGGTCCTCTGTATTCATTTACTATTCACAACTGCATGCTCCCACAACTCACAAGGAACGTGCTCTGATACCACTGTAATATTCCAACTGATATTCTTGTCTTGTTTATGGAGTTTTTTTGCTTGCTAGTAGTCTTTATGGATCAATATTTGAAGTGAATATGAATGCATGTACTGAACTATGCTTGCATGAGCATCCATGCAGATGCATGGGTTTTCCAACCCCTTATTAACCCAAATAATAAAATTTCTATAAAATAGGGATAGAAAAGATGCATGTACGTACCAATAGCTCGAGTAGTAGATGCAAATCAATAAGATATAAGCATGTAGGAAATATGACAACACTCGGTCATATTGGGAGATGACCTCTCTCCAAGAATGCGCCCTTGTGGTAAATGCGCCCTCCAAATATAGAGAAGTGGCTAATAACTGATCCATTGATACTGGAATGCTGCAGGAAGTTGTTGCTAGGGTTAAATGGCCCCTCTGATCAATATGGACCAAGCATGCAGATCATGCATGGAGTCTAAGACCTAATACGAGTTGCCTCCTCTAGGAAAAGTCACCCATGCAGCAGAAGACGTCCTCTGAAAGGGGGGTAATGATGATAACTAGCTGCTAGATCCGTAAGGGAATCCCTTCTTCAGGGATTAGAGTAATAGTGGCGTTCTCAAAAGAATGAAGCCAACATGCAGATGAAAGGACCTCTGTAGAATGAGATACAAAGATATCTCTCTTGTGCAATTCACCCATACAAGGAAGGCATGTTCCTTCACTCCAATATGTAGCTCGAATCCTGCTGAATACTGAAGAATGGTACTTGATGATAGTGGTAATGTTGAATCTGGATGATCCAACCCGGATAGTGACTAGGGAAGATAGATTTCGTTGCTGAAATACACCGAATGGTTGAGTGGTGTGCCCCCAACCCTATATGAATCACTAAGCTTTCCAAATGAATTTCTCAAATCAATAATCATAAAAGCAACCCTTACTCACTCACTTTACCTTTCTTTTATAACTTTCACCTGGCCTGACCTAACTTTTGGATGATTGGGTTGTTTTATCTTCTAATTTCCAGTTGACTTGCATGCAGTGCTTCCTGTGTGCATGGAAGTTCAATAAAGGTGTTTCAGTGCATGCAACATGAAATATGGCCTGCATGCCATGCATGCAGGTGGCCCCTAGTTCCTGTGGCCTTTATTTATATACTGATGATCTAATAACCATGATTAAGATCTTGTTGTGTTGTAAATGGAATCAATCCTCAGTTAATTCCATGAATGTCAGTACCCGCTCTAACCTATGGGAATCAAATAGGTTAGCGGGATGGTCCTTAGTGCTTTTAAGCAGAAGAGGACATTACACCCTCTTACTTCATGAGGCTATATAAGGAGGAGGCCTCTTCATTGTAAAACATGGTTGGGTTTTTGAAGTTTCCTCTTCTTGGAGCCTAATCAATATATAATTATTGGATCTTTTGTGACATGTATTTGAGGTGCTCTCTTGTTGATGTGTGGCATTTAATCTTGTTTGGAGCTTTCAAAGGTTGTATGTATTGCGAGCTCTTTTACATTGAAATTTATGTGTTTTGGGTTGGAAATCATATAAGTGTATTAATACCACATTGGAAGGATAAAGGTTTATTTTAATCTCTATCCTCTTTTCCTTTGTATCTATGCACATACGAGTATTGATTTTTTTGTTCGTTCTTAATTCAAAGGGTGTAATATTGATCTTTTGTTTGTATGGTGCACCCTTGAAGCTAGAAAGGAAGTGGATACATTATTTGATCCATTCCCTTGTAAAATATAGTATATTCTTGCACTCACTAAGTAGGATTTGATCAATCATGTGACCTTTCCTCCTTAGTGACATATGAAACAAGGCCCTCTTAGATTGTACTTCTTTAACTCTATTTTCCCTCGGTGTATTGACACTAGTATCTTGATTGGCTTCTCTCTACCCCCCCATCACATTATCCTTCAATTTCTATGCTACAAGTAGTTTGCTAGGTCAAACTCTTCATCACACCTTTCTCCTCGTTGTATTTCCCTAGTAATCCTATCTTAGGGAATCGCCCATTGGGTTGGAGAAGCGCCAACCAGAAGTGCGAAGGGGATTGGTGTGGTGACAACTGACATTGGCCTTTCCTTTTGAGTTCCTCTTGGTTAGATTGCTTCTTTGGGAATTTAATCACACATGCTAGTTTGGGAGGTAACATTTTTGGCACCGTTCCCAGGGAAAAAGTCCACTTCCCTTGAATTTGAAGACTATGCTTCATGATATTTTGTGAGAGGTTTTTATTTGCATATTTTTCTTCTCACATGGAAACTCCATTAAGGGACGAATCCCTTGTTCCTTTGCAGATTTTGAAGGCTTTGTTGTATGTAGAGTGGAGCACATGAAACATATTGAAGGCTCATCTTGGTGACTCCTCACAATTTTTTATTTTTATTTTGAATTTTAATTTTTTTTGATTTTTTTTGGTTTGGCATGAGGCATGCTATGGTGCATTTTCAAACTTGTAATATCATTTTCAAGATATTTAAGTGAAATAGATTTGGAAATTGAGGATGATGCTTCTTTGGTTGATAAATTCTTTCCTCAACTTTATTTTTCAGGCATCCTTGGTTTTCCAAATGAGGGATATGGTCCAAATGTGTTGTGTGATTCTACTCCATTTCATGGGTATGGTGGTTTGACTATCCTTCGCATTGCATCTTTCATCAAAGTTGTGGTTGATTTCAATACTTTTCATGAGAACGTCTTGATGAGATTATTTGTTTTCACATTAAAGGATGATGCACTAGATTGGTATGATGGTTTTGATTTCAAAGTAGTTTATTCTATTGTGGATTTATTCAAAACGTTTCTACATCATTGGCATGATGAAGAAGAGGGCAATATTGAGAAGGTTATTGAAGATTTTTTGTCCTCCTTCATAGTAGAGCACACATTGATTCAAAAGAAGTAGTTAACGACGATGGCCTTGATGAATTAAATAAGAAGTACATGAAGTCTATGACGAATATCAAGAAGCCTCTTTTGAAGACGTTGAAGAGCCTCCTCATGTTCCCATTGAAGCACAGGTTAAAGACTTAATTGGTGAGAGGTTGTATGAACCTATATTTTCTCCTCATGAAGATGAGGGTATGGTAAACTCTAATCTATCTCAATTTTTTGAACTCGATGAGTTATATTTCAATGATGGTGAGAGTGAAACAATTGAAGAATTTGAGAATACTTTTTTTTTTCTATGTTTGAGTATGATAAGGGCAACCGGGAGTATGGTTTATTTGATGAGCATGTTCAACATATTGATCATAGTAGGGATGATGATTTATGAAGATCTTGTTGTGACCTTGTCTATGATACATCTAGTATAAGTTCTCAAGGAGAAAATGCATGCTTTGAAGTTTTTGGATTGCCATCTATTATAGAAGCAGCTGCATAAAGAATTTATGACCGATTCCAGCGATCTGTGCTAACATTGTAGATTTTGAGCATCTTCATGAGGATTTTAGTACAGATTTACTACATCCATGTACTCCCTCTTCTAGGTATGATTCATAGCATATTTCTTTGGGTCATTTCCAGCCATGTCACTCATCATTGGTTGCTTATTTTTCATAGCATTTGGAGTTGATTTGTGAGGGAAGACATTCAGAAAAAATCCAGCACCATAATCCTCCTATTCTTTATAATTATCTAGGTGAAAATTCAGCTACCGATGATAGTTTTGAGGTTGAAATTACATGGGACAGCCACATGATTCTTGCAAATTTGTTCATCCCCCTCCTTCACTTTCTTTTGATGATCATATGCATGATTTGGAGCAGCCTAATTCCTATTTGTTTGAGGATAGTTATGATGCTATTATAAATCTTGATGGGCTTCCCTATGGTAGAGATGCTTATGCAATCCCTATCCAATATTGGATAGAGGCATCTTGTGGAGATTCTTGCCTTGCTTGACAAGATTTTGATGATGTCACACATGCCACTAATCTCATGTGTAAGTTTTAGCCATACTATTTTAGATATTCCACCATATATTTATGCATGTATCAATGGCACCTTGTTTTGGATCATGACTAGACACAAATAAAAGACCCATGGTTTTGATGAGATTTTAAGTTGGCTACATTGGCTTTATGATTTCTCCTAGTATTTTCTTTCTCTCGTATTTAGAGAGAGGAAGAATAAGCTCTTAAGAACATTAGGAGGAATAAATCTCACATGAAAGCATTGATTTTGTTGTAATTGTTGGCTTATACCTTGTCATTTGAAAGTCATTTGTGATCTCTAAGTATGCAATAAGAATGTGGAGTTTGGGATATGAATTGAACCATCCCACCACATAGTTTATTTTTCTTTCTTCCATTCAAGCAGGTATAACTAGGAGATTCTGAGGTTCTCATGCACTCCCAAGATGAGCACATGTCCTTCAGTTAGAGCAAGTTGTTACCCCTCATATTGTATGAGGTCAATCCAATAGATGACCGTGATGACTTCATCCGAACTTTAGATCTTGACATAGGATAATTAGTTGCACATGGCCTAGATGACCTTGGAGCAAATTTATCATGATGTATTATTGTATAATATAGATTGATGTATGTATTTACTATGTCGAATTCCCTCCTTAAAAAAGTGTGGGCGCACTCCATTTAGACCCATAAAACCCTTAAAACTATGCTAGGCACACTCCACAAGGAACATAATCCCCAATTTATGGATTTTGGAGACAAGAGACATAATACGTTGATTCTAGGAGAGAAAATCCCTGATTTTTGGATCTTTGTTGGGGATTCCTCATTCTATGGGGGAACATTTTCTTGGAGACACACTCCCTTGATTCAAGAATGATTTCCCCCTGCATGTGGTCTATTCTATGGTGGGTGCACCTCTAGTTCTCTTGAGTTCTAACAAGTGGCACCTAAGAGATCACACACTTTGTCTATCCTCTCCTAGATGCAGTACACTCTCTCACATATGATTTCAACACTTGGCTTGGCACCCCTCTTCTTTCATGAGGCTATAGAAGGATGAGGCCTCTTCAATGTAAAACATGGTTTCATTTTTGGAGTTTCCTCTTCTTGGAGCCTAATTGATATATCGTTCTTGGAGCTTTTTTGACATGTATTTGAGGTACTCTCTTGTTGATGTGTAGAATTTAATCATGTTAGGATCTTTCAAAGGATGTAAGTATTGCTAGCTCTTTTATAGTGAAATTTCTATGTTTTGAGTTGGAGGCCATATAAGGGTATTCGTATCACATTGGAAGGAGAAGGGTTTATGTTAATCTCTATCCTCTTTTCCTTTGTATCTGTGCAAATACAGGTATCGATTTTTGTATTAATAATAATTCAAAGGGCGTAATATTAATCTTTTGTGTGTATGGTGCACCCCCAAAGCTAGAAAGGAAGTGGATACTTTATTTGATCACTTCCCTTGTAAAACCTAGTATATTCGTGCACCTTGAAAAGTAGGGTTTGATCAATCATGAGACACTTATCCCTTAGTGACATATGAAACAAGACCCTCTTACATTGTACTTATTTGAATCCCATTTCCCTTGGTGGATTGACACTAGTCTCTCGATTGGATTATCTCTATCATCCCATCACATTTTCCTTTACTTTCTATGCTACAACCATTTTTCCAGGGAAACCTATTCATCTCACCTTGCTCCTCATTGTATTTTCCCTAGTAATCCTCTCTCAGGGAAGGCCCCCTTGAGATGTAGAAGATCCAACCAGAAGTGCGAAGGGGATTAGTGTGGCAACATTGGCCTTTACCTTTGGGTTTCCTTTTGTTAGATTTCTTCTTTTGGACTTGTTACCCCTCAAATAGGAAAAGGACTTATCTAGGGGGTAAAGAGGTTTATCATCTAGATGAAGTTCAATGTATGGCTTGTCCAAGCTAATTATGTAAACTATGTCATTTATATTGAGTGATCCATGGTTGTGATGTAATCTAATGTAATGATAATCTAATGATGCAATTGAGATGTATCTTGTATATGTAAAAGGGTCAGTTATAACGCATACTTAGCTTCCGTATGATGGTTTCACAAAGGGAATGTCTCTCGAGTGTTTTTTCTTACGAAGGATTATTTAAATCTTCATGATCACAAATTTTCCAATACTTTTTCACTTAAAAATCCACCAAGTTGGGGACATTTCCTAGGTGCAACTTGCCATATATGAGAGCACTTGAGCCTTATGAGTCAATGTAATTTAAACATCTCATGTATATAGTCACCATGGACACTTATGTAATATCAAGTTAGAGTCTAGAGTCTTATGATTCCCTCTTGTACATGGTTACATGATAATTCTTATATCCTAGTGGTTAAAAACAAGTTAAAAGGTAATTAAATGGATTCCCTAACTCCAACTTTGGGTTTAATATTCTAATTTGTCAATAAATTTATAACTCAAAGTTTCCCCTTCTAATGTGAGACCCTCAACATATTTTTATGCAAGCCTCATGCATCCCAATTCATCCACTTAAGCCAACCTTCTAGGCTAGCGCCTCCCATCTTATTGTGTCTATCCTATCCCTTGGATGTTCCTAATCCCATCATACACCCTTAAACCTCCCAACGCCTTCCTCTAACATGCAAAACGTCCCTCTTAAATCCCACACGTGTGTGCCATACCCTCCTTTCCTCACATGTGGCCCTCTTTCCTCATTTTATCCTTGGTTTGGACCTTGTTTGACTTGTTTGGACCCTCTCCTAGATTTTGGGAGGTGGTTGGAAGCCTTAGAAGCATTCTTTGGCGCACATGTGCCAAGGAAAGGCTAGAAGTTCCCTCCAAACCCCAAATTGTCCCCTCTTTAACCATTTGTCCTTTCTCTATCAAATCGTTGGTCCTCCTTAAGCTAGCTCTCTCTCCTTTTGGCATCTTTCAACCACTTCAAGGTATTTTTATTATTATTTATCATGTCAAGAGGGATTTGTTAGGTTTTGAGTCTTCTAGAAAGAAAAAATGAATTGTTTAATGAAGAGGTTGAGCTTCTAAAGCTATAAAAGGAAATCTCCTCTCTCATTTCATTTGTTGATTGTTGGTGCTACAAGAGAGCTATATTTGTACAAGACATCATTTATTAATAAAAAAAATATTGACTTTGGATGTCATATCTTGGAGCTTCTCATGGTTGATGGTATTTTCTTATTCATAGTTATTCTATTGGAGGTAACATTGTGTTGGCATTGTTTTTTATCTCTCTTGAGCTTCTTTAGGGGCAATATTGTCCAAAGGGATTGGTTTTATGGTAAGGTTTTATTCTAGATTCAATTGAAGTTCTTGTATAGAGGGTGGTTTTTCATTTTCTTAATTTGAATATTGCAAATCTCACTCCCAGTGTAGGGTTTCACTCAAACAAGAAGTAGATGAGGAGTCTATCCTCTCTTTGTGATTTGCATTTTATAGCTTCTAATACATCTATGAAGGGTTGGAAGCCTTAAGCACTTATTCTTCCTAGGTGATCTTTGTGGAACAAGTCCATTGGAGAATTTCTTAGTGGATTCCATAGCCCAGAAAAAAAGTAAGGCACTTATCTCTCTTATTTCTCTTGCAACCATCTATAAAAACAAAATTAAATCTCTTTCTCATTTTTTTGTTTTGTTTAGTGAAATCTAACCTTCAAAACTTACCTTGCTTACACATTTTATTTTGGGAAATTTAGCATATAATAAGAATTTTAATTTTTTTCTATAATTTAGCATATAATAACAATTTTAATTTTTTTTCTATAATTTAGAATATAATAACAATTTTATTTTATTTCTATAATTTAGCATATAATAACAATTTAATTTTTTTTCTATAATTTAGCATATAATAGCTCATCCTCTATTTTCAGATTTATTTCACAAAAAATTATAAAAAATAAAAATAAATTTTGGGCTTTATTGAAAATCATTAGATTCAGAAATTTTAGTATTTATCTCATGATTAAACAAGTTTATTAGTCTTTTCATAAGGTATTTCTAAAATTTATGCAATCCAAAATTATCGTAAAAAATAGGAAAATTTTCAGATTTAGTAATTCTGGAAAATTCGTTGCTTATCCTGAATTTAGAAGGATTACTTTGCTGTAAATTTCTGTGTTTTTCCAGAAATATATTATTCATAAATTGCAGCAACTAGTTGGCAAAAATCACATAAATTCAAGTGTTATTTTTAATGTTTTCCTAGTTGGCTCAATTCAGGAATTTTATGCATTTATACATTTTTAGCAATTTCTAGAATTAGTTTTTTTGTTTATATAAAAGAATTTAATCATAAGACACAAGGAGGAAATTTACAGTGGTCCTAACCACTAAACCCTTAGAGCTCTAATCACTAAAAGTCTTAATCTAAGTGTTAAATTGTGGCGAATGGTTATTAATATTTTAACTTGACATTTGGACTTATTTAACATAAATGGTTATTGCTATCTCTTCTAAATCAATAGTTACAGTGCCTAATTGATAAGACATAATTGATTTAGTTGGATAATAAAGACACATCACTAAATTATATTGCTAATTGTATTGCTTGTTACTCATATTGAATATCTTGTGAAGCATGCTTGTTACTCATATTGAATATCTTGTGAAGCATTGCTATTGAGTTTGCCATTTCTATTGATTATCATTAGTAAATTCATTAGCTAAGTTTGAACATCTATTGTGAATGATTATTTTACATGTTATTTACGCTTTCTCTAAGTACATGAGCTATATTTGCATTTCATGTTGTGCTTAGCCTCGTCTAAACTCTAATATTGTCATATTTTTCATTTAGACTTAAATAGATAATAAATTAACTTGGGATACCCCCTAGGCTTGGGTTTAAAGACAACCCGAAATAAGAAGTTGTGAGTTGAGGTGACAGTGACGAGCAACCTTTGTTGCCACTTAGGTTGTGCTAGTGGGTTGGGTCTTTTTTGTTTACGTACAAATTGTGTAGTAATAGGACTTTAATAACACATAGTAGTTTGGGAGGTAATAGATATAATGTCAGTTTACTAGCCTCTAATGGTCAAGATACAAAGAACTTTCGATTCAACAATAGTTTGCTTAAGATAAGTTTCCCTTTGCAAATATAAACATTTAAGTATTACTTGGACTTATACCTCTAAATTTTCATGGAGAGAAAAGGAATGGTTGTTACGATTAAACTAGAGACTAAATAGTTCAAGTATTTGTCAAGTTAAATTCAATGATAGATTGATTACAAGTTCTGAAGAATTTTGAATAAAACAACCTAAAAAGACTTTAAATGGCATGTTTTCCACCTTGCATGTCCATAAGAAGTGGTCGTTTGGAATTGTATTCAGGTTGCATCAAGTAGTTATCTTTAGGGAGGAAGATGCACACGAGGAAAGAAGATGCAAATGGGGAGTGTTACAATAAAATATGGTACCCCCTATATGATGTAAAGTCTCAAGCATCAAGGAGCTAGTCTTGTGTAACTCAAGAAGGATACCCACTATCACCTCAACCACCCTTCATTTCTATTCAAGTTGGCCCTCTTCCAACTCAAAGGGTGTTTCCCTAAGTAATATTTGTTGAGGCTATGGCATGGAGGCTCTCGATGATATAGGGAGAGCAAGCCTTAGAAAAATGTGTGTTAATTGTAGCATTGGATATGGAAATGTGAGTGGGGAAAGGGATGTGAAAAACAAGGAAATGGAAGGAGATGGAAAGAAAGCAATAAGAAGATGTGACCAATGCTTATAACCTTAAGGGCTTATTATACCATTTTATATATGGGGATTTCTGCCCATATTTTTGGCTTGGAGATTAGGCTGATATGCAGAGTTCAGTGCATGCAGATGTGATCAGTAATGAGATGCCAACAGTTGATGCTATATTTTTCCTTGTGATGATGCCATGACATGCCTGAGGATTGACTTTATGGATTATGACTTGGATTGATGATGTATTGTAGGATGTTGCATGTTACTTCACAATGATTGGTTTTGATGAGTATGGATAGTAGTAGAGATGCTCTTGTTTATGAACAACCTAGCGGTCAATTGATTGGCAAGAAATCAACCACTAACCCAACACAAATATGGACCTTCCTCCCAACATGTCACTACTTTTAGGTTTTCCAGGCTCAACAATGAACAAGCCTAGACTAACCAAGGGAGAGACACTGGACAAAATTTATCTAAGGCTAACTAAGAGGGTAGCTAACCTAAATCTATTTTTTTTAGGAATAGCTCACTCTCTATAGGTGATTAATTAAAATTAAGATGCACTCTAGTTCTAGCATCAAGGAGTTCACAAACAACTTTAGAAGTAGATTTGATAGATTTGCTTTTTCTTGGAACATGTTGAATTTTGTACCTAGGAAAGTGTTCCCCTAGTGATTTTTTCCTAAGTCACTAAAGGGGGACACGTTACATGACCCTTGCATTAATTGCTTGAGAAAAGTAATTAATGTCACTTTAGAGTTATAAAGTGACTTTTCAAATTAATTTAAGTGGGAGTTGAAAATAAATTAATTAATGGAGAGAAAAGTGACTTTTCTCATCCATTGATGTGAAAACACTAGATTAAATGTGAACCCTTGATCTAGTGTCCTTTCAGCTACCCTTAGATTAAAATGTCAAGAAAACTAAGAATGAAAAGTGGAATCATATAAACTAGAACCTTCATCCTGCAAGTGCAATCCGATGTGTGTGAACCATGAATTACTGCAGCCTTTATATAGGACAAAATCATCCTTGATTTGCCCTCCAAAACTAGAAATCGAGGGCTCGAAGAAGGAATCGACATGAAATTGACTAAAAATATGGGTGATTGCAATCGTATGCTTGAATTACAAGGAAAATAGAGGGAAAAATAACCCCTAGGAGCCTCCATTACTAAAAATCGAGGGCGAAGGAATGATTCCACTAGAATTTCTTTAGAAATTAGAGGTAAAAGATAAATTGGAGGGAGATTTTACTAGGCCAAAAATAATTTTTTACATTTTCCTCATTAATATATGGGAGGCTATTCGTTTTGGATTTACTTTTTTTTCTAATAAATATTGGACTAATATATTTTAGCTGAAAAAAACCCTTTCCATATAACAAAATAGCCCATTAAATTTTTGTAACCCCCTTAATTTAGTCCATGGTAAATTTTTGTAACCCCCTTAATTTAGCCCATGGGATAAATTTAGCCCCGAAAATGATCCATCATATTGACCCGCCAAAGCTGCTCCCAGAAACTGAAATGGACCCAAAGAAGAATTGAATGGCCAACAAAGCCAAAGTCGTAGAAAGAGCTGCAGAAAAATCCAAGGAACTACAGGAGAAATCCACCATGATACCTCTATAGAAGCAACTACACAACATTAAGAAATCCAATACTGAAGAACACAATTAGGCAAAAAAATACACCAATTTTAAAGAATGGGAAAAAAAGACGATAAATGGAATGAAGTGTCGAACAAATTGGTTGTCACCAGGATCAGGGCTTACCAAGGAGCCCCACTCATCAGTCCTCTTGGTAACTTAAAAGACCAAATAGCTAAGTAGCCAGGGTACTTGGGTACTGGGACGGGTACCGGTACGGGTATGGGTACGGGTACGCCACTTTTTGAAATACGGTACTTGGGTACGTCAGGGTACTGTAGACATATATATATATATATATATATATATATATATATATATATATATATATATATATATATATTTCAAGTTTATATTATATTAACATATTAAATTTTCTATATATAATATAGAATTTTCAAGTTTATATACATTAAGTTTTCAACAAGTAACACACATTTGACATTGGCATTGCACATTAATTCAAATTACATATATAATATTGATATTGATATGAATCATCAGCATGATATATGTTCATGACTCCATGACTCCATTGTCATACTACATCCAAAATTTGACAAATGGCATTTGCCATATTTCCGAACACTAAATAAAAAATACAAAATAGTAAAATGAAAATAATCAAATACTAAACATAAAACAACTAGAAGTAAACATCATAGCTGATCAGGATTGCAATTCGATTTCAAGGACCTGTCGTGTGTTTTCATGAAGTCAAATGATGAAAATGAGTACCATCATGCATCAGGTAGAGGAGACTCTGTGGTTTGGAATCTCAAAGAATAAGATCAGTCACAATTTATCAAATAGGTTTCTGATCCTTGCCATGAGAAGTGGACTGACTAGGATCTTGTTAGATAACTTCTTAGCAGATTATACATCCATAATTCCTGTAGTATATTTCCATACTTAAAAGTTAAAAGCTTTTTCAAGTAGCTTTTTTTCAGCAGTAAGGGACCATATGCATCACTACTTTCAAACTTGTTCATCACTGTTATGGTAGCAGTGTGTCACAAAACAGGTTGGCACTATTCCAATATGACTTTAATCCTCCTCAAAGCACATCAATAAACAGTCTTTAATCTTTACCTTCTGTTTAATATTTATTGTTTCAAAGATAGAAATATGTTACAGAAATAAATACTTGTATTTTTTTATTATTCATTATGATTGCAATTAATTTGTATAGACGGGAATAGTGGTAAATTTATTAATTATTTACCATCACTAATCAGTAGTGAATCGTGATGCATGAACAATGGACATTAAATACTAAATAGTAATACTGAACAGTGAAAAAGAGGGAGGTCTCGATTCACAAATGACAGGGGCCTCCAAACTTGACAGTGAATGAAGAGAGGCCTCCAAACTTGACAGTGAATGAAGAGAGGCCTCCAAACTTGACAACGATTCAACGAATGAACAACAGAGATAAAACGAAATGAAGGGGTTGCGTTGAGATCTTAATGAGCCTTATGCCTGAGTTTTTAGGTACGTGGGAGAGGGCACCACCATCGCCATAGCCCCTAATCACTTCAAATCCAATAAAAAAATGGAATTTCAAGTATGCAGGATCAAATATTAGGGCCGAAAGTACCCACAGAGTACCCAAAATCGAGTTACTTGAGCTTTTATGAAGTACCAGTACCCTCAGCCCAGTAACTAAGTACCGGGTACTTAGGTGAAGTACTGGGTACTTCGAAGGTACTCCCAGAGGTACCAATTCCAGTACCCGATACGACGGTACGGGTACCCGGTACTGGTACCCGGTACTGGTACACGTGCTCGACCCCCCCGGTACGGGTACCATGGCTACTTAGCCAAATAGCGAAATTCCTTGTTAGTTGATATCATGATGGGAAAATTTGGCTTGATGAGCCCATCCCCATCACAATCTCACTCATCAGTCCGATCACATGACTCTCCAACAAAGGATCCCCAGTACCAGTCGTCTCTGGGTCGAACGAACCGATAAAGATATTTACGGGAATGGAACAAGGAAAAAATTCCCGTGGTCTCATCATCAAAAAAATCTTGTATGATGATGTCAAGTGGGAAGCAATAATAGTTTCTTTATGTTTGACCAATTCATGTCGGCCATCGGACCTATGACTTGACATGCTTGAAGGAATCAGAGCTATTATTGATGTGAAAAAAATATTCAACTGGACCGACCATCTCGCTGAACTAGTGAAAACTAACTACGTCAAATGCCAAGACTCGGGTCAAGCTATACGCTTCCCGTCACCATATAGCCATGTTGCATATCACCTCAGCTGGCGAACCAAAATTCACCAGCACAATGACACCACTTATGAACAACTCTAAATCTCTTCATGCCAAAAATAATCTGCTAGCCAACAATTCCCGAGTCTACTTAGAAAATTGGTTTCAAGTGATAAAGACCAAGTGTGCTCATTGGCGAGTACCATAGCAGGTTCGGCATAGTTTGCCGCTAGAAGCAGACATTGAAAAAGGGGAAGTGACCATACTAGGATACAGTACATGGAAGGTAAGTCAGGAATAGAACCTGAAGAGATTGATGATTTCCCCAATGTTTAGCAACTATTCATTGACTTAGCTGGACAGTCCAACACTACTTTCAACATTCCATCGACAGTATACATATCCAATTGGACGAATGCAGAACCACTACTTGATGGAGAAAAAGAAGACCAAAGAGTACTAACTTTGTACATCATTGCTTTTGGGCCATACAACGAGCTTGAAAATCTGCTCGACATAGTACCTATAGTTGGCCAGTCCAGAATACTGTTGAGGAAGCGACTAAAGAGCCAATGGGAGATACAACTGAAGGATGATGAGGAAGAGACCCTCATTAAGGACAGGGTTGAACCTGATTTTGAAAACCCCGGGATCAAAGAAAAAGTAATTGAAGTATTACATATTGTACTTGATTTCTAGAAACAACAGAAACGAAAATCAACCAGGATGTAGATGAAGAAACGAAAGCAGCTCATCTAAGAAACTTCAAAAGATGATTTAGCAGAAATGAGTGAACAAGCCAAGCATGTCATCCTCGAAGCTGCAAAGAAAAAAGTGCCAATAAAGATGGAGATCCAGAAGCAGTATGGGCAGAAGTGGCCAGTGCAGACAACCAAACACAATCAGTCGGTAGAACCCTCTTCTACTCCCTTGCCCCCTCCCCCACACAAAAATATCAAGATTGCAGAACTACTGTATAAATAACCATAGTATGAATAAACACCTATAAAAGTTTCATATGATTTCCCCCCAATGACTCCAACTCAAATTGAAATGAAAGACTCAAAATTACAAGATACGAATGATGAAATTGTTTCTTATGTCCAAGGAATTCAAACTTATTTACATAAAATCTAGCAAATCCAAGAAGTTAAGCTATCCCTGAAGTTTTAAAATCCCCCCCAGTGCAGTAAAAAGGAAATCTTAAAATATCGTCTATTAAATCTTTATTTAACACTTCTTTACTAGCCTTTGTCAGATCCCAACCGGCCCTCGTCTATACTTCTATTGAAGCCTAAACCTCATAAACAAATCCAATGCCGACTTAACTGGCTAACCGACAGATGACCCAGTTTGATAACTTACAAATGACCCGACTCCATGTAACTATCCCTCTATCAATACCCCCTTCACATCCTTTACCCATAATAATTCCAATAACTGTTTCACTACCTATATCCCCTGTTGCCAATTCGACCATCGTTACCACTTTTCCCTCTGTAGGAATCACTGATATCCCTACTTCACTCATGCATAGTAATATTTAAGAAAATCTTGAAGAAACTACTAACGAAACTCCACAAGAAACTCCTATGCAAACCCCTATGATACAGACACCCCTGAATCACCTTTAACAACTTCCTTGGTATCGACTTCTTCCATACCTCAATTTTCCCCTTTTACTCCACTACCTCCTTCTTCCTTATTGACTTCTGTCACTTCAACCACCTTGCATCGACTAGTACCATGCTGATTGCATCAACTGCTCCAGAGACAATGACAACACCAGCCTCAATAGCCCCAACAATGACAGTAACAACTACTCAGACTTCCAAGTAGAAATCACCTTCTAAGAAATAAGATAAGAAGATGAATTGAAAGAAAATTTCTAAAAAGAAATGTAAGACCCATTCTCAAGTTATGCTTCTGGTAGATCCTTCTTTAGGCTCACCATCCTCAAAGGAAGTGTTTGCACCCGCGAAAACATACGACGAAGAATTGGAAGACATCATCAATATTGCACGGAAAGAAAGAACCAAGAGATCGACAAAAGATAGCAGAAAATTGAGAGTAATAAAGGATGAAGAAGAGAAAACATGGAAATTATATGAAAAAAAGGAAAAGCAAGTCATTGGACCATTACGAGTTCTAGTATAATAATCCTCTAAATAAATTACAACATCTAATCGATACAGTTTTGCAGAAATACAAAGACTTGAGACTGGTCTGATCATCTCCGACTAGTTTCAGAGCTTTGAAAAATTGGACAAATTGCTACAAGAAATAGAAGTAAAAGCAAGAAAAGCCTCCCCAGTCCTCAACACATGGTATACATATTTTGGAAAAGTATGCTTGGAAATCTAGCAAAGCCAAACATTACTCTTCGGTTTATACAGAGCACAAAGTTCAGCTGACCCCACAACAACTTAGATGGCGCAAGAACATATCATGAGGGAGCATACCAAGCAATCATGGCTCAATAAAAGAGAGAACCAATGGGCGAATGAGGTAAAGAGAGCTTAGGAGGAAGTTAGCCGACTAATTACCAGAATATATCAATGCATGCGAGCAACCCAAATTTAGCACGACAACTTTGGGGCTCATTTTCAGAAATTAGTTCGCTAGCCTATGAAAGAAAATCCCCTATGAATATCAAAACTAACAACTACCACCAAAGAAATCAGAGTTGATACGAAAGACTGGGATTTCTTCTATGAACGACTCACCTTGAATGCCCCAGCTATCGTTCAAGCCTATGAAGAATTTATACCACCAAGCCCAACGCCAGATCTACAGCTACCGTAGTATTTTCAATTTTTTTCTCAGAATTCATTTTGTATTCAGTTTTGTGAGGAAAACATCTCCGTGTTCTCTTCGGGACAAAGAAAAGTTTTGGGTTCGAGAAGATGTTGGAGGAGCCTAATCAGCTAGCCAACTAGGTCCTCCCGACCGACTAGTCAACTTAGTTAGTTGGGTCGGTTAGATGACTGAACAAACAATTAGCAATATAGAACTGAATAATTGATTGTAAATTGTATATATAAGGTTGGTGAGCTAGGATGAAGACAAATCTTTTGTAAAGTATGGTTATGCTAATATAATACTTGTTGTTGTTGTCTCCATTACTCTCATGTTTTTCTCTACATTTATGTGTGCATGTTTACTCTTGTACACTGTTGTGTATTATCCTTCTACTGGCACTACTACATTTGGGTACCTCATTTGACGGTTTATTCCGTCGAATGGACGTCGTTCTAGATGTCAGATGGACGTCAATCTAGAAGCGTCGCTGAAGGGACACTTGGTAGCATCGCTTACAGGACAAATTTGGGGATCCCTTAAGGGACGCCTGCGAGCGTCTCTTAAGGGATGCTAGTAGGCGCCTCTTAAGAGATGCTCATAGGTGTCCCTTAAGGGATGTTTCTAAATTAACGTCCATCTGACGTTTAAACCCACCTCCATACGACAAGAAAAAATGTCGATTGAGGCTCCCAAATGTAGTAGCATGATTGACTTCATGAAAACATGGTTGTGTCATCGAATGAATGTCTCACCAACGTCTAATTTTCTCTGGATGTTTGTCAACAAAATTAAACTAACAACGTTCAACCCATGTCGTAGTCACGTTGCGCTGACGTAGGTTTAACGTCCAATAAGCCACATGTATACATAATTAAACAAAAAACACCATGGAATCAACATTAAATGAATGTCGATTGACCCATATCTATTCGACATTTCAGTTAGACCACCTACGTTTCACCGACGCAACATTTATGTCGAATAGACGTCGTGTAAACGTCCAATAAGCCACGTGTATAAATGGGATGAACGTTGCAAGCACGTCGGTTATCCCATGTATGATCAACGTTAGAGTTATGCTACCTGCATTCCACTAACGCCTTGGATGCGTCGAACAAACATTGGTATAATGTCCAATAAGCCACGTTTATTAATCATTTAAGCAAAAAAAACATGGAAAGAACTTCAATTAACCCACATATAGTGGATGTTAGAGTTATGTTGTCTACATCCAACAGAAACCGCATGACCGTCATAAGAATATGGATTAAACGTCTCAATGAATGTCAGTTATAACCTATATATAGTCGACATTGGTGTTATTTCCTTTCCCTTCTTGTGGTTTATGTAATTGGTCTTCTCTTGCGTTTGCGTAACTATCAAGTTGTCCTTAATTTTCCTTCTTGCAACAAATCTACCATGTTCTCATAAAATCTACTTGCAACAAAGTTGTCCTTAATTAATTTTCCTACTTGCAGGAAATATAGCACTATCCTTCCTTAATTAGAGCTACGAGACCTAAAGAGAGTTTTTCCTTGGTAGTGACACTTTGGTGGAATGTTCTGAAGTTGCAAGTCTAGTAAATATTATGCCATGTGATGACATGAGGATGACTTGTATTGATGTTATTCTATATATTATACTTCCATGATGATGTTATATGTATGATCATTATGATGAGTATAGCATTAGTGTACTTTCATGGTTTGACTGTGATGACTAGCTTTTGGCCTCTAGTGTATGATGCAACTATATCTACTAGGGATTGATACCCAAGGAATCATAATAGAGAACAAGAGGGTGCTTTCATTGCCCAATAACAAAAGTTGAAAGTTTTAAACCATATAATATAACTCAGTTGAGGAGAATTATAGAGGAGAAAGAAGAAATGTTGTAATGCAATGTAAATTTTATTTTGCATATGTTCCGAAGAGAATAAGGGTAGATATACAAAAACCTAAGAAGACAATAGATGCTTTGCATGGTATATTATTACCTTGGACATAATAGCTCATAACATTATCAAGGTGCTTTGACAGCCAAAAACATATAAGGTTCCCAGGGAAACCCCAGTAAAGGTAGACGTGAAAATTTGAATTGTTGAAAGACAATTGTCCAAGATCTGGCATGAAATTTGCAACATAGTGCAAATCTCATTTTTCAAGCATTCCCTATAGAAGAAAGATAGAAATGTGGTACTTAAGCATGTGCTTTTCCTAGTAGAGGAACACACAAGGCATAATAACCAAAGGTGTTTTGATTTCTAGAGTTAGATAACATACAAAGGGAAATCCCAACAATAGAAATTGAATCAAGAGGTAGATAGGGTACATAAGGTAGGCTTAACAACAAAACTTAAGATTAAAAAATTTAAGTTACTCAATGAAAATCTCGCAAAATCTGACACAAAGTCTGAAAGTTCTACATAGGGTGAATTTTATATATAATGTGTTTCCCAAGAAGGATAGAGATGAAGTATACCCAAAAAGACTGCAAATGCTTTTCCTGGTCTTGACTTGTATTCTCGATATTGGAACTGGACTCCGACAAAATAACTGTTAGGGATTCTCCTCTTAAATCCCTCCCTAAGACAAATCACAATGCTCTCCAAATTATCTCTCCTTGCAATTGATGGAATCAAAATAGACAAATGGAAAGTAACAACTACCACTATCAATATTGAATCCACCACTGCATAGCTAATGCAATGACCAAGATATTTGTAGCATAAGAAATACTAAATTGTGAGTAGACACCAAATAGAAACTTAGACTAACAACTTCAAAATTTATAAATAGCAGGGACTGGTTCATTCCATTCATGCATACCAATAATGTAATCCAAAGCATATTAAGAAAACTCTATATATTCCAAGAAAAGACAAAGCAACAATTCTATTTTTGCAGAAAAACCCTCCATTAGTGCAACAAACCCTACAAAGTGCAAGGAACTCATTAAAACAAACAAGTGATATGCCCGAATGTTCTAAAGATTGTGGATGTGTAGACCTACACCTTGGGCATCTATTGAAGTTGGTTCATGTTGAGACTTCCTAAAAGTAGTCAAACCCTTATTTATATGACCTTCAAAAGCATATGAAGAAGATGCTAAAACAACAATCAAGGCTTGATCAAGGATATGACATGAGGAATACCACCGGAAAGATTCAAACTCTTATATTTTTATTTCATCTCAGCGGTGCCATTATACTATGGTGAAAGCAAGTTTCCTGGCTCTTATTTGTTTGGTAATCTAATTTGAGCAACTTTATGCTTTAAAGTAACCCCGCAGGTCTTAAATCATCCTAAAGGATAAGTTTCAAATGTTAAAAAGGAAGGTTCGATACTTTGGACATTCTAGATGCGAAAATCAAGGTTCTTCTTCACATGCGCGCTGCCGGAAAAAAAAGGGTGATATGATAGAGTTCAATTAAATCGGGCTTCAAATAATGATTGCATCAGAAGGCCTCGAGAAATGGTTTTATTATTAAAAATTGTGCCTTTTAACATGTGTTATCCATTCATTATAGGATATCAGTTCATTCCATTTTAATTTATAATAACTTTGTCCTACGCTAACACATGATCACGTCCTAATAACTTTGTTAGACAAAGATCATGTCCTAAGGCCTTATCAAAATGATTGAAATTGAATTGCAAATACATGTTAAGATGCATCTTCCTAATTCAAAAAAATTCCCATTAGAAATGCACACTGGGTGCTCCAAAAATGTCCTTCAAGTCTACAAAAGGGAATTTTTACTCATAAGGAAAATGCACTTCATGCATTCCCCGCACTCAATATTTTCAATTTAGGCACCATAACTTAAATTCCCCTGTTTTTTAATACATCTTATATTTGCATAAAAATATTTACAAACAACTAATCAAGAAGGGTATATACAATGGAGGTTATATCAGCTTAGGTGAGAGTTCTAATGCAGAAATAAAATCTGAATAGGATATTGAATCTAGATCTTGAGCATTTTTTTATCAATAAGGCACCCTTGGCCAATAATTGGTGATGTATCTCAAATACACCACATCATATAGAAATCAGTCAAAGAGATTGCCTCATGTTCAAAATAGATCCTAAAACTAATCTTGCAAAGGGTAAATAAGGAATAGACTTTTAAGCACTGCCAAATCCTAATGAAGGACCAAACCATATAGGTGCAATCACAAAATAAATTTGCACACCAATGAATATGCCCCTGAAGGAGTACTAAGTATTGGTCCTAAATATGCTTCCAAGAACTCCTAGCAAACTGAAAATACCAAAATATATGCTTTATTGTCTTGGGACAATGGAAAACAAAGCAAAGACCATGAGAAAGTCCACTTATGGCCAACCTAGGCTTGGAGGGGAACCTTAGTAAATTACAAACCATACAAAGACCTAGAGCTTGTAGGAAATCGAACGAACCAAACACCATGTAATCTATGCACCCACCAATCTTCCAAATCAACTATATGTTGAATTAATGTAACTTCAAAGAATATTCTACTTGTACTTTATTATTGTAACTCCGTCGGGGATGTTTTACCTCCTTTCGGGGATGTTATTATTATATTTGGTCATGTAAAAGTCATGAGGTTAAACCTCCATTGTAAGTCGGGTCGTTAGTACCCATTAGAATATAATATAAATATTATATTGAGTCTTCCTAGAGAAGTCGTCCCAGTTAGGTTATTGGGGTCGACCTAGTTGGATTAAAAGGATAGTGAAAAGTAAAGTATAAATACAAGGTGTCTTTCCTTCATTTGTACCATTCACACACTTGTGCATTGCGCATTAGAGGAGAGAGATAGATATGTGAAGGAGGAGGAGGATTGGCTTGGGTCTAGAGTTTGAGTCTTTTGTCTCTCTTATTTGTGAGACCTATTTTGGGCATTGTACTTTGATCATCTATATTGAGGAATTTATTGCTGGGTTTCCTTCCCCTTGAGGGTTTCCCACGATATATTGTTGTGTACTTGTGATTGTGTATCTTTCAGAGATCCTTATTATGCTGCTATTGTGAAAATGTATTGAATGCTCATGAAGTTAGATTCTAGTCTATAGTAGCATATAATATTAACATGGTATCAGAGCTAGCTTGAAAAAAGCAACTCTCTCTCTTTAAGCATAAAAATTAGGGCTTCTCATAGAAGTGGAATTTTTTAGTGCAAGTGGCATAGACAAGTGCGCCCCTCCTAGGCGCATATATTGGCACCAAGATCGAAATTTTTCAGTGGGTGAATCTTCCATAAATTCAAACCCTAGTTTGACTTTGGACCAGAAAAACCAGAGAACCAGAAACTGCAAACCATAATTTCGCAAGTCAAATTTTAAGGGTGAAATTTTGGAATTTTTAGAAACCATGTGTACCAGCATACTCGCCTCAGTCAAGCACATTTTTTGGTGAATTCAGTTTTTACTTTTGAGAAATTTTATTTTTTGGTTATTCTCTGCTCTTCAGGTTAAGATGGCCCCAAGCACTAAGCTTGATAACAAGTTGGAAGGAATAGAGAACTTCTGTCCTTGGAAGTATAGGATTGGACTCATTCTAGAAGAGAATGATCTTTCAAATTTTGTTAAAGAGGTTGTACCAGAACCCGAAAAATTTGAAGCAAAAGAAAAACATAAGAAGGATATGATTAGAGGGATATGATTAGAGCTATGAGGATCATAGCAGACTCCATTAAAGATCACTTGATTCCTCAAGTGTCCTCCAAGAAAAATCCAAAGGAGATGTTTGATGCCCTAACGAGAATGTATTAAGGAAGAAACATTAATCAAAAGATGAATTTGAGAGCTCAACTCAAAAGTACAAATATGAGCCAAGGTGAATCCATCCAAGAATATTTTACTAGGGTTTCTCAATTCAAAGAACAACTAGAAGCAATTGGAGACACCCTTGATGAAGATGAGTTGGTAATGTCCTCTCTCAATGGTCTCACTAGACCTTGTGATTCCTTTATTCAGACAATGTGTGAAAGAAAGGAAAGTATACTATTTGAAGTAGTATGGGAAGAATGTGTCCAAGAGGAGGCTAGAGTGGCAAATCAAGATGCACTACTTATAGAGGATGATCAAGCTCTAGCTACCCATACTAAGAGAGGAAATGGAAAACCTCATTTCAAGAAGGAAAACCATAAGGAGTTTCGTCCTCCTAAGAAGTTTCAAAAGTATAAGAAGGGAAACTATAAGTGAAGAGCCTTCTCTTCTTATCAATGTTATTATTGTGATAAGACGGGACATATTGCCAAAGATTGTCCAATGAGAAAAGAAGAATAACAAAATACATCGTGCTCATTTTTCCCAAGATGAAGAAGAAAAAGAAGAATAAGGACCTCTCAGGAAGTTACCAAAGGAAGAAATTGAAGAATATGTCTTATAATGGCGGTGTTTCGAAGCACTCTCTCAATCTTGAAGAAAATGACTCCCCTCAAAAAGTTTCACTAGGAGAATAGGAGAAGCCACATACAAGATTGATTCAGGAACTTTGATGAAGAAGAAGAATGTACTATATCTCATCTCTAGAAAGAGCTTAGAATTGCTTTTACAGAAGATGCAGTTGTTATTGGGTCAAAAGAAGGTGGATCATATAAGATCACTTAGAAATAGCTTTGATCTATGGTAGAAGACTTGATCAACATTATAGATCATAAGCAAGAAAGGCACATGACCTCAAAATCAAATGATGGAGTAGAGCTCACCATCAGACGTTCCAGTAATCCCTGCAAGGAGACTAGGATCAAAAGAGATCCTAACAAACAAACAAAGATAAGTATTTGAATTGTCATTTTTATCAAATTGTTTAATTGATAGTGTCCAGATGTGTACACATTTATTTAGGATGTGTGTTATGCATGCTAGAATGTTTGCAGTGATATGCATGTGATGGGTAAGTAGCCTGGTGCTATACAACATTCCATTGCTACTTATCTAGAGTGAAACCTCTTTGCTGACATATTGGGAGTAGTGCACACTCTTAATAATGTCCTGGTAGAGATGGAAGGTATCTATAAAGTTACCATATGAATGTGGGGTATGGATGAATGTTGTGTTATTGGCTAAGATAGCATTATGACAGTGTGACCTATGTTTTATGCATATGTTTTGGAAACTATGAAATGTTTCTAACCATGCTATTGAATTTGACTTGTAGGAAGTATCGTGCAATGATCACCTACAAATGAAGAATGATGAGACTTGTTCCGTAGAACAAGTGACAATGGTTCAACTATAAACAAGACTTATGAAATAAGGTAGAGGAAGTCGACTATGAAGAGACGTTGCTCTAGTAGTCAGACTCATGGTGTAATCGAAGTAGAAAAAGATATTGAGCAACCTCCAGAACTCCGAGAATCACATTTATGCAGATTGAAGAAGAATTTGTACGGGCTCAGAAGTCACCCATGGATAGAATGATGAGATCAAGGATCACGTAGAGTGATAAGACATCAACAAATGCTACAAGGTTGGAGATGAGAAGCTCAGAGATGGGTGCAAGAGAGAACTTGCAACAAAGTTCGAGATATTGGTATCTAGTGACTTAGAAAGATGAAACAATGGATACACAAAATATTGTCAGAAGAGGGGGCTACCGGTCACTCCTGTATGTCCCGATACATAAAGTATAAAATAACAAAGGGATAATAGTGCTCAGTTATAGAAGGAGCAGGAAATCTCCGCTTCAGAGGAAGTGACTATAGTACAGATGGAGAGACACTTTCACTTAGTCTCTATTTGCGGCAAAGGTTGTTTTCCCCAATATGCAGTAAAAATCCTGAAAAGGTTTGATATGTTGGAATGTAAAACCATGGCCACACCCATGGATACAAATTTGAAGTTGTTGACTGATGCTTTGTCAGAGATAGTGGATGTGATGCTATACAGGTAGATTATTGGGTCATTGATGTATCTGACGAATACCAAGCCAAATATATGCTTTGTTGTGAACACCTTGAGTCAGTTTCTGGTTGAGCCCAGGCGTGTTCACCTTATAGATGCAAAGCATGTGATGAGGTACCTAAAAGGTACGATAGAATATGGTCTCAGCTATACTAGAGATCATGACTTCAGACTGTATGGTTATACAGATTCAGACTGGAAGAGCACTTCAAGTGGATGTTACCTTCTGGGATCAACCATGATCTCATGGCTAAGCAGGAAGTAGTTCAATGTTTCTCTCAGCACTGCAGAAGCAGAATATATTGCAGCCTGTTCTACTAGTTATGAAGCTATATGGCTTCGGAAGTTGTTATCAGGTCTATTTGATCTGGAGTTGGATACCACAGTGATTCTATGTGATAACCAGAGTTGTATAAAGATGACAGAGAACCCCATGTTCCAAGATAAGTCAAAAAACATAGAAATACAGTATTTCTACATCTGTGATATGGTGCAGAAGGGAGCTATAAAGCTCCAATATGTGAGCACGGATGAATAGGTTGCAGATGTGTTGACTAAGCCTCTGTCTCGTGTGAAGTTTGAGCACTTCCGTGACAAGATTGGTGTAGTCCGTAAGGACTTCCCTCGAAAGGGGGAGTAGTGCTGATGATATTGTGGTGCAGTGGGATTGATCATCCCTAGACAGTGATCTTATAATTCCGAAAGGAAGGATCATATTAGTTGTTGATGCACCTATGATGTTGCTCCAGCCTTGAGTTGTTGACGATGATGATGTTATTCCAGATTTATGTTTATGAGCCAGCCTCGCGCTGTCGTCGTCGTTATTGTTTTAGTATTTACTTACTGATGGTTGTTGTTGTTGTTTGAGTATTTACTTACTGATGATTGATGTTGGTGTTTCAGTATTTACTTATTGATGATTGATGTTGTTGTTTCGGTATTTACTTACTGATGATTGATGTTGTTGTCTCAGTGTTTACTTATTGATGATTGATGTTGTTCCAGTATTCATATACTGATGATGATGTTGTTCCAGCAAATTCTTACTGACAAGATGATGATGATGATGATACTTCAACTTTGTACTAAATATGATGATGATGATACTTCAGCTTTGTACTGAAGATGATGACGATACTTCATCTTTGTACTGAAGATGATGATGATACTTCAGCTATGTACTGAAGATGATGAGGATGATGATACTTCAGCTTTGTACTGAAGATGATGATGATGGTGATACTTCAGCTTTGTATTGAAGATGATGAAGATACTTCAGCTCTGTACTGAAGATGATGATGATACTTCAGCTCTGTGCTGAAGATGATGATGATGATGATGATACTACAGTTCCATTGCTGCAGAAGATGATGTTCCAACTTCGTGTTGCAGATGATGATGTTCCAGCTTCGTGTTGCAGATGATGATGTTCTAGCTTCATGTTGTAGATGTTGATGATATTACAACAGTTGCTCCAGTTGTTGATATTGATGTTGTTGAAGAACTTCCAATGATTTATAGATGTACCAACCAATGTTCCATATGATGTTGTTGATGATTCCTCTCCTCCCTCCGATGATGTTGTGTAGTGTTGTTGATGTCAATAGAATACCCTTCTTGTTAAGGGGGAGTGTTGAATTAATGTAACTTCAAAGAATATTCTACTTATACTTTATTATTGTAACTCCGTCAGATATGTTTTACCTCCGTTCGGGGATGTCATTATTATATTTGGTTGTGTAAAAGTCATGAGGTTAAACCTCCATTGTAAGTCGGGTCATAGTACCCATTAGAATATAATATAAATATTATATTGAGTCTTCTTAGAGAAGTCGGCCCAGTTAGGTTATTGGGGCCGGCCTAGTTGGATTAAAAGGTTAGTGAGTAAAGTATAAATAGAAGGAGTCTTTCCTTCATTTGTACCATTCACACACTTGTGCATTGTGCATTAGAGGAGAGAGAGAGATCCGCGAAGGAGGAGGAGGATTGGCTTGGGTATAGAGTTTGAGTCTTTTGTCTCTCTCATTTGTGAGACCTATTTTGGGCATTGTACTTTGATCATCTATATTGAGGAAGTTCTTGCTGGGTTTTCTTCCCCTTGAGGGTTTCCTAGGATATATTGTTGTGTACTTGTGATTGTGTATCTTTCAAAGATCCTTATTATGCTTCTATTGTGAAAATGTATTGAATGCTCATAAAGTTAGAATCTAGTCTATAGTAGCATATAATCTTAACACTATAGGGGCTAGGTTCTAATATATAATGTTGATTCACAAAGGCCAACCATTATGAATCATACTACTACAAAGGCCAACCAAAACTCCAACATTTTGAACACTTCCTCATGTGGTATGAGTCGAACCAACTCTAAAATCAAGGGTTGATCCCATGCAAGAATCAAGGGTCATCACATACCGTATGTATTCTACCAATCAAACATAACCTTGATTTAAATTGGGCCTTTACTTACCTGTAGAACCAAGTATCAAGTTATTTATACCAAACTCCAATTAAATCATAGAGTCATAGACAATATTAAATTGTTTGAAATGCCACAAGTAATTGGCACTAAAATAACACCCAAATAAGACACCAATAATGAAACATTTGGCTTCAAAAAAACACCCCGATGTTAAATCAATAATGGAACAAATTTCATTAATAACAATTTTCCATTGGTGACTCTTGCAAAAACTGAAAGAACTATATTTTAAGAACCAAACTAAATTTTTTTCTCAAATTTCTATTTGATATTGGCCAAGAAAGCACACACACACTGAGTGAAAACTTAATATCAAAAGTAATTAGAGCCAAACATTATTTAGAAGCTTCTTCTTTGAAAACAATTCCTAGACTAGGTAGAGCTCCATCAGGCTCCCTCATAACCCTTGTTACCCCCCATTTTGTATGGTTGTCCACATGTGATTTTGATCACATTCTCTAGGGGGTGATATCCTTCGTGTATTTGTTTAGGTTGAATGGATTGCTAATGTTTTATTCCCCAAGCCATGAGGTCTAAGCAGATGGCAGAGTTTGGAAGGCAACTTGAAGGTGAAAATGGCATGATTGTCCACCCTCTGAAAGTCATGGGAATATTTTAAGCACCCTTGGTGTTCTACAACTATATAAGAACAATTATGGGCAATCCTAACTCCTAGGCCATAGAGTAGAGGTCTTTCATCTCAGCAGTAACCCAACAACAGAATGATGAGAAATATCTCATTACTTGAATATAATCCATTCTGAAATCCTAGTCATAGTACATACTTCATCAGTATTTCTTCTGAGTTCGATTGCTATACATATATATATGGATTCTACAAGAACACATGAATTGTTGGAGAAATTTGAGAACCTAATCCTTGTTTTTTTGGAACCCAATTTGAATAGCAAAAGAAAAGGACACTCCTAGTTTTGATCTAAGATTATTAAGGGCATGTTCTAAGTTTCATGACAACAAATAACATCCTCATATTTTGGCATCCAAAATCCCCCATATCAGATTCAATTTTGGGTAGTATTTGAAGGTAAATCTGCACTAAAACATCATGAACCAACATTATTAGACCTACAAAAGGTGATATAAAGCAATATGGGCACTAATAAGAGCGATTCTCAGGCTTAAGAAGTCCTAATTAACAAATATGGGCATGCTGAAACAAATTCACCTATGTTCCTGATCCCTGGTTACATGAAAAGGCCATTAAACAACCTCATCTTCCGAATCGGGGTATTCTTGGGGCCTTTTCCACCCCAAAGCAACAATAAACAATGATGATGATGAGAATGGTTGTCATTGATGTCAAGGCTAAAGGCATTAATGACAAATGTTGTGGTTGTTGATGACATGGCAAGTAGGATATGGTTGGTGCATGCTTTGGAGCCCTTGACATGATATGAAACTGCTTTCCCTTGTTCTGAAGCTAATGACCCTTAATATATCAGCTGCGATGACATGGCAAATAAATCCTTATGATAAGGTCAACCTTTGACGTGGGTAATCCAATCTTGCCCTTGATGTGTTCTTGTTGATTGGTAAAGAAACCTTAAAGTGGATGGTCCTTAAAATGATGGTAAGATGATAACATTCTCTCTTGACAGTTTGGACGTGGCATTTATGATTTAAGCTAAGGCCCTTCTAGCCTAATGCACTTGATTATTACATGGACACTATAACCCACACATGTATGCTCTAGTAGCTCTTGGAACCCACACACATAGGGTTTGGACCACTTGATGAATATGTTGTTGAAGCCCATATCATGTGAATATACTCATTATACAAGGATGTGGAACTTGTTTAAATAAAGCCCTTGCAAATACAACTAATGGTGAAGTCGGCTTAGTTAAAAAACAAGATGTTTTTAATCAAATATTAAACTAATTGCAAAGTCGGCCAGCTAAAAGAAAAAGACATAAATTAAATTTGTTTGATAGCAGGTCGGCTCAGTAAAATTCATGAAAAAACCAGTATAAATATACTATGATACCTCATTCAAAACAAAAAAAATCTGACTTGCTCTGAATTTCGGGTATAGTGACTGTGGCAGCTGCAGGAGTAGCAGGTGATCTCTGAGTTCTGAGTTTTTGGTGGCAGCAACAATTTTTTACATGGTCTGAAATTTGAGTGGAATGAACTGTGACAACCAAGCTTTGATTTTCTGATTTTCTGAATTAACCCTGTACAAATGTCCAAGCATCTGATCTAACTCTGATATTCTGTCATCTCCGAGGAAATTTGGTGGTAAAGAAGAGGTTATTACAACAACAAATTGATCATTCTCTTGAAGACATTTGATACACAAGTTTTACATGTTATGTTTTTACATTAACTCTGATATTTCGGGATAAAGGAGTATAGCTGCAACATATTACGGTGAATCTTGACATTGAAAACATGTTATGCTAGCCTGATGTGTTGACATGACACTTTGACATTATATACACAGTGATGACATATCTAGAAAAGTTTACCCAGTGATATGCTACAGTGATGTAAGCATGATAACGGTGTTTTGACAGTGTTCATGTGGGATGACGTACAATGATATATACATGTACAATGATAATGATAACAGTGATAGGACTTGATAGAGATTAGATAGACTTGACAGTGAAGTACTTGAGAGTGACAACAGTTTTAGTAGGGTGATGACACGTGACAAATTGATGGCAAGTTGATTGAGTTGTTGACATGACAATGATAACATGTGACATGACAGTAATTAGTATGTAGTAGCAAGCTAGTCTTGCTTCTGAGGTTTGGACACCTCACCCTTTCTTAGTTGGAGCTAAGAAAACCAGGCTGGGCCTTGGCATAGGAGTTGGTGCTATTTGGTCAGTTGGTGCTGATGTAATCGAAAGATTGAAGTCTTCATTGTAATTAATATCAAATTATAAATAAAGTTTTACCACATTTGTTGAGTGATGTGTCTCTTATGATTTATGTTGATTGATGATTATTGATGAACTCTGCTTAAGTTATTAGAAGTGAAATTGTTAAAAATGTTAGCACACCGATTCACCCCCCCCCTCTCAGTGTGCCATTGTGTCCAACAATTGGTATCAAAGCAGGCCTTCAACAGAAGCCTAGAAAGCTTGAAGGAGGTCTGTGGACATACAATGGAAGGACAAGCAGAGTTATCAAATGATGAAGTTCCAGTATTTGATATGACAAATTACTTTGGATGGAGAAGCAATATGAAAGCTTATTTGAAGAAGTTTGGTGTCTGGGAGATTGTGATCAGACCATCCATTCCGTCCAACAAGAAGACCAAGACAACTGCACAAAAAGATGCTAAGAAGGACAACACCATTGCCTTGAAATTTTTGGTGGATGGACTCTCAAGCTCTGTCAAAGAGAGTGTAGGAGAACACACTTCAGCCAAAGACCTATGGTTTAAGCTGGAAAGTGAGTACCAAAGAAGAAACCAAGACACAGAGAAGAAAACAGAAGTCAAGCCCACTGAAGATGTGAAGCAAGAAGAAAAGGAAGTGCAAGCATCAAACATCGTGGAAGGTAAGGATGCGTCTGATTGTAGTAGCTTTGATAATGATGACATTGAAAATAATATTGTAGATGTTAAGAAAGATTGCCTAGCACATCTTTTGATGGACATTGATCTCAAATAAAATTTGAGGCTTAAAAAGAAGATTATGGGATCATTTGAAAAATACTAAAAGAGGACTATGGACCTGCTCAAGAAACTCAATCTCAAAAATACAAGTTTACAAGATGACCTAGAAGACAAAAATGATGAAATTGAAAGATTGAATGCCAAACCAATCAGTCATGCAGAAGAACAGGAAGAACCTAGTGAAGATTTAAAAGAGCTTAAAGAAACAATGAAGGCTAATGTTGATTCGAAAATTCAACTTGAGGAGGCCAAAATGATAGAAGACGTTTTGAAGAATCAGTTGGATGAAAATGAGATGACATGCCAGAAGCTTGAAATGGAGGTGGTTGAACACAGGAAGAAAGGTGAAAATTATGATGCATATGTCAAGTTCAAAAACAACTCAGTTATCCTGGATGAGATCTTGGATTGTCAAAGATCTCCATTTGACAAATCTGGTCTTGGTTACAACAAGAAAGTAGAAAATTCTGAAGCTGGCACATGGTCTCCTAAGACTCCTGAAGCAAGCCCTTCAATGTCCAAGGATGGAAACAAAGCTCCTCGACAAGAACCTGCACAACATGAATTCAAAAGATCAGAAAGACGTCAAGAAGTTGATCCCACTCCTCAAAGCATATTCAGAAGAGAAACAACTTCAAGATGGAATCAAGCACTCAGGTATGAAGATGGTTTTAATGGTTATTGCTATTCATGTAATGATTTTGGTCACAAGGCTATGGATTGTAGATTCAATGAAATAAGAAGTGTTGGAAGTCCCAACAACATAGTTAGATGCTGGACATGCAATCATGCTGGTCACATTGTTGCACATTGTCGTACTATGAGATGTTATAGTTGCAGTGGCTTTGGTCATAAAGCCCAAGACTGTGCAAGTTCAAGAAAACAACCCATGATGAGTCCCTCATAAACATCAACTAGAAGAGCCAATGAACTAAGGAAGATAAATAATGGTGAAGGGGCAAATGCTAAGACAGGTACCAAGAAACAGGTATGGGTGAAGAAGATTGAACAATTGCACCTAGGTGAAGTTGATCAGTGCAAAGAAGATAGCTGCCATGTGGCAAGCCAAGTTTGAGGTCCTTCAAAGACCTTAGCACATCTTGAATGCATGAAGTTTGGAGGATGGAATCAAGGGAAATTGATGATTACTCCAAGCAATGGAACAAGTCCAAGTATCATGGTTACAATTGGCATGTTGATAGGGGGAGTATGGTTAGGCAAAGAAAAGCAAATGAAGTAAAGCAACCTGGTGATGTTTGGAAAATTGTCCTTGATACATGCTTACCTTTTATGAATTTACTAGATGTTTGTTGAATGACTTTCTCTAGCCTTGGATATGATTGACAAAAATGTCTTCAAGAAACACCTGTTGTTGGTATCTGATTGTATGACTTATTTTGCTGTACCATTCACCGAGAAGACACCTTTTAATGTCCTAAGAAGAACATCTACCTCCGAACTAAGGTCTTCAAATTTTGGAAAAGGAAAGAACAACCTACATCTGATGAAATTAAGTAGTCTAGAGAGTTATGTGAACAAGAGGATGAACAAGCTAACAATTAACAGTCAACTGAAGTTAATGACTGTGGATATCATTCAAAGGAAGACTATCACATGGCATGCCAAATTTAATGTCACTCAAAATGATCGAAGAGCTTCTTAAGTATATGAGAGGTAGAATAATAACTCAAGGGAGAATTGAGAAAAGACAATGGGATATAGCACTGAGAACTCTATCAGCAGCAAGGAGGATGATCTCTATAGGAACTCTACAAACCTAAGAGAAGAATTGAAGAACTGTTTGAAGCATTGGTTTTGACACAAGTTTTAAGAATTTGTGAATACATTTGAGAACTGTTCAAAGGCAGATTTGAAGGCTTTGTAGATCTGTTCAAAACAAAGTTTGCTATATCATACTTGAAGGAAAGAACATGGAGCATAACAGGTTCATTATGATGGAGAGATGAGCAATCTATTGATCTCTCAGGATTTTACAATGCCTAATCAAAATCTTCCTGAAATAGACTTGTTGTGAAATCAATTTGAGGATATTATGAGGTTGAAAAATAAAGAACGTCATGTAACAACATGAAGATGACCTAGAAGTGAGGTTTCATATATGTCGTGATCCTAGAAGAAACAATCTTATATTTTAATGAATAGATGTCGATGTTATAGAATTGATTAAAAGCTCTTTGGGAATGCTCTAGTAATGCCATAAATAGTGAAGAATTAGCATGTAGAAATCTTGTTGGAAAATATTGCAAAAGATTGTAAGAAACAAGGATATACAAAAGTATTGATAAAAGGCTACTTGAATGCAAGCTTGCTCAAGGACAATCTACACTATAAGTATTTTTGAACTATGACAAGGCTACTTGAATTCAAGCTTGCTCAAGGACAATCTACACTATAAGTATCTTATGAACATGTCTAGAATTGATTCAAAGGGTGTATACTCTTCTATATTTGAGCTGCATCTGATGAGTCCAAACGAAGACGTGAAGAGAAGGACTAATAATAGTCTCATCATGTTGCAAATCCACATGACTGTAAATATTGTTGAAAATTATTATGGAATATATTGTTGAGTTAGAATGTAGCTTGGATTGTGGTAAAGAAGAAGATAAGCATCTCAGTAACTAAGTTGTTCTAAGTGCTACTTAAAGGTATCAAAATTCCTGTATAGGGTTAAGGATAAATCTAGATATATTCAAGAGGCATTAAAGCACTCCTCCAAATGTTGGATTATGGTAGCAATGGATTTGGAGGACCTTGAGAGTATTGACAGATGGACATGTACTGAGCTCAAGGGACAGAGCATACATTAAGCAGAGTTGAAATAATGAAATAAAGTCATCCCCATACTCTTCAAAAGACCATGATCAGGTTGTTGTGTAGATATAAGGACATAAAGAGTAATCAAACAAGGGGAGTAGATCTTATCATTGCCCAAAGATAGAGTCGTTGATAGGAAGAGAAACAAAAGTGGAGAGAAATATCAAAAGCATGTTCTCAGGGGGACCCAAGAATCAAAGAGAAGCATATTTCAGTACAAGCATAGCAGCAGAAGACCAAGAACAAATCTGAGTGGCCCTTTGTCATTAATGTCAAAGGGGGAGAGTATTTGAAGAGGTTTTTCCCTCCATGACAAAGGGGGAGTTTGATGAGCATGGTTGTTATTGATGTCAAGGCTAAAGGCATTAATGACAAAGGTTGTGCTTGTTGATGACATGGCAAGCAAGATATGGTTGGTGCATGCTTTGGAGCCCTTGACATGATATGAAACTGCTTGCCCTTGTTTTGAAGCTAATGACCCTTAATATATCAGCTGCGATGGCATGGCAAAGAAATCCTTGTGATAAGGTCAACCTTTGACGTGGGTAATCCAATCTTGCCCTTGATGTGTTCTTGTTGATTGGTAAAGAAACCTTAAAGTGGATGGTGCTAAAAATGATGGTAAGATGATAACATTCTCTCTTGACAATTTGGACGTGGAATTTATAATTTAAGATAAGCCCTTCTAGCCTAATGCACTTGATTATGACATGGACAATATAACCCACACATTTATGGTCTAGTAGCTCTTGGAACCCACACACATAGGGTTTGGACCACTTGATGAATATTTTTTTGAAGCCCATATCATGTGAAGATACTCATTGTACAAGGATGTGGAACTTGTTTAAATAAACACCTTGCAAATACAACTAATGGTGAAGTCGACTCAGTTAGAAAACAAGATGTTTTTAATCAAATATTAAACTAATTGCAAAGTCGTCCAGCTAAAAGAAAAAAAGACATAAATTAAATTTGTTTGATAGCAGGTCGGCTCAGTAAAATTCATGAAAAAACCAGTATAAATATACTATGATACCTCATTCAAAACATAATAATTTGGACTTGCTCTGAATTTCAGGTATAGTGACTGTGACAACCGCGGGAGTAGCAGGTGATCTATGAGTTTTGAGTTTTTGGTGGCAACAACAAGTTTTTACATGGTCTGAAATTCAAGTGGAATGAACTATGACAACCAAGCTCTGATTTTCTGAATTAACCCTGTACAAATGTCTAAGCATCTGATCTAACTCTAATATTATGTCGTCTCTGAGGAAATTCAGTGGTAAAGAAAAGGTTACTACAACAACAAATTGATCGTTCTCTTGAAGGCATTTGATACACAAGTTTTACATGTTATGTTTTTACATTAACTCTGATATTTCGGGATAGAGGAGTATAGCTGCAACATATTACAGTGAAGCTCGACATTGACAACATGTTATGACAGCCTGATGTGTTGACATGACACTTTGACATTATATACACAGTGATGACATATCTAGAAAATTTTACCTAGTGATATGCTGCAGTGATGTAAGCATGGTAACAGTGTTTTGACAGTGATGATGTGGGATGATGTACAATGATATATACATGTACAGTGATAATGATAACAGTGATATGACTTGACATAGATTAGGTAGACTTGACAGTGAAGTACTTGAGAGTGACAACAGTTTTAGTAGGGTGATGACATGTGACAAATTGATGGCAAGTTGATTGAGTTGTTGACATGGCAATGATAACATGTGACATGACAATAATCAGTATGTAGTAGCAAGCTAATCTTGCTTATGAGGTTTGGACAGCTCACCCTTTCTTAGTTGGAGCTAAGAAAACCAGGCTGGGCCTTAGCATAGGAGTTGGTGCTCTTTGGTCAGTTGGTGCTGATGTAATCGGAAGATTGAAGTCTTCATTGTAATTAATATCAAATTATAAATAAAGTTTACCACATTTGTTGAGTGATATGTCTCTTATGATTTATGTTGATTGATGATTATTAATGAACTCTGTTTAAGTTATTAGAAGTGAAATTGTTAAAATGTTAGTACACTGATTCACCCCCCCCTCTCAGTGTGCCATTGTGTCCAACAGATGAAACCTCAATCATTTATTAATATAGGTTCCTATATGGATTAGATTAGCAACGAAACCACTTCTTGAGGTCCGGGTTTGGTTTCAATATCAAGATGCCATAATTCTCTATTCTAGGTGGTTTCTAGTTAATGAACAATATAATATCAGCAACACAAATCCTTATAACATCTAGGCCATGAATTTTGGGCAACTAAGAAGCATAAAAAATCCTAATTAGCAGGTTTATCCTTGATGGTTTGGTAAATCTGAGTCAAATTTGGGCATGAAAAACAATCCTAAAACAACATATATGATAAGCAATGAATAACATTCAAGGTTCCTAAATGTGTGATTCTGATCATTTTTGGCAGCATTATACACCCACAATCATCCCTAAGACCAAATTTCATTGTGTAATTAAGGTCCCACTTTGTATTACATTGTTTGTACTCTTTTAGTTCCATTAACCTAGTTTTGTGGTCATTTGTTGGACATTGATAAAATTACCTTATCTTATCTTATCTCACCCCGCATGCAAAAACAAACTCTATTTTTATTTTTCCAGTTAACTATTTCTATAAATAATATGGAAATCCCATTCACATCCATGCATTTTAATGGTGTAGTCTACATAGTGGTGGCAACATAATAAGAAAACCGAGTCATTCACTCACAAAGCAACTACATGGATACAAATATAAAACAAAGCAAAATGATATCATTACCCTAATAATAAACTAAGTGTTCAATATCTTCCCTGAAAATCTAGGATCTATACCATGAGATTATGTTCAATGTTCATAACTGAAGTCTTACACATACAAGACCAAAAATAACACACTTTCAAGAATAGATATCCAATAACATGTAACCAATGCCAAAGAACATTTTGTAAGTCCAACTACAAGAACATAGGGCAAGTAACTAAATGTTAAAGATCAATCAATATTATTTAATGACTACATATCAGAATTTTTTATAGAATTTAAGTTCAACTGCAAGAACATAGGGCAAAGTAACTAAATGTTAAGGGAAATCAGTACTATTCAATGACAACAGATCATGATTTTCTATTTAGTGTAATCCTAAATTTGACTAGTTAATTTTTTAAAATGTTACTATTCAAAACTAGTTAATTGTTTAAAACCTTATTTTTTTGGATAGTTACATCTGCAAGGTTTATAGCTACATTCAATTGACATTAGTCAAAATATCACACAATAAACTAGGCTAGTCACTAAATTTATAGGGCATGACTATTTGCATTACCTTAGCACTACAAATTTTGGTCCCCTATATGTCTTTTAATATTGAGAGCATCTAGTAAGAAATCCATGCATGCCTTATGAACCATGGAAAATCTATAAAGTTTTCCAACTGCCAGGAATCTATCTATGCATCCATTTAATATCACATTTATTACAATCCAAAGATAACCCTAATGGTGTAATTGAGGGATTGTGAACCTTATTAGACAAATAATGGAAATGCTGCCGATAGCATCATATAATATAATAATAAATGGCTAATTTAAGACTTCGTTCGGAGTGAGTTATGAGTATGACCAATCAACCACCTAAGTACTCTATGGAAGTTCATTAGAGAAAGAAGAAAAGAGAGAAAAAAGAAACAAAATAATGATGGTTATTTACCTGGTCTTCCACTCAATTTATTTTCCTTAATGCCAAGAGCATGTGGAAATGTGGATAGACTCACCATAGGCTAGGATAATATGTCAAGTAAATCGTACACATCCATAATGCAAACAATTTTATTTTATAACTAATTTGTAGACATCACGTGATCATTATTGCGAATCTCAGTCCTCACGAAAACCTGCAACATAATAAAATGTCAAAATGTTTTTTTTGCAAGTGTCTATTTTTCTAACTAGCTGTTGTAGATATTTCTCCCTACGGATAAAGAGAAATTCTCTTAGGATAAAGTAGGTTAAGCTAACTCTAAGCTAAGACAAAAATGAAACAAATGTAATCTTGGATCCTGGATTAAACTTGTATTTCAGAGATTTTACATCAAAGGAAAAGAGAGAAAGTAACTCACCTCCACTCTCAGCGTTTGTCCTGCTTGTAGCTTTGATCCCGGAGTCTTCGCGATAGACTTGTAGAGACAAAACAATATACAAGAGCATGCAATCTTCCAATGTCTTTGAATTACAAGTTAAATTCCAAATCTATGTAGATATAATTCATGAGACTGAAACATAATCAATACACACGAATTAGGAAACAAGGCAAGTTATATTATTAAGAAGCTTGAAAAGTGCTTACAAAGGTTGCTTGATGTCCAAGCCAATCCTCCAGCTCCAAATGCTTCCACCTCTAGCTATCTCCGCAAAAAGCTTATGATCATAGGTTTGATGCCCCAAAAGTCCTCCTTTTGGCTCATGGAAGGCCTCTCTCTTATAGCATGTGGGGAGGTTAACCAACAAGAGAGAAGTGTGGATCTATGGAGTATTTAGTGGATCGGGCCAGCTAAACAGAGAGGGAGTTGGGATCGAATCAAAGGCATCAATCCCAACAAAATCTCTCGAAGGTTGAGATCCCAAAGTCCATGGCAAAAAGGCTATAATTGGACTACCACGCCCCTAAGAGTGAGCAGAACGCGGTAGTACCGCGCCCCACTAGATGTGCAAGGCGCGGTAATGCTTGCAAATAAGGGCAACTTGGGTTGACAGATGGCAAGAAAAGAGTTTGCCTTCATTGTTTAGTCACTGGTCTTCTGTTCTGGTTGTTTATCAGTAGGAGGGAGTGTCGTCTATGTCATTTGGTGCAAAGATGCGACACTAGGTTATCAAGTGTAACATTGAGGTATAGCAGATGCCCCCTAAAGTGTGAGGTCAGAAGAGACTGATGACTGAAAGACTTTACAAATATTGTGCAGAGATAGCATCGAGGGGAGCAAGAAGGAGCTGAAACAGAAACAAAGTGTCAGATATACCACTGAGGCGGGCATTCCCATGCTCGAAAACAATGGACTCAAAGCATGGCTGCCAACCAATACATTGCAGATCCATGAGTACTGAGATGATATAGACTGTAGACAAATCATGGCTTAACCTACTTTATCCTAGGAGAATTTCTCTTTATCCGTAGGGAGAAATATCTACAACAAAAACTGGCGACTCCGCTGGGGAGGTTAACCAACAAGAGAAAAGTGTGGATCTATGGAGTGTTTAGTGGATCAGGCCAGCTAAAAAGAGAGGGAGTTGGGATCGAATCAAAGGCATCAATCCCAACAAAATCTCTCAAAGGTTGAGATCCCAAAGTACATGGCAAAAAGGCTATAACTGGACTACCGCGCCCCTAAGAGTGAGCAGAACGCGGTAGTACCGCTCCCCAGAGAAGGAGCAAAACACGGTAGTACGGACTACCGCGCCCCAGTAGATGTGCAAGGCGTGGTAGTGCTTGCAAATAAGGGCAACTTGGGTTGACAGATGGCAAGAAAAGAGTTGGCCTTCAGTGTTCAGTCACTGGTCTTCTGTTCTGGTTGTTTATCAATAGGAGGGAGTGTTGTCTATGTCATTTGGTGCAAAGATGCGACACTAGGTTATCAAGTGTAACATTGAGGTATAACACTAGCCTATCCTTGTGTAATTGAATGCAATAAATCTTTATTTTCACTTCACTGTTGTCGTTGTAAAATTTCTTAAAATTTAATCTAATAAATGATAGTATAGTATATATATACCCTTTGGCGAATCTGACCCTGACCGTGTATTGTAAACACATAGACTTACAAACACACTCATCCTAAGAATCTAACTATGTATTGTAAACACAATGACCTACAAACATACCTATCCTACGAAATCAAAAACTTGCTGACTACTAACTTGATTGCACTGAAAGTAGTGAGGTGCTCTACAACTCAGTATGAGAGCGATGTTGTAAAGATATAATGTAAGTTACCAAAAATGAAAAAGAATTAAAAAATGTCGGCTAATAAAATTAAAAAAATTAAAACTAGCATAGATCCTAAAACCCAAATCTATCAAGAATCAAGAGGGATCAAATTTCTAAAGGTGTGATTTTTTTTCTTGAAGTGTAAAAAATTTAAGATAAAAAAATTTACAACTCAAGAAATTTTTTCCCTCTCGGTGCTTGATAGATCCAGGTTTATGATGGATCTATGTTGATATCGTAAGAAGGCATTTCAGAACAAAATAATCACACAGGACAACTATGGGATCATTAAATGTATCAACAATGATTGCCATACTTTACATTATGAATTACTACTCTATATTCAATGGGTTTTTTACAAAACATCAAGGTTGACCAAGCGAAATAAGTAAAGCAAGATGGAGACAACAACAAAGCGTTCATGATAAAAAAACAGAAGTTGGAAATCTATAATTGATTGATTCACAAAATTTCTAATAGAGTTTCTAGAAACCCAAAGGTTTTGGTCTAGTAATGCACATAAAAGGACCTGATTAAAGACAATTGTAGACATATCGATTTGAGATTTGATACCAGAAGAAATGATTTGGCATAATTCTAACTACACACTAGGAATACAAGAAGGCATACATGGATTTGAGCATAGTACTTATAGTAATTACAAATGAGTTAGAAAGTATCTTAACAATAATGTTTGTAACTTTGAACGAGGTTGAAATTCTAGTTCAGCAATATAAATTGGCCATTGAAGGTGATCAGACCAAGTACTAGTTCCTAATGAACTAATTCCAAACACAAGATATTTGTAATTTTGCAATTTATAAAGTTGACTTGGTCAAAGATGATACTCGCCTAACATTCCAACTTACTTTGCACCTACCCTCCCCTACATAAAATTGTGTACTCTAATATATATATATGATAAACAATGTACTACATGTACAATATCACAATCTCCTTTTAACCTTGCATTCTCCTTTTTGTATGTGTGTATTTACACGTGCTCTAATAGATGGGGGATTAGATGTCAGGATTTACATAATCCCGTTAGAATAGTATTCTTTTATTATATGACACATTTTAGCACAACTTAGGGAATCCTATAGGCAAAGACGGACAAGGGCTCTGTTTTTTAAAATAATCATAATTTTGAACGAGTTACAGAGCATAATCTAGCTATGAATAAAAGAATACCAAATCATGGAATTTTCATTCTACCTACAATCATATAAAATATTATGTGGAAGTAAGTAGACATTCTTCCCACCTTTTCATCGGTATGTGAAGTTACCAAAGCAAAACCTGGGTTATAATTTTCCAAATTAAACTGTCGCCCAATTTTGTAGTTCTTGCTTGGAAAAAATATGATGAATTGCATTGTGCTAGGTAGTATACTCCGATTCCCTGATGGTAGATTCTCTACCATATGGTGTCCAACTCCCTCTTTGTTGAGGGCCTTCCAACTAGTTTTACTCACAAAGAAGCAACTCAAATATTTCACCCTTTTGTTAGTTTCAAGGAAGTTATGCTTGTAAATAAGGATCCTAGAGATTCTGAATGGGGGGCTCTTGTTCTGTGCTTTGTTGAATTTTCTAATCCAAACTGTGTGGCAACTGCATTGGAATATCTCCTTGGCTACAAGTTTGATGAAAATGAGAGAGAGTCACCTAGTCTAAAGTTGCAATTTGAATATTTTTTCTGGTCCAAGTGTAGAGAAATATAGGCCAAAGCAGGTAAAGGATGTTTCCCATCGGGAAGAAGTTGTGAGGGCACTTACAAACACACTTGAGACTGGAAATCTACCACAATTTCTTTTCTATGGCCCTTCAGGTACTGGGAGAGTTACTACATCTCTTGCAATCACCATCTTTTCAGGCCTGAATACAAATCAAGAGTCTTAGAGCTTAATGCAAGTGATGATCCTGGTATTAATGTTGTACATACAAAAATAAAGGATTTTGCAGCAGTTGCAGTAAATATGGAAATACGAACAATGGATATCTTTGTCCACCTTTCAAAATTATCATCTTAGATGAGGTAGATTCTATGACAAAATATTTCCAGAATGCCTTGCGCCATATGATCGATACATATTATAAAGTAGCAAGGTTTTGTTTTATTTGCAACTATGTTAACAAGATTCAAACTAATGAGGACTTTAAACTCAACCGTTTAGCTACAATTATACATACAACTTTTAGGGTTTGGAAGGAGAGTCAGATAAAAAATGAAGCTTAGAGTAGTATTTTTGGTCCAAGCTATCTTCTCGGGGGGTCGAGTGCAATAGAATGCAATGTTTGAAAAATCGAAATCGGACTTGGAATCGGTCGAGGGTCAACTCGAAATCAGAATTGGTAATAAATCGGCCATAAATCGGTCGATTTGAATTTAATGAATCGGTTTACTCAAAAATACATAAAATATTTAAATTTCAAGGAAAAACAACATTTTCAAGATTTTAGGGTTGTTGTTATGACCCAGACCTGTTGTTTGAAGGCCAATGAGCACCTAGACTTGTTGTTTAGGGCTTCTTTCATCCATAGTACTTCCCACCATTTATTTATAATCCTTTAAGGTGATTTTCATGACTGGCCTAGACTTGCTGTTTAGGGCTGCTTTCATCCACAATACTGCCCACCATTTATTTTATAAGCCTTTAAGGTGATTTTCACGACTTTTTACTACTACAAAGGTCACAACAAGAACATGTTTGCTTCAAAATTGTTGTACGAGGGTTTGAACAACTTCAACCTAAGTTGCACGAAACGGGGAAACGCGGACAAAAAGGGGAAATTCGAAATAGGGGAAACGTGACCCCCCCAAATTTTGGAAACGAGCAAATGCAATATATATATATAATATATATATATATATAATTAATAAATGAGTAAGGACATTTAAGAAAATGAATGTAAAATATAAATCATCAACATGAATAATTGCTTGTATTGGGATCCTATTCATCAATATCACCCTATGCCTCCCTCCTCTAGGCTCTAGCCCTTGCCTCTAACTCGAATTTCAAAGTTGATCTTCCAAGGACATTAGTCAACGGCTCAAGTTCTCAACACCCTACAATTTTGATGAAACTTCCTAATCCAATCATTGAAATAAGGTAGAAAAAGCTTGCCATGCTTAATATGTGATTTTGCATGAGTGAAGAATACATTTTTATTAAGGTCATGACGGAGGAGTTCAACAATCAACACCACCAACATCAAGGTACATATAGGGGTTGATGTGCTAGATTAAATGCCAATTCCATACCCTCATACATGATAGAATCTGGTGGAAACCTTGCAATCCTGAAATCCTGAAAACTATTAAGTCTATTGAATTCTGAATGGGATCTAAAATGCTACTTTTTGCATATGAAGTCCGATGAGGTTGGAACCACTCTCAAACATCCTGAAACAATTAATGGTAATGTTAAAAATTTAAGTAAAAGGATGGAAAATAAAAGATAAGAAGAATGTCACTTTTACATTACCATTAATATCACCAAATACTATTGCACCATGGGGATATTGCTTTTTTTTTTGAGTCCGTAGTCACCCATGCAAACTGCCAGACAAATCGACCGATTTTTTACATAACTTGGCCTATCAAACCGGTTTGGTACCTGTTACCAACTGAGTTGCACTACAGTTGGACTTCAGTGAGCCGCCAATATTGCACATTTACTTGTGCCTTTTTCAGAGTTCAGAAGTTCCAAGTTTGGCCTTTTTAGGGCCCATTTGTCAGTTTTTGTAGTACATGACTGTGCCCCACGGGGTTTGTAATAAGCATACTAGCATGGTGGTCTTTGAGTGACTCGGTTCCCTAGGACTTGACAACCAAAGAAGGTATTCCAAGGAGTTTTTTTCCCTTGTCGATTATGCCTTGCCTTTAGCCGAGTATAATCAATGAGGTTTTCTCCTGCTCCTCCAAAGCTGGAATGCCCAAAGTGGGGGTTAGGCCTTAGGGGATTATTAGAGCCCATTTTGTAACATGTATAAACATGTTAGGCGCTAGAATTTTATCGTTTTTTCATGTACTAGGTTCCCCTGAAGTTTCAGTCGATTCCGAGAAAAAATATTTTTTAGCATTTTAAGCCATTTTTTTTAATGGTTTAATTAAAAAATTTCAAAAGGTGATAAAAGTCTTATCCGGAGTCGGAATTTGACGCAGGGATGCTCATTTTCAAGCTCAGAGCATCCTCTTTACTCTGGTATCCGGTTTTCCTATCTTTCGGGCAGTCAAAGCGCCTCGTGGAGCAGTTTTTCCTATCAGAGCTACAAAGTGGCACTTTAATGCCAGAAAAACATCAAAATGCACTTTGGCCAAATGATTAAAATATTAAAAAGTTGAATTATATCACATGTCAAATGACATGGAGTGACATCACATAAAGTGTACGACTAGATGCTAAAGCAAAGTATATGTTATAAATTTATTAAAAAGTCAAAATTGGAATATTATATTCCATGCTCCATCCTCACACGTGAGCAACCGTACGGATTTAATATATGGAGAGTGAGTTCAAGTGGGGGGCCATCCTATATGACATGGCATATTTACAATAGATGGGCGACTATGCTAGAGTATCAAAGCATTTTGTTTTGGCCATTTTAAAGATTGAAGCATTAAAATGCAAATCCGTACGGATTCCTCACGTGGGGCCTTCTCCACTTGAGCCGTGAGCGTTTTGATTGGAGGAGAAGTGTGGTATATGAGTGGCGTTTAGAATTATGCCTCAAAACCTTTGGTTATAAATTCTTAAAAGTTTGAGTGAGTTTTTCATGCCACGAATTGAAGTTCACGTGGGCCATCTTCCATGCAGCCGTACATTTTTTGGAAAGGTTGTGAGTTATTCGGTGGGGCAGCATTGGTGATATGGCATCACTCACTTGGATAAGCTTTATCTTACAACAATCAATAGAAACTCTTCAACATAAAGCTTCAGCCATTTGGAAACATCACTTCGCATCTTCATCCTGTCACGCATGAGCCTCACAAGTGAGCAACTTCTTCATCATTTCAGCAACGTCTTCTTTGAGGTGTTTTTGTCTAAGAGAAATGACGCTTCTCCATTGGCTTATGAGGTTGCTTGCTCTACAAACTAGGAGCTTTGTCTCCTTAGGGTTTTGCGCCCTAGCTTCATGCCATTTGCTATAAATTGAGGAGCTTGGCTCCATTGTAACGATCTGAAGGTGGAACCTCTGCACTTATATTGTTGTATTATCTTTGTGTTCTTGAGAATAAAGTTAAGGCTTTGGAGGCTACCCTAGTGTACTTGTTGTGTTGGATCTCAGTTATGTTGCATCTTATGAGGTAAATTTGTATCGTACATTATGCTAGTATATGTTGGATTAATCTGTCTTTAAAGAAAAATTATTTTCATTAAGAATGGTAAGTAGTGCTTTATAGTCTATCTTATCCATTGTAAACTTCATTAGGATACTAGAGGTAGAGAAAATTCTTGTTTGAATCCATCATCTCTATTTTTCTTTTGGTTATTTACGCAGGTTATTTTTATCCCTTTGCTAGTCTCTTTGTGATTTTACAGGTGGCTTCAAGTTGGATGAACGGATGAACATGTTAGATCTACTGTTCTTTCAACAAACTTAGGCAGATTGGTAGATCCCATCGGTACACCAAGAAGTTGACTCCAAGGCCCATTCTTCACTTGCTCAAACCCCCCAAGGTTCAGTCTTCAAGATCCAAAATTCTCCATCTAAATCGGTTACTCTTTCCTTATATTTTTGTTTAGATCTTGAATTATAAAGTTTCATTTATAGATAGATCTAAAGTTGAATTTGCAACCTAATAATTTTAATACATTTGATAATCTAGATCTTGGTTGTTTAAGTTCTCTATTTTGCAATTTCGAAGTAGATCCAAAGCATAGTAGAGTATTTCATTTTACAACGTCCTTTACCAAGCAGTTTAAGTGCCTAAATCATTTACTCGTTATCTCTTAAAGAGACAAGTAAAGACCCTAAGAAGACAAGCTTTATAGCTTGCCTCACTTAGTTGTTTATTTCATTTTAGTTTAGCTAGTTTGCATCAATCTTTTAGGCATATTTTACATAAGTGGTCAAATCACTTTCTTAGTGTTTTTGGTCATTTTATGATAAAAAGAGCTCGCTGGTTTTTCGGTTCTGCACATAAAAAGTTAATTTAAAGTTAGTTTAAAAACTCAAAAAAATTGCCCAAAAACATGTTTTTTGCATACTAGTTGCATTGGTTTTGATTTTGACAGTTTGTAGCATTGTCAGAACACTCTTAAAGTGTTCTGATTATCATTTTCTAACCAACATACTTCGCTGATCTGTTTTGATTTCATAACAGGTTGGAGTAAGAAAATTAAATAAAACTTGCATTTGGAGCTTCCTGAACCACCCAGAGAGAACCAGTTTCAAGCACCATCGTTATTTCTCTCAAACATTGTAAACTGACTTGTTCCATAATGATAAAGGGCAAGCAGTATTTCTCTTAAGTTTCCAAGTTGTAATCAAAAAATAAAAAGAGCACGGCAGGCAATTCCAGCGCCTGAACCCAATCCCCCCAGGGGGGATTCGCACCCTTTTTTATTTTTTTTATTTTTTCGTTTTAGATTAGTTTTCATTCAAGCAGTAGTAATTAAATAACACACTCAAGCACACAGCGTCCTCCAAGGACCCGTTTATCATTTTATATGTTTTTGTGTTTATTTCAAATTATTATTCCGTGCTTAAAATTTAATCTTAAAATTAACCCCCCTTGCTTTATGCTTGGGGTTTAGTGTAGAATAATCATCCACTCACACGTCTTAATAAAACGAACAACGCCCCAAACCCGGAGTATGCTCTTGACTACTGCAGCTTAGTCGGAACAGTTGGCTCAATCAGAAACGGGTGCAAGGTAATTAGTGTTAATAGGACAATCCATCAGAATCCAATCCTAAGAACTCGGGAGGTTGTATGGACTGAATCCACAGAGTCAGCAGGTTCTTAAGCGAGTTCATCCTCGCCTGGTTGGACACTTGGTAAGGTTGCTAGAGCACTCAGTTCGAAGTTTAGTTTTCTTTTGGGCCAAACCAAGAATTAACCCACTCCTTAACCACTCATTTAATAATCATAAAAATTACCAACCGAGCCACTGCAATACTTTCACTGAGACTACACAAGCAACCCTACACAACAGCAATTGCAAGCTTTTTTTACTTTCTCAGCATTGGTCTTCAATTTTCCATGTTTACGTTTCAATCTTGAATGTCGTGAATGCTTAACTATCTTGTGTGGTGTTAATCAATTGATTTCATTTGCAAGCAGTGGTTAGTTGTTAATTTTTCATCTCATCATCTTTTTAACTCCTAGAATAGACTTTTATCCTTTGTTGTAGATTAAAAGCCTTAGATTATTTTATAGGGACCACCCCCCTTGGCTTCGCTAGGAGTAAGCCTAGACGGAGGAGTCGAGTAATCAGGTGACAACACTTGACTCTCACTTGCCCCCAAGGACACACCGAGCGGCTTGAAGGTTTCCTGCCGTGTCCCCCCCCCAGGTGTGTATTAGGCGGCAACAGTACCGAACCGGCCGATTCGGTGTACAGATCGACCGGTTCAGTACCAAACCGGTTGACAGAACCAATTTGTAGACCGAGTTGATTCGGTTCCTTATCAAATCAGTAGATCGCCAGATTCCGAAACCGTTTTGGCCGATTTTTAAAACTAGGGAATGCAATAGAGAATGATGTGGTTGGGTGCATATTTGTGGATGTTCAATTGCTTTCTAAATCTGCACCACAAAAAAAAACTATTGAAATTGCAATAACTATTCCGAGATAGCAATGACTATGGAAGTAAAATGATAACATAAGAGATAACACAACCATAGGATAGCAATTTACATCAATTTCTTGCCATTGATTGCCAAGAATTCAATCTATGACCGGTAAGAAATAACCATGATGCCAATGTTCATCCCAATTGTTGATTATTTACCATATGGTAAGAAATATAAATTCTATGGAAAAATACATTGGGGATTATAATTTGTTCTTATTAACTTTTAACAAACACCCTATGCTGCATATTTCTAGTCTTTCCAATTTATAGAACTACCTTGAAGCAATCATTTGTTCTGAGAAACAATTCTCTAATAACAAGAACCTGTGTTGTGCCTGCATGTAATGATGTTCTCTTCATTTTCTTTCCTATTCAATTTGCAAATAAATTGTGTGGATTTTCAGGCTGCTAATGAAGCATAAGAAAAATCCTTTGCTAAGGAGCCACTGCATAACATGTTCATAGATCGAATTATATATATTCCCTTAAACTGGATTCACAATTACATAATAATAATATCTGATGTATCCTCACTACTAACTATATAATTATATGATACCTTGAATGCATCGGTAAATGCAATGAAAAATAGAGGTACAATCCCATGGTGCACGCTGCATAGGTGAACATCTGAGTTGTTGGGTTCCTATTCTATCAAATTCTAGAAACCAATCAATAGTTAGGATTCTGAGAGTCTCAACATGTCAAGTATAAATTTTATGTCCATTTGCGTACAAATTAGGTGGAAATGCTACTAACTAGCCATGGTTTGATCTCTAAACAAGAGAATTTTGAGAAGTAATAACCTATGAACAAGACCTTTTGAGAAGTAGCATGTCCACCCGAATAGTCCTTGCAAATGTTAGTATGGCTCTATTCGAGTACTTCCTCAGCCTCTTGTTTGTCTAGGCAACCCAAAAGAAAACTAGAAAAGGAATTTTTGAATACTGCTCCTCTTATAACTGTATATCCCTAAGCAAGAAAGCATGTCATTACACTTCTTTTGCATAAAACAACTATTCTGAGTATTCATCCAAAATTCAGATATCTAACAATGTCATAATACTGATATGATCTTGTGATGGACTGTTAATCCAATATCATAGCATTCTCATCAGGGAAATCATGTTGACACATTCATGTTCATCATTGGAATGGGATCATCAATAACCTACTTTGCCATAACCACACCCTTCAATTTGCAGTTGCTTTTTAGATCACATTCTCAAGGGACCATCATCCATTTACCTACTTTTCCCATGTGATCATTGTTTCTTCTGTTCCAAGATTTTATTGTGAAAATTGTTGTCTGCTTGGTCTAAGAAAATTTCTGCAAATTGAGGACATGGAAGAGAACCCTCAAATAAGTTATGTAGTCTCTTTGTTGTCAAATATAAGGCTTGTTCCAGGGAAAACAAATTACTGTAATGGTATCCAAACAACTAATATTCCCATAGTCATAGCTGCTATAGTTTCAACTTTAGGTTCCAATATAAAAATGGCAGAAGTTGGTAATTTGGATATTTTGTCTGCTGGAATAGTCAGTGCCAATCTGAAGTCCAATCATGCTAAAAAAATTGGTGGTATGAATAGGATTTATGTAATCATCAATGGTTTTCAACCTTAAACAAAAAATCCAGTGGCAGGTTCAGAGTCCTTTTACATTACTAGGCAGAAACCAATCAACAACACACACTTGTTGCAGCTTGAACTGAGTCATTTAATGAAATGTTGGTTACTAGGTTTCTGCATCTTCTACATCAATTTGTGAAGACAACTGAGAAAGGGAGAGTCGCAGATAAAGCCTCTTTCCACGAGACATGCTCTCAGGCCACTGCCCTTCTTCTTTCTGACTTGGTGTAACGTCCCCTTCCATCATCAAATGCAGGGAAGGAAACGTTAACGACACACACGAGGCTTTTGGCAGACTTAGCCCCAATATTATTTCTTTTCTCATAAATTCATGACAATTAAAAACTTATGTGTGCAGCTTCAACTCAATAAAACACAGCGGAATAAACATACTAGCAAGCACACAAACAGTAATGCCTAACATATATATATATATAACAGCAAAGGATGATTCAGCATGTAAAGACTCAATCTCGTTCCAATGCTATGCATAGATTCCAAATTAAGATAATTAATTCATTTCATTAAACATGGACAATTAACATACTGCAGAACACATAATGCATATAATTTACAATACAGAGATAACACTTATCTTTGAGATGAATCTGCCCAAACAACTGGCTATGTGAGAGCAACGTTCCACCCAACCATAGATCTCTGTCCAGCCTATATTCTTTCAGCTGAGAGATCACCCCCGAGCTGGGCTGTGTATCCACTAAGGAGGAACTAGCTGGGCTCACTCACAACCATAGTTTCGGTCATCAGCTATGCTAAGCCAACACACCGTTGGGTTTATCAAGCATACAAATGACAAATGAGGAGGATGCTAAGCCAGTGAGCTCAACCACAAAGCTACAGGCATCTCAAATGAACTCAGCAGTCATGGCACCCACAATACCTACCACACCCAACACAAGGAAGGTCCCCTTCTCTGCTGCACAGTCCCTCAGGCGTCCCTTCCCTCCAGTGCTCCTCAGGGTGGGCATAGAAAGGTCCAGTTGCTAATTCCTTGAGATTCTATCCTTCACTGGGTTTATCAAGCAAACCAAACCTCTGCTCAGTCATTCACACTTGGATTTCTCACAGTTCTGTTATCCAATAACTCAATCCCGTCACTTCATTTCTGGGCTGCAAAAACTGGGTTTTCTTACAGATTTCGGGGTAGCTAATGCTCCCAAATTCGCCCCAAGGTTCATACCAATGGATCCCCCATTGGATTTCACTGTCCAATACCAACTCTGGGCGTTTTTGGCTCCCCAAAACGCGGGTTCATTCAAAGTCGCGATTTCTGGTTTTGCTCTCTGCTGGCAATTCATTTTTGGATGGAAAATGGTGCTGGTAAGTTTCCCAATGCAATGGGGATGAGGAAGAAGCAACATCCATGAGGTAGAGTGACTTGTGGTACAAGAAAACAGAGCCCATACTCTGCCATACAAATTTCTGGGCTGCCCATGCTCCATTAAAGCAATGGACTGACTTCTTCACCCATTTTCTTACAATAGCATTAAATGTCAGCAAGGAAGTCAAACGGGTTCACAAGGTGACATATGGCAGCCTATGGTTCAATCCCATAGCCCCCCTCACCACTCCCTAGTGGATACACGTGGCCCCTTCTCATTCGTTGCCTCCATAGCCAGTCTTGGAATTTTATATTGCATGATGTTTATTTACATCCTTTTTACAATTTCCATGGCTTAAGAGCACATGGGAATCAAAATATCAATGCTTGCCCTTTAAATCAAAATTCAGGCTTTCACTAGCGGGGCCTTGGCCTTGAGCTCCACGCTAGGAAAACATACATCACATGTACACATTATTTACATTAAATGATAATATATCCTAAGGGTCAAAATGGGGTATTACAATCCCCTCCCCCTTAGTATAACACCGTCCTCGGTGTTCCAAGACTTAGGCACACATATACAATTTACACATGTCCAAAACTTCAAAATTTTTTTTTTTTTTACAGATCTGCCCTGCATTCTGTTCTTTACTTTGAACTTTCAGGACCAAGTCCTTTGATTTTCACGAGCTGCTCCTGCTGATTCGGATCTTCCATCTCATCCATAAGTCTGAAAACTTTCTGGCTGCTACCCTCTTGAGGTTCATCTCATTCTGCTGCTTTTGCATCTTGAGCATCTCTCCAATATTTTCTTGGGTCTTGGCAATTGTTTGAAGAAGACTTCCAGCCAATTCTAATAGCCTATGGTCTGCTGCCATGGTCATTGTGCACAGCTGGTTCTCACTTGGCTCACAAGCAACACTTGCTCATAACAACTGCAACCAATTGATTTAATTTCCACCTGTGAAATTCATCATTACAATTCTCATTAGGCCAAGCATAACCCAAACATAAAAAAAAATCAGTTTTTTTTTTCCCCAGTTGACATGGATAGTCCATGCTTTACTCATGAGACTCCCACACTTTTCATGCTTGCCAACATACACATGAATTCCTTCATGTTCATCCATTCACAGGAAATTCATTAATTAGCATTCAGAATTCACTTTCATCAAATAAACACACTCTACTTTTAGCCATACATGCATTCAACAATTTTCTGTGTTTATAAATGCATCAATAAAAAGGAAAGAGAGAGCAGTAAGAGTTTCTTCTCTTAGTCATGTTCCATTCTGGAACCCACACCACCACGGTGGTTTTCATGCTCCTAGTCTCTTTCACCTCAACGTGAATGCTTGACCTGCCCTTCTTGGCTATGACACGTAGTGTCTATGGTCTATTCCAGACCTTTCAACCATGGAGTTCCTCCACTCGGTTGGTCTAACTCTTGGCTGCTAAGACTCACATAGTTCCACTAGCCCCATATTTCATTACTGCTCATGCTGAGCTCTTTGGGACGGTTACATGTCCACACACATCCTTGAGATGCTTTCATAGTCATTGCTTCCAGCAATGCCTACACTCAAACATTGAATTAATTCACATGTTTAGTTTATTTTCATAGGAAATCATAACCAAATCATATACACATGTATATTCATAAGCAAGAAATTACAAGATAACCAAATACTTATCTGCATTGGATGTCTTCACTTTATTCCATAGGGTCTTTCTTTGCTTTACAAGCCTTGGAATCGCCTATGGATTTGGGTGTTTGGCCAGCGCGCAGGCTGTCCCTCAACATCAAATAGTCTTGCATGTTTGGCCAGCGCGCAGGCTGCTCCACAACATCAAAAATCTCGCATGTTTGGCCAGCACGCAGGCTGCTCCAAATCATCAATAATCTTGCATGTTTGGCCAGCACAGAGGCTGCTCCAAATCATCAATAATCTTTGCATGTTTGGCCAGCACGCAGGCTGCTCCAAATCATAAATAATCTTGCATGTTTGGCCAGCACGCAGGCTGCTCCACAACATCAATAATCTTGCATGTTTGGCCAGCACGCAGGCTGCTCCAAATCATCAATAATCTTGCATGTTTGGCCAGCACGCAGACTGCTCCAAATCATCAATAATCTTGCCCAACCAGCCACTCTCTGGATTTACCAAGCAACTTTTAGTTCTTTCAGGGTCCTTGCTTCCTGCATTGACCAAGGTTTCCAACAAAGAAACAATAATGCATCAGCTCACTGTTACAAGCTTTATACTTGAAACCTTCATTATTTCAAATAAGAAATGAATGAAATTGAATACTTATCTGTATTGTGCATTTCTTCTCTGGTCCACAGGGTCCTGCTTTTACTTTGTAAGCCTTGGGATCCTCCTGCGGACTAGGATGTTTGGCCAGCACGCAGGCTGCTCCAAATCATCAAATAATTAACACCTTACCAGTACACCTTCACGCCGACTGGAAGGAAACTTCACTACGACCATTTCTAGGTCAAGGCTCTACTATGGAGCCATAGGCACATGATAGCCCTTTCATCAATACTTCACAACCCTTCATCAAAATCCCCACAACCTCCACAACCTCCACAACATCCTTTTATTTATATTAACCCTTCCACCACAACCCCTCACAACATCCTTTTATTTTGATTCTTTAGTGTGTAACATTAATTACAATCTGTTTAGGCTGTCAACACAAGATGGATAAGCAAGTTCATTAGTATTGCTGCTCTAAATTGTAAACATATTTCATAACATTCACTATCCAACCTTGAAACACCAGGAATGCGTCCATTCCCTTAAGGCGTAGTCAATATTGGCATCCCTAACACAACTCAACACCAGAAAGGCGTGCACTCCTTACTGATGTGAACTATGAAGGTCCTAATCATACTTCAAGTAGTCTGCCATAATGGAAATCAAATCAAAACATGCTCTGCATATTAACTCTAATAAACAGACATGCATGTATGCATATATATATATATCATTCAGGGTTTATGGAACACTTATCCATTTTGCAGATGTTATTTCTCTTCTTTAATGAGGAATGGGGGCTCCTTCTCTGAGTTGACAGTCCCTCGGTTTTCCATCCCAATTCCTTTTGATGTTACATGCCTCTCACATGTCTTACTGACATAATCTTCACCATCTCACTCATATTGTTTACCAATCATGCAGTGCAGATGAGACATTAATAATGTCTTATGGCGTTTCACCTGAAACCCATTTTCAAATCATGGAGTCCCTTCCCATGAAGTTTGGCTTCTGCAGGACCTCTCTCTCTTGGTCTTACTGCAATGTGTCTCCCTGGCACACTTATTAAACAGCCAAACAGTCAGCAACATTTAACAATACCATTCAAATATGATTGTTTCATAACCAATTCCTTGGCACTAATAATTAAATTCAGTATGCATTTGCAACTCTGTCTACTACAGAAATTGGTTTTCTTATCCATGAGGCTATCCTCATATTGTTTGGCTCCTGTAAGTGACACCACTCTGCCCGTTATGGTCTTATGCCCACTGCCATACATGAGCATCCACTTGCAGCATGTCCTCCTGACACATTTTCATATAAGCCAAACAGTCATTAGCAATTATTAGCAAAATTTCAAATCCGAAACATTTACAAATCTGATATTTACAACTGTTCTTACTAACAGAACTTAGAGCTCTCAACCATGAGATTCCTTCTCATAAGTTCTAGATCAAATTTCACAGTCATATCATTCATACAACTCTGTCCTTCCACAGATCATTCTAGCAGCCCATCGATCATGATTGGGCTCTTCATGCAATTACTATTCTGCATTCATAACAGCCCATGAAATGATCCTAGAATTATCATTAATTCATCATTTCATTCATTATTTATTTTGCAATAACATATGCATCAGTCCTATGCATTCATACAATGCATCACAAGATTTATAAAATCTCTTAATGCACATCTACTCAATGCTACCTTGCATTGTTTCATGAGTACTATGCATTCAAGCATATTATGATCGAAACATGACTATCTCAAATAACTTGCATTACCATAATCAGGACCACCAGTCCTCACTTGCTTTGGTTATTAAGCACATAACCAACATACACATGACATGATATAAATTCATATGAATGCATTGAGATTCTAAACAGTCATAGGGTGTAAGGATCATTTCCTTCACTTACCCACACCTCACCATACTTGGTAGGTTAATAGTCCCAATCAGCATTCAATACCACATGCAAACTAAATCAACATAGCTCAAACATAGTTGAAGGAATCTTACCAAATCCTCTTTCAACATTCATGCAATTTGGCACTAATAATCATTACCTGCATGGTTACCATAAACATCGCCTGATGTTACCTGATCAGTTGACCTCTTACCAAGGCTGCTCAGTTCTTTTGCCAACTTTATGATCATAGATTTGTTGCACCATCCTTTCTACATAAGGTTGTTGGCTTCATGCAACAACATCCTCAGCACATTTAGCCATGCTCTTTGTTATCTTTGGTCCTACAACCAATACCAACATCAATAGTGATTATCAACCACAATATTCTCCATTAGTGGTTCATTGCATATGCAGACTTCATTATTCTACCAATATGCAATATCCCATTTATGCACAAGCATTTCCATATGCACTATGCAATGTTTGTTAAGATGTCATCTAGTGCATATACATCTATGTAATCCCTTACATTTTTAACATTTTTATGCAATATGACAATTTCATAATTATAAGTATGATAACAAACAGGGGTTTAAGGAATTCTTCCCTTTTCGATCCCCCATCGTAACATGGGATTCCTCTTCCATATCATGCAATTGTAGAAATTGCCCATATTGACAACAAAATTTGTTTGTCAAAACAGCCACTGGCACTCTTCTGCACTCAATATCTATGATATATGTAGACCTCATTCAAACTCTGGTCATGCATCATTGTTCCCTGCTGGACAAGCTTTCCAATGCCTGTCTTCATGCTCCATTCCGACATCAGGTGCGGGAACTGCATCTTTTCAAAAATGACAACTTTTACTCCAATTCTGCACATTTTACACAGTTGTATTTTGGTCCAGAATGCCAACTTCAGCCATTTTTCACATTTTTAACTCCCTTTGCATCCTGTGCTCCATCTGTGCGCCACCTGCGCACAACCTGCGCACCATCTGCGCACTATCCACGTGCAACCTGCACGCAATCTGTGCGCAATCCGCGCGCCATCTGTGCGCGATCCGCGTGCAATCCGCGCGCCATCTGTGCGCGATCCGCGTGCAATCCGCGCGCCATCTGTGCGCGATCCATGCGCAATCCACGCGCAACCCGCACGCAATCTGTGCGCGATCCATGCGCAATCCACGCGCAACCCGCACGCAATCCGCGCGCAACCCGCACGCAATCCGCGCGCAACCCGCACGCAATCCGCGCGCAACCCGCACGCAATCTGTGCGCAATCCGCACGCAATCCGCACGCGATCTGCGCGCGATTCGTGCGCGATCCACGCGCAACCCACACGCAATCTGCGCGCAATCCGCACGCGATCCGCGCGCGATCCGCGCGCGATCTGTGCGCGATCCGCGCGCAACCTGTGCGCGATTTGCGCGCATTCCGCGCGCAACCACACACAATCTGCGTGCAATCCACGCGCAATCCGTGCGCGATCCGCGCGCATTCCGCGCGTAATCTGCACGCGATCCGCGTGCTTGCGGGGGTCATATCTCCCTTGTCCCTTAACCAAATAAGGCAAATTTGGTACCGTTGGAAAGCTCTTGGAGAGGTCTATGCAATGGTGTGATCCTTTGCTACATCTGAGAAATATGATCCTGCCATTTTTCCAAATCAAAATTCTGCCCCCAACTTCCCAATTCCACATCAAAACCATTCTGTCTCTTGCCTGCAACTGCAACTTTTCACAATAGTTTAGAAAATTTTCTGGAATGTGCCCTTTCATCCCCTTACCGAGGTGAACTACTACAGATCAGACATGCATAAAAACTTGCATAAAAACAGTAAGAGAATGACAAGAACTTGCATCTCTAATAAGGGATTTTCTTTTCATTTCACATTCAACAATCCAACCAATGGATTCACAATTAATCTCCAAGCAGCCAACAAGCATGGGTAAGGAGACTCATGAGCATAAGGGCGTAATTTGCAGGCTTTCCTCACTTCTGAAAACCATCAATTGGCCACACAATGTGGATTCATTGTAATTAACAATCATCATTAAGACATGGGGCTGTGACAACTGATTATTCATGCTTTTAAACAAACAGAACTCATTTCCAGCCATGCTCAACATTCAAGTTCATGCATTCAAAGCATCATGGACATTCAAGGAACATGGATTCATCATTAATCAAGGTCTCAAGCACATGATGCATCATCTCCTATGCACAACAATTAACAACAACAACAGCAAAACAATATAAGATGGCAGAGGTTGCCCCTCCTTTCTCTCCTCCTTAGAATACAATCCATGCAAGCAGCTTGCAAAAATCCCCAAACAGTCATGGAAATGATTTTCCATTCCAACAAATAGAAGCCATGCAATCTTGAGGTTTCTTTAATGCATTTTAGTTCCAAATACAAAATGCATGTACACACAATGATTTATATCTCTGTGAAGGGCCCAACAGCCGTAGTGTTGAACCTAGAGCTCTGATACCACTTTGTAACGTCCCCTTCCATCATCAAATGCAGGGAAGGAAACGTTAACGACACACACGAGGCTTTTGGCAGACTTAGCCCCAATATTATTTCTTTTCTCATAAATTCATGACAATTAAAAACTTCTGTGTGCAGCTTCAACTCAATAAAACACAGCGGAATAAACATACTAGCAAGCACACAAACAGTAATGCCTAACATATATATATATATAACAACAAAGGATGATTCAGCATGTAAAGACTCAATCTCGTTCCAATGCTATGCATAGATTCCAAATTAAGATAATTAATTCATTTCATTAAACATGGACAATTAACATACTGCAGAACACATAATGCATATAATTTACAATACAGAGATAACACTTATCTTTGAGATGAATCTGCCCCAACAACTGGCTATGTGAGAGCAACGTTCCACCCAACCATAGATCTCTGTCCAGCCTATATTCTTTCAGCTGAGAGATCACCCCCGAGCTGGGCTGTGTATCCACTAAGGAGGAACTAGCTGGGCTCACTCACAACCATAGTTTCGGTCATCAGCTATGCTAAGCCAACACACCGTTGGGTTTATCAAGCATACAAATGACAAATGAGGAGGATGCTAAGCCAGTGAGCTCAACCACAAAGCTACAGGCATCTCAAATGAACTCAGCAGTCATGGCACCCACAATACCTACCACACCCAACACAAGGAAGGTCCCCTTCTCTGTTGCACAGTCCCTCAGGCGTCCCTTCCCTCCAGTGCTCCTCAGGGTGGGCATAGAAAGGTCCAGTTGCTAATTCCTTGAGATTCTAGCCTTCACTGGGTTTATCAAGCAAACCAAACCTCTGCTCAGTCATTCACACTTGGATTTCTCACAGTTCTGTTATCCAATAACTCAATCCCGTCACTTCATTTCTGGGCTGCAAAAACTGGGTTTTCTTACAGATTTCGGGGTAGCTAATGCTCCCAAATTCGCCCCAAGGTTCATACCAATGGATCCCCCATTGGATTTCACTGTCCAATACCAACTCTGGGCGTTTTTGGCTCCCCAAAACGCGGGTTCATTCAAAGTCGCGATTTCTGGTTTTGCTCTCTGCTGGCAATTCATTTTTGGATGGAAAATGGTGCTGGTAAGTTTCCCAATGCAATGGGGATGAGGAAGAAGCAACATCCATGAGGTAGAGTGACTTGTGGTACAAGAAAACAGAGCCCATACTCTGCCATACGAATTTCTGGGCTGCCCATGCTCCATTAAAGCAATGGACTGACTTCTTCACCCATTTTCTTACAATAGCATTAAATGTCAGCAAGGAAGTCAAACGGGTTCACAAGGTGACATATGGCAGCCTATGGTTCAATCCCATAGCCCCCCTCACCACTCCCTAGTGGATACACGTGGCCCCTTCTCATTCGTTGCCTCCATAGCCAGTCTTGGAATTTTATATTGCATGATGTTTATTTACATCCTTTTTACAATTTCCATGGCTTAAGAGCACATGGGCATCAAAATATCAATGCTTGCCCTTTAAATCAAAATTCAGGCTTTCACTAGCGGGGCCTTGGCCTTGAGCTCCACGCTAGGAAAACATACATCACATGTACACATTATTTACATTAAATGATAATATATCCTAAGGGTCAAAATGGGGTATTACACTTGGTATTCTTTTATTTGTAATGGTTCTGTGGCAATACATTGTCTAGGATATGCTATGTTAAATTTATAGGAAACCTCCCTCACAATATGGTAGCACTAAATTTCCATTGGAAGCATTCTTATAGTGAGTTGGAAGCATTATTTATATGTTGACAAATACTGCGAGTCTCAATCCTATTCCATATGTAATTATAACCTACAAATCATTTGTTGGTATTTCAGGTCACTGATTCAAAGATGAAGTTGGAAATATTTTTGCAGCTACTACGGTTATTGTGTTGGTGTCCAGTTTACATTTCAACATTTGGAGCATTGGAAACAGGGGTGTTTGTATGGACATGGTTAGTTTCAGCTCCACCTCACTTGAGGTCCCTTCTTGCAGAATTAGTGGATGCCTGATTGTGGACAGTAGACACAAAAATGGTCTTTTTGCCTCTGGAATTGAAAATTCAGGGCCTGCTACAAAATTACAAACTCATCTTACACTATGATAGCCCAATGTACAAAAGCATTAATATATGGAAGTTCAAATAACAATATTTTGAATTGTGTTTCCCTCCTAGTAAACATCCCCTAGTTACCATCCATGCATAGGGAAATGAAAGTTGAAATCAAACATTACTTGCCACTCAAAAATAAGGCAATGGACAGAAGCATAAATAGATATGAAATCTCAAATCTAACATTAAGCGAGGCCATGATATATGATATTATGCCATAGTAGATAGCTTAGTTAGATAAAGAGTCCAATACATTTGGGCAAACTAAGTTGAGACACCCATTGCTAGATTTGACTAGACATTTAAACCGGACCATGAAAGAGATTGATTTTAATGATAAAAACTTGAAATATGTTAATCCCTCACAACCATTTGTCAAAATAGCCTATGTTTGGAACCCATTAAAATTTTTAACCAGACAAACAAAGAATCTGAAAAACAACAAATTTCACAACAACAGACAGAAACTTACAAAGCCCCAAGGTATCTGACGTCCAGACCCACGCACATACCAAGGAAGCCTTGAACATACCCGACCACCTCGTTCTGCTTCTGCTCAGACTTCATGGTTGGTTGTATGCATAGATTGATATCTTAAGTCCTGAGCTCAACCTTAAAGGCCCACCGATTGGATTAAATCATTGACAGATGAGGTTTGGATGAAGGGGAATATTCTTCCTCTAAAATTCCGTTTGGCTAAGGCCAAACTTGGAGATTTCCCATGCAAAACACCCTTGGGTTCTCTGCTAAAACACACCTTCAAATCTTCATCTACAGATAAAAAATCAAATTACTTCTTCTTAATCAAGTCAACATAACCCCAAATTCAAAGCAAAGATATAAAACCACTAGTTTTCTTCAAATTTCTCCCTGAACTTTGAGAAAAATAAATGGCAGAGACATATATAGAGAAGGTCTCGCCCCCTTTACAATGGCAGAGAAGATTAAAAAGCTAGGAAATAACGAAGATTGAATTCACGTCAACAACATGCATTAGGATTGGGAATGGCTATTTCATTGAAATGATGCAATGATCTTTCTCTTCCAAACCTTCCTTGTCTCCTCCTCTGGTTGTGTATTGTTTTTCGTCCTCCATCATGCATGTATCCACGTTTAATCTAAAACCCCTTAGGAATCCCACTGAATCTAAAACCCCTTAGGAATCCCACTGAATCTAAAACCCTTTCAAACTCCTGCAGTCTCATAAATTCTCCAAACTGATGCGAAAACAGAAACCCAAGTGGAGTCTTCCACATGTATGTTTTCAAAACCTGATGGTCTCAAACAAATCTCCAAAAAAATGCCAAAATAAAAACCCATGTGGAGTCTTCCACATGTATATTTGCAAATTACTAGTGGTCTAGGAGCGTAAGATTTCAACCTAGACTATGCAAAAGTTTGGAAAATCGAAAATAATTTTAAATGAATCATTATTTTACTTGTAAAAAATATGAATATAGATTTTAAGTAAAGTTTTGAAAAAAAAGGAATTTCAATAATCTAATCTTTGAGCCATTGTTTTAAATAAGTATTCCTTAGTAGGATGTGAATTGATTTTCTCATTGAAGAAAGAAAATAGGATAAAATTTATTCAATAACAAGTCAAATTAGTTGGAGTATGTGAATGATTTTCTCTTGCTTCAAAAAAAATAGGAAACCGTTCAATGACATGTCAACATATTTTAGTGGTTGTATTAATTTTGACTTGTGAGTTTAAGTTGAATTAAAAAAATGTAACATTCATTGTGATAAAAAATTCAAAAGTGGACCTTGAACAATAATCTTTATCTTAAATCTAGCATAGATTGGGTACACAACATATCCATACAAGTTTATATAATGTATCAGATTCATCCATAATATTATTGGATAATGTATCAAATTCATCTACAATATTATTGGATCCCTTGAACAATAGATCCACAATTAGTCATTAGTTATTGGTCATATCACAAATAGATGGATGATGGCAAGGCGGGGGGGGGGGAATTCAGCGGTATTCGATCAGAGGCTCGAGGTGTAGGATCGAGAATGAAAAGAAAAATTAATCGTGATGGTTCAAAGATCCACACGTGGACTATGAGATCCAAAGGAAAATGATATGGCCTAAGACATGATTGGCTTTGTGCTTATACTATGGCATGGGCCTTAAGCACCATCCACAGTGCTCTGCTACTTGAAATGGTGACCATATCTCACATGTAGGATAAAGGTTCCCTATGCATGCCCTACTAGGGTAACCTAGGTTATCGTGCATGGCCCTTGATCTTTAGAGGAAATTAGTATGAACTTAATCTTTGAATTTAGACCTTGGACCATGTCATGGGTGATTAAAACAATTATTTGTCTGACGAAGCTTGAAATGGACACCATATATGAAATATGACAAGCCTTTATTGGCAATTCTTTGATATGAAAGTGTGAAAACAATAAAGTAGAGACCAAAAGAGTCTCATAATAATTCAAAATAATCCTCGAAATGGTGACCATGTCTAACATCCAAGATAAGGATTCATTATGTAGACCATTTGTGTTGGTCTAGTGCACCGTGAATGGCCCATGAGCCCTAGAGGAAATTGGTTTGGAATCATATCCTAAGTTTAAACCTTAGACCATGCCATTGGCCACAAGAACCATTGTCAATGTAACAGACGTCTCTTAATCGACGTTACTGATGGGAATGTCTATTAATCGACACTCTTGGACGTCCCTTAAGAGATGTCCTAGAACGTCCCTTAAGGGACATCCTGGAACGTCGATTAATGGACGTACCCATCAGTAACGTTGATTAAGGGACGTCTGTTAAAACAATTTCGATTAATCTAAGTTCAAATCTCTTTCTTGAAACTCTGCCCAAAGAATCCCGCCCTAAAGATGTCTATTCGACGTTAAATACGTTTTTTACTATTGAACGTCAGTCCAAGCGTCGAATTTGGACTCCCAATGTAATAGTGTGGTAACTTCATGTAATCCCTTAGATTACAACAAGGACATTTTTCTTGTAGGGACCGCTCTAACTGTGTAAGCCACTAAACTCTTCCATGGATTCTCTAAGTACCCTGGTATACAATTCGGCTCAAGACTTGGTCCTTGTTTTTTCTCTGTTTGTCGATTCAATTTGACTAGACCCAACTTTGTCAAAATTTTATTGAGAAAAGAACTCCATTACCTGTTTTATCTAAACGATTCTTCTTGGAAAGAATGTTATCAGTATGGGGAAACTATCACGTCAAGCTCGTGCAATAGGTAAGCTCTGAAAGTCTTGAATTTAAATTTTCATTTGTTTTTCTCCGTCATTGGGTAAATATTGTTGGGTTATACATTGGGTAAAATCTGTTTAAGAGGAATTCAAGTGATGGTTTATTGTAATTGTATATATTTTGAGTTTTACTAATCCTTTGGCCCTTATCCCTTCTCAGGTTTCTTTTTGGATGACATGCAATTAATGGTTTGTATGGTTCAACTCTAGAGTTAGGGTTATATCTATGGTTGTATTTATATAGCAGCTTGTATTCATATTTATTGGCTTGGGTGAGCGAGGCATTGTGTTGCATGTGTAGAAAAAATACCTTTATGCATAGAAAATGGTCAAACACTTCACAAAAACATTGATATCAGACCTTAACAATGAACTAATTTCAACCACATTAAATAAATATTCAATGCAACAATACTATAGGATGATATACAACTTGTAATGTGAATTTGCAGCAAAAAATATGAATGAACAATAAACTGATATCACACATAAAACCCAAGAATTTTTAGCCAAATTGGGCCAGGAAAAACCACGAAGGGAAAACCTACGAGAGAGAGTAAAATTTTATTATTTCTTCTCGAAATAGTACTTCAATATCAACAACAATAAAATAACAACTTATCTCAACCCTTGAAGACGATTTTTAGAAATGAAAAACAATGCCAAATCTCCTCATTGAAATCTGGGCACCCTATAGTCTTCTCCTTGGTTAGCATGCCACTGCTACAATGGAATTTATTCAAATTTTGTGCATTACTCTACCTCGGAATCCGATCCCTCTCAGCGACACAATTCTCATGTACGGAACTAATGTGGTAAATCCAGTACAGACAACATTAATAGTTGTACTGTTTTCCTCAAAATTCATGTCATTGTTCCACCTCAAACTGTGTGCCCTACTCCTCGAATTTCATGCTGGTAGCAAGAAGAAAACTCAATTGTACTTATCCTCAAATTATGTGCTAGTCATACTCAGGAAAATGTGTCGTTGTTGTTGTACGGAACTCCCTAGGAATCCCTAGCTACTACTCTCTCTCTGCCTGCATCCTCTTGCTCCTCTCAAGCAACTCGACTTCTCTACAAGTCTCTTGGTGAGTGAAAATGAATGAGATAATTCATTTTTATTAATTTTCCTTTATTTTTCACTTCCTCTTCTTAGGGTAGATGAAAGGACACTAGATCAAGGGCCCACATTTGATCTAGTGTTTTCACATCAATGGTTGAGAAAAGTCACTTTTCTCTCCATTAATTAATTTATTTTCAACTCCCACTTAAATTAATTTGAAAAGTCACTTTATAACTCTAAAGTGACATCAATTAATTTTCTCAAGCAATTAATGCAAGGGTCATGTAACATGTCCCCCTTTAGTCACTTAGGAAAAAATCACTAGGGGAACACCTTCCTAGGTACAAAATTCAACTCTCCCTCTTACCAAGGAAAGTGTTCTCCCTCACACCCAACTTGTCCCTGAAGAAGAAGACTACTTCCCCACCAAGGTTGCTAATCTGCTTATGTTCTTCTCACACAATATAGGTAATTCCCACCCTTTCTAAACTCCTCTCTATAAAGGTCAAATCAAATGTCCCTTCATGTTAGGCATCGTCACATGAAGGACATACTGAGCTGCAAAGCTCAGTGCTTCCGCTTCACGCAAGAAGACCTTCTTGCATGTCTTCCACCATAATCACACTCTAGTCTCACATTGTTATCTGTAGAGGCTCCCTTTATCTCTAGAATTCGTCCCTCTGCAAATCTTGTATTTTGCACTGATTCCATATGACGGGACATGTCATCTCAATCATCCATTAATGACAAGTCATACCAGTTGACCCTCCTGCCAACACTAAAAGAAGTAGCCTCTCAATTACTCCGTTGAATTGGAGATGAAATACTTGGTACCACATCAATCTCTAGAGCATCACGGTCTCTCCTCTTAACTACGAATTGACTACTCAATGCCACATCAATCCTTGGAGCATCTCGCTCTCCGTCTGTCTTAGAATCATAACCTGTTATCCACCCAGAACCTCCTGTTGTAGGCTATCCACGCACTACATACTCACCATCTCTCCGATGACCGATCAACACGGGATCAACTCGATCCACTCCCAAGACATAGATGAAAATGTGTTCACTCTTGAACAACACCGCATATCCTGCACCTTCCAAGGCTGGAATTGAGAGTCTACTCTCCTGCAACCCTGGAACATAGAGTACTCCTGATACCTCCAGAATCTCTCCAAACTCTAGTTGGAACCTTACTTGTCCCAATCCTTTGACTGCATGCACTATGCCATATCTATCCTATACGAGCTGCTCTGGAACTGTCTCTATTGTGAGGAAGGCATATCGCCTCCCAGGCATGTGACTACAATACACACTATCAACAATCCACTTCCTAGCATCCACTGGTCCACTACTGCTGCAACTCGAAAAAAACTATGGAAAGAGAGAATTCTTTCTTGAACTTTGCATCGTAATTCTCTATCTCATCTGTAGCTGCAACTTGTTCCTCCTTCTCTGACTTGGCCCTCTTCTTCTTAGGACATTGACCATCATAATGGCCAAAATCATTGCATGCATAACACATGAATCTGCTCAAGTCCTTTTTCTACTCACCTCTTTGCTACTTATCCCCTCCCATCGGGTCCTTCTTGGACTTCTTTACTTTAGCTGATAAGGAAACATTCTCTTCATCATCCCCTCTCTGTTGGCCTATGGATCTAGATCTCATCTCATCCTGTGTAAAATCGTTCCAAATTCTGGAGCAAGATGGAAAGTTCTCTCTAGTAACTATTGCTCTTACAAAGTCATTACATGGTTGAGAGAAGCCATTCAAGGCTACTCTCACCAACTCAACGTCATCCAAAACCTCTCCGAAATCACCCAACTCATCATGTACCTTTCTAATGCGGGTCAGGTATGATGCAACGTTTTCAGTCTTAATCATTTTCATGCCCCTCAACTTTTGCCTCAAAACCATTTTTTAGTTTTGATTTTCATCATGATACAACTTCATCAAGGAAGCACACATCTCATAGACATTCTTCTTTCCGGACACATGAGGCATGAGGTGATATTTTATTGCATTGAGAAGAATGCACCTAGATTTTACATTCTTCTAGTTGTACTCATCCAAAAGGATAGGATCAATAGGTATTGTGTACACTTCCTTGGTTATATGCCATAACCCAAGGTCCTCCAACAATAAGGTGACCCTCTCCTTCCATGGAAAGTAATTTTCAGCCCCTACAAGTTTGTCCTCAAACCTCAATCCGAGTGTCAAAGACATCTTCACATACAAACCAACAACAATTCAACCCGAATATGCTAGATTAGGAAATCTCTACTCACTGTGCCAAACTGCAACTCATCGACCACAATCTGCAAATGTAAGTCCAAATCTGCCTTTGATTAACAAAAGAAAACTCCCTCTAAATTCTGAAATCCCTACTCAGAAATCAACCTCTTCATGCAAATCTCGTGCACATATACTGTACCAACAGTCTGTTGTCATCTCAGAGCCCTAGCTCTGATACCATGTTAGAAAACAAACTTTTTCTCATGCATAGAAAGAGGTCAAACACTTCACAAAAACTCTGATATCATACCTCAAAAGTGAACTAATTTCAACCACATTAAATAAATATTCAATACAACAATACCGTAGGTTGATATACAACTTGTCAAGTGAATTTGCAGCGGAAAATATGAATGAACAACAAAGTGATATCACACATAATACTCAGGAATTTTTAGCCAAAATTGCCCAAGAAAAAGCCTGAAGGGAAAACTTGTGAGAGAAAGAGTAATTTTATTATTTATTCTCGAAATAGTACAACAGTATCAACAACAATAAAATAACAACTTATCTCAACCCTTGAAGACGATTTTCAGACATGAAAAACTGTTCCAAATATCCTCATCAAAATCTGTGCACCCTACAGTCTTCTCCTTGGTTAGCGTGTCACTGCTACAACATAATTTCTTCAAATTCCGTGCACTACTCCTCAATATTCGATCCCTCTCAGCTACATAATTCTCTTGTATGTGACTGCTGGAATAAATGCAGTACAATCAACATTAATTGTTGTACTATTTTCCGCAAAATTCGTTCCATTGTTCCTTCTAGAACTTTGTGCCCTACTCCTCGAATTTCGTGTTGGTAGCAAGAAGAAAACTCAACTGTACTTCTCCTCAAATTCTGTGCCAGTCATACTCAGTAAAATGTGCCTCTTTTGTTGTATGAAATTGCCTTGAGGATTGTGCCCTAGTTGTTTCTCTCTCTCTGCCTACGTCCTCTTGCTCCTCTCAAGCAATTCGACTTCTTTCCAAGTCTCTTGGTGAGTAAAAATGAATGAGATAATGCCTTTTTATTAATTTCCCTTGTCTTTTCACTTCCTCTTCCTGGGGTAGCTAAAAGGACACTAGATCAAGGGCCCACATTTAATCTAGCTTTTTCACAGCAATGGATGAGAAAAGTAAGGTTTCCCTCCATTAATTAATTTATTTTCAAATCCCACTTAAATTAATTTGAAAAGTCACTTTATAACTCTAACATGACATTAATTACTTTTCTCAAGCAATTAATGCAAGGTTCATGTAACTTGTCCCCCTTTAGTGACTTAGGCAAAAATCACTATGGGAACACTTTCCTAGGTACAAAATTCAACAACTTGTTGTTCCAAGGAAAAGAAAATCTATCAAATCTACTTTTGGAGTTGACTATGAACTCCTAAATGGTAGAAACCCTCTCCTCTATCATTGCACTTTTGTTTCCCTTCCCTTTTTATTTTTTTCAAGATACTAGCAAATAGTAAGCTAAGAAATTATGAAGCTAACTCTCATCTATTTGTATTTGAATTGCTAGGTACGGTCCCTCTGCACGTTTGTTTTCCCAAATACGGGATTAGAAGAAAATGGGTTTATTAACTTATTTTGAGTTTTCAGTTTCCCAACACCAAGGTAACTATGTCTTTTTTTTTTAATTATCTTTCAAGTGTATCCTATGTTTCTCTTTTTTCACTAGGAAAAATATACTATACTTGTAATGAAAAAGTATAATATAGCTTAATCAAATTCATTACAGAGATTGATAAGAGGATTGTCCTCACTTTCCTTCCAAAAACGATAGCTAAATCATTTGATAACCAACAGTGGCTAAATAATTCCAGCCTTAAAACTGAGTCTTGAGCAACCAAAAACTACACCAAAAACCAAGATGCATCTAGTAGCTTAAATGACTATTACAATCATCCTCTAATAGTTACCAAATGAAAACAACAAAACATCTCCTAAGGAAACAACAACTAAAAATAGGAGAGCCAAAAAAAATAAAGGATATAGGTCCCTTCAATATCACCATTGAATCCATTATTTCTTCAAAATGAATGGATCTTTCAACCTGCTCCAAATCCAGTTTTAATAGAGTATCTGCATCAATATTGAATCCCTAATAAATACGTTGGAATCTAATCTCTACAAACTAAATTTGGAGGTTCATAATTTTTTGCTTCCATCCTTCAAGGGATGTCGCCTGCAGTTGATTAATCTAGAGGTCCCAATCTATAATCACTTTTGAGTCACCAACAACCTGAAAATGAACAATTTGCTTAGTCTGAGCAAAATATAAAAGAACTCAAAGAGAAAGTAATTTCCCTTTGGTGTTGGTACTCCTCCAACAATTCATTTTTAATTTGAATAGTGAGGAATCATTCAATTTCAATATTACACCAGCTCCACGCGTTAAACCATGATCCTGCGATGCTCCATCAAAGTAACCAATTGGCCAAGAATTTCCAAAACTAGGATCTCTAGTAACACTATTTGTTACATCCTGACTTCCTTCCTTCTCCTTATGTACTTCCCCATATGCTGCTATAGCTTCCATACTAAATTTTTCAGCTCTCTTTGGTTTCCCCTCAAATAAAATCCCATTCCTATGCTTCCATATTTCCTAGCACCAAACATTATAAACTTTTATCCAATTAAGTAAAGAAAGACTTAATGATTGATATATCCAATATTGGGCAATTCTAATCTCTTTTTTGACCTCCTGCCACACTCGTTTAGTAAAAGTGAAATGGATCAACAAATGATCAACTGTTTCAGCTTCTTTGTTGCACAAGAAGCAAATATTTGGGCCATTACCCAACCTTTTGACCCAATTGTCCCACATTAATATTCTATTTTCCAATGATAACGAATAAAAAATATTAACCTTTAAAGGTATGTTCCATTTCCACAGAGCAGAAAACCACCATTTATGTTCAACTTCAATTGAAGAATAGATAATTGCATCGTAAGCATGACTTCCAGTTACCTTTCTAAAATTTTCATTCCACAACTAATACAATGAATCCTCAGAGTCACCCAAACTACTACCACTCTGTTGTATGCCAAATAAAAGCATGTTCTATTCCTTAGCCTATAAACCTTGTAACCACAACTCATGGGCGTGCTTCCATCTTTGGAACCCCTTGCTTTCATCACCAAAAACTCCCACCTGTGCAAAAGAAAAAAATACTTTTTTCTTTGAGATAATTTAACAAGTCAGAGGATAACTTATAGAACCCTCCTCCACCCACATAAGGGTCCTACCCAATCATAATACTTTTACCATTCCCAATTTTCCAAGATAACCAGTCCCCAAAAATTTGAAAGGAACTAATTAAGCAACTCCAGAAAGTTGAAGTTCCACTAACAGTTTTGTTGCTCATTCTAATCCACCCAATGATTGAAACTTACTTTAGATACTTCTCTTTGATGATCATACTCCATAATCCATTCGCGAATAAACACCTCCACTAACTAGTTGCAGCTAAAGCTTTGCCAAACTAGAAGATATTTTTCATACCCCAGCCACCTAGCTCATTAGGTCTCGCTAATCTTTCCCAATTCATCATATGTACACCTTTATGCTTATTCCCAGTCCAAAAGAAACTAAAAACTCTTCTTCTAATTTGATTTAGAATAGATTTGAGGATATTTTCTAAAGATAACCAATACACAGGAATATTCTCAAGAATTGAATTTACCAGAATTAGTCTTCCTCCCGATGAAATCCATCTATGACACCAAAGACCAATAATTTTTTCAACTTTCTTCAATAACCACATCCAATCCTCAACAGTCTAGTTATTTGGTTTAAAAAAGTAGCCTTGATATCCCATTCCCGAGTCAAGAGATTCTCTTTGAACAAGAAAGAGATTATAAATAAGATCTGAAGAAACTTGTTCAACACCATTATGCAAAAAAACATGATTTTGTGGCACTGGTTTCCATCCCTGTAGAATCATAAAAATATCCAAAATTTCCATGTATGCTTTTCAAAATTGCATAGATTTTTACACACTTCAATTTGCCATCTATATTTTCCTTTTCAATAAGTCTACTTAAACCTTCCACTATTAATAAAATTAGCATAGGTGACAAGGGACAACCTTGTTGAAGACCTCTAGATCTTTGAAGAAAATTGTAGGAGCTTCATTCACAAGTATAGCAAAATTTGTAGACGAAACACAACCCATACTCCAATTTGTTACTCCCATACCAATTCCAATTTGAAGAAGAAAAAGTCTGGAAATCCCAACTGACCCGACCATAAGCTTTAACCAAATAAAGTTTGAGTACCAATGCCTTCAAAGTTTTGGTCTTTATACTATGAAGGCTCTCCTAAGCTACCCCAATAGTTTCCATAATCTGACGATTATCTAAAAGCCCAAATTGTTCCTTAGAAATAAACTTAGAGAGCATAGGCTTAATTCTAATAGAAATCACCTTAGAAATTACTTTGTATACAAGATTGCAGAGAGATATAGGTCTGAAGGCATTGAAATAAATAGGTTTAGAATACTCTGGGATTAAATCAATAAAATGGCATTTAAATATCCAGCCACTTTCTATTTTATCTTTGATTCCTCAATTCCAGCTAATAACTCAAGACCCGCAATGTCAAAGAATTCCCAAGAAAAAATCCACTGACCATCCATCCAGGCCTCGGTTTTTCGATTTTGCAAAACCTGTTAAGATCTTCTCAATTTCTTCCAATGTGACTGTATCCACAATACCCTTTCCTTCCTCGGTGGAGAAGAAACTAGGATAAATATGAATGACCTTCATGTGCTTATAAATATATAAATTCCTAATATCCTTGAAAATATTCTAAAAGTGACAAACGACAGCTTCACCAATAAGTTTTTTGTCTAATATGAGAACTCCCTCCTCATTTGTGATATCCCAAATAACATTAGAAATATTTCTAAACTCAACATATCTATAAAATAATGTAAAGTTTTAATCTCCTTGTGCCAACCAGATTTCCCTGCTTTTAAGCATCCATGCCTCTTCTTCCACCTTTAAAATATTTAGTCTTCTAGCCTCTAAATAAGTCACCCTGTTATTATCAAGGACTAATAGGGAACCAATAGAATTGTTTCTGAAGAGAGAATCAATTTCCCCTTCGATGTTGCATAACTCTGCTTTTAGCCTTTTCTTTTTAACTTTTTCCCAATATATAACCATTGATTTTAGAGCATTGAGTTTATTAACTAGAGCTTGCATTGCAAAAGGCTCTTATGATTGCTCCAAGGCTCTTATGTTTGTTCCAATGCTTTGAAACCATGTCAGTAAAATCTGTACCCTTTATCCAAACATGATTTAACTTGAAAGGATAATTTTATTTCTCTTCCCCTACTTCCAATTGCAATACAATCAACACATGATTTAACTTGAAAGGATAATTTTATTTCTCTTCCCCTACTTCCAATTGCAATACAATCAACACATGATGTGAAAGGGATGTTGACAACCCATAAGTGAAATCTATCCAAAGTGACTGCAACTAGATGATCAGAAATAAGGAATCAATCTAACATTTTTGCAATCCCCCTATCACCAAAATGGCAATTTATCCAATTAGGACTAATTGATGCAGGAGCAACATCAATTAAATCATCTTCTTGAACAAATTGATTGGAAAAATTCCCAATAGGGTCTAGCCTTGGTCTAGTACCCCAAATTTCTCTGACAAATAGATTTAAATTCAAATCACCACAAATGATTAAATTTTCCACCTTCAATAGACCATCCTCCACCATCTCCAAAATACCCTTCTATTAGAATAAGGATTGATAGAACATCACCAAATTTAATTTCCGAGGCATATCCAAAGCAAACCCCTCCAACAAGATCCATGCAAGAGACACGAAAGGAATAAAATTAGTCTTCCGAGGGTATGACCCCCAAATTTACCATTTGAATATACAATACACATCTCCCAATCAAAGAGTAATTTAGCAAAGATTTCACAAGATCGCTCTCCAGACGCCATTGTTTCTTGAATCAACACTACATTCAGCTTGATTTCTCAAATAGTCTTCAGAGGGAAAGAGTTTTAGGATGTCTTCCCACACCTCGAACATTCAACGAGAGAAGAATAATTTTTAACCCCCCTGCTAGGAATTTCTTAGCTCTAAGCGCCCTCGGACCTCCAAAGGAGTTACCAACATGATTCTCACTTGAATAGGAATCTTGCAATATCTTCTTCGGACTTCTAGTTTTCACTAGAGAGAATTTAAACCCAAACCCCCTTTAACTGCACCACCTTTTAGGTATGAGGCCTCAAACTTTTTGTCCTATATTTCTCTAATATTACTAATTTATCTTATCTTGCTAAACCCAAACATTCTCTACATGTAGATAATGGTGTTTATTAGAGGTAAAACCCTACATTACTTCGCTCCTTGAATTATCATTTAGGTAAATTGTATTAACAAGTCCAAACCTTGATATTTAATGGAAATGGAGTATAACGATATTAATCTCTTATTTCTTTGTTACTTCAAACACCAACTTGTAGATTTGCTTTATCTTAGCTCGTGTGAAACCAATACGCATATTTATTTTATTTCCAAGGGTTTTAATATTAAAGTTTGGACTTTTAGTCCATCTCTATTAGACAATTGTATTTTAAAAGGAAAATATTTTCCCTAAACCATGTACATTTTTTTTTCCTTGGAAAAAAGCGTAATTTCATTAATGGATAATCAAATTACATATTGTATAAGAGCTTCTGAGAGCTCTTTCAGAAACAAAAGCTTTTAAGCTTTGAGTAACAATAAAAATGCAGTAAAAAAGTTAGATCTCTGAGGATCCCCAAAAATTACATCCAATATAAAGTAACCAGCTCATATAGAGCTGAAAAAATAAAAAAGAGAAAGCCATAGAAGTAGAGACAACATATGTAAACCCGCAGAAAACGAAAGGTTTGTAGAGCCACCAGCATCTAGAACTGAAGATTTGCTGTGTTGGCAAAAGATAAGTTCACACCGCACCATGAAGCATCCAGCCAAATTGTCTATTGACAATGTCTGCCGATCGGTGCCGCTACTAATAAAGAAGACAGGAATCCCCGCATAAGAGCGAATCTCCACCCCTATCTAACACCAGCCGATGCCCCCGTCATGGACACATTTCCCTACATACACCCCTCAGCACTTAGATCCGCCGCCACCGCCACTGTTAAGTAGAAACCCGCCTAGCAATGGGTCGCCGCGCAAAAAACCCACCACCCCTTCGCTTACATTGTGTCGACCTCCCCTGCCGCATACCCTGCAAAAAAGAATGTGTTGCGGCCATAGCCACCGTAGGAAAACGCCCACCACTGCGCCAGTTGAGGTTGTCGCTACCGTCGAGAGAGCCGCCATCATCCTTTGCCAAATGCACGCTTCCCTACCGCGCGCCCTGGTCACAAAATGAAACGGGGAAGATGGATGGCGGCCATGGATGGATCCATGGCCGCCAGTTTCAGTACAGGTCTCAACCCTAGTCTGTTCACCACTGTAACCTAGCTTGAAGCTCCCTTAGAAAGAAATCACCCGATAAGATCTCACTGCAGGTGCTACATCTACAACAATTGAAGACTTGCATCAACAACTGATCAACCGAGAATGTTATTATGTTATGGAAATGCATCCTAAACCATGTACATTTATTGTAAACTGTGTCTATTATTTGAGCATATTTTATATGTTTATTGTAAACTATGTAGGTCTATTATTGGAGCATATCTTTTTATGAGACAACTGTGTTTGTTATTTTTCACTAACATAAAATTTTAAAAATAATAATTTGGTGTATACTACAACTTTGAAAGAAAAAATTGTTTATTTATTCAATTTATTAAAATTCTAATACTTTTATATAGTTAATAATTGATTTTTTTAAACTGTGTCTATTATTTGAGCACATTCTTATGAGAAAAATGTGTTTGTTATTTTTCACTAAAATAAAATTTTAAAAATAATAATTTGGTGTATACTACAACTTTGAAAGAAAAAATTGTTTATTTATTCAATTTATTAAAATTCTAATACTTTTATATAGTTAATAATTGATTTTTTTAAATTGTAGAGATTCCAAAAGAATGATATTTTGGTTTCACTTTTTTGGGGGATATACTTAATTCACACTCTTCATAAAATACAATTATTTATATAACCCTCATCATTGAATAGTTTGTTAAAGTACAATTATTTATATAACCTTCATCATTGAAGAGTTTGTTGAATATATGTCCTTTCAAATTGAAATTAAGACCATCTTTCAAATTTGATTAATGCTAAAAAAACTATTAAAGAATTAGAAAATTAATAACTTGTTGAATTTGAACTTCAAATTGAAATCAAGACCCGCCCTTCAAATTTAATCACTGCTCGGAACCTATTGAAGAATTGAAAAAATAAACTCCAAAAATGTATTCAAAACATTAACCATTCCGTAATTTATTTTCTAGCATGATCTTTCGAGAAGATCATTACATTTAGGTAGGCCTACGGAGATGTGAGAATGACCAAAAAAAAAACACCGATGACCGATAAATTGTTGGATTATAGGTTGCTATTTAAAGTACTGTCAAAGGCAATTGTATATATGCTTTCCAATTTTTTTATTATAATGGGTATTTAGATTTTAAGAAGTTAGCGACGCCCAAAACAAAACTTGAAGTTAAGAATAAGAACCAATGAAAGCGTATAATGAGATGGTGAAGTAACATGATTCGAGGGGAATATGTGTATAAAGTTACATGTGAAGAGGGGCAAAGAGAGAACAAAATGGGAAGTAATATGAGATTTAACAACTATACTGATTCCACAAAATACATCTTAATTTTTTTTTTGTTAGAAGAGAAAGAAAAAGAAATAAAGATTTTGTTAATGATTTCAAAAAATTTATTTATTAAAAAAAAAAAAGAGAAAATAAGAAAAAGGGAGAATAGTAAAAGAAGGAAAGAAAGAAAAGATAAACTTTTTAAAAATCATGTAACTAGTTAACCAATTAACCATTATAAAGTTAGAAAGAGAAAAAATGTAACTAGTTAACCAATTAACCATTATAAAATTAGAAAGAGAAAAAATAAATTAGAGAGTAAAGAAAGAGGATATTATTAAAAAAAGGGAGCTTTTAAAGTCATCCAAATATTAGAAAAGAAAAAGGAGATATATCTAAATGGATCTAGCATGCATATTTGAACTAGTCAACCAATTTATATTATAATAGTATAATATACTAGCAATTGCACCAGAAGGTGCAAAGGAATGCCGAAAGGGAAAAAGGGGGGTAGTAGATGCGATGAAGTAAAAAAAGAGAGTAGTAAAACAAATTTCATGAAGAGTTTGTTGTGTGGTTTCCATTAAGTGGTCTAAGGGTGGTTTAATTAATTTATTTTATTTTTATTTTCTAAAGTATGATGTTAACTCATTTGCAATTTCTTGGGTTGATTCTAAAGTTTTCCTCCCAAAGAACTTATAGGCTAAATGATTCCTTGGTAATTGATAAGTGTGTAGTTATGATATCTCCATATATATGTCCCTCCTCTAAAATATATACCACATTATTATCTTATTTTAGATCTTAATATAATTATAGAGATACTTTGAATTTTGTTGAAATGCATGCTTTGTAGAGTGATAAAACCGCACAGAGTGATCACATCACTATTGAAAACCAATATCCCTAAGGCCTAGAAAGGACGTCCACACCATTTTAAAGCAAATGGATTGTTAGGTGACCTAAAATTGACAATATAGAGAAGGACACGCCAATGATCTAAATGAACTTAAGGAAAGAGACATATATAGTAGAGAGTTGTGGGATATATAAGAAATAGGCACTAAAATTTTGTTAAATCGGAGAGCAATCTAGTGGGAGCCACCCCAATGGTTATTGTAGGCATATAAACCATTTTTGGGGAGAGCATCCACCTTGTGGTGTTGATCTACCACATCCTAGAGACCCTTAGCAACTACATCCACTCATTGAAAAATGACCTTATTTCTGCCTAGTATAATCAAATCATTTAAAGCACTTGCAACAATACATGTTTCATCTTACAAAGATTGAATATATTCAAACAATGTTTTTGAGAATTTTTCCATGCCTTTAATAAGTAAAAGTCAACATATGCATATTGTTGCTACAACTTGACTCTAATTTCATAGTGATTTTATTCCAAGATGAACAATGGGTGCTACGTACTGTAACTTATCCAAACCTTTTTCATGGGCATGTAGTTCATACGGTCTGAAGAAGTGTATTTTTCCTTGGTTTAGCATATCTATTTGGCAAGGTTGAGACAAAGCTTAGGAAACATCATGAAAAACATATTTCTATATCACTTTCTACTACCTAATACATGACATATATACATATGAAATGAACCATAAAATATTATTATTTTTTTAACAAAAACGATTATAATTTATAAATTAAAAAAAAACAGCTGCCAAAGCACTGGGATGATTACAAGATCAGCCTCAAGGGCCAAAAGTATGTAATCTAGAGTTATTTTGAAATCATTTATGCCAGAAAATCATAGCTTCTTGGTTTCTAGAAGCCTGGTGAATGCTAATAATCTAAGTGTACTCCTAAAACAGACAATCTCCTGCAACAATAGTCAATAAAACTTTAAGAGGTGTTTATAAATTCCCCTGGACCTGTGCCTTCAGTTGCACGATTTCCCGATCCTTCAAATGCATGTTCTGAGCCTTCAGCTGCGTTGAGTAGAACTGACACTGCCAACTGCATCATGATAAGGCGGAGGGTCCCATTCTTCTCCCACGCTACTGAGTACAGCTCCCTCTTGAAGTAAGACAACCTTATTGGCTTTACGATCTGCTTCTTCGGTGTTGGCACGTAGAACATGAAAATGTTCAAGAGTTGAGAAGGAGGAGGCTAACTGCCTTATTCTGGTGACTAGTCTTTCCATTCATAAATCTTTTGGGTCGTATTCTTCACCAGAATTCGGATGAGATTTTGTGAATCTCCAATTATTCTAGCTTGATCTATTCCTTGATTTATAAGTTGTCATAAACCTTGTAGAAGGGCTAGTGCTTCAACTTGATTATTAGTAGTGTGACCCAGTCCCCAAGAAAATCTATATTCATAAGTTTCATCAGGATTCTGAATAATTCCTCCCCCTCCTGCCTTCCCTAGGTTTCCTTTGGCCGCACCATCGAAGAATAGACTAGGCCTTTTAACTCTTTTCCTCCATTTCATGATTTTTTTGCCTTTTAATATGAGTTTCCAGTGTTCCACTTGCTTAGTTGATCCTTCATCGGATGGTAGTGTCAAACCCAGCTGGAGTCCCCATTCTTTCTCTTCTTGGGTTAGAGAGCTAATCGATGTACAACCAATTTTTCCTTGCAAGAACTCTTTTAACAGAACCTGCATCGGTTTCAAATCTTTCTCTTGAAAGATTTTGGAGTTCCTTTCGAGCCAGATTTCCCAACATATAAATTTTGGAAATGCTAACCATCCTAACTTGCACCAGCCTTTGGAGGATAGCGTACTTGGATATAACGAGCTCCAGTTTTCAAACAGAGAAGTGATAGAACATGGGATTGTTATTTTAGTTTTCCAATTAACCAACGCCTCAGTCCATATTTCATTTGCAAACTGGCACTCCAAAAGCAAATGCGTTGAAGTTTCTTCTTGATTTTGGCAGAGTGGACATCGGAAGGGACCATAAAAACCTCTTCTTTGAAGCTTTTTCCCAGTAAGTATGCTATTGTGCCCCAGAGTCCATGAGAATAAATCAATTTTGGGTATGCTTTTTGCTTTCCAAATTCCAACCTAAACCAGTGGATTGGGAGGAATGTTTGGGATAGCCTTGAGAAGATTGTATCCCTTTGCAACGGTGTATGAACCAATATTTGTACCCCAACCTCTTGTATCCTTCTTCCTTGTAGCAATGGTGCTTTCCCAATTAACAGTTCCTTAAGTTTATTCCAATATTGTTGAATATATGGGGTATATCCAGTTTTTCCCAACTAATCCAAGCGTTATTAGACCAATCAGAGATATCCCATAAAGTAGTAATTCCTTCCCTATTCATCCAGAGCCTTAAATTTATCAACTTTAGAACAGAGGCTAGAGGATCGCCCTCCATAATTCTGTCATCCCATAAACTTATTTTTTTCCCATTTCCAGGGACCCAAAACAGATTTTCTTTGATCAAAGGAAGGGCTTGCTTACAAAGAGTGAAGATAGACATGTCAAGGCATGCTTCCGGGGATAAGTCCAAACTGCGACGTCTTGTGTTTTGAAAATATTTCTTCCAAAGGACTTTTTGATCACATCTAGGATTCTTTGAGACTTATCTCCAAAGAATTTTAGCTCCCAACGCGAGGTTTTGGGATTTTAGATCCTTTATCTGGAGATCACCTTCCAAAATTGGTTTTGTAACCTTTTCCCAGCTAACAAGCAGAAGTATCCTTTTGTTGTTCTTTCCTCCATTCCAGAAAAATAAACGAATTAATTTCTCCATCTTTTGAAGGACTCCCACCGGAGCAAGCAAGAGAGAGCACTGGAAGATGGACATATTATTTAATACTGACTTATTCAAAACCAATTTTCCTGCCAAGTTTAACCAGGTTGTACCCCAAGACTGCAATTTCTGTTTGAATTTATCCAGTAAAGGGATCCAATCTTTACTACATGGGGATTTCAGGAATATTGGCAGCTCGAGATATTTGAAAGATGTCCATTGCGTGGTTCCATTGAACCCAAATATTCTGGTAATTGAGCTAAGCTCTAGCCCGGTTAGATTCTATCCATATATATGACATTTACCAGTATTAACCCTACTTCCTAATTCTTTACAGAAATCATCTAGATCAACTTTGAAGGTTTTATCAATTGTCGTAGAAGCTCCTCCTAGTAGGAGGGAATCATCTGCAAAATGGAGCATGGTTAAGGTCCCGAAATCCTCTTGCAAGCTTTAGGCCGATTAACTCTTGATCGAGGCATCTTTTTTCTAGCAGAAAGCTTAATACAGAGGCTTGGATAACAAAGAGAAGAGGTGAGAGAGGGCATTCCTGTCTGATCCCTCAGGATGCTTTCAAGGATTCTGCTACTCGGCCATTCACAAGCAGGGCAATCTAGGGTTCCATAATACAGGCCTTGATCCAGCTTATAAACCTGGAGTCAAATCCAAATTTTTGCATGACCTCAAACAGAAATATGTGCCTCACTCTGTCGAAGGCATTTTCCATGTCCAACTTCACCACCATTCCTTTTTCTTTTCTCTCGAGACTAGAATGAATCGCTTCTTATACTAAGATTAAGTTATCCATAATTTTCCGTCCTTTAACAAACCCTCCTTGATTTTCAGGAATCAAATCTGGAAGTAGGAGTTTTAGCCGGTTCGATATGACTTTAGTGATCAATTTGTAACCTATGTTACAAAGTGAGATTGGTCTAAACCTGTCATACAATATCGCTCCCTTTTCTTTTGGAATCAGCGCTAAGAAAGCAGAGTTCATGCTTCCTCCTAACTTAACACAGGATTGGGATTTCAACACCATTTTATGTAGATCTTTTTAAAATATTTGCCAGCAACTTTTGATGAAGCGAGCAGTGAATCCATCCGGCCCAGGAGATTTTTCTGGTTCCATTGCCTGGAGAGCCTCCTTTATTTCCTTTCGACTGTCCAGTGCAACCAGCTTCTGATTCATTTGATCCGTGATCTTGGACGGGACTAGATCGGTCGAATTTGTCCTCTGTCTCGTGTCTTCTTTTTCAGTGTACATAGTTTTAAAATGTTGATGAGCTACCTTTTTTATGCTAGGAAAATCAGAAATGATTTTAGTTCCATCCGAAATATCTGTAATCAAATTGAAGCTCCTTCTTGCTTGTGCCTGTTTATGAAAAAATGAGGTGTTTCTGTCCCCAACATGCAACCAGGGGCTACGTGATTTTTTCCTCCAGAACTCCTCTTCTTGAGCACTGGCCTTGCGAAACTTTGTCTGGAGATCCTCTTTAGTAATCAAATTCTCCTTTGTTATTTCTATATTTTCCATCTTTAGTTGATGGGATTCCATATTGTTCTGGGCAATCCTTCTTTCTTCTGCTGGAGAGGTTAAACCTTTCACCCAATTTTTTAGCTCTCTTTTTACTCTTCTCAGTTTCTCCTCCAAAACAAAAAAAAGGAGATCCAGTTACTGGCAACTTCCACACCTTTTCCACTTGGTCCAATAATTTTTTATGATGCACCCAAAGGGGTCTAAATCGAAAAGGTATGGGACCTAAATTTTTATGCGCTTTTAATTCCAATTTTATAGGCTTATGATCAAAATCACTTGAGGGGATAATTTCAGAACTTGCATCTAAACCTAAAATCAAGAAAGAGATTTGAATGAGAAATCGGTCTAATCTTGCAGCTATGTGGCCAGGTCTTGTTCTCCGATTAGTCCAAGTGTATTTTCCTTTACTTGGCTTGATGTCTAAAAGATCCCATTCCTGAATCAACTCCTCCACCCATTCCCTGTCTGGATCCCTCACAATATTTCCTCCACGCTTTTCAGAATGACTAAGAGTAACATTTATATCTCCAACTAGAATTATGTTTTCCAAAGAAATTTCTTCAGAAAGTTCTCGAATTGTTTCCTAGCAGCACTTTTTTCCCCCAAAATTTACTGAAGCATAAATATTAAACAAGCTTACAATTTATTTTGATTCTTGGTGAAGAAATTGCATAAGTATCCAATGAGTATTTTTCCTTTCTTGTATCTTCACAAAAATTGAATCATTCCACATAATGCCCAGACCTCCTGAAGCTCCCCTAGACAAAACTGGTTGTCCTCCCCCCTTTTTTCCAAAATTGCTTACTACTATGGAGAAAATACTTTTCCTCCATTTTTGTCTCTTGGATGAGAAGAATATCTGGATTTTCCATTCTTGTCAATCTCTTCATTGCTTCTTCTTTCCACTTGTTCCCCATCCCTCTACAATTCTAGGAGACTATCTTCATCACTTACTTTTTAGGGTCGAGAGGGCTCCTTTAGGGCCCTGGCCTTGATTTCTTGTCACCTTTGGGTTTCTTGCCAACATTTTCTCTAAAGTCGGTTGGATTCCTTGTATGTTTCTTGTTCCCTCCTTTATCGAGTCGTTTTCCTTCCTCTTGTAGATCTTCGGGGTGTGTGTTGAGAGTCTCCTATTTACCCTTCCTCTCCTGATTCATCTAAATATTGTTCTTCCTCCTTAGGGATAGTTCGTATTTTTTTTGGGTTCTCCCGATGAATCCCCGCTCCTTCGGGAGAGGGGTTTGCTTTGCTCTGGTTTTGTCAAATTTTCTGGATCCCCTTCCTGAACATCCTCTTGTGCCGAACCCAAAAATTGCAAAACTGTTCTCTTGTTCCTTCGATGTTGCGTTATTCGTGCTTGAGCTCCCTGTATTTTTTTGTTGTGCTTTCCCTTTCCCCCATACCTGAGTATTTTGTACTGATTTAGGGATGGTTCTGGGATTCTTGATTTTTTTCCATCCTTCCTCTTTCTCTTTTTCTGAGACTACGTTTTTTGGACAACTCTTGGAAAAATGTCCATACTCATGGCACTGTTTTCGGACAATCTACCTAAGCGGACTTAAAGGCCAGATCTCCCTAGTCTAACTAGATCTAGAAAAAATAGATACAAAATAGAATCAACTTCCCTAGATCAATAGAATCATAAAGTAACAAACAAGTATCTTACCTGATATTTACGATCCCCTTTGCTCCTTGCTTGATCCAATGCTCCAGAGCCTTCAGATCTGCAGCTTCAAAACCATGTTGAACAAGCAAACACAAACAAGTAGTAAAAGCATATATTACATAGGATTGATCTAAGCTAACAGTTAAGGAAGTAATCTCTACACATTAACAACACAATAACATATATGGGAAGATATTGTATTAGCTGTATTGAAAGAGAGTAAAATAGAGAAGAACGTTACAACCTATGCCTTAACGTCGCAACCTTCCTTCCAATAAGCCAAACCAAACCAAGACTCCAAAGATGAAGTAAGCCTCTCAAGGATGAGTGAGAGTCACCTAAGATAATTTCACCAACATGAGAGTACTATAGACTTTCCTCCCCTTCCAATGGAGAGGAGCTTCATATTTATAGGTCTAAAGGGATAGAATATGTTGAGGATTAAGGGGATAAGTCTAAGGGATCCTCCCATTAGGTTAGGGAACCGAATTCCATCTCTCCTACAGGTTAGGGATAGACTTCCACATCACCCATCTTCGAGAAGGGCCTCAAAGCTTCCATTTATCCACCATAACCAACCCTGGTGCACCCTACATGAAGGAAAATAGCACCAGAGAGGGCCTGGCGCATGCTGAATGAAGGGAAAGTGAGCCAGTGGCCCACTCTGCCAGTGATTGACCCGCGTCACCTAGGGCCTGGCGCTCCTTGACTAAAGGGAAGGTGCGCCAGTGTAATCACATATGGTGGAAGCATATGGACAACAACTTACTCAATGTGTTTTAGCTAGGGAAACTTCAGGGATTAGGGCAAGAAGTTGACACATGGCTCATGATGATGAGATTTAGGTGTAACAGAATTCCCCCCAAAGCAAGAAGCTGGAAAAATAAGACAAGTGATATGATTTGCAAGATAGATGGCAAGGACTTGTTGGCCGGAAGGTGCTGCTGTAGTACAACTGACTCTGAGATACAAGTCTCACATGATTCACAACATGGCTATTGAGCAATGCATTGCAGATCCATGGTAGTAAAGACCGACTAAACACAATCATGGCCACTGGACACAATCGTAGATCCATGATGAGATGATAACACAACCACGACCGATACATAGTGGATCCATGTGATATGACTCAAACAATCTCCATCGCAACCTGGGTGAAATATGAAAACAACCCAGGGTCTTCAAGTCGAACCCGTAATGATATGAATCTATCCATGTGATTACAATGTCTTGGAGTCGAACATGGTAGAAACCACTTGATTATCAGTCATTGATGTATATCGTTAGCAAGCGCGAGGGAAGTCACCATTTGTGTCAATGATTCCCAAGGTATCATACTACATACCATCGAGAGTGAATTAATGAGTTGAGGTCGAACACTCAATGAGATTTTTCAATCAAGAGCCAATGATGTAAACTCATGTCGAAAGTGAGGTAACCTGTCATTGAGGCATGTAGGCCCAAGGTACTTGATTGGTTTCTAGATTCAATTCTCGGATGAGGTGTTGAAGTCGACAAGGATGAATCCGTTGAAGGAGGGACATGATGAATCCCCCATCATCGACATGAACGCGATCACATATGTTTGGAGTAAATCGGATGGTAGAGTGGTGTGCAAGGCTGACTCAGGGTAGACCGACATGATGGAAGGTACACCGACTGCAGATAATGAATAACGAACGTCTTTTGAACAAGGGCATGCCATGACTTGGCAGTATTGACATGACGAGAATGATACCAAACCCCAATGCAACTGATGATGGAATCATTCTTTGAATGACCCAAAGGAGTGATGGGACTCATGGAATCAATAGGACTCGAACACGAATGGATTACCCAAGTACTGAATGCAAATGCAAACAAGTTCCATGTTCAAGAGTGACTAAGTACTGCCATAATAACAATGAACACAATCTCATCCCTATTCCCCATCATGTTTGATGAGTACCTATTTTGTTTTTTAACGAGCTTGAGGAGGGTAACAGATGCTCGGTATAGCTCATCCCATGGACGAGTCCAATCCCAAATGTTTTACGAACCTAGGATAAAAGGGGTTCGTCCCATGACGGGCCCTTCGATGTCAGATTTTAACTAGTCCAAAGAAGGTAAACTCGACGTCATTTCATGTTTAGAGAGTTTGAAAAGAACTAAAGAAGACTCCAAATGTTCTTTTTTGTAAAAGTTAGTATCTTAACCCGAAAAAGGATAAAACAACGTGAGAGAACTCTTCCAATCATGATTAACTGGAGCGCTCCTTTTTCGTAAATAGTACCTTTTGGTCCGAAAAAGGGGTAAAATACCACCATAAAGACGATCATTCAAATACTTTTACAAGCGTGAAAGCATCAAGTTTGCTTGGCGATCTTTTCGTATTTAGGGAGCCTTAAAAGAGCTCAAAGGAAGACTCCATGTACAACTTTGTCATGGTTGGTGACCGAATACGACAAATGAAAAAGTAAACTCGACACAGTTCCTCTTCCGTAAGTAGTCTAGTGAGTCCAGTTAAAGTGATAAACCTATACTCGTTAGACACACCGTTTTACTCAACTTTTTAACGAGCATGACAATGGTATCAAAAGCACTCAGAACCTTTTTCATGTTTGAACCAGAGCATGAAAAATTAAAAACTAAGCTCAAACCACTTTTCATGTTTCAACCAGAGCACAAAAAAGTGAAAAGTAAGCTCAATACCATCTTACTGTTTTTAACGAGCTTGAAGACAGGTGAAAAGAATGCTCATGATGTCTGCTTCATTTTTTAACAAGCTTGTAACAGAAAATGAACTATGCTCGGGATTATTTTCATTGTTTAGCGAGCTCGAAACCCAAAAGAAAGTATGCTCGAAAATATTCCCATTGGTGGATTTTTTCCCATCATGATATCCAAAGGTTGGTACATGCCCCCAGCATGATTGCTAGAAGTAAGTGACTTAACTCCAACATGGTGTGGAGGGGAAATTGAGTTGACTTCAACATAATGTCTAGAGCTTGAAGACATGCCCCCCAAGCTTCATTTCATTCTCCTAATCTACGACTTCACTCGATTAAACTCATGGTTACTAAAATGAATATGTTCGCCAGAGACGAAGGAAGATCAAATGGCATAGGAGGATGAAAAGAAGGTTCAGGAACTAAGTCTATGGGAAGACTCGACTCAATGGAAAAGGATATGTTTCATTTTTTAACGAGCTTGACATGGGAATAGAGCTCTGCTCATTTTCTTTTTGTTTCATATTTTACCGAGCTTGACACAGGAAAAGAACCATGCTCGTATGACCTGTTTCATTTTTTAACGAGCTTGACACAGGGATAGAACTCTGCTCATTTTCTTTTATTTCATATATTACCGAGCTTGACATAGGAAAAGAACCATGCTTGTATGACCTATTTCATTTTTTAAAGAGCTTGACACAGAAAGGGAACTATGCTCATGGTTAAGGCCCATTGATGGGTTCCTTCCCAATATGATATCCAGAGGTTGGTAGATGACCCCAGCATGATTGCTAGCGGCTTGGCATGCCCCCCAAGCTTTGTTTAGTCTGACTACTCTTCTTCCTTACCCAATTAAAATCCTGGCTACTAATATGAATATGTTCACTAGGGGGGTAGGAAGAATGAGGATAAAGTGACATAGGCAGATGAAATGAAGGTTCAAGTCCTAAACCTAGTGGGAGACTCGACTCAATGGGAGGAAGATCTATTTCATTTTTACATAAGCTTGAAATAGACAATAACTATGCTTGAAGTGACCCATTTTATTTTTTAATGAGATTAAAACAGAAAGAAACTATGCTCATGATAACTTGTTTCATTTTTTAACGAGCTTCACACAAAAAGGGAACTATGCTCCTGAACGGTTTCATTTTTACACAAGCTTGAAACCAAACGGAAACTATGCTTGGGATTGGTTTCATTTTTACATAAGATTGAAACCAAAGGTAAACTATGCTTGGGATTAGTTCCTACCCAACATGATGTCCATAGGTTGGTAGTGTTCCCCATAGCATAAGAAGCTATGGGAATAACTCTAGCATGTTGTCCAGAGGCTGGAGACATGCCCCCGATCTCTAGGGGGGAGAAACCACTAAAACATGTGGAACTTTCAGGGAATTTTGATGACTAGGAGTCATGTGATGAGTGGGTTTCACAAAGGAAACTTGATCAATGGTCACCATATTCCCATGATGAGGAAAATACATCACTCGAAAGAGTGAGGAAACTACAACTTTCATTGCATAAACATAGTCTCGTCCAAGGAGTAGATTAAAATCTAAGGGACCTTGGACTACCATAACATCAATACAGATAGTTTTCCCTCCTAAAGTGATAGGTAACTAAGGAAGGATCCCTAAAGGTCCAGTAGGCCTTCTATTAAAATCCAATATCTGGTAAGTCACTGGCACAAACTGAGGGGAACCTATAGATTTCCAAGCAATTGAGGACAATATACTAACAGAAGCTCCCTCATCCACTATAGTGCGAAATATTTCCCTATCGGAAAATCCTACAGATATCTGGAAAGGAACACTCAAAGGAAGAAGAGATTTCGTTAGATCATTCCAATCAAAGGAAATGACCTCAGTACTTAGAGGAGATCCTGTGGAAATGGACAGGGTTTCCCCTTGCCTAGAACAATCTGAACTGACTAGGAAAACATCAACGATTTCCAATTCACTCTCAACTGGAAGACTGGAATGAGACGAATATTTTATCATGGTGACTTTAGTCTGGGCATTCTCCAATGAAAGAGTGGGATTGAGTGGATGTGATATCGACTCGACAACTTCAACTTCACTCTTTGAAGAAAGAGTGGGATCGAACGAGGATGGGGCTGGATCGACCACTTCATCAACCAATGGGGGGTCAAGCGATGAATTACAATATCTGGTTGGAAGGTGGTTCTGAGATACAGTAATGTCTTCCAACAATTGCAAAGCTTCATCCATGCGTGGACAAAGGTAAGTAAGGTGCATACCTTTGCATAAAAAAAAAGGATTTTTGCCTTTACCTTTCCGACTCTTAACCATAGAGCCACTAGTTGATGGGTCTCAACAGTATGATGTCCAGAGGCTGATGATACAGGTGGTTTGGAGGCTTTAGACCACTTCTTATAACACTTTGGAAAGACCGGGACAATCCTTGAGAAGGTGATCATCCTTGCAAAGCTTGCAAGGGAACTTGGGTCTACGAGGTGTTCGAATAGGATGAGTGCCATCGGAGGCAAATGGTTGATGTTTAGTCTCTTTCTTATCCTTCTTCTTCTTTATCTTCATTTTCTTCATCTTCTTATCCTCCTGATTACTAACACTATTGCTTTGCTTAGGCGAGGAAGAAGAAACAGAAGAATAAGCATCCGAAGAAGGGGAAGGAGCAGTTTGGGATTAACACTCTCGCGGTGGAGAGTTAACATTTGAAACATTGGGTACAACCGGAATCACCGGATTGAATAACCATACTGGTAATCCTATGGTTAATACAAGAAGATTTAAAGTGGCAATAAAATGAGGACCAATATCTCCAACTGGGGGAAAGACAAAAGGTACCCCTTGAAAAGGAGCCTCTTGATTGGTAGTCCCATAAGAGGTTTCCGTATCTAAACTCTCTAAGTCCTTCTAATTATCATGCACAAGAAACACTACTCAAACTAAAAGCAACAGGCAAACTTGTGAATACGAGGGATGTAAAAGCTGTATCCTCACGGGTGTGTCAAGCCGTCACAACTCGCGATATACTGTAGGGTCCAACAGTTATACTCGGCCCAATTTTTCAAAGCACTAACCAAGGAGGATTGGGACCGTACCCTTGGCCGTATAACCCTACTACCTAACAGTACGTGCGTAGTAATCTCCCCGAGTGTTTTTCTCAGTGTATTGCGACAACAAGACGGTCAAAAGGTTTACTCAGATGGTTATGGGAATCTTAATGGGGTATCCCGATATAATCAAGGTACGTGGGAGCGCCAATCCGTAGTGGTGTTGTCTAATGCACAACCGTATGACAAGAGCCTTCCGATATACTATCGAGTACGTGAAGTACCTTTCTATATACCCAAGGGTATGTGAAAGGCCGTTCGATATACCGGTTGGTACGTGGAAGAACTGCAGGACCCCGTAATGCAGTGCAAACAGATAACGACAGCTGCCACGCTTAACGATGCTAGAACACGTCACTAACCTAACACACAAGTTGCTAAAAGTTTTTAACTTAAACTAACACTTGATTTTATCTAATATGGTTAGGTGAATCCATGAAGTGAAGACTTGGAATTTAAACAAGATGCAAATTTGATCTATATGAAAATGAAAATCTTCTCTTCTATGAAGTCCTACTTAAGAAGGAGAGAGAGATATGTTTTCTTCCCAAATGCACAACCCTATGCAAATGCAATTTTAACTCTTTTCAAAATTATAGAAAGAAGTAAAAGATACACCCAAAACTAACCTGAAACGATAAAAGAGATCTTTTTACAAACACCAAATGCAATAATTCTAATCCGTTTCCTATATTTTTACACTCGAAAAAGACACATATAAGCTATGGAAAGAAGGATTTCACAAACGTTTCCAATCAAATGCAAGACAAAGAAAAGCGCTTAATAATCTTATCTAACTCAAATGCACACATATCTGAAACAAGCATTTCTTCTTCTTATGAGTGTAAGACCAAGAATGTCAAACGATCAAATTAAAGCAAGAAGAATATTTATGTTTTCCAAATTTGTGAATATAGCAAAAGAGGGACAAAATCAAGCTTCTCTTTGAACTAAAGTGGAGACAAGGAATCAATATTTCCCAAAAATCACTGGATAGCTCAACATGTAAAAGAAACAAGATGTACAACCCAAGAAAAAGAGACTAAAAAATACATGGATATCCCACACTTTTCAAGTCTGTAAAACAAGCCAATCACACCAAACCAAAATTTATATTTAAACCTTAATATGGGTCAAAACGACTATAGGATACACGATTCTTTCACTTAAAAATGCAAGCAAAACACTAGTTTTGACTCAAAGGGCCAAACATGGATCCAAATCTCAAAAGACCCAAAAAATGGAGGAAAATGATAGTATGTTGTGTCTAGGGGTTATGTGACTGTAAGGTGCAACACATAGATCACAATCAATCGGACCAAAATCTAAAAATGAAGGAAATCCTTGCTGGTCCCCAAGCTTTAAGGGGCTGGTGCATCCTAGGACACTGAACCAGAGTGCTAGAGAGGGGATATCGCACCTTGTACATAGGCAGGGTGAGCCAGTGCGCAGTTTGTCTTCAGGAAAAGTGAGCTAGCCAGACAGTGGCACAGGGAAGGCTTAGCGTAGGTGCGCCTGTCAAATAAAAAGCAGCAAAACGGATAGATCTCCTAAGGTAGAAGGGAAAGAGGCCTAATATTGATCCCAAAGAGAATCAAGGGAATCCAAGAAACTCTTTAATGAAAAAATTTGATGGTGGGATGGGTTTAGGATGCTAAGAAATGGATCACTAAGAAATCAATGGAATCACACTCAAACTGAAATCAAAGCTAAAGTATTCCCCAGTATGGTCGCCAGATCTCCCTAGTCTAACTAGATCTAGAACAAGTAGATACCAAATAGAATCAACTTCCCTAGATCAATAGAATCATAAATTAACAAACAAGTATCTTACCTGATATCTATGATCCCCTTTGCTCCTTGCTTGATCCAATGCTCCGGAGCCTTTAGATCTACAGCTGCAAAACCATGTTGAACAAGCAGACACAAACAAGTAGTAAAAGCATATATTACATAGGATTGATCTAAGCTAACTGTTAAGGAAGTAATCTCTACACATTAACAACACAATAACATATATGGGAAGAGATTGTATTAACTAATGAAAGAGAGTACAATAGAGAAGAATGTTATAACCTATGCCTTAACGTCGCAACCTTCCTTCCAACAAACCAAACCAAACCAAGCCTCCAAATATGAAGTAAGCCTCTCAAGGATGAGTGAGAGTCACCTAAGATAATTTCACCAACATGAGAGTACTATAGACTTTCCTCCCCTTCCAATGGAGAGGAGCTTCATATTTATAGGGCTAAAGGGATAGAATAGGTTGAGGATTAAGGGGATAAGTCTAAGGGATCCTCCCATTAGGTTAGGGAACCGAATGCCAGCTCTCCTATAGGTTAGGGATAGACTTCCACACCACCCAACTTCAAGAAGGGCCTCGAAGCTTCCATTTATCCACCATAACAAACCCTGGCGCACCCTACATGAAGGCAGATGGCACCAGAGAGGACTTGGTGCATGCTGAATGCACACTGAATGAAGGGAAAGTGAGCCAATGGCTCACTCTGCCAGTGATTGACTTGCGCCACCTAGGGTCTGGCACTCCTTGACTGAAGGGAAGGTGCGCTAGTGCAATCACGTATGGTGGAAGCACATGGACAACAACTTACTTAGTGTGTTTTAGCTAGGGAAACTTCAGGGATTAGGGCACGGAGTTGACACATGGCTCATGATGACGAGATTTAGGTGTAACAGGCACCCTTTGCACTTAAATGGGAGTTTCTCATAATCAAGTTTATGCATGTGTGACCAACTTCCTACTGTGAGTTTAATGGCCTCTGGTAGCCCTACTTCCAAGTCCACTTCCACACAGATTTGTGGAAAAGCATATTGATCCTTGGTGTTTGCCTGATCTATGAATTTCCCTAGGGTATTCCCGATATACTGCAAGGATTCCGAGTTCCAGCAGTGAACTGGAATATTAAGAAGTCGAACCCAAACCGGTACTGTTGTTGGGACGTGCTTTGAAGGGTCAAAATCCAAAGTCCATCTGTTGAGATAAAGGCCCTGTAGCCCCATAAAGTAGGGCCCATTTTTGAAGATCACGTCCTTGTCTTCCTTTGAAATAAACTCGAATAAGAAGAATCTGTGGCCCAGAAAGTAAGAGGTAACACTATTAGAGATCAGAGGCCTCTAGTTTTTATGAACCCAGGATTCGGTAGATTTAAGGGAGGGCCACAAACCTATAAGATACCCTACCAGATCTCTTTCCGCAAGAGACACCGTTACTTTCATAGGGGCTTCTAGGGGGAGGGTCACCGCCGATATTTCATCAATCCTCTTGACAAATTTAGAGGAATCCTGCGTCTTTTTTTTTTGGCTGGGAATCTAATAATCTCTTGAAGGATTTGACTTCAGGCGGAAGCGGTGGTGGTTGGGGAGACTGAGTTGAAGCTCCTGCATTCTCCATTACTCCTCTCAGGACCATAGATCATCCTATCCCGATGGCACTCGACGAAACCTGGGAAACAATCTGATTGTAGCTGTCCCTAGCTCGATGGCGACAAAGCTGGGATCCGATCGAGGCTCCTTGGTCATTTCGTCCATTGAGAGGAGAGATGCTACCCATACCATAAAAAATATTATAAATATATTTTATTATATATACATTGCACAACAATGTTCAATAGATCCTCATATGATTTTAATTTCTCACATCTCATTATATATTTCCCATATCAAATATATTAAGAACTTTTGATTCAATTGAATTATTAATCACACAATAATGTTTAATAGATATTCATATGAATTTAATTTATGGCATTTCATCATCAAAATTTTATGGCATTTCATCATGTCCAATTTCTTCATCAAAAGTAATTTGATTATGATCACTAATCCCACAAAACATTTCAATACACACTAGAAAAATTATTATAAATTTTGGTAATACCTTAAGAATTTGTGTTTACAAAATATTTCAGTGAAGATGGAACGTAAATGGTTTAGTGTGGACATTGCGTGAACAATAAGCAAGAAAATAGATAATATAAGGTAGTGTGTTCTAGGGAAAGTCCATTTGGCATTTACAAAGGCATTATGTCCAACAACATTGTGTCAGGGATGAATGAAAGACGAAAAGACGAGACTCTATTTGCATAGTTGCAGGTGGTAGGATTTGTAGGTGCAGAGCGAGAGGATGACCAATTTGAACCGCCAAAACTAATCCTAGAACAAAAAATGATCCCAAAGAAGAATTCAACGTCCAACAAAGCCAAATTCGCAGAGAGAGCTGTAGAAAAATCCAGGGAACTACAGGAGAAATACGCCATGACACCTCTAGAGAAGCGACTACACAACATTAAGAAATCCAATATTGAATAACACAATTGGGAAAAACAGCATGCCAATTTTAAAGAATGGGAAATAAAAGATGATAAATGGAGTGAAGTGTATTACAAATTGGTTGTTGTCAGGATTAGGGCTTACCTGGGAGACCGCCTCATCAGTCCTCTTAGTAACTTAAAAGACCAAATAGAAAAATTCCTTGTTAGTCGATATCACAATGGGAAAATATGGCTTGACCAACCCATCCCCATCACCAACTCACTCATCAGTCGGATCACATGACTCTCCAACAAAGGATCCCCAGTACCAGTTGTCTATGGGTCAAACGAATCGGTAAAGAGATTCACGGGAATGGAACAAGGAAAAAATTCTCATGGTCTCATCATCAACAAAATATTGTATGATGATGTCAAGTGGGAAACAATAATAGTTTCTTTATGTTTGACCAATTCTTGTCGGCCATACGACCTACGACTTGACATGCTTGAAGGAGTTAAAGTTATTATTGATGAGGCAAAAATATTCAACTGGGTCAACTATGCCACCCAAATAATGAAAACTGACTATGTCGAATTCTAGGACTCAAGTCAAGATATACACTTCCCATCACAACTCATATGGTTAGCTATTTTGCATATCACCCCAGTTGGCGAACCATCCTTCACCAGCACAACGACAACTCTAATGAACAACTCTAAATCTCTTCATGCCAAAAATATTATTCTAGCAAATAATGCTCGAGTCTACTAAGAAAATTGGTTTCAAGTGATAAATACCAAGTGTGCTCATTGGAGAGTACCACAGCAAGTTCGACGCAGTTTGCCGTCGGAAGTAAACATTGAACTAGGGCTTGACCATACACGGATATGGAACATGGAATGTAAGTCGGTAATAGAACTTGAAGTGATTGACTATTTACCCAATGTCCAAAAATTATTCACCGACTTATCCGTACATTCCAACACTACTTTCAACATTGCATCTACAGTATACATCTCCAATTGGATGACTGTAGAACCACTACTTGATGGATAAAAATAAGACCAAAGAGAACTAACTTTGTACATCATTGCTTTCGGGCCAGAAAATGAACCTGGAAATTCGCTTTCCATAGTACCTATAGTCGGTCAGTCTAGTAATACTACTAAGGAAGTGTCTGAAGAGATGACAAGATAGACAACTAAAGATGGCGAGGAAGAGCCCCTCATTAAGGACGAGGTTGAACCTGATTTTGAAAACCCCAGACTCAAAGAAAAAGTAACTAAAGTATCACATATTGTACTTGATTTCTATAAACAACAAAAAGGAAAATTGACCAAGATGCAAATGAAGAAACGAAAGAAGCTCATCTAAGAAACTTCAGAAGATGACTTAGCAGAAATGAGTGAACAAGCCAAGCATGTCATCTTGGAAGCTGCAAAGAACAAATTTCCAATATAGATGGAGATCCCGAAGTGGTATGGAAAGAATCGACCAGTGCAGACGGTTGCGCACAACTAATCGGTAACACCCTATGTTAGTTTTTCAACATTTAATTCAATATGATATAGGATCTTAACTGAAAGAACAACATGTACTTCATATCAAGCATAAGAGACAAGAGACAAGAGACACAAAACATTTCACCGGGGAAAACAAAGAAGGTGAAAAACCCCTCAACTTCCTCAGAGATAGAATAAGCATCAATACAAGGATCACAATGATCAAACCCAAGAGATAGATATCTTCAACAGCATACTCCTCCTCCACTTGTGTGCACTCCTCCTCTCTCTCACTAATGCGAAGTGAGTGAATGAGAGAATGTGTAAAATGAGAGATACACACTCTCTATTTATACAGTACTTCACTTGTCTTTTAACTTTAACTAGGTCGGCCCCAACTTAACCACTTAACATAATGTTGACTAGGCTGACCCCCAATAGGGTGGTCTAATAACCCTTTAACCCACATGACTCATACAGGGCCGACCCCATCAAGGTGGTCTAATAAACCATTAATTATAAGTTACGACACTTACAATATAACTTGCGACACTTGCAAGTACAACTGACGACACTTCCAATCGGAAGAATAATACATCTCCGTTGGGGATACAATAAAGTACAAATACAATATAAAAGTGAATATCTTTCGAAGTTTCAAATACATCAACACCCTATACTACTCCCTTACCCCCTCATGCACAAAAAAAGATAAAGATTGCAGAACCACCATGTAAATAACCATAGTACGAGAAACACCTATAGAAGTCCTAAACAAGTTCCCTCCAATGAATCCAACTCAAGTTGAAATGGAAGACTCATAATTACAAGGTACGAATGCTAAAACCACTTCTTATGTCGAAGGAATTCAAACTTATTTACATAAAATCTAGCAAATCCAAATAGTTCAATTATCCCCGAAATTTTAAAATCCCCCCTAGTGCATCCAAAAAGAAACTTGAAATACCATCTACTAAATCTTTATTTAACACTTCTTTACTAGTCTCTATCAGATCCCAACCTACCCTCGTCTATACTTCTACTGAAGCCCAAATCTTATCAACAACTCCAATCCTGACTCAACCGACTGACCAACAGACGCCCCAGTCTGTTAGCTTGCAAATGAATTAACTCCATGTAACTATCCCTCTATGAATATACCCTTCACATCCTTTACCCAACACAATTCCACTAACTGTTTCACTACCTATACCCCTTGTTTCCAATTCGACCATCGTTACCACTTTTCCCACTGGAGGAACCACTGATATCCCTACTTTACCCATGCAGAGTAATATTAAAGAAAATATTGAATAAAATCCTAACATAACTCCACAAGAAACCCCTGTGCAAACCCCTCTGATACAGACACCCCCTGAAACACCTTTATCGACTTCCTCTGTACCGACTTCTTCCATACCTCAATTTGACCCTTTGACTTCACTACCTCTTTCTTCCTTGTTGACTTATGTCACTTCAACCACCATTGCATTGACTAGTACCATGCCGAATGCATCAACTACCCCAACAACAACGATAGCACCAGCCTCAACAACCCCAACAACGACAATAAAAACTACTCAAAATTCCAAGCAGAAATCACCTTCTAAAAAATCAGATAAGAATATGAATTGGAATAAAAATTATAAAAATAAATGTAAGACCCACACTCAAGTTAAGCTTCCGGTAGATCCTTCTGTAGGCTCACCATCCTCAAAGTTAGTGTTTGCACCCATGAAAGCATCCGACCAAGAATTAGAAGACATCATCAAGCTTGCACTGAAAGAAAGAACCAAGAAATCAACAAAGGATAGCAAAAAATTAAGAGTAATAAAGGATGAAGAAGAGAAAACATGGAAAGTCTGTGCAGAAAAGAAAGAGAAAGTCATTGGACCATTATTCAAGTTCCAAGCTAATAATCCTCTGAAGAAATTATAACATCTCATTGATACAGTTTTCCAGAAATACCAAGAACAATTCGTCAAAATTTAGCAAGACGAGACTGCTCTGATCATCTCTGACTAACTTCAGAGCTCTAAAAAAATCGACAAATTGATACAGGAAACATAAGTAAAAGCAAGAAAATCCTCTCTAGTCCTCAACAACTGGTATACATATTGTCGAAAAGTATGCTTGGAAATCCAACAAAGACAAACATGAATCGTCGGCTTATACATATAACAAAGTTCAATTGACCCCACAACAACTCAGATGGCGCAAGAACAAATCATGAGGGAGTAAACCAATCAAGCATAATTCAAGAAAAAAGAGTACCAATGGGTGAATGAGGAAAAAAGAGCTTCGGAGGAAGTTAGAATACTAATTACCAGAATATATCAGTGCATGCGAGCATCGCAAATTCAACACGACAACTTTGGGGCTCATTTTCAGAAAGTAGTTTGCCAGCCTATGAAATAAAAGTTGATTCAATTATCAAAACTGACGACTACCACCAAAGAAATCAGAGCTGATATCGGAGACTGGGATTTCTTCTATGAATGGCTCACCTTGAATGCCCCATCTATCATCCAAACCTGCGAATAATTTATACCACCAAGTCCAGTGCAGGATCTACAAATGCCATAGTATTTTCAAATTTTTTCTTAGACTTCATTTTGTATTCATTTTTGTAAGGAAAACATATCCTTGTTCTCTTCGGGACGAAGAAAGGTTTTAGGGTGGGGGAGATGTTGGAGGAGCCTAGTCATCTAGCCAACCAGGGCCTCTCAATCGACTAGACGGCTTAGTCGGTCAGGTCAGTTATATGAATGACCAGACAGTTAGCAACATAGAACTAAATAACTGATTGTAAATTGTATATATAAGGTTGGTGATCCATGATGAATACAACTCTTTTGTAGAGTATGGTTATGCTAATATAGTACTTGTTGCTGCTGCCTCCATTACTCTCATGCTTTCCTCTACATTTATGTGTGAATGTTTTCTCTTTTATGTTGTTTTGTATTATCCTACTTCTGTTAACTTCATGTAATCCCGTAGATTACAACAAGGACCTTTTCCTTGTAGGGACCGCTTTTCCTGTGTAATCCATGAAACTCTTCCATGGCTTTTTTGACTACCCTAGTTTACAATTCACCTCAAGACTTGGTTCTTGTTTCTTTCTCTGTTTATCGATTCAATTTGACTAGCCCCCACTTTTTTGTCAAAATTTTATTGAGAAAAGAACTCCATTACCCGGTTTATCTAAATGATTCTTCCTGGAAAGAATGTTCTCACTATGTGGAAACTATCGAGTCAAGCTCGTGTAATAGGTAAGCTCTAAAACTCTTGAATTAAAATCTTCATTTGTTTTTCTCTGTCATTAGGTAATTATTGTTGGGTTATACATGGGTAAAATCTGTTTAAGAGCAATTCAAGTGATGGTTTCTTATAATTGTATATATTTTGAGTTTTAATAATCCTTTGGCCCTTATCCATGTTCAGGTTTCTTTTTGGATTACATGCAATTAATGATTCGTCTGGTTCAACACTAGAGTCAAGGTTATAGCTGTGGTTGTATTTACTTAACAGATTGTATTCATATTTAATGGCTTGGGTGATCGAGGGTTTGTGTTGCATGTGTTAGAAAACATACATTTTCTCATGCACAAAAATGGTCAAACACTTCACAAAAAATCTGATATCAAACCTCAACGACGAACTAATTTCAACCACATTAAATAAATATTCAATGCAACAATATTGCAGACTGATATGAAACTTGTGAAGTGAATTTGCATCGGAAAATATGAATGAACAACAAACTAATATCACACAAAACTCAAGAATTTTTAGCCAAATTGACCTAGGAAAAACCCCGAAGGGAAAACCTGTGAGAGAAAGAGAGAGTAATTTTATTATTTCTTCTCGAAATAGTACAGTAGTATCAACAACATTAAAATAGCAACTTATCTCAACCCTTGAAGACAATTTTCAGACATGAAAAACAATGCAAAATCCCCTCATCGAAATATGTGCACCCTACAGTCTTCTTCTTTGTTAGAGTGCCATTGCTACAATAGAATTTCTTCAAAATTTGTGCACTACTCTCTGCCTCAGAATTCGATCCCTATCAGCTACAGGATTCTCTTGTACAAAACTGCTTCAATAAATGCAGTAGGATTAGCATTAATTGATGTACTGTTTTCCTCAAAATCCATGCAATTGTTCCTCCTCAAATTTCGTGATGGAAGCAAGAAGAAAACTCATTTGTACTTCTCCTCTAATTGTTTCCCATTCATACTTAAGAAAACATGCCTCTGCTGCAATATAAAACTGCCTTGGGAATCGTGTGCTAGCTACTGCTCTCTCTCTGCCTGCGTCCTCTTGCTCCTTTAAAGCAACTTGACTTCTCTCCATGTCTCTTGGTGAGTGAAAATGAATGAGATAATGCCTTTTTATTAATTTCCCTTGTCTCTTCACTTCCTCTTCTCGGGGAAGCTGAAAGGACTCTAGATCAAGGGCCCACATTTAATTAGTGTTTTCACATCAATGGATGAGAAAAGTCACTTTTCTCTCCATTAATTAATTTCTTTTCAACTCCCACTTAAATTAATTTGAAAAGTTACTTTATAAATCTAAATTGACATTAATTACTTTTCTCAAGCAATTAATGCAAGGGTCATGTAACTTGTCCCTCTCTAGTGACTTAGGAAAAAATCACTGGGGAACACTTTCCTAGGTACAAAATTCAACACTCCCTCTTACCAAGGAAAGTGTTCTCCCTCATGCCCAACTTGTCCCTGCAGAATATAAACTGCTTCCCCACCAAAATCCATGCTCAGTAATCGGCCTCTTCATGCAAATCTCTTGCACATATACTATACCAACAGTCTGTTGTCATCTCAGATCCCTAGCTCTGATACCATGTTAGAAAACATACCTTTTCTCATGCACATAAAATTGTCAAACACTTCACAAAAACTATGATATCAAACCTAAACAATGAACTAATTTCAATCACATTAAATAAATATTCAATGCAACAATACTGTAGGATGATATACAACTTGTAAAGTAAATTTGCAACGGAAAATATGAATGAACAACAAACAGATTGGCCCAGGAAAAACCCCGAAGGTAAAACCTATGAGAGAGAGAGTAATTTTATTATTTCTTCTCGAAATAGTACAACAGTATCAACAATAATAAAATAACAACTTATCTCAACCTTTGAAGACAATTTTCAGACATGAAAAATAGTTTCAAATATCCTCATCAAAATCTGTGCACCCTACAATCTTTTCCTTGGTTAGCATGCCACTACTACAGCGAAATTTCTTCAAATTCTATGCATTAATATTCTACCTTAGAATCCGAGCCCTCTTAGCTACAGAATTATTTTGTACATAACTGCTGCAATAAATGCAGTGCGGTCAACATTAATTGTTGTAATGTTTTCTTCAAAATAGTACCATTGTTCCTTCTCAAACGGTGTGCCTTGCTCCTTGAATTTTGTGCTGGCAACAAGAAGAAAACATAGTTGTACTTCTCCTTGAATTCTATTCTAGTAATACTCAACAAAAAATGCCTCTGCTACTGTACAAAACTGCCTTGGGAACCATTCCTTAGCTGTTGCTCTCTCTCTTCCAGCATCCTCTTGATCCTCTCAAGCAACTCAACTTCTCTCTAAGTCTCTTGGTGAGTGAAAATGAATGAGATAATTCCTTTTTATTAATTTCCCATGTCTTTTCACTTCCTCTTCCGACGCAACATCTCCATTGCTGAAAGCTTATGTATCATGAAGGGGCACGCCGCACATGCAATTTATTAGAGAATACACACTCACATCATTCTTTTTATCCAATAATTATTGCGGTATGCTTTTTATCATGTTTTTTATGCTTTTTATCCACAACTACAATATATTATTATACTATAAATTTCCCTTTTATCATGATTTTTATCGTGGATGGTTTTTAATGCATGTTGAATTCTAGGGCGTTCTTGATTCTTAGGGCTCATTCAGTGTTGTTAGGGTTTTAATCTATCCTAGGAGTATTGGTTCCGTGACAGCGTTGTAGAGCCAAGAAGATATAATATATTTTATGCCTTGTCGTGTTTAAACCATCGACTGACATTTAACGTTGTTAGTGGCTACTACTCTTGATGGAGAGACACCACATGGTTTTTATATATTCAAACTAAATTTGACCTAGTTGTTTAAAATGTTTTATTATTGTTGATGTTTGGGATGTTTGTAAAATAAATGAATGCACACTGATTGTAATGGTTGGGCTACAATTAAATGGCCATTATTTTGGTACAGTCTTCTTGTAGAGTTTTCCAAAGTGTTCTAGTAGATTATTTTATTTATATTGAGAATGTGACTGGTAGATTTTTTATTCAAATTGCCAAGTTCGTCAATTTTATCTGTAACCTAAATGTCTTGAGTTCGGTATTTGTTTTACGATATTTTGTTTTCTGTAAGGGTCATGCAAAAGTAAAATATTTTTTGATGTGTAATTGCCATCATCATCCATAAATGGATCTAGTTATGTATGATAAATACATGATTTAGTTGGAACATGATACTTCATTTTGTGAAAATCCTCACAGCATATCTAAGAGCTGATGTATACCTCACAAGAAAGATTAAGTAGGAAAATAGAAGAAGAGTGCAGAATGGAGCAGCAGAACATAGATGCAATAGAACTCAGATAGAAGCAGAATAACATCACACTGATTCATTAATCATAATATGAACAATAAATAATACAATGGAGAGGATTCAAATACCTAGGTGGTAGTTCGAATTAGCCTGCATGAACTCATTATCAGATTAGTAGTGGAGTGTCATCAATGCACTGGTAGCTTTCAAACTGAGTCAACTAGATGTAACTAAGTCTAACAGAATATAACTAGTCTTAACTGGATGTAATTGAAGCTGTCAGTAGTTAGAACATATAAACTAGTCTCTCTAGATGTCTAACAGAGTGTATCAGTCAGCTAACAAGCAACTAACTGAGTGTGCCACCGGTGGTAGGTGTGGTAGGTGAGAGAGGGCGCACTTCACATGTGGTAGGTGAAAAGAGGGCACATCATTGACTAGGAGGGATGGAACTGAACATAAAGAAGCTCCTGGGGCTAGCCGACTAGGGACAAGGTGCTGGGAGACATGGCTGGGATGCATGGAATTGCATGCCTGCATGCAAAAATGCATGCATGACTGAATGCAATGCCGGTAGGACTAGGATGGAGTATAGGAATATCCTAACACCCCCCCTTAATCCATCTTGGGCCCTGGTAACTGAGACCAAAGTTCACCCAATACATTGAATAATAAAGAACAGCCCATGAAACAAGGAAAAGGGAAAAACCTCATGGGAAAAATACCCCCCTCAAAAGATACTGTAAGGCACACCAAAAAATAAATGCTCCAAACTCGAGCAGGTGTGATGCTTGGTCATATGTCTGGAGGTATCTTCTTCTTGGGAAGAAGTGGTTCATGCTCCAAAAACATGTGCTTGTGTTCTCCTTCAGTGGATGCAAGCGAATATGGAGACATGTGCTTGTACTTTCTCTTCAGACCGAATGTGATGAGAACAAATCCAAAGGTATGAGGATGATCCTGGAACCTGTGATTCGAATCAACTGAGGTAGGATCAAATCCATGAATGTGTAGATAGCCTTTTGTTATCTCCTTTGAACCATCATAGGTGAGATCATGCCCAAAAGAACCACCACATGATAGTGGTTGCTTGGAATTCAAATCAACTCCAAGACTTGATGAATGGTTTCTTGAGATCTCCTTTGAACTAGCAGGGGTGAGATCAAAACCAAATAAACCATGATATGCATGAGAAATTATCCCAAGCGAATGGTAATGCCCTACATCTTCAATGAACTTTTGAGAGCATGTACAAATAATCAAATAGTAGTACATAAGAGGTAAGTGATCAAGGAGAGCGAATGCATCACCTCCAATTTCTGATTTAACCTCCGAAACATTCAATAGATCATGATTATGCAAGCCAACAGACTCTTGTGCAAGAGAGGATTTAAGAACCTCTTCAGTTTCTAGAGTGTGAGATGGCTCATAATTCGAAATAGAAGACATTGAGAACCTGAGTGTTGAATCTGCAAGTTCTTCTTCTTTTTGGACAACTTCATTATGAGATATGTTTGATACTGAATCATGATCAGAGAGACCATCAAGGAGGGAGAATGAATCACTAGGATTGATCTCCAAATAGTTTGCACCAATCCCTTCATTATGTTTTCCAAATATTTCATCCAGATGGGCTCATAGCTCTTTTGGACATTCAACAGAATCATGGAAGTGGATTAACTTACAACGAGACATAACAGTCAACATTGCCCCATAGGCTCTGTCACCTTGATTTAACCAATCATTCTCCTTTTCAGAGGATTCGAACTCTCTTTCAAGACAATAATAAAAAATACCATGTCTCTTCAAATATGATATCATCTTTGGTTTCCACTCATCATAGTTGAATGGAGAGAGAGGAGGAATTCCTTCCAGATTCATGGAAGCTATTGTAGAAGACCTGCAAAAACAATAGAGAATATCTGCAATTGCTACTGCTGCAAAATTGCAGAAAACTGCTATTGCACTCGAAATCTTGGTAATAACCTGCAAAAAAAAACTCAGGAATGGAGATAGACTATACTCTCAACATGCTCTGATACCATGTGAAAATCCTCACAGTATATCTAAGAGTTGATGTATACCTCACAAGAAATATTAAGTAGGAAAATAGAAGAAGAGTGCAGAATGGAGTAGCAGAACATAGACGCAATAGAACTCAGATATAAGCAGAATAAAATCACACTGATTCATTAATCATAATATGAACAATAAATAATACAATGGAGAGGATTTGAATACCTAGGTGGTAGTTCGAATTATCCTGCATGAACTCATCATCAGATCAGTAGTGGAGTGTCATCAATGCACTGGTAGCTATAAAACTGAGTCAAATAGATGTAACTGAGTCTAACATAATGTAACTAGTCTTAACCAGATGTAACTGAAGCTGCCAGTAGTCAGAACAGATAAACTAGTCTCTCTGGATGTCTAACAGAGTGTATTAGTCAATTAACAAGCAACTAACTGAGTGCAGTTAGTTAACAAGTAACTAACTGAGTGTGCCACTGGTGGTAGGTGAGAGAGGGCGCACTTCACATGTGGTAGATGAAAAGAGGGCGCATCACTAACTAGGAGGGATGGAACTGAACATAAAGAAGCTCCTGGAGCTAGCAGACTAGGGAAAAGGTGCTGGGAGACAGGGCTACTGATGACTGGGATGCATGCAATTGCATGACTGCATGCAAAAATGCATGCATGACTGAATGCAATGCTGGTAGGACTAGGATGGAGTATAGGAATATCCTAACACATTTCCATCATGATTATATGTAATATGTACAAGGCATGTTTGACATGAGATGTAGACATTTTACTATTTGATATCTTGTCTTTTGCATTCACTGAGGGTGCTAAAACAATTTTACCGCATTTTTCATGCTTTTGAAAATTTCAAGGACATGGATATAGACACCACCTCAATTTATCTGAGAAAAAGTAGTCTTTAACGGAGTACTTCCAATGATATGCATGATGATCCATTGATGTTCTTTCTATTCCTATTAGTGTATGTTCTTATTTCTAATAATCACTGCAAGTTTCTAACTAACTCTTAAAATTCTAAATCAAATGACATAATTAAGATTTAGATTATCAACAAAAATAAAGGAAAAACTGGTATTCATATCTACAAATAGATAAGCTTGTTATTTTTTTCTTAGAGGGTAGCTTAAAAATGGGAGGTTTGGAAAATAAGCTAATTGGGAATTCGTACACTATATTAAGGTTGTGGGTCTCAATTAAAATCCACTTTGTAATAATGGTTCGTGGGTGCCATAATCAATCCACAGTGTAAAGTGTTTGATTCTATCGGTTTGTTGGTATGTCAAGATTTGGGTCCCCACATGTCCATTGAACCATTAAGGGACTAGATAACAAGTGGAGTCTCCACTTGCCCTGAATCTAGTTAGTACAATTTTGTTTCACTGACACCTTCAGTTGTGAGTGACCGAATACTGCTTATGAAATGTATAAATAAATCCCTCCTCTCCTCATTCATGCATTTGTTCATTTGAGAGTCTAGGAGTCGAGAGAGTTTAGAGTTCATCTATGGTATCTGCTCTTCTATTGCACTACCTTAGTAATTTGCATAATCAAAAGCCGAGTTTTCCTGGAAAAATATTCACCAAGACATTACAAGGTTTTATAATTCGATCAAAGATTTGCCAAGTTTTTACAATATTTTATAGTTCAGTGAAATATTCACCAAGATTTTACAATATCTTATAATTTAGTGAAAGATTTGCCAATATTTTACAAGATTATATAATAGAATGAAATATTAGCCAAAAAATTATATATACATATCATATTATTAATAAAACAGCGTTCATATTTTCCTATATATCAGGGAGATTTTCCCATTTATTATAGATATAAATTTTTTAGGGGGGTTCTTAAAATTATCCCTGCAGAATAGATTGATTTCCATGGAAAGATCTCAAACCCAAAAATTTCCTTTTAGAGTAAACAAAGAATGGCAAAGAAGAGGACCTCCCCAAGATCAAAGGCCACCTAATCAGTTGTAAGCAACAAACATGGTTAATGATGAGGCCCCTCCTTTTTGCTGAACTTGCGAGGATTTTATTGAGGAATATACTTGCCCCATATTTTGTCAAATTAATGAGGAAGGATTTCCTAAAAAAAACAACTATGCTGGTTATTCAAGGGGTCTCGATTTCATAAATGTTGTAGGACAAACCCACCCCATTTATAATGATCAGTGGAAGCAAGATAAATAAATAAGTCAGAAAAAAGAAGATAGTGTGACTAACTTATATGGTGAGAAGCCTACACCTGAGCAAATTATTGTATATGGCCAGTTATAAAGGAGTGACATATCAAAGAAAAGGGAATGCATGATCAACTAAGTCAAACCAGTACATTCCCAAGGTAATAGTTCCTTATCCTTGAGATTTAAATTTTGATTTGGATGGTTTTATTGCTAATGCAAAGATTCCAGTGGCTGTGACTGAGATCATCAAATTACCCTCTCAGAAAGACAAGTTTTTGAAAACCATAGAGGGTCCCAATGAGAGAACCTTTGATAGTATAATAAAAGAAGCCTTAAGAATTAGAAGAATGCCAATGAAGATGCCCTTGTTATCCTACTTAACATGGATCCAAATGTAGAAGACCATCCTCCATTCTATGTGTATTTAATAGTAAATGATATGCTATTACATAACTGTATGCTTGATTTAGGGGCATCATCTAATATTATGACTAAGAAGGTCATGGAGCAGTTGGATTTGAAGATCACTAGACCTTAACATAACGTTTGTGCCATGGACTCTAGGGAGATTGATGTTGTTGGAATAATCTTGAATCTACAAGGGAAGTTGGAAGCATACCCTAATATCAACTTGGCTATGGATGTGTTGGATATTGATGTGCTAGACACATGGGGTATGCTTCTATCAAGGAAATGGGTTGCAACTTTGGGAGGCTGCATTAAGATGGATTGGACTTATGTTATTATTCCCACATTAGATCATTCACTCGTGAGACTTCATACGGAGCATGAGAGGAATTTCCATGTTGAAGATCCCAAGGAACCTATGAATGAGTATGTCTATAACACATATAGTATTGGGAATTATGCCATCTTGTCCAACTTCTTACCACTTGTTAAAGATAAGGTCAAAGAGGAAAAATTGATAAAGTCTAGAAGATGAACTTTGATGGAGCCCGTGCAAGATCAAGAAAAGGGGTAGGAATAGTCATAATTTCACCAACCAAGCAAACCTTCACTTTTTCTTTCATATTAGAGTTTAATGCAACTAGCAATGTGGTTGAGTATGATGCACTTTTACTAGGATTGGGAATTGCTAAGGATATGTGGATTAAAATTCTAAACATCAAGGGTGATTCTAACTTAGTAATACTTCAAGTGAAAAACAAGTTTGCATGTAAGAGTGAAATATTAAAAAGGTACATAAATGCAGTATGGGATATATTATAGTGATTCATAGAGAACAAAATAGTTTAGCAGACAAATTTGTAGTGGTAGCTTCTACTCTTCATCCTATGGAGGAATTGATGAATGGAGAAGTTAAAATTGAAATAAATTTCAAACCATTAGTTTATGATAATGTGTATCATTGGCAGGTTTTCAGAAATGATGAGAAAATCTTAAGGTTCATTCATAATGTACGAGAGTTGTCATATTTTTCAGGTTAGTTACAAGGAAGAAGGGCATGATTATGTAGAAGAAGAGGAAAAAAAAAAAAAAACCTAGTTTCTAAAGGGATTGTTGCTTTAGAGCATATCTTTGATAGCCAAGATAGGAAAACAATAAAAAATAAAAAATAAAACCCGGTGATTACATTGAGGTAAACATTGGAACTGATAAAGAACCCAAGATGCTAAAAATTGGAAAAGGAACATCATAAAAAGAAAAAAAAAATCTAATAGATCTTGTATAAGAATATAAGGATGGGTTGGATTTTACTTATGATGATATTAAATCCTATTGGGATGATGTCATTCAACATACAATTCCTTTGAAACAAGATGTCAAGCCTTTTCGTCAAAAGTTAAGGCGAATAAATTCCAAGTTGGCCCCCATGGTGCAAAAGGAACATCAAAAGATGTTGGCTACCGGTATCATTGCTCTAACTAGACATTCATCCTGGTTTTCCAACTTAGTGACAGTGTGGAAAAAGAATGGAGAGATAAGGCTATGTGTTGATTTAAGGAATTTGAATATTTCATGTATAAAAGATAATTATCCTCTTCCTAACATGGAAACTTTGCTTCAAATAGTTACATGATTAGGAATGATGTCCATGTTATATGGTTTTTCCGGCTACAATAAGGTGTTAGTGAGGAAGGAAGATCAGAACAAAACTACCTTCACTACACCATGCGACACCTATGAGTACTTTTAAGAATTCCTATTGGCTTATTAAATGTAGGTGCCACTTTCCAGAGAGCCATGGACTTTGTCTTTAAAGAATTAATCGGTAAAATCATTGAAATTTATCAGGATGACTTAACTGTGTTTTCAAATATTAGATTAGATCACATGAGTCATCTAAGAAAAGTATTTGAAAGATGTTTCAAGTTTGGAATCTAACTAAATCTGGCCAAGTCAGTCTTTGGGGTTGATGAAGGAAATATTTTGGGTCATATAATTTCAAAGGATGGAGTAAAAATTGATCCAACAAGAGTTGAAACCATTAAGAAGGTCCCCTTACCCAAAAACAAGAAATCCCTTCAATCACTCAATGGCCAAATTAATTTTATTAGAATATTCATGATCCCAAACTTAGCCAAGCTCATGAAGCCCATGCAAAAGCTGCTAAAGAAAGATGCTAAGTTTGAATGGACTAAAGAAGGAAAGGAGGCATTTAAGAGTATTGAGGATGCAATTGCTATATCTCCTTTTTTTTTTTAACAAAAACGGTTAAGATTTTATTATTATTTTTTAATGAGATCCGGTTGGGCCGGAGCCTAAACAACCAAAGTTAAATGGAGTCTTGGGCTCACTTTTCCCTGTTACAACTTAATTCTCTTGCTCTTTCAGAGATCTGAGAGAAAACAACTACGTAATGGGCATCATCAAGGGTGCTTCTGCGTTCTTTCTTAATAATCCTTGTGTCAGGATTCAACCCTCGTTAGCTTTTGCATCTGCTTCCTTATTCAAGATGCAGAGAATGTGAAAAAAGGAAATGGAAATGAAGTTGTGCAGTAAACCCTGCAGCCTCTGGAGAGTCTTGTTGAGAGCCGGATTGCTGAATTGATCCTCAGAATTTAGGATTTTTATCAAAATTTCATAATCACCAAATACTTGGAGAGCTTTATTTCCGTGTTCCTGAGCGATCTGGAAGCCTTTTAAAAGCCCAAGGATTTTGACCTGATTATTTGTGTTTTGTCATAATCCCCAACTATAGTTTTCTTTACGAGATCCATCCTGGGTGTAGACCACTCCACCTTCTCCTGTTATCCATGGATTTCCTTTAGAGGCGTCGTCGAAGAAGACCGTGACCTTGCCTTGCTTTCTCCACCAATCTTGGAATTATGCATCCGGTGTTCATATGCGCCAAACATGGTTGAAAGATGGGTGAGCTAAGATCTTCGTTCTGTCCCGAGTCAGAAGTGCTCCCAACCAATTTCTTTCTTTTGTGATGAGAGTGGTGTCTAGCTTGGTGGAGTAATTTCTCAATGATTCCATTAAGAGCACCTTAGAAAAACAACTAGATCTCCTATTTTGATAAGTGCTGATTACTCCAAATATTTTCAGATTTTTTCCTTTGCTTCAAAAGACACAATTGCAGGGGTTTTGCTCTAGAAAAACAATGAAGGACAAGAGAAACCCATTGCATTCATGAGTAGGGATTTGCAGAATTCAGAGTTACACTATACTATCACAGCAAAGCAATCCTATGCCTTATTCAAATATCTTAAGCATTTCAAAGTTTATGTGGGATATTCAAATATAGTGGGGTATGTGTCTCACAACATTTAAAGACATATTGGCGAAGTAGGATTGTTTAGGAGTTAGAGGAAAGTGGATCTCCAAAATTGAAGAATATGATTGAGAGATAAAACCCACTAAGTTTTTCAAAGGTTAGGGTCTAGCTTAGATGTTGGTAGAAGGAAATGAATATTAATTGGAAATGGTTTGTCAGAACAATGATTCAATGTCAGTTATGTCTGCAGTTCTTTAGAGGTTAGAGAAACATCAATGGTATACAAACATCATATTTTTCCCCATTAACCTTACTTTCCCAAATTACTCGATTGGTCAAAAAAGAAGAGAATTAAGGTTAAAAGTAGCTAAGTATTTCATAATTCAAGATGGATTGGGGTGGAGAAACCCCGATGGTTTGATACTTACATGTGTTGATGAGCTAGAGTCTAAAATACTTACGACTGGGTTCCATTCAGTATTTTGTTGAGGGCACTTTGCAGCGAAGACTACAACCCATAAAATCCTTAGAGCAGGGTACTACTGGCTGACTATATTTTCATATGTTCATAAGTTTGTAAGAGGTTATAAACAATGTTCGTTATTCACTAGAAAGAAATAGTTGGCAGCCCTGCCTTTGTATCCAGTAGTAGTTTAGGCCCTCTTTCAACAATGGGTCCTTGATTTCATCAGTCAATTTAAATATAATTAAAGTAATGGATATACTTGGATTCTGAAGACGACATATTATTTTACTAAGTGGGTTGAGGCTATACCCACCAATCGGAAAATAGATAAGGTAGTCATGAACTTCCTTGAAGACAAGATAATCACAAGATTCAGTGTGCCTGCTAAGATCCCGACATATAATGCCAAAGCCTTCAATTCAATCGAATTTTCATCCTTCTGTTTCAAATATGGAATTATCTTGTCCCACTCATCCAACTATTATTCCCAAGGAAATGGTATAGCTGAATCAAGCAATAAGAATTGGATGACCATCATTAAGAAGATAGTGGGAGATAATAAGAGGTCGTGGGATAGTAAAATCAAGTTCGCACTTTGGGCTGACTGGATTACCAAAAAGAGTGGGACATAAAAGATCCCTTTTGAGCTTGTCTATGGGTTGGATGTTACTTTTCCAATTCACCTAAAGCTTCCAGTGTATCATCTCCTTCAGGCATTCAGTAGAGATAAATATGTAGTATAGAATAGAGTGAATCAACTAATTGAGTTAGATGAAAACGAAAGGAAGGAATTTGATTAGAGTATCAAACATAAGGAAATGTTAAGAATACTTTCGATAATTCTTCTCGGAAAAGGCCCTTTTAGAAGGGTGATACAATATTGGTGTGGGATAAGCACAAGGAGAAGACAGGGAATCACGGAAAATTTGACAGTTTATGGCTAGGGCCTTATATCATCGATGACATGGATGGTTCCGATTCTTTCTATCTCAACCAATTGGATTAAGAGAAGTTGTCTCTATTAGTGAATGGGAAGCTTCTCAAGTTGTTATTCAATGCAATCATTTGATTCCAAAGGGGCATCCTTTTTACCATCGCTCTTTCTAACCATTTTCCTTTGAACTTTTTCTTTTTAGTCATTTTCTTTTGAGCAATTAGAAATTTTAGTCTCATTTGATTAGTTAGTTACAATTTTGTTTTCTTTCAAATAAAGAAACTTATGTTTCTTTGGTGATGTTATATATATGTGTGATTGATACTTATTTAGTTTTGTGCAGGAGCTAGAGATTCTGGAGTTCTCTCATTCTTTCCTAACTTAAATATCAAATCAAGCACCCATATGGAGCCAATGTTATCCCCAAATTGCACTTGGATGGACATGCAGTTGAGATACCAGGAGATTGAACACTCACTTGTTCAAATTCAGAATTTCAGAAGTCCAGCCGACCATTATGGCCTCGTTTTCTTTCACACATGTTCCATACCCTCATGCAGGAATTATAATAAAATGACGTAGCATGACAAATTTTTGTAAACATTTTGGACTACTAAGACTTGGTCACTATTACTCTAGAGTGTTTTTTTTACTTGTTAATTATATTTTCTATTTAGCGACTTATAATTTTTGAGTTTTTTCACTCAATCCTCCAAAGATGATGTAATTATCCTGGTGGTTAGGCCTTGGTCAGTTATTAAACCTAGTGTCTGATGTATATTACCATGCTAGTCATTATTATAGAGTATTACGGACATGCGTCAAGTCCCCCTTGGGATTTTTTAATTGTTTGTTAATAAAAAATTTCTCTAAAAAAGGGGATATTTTAATTGTAAAAATTAAATATGTATATATAAAAGTGTTTCCAGGAGGAAGAATATGCCATGGGGGTGCTCGTTTTCTAACCTAGATCACCCACTTTACCCATTTACCCACTTGGAGAGTGAAATTAGTCATTTTTAATCACTTAATTTCATTTTCTCTCGAAAAGTGAATAAAAGGCCAAATAAATGGGAAAAATCCGCATCCCATCAATCGAGGAATGATGTCAGGGACATGTTTTAGTCTTCTATAGTGATGGAAATTTTTTGGTGAGTTAAAGATGAGTTGAGTGAGAGCCAAGCTTGTGACTAATTTAGTGATTGAGAGCTTCAAGGAGGAGGGCGCATATCTCAAAAGGAGGGTGTATTTCTCCATGAGGGGCGCATCTCCTAATTGCAAGTGTGGCATAGGATGAGAGGGGGCTGACCTACCTCATGTGAGGTGGTGCCTACATCCCTCAATCATCTCCTAAACTCACTCATCTCACTCCCTCTTCAATCAAGTGCTCTCACCTATCTTCTCTACATGTGGCAATGTGCCCTCTTGGCCTAATTCGTCCTCTTTTGCTGTAAAAGCAAGGCAACCCTCTCCTTTCAAACTAGTTGGAGCTTAGGGAGAAAACTCTTGAGGATTGTAACCATTATACAATCATTTCATTTGGAATAAAAGGACTTGGAGGTCACAAATGGTGTAATGCTCTTCATGTGTGGATGTTGATTGTCAAATGTGTTTATGAGGTATAATATTTATTTTTATTTTTTGCATTGCAATTGGTTAAATTTGTCCTTTGAAAATGAGCTATCTCCTAGTAGGATAAGATTAGAAAAGTTAGGTTGCTTCACAATCTTATTGTTCATTTATAATAGATCTCTTTGAATTGCATGTCTATTTCAGTTAATGCTCATGCTTTCCAATCTTCTATTGTAGGTGGCACCAAGCTATTTAACCATACCTTTTGCAAGAATTTCTAAGTTTTCAGGTTATTTCACTCCGAGAAGGGGTTGAGCGAGTAAGCATATTCCTCATCTTCAAGAATTTATAGAAGGACATAGTCCCAGGGTATTTTTTAAGGATTTTAATATTATACTTAAGTATAGTATTCTAAGCGATTATTTTGGATTGAAAAAATAATATATACAGATAGGTAGGCGAATATTAAATATGAAACCTACAATTTACTACTGAAACATGTAACTTTTGGTGAATATTATGACAAAAAAACATATTTTATGTAAATATAGGCGATATTAGAGACTAAAAATGACCAAATAGCGAATTTATTTTTTGAAAAAAAGCCCGAAAAATAGCCAATTGGTGAAATTTCTCCCCTAAAAATTACCCTGCATAGTCCCCTTGTGTTCCACCAAAGAAGACTCCATTGCCCAAGCTTCCAAGAGATCAAGCCACATTTTCTTCCTCCTTCTCAAAAAATCTAAAATATTCTTTGGTTACTCTCAAGAATACATCTTAGGTCTACCTTTTAAAATTTAATTCATGAGTAGATCTAGTTTGTATTTGCATAAAGCCTAGATCTTAGTTTGATAGTGAAAGATCTCATTCTTTAAGCTAGATATAGCATAGAAAGCTTCATTTTTGCATGTCAATTTTATAACAAATCTAAAGGATTGAAAGAAGAGGGTTTATTTTGTGCTTTAGATTCATATTTGACAAGTGTAGTGCTATTAGTTTGCTGTCCTAAAACATAAAACAAAAGATCCTAGGGGGGATAGCTTTCTAGCTTGCTTTCCTTAGTTAATTTTGCTTATTTTTCATAGTTTTAACTTAGTCAAATTTTGGCTTTTTTCTGACATTGTTCAAAGACACTTCTAAAGTGCTTTTTTGGGCATCTTCCATATTTGTTTGATTGATGTTTTGTGCAGGTTGGTGAATAGTTAGGAGGAAACTATGCTTGCCTTTTGAGGATTGGGACCATCCTGGACCCCTGGGAGCACCCTACCTCGATCCTTAACCAATATCTTGAAACGTGTAAGCATTTTTGGTCCTAATCTATAAAGGACCATAGGAATTATGCAAAAAAAGTTGTAAATCCGTAATAAAAACCAGTGGGCTACCTAGTTCCCAGTCTCAATTACCGCTGGGGGGATCGATGTCTTTTTGTGTGTTTGCATTTTTTGTTTGTTTTGCTTTCATTTACTAACCAATCATTTAAATTAAACGTTTATTGGTCCCATACCACAAAATCACTAAAAGTACTTTCATCTGCTTAGTTTAGAGTAGATTAGTTTCCTTTTTATCTTCATTTATTTATCGCTTAAAGAGTAACGAACTTGGACTTGAGTCCCCCATTATGCTCTTTTGACCATTGTAGGCATTGCCTGATTTTTGGTTTCAATCAGAAAACGGATATCAAGTGTCTAGTGTTAATAGGGAAATCCAGTGAAACACTATTGTTGAAGTGAGAACCTATAGTGAACTTGGCGAGAAGTCAAGGGGATACCCATTAATGAGATTCGTTCTCTCCTTGTTGGAAATCCGCCATTGTTCTCTATACTCGCTTTGAGGATAACCTTTTAGTGGGCCAAACCAAGAATAAACCCACTTTAAGCAACTCACCTCTAATAATCTAAAACTGTCAAGAGCGCAAGCAAAAATTTCTTTTAACATTCATTTTTAACTTTCGGCACTGGCCTTTGTATTGATTCAGTTATTTATTTCAAGTACTCTTTAAAGTTGATATGCTACTAGATTAGATCTATTTACTGCTCTTATTTCAGTTAATTAACTCCTAGAATTCATTTTTCTTTAGCTTACTTATCCTTAGCTTATTTTTATTAGGGACCACTCCCCTTGGATTGAGTAGGAGTTGGCCTAGATGGAGGATTCAAGTGTTGAGTGACAATAACTTGACTCGTGACTTACCCCCAAGGACACACCCAATGGTTTGAATATTTCTGCCATGTTACTCAAGGTGTGTATTAGGCGACAATAAGTAGTATAGCGGTTTCTTTTTGCAGGTGTTCATTTAATTGAGGGTTGCTTTGGACCAGAGATGCTGAAGTTCTCAAGCACTCTCTCCCTTAGATCACTTGTCCCCCATGGATCCAAAAGTTATCATAGATTTTGTATGGGGCTTTATGCCTCATTTTTTCCAAGTAGACCATATTTTGATCAATCCTTTATAGTGAGCATCGGAGTCATATCATGTATGATTGACAGATTGAAATTATTATGAAATCACAATTGGATCATATCTTGTGGAAAGGGCCTTGGAGTAGGGACCCATGTCATTTGCTGAGCCTCTTCTGTGATCCTGTGCTATACATTTTGGAACCTTTGTACAGTTGACTGCCACACTATTGGACATTGAGTTTGGATCGTAGTCTTCAGAGCTTCACATATTTTCCTACGATGTTCATCCTATTACGCCTTGGAATATTTGCAACGTTCCTAGTAAAGTCTACTAGAGCAAGGGGTTAAATTTTTTGACGTCAAATGCAAGTTGAAGCATAGAGTGTTGATTTGGGGCTAAATAACCCTAATAATGTCATGGATGGTCCTCTTGATTTCCACCTCCAGGAGCTTCTTTCCCTATGGGGGGCTGATTCCCTTGGGGTGATAACCAATTGGATGCATGACCACACTCATTTATTTTCCGTGTAAAATGTGATAACACTTTGTAAAGGGATTTGTACCTTATCTACAACACCTTATTTGTTCAGTTGGACCTATTTTACCCCTCCTTTGGGCTGTGTTTCCCACAAATTGTACTTCCTTATCGAAGAAGCTTGCAAGGATACTGAAGGAGGATGTTGAGGGCACACATTTGTTGGGGTTAGCTAGGGCATGACGTATTCCTTTTAGCACACCTAGCACTTGGTGTAGCCTAATTGCGCTTTATTTACGATTATGTCATTTAGAGATATTTTATTGTTATTATGAGTGTTTTATCCCCCAAAGCTGTGGTTGAGCAAGCCAAATGTTATAGTTTTCACATTATCTTGTAGGGTCATAACTTAAAATTAGGTGAGGCTAGTCTCATATAAATAACACCTCCCTCTCATTGTAAAAATAGAACAATATATGGGTTCATTATGAGATATTTTCTATTTCTCTTGGTTTATTGGAGGTCTTGATGCTATGCACACCTCTCTTTGGATGACCTTTCTTTATTGAAGGTTGATTTGATGAAGTTCTAGGGTTTATTTTACACATGCTATTGGTTGATGATATAGAATGGTTGTAATTATTCAATCACAGAGGTGACCTAAGCCGCTATCTTGCTCATCTTTGTTAAATGTTTGTAAGTTACACTTCTAACATAGTTTAATGGTGCTTTTATGGTGCATTATTCTAAAGTGCTAGGGTTTCTTGCTCATATTCTGTTAACCTTGCATGAGGAGACATTCCTTCATAGGAGCTCTCCATTGTTACTGGGCCTTGGACTTCTTCTCTTTCTCTAATTAGGCTCTTCTACCTAACTCTTTTGGTTGCTGTTTAATGCCCTAATTGCAAGTATTGAAATCCATTCTAAGAAAGGGACATTGGTATCGATCTCTCAATGCTATAGGGATTGAGACAAGAATAATATGCCCTATATTTTCAACAAATCTATCTCTCTTTTATTAATGCACATGCTTTTTATTTCACATGCATATTTATATATTGAAAAATCCTAAAAAATATAATATTGTTGGAAAAACCCTAAAAATATAAATAAATTAAAAACTCCAAAAAATAGTCATGAGTTTTTAATTTTGGTCCACCCATCAAATTCGCCCCAGTGGATTTATCCACAGATCTATGAGGGCGTCCTCATTTGCCTTGGTGCATTGGGAAATGTGAAATTTCCCAAATACTGGTTTTTGTAGGGTTTTTTGTAGTTATGATCAGACCGTCAAGTGTGCCCTAGGCCACTTGATCATCTCCCCTTTAGAGCACACTTTTATGAGGTGGTGCCTTGGGAAGTGTGAAACCTTGCGTTGGGATTTGTGAAGTGTATTGAAGTAGTGATATTTTATGATATTGATTGGTAGATTGAATGATTTGAAATTAATGCTTGATTTGCTAAATGTGTAATTGGAAATTGCATTAAACTTAATTATTGAAGGTTAATGAAATTCTTGTAAAACTTAAATTGAAGGAAACATAAGCAAAATCAAAGGCAATTAACAAAAGCAAGTTGATAACAGAGTTCACCCAATTTGGGTTACATCTCCATGTTTGCTTCAAGTGTGCACTCGTCCATTAAAATGATGCTAATATACTCTTCAAATGAAAATTACATCAACAAATGATTTCCAACCCACAACAGAGGATGACTAAACATGCCTCTAGGAAGGCTGCAATGAAGTTGGGATTCGATCCCCCTCTCTTCCTGATAAAAAAGAGACAAAAAATGCCTCTAAACTCCAAAATTCAGCTTTGAAACAAAGTTTAAGAGGCATTGGTTGCATGGTTTTACAAACAAGACTGCCTTGGTGCATTTGCAGAATGCTTGGATTTTATAGCGTAGGTCGTGAGTTCAATCCACCACCTAGCGTGTTATTTGAGCGATATGAAATCAATACAAAATTAAATAAAATATAGTCCGTTTGGTTATAATGACAAGGCACTTGGCGTGTTGTCAAAGGCTTACATTCGGGCACAAAAAGGTTAGGGGTTCAAACCTCTTGCTTGACTTTTTCATGACATATCGATAAACAAAACTTTAAATAATGATTCACTCTTATATTTATTGAGTGATATCATTGGTATAGTGGTAAGGCCGTCGTGTTAGTTATGAACAGGTCTTGGGTTTGGTTCCCTCGCCGACCAATTCATTGGTCAATAACTAGAAATTTCCCCAGGAGGGGCAAAAGGAACGCCGAGTGGAAAAGAGTATAAGGAATAAAAAACACTTTGGGAAGCTCTAAATCTTTCAACAAAGTAAACTTTAATTTCTCGCATAAATTTCTAAAGTGTTGCATCAAAGGCACCATTAAACTCGATAACATTGTCTCTCAACCATTGAAATTTAGAGTTCCATAAATTACCAGTTTTTCCCACATTTGTAGGAGCCAATCACAACTGCTTGTCACAACCAAGGAAATTGGAGTAAGGGGAATCAACCGTACAATGAATGAATAAATGCATCAACAAATATGTTTGTGTTGAGCATAGAGAATGAAACCACAATGTTTGTATTCTTTCCATCAACCAATCATTGCTCATTATGTCTCCCTTTCTTGCAGTGACTATTGTACAACAACAACAAGTAATAATGTTGAGTCCATATGCTTCAAGCATGGATTGCACATCAGCAACATGTTTGTATTGAGTCCATATGCTCCAAGCATGGATTGCTGCTAAAGCCAAATAAGGTATCTATGGATTATTGTTTGCCCATCTCATTTACATTTCCCATGTGTTATTCTTATTTTATTATGGGTATTTAAGTAGAGCGGTGTAAGTGCCCCAGTGATCGTGTGGTGTAAAATCACTGCAAAATGTGCAAAATTACTCTCATTTCTTATTTATGTTGCTGCAAAGAAATCTCAATATTTTGCATGCAATTGAGTAGTCTTCTTTATTTTATGTGTAATAGGTCTGCTTCTATGAGCAATAGGTCCGATTCTTTGAATGCTAAATTAAAATTCCTTTACACAAATATTTTGTTATTCAAAACAAAGTGCCATATATAGCATCTAGATAAACATTTTGAACCCAAAACCATAAACATATTTTTTCAAAAGGCTGTCATATATAGCAAACAAGATCAACGTGTGAAAATGGAAGCCCATTTATATATACCCATAAATCCTAATCTTTTTATTGATTTTGTTGAATTTTCTTTTTATAAATATACATTTTACATGATTGAATATATATTTACTTATCAAGAATGCAAACATTCTCATATCTATAAGATAAAAAATTCTACAGCTACACTTGTGCCCATCAGCTCCAAGGAATTTTTAAAAGATGCACATGTGATGCACATGAAGTAATAAAGTAAGGTTGCACTTATACTTAACGTCCTCACCCAATGAAGTAACATTACTTGCAATAAGTACATTCCAGTTTGATGATGAGTTACAGACCGTGTCATATTTTACACTGCATACTTCGTTTGATGTTATTAAATCTTTCAATAAATGTATATTATGCTCATTGACTATTTATGAATTAAATATGGATTGACTATTAGGCTCATGCAACTGGTTTAAACCTACAATTGAATAAACGTAACATTGCAATACCCATCTTATAGTATGAGGAAAGTGGTAAGCAAGCATGGCCATTCTCATTTGAATTAAAATTTCAAGCAAGTATGAACAATTTGTATGAGCTCTCAGAATTTTGCAAAGTGTTTGTATGAGCTCTTAGAATTTTGCAAAGTTTTTGAAGTCCCTAATTCCTTAGGACATGGAATTTTGTGTTTAAAATTTTAGGCTGCTTAAGAAGTAAATTTTTAAGTTCAAATTAAATATAAAATATTTACATGTCAATTGGGTATAGTTTCTATGAAGAAAGAAATCCCATAATTAACATATTGAACTCCTAATGAGTATAGTGTTATAGAAGGATGTCTTAAAAAATCATATATTTTTATTTATTTTTGTATTTAATTTCTTTTACCAAAATTGAGAACAATATATTGAGAACAATATATTAGTTCTTTTTTCAATATGATTTTTTAAAATCATGCTTTCTCTTCACCTTATAAAAAATATACTTAGACAATGGAGAAAATGACACCCTTGTCATACAATGTAATTTGCAATAATCACCAACTTAGAATGCTGTAATGGCAATTCATCGGAATGTGTTTTCCCCATTGGGTTCGCATACTCTTATCAACAATTTGAAGTTATTAAAGAAACAATCATATTGAAACCTTTAACAAAATAAACAATATTTTTTATTTAATATGGAGTATTCTCATATTTAAAAATGCTCAAGAGCTTCAATTTTATGATTGATTTTGATTTTTAGCTCACCAAACTTCAAGTTCAGAGATAACTTGGTACTTCCGAACAAACACCCATGGCTTGAAATTCCACACCATAACTTCAAAAAATATGCACCATGGCCATGCTCTAAATCAGATCCAGTTAAAAATAATAATAAAAAATTGGTTTTTGGTTGGAGGACAAGGTGTAATTTGCCTACCAGTCTCAACCTTTGAAACACCTGATATTTGGGTTGGGGAGCTAGAATAAAACAATGCTACTGATGGTTGAACCAAGGACTCAATATCAAATCCATTGAAAAATGAAAATGAAAGGGAATGAATACCTATAGTAATACATGAATAATGGAAGGACGTGACAAAGCTGCACCAATCCAATGCAAAGGAATGAATAAATGGTTTTAAAAATGAATAACATTTATATTCTCATGGTTCCCTATTGCACATGAATACCAAAAAAAAATAGGACTCTCACAAGAATAATGTTATAAGCATATAATGGAGCAATGTTGAATGATGGTATAATGGAATCTTCTCGTATTATGTAAACCAATATAGAAAGCACTTACTTCCATTATTGCCATGGTAACAAGTGATTGGTGGGATCTGTGAAGGTTTGGAGGGTGAAATTTCCAAGGCCTGGGTCTGAAACTTCACAAAATATTTCAAACCAATCTTCAAGCTCAACTGGTTCAGTTCCAAGTCCTGGAGCTCAGTCCCTAGAGATTTCCTTCTCATTCTCTTTCCAGTCTGTTACATAAGTTGCTACCCTTCTGAAATATTTGGCCTTGAATGTATCCCAAACTTGGTATTTGTAGTGATTGAATACTGCAAATCCTTTGGGAAGGTTCATGTAATGATAACCCTGTCCGAGATGGAAATGATGGAGTAGATTTATTAGGCTTTGGTTCAGTGCAGATAAGAGAAAGATAGATTTATGCCTCTCATTTTTGTTTAGCATGCAAGGTAGCCTGCTATCACACCTTCATCTGGGTGTTTCTTCAATCCAGATGGGCCAAAGCTATGAGAATTAATTTTGATTTCTCCTATTTTGAATAAGCCCGAAGATGCAGATGCATTATTGATCAACATTCCATGACTGTGGGACCAATTTGAGTAAAATCTGTTGGCATAGTCTCATTCTGAATATATTCTATGGGATTCAGAAATTCATTAACATCCATGAATGCCACCCATTCACATTTCCCCCGAATTAATCTATAAGGAGCAATGAGAGAATCCAACCTCTTGGGTTTCAATCCATGGCCAGATATTATACTCAGATTGAAAGAACCCAAGGATTCTACCACTTATTCTATGGTGCCATCATTGTTGTTATCATCATGAAACCATCTCTTGGTAGCCAAACAGTGTTGTGAAGCACTGAAATAAGTCCCATGGAATTCCTCACATGTTATGTCAACAAACTCTGCACAACATTGTTCAATATAATTTATAAGTAACAAATTCATTTCAGTTTTATTGTGACCATAGTAGGCATTGATAAACCCAACAAACAAACATCATGGCATGGGTGTAAACTTATATATTGTTGCACATGTATTTTTTTAGATTCCCTGTTTTCGAACTTTGATTTTTGTAGCCTTTTTAATGACCCACCCATGGCGGGAATGTTTTGTGAGCCCCAACTAATACAAGGATGAAGGACAATAGTAGATTGGGAAGAATTCAATACAATGTTACACAAAATGTTAAACCCAGTGGGTATTGACGAGAATTTCAAGTTGGCAGCACTATGGTAAAAACCAAGAAAGGATGTGAGTGGATTTTTTATCTCTCTAACTAAAACTCTGTAAATTATTCTATAGTTGAAACAATTTTAAAGCAATGTTGTTTTTGTTTTATGAAATTTACCTTCCTTGTGATGAATCTTGTTGCTAAAACTTTTGATTTACTCAGTGTTCCTGATTTGTCAAGCATAATTTGTGTGTTGTTATTTAGCAGAAATACAAAAAAAAGTACAGCTTAGCTTAGCTTGTGAATTCATTAATTAGGCCAAGCAATTACAATGTGTGGCTTGCCTTCAAGCTATGAAGACAATTGAAATCCTCATTTGCATCCCACTCATGGGATTATCATCTTAGGTTTTGGGATGTCTTAACCTAGTCCTTTTTCTTGAAAATGCACTTTTATATTTCATTAAAAATCAATATACATGTAAATCAAGACGAATAAAACAAAAGGCCAACCAAGTTGAGGTTCTGGTGCATCCCTACATTTATATTCAATGCAATTGTTAATTTGCACATATCATGTTCAAGAGCAGATTTGCAGGTTGTAGGCCAAGTGTTTAAAATTATGTTTGTGAGTAGATTTGGAGAAAATTTTGTTTAAGCCCATAATTTATAATATTAAAGTTGTATTTAAAGGATTCATAGCTTATTGGCTTAATTGGACCTTTATTAAAGCTTTAGTGTATAGCACTAGGACTTCATGGGTCAGAAATAAATTACACAGGAAGGAATTCAAGTTTACATGCAGACTACATAGAATGCTCATGATAATTTTTTTAGTAAAATCTCTGCAAATGATAAAATGACAGCTTAAATTAGCATTAGAATGCATGTTCAGGCCATGTAGGAATAATTAACGTGATTCATAGAGTTATAGAGTTATGGTTCCATGGCGAAATTGGAAAAAATCATGAACTATGTTTTAAGTCAATTCTGTTAAATGACAAAAATTGTATTGACATATAGTAGGCATGGTGTTTTATGGAATATATGTTTTATGTCAGTTCTGTTAAATGACAAAAATTGTATTGACATATAGTAGGCATGGTGTTTTATGGAATATATATATTTTGATGTGGAAAGAAAAAGTAAAATCGTGCTTGGCAAAGAAAAAAGAATGAAAGCACATAACAGTAAATGTGTAACAAGTGAGAAATAACCAACAAGAAATTGTTTCGTTGATAAAGACTCAAAACTTCATACAATCAAACTTGGTATAGCATTGATCTTCAAGCCTCTGCCAAGGACAATAACAGACATGATTCCAATTCGTCAAGATGTTTTCAAGGCCATTCAAGACAACCAAGCAAAATGGAGAAAATATAATTAATGTGACCTTCGGTTGAAGAAATCCTCTATGATGAGAGCTAAGGTTGAGTTCTACATACATATTCGCTAATTAGTGCCAACATTCCATGATTAAGATTATAAAAGCAGTAAACATAAGCACAAAAACCTCAAGAGAGTAGTTGTCTCAGGATCTTAGCCTCCTCGCTGCTCTACAGATTTATAGAGTATCTTGCTATCAACAACCAATGCCAATACCCTGCAAGAAAGCTTGAGTGATGGAGTGATATAAATCAGAAAAAAAATAATAAAGCATTCCTCTTTCTTATCGTACCCCTCTGCTAGGTCAAAATTTGAAGAAAACTCCCTCTAGCCGTTGATGCGCTTTTCCTTTTAAAGGAGTAGTCGGGGGGTTGATTCGGTTAGGTCAAGAACATCAAGAACAATGTTTAAAACCCTAAACCAATTTCCAACTAAACTCTCCGTAGACTAGGGTTACAACCATTAAACAAAATCCATGGAACTTTTAATAAAAACATAACTAATGTAATTTGCTAATAAGGAGATGGGATTCATTATTTATTTCTTCATTCACATGTGCATTTTCTTAAGATCGCACCATCTGAGAGTGTAGAAAGTATTTCCATCATTAGAAGGGTCACTTCATATATTTCATGGAATGTGCTATGATTTCATTGAATGCAATATCCAATGCCTTTAATGTTTTGAATTACAAATAACAAAAGTCGTTGGCATAAAATAAATATGCCGGAGGAAACCAATGCCCTCTCATGAGTAGTCAGTATTGCAAAATGCACCCAACAATAACAGTAAAAAATCAATGATAACTGGAGGACAACAGATGCACATCCAAAACATTTAAAGTTTGTTTCATTGCTTACATCTGGCATCACCAACAAAATAAAAGAGACTGAAATTTTCTCCATTTGGGACGATAACTTTTGAACCATAGTTATGCATCAGGAAAATTGTATGAATAATGGATTTTTAGATCCAAGAACAAACCTCATGTACAATCTTGAATAAACTATCACTGGTCCTGCGATCATCAATGCTAACAACAGATTTCACCCCATATTCCTTCGCAGTTGTCTCCATCTACAATTTTCCCAATTTGATTTATTGGAACTAGTTTGTTATTATTTTGAGGTGGGGATGTATTGTTTAAAAACTATCATGGTCTCACAACTACTTCCCTATGAAGTAATATTCTAAAGAAACAATATACAAAAGTTTTAGTAAAGTATGTATCTGCAATTATTATCAGGACAAACATCAAGGAAGAAAGAAAATAAATATGTTGACACATTCTTGGAATTATTGAGCTTGGATTTTGGAGGCAGTCAACAAATTGGTGGTTAGCATTTTTGTTGGGTTTTTTGTTCTAATTTTCGTTTTTGCATTTCAATATTTTTATTCTAAGGAAGCAGTGAAAACCTGCTCGAGAATATGTACATTTAAAACATGAAAGTTATTGCTTACTACGTATTTCTGCTTGTTTTCATAGGATACTTATGGATGAATTAGAAATGAAAAATGGCCGAAAAGTGCAGCTCACAAGTAAGGCTTGAAGTAATAGGTTCTTTCTGTGTTCCTTTTTTAACAATTGCATCGACTGTGGAAAATTAATTACTTGTTAGGGTAAAAAGGCTCATATGATCACACTAACGGAAATTAAATAAAAATCGACTACTCACAGATTCATAAAATTGGAACGCCCTTCCGCCGGCTTCGATGGCCACACTAATCGATTGATTCACCACGGCCTTCTTTAGCGCCTTCTCATCGTTCTCATGCACATATCCATAGACATCGTTCAATCCCTGCGCCTTGCATTTGCCAAAACAAACTCAATGCGTCATCCTTAGGCAAGTCCTGCTTTGCATAACCAGAAATCATGGCGGTCCAAGAAACGACATTGCGATCGAGCATTTGGTCGAAAACTCCGCGAGCATCCTCCGGACTTCCGCACTCTACATACATATTGATAAGCGTGTTCTGCAAATATCTGTCTGCAAAGAAAATGGATTCCTTTTCGTTCATATACATGTCGGAATGGATTCGTTTCCCATCTACAAAGGCTCTCCTGCGAATGCAATCCTGCAAGAGATGAACATATTTACAAGAATATATGGGCTTGTTTGTAATGCGCAAAATTTGGATATGGAGCTTCTTCTCCAAAATGGACTCTTTACAAATCGATCTTATAGACACAAACTCTTGGCATTGGCTTGAACGTGAGGACACACTAGCCGAACAATTTAACGATCCTCATTATTGTTTCCTTCTCACCTGTGCAAAACGCCCATTTTTATTCAAGTATGCCAAGTTAGAAATGAAAAACATAACAAGAAGTATTTCTCAATGAAACACAAACTACATTCCGACTTACAGAATCAGAAACTTCTCCTCAAGCTGTGGGAAGCAGGGGATACACATAATGAGAGTTACATTCATCCATAACTCAATCAGGTTGACTGAGACTTAAACAAAACTCAATGGAAATTGTCCCACCTATCTATATCTTAAATCATGGTAAAACTCTTATAGTTGAATTTTTTGTCAAATTCTTTTTAGATTTGTGTCAGGATCGAATCCCAATTAAGAAAAATCCCTTGAGAATTACTCTATAAGCGTCACAACTGCCATCGTTGGCCTTGTAAGGGTAATCATCCTCGCTGTCAAGCCCACCATTGATTATGATAAACTGGAAAGCATAATCCATGAGACCGCCATTGCATCCTTGGTTGTGAGAAGTATTACAATCCACCAATTTATGCTCGGACATTGAAGTCAAATTGCCGGTCACGATTTGATTGATGCCTTCAACAGTTGCCACAGTCAAAATCAAGTGTACCAGGCCAAAAGCATGAGCGCTTTAGGAAAGGTGCTAGCACCAATATGCATAGTCAGAACTCAAGAAGGGAAAAAATGTGCATATTTCCATCTCCCCGTTTTGCTCCTGCTGCTTCCAACCTCCTTTCAAAATCACGAAAATGTGAAGACTTTGTCTTCCTATATTCTGCATCATCAAATATCCTAAAAAGTACATAGGATTAAATTTTTAGTGCATAGATGACGAAGCATCTCCAGAAGAGGTTCATATATGATTTCCTGGTTTAACAGGAAGCATGTGGTAATTGCACTAAGTTCACAGGAAGCTGTTAGAAATATTTTTGCTTTTGCTTATCACACAGAGGATGATGTTGGTGTTGTAACCAGAACAGACTCAAGCAATCAGTTGCATGAAAAAATCGAAGTGCCTGCCCTGAAACCGCATTTGGGAGTTTGAAAAAAATCTTAGTTGTATGAAAAATTGAAATGGGTATAGTAAAATCGCATTTGGGTGTTTGAAAAAACGTTAGGGGGAATGGCCAGTAATTTTCATGGGGTTGGGAATATGACGGACCCCATGTTTGGAGTGGGGACGAGAACATCCTGAAGAGCTGAGGACGGTATGCAGAGCCATGAATCCACAGGATCGGCTTTCGCCCATACGGCGAACACTAACAAGCCTGCGGCAGAGCCTTTAAGACTCTGCCAGGCTACGGTTTACCGTCAACATATGCTTTCTCGGGAAAGACTTTCCGGGGCGTGGGATATGGGGCACTCAAATCGCCCCGTTCTGCTTCAACCCCGTTGCATCTTGCCCCGTTGCCCCACCGCCGTTGTATGCCCCGTTTAGTTCCCGTCTACCGGAAAACACCCCGCCAGCAATTGACCGGAAAACTCCTGCCACACGCTAAGTCGAGTTAATGCTCAACGACCATTTTCGAGTGCCATTTTCGTGCCCCTGTTTACCCAAACCGCTTTTGGACCCCTATTTTCGAGCCTCCCTGCTCAGCGCCCCTCCTTGCCCCTGGTTCCCCATCCATATTCATTCATAGTCCCATGTTTCAGCAATTTCTGCCGTTACCATGGCGTTGCTTTGACAAATGCAGCAAGAATGAAACAACGATAAGGACGCCAGTATTATCAGCTCTTTTGTTGTACGTTCCACCTCTTTCGTCTCCTTGTTTAGGCAGTCTGAAGGTTGGAGGCCCCGCAAGGCAGATTTCACCTCGGAATTCTGGGAGGACGTTTCTGGTCTGTGGCAGCTCCATTATTAAAGGTTGGCTTATTCATTTCTCATCTGAATCTTTTTTGTTTTGGGCATTGTATTGGTTATGTTTTTCCAAAAAAATCCCCAAATCAGATGCAATGGCTATGATTCTTTGCTATTAAAATTAGAAGAAAACATGTACAAACCCATAATAACAAATTTACAGACGCAATGGCTATGATTCTTTGCTATTAAAATTAGGAGAAAACGTGTACAAAGCCATAATAACAAATTTACAGACGGATTGGTAGGTACCAAGAGTTAGTGTCATATATGATCACTAGAACCTCATAAGACATTATTCAAAATGGTCGTTACAGTTTGTCCCATGTAGAACCCCCTTCTCTTTCGCCTTCATTTTCTTTGTTCTGTAGGAATGTTTCTATTGTCGGTGTCCATTTCTTCATCTTCGCTGGGAGGTACTCTACCTTGAATCCTCAACATTCATTCCAGGCAATAAAAGTGAGCTTCAATTCAATTTTAGACCATTCGAACTCTTGTGACCAATCTTTGCTCCAGGTTGATGACCTGTTCTGGTAGGCTGCAAATCTGTTGGTTATCTCTGTGAATTTTTTAGTTCACAATTCTTAGAGAGCATCATCTAGATGAGATTTCACATTGCTCAAGGCTTCACAAACATATCATCATAATCACTATTAATTCAATAAACTGGATTTATAGGTATTGATTTCATCTTGGCACCTTTTTTTCTAGTTTTAGACCTGTTTTAAAGGGTTTGATTATAACAAATAGTTTTAGAAAACAAAGAACATTTAAAATAAGCTCAAAATGTGTACGACCCATTTCTTTTTTTTTTGGAAAGTGTTGTTTCCTTTAAAGGCATTAATTTTTCTATTTTCAGCCCTGTATTCAACGGTTTGGTTGCAACAAATAATTTCAGAGAACAGAGAAGGTTCTTCATAAATCCTTATTATAATGGTTGTGCTGTGTTTATTAACTAAATTTTGTCAAATGACACAAATATAGTTTGTGGAGGCTTTTTGAGAATGGAAAGTTGAATAGGTGTGATCAGTTAAGATTAAAAATGGTTGGTAAGGAATGTGTAAATGAAAATGGAAGGCATTTTGATTAGATTGCCTTAGCATTAAATTTTAAAAATCGATATTGGTTAGGTTAATAATTATGTACTGAAAGCAATATTAGGTTAATATTGTCTCAGGTTAATATGCTATCAAAAGTTCAAAAAATTGTTATTAGCTCAAGATTGGCTAGGTTAAAAATTTGATATTGATTAGTATCATTAGAATGTTTTTTGATTTATTTTCTCTTTAACTATTGATATAAACAAATATGTACATAGGCATTTTATTAAAAAAAGAAGAAAATGAAAGTGGGTCACCATCACAAAAGACCCACTATGCTAATATTGATCCTTTGGTCAAACAAATAATATATGAAGAATTCGTTAAGTATCCAAATTCCAAACAACGATAACATTAAATAGGTTTAAGGCCCCAATCAACCAAAATTCCAATAAGAAACAACATGAAGGAGCCAACATCAAGTTGTAGACCATCATGGTCCTTGGGGATTAACCTTTAACCATAAACAATAGGCTTTGGATCAATAATAATCAGTTCCCAACCATCGTTGTTGGGTTTAGAGTGTGTTTTTCCCTTAGAAATGGCAAGCGGATTGTAGGGAATGTATCATTCTGCTATATGGGCTGGATGGATAGCTATGCTGATTTTTCCTTTGATTCTAGGCCCTATTGTTGTTAGATGTGACCTATCAACTGCAATGTTTTACAACTCATCCCTCTTAAACACAATTAAAGCATTTCTACGTTGGGACAGTATTAGGTCGATTAGAATTGATCTTTTGGCTTTAAGTGTTTTGCTTAAAAAATTTATGTATACTTTTCATGTTAGACTAGCACTTTGGTTAGTTTTGTAGCAATGAATTATTGAACAGATTGGGGTCCTTCGGGTCAATTTCCCATTAGCTTTGCTTTGTTAGCTTTTGGGTTTACTCCAAAAGTGTTTTCACCTGGAGAGCACTTGGTGTCCTAACCCCTTGGTGATGCTTGATGGACATATGGATGGCTGAGTTTGAGTGGATGCTTGGCCTTGGATAGAGTGCTAGCATAGCACACTTACCTAGGAGGTTCTTATCCTATGTGGCATGATGACTAACCCATTGGGTGTACACAATGGGGGATTCGGTTGCCTGATTATGAGAGGTACCTATCTAGGAGAATGAACATTAGATACTTGGAGGAGTGCACTTAGCCCTAAGAACAGGGGAGCATGTGACATACATCTTGGAGATTGGATACGTGACTTGAGAATGCCTAGAGAGGAAAAGGAACATGAGCTTCTAGTCCAGTAATGGAAGAGCAAGTGATGTTGAGTTGGTGTTTGTTGATTTTTTGTCTGCTGGTTTAAGTATTGTTGAGTCCAGGCTTGATGAGAAGGAAGATAAGGATGAGTGGAGGAAAGAACTCATGGTTGCTGCATTAGAGATGTATTTTTTCAGGGTAGAGCCAAGGAAATTTGGCTTGCAGTTAGACCAAAAGAATGATAGAGGAGTCACACTTTAGGAGGCATGGTCAAGAAAGAAAAAAACGCAAGCCATTTAAAAATATTTGTTTCGGTTTCTAATGATGATGCCAAAAGTAGAAAATTATTGTTTGTTGGGTACTTGATCAAACAAAAGCATATAGGCTCTTTGATCCTTTGCCCAAATTGGGTAGTTGTAAGCACATATGTGAGATTCAATGAAGGTTCATACCTGAATCAGGTTGATGATGGTTGTTATGAAGCTGAAAAATGAGTTGATCTACAACAAAGAAAAGTTTAGAATGTTGGCAATCGTCGTTTGATGTTGTGCAGGTAGAACAGGAGGCAAGAAATATGGAGAATGTTTTAAGAAGCAGCAAACGTTGTTGATTTAGATGTTGAGATAGAGAAAGATAGGGTTGGTGAGGAAAATGAACTTCCACAGTCCGATAATGGAAGATCAAGTGATGTTGATTTGGTGTTTTCTGATTTTTGTCGGCTGGTTTAAATATTGTTGAGTCTGAGATTGATGAGAAAGAAGATAAGGATGAGTGGAGGAAAGCACTCATGGATCCTACATCAGAGCTAGATTTGTTTAGGGTAGAGCCAAGGCAATTTGGCTTGTGGTTAGATCAGAAGAATGATAGGGGAGTCACACATGAGGAGGCATGGTATGGCAAGAAACCAAAGGTAAGCCACTTAAAAATATTTGTTTCGATTGCTTATGATGATGCAAAAAGTAGAAAATTATTGTTTGTTGGATACTTGATCAAACAAAAGCATATAGGATCTTTGATCCTTGCACAAATCAGGTAGTTGTAAGCAGGGATGTGATATTCAATGAAGGTTCATATCTGAATCAGGTTGATGATGGTTGTTTTGAAGCTGAAAATCAGTTGATCTATAACAAAGAAAAGTGTAGAGTGTTGGGCAGTCATCATGTCTTGTTGTGCAGGTAGCACAGGAGGAAATAAATGTGGAGAATGTTTGAAGGAGAAGCAATAAAAGTTGTTGATTTATATGTTGAGATAGAGAAATATAGGCTTGGTGAGGAAAATGAGCTTCCATAGTCCGATGATGGAAGAGCAAGTGATGTTAATTTGGTGTTTGCTGATTTTTTGTCTGCTGATTTAAATATTGTTGAGTCTGATATTGATGAGAAGTGTTAATTTTTGAGTATTAATTCAATATACTCTAGGATCTTTACTGAGAGAATAACATGTACAGTATATCAATGCATATCAATCATAGCAAGCATATCAATCATCACAAGATTCAAGCATAAGAGACAATAGACACACAGAGTTTCCGTGGGGAAAACCCTAAGGTGAAAAAACCCCACAACTTCCTCAGAGATAGATAGAGCAATGATACAACCAAAGTACAACCCAAGTACACAAAGATAGTCTCCTCCTAGCAGCTGATCCTCCTCCTCACATGTGCGCCACTTTCTGAGTGATGGATGAGTGAGTAATGAAGTGATCAAATAGAGAGATCCCGCTCTCTATTTATACTTGTTCTAAGCAACCTTATAAACCTATGGGGCCGACTTGTCTAACTCAGCCTAATAACCCCAGGTTAACTTAATCAGGGCCGACCCCACACATGGTGGTCTAATAACCCATCGGAAAGTTACGACACTTGCAACACATGTTAATACAAATGACGACACTTCCGTATAGAGGAATAATACATCTCTATAGGAGTACAATAAAATACATAGATTAAATACATTCCGAAGTTACATATACATCAACACTCCCACGCCGTTGACTCTGCCCCTTTAGTTCCCGTCTACCGGAAAACTCTTGCCACACGCCAAGTCGAGTTAATGCTCAACGACCATTTTCGAGTCCCATTTTCGCCAGGAGGACCCACACAATCAGAATACACACCATCAAGTAACAAGTAGCAAAAGCAGCTAGCCATTCCGCATGCATTCAATTCGATCCAGGTAGAGATTTGTTTTATGAAAGGAAGAGGAAGGTAAAAAAATTGCAATCCTCGGCCTTAGCGGGCTAGGGTTTGAAGAATTTGCAGGCTTCATGGCAGGATAGTGATAAATTTCTTTAGGTTAGAGTTCATCGAGGAGACAGAATCTCTACATGCTTACTGGCTAGCTCTCTTAAGTGGGTCATTCATAAAAATAAAACCATCTACAAAGGCCCGTTGAATAAAAGCCAAAAATCCAGGGCATTATCAGAACTTTCGGGCTTACTACGGCGTGGGATATGGGGCACTCAAATCGCCCCGTCCCGCCGCCAAACGGACCCACCCCCGTTGTGCCCCAACCCCGTCCACCGTCCGCCGGATACCCGACTCCGCCTCCGTTGCGTCCACAACTCCACCTTCGTAACCAAAATTCCGGCTAACCGACGTGGCTTTTTACGTTATCGAGGTTTGGACGTGAGTTAATGCAGAGCTACCACCTTGCTCGTCCGCTAGTGAGTTAATGCCGAGCTACCACTTCCGTCCTGTTCAAATCGTCTACGCGCTCAAACCCCTGTTTCCTCAAACGACCAAGCAGATCCAACACTCCTGCAGATCCATGTTTTAGCAAGCAACCACCTGAATATTTTCATGGTCGGATGATTTGGATATTCGCCCACTGGCAGTTCTTGTGAATTCCACTATTTCTAGCTCCAGGTATTGTTTTTGAGCAGAGTTTGATGCCTTTTATTACATCTGTTAACTGATCCAGGCAACGTATATATCTGGGAAACCAGGTTTGTATTTCGTAACTTTAATCAGTTAATCCGTTCCGTCCCTCCGTCCTGTACATTATTCCTATTCCTTTTCCTACCTTCGATCTCCAGTTTGCTACCTTTAATACTACCTTTATTGATGTAGGCAGTTGTATATTGGTTGTGATTAGTAGTTGGCTAGTGATTGATCCTGCTGGAACTAGGTAAGATATGGGTTGATTACATACCCGCAGTAAGATAGAAGGGCTGGCTATTAAGCTTCAGAGCCTTTATGATGCAATTGTCGCAGTAAAATGAAGTTCAGGTCAGTATCTGCTGCTACGATTGATGGGGGAAAGTAAGGTTGGTCAAGATTAGAAATTTCAGAAAATGATGTCTCTGTCGTTTGCCAAATCTTTGGTCTTTATCCAACTGATAATAGGATGGCTACGGAGTCGGGAACCGACTCCTACGCTAGAACTAGTACTTACAGGGTATGACACATCATTCTTCCTGGGTAAAAAGAAGGGAGGGCAGTACTTTTATTAAACTCTTCTCAGAATATCAGCCAGATATAAAGGGTCAAGTCAGGTTGACTTTATAAAACTTGTTAATATGCTCAAAACAACAAGCTAAAAATCATTGTCCCGCAATACATGAATCTCAGACCGGTCTCAAATTTGAATGTTGAACTTTGTTTTTTACAACATAAGTTCATGGAAAACTCTCACCTAGAAGGCACTTTCATTTTGAAGTCAAGCGGAACAAATGTAGCTTCTTAGTTTTAACTTTCTCTTATAAACGTAAAGGTATCATTTTTATTACGAATTGTAAACTCAAAAGTAGAGCTGAGTCGAAATTTAGGGCGAAATTTAGTTAAAAAAAATACAGCAATAATTAATGATCAGTCTAATCAAACTAGAAGAATATATCTAAAAATTATGTTGAGATAAGTCATACCAGGAAAATTATGTTGATATGAGTCATACCAGAAAAATTATATTGTTGGCAGAAAGCAATATTCTTCATGAAAACTAATCAAGGATGAATTATGGAATGATTCTATGTTTTATCCCAACCAAAGCACAAATGTGTCTAAAAGTATTACACAAACATTTTTTTCATCAAACTGCAATCTTTCTTCTTTTTATTTACATTGCAATGCAAGTTTCTTGTATTTATCTTTTTCCTACCAAATATTTCAGTGCCTATGCTATAATTTTTTTGTTCGAGGCAGATTGCTAACTAAATCAGAATATCTTAACATATCACAAGTCTACTTCACCTTTCCTTTTTTTTTTCATTTTGATTTATTTTCCCCATCTCTTCTTTTATTGGTTCGCTATTACTGTGAATGCCATCCCCCGGTGCTGGAAATGTGTCAGTATTATCAGAACTGGATCATTGAACCAGTCAACCCCAAAAATCTGAACCGAATCTAATAAAAACAGTTTTACCAAAAAATATAGAGGGGTTGATTCTCTTGATTAAATATCAATCCAATAGCCTCATACACGATAAAATCCAGTGGAAACAATTGCAATTCTGAAAACTGTTAAGTCTGTTAAATTCTGAATGAGATCTAAAATTTTACTCTTTGCATATGAAGTCCACTCTTTAACATCCTGAAACAATTAATGGAAATATTAAAAAATTAATAATAATGGTAATTTTGCTATCCTTTTACTTTAAGAATTAATATTACCAATATTTACTAGGGTCTAGTGGGTCTAGTGTTACCAAAATTAAGGTGTACTCCATAGACTGTACACGTATTTGGAAATGGCCTTCCCATGCCTGAAGTTTGATAACCCTCGTATAATTAAAAAATTCATTAGTTGCCTTCATCCGAAGATCACGCATTTTCATTAATTGGAACTGATATCTCCTATTCCTCTTGGATCCCCAAGCTACAATGCCCATTATAAGTGCCATGCAAACAAAACCAGATAGCATTGAAATGCCCAAAACCCAAAACAGTATTGATAAAGCAACCCCAACTTGCAGAGGCATCATCCAAATGTAATGAAGCTGCAACATCATATCTGAAAGCTGTTGAGCATCCACAGCCATGTAATTTGCAATCTGCCCAACACCATGAGATTGCCTAGCAGAACTAGACAATCTTAAACCCTTTCTGTATAAAGTCGTGATCAGAATCGACCTTATCAGCATCCCCAACTTCTGGCACTGAAAGTTGTACTGATGGGAACAGAGAACCTCTGTGGATTTTGCTTAAAGAAGTATCAATACAAGCACGTAGCCCTCATAAGGAAAGCTATGATCTCCAGATGTAAAATCAACAAATTTTTGTATCAAAACTGGCCCAATATACATCACACAGTTTTGCAATGGCCAGAGACGCAGTAAGTGCAAGATTTGGCCAAAAGCATCGAAGCAATGTAAGGCGTACAGGGTGTTGATGTTCCACTATGTTATTAGGCCAGTTTGATTTAAAAGGCTCAAACATACTTTCAGCACTATCACCAAGTGCCAGTGCAGGAACATCTGTCAATTGCAAAGTATTTATGTAACCTTTGTTCAATACAGGACTCAGCCGTAACCATGTAGCCCTTGACAGAATACCTGCTGTAGCATAAGGTGTTACTTATTCTTTCTCAGTGCCAGGATTCAAACTACTACCATCCAGAAGAGGTTCTTGTAACTTCTCTTCTGTTTCTTCAACAATGGTGATGCCTGTAGTCTCTTTGAGGGCTAATGCCAACATAAATCCACTGGCAGGAAACATTATCAATGTAAAAAGGTCATCAAGAGGGAGAATACTATCTGGATTAGGAGTGGTGGACGTGAACCGGATGATTGCAGAGATTAAGAATAGTGTATTCAGAATGAAATTCGTAAGCCACCAGAATAGAAAAATGAAGTGTTTTTTGGTTAATTACATGGAGTGTTCTTTAAACCATCGATTTGTGGGTATATTACTCACCACAATATCCACCGCACCCATGTTTATATATGTTTATATATATTAATATTTGATGTTAACTTACCTTTTTTAACAGAAAAAAAATATATACTTGATTTTAACTTACCTATTCCTTAGTTGGAAACTCTTCTGATTTTAACTATTCCTAGGCCAAAATTTGATGAGATTCAAGTGTTTTAACTCAATCTCTTTTCATCACATGTACAGGGAAAGAAATGGAGAAGTGGATGGACTTTCAAAAGCTGGTCTACAACTGAAGAATGGATTGTGGCATATTTAAGAGCCAGCATTCTGAATATTTTCATCCCACTTTGTTTTGAGATTATTCTGGATGGAGGAGTATATAGTGATACTGATGTATCAGAGATTTAGGAGTTACTGGTTTATTTTGGTCATTTAGATGGAAAATTGTTAGAACCTTTTTTGAGAAATCTACATTTAAAACTCTGAGTGTTGTCCAGAGACAAGTTTTTTGCTCCCTTGTGGAAGCCAACATTTGTAATGTTCTAGAGTATCAAGCAAAAGGCAGAAACGAAGTTGTTATTTCCCTCTCTTTTTTTGACATGACAGAAATACTTAAATACATATACAAAATGTACTTTCTATCTTAATATGAATAAAACTATGGTTTTCTCCAATGAAAAAAACATGTGAGTCTGCTCCAAGTTATCTAACTGTTTCCCTAAATATATGATCCCAAGTATACCATATTTTTCTTGGATTTGAAGTTGTTTGATTATATTTCTAATTGATGAAGATAATAGAGATAGTTTTGGGGAGTGGAGACTGTTGTCACAAATGTCATCTGTTGCAGCATACAGAACCTAATTCCTGTAGCATATTTGATGTGTTTGCAGATTTGTATGAAGTTTGTATAAACATTTTCAAGTACATCATGTAATTTTAGGTTCAATTTTAACCTTAAGTGTCAAGTTACTATGTACTCCTTTCTCGAAGGACAACTATAGTCATTCATAATGTATCTTTGGAGTCTATTTTGGCTTGCCTCTATCAACACTTGATTAGTTCTTGGATATACATAATTCACAAATAAAACATTTTTTCTTTGTGACTTCTCACCCTATCAGTGAAACTATTTTTGAATTGCTGCTCTTCCTTTCTCATTTTTTTAATGTCAACCATTCCTAAACTTATCTCCATTGTCACACACCCTTCATTATATGTTGTTAAAGGAATGTATACTATGTTGACTTAGCTCATTGATGGACTTATGTAACATCCTTGACCCAACTAAGTGGTTTTCTTGGTTCACTGTTGTACTTATTTTTGGTTTAAGTATTTAGTCAAACACTTGGCTACCCCTCTCCTAATAGAGTCAAATCTGTGTTTGTGTGCTTAGATATTCCTCCACATTTTAACCATGAATGCATGTTACCATGGGCATCATAAATGGTCAATTGAGAAACACCTTGCAGACGCTAATAAGGAGTCAAAATGCTTTGAACAGTCACTAAACAGATCTGATATATATATATATTAAAGAAAGACTATTTTACATGCCTGTAGGTGATAGATGGCATATCTGAAAGTAACCGCCCTTAAACTCAAGGAATGGGATCACTATAATGTTGCAGCAGACTTGTAGAGACTCGTAAGAGATGCACACAACAATTAGAGTTCTGAATTTACAAAGGAAAATCATAAAAGTTCCATCGAAGTGCTTGGTTGAAAATGTATGATTTTTTTTCCAATGCTATTACAGATCTCCAGGCAACTAGATATGCATTTTTTTTGTCAAAATGTTACTTATATTAATACAAGAAAAAACACAACACAGCAGAAAAGTACAAATCGGATCACCAATATACCTAGAGGATAGTAAGAATGTTCTTAAACCAGATTGAGCGCTGGGATCACAAGCTCTGGCATCACTCTTAATGAGTGCCTTTGACTCTGAATTATATGGTGAACTCATCAAAAAGACATTCTGTAAACAGAAGAACAGATAACATGGACCTGCTAAAGACAACTTCACATCTAATCTTCCAGATCAACTATCTTACTCCTATTTGTTTGAAGATTACTATATGATTCCATTGAATTTCAAAACATGTACATCCATTGGGCTTATAAAGCATATACAGTATGGCAAGAAACTGGAACATGGCTATGCAATGGGTTCCCAATATCATTTATACCAGAAACTGAACTACTGATCATACATAGGCAACTGTAGTGTCATTATACAAAAGAAAAAGGAGGTTTTATCCCCTATCGTTTGTTGAAGCAAGGGGCAATATTAAAGGAGTGCCACAATCCATTCTCATGATCATATTCCTCATTACGCTCTTTAACTAAACATGCAGGGCACAGTTTTCACTTGTATAAGAATTCAATCCCCTTGATTGATAATTTAATTATATTTTATGATATATCTTTAAGGGAAGCATGGAAGACGTGTCTCCTCAATGAGATGAAGAGACATTTCTTTTGAAAAAGAAGGTGACGATAGGAAGCTTTTAGGCTAGGATAAGAATGACGGTCACAAGAAAAGGTTCGACATTAGATTCGCCAATATACATATTCGAGTTCTTCTAGCAACTTAATGAATTATTTAACCTTCACCCTTCCTATTCTAAATGTGTATATTGTAGGGCATGGTGGAATCGAACCACCATCATCCTGCTTTTGAAACACAGGTGCTCTTCCATTGAGCTAACACCCTTTAAAGAATTATGAAAGATAAAAATAAGATAAAAAAATTCAACATGTTCACAATATAAGACGTAAATTTTGCACATTAAGAAGTAATTGTTAATTGTAAGATTTATATTAAAAATGGCTATGTCAACATAAATGGCATGGACTAGCCCTCTTCACTTCCATTGATAGAGCCTTTAATATTATGAACTATCCCAATTTGATTGATTGTGTTTTAAAGGTATTATAACACCCCAATATTAATTGGTGTGACTAGAGCCTTATCCATTGGGCATGAAAAATGGTGGAAAAGGAAAGAAAATCAACAAGGCAATTATAACACTTACAAAACTTAAATATTAATCTTCAAGCTAAGAGAAGCGTCACATGAAGGAAGTCTGAATTGTCAAAGACTTTCATAGACCAAACACACCGACTTTCAGTAATCAAGGTTGGCATGAGTACAAAGTTTTGAAACATTCAGATCAAGACTTGTCGAAATTAGGTAAAGGGATATGACAAGCATCATAGCTTAAGAACTGTCTTGACCTTTAAAAGACACACAATAGCTGTCTTGACCTTTAAATGACAAATTATGATGTTCACAACAATTAGAAGAATATGTTTCACTAAAACTTTTCAAACATTGTTACAAACATTATTAACAAGGACACAATCTCTCAATAGAGCAAGAGTTGAAGACATAATTTTCAGAGTCTAGCAATGTTAGTGATACATTGCACACTTTTATCCATTATAGATTCTCAAACAAACTCCCTGCCAAATGTAGGAAAATCAACTTAGGAGAACAGATAGATCCACACAATTTCATGTATGATATATGCATATTCTTAAGAAAATGCCCAACGATGCAGAACACAAATACATAACCTTATAATGAAAAATTACACAAAACAAATAAAATGGCTATGCAACTATAGCTTAAATGACCCAACCAGAAATAAATAATGGAGAGAGCGATAGAATCCATTCATAGGTCAGCAGAGAGGAAGCGAATAATACAATAGTGTTGTAAATCAATGAATGAAAATAATGGTAAAACTTAAAAGCAAGCAAACTAGCCTTAATCGTTCCTTTCACCCCAGCTTCTTCTAGAGCTTCTCGGCATGCTGCCTGTTCTTTTGTTTCATCATCCTCCCACCCTCCCTATATTAAGAAAACAAGAGTCAAGAAAACATAACAACCCCACTATTATGTTGCTAGATAATCGTATAATAGATGCATAAAAAAGGCAACTAACTTAAGTGCACAACCTGCCATGGTGTTAGAGGTCCTGAACTGCACAAGAATTGAACTCGAGAAAGTTGAATGGTATATTGAATCTAGTAACAACTAAACCAAGACTACTTTATTTGAAAATACAAAGACTAGTCAGTCCTACATACATACATACTAGTGCATCACATGGCACATATTAGTATGCATACATACTAGTGCATCACATGGCACATATTAGCCATATGATATTATAACATTGTCAGCCCATGGTATATCGTTGATGGACAAATGACACCAACAAGAAGAAAAAATTCAAAAACCCCTCTTTTATTAAAAAAGATTACTTGATGTTAGATATGGGTTGTTTTTAATTACACAATAACTAATATTATTCATTATATCTAGCAAAGTCCCAGCGAGCCAAAGAGTAAGAGTCGACTTGAAAGTTGAAGCTTGATAAAAACTAGGCAAATATTCAAGAATTTTTTTTAAAATAAATAGAGGCAATCCCATTTCTGGAAAAATCCATCATTTAGACAATACAATAAAATAGGCATATGTAAATGGTAAATGAAAATCTAAGCATACATATATGATAGCTCTTAAGCCAAATCACTGAAAGTTCATAGATCATAGCATATAGTTAGCAATTAGAAATTAAAAAATGATAGAACAATTATCAATGTAATACCAGAAAGTACAAACTCAAGTTTCAAAGTACTTGCACCAACATGAAGCAGCTTATTTAAATATTTAGAATCAATGACAGCTCTCTGCCCCATGCTCAAGATTGGGAACCCAAGCATCCTGCCTCAAACAAATAAGCCTACTGACTCTTTCTCTATCGAACTAGCTAAGCTCCTTGTCTATAAATTTTGGCTCCTCAATCTCTGCAATCCAAACTAATGGGGGGTTGACTCTAACTCTAATCCAGACCAATGGCTTGAATATCCCTATTCCCCTCCAAACGATGTTCTGAACAGAAGGATTCTAATGAATAAACACTAGGTCATTCACTCATTTTTGAACCAACCTATTACACTTCTTCGATTATATGTGCTGAGGCAGTCTCTGGTTGTGGTCACAACTAAAAGTACTAAAAATTTGGCTCAAAACAGGGATAGCGAACTTCTACAAATCATGTGTATATGACAACCAAAGTCCTCCCACTTCACACTTTGTATATTGCATCAGAACATAAATTAATAATTAAAATCGATAAAAAATTAAAACAAGAATCAAGAATAACAAAATATTAAAGTATCATAAGGCAAAGAAAGCTATATAAGCCAGACATTCTTCCCAGCTTGGATTGCTAAATCATAACCAAATAAGCCATCAACATTCCTTTACTTCTAGAGTCACTTATGGACAAAACCCAACAGCCTTCCATTCGAGAGCAGACTCTTAATGCACTAGAAGAGTCCTTCCAACCTTTAATCGAGAGTGAAGGACTCAAAATAGAAACGTTGGGCTAAGATAGTACTCATTAACATGCAAAGGCCCATGCAAGTGAAACTACCACCTATAATCAAAAATCTCCTAAACAGGCTTATATTCTCCTCATTACCCTTATGTGTTGCCCAAATTACCTCGTTCATCCTAACCATGGCCTCTTAAATGTAACCCATAATGGTTTTATCCGGTCCACAATCCTCAATACTTGTGTTGGCTTTGACATTGTTATGACTTTGTTGGAATTTCTCCAAAGAGGGTCATTGTAGAGTCAAGACCAATATCACACTATAACTTCTGTGTTACTAGACATGGTGGAGTCCGCTTCAACCCAAGGATCTAACTTGACTCAATAAGAAAACCAAGTGGAGCCAACACAATTCCAAGAATGATTCGAACTCATGAGTCATAACTGGACAAGTCTAACGTGTGAGTCTTGTGAATCAACCCAGTGGTCTAACTATGCTTTTTCTTTTTTTGAATTTTTATGCTGACTGGGCCCACCAGTAAGTGGCTCCGTCAGCATGTCTGACTCGACCAAATCATAGTGGCCAGATGCAGTCTGACTTAGTCAAGTCAAATGCTGATTAGGTTGAATCAGACCGAGATATTAGCTGACTCGGCCTCCAATCGAGGCAGACATCAAGTTTAAACCAATTAGGCCAAAAAAACAAGTCAATCTAACTCGACCAATTCTGATAACAGTGGTATAGAATTAGCATGGGAAAAATGATGTTCTTAGGAATTATGCACAATGTGGGATCTAATACCCCATCTTTTTCGTTGAAGTGCATTTAACTCTGTTGTTTGACAAAATCAACATTACAACAAAAGAACAAATATTCTTTGAAAAATATGTCAATTAAGTAAATCTATACTATCAATCAATATCAATATAATTATATATGACAAAATTTCCCCATCCCCATCTCCGTCTGCTCCTTGGCCCTGTGCATTGTCCTCTCTAATATTGCTTCCACTGACTTGCTCTAGGAGCTCTTCCTGGTGATCCTCATCATCAGGTTGATTATCCTCATCATGCATCTGAGTCACCTTATTGAGATTGGACAGCATACCCTTCCTGTACAAGGCATCCAACTGATGAAAATAAGGACATGTCTTGGAATTCTCAGGCCTCTTCTTATTGCCCTCCTTGGTCTTTTTATAATACTTGTTGATGTTCTCCCACTTCTCTTTACACCTCTTTGCACTACGTTTGTATCCAAGAGATGTCATATGTGCAGAGATATCTTCCCATAGAGGTCCTTTAGGGCCAGTTTCTTGGAATTTAGGACCCATTCCACTCCTTGCCTTTATCAATTCAATGACTTCAGACTTAGGCCATCTCTTACTGTTAGGATCAGTGCAACTTAAGTCCTTGTCTTGTTCATCATGAAGATCTTGCTCCTGCTCTTGTTCTTGATCGCCTTGATTAGGGATCTGAGAAGAATCAACTAATTGAGTATCGAGCTGGCGTGTAAATTTTTGGAGAAATGACACTAGTGCCAAATCCCTTGAAGCAGCCACAGAGCGTTCCTGAGACCTTAATTCTTGATCCCTATTCAATCTCGCCATTTCCTGCCTTTTCCAGGCCTCTTCTCTAATCATTCCATCATTTTCTCTCTTTTCTATGGCTTCCAAAAACTTTTGCTGCATTTTTTCCTGTTTCTCCATTATTTGTTTCATGAAGTTCTCGAAGAAGGCCATCAGTTTTTTGGTGCCGCTTCATTTCCTTTTCTTGTTATTACTGTCCCTTGGCTCATCGTAGTCCTCTGACGAGTCTGAAGAAAAACTAATACCCTCGCTGGAATTAAGATCTGTATTTGCTGCACTTGTTGTACCCACCATGAAATTGCCTCCTAAATTATTATTGTCCTCATTTTTTCTACTACTTATAGGATCTTCTTGAGCTTGGACTCTACCATCTCCGTTGGATATGGTACTGGCATCATTTATGGCTTTGTTGCTGTTATAAGGAGGCTTGCTATTATTGCTAGAGTACAGAGCTTCTAGCTGGTCGAAGAATCTATAGCTTTTTCCATCCTGTCGGCCAACCCTTCCTTCCTTGGATCTTTTGTAGTACTTGTGAATGTTCTCAAATTTTTCTTTGCATTTTTTCGGATCCCTATGATAGCCTAGCTCCTCAAGTCTCCTGATCATCATGTTTACGAGTATAATGTGAGACAATAGCAAACAAATGGGAAGCAGACTTGCAACCTCAGCTAAAACACGAACTCAATAACTCAGACATGATTTCGACAATCTTGGCAAAATGCATTAATACCCTTATGAAGTCTCTGTAATAGTATGAAATGTATTTTTATTTAAATAGATCTATGAAGTTACAGTAAAATTTATATAAAAATTACTATTTAACTCAGGATTGTCTCCACCTGCTATAGGTTCTTCAACAATACTCATGTTTTAAAGTTCTAAAACACCATCTATGTTGACTATCAATACTCAAATTTTGACGACAAACAGCTAGGTATACTATTCAAATCTTCATGAGTGCTTCCCCCTAACTTCACTATGTTTATTATCAATACTCAAAATTTGAAGCCAAATTCAACAAGCTAGATAAACTATCCAAATCCAATGCTTTATTCAGTGCTTCTGCTTTGCTTTATTTACTGATACACAGGATAGTGCTACATCACTTGCACCTCCAGGCTCCACCTGAACATCTTTTTGCAAGCATAGACTTATTTATATTTTCCATCTTCTTGATTCAACTCCTAGGTGATTGATAACTACATAGACAGTGACCTAATTGAACTTTAAGACAAACAATTTGGGTTGCTTTGCGATAGAAAGAGCACGAAGCTTGTAGTTCTGGGTAAATTGACCTACTAGCAGTAATAATCTGCGTCTGGGTAATATTATCCCAGGGCGCACTGACTTCGAGAATCAAGTTTTATGGATTGAACTAAGGACTGCCAACTTGAACACAAATATGGATGAAGTTAGAATTGTAGTTGATAAGGAGATTCACATGTATAATCTCAGTGCATGGGTGAAAAAACTTCATTTATAGAACAACCGAAGATAAAACAGCAACTATCCTTGGTATAGTAGCGTTGAGAATGTCATGAGTTCCAATCCCTCCATCGTTAAATCTCCATATACTCTAAGAAGAAGAACTTAGACCTGCTGAAGTATCCCTACAATTGAGGATCATTTGTGATCACGATGCGGCAAGCACCTAGAAATAGTAACAGAAATCTAAAATTTTGTTGAGCCCAAGTGTTGTAAACTCTAAAATCAAGGAACACCTATATATAATATGCACCGAACATGTTATAGGCTTCCGAATCGAGCGAGATCCAATCTGCAAATAGCTAGAATTACTAAGTAGATATCTCAATTAGTGTTGTTTTGAGGATCGAAGTTGATTCCGTGAGACCATGATCTATCTACGAAAACCAATTTACGTTAGGTCACGCAATCGAATTACCAATCAGTATGAGGTAACATTGAAGGCAACATTTGTGAGAGATTCAGTTCATCAAGTTCATGTGCTGCAAGGACTAATTTGCATGAGAAACACAGCACAAGGGAGCAGTATATATGCTCAAGACTGATATTCATTAAATATAAATACATAAAGAGCATTGCGTTATAGATATGCAAATATGCAACTGTAATGGAATCGAATTAGCTGCAAGAAAGAAAGAAACTATATACCGTGATACATGCTTCCAGAGAGGCCCCCTGAGGCTTGCGTCTCGGAAATTGGCATCCATTTCAGATCGAATCTTGAGAAGAGCGAGAGTTTCTTCTCTGGGCCATCGATTTCCTGCAGATCCTCCTCCTGCTCCTGCTAGTCTTTCACAATCCTCACCACCCCCAAACACATCATCATCTCCTCCAGCTGCTACAATTTGATGACGTACTGGGGAATGTAGATGACATTTGATGGGTTAAAAGCAAAAATCTAATCGTGCTTTATCCTCGTGATAAAATGACAGAGCAGACATCCTTCTTACTACATTGAAAACTTCACCCAAAGGAAGCATCTAAATCAATCATAAAACTATTCGATGGGAAAATGCCACTTTGAGAGCAACGCAAGAAGAATGAACACAAAACTTCAAGCAATCAAGGCTTATTCAATCTCTACGAGAGAGAAAAAGCCTTGCGTGCAGCATTGGCTTTCCCACTTTCCTCGAGCAATTGAGCGTTTTCGGAGAGAAAAATTGTAATCCAAACGGTTTAGAAGTCATTCGTAACTATTGGCAGGATGAGCCTAATCCATAAATTGATACTCGCAGCAGAGTTGGAATTTTACAGTCAAACTGTCCGCAGAGGTCCAAATCCTGAAGGATATTTTCGCAGCATCAATGTGAAAGGATATTTTAATAATTTGCAGGTTCGGTTCAGAGTATCCAACCATCTATGATTTGGATCACATTTTTTTGTTGATAAAAAATTATACAATTTGACTGTAACAGAAGTAAAAATGATGGAAAATATACAGTGTAACAGATATATTGAAAGGCTTGAACAATCCAGAAGTATTGCAGGACAGGACACTCAGACCATTTTTGTGCAATCTAAAAGTCAAATTTGAAGAATAAAAATTTAAGACCTAACCAATAATTAAATCGTGTCATGTTTGGACTCTAAAGCTCGAGAGTGATTCAATATGGCGTGGGATATGGGGCTTACCTGTTTAATAGGGAGAGCCTTCCGAGTGCAGGAGCTCCGGTGTTGGGTGCAGGAGCAGGAGCAGGAGCAGGAGCTGTTGGGTGCAGAGGAGGATCGGACGAGGGAGCGAAGGGTGCAGAGTGGTGCAGAGTTAGCGCAGGAGGGAGTTTCAAATTTTGGCTAAACTCAAAGCTCGAGAGTGATTCAATATGGCGTGGGATATGGGGCTTACCTGTTTAATAGGGAGAGCCTTCCGAGTGCAGGAGCTCCGGTGTTGGGTGCAGGAGCAGGAGCTGTTGGGTGCAGAGGAGGATCGGACAAGGGAGCGAAGGGTGCAGAGTGGTGCAGAGTGAGGGAGCGCAGGAGGGAGTTTCAAATTTTGGCTAGACGATGAGGGGGTTGGCATGCAGTTAATGCATGGAGGTGACTGCTGGGGACCCGCAGCCACTGATGCCTGAACGGAGGGTGATCGGAGAGGCGAGCCGGAGCCGGAAACGGAGGTTGATCGTGGACGCAACGGAGGCGGGTCCTGTATCCGGCGGACGGGGTTGAAGCACAACGGGGGTGGGTCCTTGGCGGCAGGACGGGGCGATTTGAGTGCCCCATATCCCACGCCACTTTGGCCTAGTGAAAATCTATGTATCCGCGTCGTACTCGTCTCTAACCCATGGATCCTGAATGGTGCATCTACATATCATATGCATGGATGCAACCGCACTCAGACCCATGAGCCCATCTATTGCAATTACTCCATATGATATGCATGGATGCAACCGCACCCATGCGAGGACTTTTTGAAATTAGTAAAGGCGGACATTGATTTGAATGTCTTCCCGCTCTCAATTTAAATTTGAATTTGCCTATGTCCGCTCTCAATTTAAATTTGAATTTGCCTACGTCTAGCTCTAGCCGCCATATCCAATCTCATATTTGCACAGTTCTATGTCCCTGCATAATAATATGAAGACAAAATGGAGAGTTGATCACGGGAGAACGCCAATGCAATGAATCACAGGCTGCCAGATAATGCCAATGGAATCAGAAAGCATTAATGGCTTATCTTGCAGCCCTCCGCATGTTGTTGCATTTCCACTTCCGGCTCAGGGGCATATTACTTTCATGTTTAATTTCACAAAGAAGCTTGCAGCGAAGGGCGTTATTGTCAAGTTTGTTAATATAGAAGCTTGTTATGTGAACATCAGTACAGCCCATAGTTTTTTTGTTTGGGTTGGCCGCGTAGCAAATAAATTTGGGATTTCTGGTGCTTCCTTCAAGGAGGCATCAATGGTCTTTTCAAACAATTATCATTGGTATCTGCAGGTGGAAAATGGCCATTCTCCATTTCTGAAGAACGGTAAATTGTTTTTCCATTAGCTTCTTGGAAGGACGAAAGATGATACTTCTTTATTTGATTTAATTTTGAATGAGAAACATAAGTTATTTGAAGTTTATAGTTTGAAAATGCTTAAGTTGTCAAACTTGTTTTGTGGTTTTGCAGAGGATGAGCATGAAAACTGGAGTTTCGGCTTTAAAGATAACAGATCTTTTATCTCATTTTCAGGAATTGGGTGTATCAAGTAGAACACACGGAATACTATATTAAGCATCTTAATCGGTTCGAGGGGCCGATTGGATTATATCTAATCCCATCAAAGATTTAGAAATCCAAACTATTGCAGAATTATAGCTGAGAAAGCCATTTTGGTCCGCTGGTCTTCTGCTTCTTTCAGCCTTCCAAAAAGATCTTAATCAAAAATCACGAACCAGCATCTGGCCTGAATCCGACTGTACCAGATGGCTCGACTCCAAACCTCAAAATTTAGTCATCTATATTTCTTTCGGAAGCTATGCTCATGTTTCTTGAGCCTAGATAGAAGAAGTTGCTATTGGCTGATTACTTGAAAGCAAGCAACCGTTCATATGGGTACTTCGTCCTAATATCATTGCCTCTAGAGTTCAAGATATACTACCAGAAGGATTTATGGAGGAAACAAAAGATCAGGGTTTGGTGGTTCAATGGTCGTCCTAGCTTTGAAGCTTTGTCTCATCCTTCAGTGGGTGTGTTTCTTACACACTGTAGATGGAACTCCATTCTTGGCAGCTTATTATTTGGAGTCCCCATGTTGGGGTTTCCGTTATTCACAAATCAATCCACAAATAGATGGCTGATTGTAGAAGACTGGGCAGTGGCAATGGACTTGGGTGGGAGTAGCAGGAACCCAAGTAGCAGGAGCTTCCAAAACTGCAGAACGCTGGTTGGTAGGAAATAAATAGCAGGAGCACTAAAGAAATTTGTGGATGGAGAAGGGAGAAAATTGAGACTGAAGGTCATTCCTGTTAGAGAGGTTGTGACGAAGGCGGTGATGGACAGAGGCACCTCTGATAAGAATTTATATTTGTTTGTTGAAGCTTTAAGAACCAAAAAGTCATACTTATGTTCGAAGAGTATCCACCAAGTCTATGTTATGACTACGATCCACAGTTCTATTTGTTCAGTGTTAATATTCGTCTCATGTTTATACGTATATTCCTTTATTTTGTAATTTTGATATCTTCTTTTCTTATTTATGGAATAGTTTCGAACCAGTAAATCTATTTGCTTAACATGATCAGAAGAATACCATGAAATTTATTTTCCCTACCCGGAAGAATTTCATGAAATTGTGCACTTCAACAAAGAAAGAAATAGTTGGGCTGTTAATCCATGCGGAATACAAATACGTTCAAAGTTCTAACTAAAAAAAAGCTATCTAGTCATGGCTAGTTCTATTGGTTGATCTAGCTACAAACGGGTCGGGTCGTGTGCTTGAAGGGTAAACTACCGCTCTCGGGATAACCATAGCAGGTTGCAAAAGCTACCAAGTAAATAGACAAGGAGTCGCTGAACAAATTATGAAATATGGACATGACATAATGTCCTAATACCCTGGAGTAAAATTCATTTTTAGCATCCATGTTATGCATTTTAGCAGCAATTTACACAATGAGAGTTGCACGATGTCTCTTCTCAACATATTTATTACAAACAAAGTGAAGCTAAAGATTAAATGTGTAAACTCTCGATGCAATATTCCGAAGAGAAGAAGATGTCCAAACTATACATTCTGAAGAGCCGTGAGTTTAAAGTTATGAAGAAGCTCTATATGTGAAATCCTCGACGAAGGATAAAGGTAGTAAATTATGGCAGAAACAAAAACACAGTTTCAATAGTTATAGTTAGATGTTATGCATATTTATATAAGTTAATAATTTTCATAAATTTGTATAATTTGAATGTAACTTTAATATTCAAACCCTCTAGACACAAAAGAAATAATTAAGTTAACTTTAATTAAGTGGCTTCTTCATGGCTATTTTGATAGTGCTTCTAAGAACAATGGAATGACTAGTGGTGCATGCTATGTTATTCATTTAGGACAATCACTTCTATAAGATTTGGATGCAGTGTGGTATGGGTAGTAATTCCAGAAGTTAATTAATAACGATGTGAATGTTATTATACTTCGCCCAGTCTATTGGTATTCGAAAGGTTTAGATTCTTGGGATTCTTTGGTCACTATAAATTGGGCCTTCGGCACTAATTCGCTCAGGATCTTGTCTATTTCTTCGTGTATCAAGGATACGAAAAGGCTTATTGATGGATGTGAACAGATCCATTTCACCCATATGTTTAGAAAATTCAATCAATTGGGGGATGACCTTTCCAAGACGGCGTTATTGTCACCAGAAGGCATCATATATTCCGAGGAGTGGATTGCTAGAGTACAGTTGCTCTCCAGCAATGTTGATTATACTTATTTATTTTCTTTTTCATATACTTATTTTGATTATATATCTTTTTGCGACTAATATCTTTCCACATGATGATCATGCTGGCGTCGTCAATTTCATGTTGACGATTATTTTTGTTGGGCTATCTTGCATCTTTCTCTGAGTGTACTCGGGGAACTCTTTACTTCGCAGATTAATTTACAGGATCATTTTGCTTGTTTTAAAATTCTCTAGTATTGGTGGACTTTGATCTTGAGACTATGAACTGATCTATTTACATTGTTTTGTATTGATACTTTGGACTATGCCTATGTGTTCCTCTGGGACATTGTTAAATGCCCCGTTGATCATTTTGGGACCTTTCGGTCGTTGCTTATGGACCTATGGGGTACTCCTTTTTTGTGGTTTTTGGTTGGATATGTGGATGCCTTGCTGTTATCTACTTATAATTATCTCAATACTGTTTTTAATTAAAATTGTATGATAATTTTTTATTTTTTTAAAAATGGTTAATTAAGAATGTAGCTTCGAAAATGCAAAACTTTCTTATCGGTCACCATTCTTTGCAGGAGCTTTTTAAAAATTGCATCACAAAGTAAATGAGGGAACTTATACTCAAAAAACATGAGAACACAAAACTTATTGTATATAATTTGCTTAAAATGAGTTACATTTATAGGAGTAGATCTCGTTGAATTTGGATGTGAAAGATCCCTTTCAATCTTTTAGATGTAACCAATTCTAAATAATAGTAAACATTAATTTCAACACCCTCCCTTAATGTTTACAATACAAAACACAATTGCAAAACAGAAAATACAATACTTAATTTTGTCTGATTGGTTTCATCAACACTTACACTCACTTTGAAGTCTCACAGTTTGCGTTCTTTCTTCACTTCATTTTCGAGCTTCTTGTTTGACTCATTTGAGCTGCAACGCTTCTGACCATCAATAAAATAATTGCAGTGACTTACAATATTGAATACTTAACTATGCCAAAGTACATAACTCGTTGAGTTTGGCAAATAAGTAATCAAGTAACTGGATTGTTCTATGGAGATACTTCCATCTGTTGAACACATAGCTCGCTGAATCCAACAGTAATCTAGGAGAGCACTCTAAATACTGAACATATCTAGAAGTTAGCCATACAGGTGACCTTTTACAAACACACATAAAATATTACATTAAGTAACCTGTAACTGAAGCTTCTTGGAGCACGATAAGTCACATCAGCTTTGATACCAACTCATAAAACATGGGAACACAAAACTTATTGTATATAATTTGCTTAAAATGAATTACATTTATAGGAGTAGATCTGGTTGAATTTGGATCTAAAAATCCCTTTCAATCTTTTAGATGTAACCAATTCTAAATAATAGTAAACATTAATTTCAACACTTATATCCAAATATTATGGGTTGTAACACCCCGTTTTGACATTACTACCTGAACTACTATTATATGTTGTATTTGTTTGACTGTGAGACCTTGTCAGTTGACGACACTGTGGACATGGTTCTATTATTTTGCCGATATATATATATGTGTGTGTATGATGATAGTGTTATGATCGATAGTCATGTTTAGATATGTATCATGTGTTAATTATGTCAAATATATGGAATTTACTGAATGATGGGTACGTGGATACCGTTACAGTTATATGTTGAAAATAATGAATGTTATGCCAGGTGCATGGCGAATGAACGAGTGTATTGTTGTTATGTTATGATGAAATATATGTGTGTACATATCGAGGATTTATGCACGATATTCTATATTGTATGTCGAGGACTGACTTACAGGTTGAAACGGCTAAGTGAAAGCTGGATCCTACGAGGTGGGAGGGCCTCGGGGACACGGACTTCGAAAGAGAAAATGGTATGCGAGTGATGCATTATTTTCGTATGGTTATTATGCTATTTATTATGATGTATGTTATGACATGGGTAGGGTAGGGTTTCAGGAAACTCAACCGCCCAGATCGGTTATACGATGACAGACCGAGTACAAGTGCAACGCTGTTGTTATGTCGGGTGGACATAGTCCCTTGTTCCATTAGGGGGGGTGGAGGCTTTACCCACTGTTTATCCCCAAAACCCAGAGTCATGGGAGGGCTGTGCTACGACGCGCTCCCCAAGGTGTGTGATGATGACTGGTGGTTGCCTGCTGGGGAAGCTGGTCGATGTAGTTGACACTTCCGCTTACGGGTTCTAGCTGGAACCGGTCATGACTTGACATTCCAGGGTAGTCCAGCAGAGGACAGGATAGGATGTGGAAGTTAGTAATGATGTAGGTAGATAGGTGTAGTGTGAAGTAGGGGTGAAAACAAGATCTAACTGTAGGTGTGTAAAACCCTTGATTGAGTATGTGTCGTAACTCAGAAATGTATGAATTGTCGTAACTAATAAGATTTCAGTTAGTTAAAGGATTGTACCTTGCAAACTATGTTAAAACATGTGTCAGTAAATAATAAAGTTTCGTGATTATGATCGGTGTGTGTGAATTATTATTGTTAGTGTACTTACGCGAGGTATGTAAGCAGTAGCTACGCTTACATAACTCGCCTACATATTTATAAATTGTGTAAAATATTGTTGAATAATGATGTTAATTATTGTCGTTTCATAATTAACTATTGTTGATCAATGTTAATAATGTCGATTAAAGTTAATAATGATGATTAAGGCTAACAATGTAGATTAATGTTAATTACTGTCAATTAAGGTTATTAATGTTGATTAATGTTAATTATTGTACATTAATGATTAATTATTGCTGATTAATAAACAAGTTACGGTTAAATTAGGTAGTAAATAATGCAACCTAGTTAGTAATGATTAATCGAATGCTAATGAGATGTTTAGTAAAAACTAAGGGTTAAAATGGTTAAATGATTATTGTAATGTAAAATTTAGTAGTATTAATTTGATAAGTAAATATTAATTGCAAGGTTAGATAATTAATTAAGAAGTATGGATAAGAATTAAGTTATAAACCATTAGTTTTATAAGGATCATGCTTAAGATTAATTAAGAACACGGGATTATTATTGGTAATTAATAAATTAAATTAGTTGAATGTAAAATTAGAGGGTAATTAACATAATGAAAGTATGTTAAATCATTAATTAGATGATTAGGTTATTATTAATTAATCAACTGACAATTAGTATTACGTAACTAATTAAGTGATTAATATGAGTAATTGGATGTTGAGTAGGAATAATGATTTATTAGTTTTTAATTGATAAATATGAGTTACAAAATCCATGAATATATTATTAATGATTAATAAGAGTCCAAGTTGATGGCTCGAGGACTGACATGGGGGTTGATGCATTTATGTTTAGGATAAGGCATTAATGGAAGGGAAGAAGAGTCAGCAAACATAGGATAAAGGGAGAAGTGAAGGGAAGAAAGGGGGATCAGCTTTTCTACCTTAGGATTTGGGGGAGAAGTTTAGCAGAGCAGAAATTGGGAGAGGAGAGCTGCAAAGAGGGGATTTTGTTGGAGTTTGTTTTTCGAAAGGGATATAGCAGATTAGGCTTGTACTCGGTTTGGGCTCGGGGGTCCAAAGGGGTACCTTTGGAGCTGGGTGGTCGGCAAGACCTCGCCAGTTGGCAGGGTGACAAAACTAGTTTGGCTGGTTGAGTTTCAGAACTGTGGGGAGGGCTTTTGATTGCAGGGAAAAAGGCAAGGAGAAACGGCAAACGGGGACAGCAACAAAGGGAATCTGCAAGCTACCTACAGGTATTTTCCAGCAGGTAAATTTATCATTTCTACTCTATCAAATTATTATTTCCGGTTATATGTTATATGTTATTTCACCTGCACATGAGAAGTAAATGTTAGAATTTAAATGTAAATTCGATATAATTTACATGCATAGAAATAGACATAAGCTAGAAATTCAAAACAGAAATCTTGAACAGAACTGAATTATCTGACTGTAAATTAATGTTAACGGAGACCCTAGTTGGGGTCTTACATGGGTAAAGATTAGATTTTTTACTACTTTGAATATTTTTTTTGCTAGAAATGTGTGATGTTATATCTTTGGGATGGAATGTTTTATTATTATTATATGAAATAACTATTTAACTTTTTGCTATGAATGATGGTAATGTTTAGTTATGAGTGTTGTGTTTTGCTTAAAGGTAGATTATATTATAATATTTTTTTAAAAGTAAATGCAATTAATATTAAAATATTAAGAAGTTTAATAGGTTGAATTTATATTTCATCATAAACATAAACATATAGTGGAACAAATTGTGTTGTGTTTTGCTTAAAGGTAGATTTGATTATAATATTTTTTTTTAAAGTAATGGTAATTAATATTAAAATATTAAGAAGTTTAATAGGTTGAATCTACATTTTTCGTCATAAACATATATTGGAACAAATTGTGGTGATAGTGAAAATGGTTGTGAAAGAAAAATATCATAGCAAAATTATATAATATAATAAAAATCTAATTATGTTGCTATTTTTTTAGCAAAAAGGATAAAAAAGTCTTAACAATTATAATTCTTAGGACAATTAAAATAGTAATATTTACAAATTTGTCAAAGGAATATTATTGAAAAAAATATAATAAAAATTATACTTAAAAAAGAAAATACATGAATATATATTCAACAAATGTATATATTCGATGCCTCAACCAATATTGATGATCATAAATAATTTTTAGAATCATTATAGAAAGCATTTGATGAAGTTAATCCAACAACAAATTGGACCATGTTTAAATGAACATTGAGAGTCTTCTAGATAATGTGAAAAACAAATTGTATCACAGGAAAGGATGTGGTTGAAAATTTTATGAACTTAGTGACACTTATTGAGACTAAAAAAAACTTTGGAATTTGGACAACTAAAAGACATAAAAAAAATGAAAAATTCATTCATTATGATGTCAAACTTAGAATCTTAATGAAAAAGCTTGGATATGGCATATCATAAGCACAAAAGACATATTAGTTAATAATTGGAGAGTTAAATAACTTCTTAGTACATATAAGGATAAATAATCCAAAAATCTATAAAATGTAATATAAGGAAAAATTTAGATAGAAGGATAATTACTTATATATAACATATAAAAGAAAAATTAAAAAGAGAAAAATAAATAAAGAACATAATAATTAGACACTAGGTTCTAGAACATAAAGAAGACAAGAATATGTGCATGGGAAAAAGATGGAGAGGAAAGGAAATTGAACTACTTTAAATTTTGTAGAGCCCTTAATATATCCAAAAAAATTTGGCACAACTTTCTTGACGGCCAAGGAATAACAAGGACCTCTCACAATAAGATATCCTTGAGGAGGAAATAGATGATCATTCATGGATCAAGGGTTCAAATATCATCAAAACCTTGAAATGTATTCAAGTCCTCAACACTAATGTTCAAACTCTAAAAGGAGAAAGAATATCTTACAAATTCTACACGTGTGGCATGTGGAGTCATACTAGGAATAACCACATTAGAACATACTATGATTTACAACTCTTTGTTCAAATTCTAGACCAAGTAATCATTGGAGTATCTAAAACTACTAAAGATTGTTGAAGGAGCTCCAATAAATGAATTGCAAGATGATACATATAGCAAGATAACCAAACACAAAAGAAGCTTTGAATGCAACCAAAGAAATACCTTAACGATTAAAGAAAAGGTAGTCTATGAACAAGAAACAAACACAAAATGGTGACAAAAATTGAGCTCCAAAGGGATATCTTAGCCTGGACCCATCACAATTCCAAATCTATCAAGCATATAGAGGTCCAAAATGCTTTGATATGAAAACCTACTTTAGAGTGGAACACTTGATAAAATGTTTGCACCTAGAGGGATTTCTCAACACTTGATAATTTTGGAGTTAATATGGATATAGGTTGGCTCCAATTGAATGCACATCCAAAATTTTGATCATCATTATGTATATGCATATGTTTTAAATGAATTTGATTATTTGAAATTTACTGAGTACGATTATAACCTAAAGAGTGTTTTCAAGAAGGTCGCTTAAAAAATTAAGTGAGGAATGAGGTGCATAGTAACACAATAACAATGTTTAATGATGAAGAAGGTGAATAGTAAAAACGTACTAGGATTCAATTAATTAATAACACATCTCTTCTCAATATATTTTTTTCTTCTTTTCTTATATCCATGCTTGCTAGCTTTCTCATCTTTTCACGTCAATCATAGGAGAAAGGAGGTTTAAATCTAATACCATTCAAACATTTAACTAGAGATATTGCAATAAAGATCACACCATTCCTTTATTTCCTTCCAATCTTAATAGTTTCGATCTCCAATGTCAATCATTTTCATTGCATGAAACATTCAAATAAATGTACTATTAAAATCAATCTTATCTAAATTACACACATTGAAATCATTGCACTATAATAAGAGCAACACAACAAAAAACTTAGTTAGAAATTATTAACTTTATTAACACTAGAATTTGTGCAATTCAACATAATCAATCCATGAAGCATTATAACTATTTGTATCCATTGTACAAACATTGAAATCAATGCAATATAGTAAGAGAAACGCAAAAAACAACTTATACAAAAATTGAAATCAATAATGATATTCATTTCACAAACACTGGAATCAAAGCACTATTGATTTTATCCATTGTATGCGTTCAACATCAACCATAAATCAATGCAATGATCCATAAGAGCAATGGGAAGGTAGGTTGTGTGGTCAGGAACATATTTAATCAAGGATTAATGGTTCAAGCTTTTTGCATCTTCATAGGATCATTGTACACATACTTGTCATTAACTCATGAGACACACGTGTCTCCTTCATTCTCCATGATGCTAAAGGTCATATTACTTCTAGATTTAATATTACACTCATCTTGCTCACTCCTTAATGTTAAGGGTTTTTCTTAACACTCTTATCCAAGCAAACACACACACACACACACACACATCATGATAGTTATTAATGCCCACATAGACCAAATTTGGTTTCTTTATAATTTTATTTCTATGCCCAAAAATATTTAGGATAAACATTCCTAAATCACCATAGTTGTGAGGAGTTAAAAGTTTAGGAGGGCCAATATTGTATCAAATATTTTGAAATTACGCTCAAATATGGGTGTATGCAGGACATTCGATGAGAAAGTGGTTTTCATCTTCAAATCTCTTGGTGTAACAAAGATGACAAATTCTTTCATCCCATGGAATTTTAGAATTTTACAACGCCCTATTTCACTACGAAGGTCTTGAGAGTTTGTTCTTTTTTTAACCATGTTGATTTGCGTCTTTATGATAGTTAAAACCAAGACATACTTTTGATCTCCTATATCGGGGTTAATCATCTACTTATAATATCTTGATTTTATATTATTGTCTAACTTGTCATCGCACCATATCTTCTTCTTAAATTTAGGTGTAATAGTAATTTTAATATTATCACTGTTATGCAAAGTGATATCTTTCCCCCACTCCTGAATGAAAAAAGTGTGATTTGTCCACTCTCCATATATTAATCAATAAAATTATTCATAAAGTTAAATTTCTAACCTTTCTTCTGTTTACAAAAATATTAATAAATACATTTTAACCACTTTTAAAAATCACATAATCATTACAAAGATTAAAAAAAAACTTAAAAATATACATCGTCAAGCCTTTCAAATATTGATAATCTCCAAATAGCTAATGCCCCTTTCTTTTTTGTAAGTAAGACGGACAAAATTCTATTAATAAGATCCAATAGTACAAAAAAGTTACAAAGAGCCCACCAAGGAGCTGAACAGACCCAAGCACATCCCCGTGGAGACAGGATGGCCAACTCAGAATTTTAACTTCAAAATTACATATACATCAACTGTCTAGAATCACATATACATCAACCATCCAGAGGGTCTCCCAAAAAGCTTAGAAAACTAAAAGAAAGTAAGGACAAAAGTCGATATGCATCGTGACTTCAGAGCCCAAAAGAAGAGGGGAATCCTTCCTTACGTCCTTCCTGACAGGAAGCTTGTCAGACAAACAAAAATGACGAATACTAATAGAGACCACTGGAAACGATTATTCAGACCTCGACATCCCATGCTACTCGCTTCTTGCAACTGGCGGGGACTGCATGCTGAGGTCGTTCATGAGAGCTTCCAGGGTGCAAGTGTTTTCCATTTCGCTTTGCTGAAGATTTTTTAGACCCTCAATTATCTCTTTCATCTGGTTCATAGTGCTCTCCCAAGCTTGAATTTCCCTGTCTAGGAGAATTCTGAACGCCCAATAAGGGTTAGCAACAATCTAGTAGCCCAAATTATTCTCAATCTCATCATGCATAGATATCTCCATATGGGCGATCTGGCTTCCAATGGTCATCGGAGTTTCCTCTGCATATAAATGCGCCTAGTCAAAATGCGAGGGAATGGAATCCTCATGGGTGCTAGCCTGAGGTTCAGAGCCAGTCCTTATGTGTCATCCCCGACTCCCAGGATTTCTACCGGAGCCCCGACGACTGGACAGACGAATACGAAGAGCCATAATGTGCAGAAAGAACGTCCCAGAGGAGGAAGAAAATCCACCAGCTATGTTAAGCCAACTAAGGCGCAGGTGAAACCAAAACAGCATAACCGAAATCTGGGAGAGACGAATGGATTTAACGGTGCATATTGGGATGCCCTCGTCACCTTCCCTGAATTTATAAACCGTGACCCTGCATCTGGATATGGAATACGTACCAGCCCATAAATTCCCATTAGTTCCAATAATACCCTTTTTGTGCTTGCCAGAGCTCTCGCATGCCCGAAATGTGATAAGCCTGCTGAACTGGCTGCTAACAATACCATACCATCCACTGAAAACGAGGCTTCCATCACCTCTGAAATTCATCCTGTAAGGGAAATAAAGTTTACGCTGGTCTTTCCCGTCCTCCTGGAGTGAACGGTGCAAAATAATAATGCAGATGTGACTGGGCATATGCGTTAATGAAAGCCGCCGCTTAGCCATATTAAATACCACCCGAGTGAATGACCACCCTTTAGTACGTAGCTTCACCAAGAACTTGATCGATGCCACGTGTCAGTGGATTGGCTGCATGTGTCTCTTCCACTCTTTCAACATGTAGGATTTCATTCGCGTGTTGTAGGGGTTCTTCCCGAGGGAGAAGATCAACGTCTGTGATCTCCTCAAAGCGACGACGAGCCACATGATCGCATAACTCAATTAAGGAGCCAACTTTGAAGGTAGACCGATCCATCACCCCCTTGTTGTCTAGCGCATCAGCCAGTTTATTTCCATTACGTCGAACATGTAAAAACTTTATGGCTGGAGAGGTTTGCAGAATTTGCTGGAGCTGGTTTAATCTACACTTCCATCTCCAGTTGCGCGAGACCTTGGAAACCATCGCCCCCCTCTGGATGCATCCCGCCATAGTTATCAAAATGTTGGAATCCCCTTCCACTGTCAAAGGTAGCCATTTCTTCAATAATGTCCATCTGATGCCATAGACCATGCCTTCGAGTTTTGCAACATTATTGGTTGTTTCACCCAGGTTCCCCCAGAAAACACCTATCACAGAGCCGGAGCTGTTCCTTACCGCTCCCCCAAAACCAGCCGGTCCTAGATTACCTTTTGCAGCTCCGTCAAAGTTTAGTTTCAGGGTGCCCATCGGAGGAGTTCGCCATGCGTCAGGGCTCATATTTTTAGTTCTGATTCCGATCCGCTCCGCTGGTTCTCGAGGTAAGCTAAAAATACCCCAAGCATTCAGAATGATTATTTCTGTAGGATCAACATGGCCCTTTTCTGGGTGAAAATTTCTAATGCTTATGGTTTCCTTAAGGTGTATTTCAATTGTTAGCCAAATGGTTTCCATGTTTCTTTGCTTGTTTTCGAATATTCTGAGGTTGTGTTCCTTCCAAATTTCCAAACCACAAACCCCATAAACAGTTCCTAGAACCTGTTGAGAATTTTGTTTTTGAATGGGTTAGCCAGCCAGTTTGCCAAGGTTAAATCCAGGCGACCACACGTTCTGGCTGTCTGTCCGAATCTCTCCTCCCCCCTACCCCAGAGAGCCAAGGCTAGCGGGCATTCATCCAGTAGATTGTTGATAGATTCGCTTTCACGTAGGCAAATGCTACATCGTGAGGGTCCTGAGAAACCTTTTTTCCTAAGGTTTTCCCAAGTTAGAATACGACGGTGAAATAGTAACCACCCAAAGGTGGCGATTTTGGGCCAATGATTGAGCCAAACTTTTTTTCATCTTTCCTCCTGTGGCCTACGGTCGTAACCCTCCAAGAGGGCTACCGCTTCAGCGCTGGTAAAGTTCCCAGTATATGCTCATATACAGAAGCTTCCATATATGTTCAGTATATGTGCATATACAGAAGCTTCTGTATATGTGCATATATGGAAGTATACAGAAGCTTCCGTAGATGTTCTGTATTTGCACATATACGGAAGCTTCTGTATATGCGCATATACAGAAATACGACCCTCCACCTATAACCTCATCCTCGAGATTAACTCCTTTCCCCTCTAATACTTTTAAATAATCTCTCTCTTCAACAGATAATAAATCCCCAAATACAGCTTCTGTATATGCGCTGCGCATATACGGAAGCTTTCATATATGTGCAACAACTTCCGTATATGCCTTGCATATATACGGAAGCTGTTGTGCATATACAGAAGTTGTGCATATACCGAAGCTTCCGTATATGCCTTGCTCATATACGAAAGCTTCTGTATATGTGCAACAACTTCCATATATGTGCAACAACTTCCGTATATGCAGAGCCTCATCTTGTAGCAAACAGTTGTCAAGTGAATTTGGTTTGATATATTGAAAGGTCATGACCATATACTTCGTATTTTTTTAGAATTGATACTATTATTTTTATTGAAATAAAAAAGCATTTGTTTAAGTGAATTATTGGAAAGTGTGAGTGGTTTGGTGGTATTTAAGGGTGAAAGGCAGTCTATATGGGAACAAGTATTGAAATGAGGCAGAATATCTATGGTCATGGCAGATGGAACATAGTTCAGAAGTTTAAATTAGTGTTATTGTGGCAGGTGGGGAGGTAGCCACTAATGTTAACGCGTTCCCAGTAAGGTGTCCACTGCCAACTAATGTTAACATATGCATTGTTTCCATTACTTGATGATAACGCGTGCCCAGGAAATAGTCCGCTGCCTACTAATGTTAACACATGCATTGTTGCTTCCCTCGATTGCATAATTCAAAGAAAGACGTAATTACCATATGGTAGAAACCTCATTCAGTTTTGTAGTGTCACAGGCGAGCAAGAAGCAAGAGGAAGAGGCAAAGCACTTTCAATTACAATGGTAACGATGGATGTATGTTTCATTTGAATTGAACCTACAAGTTGAATAAGCTCAGCAAGTACTAGTGTAATCACTTAGCATATACGGTCTTAACCTAGTTCCTGCCGACGCAGAGTTCCTGCTGGGAAGAGTTCCTGTAGAGTCCATAACGAGGCAAAGTTCCTATTGTACAGATTTTTTGCCGAGCAGAGTTCCGACCGGGCAGAGTTCCTATGGGGTAGAGTTCCCGCCGGGAAAGAGTTCCCATTGAGGTAGAGTTCCTATCAAAGTCTATATTGGGGCTGAGTTCCTACGGAGCAAAGTTATCGTCGGGCAGAGTTCCTGTTGGGAAGAGATCCTGTAGAGTCCATAATGACGCAAAGTTCCTGCTGGGCCAACTTGTCTTAGGGAAAGATAAAATAATATTTAGAAATTATTTTCTTTGTGTATTTTCACCCCAAGGTTTACATTGATTCTTTCAAGGGTTTTACAACATCAATATCTTCTCCCGCAAGAGGTACAACAATAATATAATAAAATACAATAAGCATAGCTTCCAAAGTTGCACTATTTCCAACATTTTCCTAGGATTGGTGACTTACTATATCGATTGTAGCATTCCAAGTACTTCACCAAGTTGGATCTCAAATTGGGACAACATCATGTGCAATTTAAAGAAAAATACATTAGCAAGACTGCCTTCAAGACAAGGCAAGGTAGTATATGAATGGTGAGTAATTCCTTTTGATTTGTGAATTGCAATTGCTACATGTGCCCCCACTCGAAATTTGAGTAAAACCATAGGGAGATAAGTTGAAAATATGAAGAAAAAAAATTGTTTTTCTCTTTTCCTCCAAAATTCATAACTCTTATTTTATTATTTTTCTTAGGATACCCATTTTAGACCTCAAAATGACTCTAATGTGGAAGAAAACAAACTAGTCACACACATACTAGATGTTCACAGATAAGGTTGGCATACACAAGTAGAATTAAATCATAGTCTATCTAAAAATAAGAATACATCAATACAAGAGTATATGACTTACTTAGCATAAACGAAATGAGTTAAAATCAAAACAACGAATACCTTGGAGGAATGGAGAGACTTTAAAGGATGACAAAGATATATTTCTCTTGATATGTATAAAATATGCATGGATGCAACCACAACAACCCCTCTATAGATTCCATCAGAATCACCCCTATTTCCCTCTTGACCAAGATTTACATTTTTCAATCCTAGCATTTTAGTAAACCAACATCCGACCCCAATAGATGCAACATAGACTAACAACATTCAACTTGAAAACCCATGATTGGGTTGCAATATACTTTCTGTAAATTTTTGTAATTCCATCTTGTCCCTTCTTCGAGACGAAGAAGATTTTGAGGTTGGAAGAGATGTTGGAGGAGCTTCATCGACTAGTTGACTAGGCTAAGCAATCAACTACATATTGTATTCGAATGAGTTGATTAGGATTGTAATAGAGTGGGTGGTCAAATTGTTCAGGTCCACTAACCAAGATAGTTGTAGCTACCTCCATATTCTGAATTGTATAAATAGACATGAATATGACATGTAATGGTTATTATTGGTTGAAATATCATATAATAAAAGACTATTTGTTGTTGGATCTATAATTACTTTTGTTCTCATCTTGTCTCCCTGCATGCTTGTACATTGTTGTAATTTCATTGTTTATTGACTACATTATTGGTATCCAAATTTATTGTGTTATCTCTTAAATTATAATTCAAGTGGTTAGATAACCATGATACTACCTCACATAACATGTAGGTTATTATACACATGCATTAAATGTTATCGACTATGTGGCTGTTTGAGATAATTGGTTTATATTTTGATTTTGATTTTATACTCTTACAATGAGACACCTCTATAATGGATTTAATTTGTATCAGCATTATCCCTAATAAAATTTGATAATTGTTAAAATTATTTTTGATTTTTTTATTTAATATTGTATTTTCCAAAAACACTTTGAATAATAAAATAGTATACTATGTAGAGATTGTTAAAAAAAACTTAATATTTTATTTTAAAAAACTTTTAAAAATTTAATCAACAAAACCAAACTAAAATAAAATTTAAAAAATATATATAAATAAAAATATTAATTTTTGATAATTGTTAAAATTTTTTTAAAATTTTTTTTTTTCCTTGGAAAAAGTCCGTAATTTTATTTCAAAAAGATGATCAAAATTACATATTGCACATGTAGTAGAATCAACAAGGATCCCTACATTTTCACATATTTCTGTCCCATATAAGCAAAAACAACAGCTTATTAAGAGCTGAACCAAAAAAGAGAAACCCAAAGAAAAACTTCGCCACAAGAAGATGGAGAAGACGTCTTCAGCTTCCATCAACCGAAACCCTCTACAGAAGAAATAGTAGATCCAAGTCTGTGGACGAGCAGCAAACTCAATGGATCTCCCAAACCGGCGAAATCAGCCAGCATCTCCTGATGAAGACAACGGCCAGACAAAAACCAGAGCACCGTCGTAGATGTGCGCCCCGGACCAAGAGCCAGACGCCTCCATCGACACCGACCACTAGTGACCCAACGCATCAGCACTGCTCCGCCTGTGATCTTTGCATCCAGCCGCATAGAACCGCCATTAGCCTGCCGAGAGCCCGAAGCTTCTTGGCGATTTGAAAGATGGATCAAGAAAACCGAAATATAGGTGCCGACGGCACCAGGTGCCAAGAAACTCCGGAAGAGTGCATTCTCTGCGGCCTGCGGCATTTTCGGGAGTTCTTTAACAAGAAATCTCTACTTTGCCGCGAGTTCTTGGACGAGGAGGCCCTACTTCCAAGCCAGATGCGATTGTCGAGCAAAGCCGTGCACGGAATCGTCAGTTGCCGGTTCATCTTTTGCTTCTCCGCAGGCTTCTGTCGAGAACCCTAGCCGGGCTTGGAGTTTTAACCTACAGTTCGTTCTGCATACCCTTAAACACGCCGAGGACCCTCCTTGGAAGATTTTCACTTGATTGACGCCCGGAACTTCACCACGTAACTAGCAGGTCGATTAAATACCTTCCAGAGCTCTGGGATCTTAATGGTCGAGTTTCTCAAACGCAGAAACCCTCCTCTGTAAATGTCTAGCAGACAAGACTGGGTGAAGGAGCCTCTTAAAGAGTAGCAGGTCGAGAGCACCACCAGATTGTTGGGTCAATCTAAGCATAGACTGTTACAGGGCCACCATGGCCGCCATGGCCGCCGAGCGAGCAAATTATTTTTAAATTTTAAAACCGTTTACTTATTATTTTATTTAAAATAAAAATAAAAAATTTAATCATCTAAACCAAAATGACATGAAGTTAAAAATGAAATTTTACTTAAGAATCCAACATGGAATATTATAATACATCTATGATAGAAATACTAAGAACTTATGAACTTAGTGCTAATTGGTCACTTTATACGTATGTGGCATGTAGATTGTTTTATCAAATAAATAAATGTATATAAACTTTTAAATATTTTACATGTATGTAAATTTGTATATGATTTCATATATATATATATTTCGTATAAGTCTTCGATTTATCAAAATTAAGTTAATATCATTTAGTTTTCTTTAATATGTTAATTATGAAACACTGAGAACTAATACATTCTAAATATAGAATGTTTTGTGTAAAATGTTATAATTCTTAAGGTTTGACATATAATGCAATGGACATACCGGTACAATCTAGGGGAAGATTGAAACTAAATTAGCATCATTGGAGGTAATATCAATTTGCATAGAAGTGGGTTAATGAGGGGTGAGAACACTATACTTGAGGATAAATCTCATCCCAATGCTTTCCAAGTTATAGTTTTTTTTTTTTTATGCCGGATCATATGTCGTATGCCTACGAGGTGTACCTCTTCTTATACAATTAGGCTATATCGTCGATGTTATACATTAATACTAGTCATGTGATGTCAACATTATAGTACCTATATAGATTGGTCTATGGATATATCATAGTAAATTATACCCCCATTTCTTAAATCCCTACATGTTCACAATAGATGGGATTTATCTTGCTCCAAACCACCTCCAAACACCATATTTTCCTTTATAGAAGGTTAGTTTATCACTAAATACCTATTGAAATTTGATTACATGTTTTTCCATACTAAAAACAAGTAATGCTATAATTAAGAATTAGCTAAATATTAAGAACTTGTTTATAGCAGGTCTAGCAATTTTCCTTTCAATAAATTTGCAGCAGATGGAGTACACCATAAAACTAGAGAGATATGTTCTCTCTATGGCATAAAAAATATAGAGGGACATTCACCAACAAACCTATTCTCAAAAGAGCATGACAATCTTTAGGAGAATTTGGCTAGCTCAGAATAGAACTATTTTCCAAAAATAATTAGAATCCCCCATAATCACTACAGGCAAAGCCCATAGACTAATGGCTGAAGCAATTACAACCAAAGGATTGAAAGGCCATCAAGTTCACTTGTTAGAAATTTAAAAGAATAATGGCTAGCAGAGACTCTCCTGGCTCATACCTCTTAGATTTATTCTAAGGTCCCAAGGATATTTGAAAGAGGATGACTTCAAATCTTGGCTACTTTATCTAAAGAAGCACAATTTTCTCTTTGACGGAGCTCCTAAGAAAAATACAAGGGTGGAAAATGTAGGGGGATCATTTTCAATCCTAGAGGAACTCGATAATTGAGTTACAAATGGGGCCTAGGCATAACAATGAATAACCAAGCAAAGGAATATGCCTTCTTCTAGAAATCAAGGTTGTAACATATTTAAATGTGTGAGAGTTGTCTATCTTGGGAGACTCATCTATCATCATTCAATTCATGAATAGTAACAAACTCCCAATTGATAACACACTTGCTAAAATTATTGCAAGAATCAAGAAATAACTATACATGTTTCAAAAAATCCAATTCTTTCACATCACAAGGAACCTCAACATGGAAGAAAAATCAAATACCAATAGCACCTCCATTTTGTTTGAAGGTATGCTAAAGAAAAATGGGGTGGTAGCATTTCAATGTTTCATGTTATCCCCCGGGATTAATATTTTTAAACTTATTGCATGTCAACCATATCTACCATGAAGACATGATTAATCAAGATTTATGCTTATAAAAGGAGGAGGGATGAGGATTTCAAACAAGCCCTACCTTCACACATGGTTATGTTAATGGCTCTCGATAGATATGAAACCAAGAAGATCAATCTCATTAACATAGTTGGGTGTTTGGGCAAGGAAGAAAGGCTGGTTATCAATGTGGGTATAAATGGTGTATGGAATTTGAGATCCTCTTATTGTAACCAGACAATCCATACATAGTCTCTGTCCATTGTATTTGTGTTTAAGTTTAGGTATTGGTATTTTAGGTACAAATATCCTCCTTCAAGGCTTGGAGGATTCAATTCCTAGGTACTATGTTTTTCAGGGAAATCTCCCATCCTATCTTGTATTTTTGTTGGAAATTTTACGAAACTTGGGTCTTCCATTGGAAACCATCTATTCCAATCCTATATTGTTTGAATTGGTGCAATTGGGTTAATGTTTGATAGCTACGTGTGTTCTTGGATTGAAGACAACTTGGTTCTTTCCTTGGTATCTATGAATGCAATTTGGGGAGTGTGTTTCCCTGGTCAATATGAGAACCTTCAACTCCCGGTAGGCACAATTACGAACTCCTCTGTAATAGTGGTGTCTTGTGGTTGAAGGACTATTCTCCTTGTTTGGATTGGGGTCTAAATAACATGTTAGTCGAAGTTATGGATGTCCATGGTCAATGTATCTCCCATCAATAAAATATTCAAAAAGATTATAGAATTATTTGACACCGTGACAACATCACAAATGGGAATAGAACCTCTATATTCTTTTTCACCGCTAAAGTTAATGATTTGGAACATCAACAAGTATTCCAAAATGTATTTCTAATTTACACTCTCATTAAGTAGAATATATAAGTGGAAGCTCTAGAAGAAGAATGCATCAACTTGAAAACATGGTTTAAAATGTATATAAAGGATTTACATCAATTGCATCCAATATGACAATCCTAGAACTCGGGGACATCAATTGAATCCAATATGATAGTCCTAGTTGGCTTGGTTATTGTGGAATACAAGGAAAAACAAATAGTGCAAAAACTGATGTAGGCAATGAATCTAGACAAGTTTGGTTGAGAGTATAGTTGTAGGGTTTTGTTGTTTAATTTTAATGATTACGCTTTTCTACATTGTTTGAATGATTAGGGAAGTAGAGCATGAATTTAAACACACACACACACACACACACACACACATGTATGTATCTTGATGTGTATTCATTGGTTACATGATTTTAATGATTGATATTTTTATAATGTTTTAATTATTGCACCAAGAACACCAAAGTGCTCTATAGTTTAGTAAGGGGAGATTTTGTCACTTAGGTAACATACATGATAACAAAAAATAAATTAAATAAAGTTATTAGGCATTATATGTCGCTTAATTTTAAATTTCACGTAAACATTTTAAAAAATAAAATCAACATATATGCATATTGAACCTATATCTATGGCTCAAATTTGTTGAGGTGTAATTTTTCTTTCATATAAAAAAAATTACACTTTAACAAGTTTGATCCCTTATGGTGCTATAGATCCAGCTTTAAGATGGATCTATACTAGTTATTATTTCTTGTAGGAGTTAAAATTAATCACAAGTAAATTATAAGAATCCCTAAGAAAATATAGGCATGGAATATGTTTTTTACAAAAATCCATGAGAGAAGAATGTAGAAAGCATTAACTAGAACAATTGCAACTAAATTCAAAAAATAGACAAGATGATTTTATGGGAAAACCCTTAAGGGAGAAAAACTACACACTAGAAAGTACACTTAATGTATTATTCAGAACTAACAAATGGTTACAAAAGATTGTAGAATTTATGTGCTCTCAACATGAGGTTTCAAAAGTGAGCTCCTCTCTCGACCAACTCAAACCTTGACTAATATGCTCATTCCATGATGCTTAGTCACAATGGAGTATATCGAACTATTAAATGGGCTTCATCATTTGTAATACCATGGATTATCCAATATTTGGGCTAATTACTCTATGACCAAATCAAAATTAACCTAACATAATGTACATTTTATAAATACTAATTTTATGAAACATAATGGAGAAGTTCAAAATAAATAAGAGAAGTGGAACTTGGAAGAAATATAAAAGTAATGTATTCTTTGGTAAGTTGATACTATACATTTTCATATTATGTAAAAAACAAGAGCCATGAGGTGGCAATGTCCGGACAATTGTTATGTTAATAGCTATTGCTTCAAGAGAAGCCATAGCTATTGTTTCAAGAAGGAAGCTATATAAATATAGGAATTTTGTGAAAAAAAAGCTAATTTCTTCTAGAACAATTTGCTTAAACATTTTATGGACAAAAAGTCCTAATTTCTTTTCTTGAGTCAATTGAATAGATGATAGCTTTAAGTCCTCTTTACACATTGGTTGTGTTATTTTTTTACCTTTTGTGTACAAAATATTATCTAATTTCCTTCATGAAGGTTATATATATATATCTGCTCGGAATGCTAGGTAGTGAATGGAGTGGGATGTTTATTTGTGGCATGGTCATTTTATTAATTTAGCACTGGATAACAAGCATATACAACCAATTGTGTTTTTAGGATGGTGGGATATGTTAGTGTAGGTGCAAATCTTCCCTTTTTAGGTTGGAGTGAGGAATTTATATGGTTATCGAAAGAATGCATCTTTGACGATACAAGCTTTTGCAATGAAAAGCACAATCTCTGTAATAGATACTTTGAAACAACAAGTTATGTTAATAACTCAACATAATGTAGTCTCCATTAAGCAACACAAAGTGCAGGTCTACGATGATTGCAAATAGTTTACTGCTTTCTCATACAACAGTGATAGTGGTAATCTCTAGAACATTTTGCAAAAATTAGCAAACTACACTATAATGAACTCAACTCCATCTTTGTTATACAATGTAATGCAATAGCTCTACAATAATTTACAATCTTTGTTTGTCATGCTTTAGAGAATTGTATAGCAATAGCTCTACAATAATTTACAATCTTTGTTTGTCATGCTTTAGAGGATGCAAATGAAATTTTCAATGACATAAAGAATGAATAACTTTAAAGATGCTTTAGATCGAGCCTAATAGAAAATGTTCATCATAGATATTTCAAGCAAGCACACTGTAGAATAAAAGTTCCAAATTCTCCATAAGCAGATTTTTTTTATTGCGTAAACAATTGACTTTGACGTAAAAGATGTTACTCCCATGCACAAGCCCAAAAATTCCACACAAAATTGATTTAAAAAAACTATCGACACTATTCACAATCTCTGTAAACAATAAAAACTCTGGATATATGCAAGAGTGGATAACACATGCTTGAGTGGACATGCAAGAGGAGTCAATATCTCTGTCATGCTCTCTAGTGGATGATCACTTTGATTCAATTCTTAAATCCGAACTCCCTGATGCCTTTCATTGATCAATTGCTAACCTCAGGTTGTGGGCTCCTTGTCCACTCTCAAAAGATTGAGACACTTTTGATAATCTTTACATATCAAGGATTTTGCTCTATGAGATTTCCTAGGTCGACCACAAAGGTCCTTTGGCCTTCTTAGGTTAAAGCCTCACGATAAAGACTTCTCCATGAAAAACACTACCTAAATCAATCCAACACGAAATAAACTAACTTTTGTGAGTGGCAAACGTCAAATTTGACAAAAGGCATGAGCCAAATTTCAAAAAATGGTGATGATACTTCCATCTGAATATTTGGACTTAAAGCACAATTGCTTATGTTGAAGGCCATGAAACTAATACCTTATCACATTATTCCACAACTGCTGCAATATTTTTCAACATTGCATCACGACTCTAATCACGTGCAACCAAAACTTCAGGATCAACACCAACTGTTCCTTGGGCATGACCAACAACAGCTGTTGCACTCAAGTCCCTCCAAAGACCAAGGATTTGTTGAGCCAAGTGCGGAGCTGCTGCATATGTCTTATTACTTCCTCACGTCCCTTCAATAAGAGGTAATCAACCCCGCTCTCCATAGATACTACATGGGCAACACTATTACTCGTTCATGAGACATCATTTCCCGTAGGTGAATTGATTCAAAAATCTTTAATCTCCGTCGACGTTATGCTATTTCTCTCCATGCCATACAGTAGAAAATGAGAATGTTTTATGAGAATAACTGCAACTTTTGGCGAACCTCTCTGACAAAACCCTTTGCAGCGTTTCAAAGTCCCTAGAGTGGCTGAGAACATAAACAAGTTTGTCATAAGTTGAAGTGTTATGTCGAAATCCCTGTTGTGCTTTGTCCCATTGGAAAAACCTCATAGCCGACCTTGGAGAACTTGTTGTATCCAATACCTTCTTTACTAGTCGTGGAGTTATCTGAACACCCAGCTGTGTTAGGGTTTCTTCCATATCTGCTTGCTATATTTCCTTAATAGCATCCACTAGCTTCCATTTCTTTTTTTTGGGGGTTTGGTGAATTTTCCCTTTCTTTGTTTCTGGGGTTTGGTGAATTTTGTTCAATTGAGGCAAAATGTTTTCCTCTTCTTCGCTATTTAGAGCTTGTGATCCAGGGTTTTCGTCCTCCACCAAGACTGCCTGATTTTCCTCAGGGATTTGAACTGCGGTGGATGCATCCTTTGAGTAAAATTTATGGCTCAAAATGAGTTCTTGCGATCGAGAAAATCTCTTACCGTTTTGGAAGGATTTGAGGCACTTGGAGTCCAGATTTTGGTGCCATTCCGGTGATGCAGGGCTCAACTGTTGAGGGCGCAGCTGGATTGTTGAGAATGCACGCCTGACAGAGGCCATTCCTGGCCAGTAATACTCATTGACAAGCTCAGAGAACTGAGCAAATATGAGCTTGGCTGTGGCATTTAGAGCGAGACGTACTCAAATTCAAATTTAAATTTCGAGAGGGGAGAAAAATTTAAATTATGTACCGCCATTACTAAATTCAAAAATTCGAGGTGGTATGTATGCGGTTGCATTCATGCATTACTCGATGGGCTCATGGACATGAGTGCGTGCGGTTGTATCCATGGTAATGGAGTAATCGCAATCCATTGCTGATGGATCTGTATGCCATGCACCATGGATCCATCACGACACGGATACGACCGAGTTTGATTACCGGAAAGAGAAAGAATATGCGGGGAGGTTGACTGTAAACCGTAGCCTGGCAGAGTCTTAAAGGCTTTGCTGCAGGCTGGATAGGGCTCGCCCTTTCATACATACGCTCATTTCCATAGCTGGACAAAATAGAACCTTCAATTTGCCTTGAAAACTTGGTCAACACGTTAAAGAAAACTTCATGAACAAGCCAAATAACTGTCGGTCTCTGCTCACTTCAGGTCTGCTTATAGTAAGGCTCATACCAGTGTACCTCCGCTTCAACCTCAAGGTTAATGAAAACCGAACAGCCAGACAAATGATCAACCGACAAAAATATTTGCATGGAATAAATACGTGGCAAATTATAATTTGCTGGATAGACGAGGAATCGTGAACAGTTGTATGGATCATCTTCAGTTGAATGAACCCTACGGCGTAATTATTTTGAACAAACTTTATCTGTAAACCCTTAGCTCAAATTGGCCAATCAAGGGCTCCCACATGGTAGCGTTTGGTTGGTCCACGGGTTGCACAGTCAACACATAGTCACCTACCACGTCAGTTGCACAGTCAACTACCACATCGACAGCAGTGCCATATCATATGCCACATTAGTTCCGTACTTCAACGTGTCCTGCCCTTGATGATGCCACATGTCACACTTGCAAACTTTTTGTTTGTTTGGGAAAAATTTGAGACCACCATAACTTTCTCATATGATGTCCGTTTGAGCCTGTTCAAATTGCGTTGGAAATCTCTCGATGAGATCTTTGACATGGATAAATTTTTGTTTGCATTTGAGAACATCAATTTTGATCAGTTGTGAGGATCCACCTGGATCATTGAATTAAATCCTTTTATATAATTTATGTGTCTTTATTATTCATTGTTGACTCCATATAAGGCATTGATCTCATCCATAAGGCTCATAGAAAAGTATTTGTAGGTGTGTTGGTGTGTGCAGGTGTTCTTCCTCCATTAGGGACTCTCCCTTGGGTTTAGGATTTGTTCAAAGAAGTTGAGGATTTAGGTCATGTTGACATTGGGACTAAACCCTCTTGTATGCTTACCATCACTAGCACATGGAAGACTTATCCTGCTTTGAAAGGGCTGCTAGTTTGAGCAGTAACATTTTTTGGCATTGTTGCCAGGGACCTCAAAGAAAAGTGACAACATTCTATTTAAGAGGGATTCCTGGGTTGAATCATTCATATACATACAACATGTACCACGTGGTTCAAGTATGTTCTTGTTTTGTACTTAGGTGATATTTGTTGATCTAACTTGACATATCTCTCCTAGTGACTCCAACTGAAGAAAATCGAAAAATAAGTACCCTACAAGGACTAGGCTAATCCAAGAGGTAAGTTTTACATTGTACTTTGATAGGATTTTTGTTAATGACCTACCCTGTAGGTCCTATCTTGTGACTACATTGATAAAAAATCAACAAAAAGTGTGATTCAAGGAGACCTCCAAAGATGATATGGAATCCTTTAATGAATCATGGATGTACCATAATTGGTTTGACACATTGGATTTCCACACATTTCAGGATATCCACATCCGTTGGATGTTGATAATGATGGGAAAGTGATTCTTCCAAAGTTTCGTGAATATGAGTATACAATATTAGTGCATCTCTTGATGTTCGGGGGATTTCTTGTAAAATCCAATATAATACATGAGAATGTTAGAATGAAGTTATTTGTGCTATCTCTTGATTTGAGGAATAATCAGGATGTCAGATACTGGTATTAAGATCTCCCTCCTAGAGGGTTTTCCTCACTTGGTCATTTGATCAAGGCATTCAACAAAGAGCGGGAACCTAATATGGATGAAGATATGAGGAAGGGATTGATTGACCATGTACGAGGAAAGATCTAGGAGGACATCCATGATGAAGATCGTGATGAAGAAATCAAAGAAGACGCTTTAGGTTTGAAGCTTGAAGACTTCGATCCACCGACTGCTGCAGAAACAAATATCCTCTTGATTTATCAAACCTTCCAAGGTATTCAGGTGAGTTTCCAAAGACATTCTGGTCATCTTTTTCATGATTATGATGATGATGTTGAAGACCATGTCGAGAAGTTTATGCTATTAGCTCCAAAACATGGTATTAAGGAAGAAGATGTCTACATGACATTATTCGTCCTTCACCTGGAAGGAAAGGCCCGTGCTTCGTTTGCAAGCCTAGTCAAAGGAAAAATATCCTTCTTTACAGAGTTGATAGAGACATTTTGTAGCTATTGGTGTCCAAAAAACGTAGGAGGTAGATGTCTCATGTGGAGTATGCGAAGGGCTTATTCAAGAAGGAAGAGCATGTGGATCTTGTTGAGTAGGTACTAGAAGAGCATGAGGCAGTCCTTTTCGAAGAAGTTCACGATGAAGATCAAGCCTCAGAAGGCCTACTTGAAGGAACCATTAATCAAGATATTGTCCTAGGCCTTATGTCTAAATGTAATTCTAAAGACAAAGATGATGGCACTTCGAGAAACGAATACCTAGAAGCTCTAGTTGAAGAAATTGAAGGACACAAGGAAATGGTGAGTTCTCCTTACCCTCATGGAAATGTTTCTTATGATATCTCGGGCCTCTTGGAGGAAAATAAGAGTATCCTTGAAGATGATTATTATTGGGAGTTCTCGGGTCCACCGAGCTATGATTCTTCAAGACCTAGTAGTATTGTTTCCAAGCCCTCTAGTTGCACATATTTCGAAGAAGAAGTTTATGAGCCTTTCCTACCATTCATAGAAGAAGAAGAAGAAGTTAGTATGGATCAGGATGAGTTGGATTTGTGTACAAATTTGATGAAATATGAATAAGTCTTAATTCCATTGAGGAAGGATATTGAATACATAATCGATGAAAGAAGGTTTGCTGAAGATAATCGTGAGAGTAGTGTAAATCTTGAAGACTTGGGAAGACATACCTTTCAGATCTCTCATAGTTTGGTTCAACTGTCCTTGTCAGCCATTCATGATGATTGGATTTGATTCCCATTGCTATTCGATATGATGAATGTATATCTTTTACCAATAAAGATGCAAATGAAAAGTTGGAATAATTGGAGGGATTGATCTTCGATGAGATCTCTCAGGATTTAGTACAAATTTTCTCACCGATCATCAAGGACCATGTAGGATTTCATATGGAGACTTCCTTTGCAGATATTGAGCCAATGGGTTTACCCTCTCCTAGGGTGGTTCATGATTATTATTCCCAACGATGTCTCTTAGGAAGCATTGCATATGATAAGCATCCATTTCTATCCAGTAAAGGTAAGTTTTCAATGATGCATTTCAATAGAATTGAAGAAGGTATGTGGGAAAGTATAGTATTTAATTCTCCTTACCATGATATCTGTTATTTTTCTTTTCGCTTAAAACTTGGAGATACAAATTTAGAGGATAATAATTTCAAAATTTTAAAGCATATTGATACTGAAATTATTTTTAGAAATTTCAAGAAAGTGTTTGCATGTCCAAAAGAATGCTTGAACAGGTGCAGGGATACATTATAGTTGGCCCTAAAAAATCATCCATAAAATTTCTATGGTTCATCATTGCAAGTGATTTCCCAAGTTCATAATAAGATAGCCAGTTTCTTGCAGCCGAATTTCACATAACAAATATATGATGACGATATTGTATACCTGATCCTGGTACAGGCATGGATAGATAACACTTGAAAAAGTAACCATCCTCCATGGCAGAAATTTGAAGGTAACTAGGCTGCCATGCTTTTCCATCATTCTAGTTCCATTTCGACAAAGATAATGACATGTACTCAGCTCATCCTTGATGTAATTTTGTCCTGGATTGTTTCCAAATACAAAGGAAGAAAATTTGGCAGTATACTCAAGTGGCTACAATGGTGGTATGATTTCACTTGACCTTCTATGTTATCATAATTATGGTAGGTAGGTATAGTTTAATTTGAGTTCAGCATTTACTGTTACTTATGCATTGCACTTGTTGTTATCTCATTTTGATTTATATCAGATTTCATTTTGAACAAGGCAAGACGAAAGTGTATGCCTCTGATGCATTTAATGTCTTTGTTGTTAGATGTGTGTGTAATTCTATAGGTACCCAAGAGATTATAAGGAGTTCTCATACACTCTCAAGAAGAACGCATGTCCTGTAGTTGGAGCCATCTATTACGCCTCAGTGTATCTGCATCGTTCGTAGTCAGGTTTACTAGAGTGAGGGGTTAAATTTTTTGATGTAAAATCCAAGTTGAGGCATAGTGTTGATTTGGGGCTAAAAACCCTTAATTATGTCATGGATGGTATGCTTGATTTCCACCTCCAGGAGGTGCTCGCCTTGTAGGGGTTGGTTCCCTTGGGGGGATAATCAGTTGAATTCATGACCAAACTCATTTATTTTCCATGTAAAACGTGATAGCACTTTGTAAAGGGATTTGTACCCTATCTAGCACACCTTATTTTCTCACTTGGACCTATTTTACCCCTCCTCTAGGATGTGTTACCCACAAATTGTACTTCCTTATTGAAGAATCCTACAAGGATAATGAAGGAGGATGTTGAGGGTACACATCTGTTGGTGTTAGTTTGGGCATGACATCCTCCTTTTGACACACCTAACACTTGGTGTAGCCTAATTTCACTTTATTTACTACTTATGTCATTTAGAGATATTTTATTGTTATTATGAGTGGTTTAGTCCCCAAAGCTATGGGTGAGGAAGCCAAATGTTATATTTTTCACATTATCTTTTAGGCTCATAACTTAAAATTAGGTGAGGCTAGTCTCATAGAAATAATGCCTCCCTCTCATTGTAAAAGCACAACAAAATATGGGTTCATTATGAGAGATTTTCTATTTCTCTTGGTTTATTGGAGGTCTTGATGCCATGCACACCTCTCTTTGGATGATATTTATTTCTTGAAGGTTGATTTGATGAAGTTCTAGGGTTTCTTTTACACATGCTATTAGTTGATGCTACATAATGTTGTAATAACTCAAGCACAAAGGTGACCTAAGGCGCTATCTTGCTCATCTTTGTTAAATGCTGGTAACTTACACTTCTAACATAGTTTAATGGTGTTTTTATGGTGCATTATTCTAAAGTGTTAGGGTTTCTTACTTGTATTTTGTCAACCTTGCGTGAGGAGAACTTCCTTTCATAGGAGCTCTCCATTGTTACTGGGCCTTGGACTTCTTTTCCTTCCCTAATTAGGCTCTTCTACCTAACTCTTATGGTAGCTAGTTGTTTCCCTAATTGCAATTATTGAAAGCCATTCTAATAGAGGGACATTGGTATCGATCTTGAATTCCCTCGGGATTGAGACAAGAATCATATGCCCTATCTTTTCAACAAATTTGTATCTCTTTTATCAATTCACATGCCTTTTATTTCACATGCATCTTTATATATTGAAAAACCCTAAAATATAATATTGTTGGAAAAATCCTAAAAATCTAAATAAATTCAAAACTTCAAAAATAGCCCCGAGTTTGTAATTCCGGTCCACCCATCAAATTCGCCCTAGTGGATTTATCCATAGATCTCTGAGGGCGTCCTAATTTGCCTTGATGCATTGGGAAACATGAAAGTTCCCAAATAAGGGTTTCTGCATGGTTTTTTACAATTCTGACTGGACCATCAAGTGTTCCCTAAGTCACTTGATCATCTCCCCTTTAGAGTGCACTGTCATGAGGTGGTGCCTTGGGAAGTGTGAAACCTTTCCTTAGGATTTGTGAAGTGTATTCAAGTAGTAATATTTATTGATATTGATTGGTAGATTGAATTAACTACTTTTACATTATTTATGTGTCTTTATTATTCATTGTTGACTCCATATAAGGCACTGATCTCAGCCATAAGGCTTGTAAAAAAGTATTTATAGTTGTGTCGGTGTATGCAAGTGTTCTTCCTCCATTAGGGACTCTCCCTCGAGTTTAGAAGTTACCCAAAGAAATTGAGTATTTATGTCGTGGTGACATTGGGTCTAACCCCTCTTGTATGCTTACCATCACAACACATTTTACAACCTGATGAGAACTCTATACTCACAATGAGAACTCTAGCCCTAAAAATCCATTTTGTGTGTGTCAAAAACACCAAAATTGACCTTCAAATTGAAAAGTGATGCTACCGGTAGCACTCTTTTTTGCTTCAAGGTTAAAAATACAACCATTGCCTTAAAAACCCATTTTGTTGCTAACAATAGCCTTAAAATCAACCCTTGAATAAAAAACTAATGATACTAGCCGCACATTGGTTTTTTCAAATGCTAAAATTATAACTTGTTTGAAAACACGGACTTAACAATCAATGTTATTGGTAGTAAAATCATAAAATCAGCCTCTTAATTGAAAAGTAGTGCTAACATTGCAACATTTTTGAAACCATGCCCTTGAAAAATAGGGCCTTCCCTCTTCGTGGCCATCACTTCTCCCTCCTTGTTTTTATTTATTTTTAATCATTTTTTAAACATTTATATAAAATAAATAAAAAATGAAATTTTTGATTAAAGAATGAAATATTTATTTAAAAAATATATATTTTTAATTAAAAAATTGAAATTTATATAAAAAAATTTATTAAAAAATAAACATTTATTAATTTAAAAGAAAAAAACATATTAAAAAATTTAAATATTTATAAAAAACATTAAAACATTTAAAAAACATTAAAAATTAAAAATAAAAATAAAACCAATTTTTTTTTAAATATTAAAAAAAAGCCTAACTACTGCCTCTCCACCTCCCCCCTCCACTAAATGCAACTTATAAAAAAACAAGAACTATTTAGAGTTCTCGTTAGGTTGTATAATGTGTTTCACTAGCACAAGGCACACTTAGCCTACTTTAAAAGCGCTCATAGGTTGAGCAGTAACACATCCTACAACTTCAATCGTGGGCCATGTATATGCCTAGAGGTTTTACTTGGATTATTATGACTTTATTGATAAGCTAACTAGAATTTGGACTTATTATACACTTGTGATCATCCAATATATGTCGTGAGTAAGAAATTTGCTTAGTATGGAGTATAGATCACAACCTCTCCCTTGGTTCCATACTTGGCCTTATCCACCTTCCATTCATTCACCTTGTTACAAAATCATGTTGAATTGGATATGACTAAGTAACTCAAGGACCCTCCCCTTTGTGACATTTTTGTTAGGATGGCCTCCATATCTTTCCCTGGTGTCTCAGCTCTGGTGTGTGTGGAAAGGCTTTCTGACCCCGTTGATCTCTTTCTAGTTGTATATCCTTATGGATTGAGTGCGAGCTAAGATTGGCCTAGTCACCAGAAGTGTATCACTGAGGTTTGAAACAAGTTTCTCCATCTTTGAAATTGGTTAGTGACTGGAAGGGTAGGTACTCCTTGAACTAAGAGGTATTGCCTATTTCCTCTAAACAAGCATTATTGTGGCAACTTTGTTGCACCTATGGACGATGGCTGGTAGGGGAGCTAAGGCCATGTCAGAACTGGTTCCCATAAGGAAATCCAAGGTAAATACCTTTAAGTCATTAGCTAACTAAAGGATTTCAAATAAAGAAAGTGCTTCAAAAAAATATCCAAAGAAAGAAAAGGCATCAAAGAGAAAAATGAAATTGAAAAGCAAAATGTGAAAATGAAATACAAAGGGGTCCTTGCTAGAGTCTAGGGGATACCTTCTAGCACATCATCCATTTGTGAGACACCTTGTTCCCTAGTATTTTTCAAACTAGCAAATGTCATAGAGACTCTCTCTCTCTCTTGTATCCAAGAGTGACTCAAGTCTTCCAATGATCAATCCTCCACTTGGATATCCCATTGACTATTGACCATCCATCCACCCAAGGAGGGAGGATGATATATCTAATGCATTATGATGGTTAAAATACAAATGGATATGTATATAAGACTTTTACTTATACTCATTACTTTGTTATGCACTTGTGTTGTATCTATTTTCTGTACCAAATTTCAAATGGTGATCACTTGTGTATAGGCCCTTATATTTAGTTGCTTGCCAATATTTGTCATGATTAAGTGTTTTTCATCCTCTAGAGGCTTAGTATATGGTCCATACATCAATTTGCATTTTGGTCAAATTTTGGCCAAGTTTGACTTTTTGATTTGGTCAAACCTAGGTTTGACCTTATCAAAGGGACCAAATAGTAGCATGAGACATTCACTCAGGAATCATTCATCATGTTTCGTCCGTTGGAGGCCAATTGGACCCATCCAAATATCATTTACGACATTATTTGATTAATTTTCTAATTATGGAATTATTTCCCTAAGTTCAAAATTTTAGTCTAAGTTTAAATTTAATTATTTGGAGTTGATTTAAAAAGACATATTGCACATTGGATTTTTTCATGAATTTGACCCACACAATGGTTTTTAGGGTCAAGGAATTCAGCCATGGCATTATATTTTCATTTTGGGCAACGAAAGACAAGGATCTAATTAATGATGCATTATTAAATTTTATTCTAAGGTCCAATTTAAAAAATGACTGCGGTTTTATATCTATAGCAGGGAGATTGCAGAAAGGAAAGGTGGTGACTTGGGTAACCTTGAATTATGTTCCTAGACACATTTCTATAATTTCCTTGGCACAATATCATGTTCTCACTTGATTTTTGGAATATCTCACCAAGGGGGGGTGCACTCTCTCTCATGGGGGGTGCACTTGCTCACTTGGGAATGAGGAAAAGAGAAGGGGGGTGATATAATGGTGGAAAAGATCACCAAGGGGACCCATTAGGAGCCCCAAACAATGTAATGAATTTATCACTTGTGAATTATTGTAACGAACATAGGATCATAGAGGGAATTCACCTCCCTCACCATGATATTCATTTTCAACACTTTGTGAAATTTGTAAATGAGAAATTATCTCATCCGTTGATCTATTGTACTCATCTTCTAATCTCACCCCTTGATCAATTTGGATAGGGATTTTTCTTACTCTCACTCTATAAAAGAGAGTGGGCCACCATTTGTAAAGGATCTTTGGCTCATTTCAACAGAAGTACAAACTGGAATTTTGTGTTCAAATCTCTTTGTTTTCGAGTGATGTTGATGGATATTTTCTCTTTCCAACCTATGCTAGGTGCTAGATCTTAGTTCCAATCTTTCTTTGGGAACATTTCTGTGTTTGCATGTAGGAAAGGAGAGCCAAGTTCGCCTCATGCACCCTGGTTGTCTCAATGAAGGGGTTTTTCTACCTATGAAATTGATTTTCCCTCAAGCTTTCAATTTCTTGCTATTCCTCTAGTTGATTTGCATGTCTTTTTCATTTTTTCATACTAAGTTTGATTTGGTTCAGTTTTTTCACTTACTAACTCATTTTTTGTGTGGCAGGTTGAGGAGAAATTTTTTCCAAGTGCGTCCAAGAAAGAAAGGATTTTTTTCCTTGTTATGAGATCTATTCAAAAGTTGTTAGTGTGGAGAGAAGACTAGAAGGAAAAGAGCCTGTAGCGGTAGTCATAGCAGAGGATTTTAGTGTTACAAGTTTGGAAAAAATTGTCAAAAACACCTCCGCTACAACCTCCGCCATGTGAAAATCCTCACAGCAGATCTAAGAGATGATGTATACCTCACAAGAGTAATTATGATTAAGCAGGAAAATAGAAGAAGAGTGATTAATGCAGTATAATGAGCAACAGAATAATATGGTACAGTAGAACTCAGATAGAAGCAATAATACTTCACACACACTGGTTAATTAATCACAATATGGACAAATAAATAGTACAATGGTAGAGAGGATTCGAATGCCTAAGGTGGCAATTCGAATTAGGCTCTCAGAGTGATCATAAGATCAATAGAGTGTCATCAGAGCACAACTAGGTGTCCTCATGATCATCAGAGCACAACTGGAAGTCTTCATCATCATCAGTGGAGTCATCAATGCTCAAGTAACTGTCAACCATTAGTCAAACTAACTATGGTAGGTGTAACTCAGTGTAAACTGAAGACAACTGGACTGGTAGGTGAAGAAGGGCGAGTTGCTCCCTAAAATCAAGGAAGAAGGGCGCATTAAGCAACTGGAGGGATAAAACTGAATAGTGAGAAGCTCCTGGGGGCTGGCTAACTGAGGGCTAGGTGCTGGACTGATGACAGGGATGCATGCAAACCCTAAAGGTGCATGCATGACTGAAAATGTAAATGATCAAAATACTGGTGGGACTAGGATGGAGTATAGGGATATCCTAACACCCCCCCTTAATCCATCCTGGGCCCTGTTAACTAAGACCAAAGGTCACCCAATACAATGAATAATAACAATCAATAAACCAAGGAAGTGGGAAAATTTCATGGGAAACATACCCCCTCCTCAAAAAATAGACTATAAGACACACATAAAAATAAATGCTCCAAACTCAAGCAGGTGTGATGCTTGGTCATATGTCTGGAGGTATCTTCTTCTTGGGAAGAAGTGGATCATGCTCAAAAAGCATGTGCTTGTACTTGCTCTTCAGATCGAATGTGATGAGAACAATTCCAACAGTATGAGAATGATCCTTGAACCTGTGATTCGAATTAGCTGAGGTAGGATCAAATCTGTGAAAGTACATATAGTCTTTTTTCTTCTCCTTCGAACCACAATGGGTGAGATTGTGCCAAAAATAACTATTACATGTTTGCTTGAAATCAAAATCAGATTTAAGACTTTCAAAAGAGTTTCTTGAGATCTCCTTTGAACCAGCAGGGGTGAGATCAAAACTATCATATGCATGAGAAATTACCCCAAGCAGTAATTGCTTAGAACCCAAATTAGATACAAGACTTGAATCATGGTTTCTTGAGATCTCCTTTGAACCATGAGAGGTGAGATCAAAACCAGTAGATGCATGAGAAATATTCCCAAGCGAATGGCAATGGCCATATTCTTCAATGACCTTCTGAAAGCATGGAATTATGATCATATAGTAGTATAAAAGAGGAGATAACTGGAGAGGAGTGAATGCATTACCTTCAATAGTTGTTTTGACCTCCAAAATAATCACGTGATCGTGATGCAAACCAATAGACTCTGGTGCAAGAGAGGATTTAGGACCTTCTGCAATATCTAGAGTGTGAGCTGGTACAGAAAGAGAAGAAAGTTTGAGCATGAGTGGAGAATCTGCAAGTTCTTTGTCAACAAATTCAATATGAGATGATACTGGTGCATGATCTGAGAGACCATCAAGGGGAGCGAATGCATCACTTTTCTTGTTCTCGAAAGGGTTTGGACCAATCCCTTCATTCTGTCTGCCAAATCTTTCATCCAGGTAGGCCCATAGCTCTTTTGGAGATTCAACATCATCAATGAATTTATGTACCAAGCATCGAGACATAGCAAGCATCATGTTTCCCATGGATCTGTCACCATTATTTAACCAGTCAATATTTTATTCAAAGGATTCGAACTCTCTCTTAAAACAATAATCAAAGAGACCATTTCTCTTCAAATGTGCTATCATCTTTGGTTTCCATTCATCATAGTTGAATGGAGAAAGAGGATCATAGTTGAATGGAGGAGGATAGATTTCTTCTGAATACATGGAAGCTGTAGAGGACCTGCAAAAAAAAATAGAATAACTGCAACTGCTACTGCTGCACTCGAAATCTTGGTAATAACCTGCAAAAAACTCTCAAGAATGGAGATAAACAATACTCTCAACATGCTCTGATACCATGTGAAAATCCTCACAGCAGATCTAAGAGATGATGTATACCTCACAAGAGTAATTATGATTAAGCAAGAAAATAGAAGAAGAGTGATCAATGCAGTATAATGAGCAACATAATAATATGGTACAATAGAATTCGGATAGAAGCAATAATACTTCACACACACTGGTTAATTAATCACAATATGGACAAATAAATAGTACAATGGTAGAGAGGATTCGAATGCCTAAGGTGGCAATTCGAATTAGGCTCTCTGAGTGATCATAATATCAATAGAGTGTCATCGGAGCACAACTAGGTGTCCTCATGATTATCGGAGCACAACTAGGTGTCCTCATGATCATCAGAGCACAACTGGAAGTCTTCATCATCATCAGTGGAGTCATCAATGCTCAAGTAACTTTCAACCATCAGTCAAACTAACTCTGGTAGGTGTAACTCAGTGTAACTGACTGTAAGTAAGTGTAAATGAGTGTAAACTGAAGACAACTAGACTGGTAGGTGAAGAAGGGCGAGTTGCTCCCTAAAATCAAGGAAGAAGGGCGCATTAAGCAACTGGAGGGCTAAAAATGAATAGTGAGAAGCTCTTGGGGGATGGCTAACTGAGGGCTAGGTGCTGGACTAATGACTGGGATGCATGCAAACCCTAAAGGTGCATGCATGACTGAAAATTTAAATGATCAAAATACTGGTGGGACTAGGATGGAGTATAGGAATATCCTAACACGCCAATGGTAGCGAATTTTTTAATCGAGGTTATTATGGATATATTTTTTAATCGAGGTTATCACCAGTGCGTTTTGTTTAAATTGTGCACACTAGTGCGTGCATAAACACAATGCATTGGTGATGTACGATGTAAAAATATGCACCGTTGCACTCAAATAGAACAAGCACCTGAAAGAGCCAAATTTCAATGTTGCACTTGTTCCTGCGTTTAGATTTTACACACAGATTCTTATGCACAAAATAAACGCACCGATGCGATATGTTACATCATACGCACCAGGCAATTTTTAATATTTTTAAATTTTACTGGTGATGTCCATTTATAAGACTGCAATGGTGCATTCCATTGTAAAATGAATTGGTGCTTACAAACTATCAAAATAACCTAGTGCATTCCATTGTAAAATGCACTGGTGCTTACAAACTATCAAAATAACTTGGTGCATTTAAAAAACTAAAACACACGGGAACGCTTAAACACAAAAAAAGAACTAGTTCGTATAAGCTTTGATAGTTATCGGTGCGTATAAACCATTGACATGCACCCGTGCTATAAAACAACTAAAACACACCGGATAAGCCTTCTGGCATGTGGACATTCTTATTTTTAAAATTTAAGAGTGAGTTTAATTTACATTGGAGTGTTGGGCCTATCGTTGACATAAACACACTAGTGCGTATAGTTTGGGTAGGTGCACCGGTGCAACATAAATCATCAAAAGCACTGCTTATGATTCTTTGAAAGGTGGCTACTGACATTGGAGTCATATATATATATATATATATTATTTTTTATTTTTTAATTCCATTATTCATCTGAAATTGAAAGATTTTTTTATAGTACTATTCATTTCAATTTTAATTATTACGTTTGCTTGGATTAATTTCTTATATCATAGATGCGATCATCTATTGTAATATTTAATCATCCATACATTTAATTACCAATGTGCCATTTCACATAAAACATTTGACAATAACATTAAAGAATGCAATAGAATAATTTATTTTATTTTATTAGATATCAATAAGAGTGCCTTTGTCATACAAAATAGGACAACATAAAGATAACAATAATTAAAATGTCAACATGCATGTAATTGTTACACTTATTGGTAACCCATTGTTTTCAATTCAGACACTATGTCTAGTACAGTATTATACAAAATGTCTGATTTTGACAGACAATTATTCCAAAATATACAACAAGGTTCAACAACTTGCATTAACATCAAAATTAAATATGGATCATCATTTTTCGCTGGAACTATTATCGATGCTCGAGTCATTGCATCATTTGGGTTATTTGGCCTATTTTTTTGTTGATTGGATCGATTGTTTTTCTCTTCTTCAACTTCCATCTGCAAACATAAAAATAAAATGTACTGAGTGTATCTACATTTCCGGGAGCAATGAAAAATAAAATCAACAGTATACAAGAATGTAAATTGAAAGGCGACGTACCATAGAAATAATTGAGTCATGAATGGTACACATTCTTTCAAAACCAAATCTCATGCCTTTTATCAACAAGTCTTTTATTGGCTCCACTCCATACTTTGTTTCCTGCAAGTTTTATGCCACTGCCACAAATCATAGACTTAATATAAATTATTTTTGTTGTTTTATTAATTATAAAATGAGAGAAGTAAAAAAATATATATACTTACAAAATCCACAATTAATTTTTGATACGCCAACATATACTCACAACCCTCACTTAACCCATTTCCAATTAATTCTTCTGATGGCTCCTCTTTGTATGTTAAAACCTATTTCAAGAAATCCAGGGATTGATAGTGAAAAAAAACAAAATTAAATATACAAATAACAACCACTACAAAATCTTAATTTCTTATAAGTAAATCACAAATATGCTCAAAAACTTTGCTATCAACCCCTTTTTTCCTTGTCGTCCTGTCTTGTGTGTTGAATGGGTTCCATTTTGTTTTCTTTTCTACAACAAGTTAAGCAATTGAAAATTGATATTTAATGTTGAATTAATTCATCTGATGCACATAATCCTAAAAATCAATGATTTCATATATTTGAAGCACGTTGTTGTTGAGATGGATCCTCCTGCGATGCAATTATGTCCATTTCCTTGACCATACCCTTGTACACTTTTTTGGATATCCCTACTAGCACATTTCTCATATCACCTCCTTCATCCGCTAGGATTTTCATAATCTTCCTGGAAATGTAAAATGACATTAAACTATTTTTTTGTTGATATGAAAAGTACATATAGCATATTTAAAATTATTGAAGGAATGACGCTTTGTAGTAGTTATAGATACATATTCTACATAAACATGTTTAGGAATATTACTTTTTGAATGATTCTTTTTTTTGTTGTATGATTTTTCTAGTGCAAGTCTAATAGGTCTCATTGACCATTGCTTTGGGAACACCTCTTGTAGTTTAAATATCACCCGATTCTTTGAATAATTTGATTGGTTTCTGTATTGTAAGTGAAAAGTATGTCTATACGTTATTTCCACTATATCCCTCATAGTATTATAAAATTCTTTGACCCTTCTATTAACTTCCAACACCACTCCAGATGAGCTAAGGACCAATTGATCATCATTTGCATCTTGCATAATTTTTTTTCTTACGATGACATTGAATTCCGTTGCTGTTAGTCCCTGCATACCATTCAACATATGTGAATTAGATTATTTGAAATATATTAGTGAATATTCTTAAGTACATTATTACTCAAATTTGAAGAAATAATTCATATTGACTTATTTTTTATTCACCTGATTCATCTCTATGGAACTTTTCCATCAATGTTTTACGCTCTTTTGGACTTAGATTGGTAAGAATATTTTCGAGCTTCCTCATTTTTTGGCTCTGCATGTCACACATTAACCAACACATATTAGTTAATTTTACAAATAATTCAAACAAATTAATTTAAATACATAAATTAATTAAAAGCACTTTCCTTGTTCGTAATTCTGGATGTGCTCCCATCATGTTGACTAAAGTTGTTCATTGAACTAATACCATGTATTTTCTAGCCATAAAAAACTTCGACCATTAAATACAAAAGCTATCAATATATTATACAAATAAATTACAGACCTTCAAAAAAGAAAACAAGTCCAGTATCAATGTGCTTTATCACATAAAACACCTTGGTCCGCTATATCAACACAAGTGCATCACGAGCAGCTAAAAAGTATTTAATGTTTTATGAAAATTAAAAACGAAAAATAAAAGTATTCGTATAAACGCACTACGAACAAAGAACCGATCAATGGAAAACGATTATTGTGTTTTTATAAAATAAAACACCACGTGTTGCATATCATATCTGATGTGCTTTCCTTATACCCACACTTGTGCATTACTGTAATACAAACGCATCGATTTTGACGCATGCATTTTTTTATTGAAAAATAATTAAAAAAAAACTTACTAGAGAGGACATGGTTACGGATTTGACCCAAAAAGTGGCCCCATCTCACCCTACACTTTCTATATATAATCACATGATCAACAAATCTAAAATCCCTAAAAGGTGAAATCGTAATTGTGTATAACAATAGAGGGATTTAAACCCTAATGTAAAATATAGTAGCCACATAAAATGAAAAGAAGCAACTAGAAAATAAGGGTTGCAACATTGAAGGTAAGTGTAAAGTTTTTTTTCTAAATCTAGTTAAACTCTAAATAAGGTAATAAGATCAACAGTAATATTTACATACTTGAAATTTTTACTATGCAGGGTTTTATTTGATTCACCATACCTAACAAATTTCAATCCTCAGAATAATCTATTTGCTTCAAACTCCTTCCACGTAAGTATCTCTTCCAAAACTCTCCCTTGATTTTTTCAGCAAAATAATGAATTCATGTTTAGTTTTTTTTATTTTCAATACTATTTAGAATTAGTTTTTGAACTTAATTGCCGCTCTTTTTTTAGTTTAGGGAAAAAATAGCTAGTGCGATTTTTTTTTTTTTAATTTTGATTTTCGGCATTCCAGTGCGCTTGTGGTCATGCCGCACTGGTGCGGTCATATACGAAACACACCGGACCTTTGAATTTTATCGCATGCTATGGTGCGTGTATAATTAGGATGCCTCGGTGCGCTTATTTTTACGAAACACACCCTCTTGAAAAATGTTGTAAAATGCATGTATAAATATCCGCTACCAAATGTAGCAAATATTTTCTACCGCAAGGGCTTTTGCGGATGTTCTTTCATGGTGCGTTTATAGTTGTTACGCATTTGGTATATGTGGGAGCATCGATGTGTGTATATTTGAATACACTCACCGGTTTAATTTGTAAATCCTCATGTGGTTTTATATATCTATTTAAAATTATATATTCATCTCAAATGTTCTTTTAGTATTCAACCATACCAATTACAATATTTCATAGTATATATATGTTGCTTAAACTCACCTTATTCTTACAAAATGGTTTCCAAATTATATTGGAAGTTAGATTGTAATATATTTCTTGAAATTTTTTTAGGACTGTAGAGACGTATATTGATTTCTAATTTCGCTCAAATGCAAGGACAAAAGTTTGTAGTATCAAATGACCAATTCTTCATATTCCATCTCATTCCATCTTTTTCAAAGTTCGATGAGTTCACCCTTACCATCCCTAGTAAGTTCAGGTTTTATTTATATTTTGACTATTTATTTGAATTTATGTTATCCATGTGAATATGAACATTAATTTATTCTTTATTGCAGGATCCCGATTCAGGTTCGTTTCGGATGCATAAGACATTCCACCAATTTCAAAACGTTGCAATGTCTTATCAGGAGAAAGATACCACAAGTAGTTTGTAGATGAAAATGGGTAGCTGCTTTACATCACCAATTGTAACATACCATCTTCAAGCCGCAATCCTGCTTCATCGATGGTAATTCGTCATGAGCTAGAACTCTTTTATGACACCCCAGTAGCCCGTGGTTATTCAAATATTGTTAAATACAAGCATAGTATTTCCATGTATAGTATGTGAATGAATGGTTATGTTTTTGGAAACTTTAACATGAAGAACCTGTTATATATAGATGGACGTCCACGCACTCATGGGAACATTGCAGGGTTAATAAATAGTTCTAGGTGCTCTTTATTTTATGCTAATTGTTCATTTGAGGAACACTTCAATGACCAAGGGTTCTTTATGAAAAGGAAAGCGTCCATATTTTTTGTTGTACATGCAATACGTAGTTTGTCTCCTGGTGACAAGTTGTTAATAAACTATAACTTTCGTAGATCACCAACCGCTCGTCAGAGGTTCCTTGCATTGGGATTACCCTTAGACGTTCCCTTGGGGCATAAGACAAAAAAACATTGATTAATTGTATTTGTTAATTTTCAATGGGAGTCATATTAATGTATTGCTCAGTTTGAAATTGTTGGAGCATTTTCAACCCACACATCATTTATTTGAGTCTCACAGCTTAATTTTCCACTTATCCTAAGTATTTTGACTCAATCATGTGCTTACACCATCAGCATATCACAATTTAAGTAAACTGGGACTCCTCCTACATTCTAGGAGCCAACTGGGCCATCAATTGAGCCTCCTCCACCATTCAGGGGGTGATTTGCATGACTAATGCGCACTACTCAGTCCAATTGACAACATTTACTAGTTCATTCAACCAACTGGAGACTAGAAGGCGCCTTACCACACTGGTTGACTTCATCTGGTGTTATTTTCACCTATTATTCAGTTAACTGCAGACAGAAAGGTGCCCTACCCTATTTTTGGGCAATCAGTTGAGTTTTGAATCAGTTAGACTCAGTTGGACAGTTTCAGAGTCAATTTGAGTTAGTCTTATGGTATTTAAGTGGTTAACTGATGTTCCGAGTGGTGTTAACTTCCAAGTAAGCCACTCTCACGCATTCGATTCGAATGACCACTCTGGAATTCGAATTGCTTGGCTTATTGTAGCCATTGTTACACATTGTAATGTATCTTCTGAGTTTATGATAATGCATGAACTGCTGCAAACCTTTTGCACAGTGTTTTCACATATTATTTATCGCATGCATCTCTAGTAACTGTTGCACTTGTTCCATAGATCTGTTGTGCTTTAATTTTACATGGTATCAGAGCCATGGCAGGAAAAGGCAACTTTTCTATAGTGTTTCTGTTCTTCTACACTAGTGATTCCGCACTTCTGCAATAGTGATTCTGCACTTCTGCACCAGTGCTCTCTGCACCAAAAACACATATGAAGCTTGAGCAAGTTTGCTAAAAAATATTCCAACTCTGCACCAGAAGCCGAAAGTTTTCCACATAATTCCTGGATATTGTGCATCTGACTCTTCAATCTTGATTGATAGTCTATGGTGGGTGTGATGCAACTTGAAAAGTGCAGGTTGTCAACCTAAAAAGTTTTTGTTTGTTTGTGATTGCAGGTTTCTCACTCCCTCCTATTGCATTCTCTATTGTAGAGATGGACTCTTCTTCACAAAATATTCTCACTCCTTTCAAATACCATCAATGGAAGGATGATGTTGAGATTGTGTTGCGCTCTAAGGGATTCTACAGAGTCACCATGGGCATAGAACCAGAGCCTAATTATGCAGTAGAGAAGTCCAAATACTTCAATAAGCTTGATGAAGCTTATGGTTTTCTTTGTCTCAATATTTCGAAGGATCTTCTTTTCCATCTCAGTGGATTGACTACTCCAAAAGAAGTGTGGGAACAACTTGCCAAGCTTTTTAGTAAGCATGATGAGATGAGGGATTATCATTTAGAGAATGAGCCGATTTCCCTAAATCCTGAGAATTTCAAAACCATCAATGAGTTTTTCACCAAGTTCAAGCATTTGGTGATTCAGTTGAAGCAATGTGGTGTTGAGAATAAAGATGAGCAGTTGATTCTTTCTATCCTTATGAAGCTAGGAAATGATTATTCAGTGTTTGTCTCTACTTTCCATTCGGGAAAACTCACCACTCCGAATTGGAAGATGCCTACCTTGAATGCATTCATTGAGTCCTTAACAAAAGAGGATGATAAGCTTGTTCAGACATGGTCCATAAAAACCTCCAAATATCAATCCCTTTTTGTTGGAGGACCCAAATCTACGAATGGTAAAGGAAATCAAAAGAAAGAGAAGGCCAAGTTTGATCATCCGAAGAAAAAGGAGAAGACCAAGCAATCAGATGAGCCCTCAGGTTCAAGAAAAGACAAGCAAAAGGGAAAAGATAAGACAAAGTGTTCTTACTGTGGTAGGGGATTTCATCTCGAAAGCTCATGCATGAAGAAAAATATTGATCAAATGGACCTTCTCTTAGAGAAAAACAACATTACTCTTCTAGATGGCGCAAGGAAGAAGGAAAATAATGATCATGCAGAAAGAGGCCATGCACTCATGGAAAGTGTTTCAAATTCTACAACTCTTCTCATAGATTCAGGAGCTTCAAATCACATGGTTGCAAGCAAAGAATATTTCTCATCATTGGAATCCGACAGTTGCATCTCCATCCACATGGGAGATGATTCACAAATTTCTTAGAAAGGAAAATGTACTATTCATTTAGAACATGGCAGTTTTCAAAATGTTCTCTATGTTCCTTCTTTAGCTTCAAACCTTCTTTCTATGTATCAGATGACACACACTGGTTTTCCCAAGAAGGTTTTATTCATCCCTAATGATGTTGAAATTTCTGATATTTCCACCGAAAAGCTCATTGCAGTAGGCAAATAAAATCATGCTGCAAAAACATATGAGTTTTCCTACTTTTTGCCACATTCAAAGCCAAGTGCCCTTCTGACTCATGGAAATGAGGTTATCCAGCTATGGCATGAGATATTTGGTCACCTAAATTATAAGTATTTTCAGCTGGTGCAAAATAAATCCATGGTTGAAGGCTTTCCGAGAATCAAATCCTCGAAAGGGATATGCAAGGGTTGCATCATTGGGAAGCACCCCGAGCACAAGTTTGATCGAGGAAAAGCTAGCATTACTTCTTGTATTTTGGGGATGAATCACAATGATATCAGCGGTCCGATGCCAAATACCTCTATGAATGGCTCAAGGTATGTTCTGACATCCATTGATGATTTCTCTAGATTCACATGGGTTTACTTTCTCAAGAACAAATCAGAAGTGCTAGAAAAATTCAAGAACTTCAAGGCTTTTGTTGAGATTGCTACTAAGAGAAAGATCAAAGATATTAGATCTGATAATGGTGGAGAATATATAAAATCAGATCTGCTGCAACTTTGTGCAGAAAATGGAATCCAAATCCAACACACAGTCCCCTACACACCTCAGTAGAATGGTGTAGTGGAGAGGAAAAACCGAGCACTAAAAGAGATGGCCACTTGTATGCTTGAGTCGGAAGGTTTGGCTCCAAATATTTGGTATGAGGCAATGAATTTTGCTGCATACATTCAAAACAGAGTTCCACACTCATCCATCAAAGGTACTACTCCCTTCGAAGCCTACACTGGTCACAAGCCTGATGTGTCCAATCTCAGGGTTTTTGGCTCCACTGCATGGGATAGAATTCTGACTGAGAAGAGAAGCTATTTGGAACCACAGATTACTGAGTGCATCCTCATTCGATAAGATAAAAAATACAAATGATACAAACTCATGGATATCAGATCCAAAAAGATATTCATCGAGCGAAGTGTCAAATTTGAAGAACCGCTTCAAGATCTAAAACTAGTCGAGGAAGAAACTGTTGAATTGACTCCTCTCCAAGAAGAAGATTCAGAAGAAGATGATGAAAGTTTGTGTTCTAATATTTATGATATTTTATCATAAATTAATGAACATTAAATATCAAGTTCATATTCAGATCCAGATGAGCCCCCTCAGTTTCCAAAGTGGGCAGAAAAGACTCTCAATTCTGCTGGTTCTAACATTGGAAATCCTGCCAATCCAAGAAGAACTCGAGCATATTTTCAAAGAGAAGGTATGTCTCTTTCATATTATGATCCATCACTGTCAGAGAAATTTTTTTTGATGATAGTTTTAGATCCTAAATCATACTATCATGCCCACCGAGATCCGAGATGGAAAACCACCATGGATAAAGAGTACAATTCTCTTCAGAAAAATGCTACATGATAGCTAGTTTCTTTTCCACCCGGGAGGAAATTAGTCCAATGCAAATGGGTCTACCGAACTAAGGTTGCTGCAGATGGATCGACCTGAAAATACAAATCTAGGTTGGTGGCAAAAGGTTTTTCCCAAGTTCATGGTGTGGACTACACATAAACTTTTGCACTGGTTGCAAAAATGGATTCTATCCGCCTAGTTTTGGCAATTTTCGTATCTAAGCACTGGGAGGTGCACCACATGGATGTGAAGAGTGCATTTATTCATGGAGATATTCAGGAATAGATTTACATGAAGCATCATGAAGGATACATATCATATCCGACATTAGTGTGCAGTCTGAAGAAATCATTGTATGGTTTAAAACAAGCCTCAAGAGCTTGGTATGCAAAGATGGATTCCTTCGTTCTGTCACAAAATTTTGCAAGATGCAAATTAGATCCAAATGTGTACCTACAATAGCATGAAGGTAATTTTCTGATCATTTTCCTTTATGCTGATGACCTTTTTATTACAGGAAGCAATCTTGCTTCGATCAGCAATATAAAAACCGCACTACATCTAGCATTCGACATGAGTGATTTAGGCCTGCTAAAGCAATTTCTTAGCTTAGAGATCACTCAGAATTTTGATGGGATCACCATATCTCAGTAAAAATATGCTTCAGACCTTCTAAACAAGTTTAATATGGCATATTGTAAATCGGCACCATTCCCATTCCTCTCAGGAATCAGACTTGAGGATGGTGATTCCACACCATTGGTGGATTCTACACTTTTTCGACAGTTGATTGGAAGTATTCTATACTTGACACACTCTAGGCCTGATATTTATTACTTTGTGAGTGATGTGTCAAGGTACATGCAGAAACCCCATGAGATTCACTGGAAGACAACCAAAAGGATCTTGCATTATGTGCAGGGTACTAGACATTTTGGAATTCACTATGCTGCAGATTCCGATCTAGATTTGGTTGGATTCACTGATTCAGATTGGGGCGGGTAATAGCATTGATCGGAAGTGCACTTCCGGATATGTTTTCATGATTGGAACATGGCCTATTTTCTGGTCAAGCAAAAATTAGGCCGCCATTGCCTTATCTTCAGCAGAGGTAGAGTATCGAGGATCAGTCAATGCTTGCATTTAGGCAGTTTGGTTGCAGGGTATTCTAGCAGAGTTTGATATTGGTAGCACCACTTCTACTGTCATATTTTGTGACAATCAGAGTGCTATCAAGATATCGACAGATCCGGTTTAGATACATAGGACCACTCATATCGAGATCCACATGCACTACATCCGAGAGCTTGTGCATGACATAACCATTGTACTACAATATTGCCCTATAGAAGAGCAAATTGCAGACATCTTCACCAAGAGATTCATTGAGATGAATTTCTCTTACCTTCGTTCACTGCTGGGGGTGTTTTATACTATGGTGTGGACAAATTAGATCCTTCAGTGTTCAGTTTGACGGGGGGTTTTCTTTCCCAAATGGTTTTTCCCTCTTTCCCCACTTAGATTTTTCTAGCATTTTGGATTATTTATGTATTGGGTGACCTATGGCCTTTGTTGCTAGGGACCTTTTATTATTTTTTACTCCTCCATGAGATTAGATTAAGGGGGGGTGTTTGATAATTTTCCAACCACAAATCATTTATTTGAGCCTCACAGCTTAATTTTCCACTTATCCTAAGTATTTTGACTCAATCATGTGCTTACTTCATCAACATATCACAGTTTCAGTAAATTGGGCCTCCTCCTACATTCTAGGAGCCAACTGGGCCATCAAATGAACCTCCTCCACCATTCAGGGGGTGATTTGCATGACTAATGCGCACTACTCAATCCAACTGACATCATTTACTAGTTCATTCATCCAACTGTTTACTAGAAGGCGCCCTACTACACTGGTTGACTTCATCTGGTGTTATTTTCACCTACTATTCAATTAACTACAGACATAAAGGCGCCCTCCCCTATTTTTGGGCAATCAGTTGAGTTTTGAATTAGTTAGACTCAGTTAGACAGTTTCAGAGTCAGTTTGAGTCAGTCTTATGGTAGTTAAGTGGTTAATTGATGTGCCGAGTGGTGTTAACTGCAAGTAAGCCACTCTCATGCATTCAATTCGAATGACCACTATGGAATTCGAATTTCTTGGCTTATTGTAGCCATTTTTACACATTTTAATGTATCTTCCGAGTTTATGATAATGCATGAATTGATTCAAACCTTTTGCACAATGTTTTCACATATTATTTGTCTCATGCATCTCTAGTAACTATTGCACTTGTTCCATAGATCTCCTTGCTTGAATTTTACATAAGTTATGTTTTATAAATTCTTAATTTAAAAATATGTTGCTCAATTTTAAATTTTTATATTTAATGTGGAATTGACGTTAATTTATCGCTCAATCAGAAAGTTTGCTTTATAAAGTGTTTGTAGCTAAACATTTTCTTTTGGAAATGATTATCCTGCTTCTGTAATAATTGTTTTGTATAATGCTAGATCAAACCAATTGCATTGTGCTTACTAACATCATTGATGTAGTGTTCAATATTTTTTAAATAAGTATTCTGATGATGCGCGACCTGCCTACCATCTTTTTTTGCACCTGAGTACAATGTCAAGTCGAGAGAAGGCTGAAAAAAGAGTGCAACTTGGAGAGGAAGCATACCAAGTATGGTTGAATCAACCACCTATTCAATTTTCATTGCATCCATCCTCACCAATTAGGGATGCCTACATTGATAGTAGTTCTTCACATGTTAACAATGGAGGAAATGAAGTAGACGTTGGCATGAATGAGTTATTATGACAAAGGAATTCCATGGATGCAATGTTGTTACATACATTCCAGGAAAATGAGTTGGGAGATGACGCTCATATCATTGAAGCCTTCTTCGAAAGCCTTAAATTGGATTCCACCACCCCTCTCTTTGAACCTAACCGATCAAAGTCTATGCAGTTAGGGACACCAATGTTACTGTACAGCTTGAAAGCAAAGTATGGCATGTCAGACGCGTGTTTCTCAGCAATGTTGAGGTAACTGATCACCAAATACATTATATTTTGAGGAATCTTTTGACACAATCATCATTGAAAATGGTCGATTTTATGAACAATAAATGACATTGTACATTTGTCTTTCCCACTAACTGTAGGTTATTCAAAGACAAGGTACTTCCGAATGATAATGTATTTCCCGACAGCTGCGAAGAGGCAAAGAAAATGTTGGGTGTTGAGAACATATCATATCATGCATGTCCCAATGATTTTATTCTATATAGAAGCGAATATGCAGACAAAGAGATATATCCAAAATGTGGGCATGATAGGGACAAAGAATTGAATAACAAGGCTAAAGCACATGGTCCTCCTCATAAGATATTGAGGCACGTGCATATAATCCCAAGGATTCAAAGGCTCTTTCATTGCAAAGAATATCTATGCTGCAGGGATGGCATGCATCACACCGAAGTAAGGAAGGATTTATGCGAATCCCAATAAATTCAATAGCCATGAAACATATGGAGGATACATGACCCGATAAATTCAAGGAATAAGTATGCAACCTCCGATTGATCATATCCATTGATGGCGTCAACCCATATTCCGAACCAAACACCATCTATATGGTTTGACCTGTAGTAGTGATTACTAACAATATCCCCCCATGGTTGTTCGTAAAGAATGAACATCATATGTTGGCTCTTATAATCCCTGGTAGTAGACAAGTGAAGAATATTGATGTTTACCTACAATCATTGATCAATGAATTCAATGAATTATGGGAAGGGATACATGTATATGATGTATCCAAACCCATCCCATCAGAGAGGGATTTTACAGTGTATGGAATATGTGCATAAACCACACATGATTGTCCAGGGCTAGGAGTTTGCTCATGTAAATATATTGTTGTTTGATTTTTTATATTCAAAGCAATAATTTTGGCATATTTAATTCGGTGCGACTGTCTTGATATTCAACACTAGCACACTTTCTTTGCTATAACATCATAGGTCTTGTAACCAAAGGTTATTATGGATGTAAATATTGTGGACCTTCTATGAATGATAGGTGGTCCAAATACCTACAAAAGTCAATGTACGACTTCTCTAGGGTATTCCTCCCAGAAAATCACACTTATAGAAGAGAAAGATATGCTTTCAATGGTAAACGAGAGAAAACCCAAAGGCCTGAAATAATGAAAGCGACTGACTGGATTAGGGCATATGACATAGATAAGGAGAAATAATACACAAATATCTAAGATTCAAATGTGCAACCTGTGATTGATGATCCTGAATTATTCAACACCTATGTAGAGAAAATGACCAAAGGGATGAAAATGAAATCGATATTTTATGAGCTCCCATATTGGGAGCATCTTAATATTTCCCACTTACTAGATCCCATGCATGTATTTAAAAATGATTCATGTTCTTTTTGGTGTCACATATCATCCAAAAAAAGTGACGAGTTGGTTGTTAGTAAAAATATTATTTCTTCAAACAAGACAAGAAAATAGAGGAGAGGTTGGCCACTCTTTTTCATTTTAAGAAAGGTGATTACCAAGGATTTTGAAGAAAGACGATCATAATTTGTCAAAGGAATTTATATTGGGCATGGAGGCGGCTTCTTTTTATGGGTCTACTCTAAGACGCTGCTTCACTGCAGACGAAAAGTTTTTGGGTTTGGAATCACATGACCATCTCAACCTTCTAAGGGTACATATAATGTCAAAAAATTGTTTTTACTTTTTATTTATATCTTTTACCACAAAAGTTAAAATGCAATTAACTTTTTGTGTTTACTTTGTAGTGTCATTATCCATTGTCTCTGTGTGGGTGTGCGGACCACGAATTTCTCGATGACCTGCGACGTGCCATATCTAAACTATTTGCATTTGTTCGGTGGATCACATCAGAGGATATTTACATCGCTAGCATTCCACGGTGGCATCAAGAGATAGCTGGTATTGTTTGTATGCTTGAGAAAAAACTGCCGTCGAGTTTCATGGACTTGTAGGTTCATCTTCTAATTAACCTAGTCGATGAGGTTGAATTAGTTGACGAGGTGGTCTCATGTCGCTGGATGTTCTTCTTGGATAGGTTCATGAAAAAAGTGAAGGGATTTGTTCGACAAAGGGAAAAACCCAAGTGGTCTATGGTAGAGGGGTACATAGTATATGAGTTGTTCTATTATGCCTATGAGAACATCAATCAAATTAACCACACAACATACATAGTGATTTGGGATGATGAACGTGATGAGGACAAAAGGGAAGGGGAGGTATTGGAAACAAATGGAAAAAGGCACATGATAAAGAGTAAGTCACTTATCTTTCGATCTTCAAATTTCCACATAGTAACTATTCAAAACAAACTTCAAAATATATATTTGATCTCATACATATTGAATGTGGTTTTGTTTCCATGAATACAATAATGAATTCATAAATTGATGCAATCAATAAATTCATTCTTTACAATGCGGAGGCAACACAACCATGGGTCACATTGTATGAAGAGAAGAGGAGGAAATGAGACATTAACGAAAAAGAATTCAAGTAGTTTGATAGTAGAAGCATTCCTTTTCCAGATCATTTAAAAGAAATATGCCAATGATTTGTCCCAACAGTTGGATTGCAGACCAAGTTAGAGAGAAATATGGTGCATCCAGTCGTTACCCTCCTAAAGAGGAGGATGGGCTAAACATTGGGATCAGGTGCAGCAACTCGATAATAAAATATTTTTTGTATATTTCTAACTTTATAATGCAACTTTAAATTATAACATCTATGTCTAATATATTAATGCTTGGGTTATTAGACATATGACACCATTGTTTGTTAAATTTTATTACAGGTGCATTCGTTCCCATCTACGTGGGCTTATGGACATCATTTTCTCACCGAGGATGATGATGATGGATGTCTTACACAGTACTGTGGAGTGGAAGTTGAGTTCGACCAATCTATTCGTGTTAGCCACCGCAATCAAGACTTGATAAGATGGATGTTGGGTTATGTCGGAAAGATACAAGAGATCATCCAAGTGGACTTTTCATCTTTCCATTGTGTTATTTTTAGGTGTAGGTGGTGGGACACATTTGACAGGAATAATGTAAAGGAAGATCGTGATAGTGGGTTGATATATATCAACTCTAGAAAGATGTGGGATGAAATTAAGGAGCCTTATGTTTTCCCAAAACACTACAACCAAGTGTTCTTTTACCCAGATGTGTTGGATAAATATTGGGGGTTTATATTAAGACACGACACTAGATCTAAACATGCTTTCGAGAATAACAATGCTATCATGCCAACCAAGGAAGATAATGAGGGTGATGGCGATGGAGGGTGATATGTACATGTTTTATTTCATCATTTACAAATTGAGATATCATTTTTTATTGTTATATTTCATTGTCTAATTATATTGTTTATTTTCATGTTATGATGTCGGAAATGGAAAGTTGATTATTGGATACAATGTTTAAACAATTTGAGTTGGTTAACAACCAATATGATGTGAAATATGTTTCATGCCTATCAAGTAATTTGTGATTGTATGGAATGATTGTATACCGTTCTCCATAGTTAGAGATGATATTTGTTGCTTTCCATTTTCATAATTGCAGCGGGGTTTTATCATTTAATTTATTGTGTTGTTACAATTGGATCAGAATTAGTGAATTAGAGTACGAATTATCATTGATGTTAATCATATTTATTGTTTGTTGTAATTTCAACTACTCTCATTTCAATAACATGGTCAATTTAATGATTATATTATACTTAGAAATTTATATTTTATATTTTAGATACTTAGACATGTATATATGGTTAAGGCAGAAAAAACTTATGGCAAGATTAATAAAATGTGTATATCCTTTAAATTTTATAGGATATAATAAATTAAAAATAACAAACCATATTTTTTTTAAAATCCTATATTTGGAATATGCATATGCATATTCATATCTATATTTATTTCAAGTTTCATTGTTGATGGGTTATTCCATCATTTGAAAAAGGTTGTTCTTTAATTTAAGTATTTGTCTTTCTTCCTACTAGAGCTTTGATATTTGTCATTGTAAAGTGAGTTATTGTCAAAAAAAAAAAATCTTGAATGATACATTGATAGGTCATATTGATGTTCATATTTACATTTTTTTTGTGATGTTCATGTTCATATTTTATAATAATATTACATGGTAATACTTGACTTTTTATTATGATGTTTGGTTATACTTATAAAAAATGATTCATTTATGTTTATGAACACCAAATTAAAAAAATATTATTACCTAAACATAATACTATGACAAATTATAAAAAAATTATAAACATGATACTATGAAAAATTATATTACAACAATCATAAATCATAGAGTTGCCACAACTTCATCCATTATCAATACAAAATTCATAAAAATATTTAGTTCAATGATATTTTTAATTCAACTATATTATGTAAAAATAAATTATTTTAACCTATATTAAGTTAATTGATGAAACATTAATTTTCAACATTTTCAATGACCATTACTCCAATCCATATTTTCACATTTATGATAACCTAACAACCAACCATACTTTCAAATTCATTTTCTAACCAATATATCAACCTATATATGAAACCATACTTCGAATTGTCTACAAAATTTAGGTTGAAATTATTTAATATAAAAAATGGTCGAAAGGATGTTAAAATTTTGACCAAAATTAAAAACCTTATAACTTTATTTACAAAGGTATAATGCTTTGAAAAATTGTTAAGTCATACAACAACTTGTTTTATATCATAATTTACAATGCAAATTGTGATGTTTTTGTCAACTAAATTAATAGTTACCGATTTAAAGACCCACATGATTTTGAATAGTACAAAGTTCTTTTACATAAGCATGCAATCATCATCATTTTCAACACCTAACAAAAATAAATATAAAAATCATAATCATACCATCATATACTCAACCATAAGAATAAACATAAATGTACCATTATCATCATTTTCATGACATAAACATAAACATACTATCATTATCATTGTCACCATCTAACAATCACTATTTTAACCACATGATCAATCAATCACATGACATTAATAAATATCCTAATTTATAATTTTAAATATATATCATCATACCACCTAAAAAACATAAACATAAACATCATCATATCATAATAAATATAAACATCATCATATCATCATCATCATCATCATTTTTACCATTTAATGTAATGTCCCCTCCTATCATACCAGCATGATGGAGAGGATCGTGATACTAAATCCGGGCATCTAGCCCCATGAACTTTTAACTAAGCATTCACATAATATAAAAGACATATGGAATGTATGATTATAAGAAAAACACAGTGGAAACAATATCAATAACACATCCATCATACATTCAAGATATTCATCAAATAATAATTTCAAAGTTAACACAAAAGAATACTTATCTTAACAAAGTAGTCCCAAGCAACTGGTTGTGCAATTGCAACGTTCCACCCAACCATAGGCCAGTTGTGCTTATCAACCTCTTGATACAATTGCCACCCCCGAGCTGGGCATGATCTCTACAAGCAACCAGGGAATAACAGACTCACACATAGCCAAGCATACACCAAGATGAGCCAAGCCAATCTACAATTGGGTTTATCAGGCTGCTAGGAAATGGAAAGAAAGAGTGGCTAAGCTAGTGAGCTCAAGCACAGAGCCAGGGGTAACCTTACAAGAACTATCTAGCATGGCACCCACAATACCTACACATCCAGCACAAGGAAGTATTCTTTTCACTGCTGTACAGTCCCTCAAGCCATACCTTCCCCATCTAGTGCTCTTAGGGTGTGCATAGAAGAGTAGCCAAAGCCCTCTCGATATTCTTAAGAGGTTGTCTCCCCACTAGGTTTATCAAGCCCTCTCTGTCCACTACCACTCCAATCTCTTGCTCACAGATTCAAACCAAAACAGGGATGCACATAACAGCAAAAGTATAAGTGTTGGGCATGAAGACACATTTTTTCAGTGAGATGCCCAAAGATGGGGTTTTCATTAGCTTTAGAAAAACGTGGGAAACCCAAAAACGAAACTGGAAGATGGGGAATAACCCTGGGAAGCCAAATCCGTTTTCAGAAAAACATCCATAGACATTCTGGGGCAAAAACGGCCTCCATAACAGTCCCAAATCGTGGTCCTCCTTCCCCGACCACTGTGTAACACAGAAACAAGCTCCCAGCCATGGAAAAATGCAGGAAAATTGATAAAAACGTGATGAGGAAAGACCCAGTAGTTCAGACTGCGTGAGAGAGGAAAAACTATCTGTTCAGAATGGCTTTGGGCACCATTTCGTGGGTGTTTTCTTGCCCAATAAGCAAAAGTACGAATTCCCAGGTTGATGGCTTGCCCATGCACGAAATTGGCTGCCATACCTCTTCATTCCCAAGGCATTAACTGCCTCAACCAATTTCTGGAAGAATTAAATGATTGGGTCCATAACCTAAAATGGGTAGTTGGTGGTTTATGGGTTTTCTCATTGACACATGGATTAACACCATTGGCTCAAGGGTTTGAATAATTTCCCTCCCTACTCCTTGTAGAATCATGCCCCCATCTCTTTGTTGCATTGCATAGCTAGTTGTGGGTATTTTCATTAAAATTCGTATTTACATGATGTCTTATTTACATTGTGCCCATCTAGCACAAGAACCATAGGCATCTTTTTCTTTAATTGCCGATACATAAAACGCTAAATCAATGGTGGGGCCTTGGCCTTGAGCTCCTCACCATGATTAAATTACAATATTTACATCATTTACGATTTAATGCAAAGGGGGTCAAAATGGGGACATTACATTCCCCTCCCCTTACATTAGCACTGTCCTCAGTGCTCATCAAAATTGAACAAAAATGGATATGCCACCCTCATGGCATCCTCCACCTCCCATGTAGCCTCATCGGGACCGTTGTGCTTCCATTGCACCTTTACCTGTCCGATGGTTCGGTTCCGGAGCAATGTTACCTTCTTGTCTAGGATGCGCAAAGGATCGGTTTGGAATTCTCCCTCGGGTTCCACCTGGATGACATCCCAATTAATCACATGGTTAGGATCATGTACATATTTCTTAAGCAAAGAGACATGAAAAACATTATGAGCTTTAGTGCTAGCAGGCAATGCAAGTCTATATGCAACTGGCCCTATTCTTTCAAGAACTTCAAATGGCCCACAATATCTAGGTGATAGCTTGGCACAACTCCCAAGCTTCAAGGAACTCTTCCTTGATTTCACTCTAAGATACACATGATCCCCAACATTGAATTCCCTATGGATCCTATGCTTATCTGCATAGCTTTTCTGTCTATCCTGGGCTGTTTTTAAATTCTGTCTGATCTTGGCAACTTCTTGCTCGATTTCCTTAAGCAATTCTGGCCCAAGTACAATTCTGTTCACTGGATTGTCCCAAGTCACTGGTGTCCTACACCTTCTGTCGTACAAAGCCTCATAAGGACTCATTCCCAATGATGCTTGTTTCCCATTGTTATATGCAAATTCTACCAAGTGTAGATAATCCTCCCACTTGGATGGTCTGTCCATTACATACATGCGGAGCATGTCTTCAAGCACCCAATTTACTCTTTTTGTTTGCCCATCTGTTTGAGGATGGTATGCGGTACAGAAGCTTAGCTGTGTACCCAAATCTGCAAAGAGACATTTCCAAAAATTGGAAGTGAACTTGGTATCCCTGTCAGAAATTATTGCCTTAGGAAACCCATGTAATCTGAAAATTTCCTTCATGAAAATATTTGCAATGGCATCGGATTTATGTGTGGACTTAACCGGTATAAAATGTGCTGCCTTTGTTAACTTGTCCACCACAACCATGATGGAATCATGTTGTCTCACAGTCATTGGCAATCCTGTAATAAATTCCATGGATATTACTTCCCATTTCCATTCTGGAATTGGCACTGGGAGCAATAAACCTGCTGGATGTTGGTGTTCACTCTTCACCTACTGACATTCCATGCACTTAGAAATGTATTCAGCGATGTCCTTCTTCATGCCTGGCTAGAAATAATATTTTCTTGCTGTAGCAATTGTTTTCTGATATCCTGGGTGACCATAGTATGGAGCTTTATGGATTTCATCCATAACAATCCTCCTCAAATTTGCCGCATTTGGAATATAGACTCTATTCTTATAAGTAAGAAGTCCGCCTTCTTCCGAATGATAGCCTTCATACTTCTTGCCAAGGTCTTGCTGCTGCAATTTGTCCTTTATCTGCACATACACTTCATCCTCAACAATGTGGTTAACAATCTGCTGTCTCAAATCTGGTTGGCAAGTACTAAGTGCTGCCACATGCATTTCATGTACCTTCCTGCTGAGTGCATCAGCCACCTTGTTTTATTTCCCTTTTATGTGTTTGATTTGAAAATCAAATTCACACAAAAATTCCAACCATCTAGCTTGCCTAGCATTTAAAGTTGGCTGATCAAATAAGTATTTCAGACCATAATGGTCTGTCCTTAACTCAAATTTTCTTCCCATTAAGTAATGCCTCCACATCTTTAAAGCATGTATTATGGCTGCAAGTTCTATATCATGAGTAGCATAGTTCTTCTCATGCTCCTTCAACTTTCTTGACTCATAGCATATCACGTGGTTGTCTTGCATAAGGACTCCTCCAAGTCCTTGATTGCATGCATCGGTACACACCACAAAGTCTTTTTATGGGTCTGCAATTTTCAAAATTGGTGCACTTGTAAGAAGATTCTTCAACCGTTGAAAACTTTTCTCACATATTGGTGACCATTCAAATTTTATCCCCTTCTTTTGCAAAGAAGTGATCGGGTTTTCAACCTTGGAGAATCCTTCGATAAACCTCCTGTAGTAACCAGCAAGGCCCATAAAAGATCTCACATCAGTCACATTCCTTGGAGTTGGCCAATTCATAATGGTTTCAATCTTCTCAGGGTCTACAGATATTCCTTCGTCGGAGATGATGTGACCCAAATAATGAATTCTATCTTTATAAAAGTCACATTTGCTCAACTTTGCATACATCTTATGCTCCCTTAGTAATTGCATTGTCATTCTCAAATGTTCTTCATGCTCTTCTTCATTCTTAGAATAGATGAGAATGTCGTCTAGGAATACAAGAACAAACTTGTCCAAATATTTGCTAAAAACATTATTCATGAGACACATGAATGTAGCTGGTGCATTTGTGAGACCGAATGGTACCACTACAAACTCATAGTGTCCATACCTCGTTCTAAAGGCTGTCTTATGAATATCTTCTTCTTTGATTCTTACCTGATGGTAACCCGACCTCAAGTCAATATTTGAAAATACCTTTGCTCCTCTCATTTGGTCAAAAAGGTCATCAATTCGGGGCAATGGGTATTTGTTATTCACAGTGACTTTGTTCAATTTCCTGTAGTCAATACATAACCTGAGTGTTCCATCTTTCTTTTTCACAAATAGAACAGGTGCTCCCCACGGGGACACACTTGGCCTGATATATTTCTTTTCTAGCAACTCTTGTAATTGCATTTTCAATTCTAGCAATTCCGGTGTACTCATCCTATAGGGTGTCTTAGACATTGGTTCCGCTCCTGGCACAAGTTCAATTGTAAATTCAATGTCTCTCTTTGGAGGAAGTCCTGGAATCTCATCAGGAAAAACATCCCTGAATTCTTGCAATACATGATAGTCCTCCAATTTAAGAGTTTCATTCTCTGCTGCCTCTAAAATGTGGGCTGCATACAATTGACATCCCTTCCTACAGAACTTCTTTAGTTGCATGGCTGAAACCTGTCGAACATAAGTCACCTTTGGAATGCCTTTTACCACCCTCGGGTTTCCTTCTTCGTCCATGCATTCAAATGTCTTATTGTAGCAGTCAAGTTTAACCTTGTGTGCTTCTAACCAATCCATTCCAATGAGAATATCATAGGAACCCAGTGGTAAAATATTCAGATCTGCATAAGTGAATAGCCCATCCATCTCTAATGGACATTTCTCTACTATTTCACTAACTTTTCTCTTGGTTCCAGTGGCTAGTTGAACTAACCATGATTTACTATGCTTTAATTTCTTGAAAGCACACATCTCAACAATTCTAGGAGTGACATAACTGTGAGTAGATCCAGGATCAATCAAAATAGAAACAGATTGCTTAGCAATCTTACCTTCAACTTCAACCACAGTTGACTGATGATCTGCCTGGTGGTCTTCTACTGCTGCATAGATTCTAGGGATTGTCCTTGCCACTTGACCCACAGTTTCAGCTCCTTGGATGTTGTGAATTTGATTTGCATTCCCATTCCGATGTGGACAATTCCTAAGCATGTGCTCTCCTCCACAACCCCAACATTGAAGTGGTTCTCTTGGTTCCTTTGGATCTCTTGGCTTGTCTCCATCATCTTAGTTGGCTTAGTCACAACCTATGATGGCTGCCTTTGCTGATTCCGAAATTGAGGAGGCTTGAACCCCTTCTTCCTTTGATTAAACTTTTCATTTTTCTTATCCTTCCATGCCTTATGGAATTCTGGTTTGCTTCTGTTTTGATCAAAGCAATACTTGGCCTTTCTTATGGCATCCTCTAGAGTTTGAGGTTCATTGAACTCAATTCTATCTTTGTATGACTGGGGCAGTCCACTTAGGAAACGCTGAATTTTCACCTTATCATCTCGAATGTACTTGACATATCTTAGTAGCTCCAAGAATTTGTTTGCATATTCTTCCATGGTCAATTGTCCCAATCTCAGCTCATGGAACTCTTTGATCTTATCATCATAGTACCTCTCAGAGAGGTACTTCTGCTTGAAGTATTTCTTGAACTGCTTCCACACAATCTTCCTTTCATTGATCTTCTTCACTTTCCTGATGTGTTCCCACCATATAGATGCTCTTCCATTCAAGTTGAAGATGGCTACCCTTGCCTTCATATTTCCCGAGTAGTCTTGGACTTGGAAATACTTTCTCATCCCAAGAAGCCAGGCTTCAGCTTCTTGACCGGACTTTACTTCTCCATCAAATGTAGGAGGTTTTTCCTTCTTAAATTCCCCATGTGAACTGTTCTTGTAGTGATTCTTCCTCTTACTCCTGTGAGATAAAGAGCTTGAACCCTCAATGGATTCTTCAGAGTCAGAGGATCCATTAGAAGAGATTTCTGGAGTATATGTTCCGTCTGTAGAAACTCTTCTTGGGCTACTGGCCCTCTTGCGGGAATTCCTCCTAGAACTACTCCCACCTCTTTCTAGATTTGATGTCTGATGCCTAGAGTTTATTTGCCTTTGGATGTCTGTCAAACTATGTAGCATGGCTGCATTCAACTGATTTTGTTCTTCCTAAGCTTTAATCATCCTTTCATTATCTTCTCTACAGCTTTGCAACTCCACCCTTAGGCTTCTCATGGTGGCTGCAATACCTGGAGGAGTCTCTTGATTTCTTCTCCCATTAGATTTTGTTTCAGCACTTTCAACATGTATGTTCTCCCCCATGGCATCTGTCTCAGGCTCATAGGGATCCTGTGCATCATCCATGATGTTGATTTTCTTGGCCCAACCAAAATACAAAACTTTCCAACTGTACTATCTAGAGTGCTTCCCTGATGCAATGGTAATTTTGCAAAATGTGTCATCTACACAATTGTTAGCTGCATTATATTCTCAGAATTCATAACTTACTTTCATGCACGTGGGAAAATGTTATATTGACAATTTGTCAAATCATAGAATTTTCTCACAATCAACGACATATGAGGGGGACAAAGGGGGTCAAGGGGGATTGCCCCCTTGCTGCAGGGCGGGTCGAGGGCAGCGCCCTCATTTTTTTTTTTTGTAAATCTTTCCGCAGTTTCGGGCAGTTTGCTGAAGCCTTCCGCAATTGCGGGGCGTTTCGCAGAGTGCTTCCGTAGTTTCGGAGCAATTCATCGATTGCTTCCGCAGTTGTGGAGCAATTCGTCGAATGCTTCTGCAATTGCGGAGCAATTCACGGAATGCTTCCGCAGTTGCGGAGCAATTCGCGGAATGCTTCCGCAGTTGCGGAGCAATTCGCCGAACGCTTCCGCAGTTGCAGAGAAATTCACCGAACGCTTCTGCAGTTGTGGAGCAATTCGTCGAATGCTTCCGCAGTTGCGGAGCAATTCACCAAATGCTTCCGCAATTGTGGGGCATCTTCCTGAACTGTTTCGCGTTGCGGAATGATTCGCCGAAGTCTTTCGTAGTTGCGGGATGATTCGCTGAACTCTTCTGCAATTGCGGGATGATTCACCGAACTCTTCCACAATTGCGGGACGACTTGCAGAATCCTTCTGCAGTTTCAGAACGATTCGCCGAACATTTCTGCAATTGCAGAACGATTCGTCGAACTCTTCCGCAATTGCGGAACGATTCGCCGAACTCTTCCGCAATTTCGAAACGATTCGTCGAACTCTTCCTCAATTTCGAAACGATTCGCCGAACTCTTCCCCATTGCGGAACGATTCGCGGAATCCTTCCGCAGTTTCGGGACGACTTCCCGAATTCTTCCCGAAACAGACTTAAACAAAAATTTTCAAAAACACTTGAAACAATTTCCGAGTTCTTTCTTTTCTTCTTCTTGTGATGACTACTTCCCAGCAGAAGGTAACCTTACCTTTGCAACTATCCAACTTAGCCAGCTAGTCTTGATGCTAGTACCTGTGGTGATTAGGAAGGGATCTTCCCTTGTAACTGTAATTGGATTTGGCCCATAGAGGCCCAATGCTGCAACCAACGGCTCTGATACCAAAATGTAATGTCCCATCCTATCATACCAGCATGATGGAGAGGATCGTGATACTAAATCCGGACATCTAGCCCCATGAACTTTTAACTAAGCATTCACATAATATAAAAGACATATGGAATGTATGATTATAAGAAAAACACAGCGAAAATAATATCAATAACACATCCATCATACATTCAAGATATTCATCAAATAATAATTGCAAATTTAACACAAGAGAATACTTATCTTAACAAAGTAGTCCCAAGCAACTGGCTGTGCAACTGCAACGTTCCACCCAACCATAGGCCAGTTGTGCTTATCAACCTCTTGATACAACTGCCACCCCTGAGCTGGGCATGATCTCTACAAGGAACCAGGGAACAGCAGACTCACACATAGCCAAGCATACACCAAGATGAGCCAAGCCAATCTACAATTGGGTTTATCAGGCTGCTAGGAAATGGAAAGGAAGAGTGGCTAAGCTAGTGAGCTCAAGCACAGAGCCAGGGGTAACCTTACAAGAACTATCTAGCATGGCACCCACAATACCTACACACCCAGCATAAGGAAGTATTCTTTTCACTGCTGTACAGTCCCTCAAGCCATACCTTCCCCATCTAGTTCTCTCAGGGTGTGCATAGAAGAGTAGCCAAAGCCCTCTCGATCTTCTTGAGAGGTTGTCTCCCCACTAGGTTTATCAAGCCCTCTCTGTCCACTACCACTCCAAACTCCTGCTCACAGATTCAAACCAAAACAGGGATGCACATAACAACAAAAGTATAAGTGTTGGGCATGAAGAAACGTTTTTTCAGTGAGATTCCCAAAGATGGGGTTTTCATTAGCTTTAGAAAAACGTGGGAAACCCAAAAATGAAACTGGAAGATGGGGAATAACCCTGGGAATCCAAATCCATTTTCAGAGAAACGTCCATAGACATTCTGGGGCAAAAACGACCTCCATAACAGTCCCAAATCGTGGTCCTCCTTCCCCGGCCACTGTGTAACACAGAAACGAGCTCCCAGCCATGGAAAAATGCAGGAAAATTGGTAAAAACGTGATGAGGAAAGACCCAGTAGTTCAGACTACGTGAGAGAGGAAAAACTATCTGTTCAGAATGGCTTTGGGCACCATTTCGTGGGTGTTTTCTGGCCCAAGAAGCAAAAGTACGAATTCCCAGGTTGATGGCTTTCCCATGCACGAAATTGGCTGCCATACCTCTTCATTCCCAAGGCATTAACTGCCTCAACCAATTTCTGGAAGAATTAAATGATTGGGTCCATAACCCAAAATGGGTAGTTGGTGGTTTATGGGTTTTCTCATTGACACATGGATTAACACCATTGGCTCAAGGGTTTGAATAATTTCCCTCCCTACTCCTTGTAGAATCATGACCCCATCTCTTTGTGGGTATTTTCATTAAAATTCGTATTTACATGATGTCTTATTTACATTGTGCCCATCTAGCACAAGAACCATAGGCATCTATTTCTTTAATTGCCGATACATAAAACGCTAAATCAATGGTGGGGCCTTGGCCTTGAGCTCCTCACCATGATTAAATTACAATATTTACATCATTTACGATTTAATGCAAAGGGGGTCAAAATGGGGACATTACATTTAACATAAAACATAAAAATCATCGATATAACATCATAAGCATATAAACATAAACATGAGCGTAACATATCAAACATTACATTGCTATGATCATCTAACATTCATCTAACATAAGACAAGACACATTACATGCATAACCATCACACACATCTAGCAAACATCATTTAACCTGATCTTACATACACACCATCAAGTACATATAAATAAACATCAACATAAACATTGACATCAACATAAACATGGAAAATGCAGTATATATATAGATAAGAACATATATAACATCAAGCTGATGGTACATGCCAAATAAGTATCTCTAGTCCAATAACTACTATGACATATATGAGCCACCTCCACCAAAGGCATCATCAATATCTCTCCCACAAGATCTAGAGGCATTGTCACCTCAACCAATAGAGTCAGAGCTAGTATCAGCATGTCTTCCAGTAGAGATAGGGGCATCTAAACCTCCACCAATAGAGCCAAAGGCATCAATACCTCTGCCAGGAAAAAAACAATCTCGGAGAGCAACATCGATAGGTCCATCAAGCTGAATAATACCCCCTTTGAGCATCGTATCTACAATAGAGGTGACTGGAGCAATAAATGGTGGATGGTCAGGTCGATCAATAGGATTGGTAGGTCAGTCGAGCAGGAGTAGACCAGGAGATGATGAAGTAGGATTGACAGCTCAGTCGAGTAGGAGTAGAGGAGATGATGAAGGAGATGATGGAGGAGGAGGTGGAGGAGGAGGAGGTGGATGAGATGTCAACGAAGCTGATGGAGGAGGAGGTGGAGTAGTAGATGTCCAATATGATGGAGGAGGTGGTGGAGGTGGAGGAGGAGGTTGATGGTCATCCCTCCTAGTATCCAATTGAATGCATGCACCGAAAATAGGATGCATCAACAAACTCATATCACGGGGAATAATCCTCCATATATCCATAAGGTGAGGCTTTTGAATAATGTCGTGCACCCGTATAGGCTGAACCCCCTCATCTTCCAATAATGTTGCCAACCCGTCTACTACATCTCAGTGATACCTATCCTGGGGCCTGCATGGATGGTGGCTAGGATGTCTACCTGCCAACTGTGGCCTAGCCTGATTGAGCTCCTTCATATCCTAATCCTCCTGAGCGGGAGGAGGTGGCCCAACCCCAACATCAAATGTTCCAATGTCTGCAAAAATTATAGTAGACATGAGTAATAATTAGACAATTTAAAATTTAGAAGATATTTCATTTGCATTAAGTATAGAGAGAATAAAATGATACTACAATAATTTAAACATAACGATAATATTACCTCTCTCATTCAGTGGCTCCTCCGGTGTGAATAAGATCTCGGGGCACCCTCTCTAGTCCAAGCCCACATATAGATATGGCGCCATGTCTAGTGCATGGTTCTCACTTCCTATCATCTCGACCACATGTGACGTGATCCTAGCCAGGAAGTCAGGCTTCCCCCTATCGAGAATCATCTACCCCCACATGTGCATATGCACCTCTTCCATCTGCCTGTAATGGAGATGCTAAAAGGAGGGATTGGTAGCCGAAATCTCTCAAAAAATAGTAAAAAAAGATATCAATAGAAAGGGAAGTGGGACCTGCCATCAATCACTGCACGACATCTATCCAAAGCATAACAAAACTGTCGTAAAAAATGGCATACCACATAATGCATATAGGTCTCTGCACTAAAGAGTTAACATAATACAATAGAGGGAAACCAATGCACTACCCATCACCAGTGGAGTGCGTTAGCATTGTAAGAAAAAGAGAGAGGCACCTAACCTACTCTCGACCAAAATAAGAGATCCTAAGTTTCCCACTTCTCACCTGAAAATTAGAGGGATGGATGACCTTGTCGTTGATATATCTCAGAGAGTAAGCTAGCTGACTCTCTGCTACAACACCAACTGGGACATAGGGTAACTGGGGAAAATAATCCCCTCTCCTGGATAGCCTAGTGATGAAATAGATGTCGTCCATAGTGGGCTAGAACCACTGACTGGGACCAACACGAAATTCATTCCTCTGATGATCCCAACATTGGATGAACTAACATAATAATGGAGATTTTCCCTTGAGGCATGTAGCCTCCTGTTAGAACTTCAGGAGTCTTATAGCCCTCAAGAGATCTCTAGTGTGACCAGTAACGAATTGAGGATACAAATCCCTCCCTCTCCTTCTCCCTAGCCTCCCATTCTCTAACCATGTTGAATTGATCCTACTGTGTACGTGCCTGTTGAGCAGCTTGTTGCCTCTCACATTTTTGTTTCACATCTAACATGAATCAATGTCATAAGTAGATACATAAAAACATGTAATATTTCATTCAATTAAAATCCTATTTAATAACATCAATAATAAAATTTTATATAAAAACAATATTATTTTATAAGCGGTGTGCCTCAATAAAATCGTTGGACTGCTTCCGGTGATTTTATATACAAACTGCATCGACTATGGTGGGTTTATATATAAACTGCACCATTTATGGTGCACTGAAATATGAAACACGCACCGCTATTATGATTCTATATATTAAAAATGTATTTCAACGATGCACCAACAACTATACACACCAGGATATTTTCTAAAATTTGGTTGACGGTGCACCTAAATCACTCACCTAAACTAGGAGCACCGTTAAATTCTATTTTCATATGCTCTATTAACAATGCTCCTTTGTCACATAATTGCACCGTAAGTGGTGCGCTTAATTGATATGAACTCTCTGTCGTTTATTAAATTAATATTTGCATGGAAATCAATTCATGATGCTCCTTGGGCACGTCAGAGCACCGTGAACCACTGCACTGACGTGCCAATGAAGCATAGTTAAATTATATTTTTGGGGGGTTCAAAACTGGTGTGCCTACTACACGTCATAGCACCGAACAATGATGCACTAACGTGCACTAATAGCACCATATCATTTAATGTTTTCATCTACAAGTTTTTGTCAATCGGTGTATTCAATACACATAAGTGCACCATATGGACGATGCTCTTTAGTGTCAAAGGAACCAATAATAAGTTCAATGTTTTAAATTATACTATCATGATGCATAGGTGCGTTCAATCCATTTGGATCGCACCGCTAACGGTGGATCTTGTAAAATTTTACAAGGTGCACCGTCTTGCGGTGTGAGCTGAAAGACTCGAACACATCGCACAAATGTTTTGATTTTTTTTTATAAATAGGACAATTTGAAGGTCACTTTTAAAAAATAATCCGCTAAAAATTTAAATTACGAAGTAATAATCAATTTACCTACTAAACAACCAATCGTGGAGGCATATTGGCGATGTATGGAAAACTTGAAGTTTTTCTCACCATTTGGAAAAATTCAAACTAGAGTCAACAACCAATATGAGTGAGGAATTTGTCCACGTGCACCACAGATGTGAGGGTATCCAGGTGGGTGAGGTGAACACCGGTGCAGGTGGGATCAATCGCACTGAAGAGAGTAAAAATGGGTTTGATGGCATGATAATTGTTTTTTATTAAACCCTGTTTCGGTGTGCCCGACAGTTAGGTGCACCACTGCGAGGATTTTTTAAAATAAAATAATAAAATAATTGTTGGTGCGTTTATGTGTTGTGCACGCATCGAACATTTTGTATCATCGAATGCACCAGTATGAGGTTTTAAAAATTTGCGTAGGGAAATTTTTTATAGATTTATGTTTTTAATAAAAATTAAGAGGTGTGTTAGAGTCTATGACACGCGCTGGGCCGTTTATATACTAACGCACCGTTACTAGGCTTTCAGTAAAATTTGCAATATTTTTTGAATAAAATAGTTGTATTATTTTTAATAAAATATATATCGGTACATTCATTATGATTAGACGCACCTAGCAGTTTAATTTTAGTGAATGCATCGTGATGAGGTATTTACTTATAAAATTCAACGTGTTTTTTAAATCAAATATATATATTTTTAATTTTTTTAATAAAACATAATATGATGTGTTTGTTTATACAACATGTATTGGGCCATTTAGTATTCGGTAACCCATTGCGTATAGGATTCTAAGAAAAATCTTAGGAATATTTTAGTAAAATAATATTTTTTTTTATATTTTTTACTAAAATATAGTATGGGGCATTTATGTTTAATGGAACTCACCACGGCGTTTATGTTTACGTAACGCACATGTTTAGATTTTTTTAGTTTTTTTTAGTTTTTTTGTATGCGGTGCAACATGGTACATGGCAGCTTGGTGCTCCTGTATATGCAACGCATCGGTGCGTTCTTATTAAATTAAGTGCATTGGAAAAAACACCTCCGCTAAAACCTCCAGCCGCTCACCTCCGCTAGTGACCTCCACTATGAATGGATATTTGGAGTCTTTTGAACGGAGCATCCACTATAGCCTCTGCTAAAGGGCCTTTTCCTTGTAGTGGAAGACTCCACCAACTGTCCATAATTAGGTGGGTACCTTTAAATTATCGTTGAAAAACTATGAAATCTCATTGATCAATAAAATTTTATTACTTTGCTTTGCTTGTGTTGGCATGGTGGGTGGATTAAGTAATAATATCATGGATGTAGCTTACATGGTATTTTTGGGGGTTGTTCCTTGTTAAGAATGTGTGTTTTATGACTCCATAGCACCCCCAAGATAGGCACTAGTCCTTAATATTGATTTTCATCCATTCAAGTGTTGTTTCTTCCCTCTTTCATGCTTGTTCTTCTCGATGTTTCGCACTTTCCAGATTTGATTTCTTTACTACAATGAGTTTATTTTGGTGTTAGGACATTTTTAAAGCCAAACCCATCTCTCACATTTTTCCTAAATACATGTTCTATGCAAGTAGTATGTCCATATTTGACGCATTTTGTTGGACTCAAGAAAGAACAAAATCTTTTGAAAAACTTAGAGAGGTTAAATGTACAACTCTTATATTAGCCACGCCTAACTTAAAAAAAAATTGTTTTTTGGAGTGTGATGCATTAGGGCATGGAATTAGTATGGTTTTAATGAATAAAGGAATGCTCCTTTCCTTTGAAAGTTGTCAAATTAAAGGAAAAAAATTACTCAAACCAATTTATGTAAAGGAGTTGTTGGCTATGCTACAGGTAATTAAGAATTGGCACCCTTAACTAATAGGAATAAATTTCAAGGTAAGAACATATCATGATAGTCTCAAGTGCTTATTGGAACAATTATTATCTTCAGAAGAGAAACAAAAATGGGTTACAAAGATTCTAGGTTACGACTTTGAAATTATATACTAAAAGAGAAACAAAATGTGGTGGCAAATGCACTTTTAAGGAAAGAAGAAGAAAGAGATGGCTTACAATGTGCTATTTCCATTGTGCAATATGATTTGGTAGAAGAAGAAAGGATATAATGGAACTAGGACTAAAAGGCATGTAAGACAATTCAAAAACTACAAGAGTACCCTAGTGCATTAGATAAATTTGCGTGGAAGAATGATTCTCTATCATATCAAGATCACCTATATATATAAGAATTCCCAACTCAAATAGAAGGTCCTTTTGCAATTGCAAACTTCTCCAATAGGAGGACATTTGAGGTTCCTAAAAACTTACGACATGATCAAGAAGGATTCTTTTTTGGAAGGTCTTAAAATTGATGTTCTAAATCTTGTAGCAGAATGTTTGGCTTTCCAACAAAATAGTAGAGACACAATCAAGAATCCAGGTCTTTCATAACCATTAGCTATACCAAGTCAATGTTGGGAAGAATTACAAATGCATTTTATCACAAGTTTAAAAAATTATGAAGGAAAGAATGTCCTCTCAATAGTGGTGGATGGAATCACAAAATATGCACATATATTCTCTCCTTCTCATCCTTTTAAAGCAATTACATTAACTACATCATTGATGGAAATAGTTCAAAAGATACAAAGAATCCCAAATATTATTGTAAATGATTGAGATCCAATTTCCCCAGATAATTCTTGGATAGAATATGTTCATGTTTGGGTAATCAATTGGCTTTAGCTCCTCCTACCATCCTCAATTTGATGGGAAAAATAATATTGTGAATAAATTTCTAGTAAGGTATGCTTGTTGGTTTGCATATGATAAAAAAACACAGTGGGTCAAGTGATTTCCCTTGAAAGAATGATAGTACAAAACACCCTTCCATACAACATAAAAAATTTCCCCATCTTTAGAAATTAATGGCTATCATCCTCCATCTGTCACATCATCCTTGAAAGATAAATCTAATGTTCAAGCAATGGAGGATCACATAGAGCACCAACAATAGGTTCTCCAACTATTGAAAGATAACATGGCTATAGAAAAAAGTTGGATGACACAATAAGTAGATCAACATCATGGTGAAAGGAAATTTGAAGTGGGGGATTGCGTATTTTTTAGGCTAGGACCATACAAACAAATGTCTTTAAAGAAACAAAAGAAGGACAATAAATTAGTACCCAAGTACTATGGTCCCTATAAGTTGTTGAAAAGGATTGTAAGTATAGCTTATAAATTAGATTTTCCTCCATCTTCACGTGTACATCTAATCTCTCATATCTCTTTCCATAAAGAGGTAATCGGTGACAAGATACCAATTCATACTATTTTCCTAGAGATTTATGCATATGTGGAAATCATACTAGAACATAAAACAATCCTTGAATCATGGATCAAGAAATTATGAAATTGATCAATTACTGAGTACCTCATCAATTAGAAGAACTTACCAATATAATAGGTCACATGGGAAGATGAATTATTTATGCGAAAACAACCACAATTAATCAAGTGTTGAGGAAAACACATCATTGAAGGGGAAAGGGGCATGTTAAGACCTAGAAATGATGACATTTTGTTTATATTATTATTTTAGTATTGTCTTTATTAGTCGGCTAGGAACTTACCTATAATTGTACCCTTTGTATCCTATATATACCGAGGAGACCTAGTTTTAGAGATCATCTCATCCTGTGCATTTGATACATTGTTAAAGGAGGTTTCCCCCTCGAAGAGGCTTGATATTTATTCTCTTTATTTCATTCTCAACTTATATTTACTCTTTCTTTCTATTTTTTTTTTTGTGGAATTGGTTTATAACAAAAAAATATGGGGAAGAAAACCAAAAGTAGAGAAACAATAGGAAGACACTACAATAAACATAGAAGTTGAATCTCAAAATTAGATTGAATGATTTCTACCAAGGAAGACAAAGAGGATATGGGGGCTTATCTATATATATTAAACCTACAAAAAAAAAAAAAAAAAAAAAAAAAATTGAAGATGACAACTTTAGATAATGTTGGATATATGCATGGATTTTAGATGGAGAGTGGAACCAAAACTAATTGTTTCCCATATCTATTGGCCAATCTTGGAAACCATGAATCCCACATGCTAGATGATTATGAAATTTCCATGGATATCAGGAGGGGATTAATCCTTCCTTTGTAGTCTTTACCTTGAAGACAGCTTCTGAGAATGTATGCATAACTCCTAGCCTTCTCTTCATTTCTCTTGGAACATTCAAATTTCTTTGTTGTTGGTTTTGAGCTTTCACCCTCTTCAACATTTTTTTGTTTATCATAATCCAATCTTGTTTTGTTAAGAGGATATATTTGTTGGCTGAGAATGTCATCTAAGATCAATGTTCGCTTTTCAAACTTCGAGTTTTTGGAAGTTGTATTCTCCAATTTCTTTTGTAGAGTAACAATCTCAAACTCTCTTGTTTGGAAAATTTATTCCTTCTCCTTTAGTTGACTTGTTAGGACTTATTCAATTCTTTTTGCTTCTTCCACTTGTATCTTTAGGGAAGCAATATCCTTTTTAGTCTCTTCACAATATTTATGCTTTCTAGCTTTTGATTCTTTTAGTAGCTCTTCTAGAAACTCATTCTTCTTCTTGAGCTTCTTGATTTAATCTAGGGCACATATTACTTGTCTTTAATGATCAACTTCTTGTTCTTTGATTTCTGATCCTTCAACAATTTTTTGCAGTTCATCATCTTCATCAATAGTATTTGTAAGCATGGACATGAGGCATTTTTCTTCTTATGAATCACTATCTTTTCCTTCTTCATATGAACACTCAATAGTAGCATGTCTTATTCTTCCACATTTAAAACATTTAGAGAGTAACTTACTTGGTACCTTTGTATCTTTCTTTTCAACATATTCATCTTATGTGTCATTGTTGGATGAGCTTCCTTCACCTTTTTCATCTAGTTATTCATTTGATTCTTCCTCAACTTTGTAAAGGTTTTGTGGCTTGTCCTAAAGCTCTTTGGTTGGTGTACACTTTCCTAAATTGCTTTTCACGGAATCTGATAATCCATCTAGAATGGCATCCATTTCCATTGCATTGTTCTTCTTTAACTCCTTTTTGGCTGTAGATTTCGGTGGTATTTTTGGATTAGTGTAGCCATTAACAATAGCAATCCAGAAATCCACCCCTAGAGCCATCAGGTAGTACCTCATTCTAATACTCCATAATGCATAATTATTTCCATCAAATATTTGAATACCATTTGAAGATAATCCTTCTTCTTGATCCATATTTGTTCATGATCTTCCTTCTAATGGTTAAACCGCTCTGAAGCTAACGTGGATCTCATACCAATTGTTGGAATATTCACCAATACTAAGAGGGGGGCTGAATCAGTATTGGGCACTTTTTACTATTTTAAATTTTAATATCAGATGTAAGCATTAACCATTAACAACAACATTCATCATCACATAAAACGTACACAGTACACAAAATATTTTACGTGGAAGCCCAAATGGGAGAAAACCACACAAAGCTTTTCTTATATAATACAAATATTACATTCAATTGATTTACAAGCTCCAACTAGAAGGAGGCTACAACCCCCTAGTTTATCAACTCCAACTGAAAGGAGGCTACAACCCCCTAGTTTATCAACTCCAACTGAAAGGAGGCTACAACCCTAGTTTTACCAAAGGCTCCAACTTGTAGTGAGGACTCCAATCCTTAGTGAGCTTCAACTCACTAGATTTACTAGCGTTAACTAGAAAGGGGCTACAACCCCCTGTCCTTGCCCCATCCCACCACCCTGATATGAATAAGAGAATGAACCTGTCACTATCATTGTATATTTCAACCTATACATGTATCACTGTCTCATCCAACCTATACTTGTATCACGGTCTCTATCAACCTGTACCTATATCAATATCACAGTCAACATGTACCTGTATCACTATCTTTGTCAACATGTACATGTATCGCTATCTCTATCAACATGTACCTGTATCAATGTTTCTGTCTCTGTCACTGTCACAATCATTGTACCCATATCTTTGTCTCTATCACTATCTATGTGTCAACCTATACATGCCTCAAATCTATCTTTCCAAAATTCCCAGAAACAATCACCTATAGATTTCATTTGTATCTTCAAACCCTTATATCATATTCATTTCCAAACCCTAGGATATTCCAAGATAATCACCATGATCTGTGCCAAGATTATCACCATAACATATATATGCAAATATAATCACCATCATCTATCCAATATCATAACCATACATGCCTCAAATCTATCTTTCCAAAATCCCAGAAACAATCACCTATAGATTTCATTTGTATCTTCAAACCCTTATATCATATTCATTTCCAAACCCTAGGATATTCCAAGATAATAACCATGATCTGTGCCAAGATCATCACCATAATCACCATAACATATATATGCAAATATAATCACCATCATCTATCCAATATCATAACCATAATAACCATATCATATCTATGCAATATCACCAAATAAAAGGCTCTATCACTATCTATGTGTCAACCTATACATGCCTCAAATCTATCATTCCAAAATTCCCAGAAACAATCACCTATAGATTTCATTTATATCTTCAAACCCTTGTATCATATTCATTTCTAAACCCTAGGATATTCCAAGATAATCACCATTATTTGTGCCAAGATCATCACCATAACATATATATGCAAAGATAATCATATCATAACCATAATAACCATAGCATATATATGCAATATCACCAAATAAAAGGCTCTAACACATACTCAATATCCATACCATTTTCAAGACAACAAGATGGACCCTAGTGCATGAGAGGCATGACAATAACAAGAAAGACCCCTGTATAAGAACCATACATTTTCTAAAATGAAGAAAAAATAAAGGAAACCTTCACCAAAAGAAACCTTATATCATGTCATCACATATCCCTTACAACAAGATTTTCAATGTGCCAAGAACTTTGTTATTCCGATACCATATGAGAAAGTTATACCAATTTTATCAATCTTCACCAAAGAACAAAAGATGATCCCACACTAGCTCCTCCACAAAAGTTCGCGCGCTTTCTCCTTAGATTTGTGCAATATATATATATATATATATATATATATATATAGAGAGAGAGAGAGAGAGAGAGAGAGAGAGAGAGAGATGAATTTATGATCAAATGAGAAGTCTATCCTCCTATTTACACTCTCCAAGATGACTTTAACTTGCTTTAGGGATTACATTCCACTTATCCCTAAATTTAGGATCTCCATATTTTAAGGGGATTTGGGGTTTCTCCTCATCATACTTAGTGGACACATCATTATTCCTTTCATATTTTCTTTTGTCTTTATGTGTACCCATCCTTATTTTTGGGGTTATGTGGACCCATCATCAATACTTTTGGGGATTCTTCACACTTCACGACAATATTGATTTGGACTAACTTTAGGGGCTCTTTAGGTCCTTATTCATCATGGGTCATGTGATCCCGACATCATGGTCATGTGGACCCAACACCATTATTCTAGGGGTTTCCTCACCTTTCTCACCAACATTGCTTAGGAGAAACCTTAGGGACTTCTTTATGGGTTTTCCCCATATGTGTACAACCCATAGTGTCTTCCCGTGAGAGCCATGGTTAAAGATACACCATAAGGGACCGCTTTGGATTTATATACACTAGGAGTTTGACATCAATTACAACCTTATTCAACAATATCCCCCTTTGTCATTGATGGAAACCATCATACTCCCCCTAGGACCATGCTCCCTATGTCCTCATGGTTATGACCTTTCCCTCCCCGCTTGACCTAATTGGAAAAGGGTAACTCCCCCTAACAATCGCTCTTCTCTTTGGGGCTTCTCCCCCTGAAAATATTTTGTTTTACTTCTCCAAAATTTTGTAACATTTTGTCTAGGATATCTTGCCATGTTGCTTTCACAATCTCTTTCCATGTGTCTACAGTCATGACATTTGTAGCATTCAACATTGTGATACATCATGATTCTACAATTTCTTGCCACGTGTCCATAATTGTGGCACTTGTAACATTCAACATTGTAGTTCGAGTGGAAATATTCATTTGCTTGATAATTTCCTTCATAAGCTTTGCAATCTCTAGCCTTGTGCCCAAAGTTGTTGCAAGAGAAACAATTACCAAGAAATATGTGTAGATACCTGGGTGTAGAAGATCTTCTTGATGGTGCAACATCTTTGTATTCATATTTCTTTGAACCTTGCTGATGAATCCTTCCTTTTTATTATATGCCTTGATGAGAGCTTATGAGAATGTCTGCATAAATCTTAGCCTTCTCTTCATTTCTCTTGTAACATTCAACTTTCTTTGTTGGCGGTTTAGAGCTTTCACCTTCTTCAACATGTTTTTGTTTATCATAACCCAATCTTGTTTTTTCAAGTGGAGATATTTTTTGACTGAGCATGTCATCAAAGATCAATGTGCTCTTCTCAAACTTCAAGTTTGTGGAATCTTCCTTCTCCAATTTCTTCCATAGAGTAACAATCTCAAACTCTCTTGTTTGGAAAATTTATTTCTTCTCCTTTAGTTGACTTGTTCGGACTTCTTCAATTTTCTTTGTTTCTTCCACTTGTATTTTTAGGACAAAAATAGTCTTTTTAGTCTCTTCATGATCTTTATGCTTTCTACCTTTTGATTCTTCTAGTATCTCTTATAGAAACACATTCTTCTTCTTGATCTTCTTGATTTCATCTAGGGCACATATTAGTTGTCTTTCCAAATCAAATTCTTGTTATTGACTTTTGATCCTTCAGGAGATTTTTGTAGTTCATCTTCTTCATCATTAGGATTTGTAATAATGGAAAAGAGGAAAGTTTCTTCTTCTTCTGAATCACTATATTTTCCTTCTTCTTATGGAAACTCAATAGTAGCATGTCCTATTCTTCCACGTATAAAACATTTAGAGAGTAACTTACTTGGTAACTTTGTCTCTTTCTTTTCAACATCTTCATCTTTTGTGTCGATGTTGGATGAGATTCCTTCACCTTTTTCATATGGTTCTTCATTTGCTTCTTCCTCAACTTTGTAAAGATTTTGTAGCTTGTCCCAAATATCTTTGGTTGATGTACACTTTCCTAACTTGTTTTTCACATAATCTAATAATCCATCCAAAATGGCATCCATTTACATTACAATGTTCTTATTTAACTCCTTTTTGGTTGTATATTTCAGTGGTCATTTTTGGAGCAGTGTATCCATTAACAACAGTGAGCAAAACATCCACCCTTAAATCCATGAAGTAGCATCTCTTTCTAATACTCCATAATGCATAATTATTTCCATCAAATATATGAATACCATTTTAAGAGAATCGTTCTTATTGATCCATATCTATTCGCGATCTTCCTTCCAGTGGTTAAATTGTTATCAAGGTAACCCTACTCTGATACCACTTGTTGTAATATTCACCTATCTTCAGAGGGGGTGAGTCAGTATTGAGTACTTTTTACCATTTTAAACTTTAATATCAGTTGTAAACTTTAACCATTAACAATAAAATTCATCATCATATAAACCATACATAGTACATAAGATATTTTACGTGGAAACCCAAATGGGGGAAAACCACATAATTCTTTTCTTATATAATATAAAGATTAGATTCAATTTATTTACAAGCTCCAAATTGAAGGAGGATACAACCCCCTATTTTTTCAGCTCCAACTGAAAGGAGGCTACAACCCCCTAGTTTTACCATAGGCTCCAACCTTTAGTGAGGAATCCAATCCTCAATGAGATCCAACTCACTAGATTTACCAACATCAACTAGAAGGAGGCTACAACCCATTGTCCTTTCCATGTCCTACCACCCTGATATGAATAAGAGAATCAACCTATCATTATCACAGTATCTGTCAAGTTGTACATGTATCACTGTCTCAATCAACTTGTACCTGTATCACTATATCTATCAACATGTACCTATATCGTTGTCTCATTCAACATGTACATGTATCACTATCTCTTCCAACCTGTACATGTATCACTATCTCTATCAACTTGTACATGTATCACTATCTATGTCAACTTGTACCTGTATCAACATTTATGTCTCTGTCACTATCACAATCACTATATCCCTATATCCGTATCTGTCACTGTCTCTGTGTCAACCAGTACATGCCTCAAATCTATCTTTCAAGAATGCCTAGAAACAATCACCCATGGATTTCATTTGTATATTCAAACCCGTATATCATAGTCATTTCAAACCCTAGGATATTCCAAGATAATATCCATGATCTGTGCCAAGATCATCACCATAATCACCTTAACATATATATGCAAAGATAATCACCTTGATATATCCAATATCATAACCATAATAACCATAACATATATATGCAAAGATAATCACCTTGATATATCCAATATCATAACCATAATAACCATAACATATCTATGCAATATCATCAAAGAAGAGGATCTAACACATATTCAAGATCCATACCATTTTCAAGACAACAAGATGGACCCTAGTCCATGAGAGGCATGACCATCACAAGAGAGACCCATGTATAAGAACCATGCATTTTCCAATATGAAGAAACAATAAATAAACCCTTCACTGAAATAAAATCTATATCATTTCATCACATATCCCTTACAACAAGATTTCCAACGAGCCAACAAGTTTGTGATTACAATACCGTATGAGAAAGTTATGCCAATTTTATCATTCTTCACCAAAGAACAAAAGATAATCCCACACTAGCTCCTCTACAAAAGTTTGCACTTTATCCTTAGAGTTGTGCAATAGAGAGAGATATAAATTGATGAGTAAATGAGAAGTCTCTCCTCCTATTTATACCCTCCAAGATGACTTTAACTTGCTTTAGGGCCTACATTCCACTTATCCCTAAATTTAGTATCTCCATATTTTAAGGGGTACTTCAATGGGTCAATACCCCACTTCAAGGATCCATCATGGAAATTTAACTTGCCTTCATGATCACTTCATATCTTCATCAAAGGGGCTTTGGGCCTTCTTCTCATCATACTTAGTGGACACATCATTATTCATTTCGGGGTTTCTTTCCTCTTTATGTGGACCCATCCTTAATTTTGGGGTTATGTGGACCCATCATCAATACTTTGGGATATTCTTCATATTTCACACCAATATTGCTTTGGACCAACTTTAGGGGCTCTTTAGGGCCTTCTTCATCATGGTTCATGTGACCCCAACATCATGGTCATGTGGACCAAACACCATTATTCCAGGGTTTTCTTCACCTTTCTCACCAACATTGCTTAGGGGAAATCTTAGGGACTTCTTTAGGGGTTTTTCCCATACGTGTACAACCCAAAGTGTCTTATCGTGAGGGCCATGCTTAAAGCTATGCCATAAGGGGACTGCTTTGGATTTATATACACTAGGACTTTGACATCAATGAAAACCTTATTCAAAATCAATCCATGTACTTTTATATCCTAAGGTGTTGAAAATTCATGCCCCTTTCTTAAGTCTTTCACCATTCTTGCACCACCCATATTTATAGCCCTTCTTGGGATTCATAGGAATTGGCATTCAAGACAAAATCATCTTCACGAGTTAACGAATATGGGGGGAAAACTACAACAAAATTACAAATTCAAGTGAAGAAATGGTTGCGAGGGATTGAAACTCATTTTACCCCATGTGAATCATTAAATTGCATATTCTTCCTTGTAGCAACAAGATGTTTAATGGAGGAGGCTAAGTACAATATTATCTCTATCAAACTGTATACACATGTCATAATATAATGATAATAATCACTTGGGTTTTCAATATTTGTTGTGATTTCTAATTTTCTTCTCTGAACTTCAAAAAATGGAGAGGAACTTTGTATCACATTTTTTGACATATTGTTCTCTTTAAAATTTTCTAGGCCATCCATATATTGAACCATTCTTTAGCAAGTAGTGCTCTATTATTTTTTTCCACCTACAAATCAATGTAAACATACAATCAATTGAATAAACAAATTGAAATGCATAGCACAATGTAGAATCAACCAAAAGAACATGTACTTGCAAATGTTTTTTTTTGTGCAACCCACCTCAACAATAAACATATTGAACCTTCACAATATTTATTTCTTTATTCCATCTTGTACTCTACCTAATAATATTCAAAATGCATACTTTCCTTCAAATATTCCCATTGTTTTGGAGTTACATTGTTGTTCCTCTCTTTTCCATCAAAGCTTAATTTTATACATGTATGTCTAAAATTATTCATTAAAATTCTCATTCTCTACTTGTAAAATATTGTGGATATCTTTCAACCAATAATATCAACATAATTTTCCTTTTTTTGTATCATGAGAACAATATTTCATGGATATTTTTTTGAAAAGTTGGATTTGGTAACATCTGAATGAGATCTGCATCTCATACCCAAATCTGTGGCCCACCTTGTAGCATGTTGGCCAATGTGCTAGCCATATTTCACCTCAACTAAGAAATCCTTCTTCCATTCTAATCTTTTTCTTTGTATTGTCTTTTTGTACACCTATACAACTCTTGACTAATTCTTCATCTTTTGACAATAGTCGATACATATTCAGAAACATAAATGGGTGAAGTTAATGCGATTATTTTTTTTATATGTAGTAGTTATATCTCATGGCACATTGATAGGAAGAGGTTTAATCGATGCCTATTCATTTGTATTAGGTTGAAATAGGTACCTCATCACATTAGGTGTGGCACTAAATAACTCACTAGTCATCATAGATGTGCATTCAAATATTTCCTTTAATTGTAAATAAAATTCCCAAAATTTTGATTCTCCGTCGAGCTATCTATAAGGAATCTATTGTATATCATGTGATATATCAATTTTATAATCATAAGTATTTTCTTGATCTCCATGTATTGAAATATAATACATTAGGTTCTACGAGTTGGTAGCAATATGTCTTTACTTTCCCTTTGTTTTTTTCTATTTTTCTATATAATCTATTGTTCCCCTTTGAAACATCAAGATATCAATTAGTATCAAAAGTATGTATGGCCTACATCATTAAACAAATTATATAAAAATTTCATGAAACGTACCTACAAGTAAAAAGGTAAGTGGGATTAAGTACTTACTTATTTAACAAACCAAGAGACGATAAATAATAATCAAAGTCGTCATCCTAGGTGACATTTATGGCATAGATACACCCCTTATAGCATGACAACTTAGCCAAAGAGATTATATAAGAAGTATTTCTTTAAAATAAAAATAAAATAAAATAATGTTTTGTCATGTGTTTGTTACAAAGATGATCGTGTTTTGGCATATTTCCATCATTTCCAATGACAATTTTGCAGTTCAAGCCCTTATTATCCATAAATTTTACCTCCAACATTTCGCATAAACATCATCATTAATGCATTCAATAAATAAATATAAAAAGATTAACAAAAATGTTCCCTTTTTCCTTTCAATTAGTTAATTTATGCTAATTAGTTTAACAATGTTAGAGATAGAGGTGTATCTCGGGATGTCCTTCATGTTCAAATGCCTAGCATGGAGGTACGTTTTTAGTATAGGCATCAGGTGAGGGTAGACGATCATATGCACTCTACTAGGTTTCATAGATCCAGTGGTGGGTGCAGGCATACCTTTCAGTATCGTTTTCCTTACGCATGCAACATTTTTAATTAAAAAGCATATAAAAGCGGGATGTTGCATGCACTCATATTAGGTTTTTGGAAACCCTAATCAGTCATTTAGTTGATATAAGGAGGAAAGGGGTCACCGGAAAGGGTTACTCAGTATTTTATTCATAGAGAGGAGAGAGAGAGAGAGTGTGGGCGACTTTGGTCATGCACGATGGGTGCATTCTTGAGAGGAGAGGCACATCTTCTAGAGGAGAGAGTGGGTGGATCTGAGAGGAATCAGAGGTCACTCAATCTGAGGAACTAAGGAGCCATTTGATGATGTAGTGAGTCTATATACACAGAGGGAGCTCAGATATTGAGCTAGGGTGAACTCACAGAGGATTGTGGCGCATTTCCCAAGGAGAGGGGGGCACACTTGTCAGTGGGGGTGCACTTCTTTAGGATAGGAGGGTCGAGAGAAGGAGGGGGTTCTTCTTTAGTGATTGAGGAGGACTCAATTAGATCTCTTCAAATATTGACAGAGATACAGAGAGGGTCACACTTCCAGAGTAGTGGGGGCACACTTCAGAGTGTGACGTTGCAAGATTTCTTCAATGGTTGAGCATATCATAGCGGATTCAGTGAGATTCCTTCATCCAAATATTGGTTGAAGCTAATATTAGAGTTCAAATAGTACAGATCAGTTGGCACATATACCCAGAGCAACAATTGAAACTACATGCATATCTAGGGCTTGTCCCTTCAGGTTTCTTTACCCATATATTTTTTATCGTATTATTCTTGTTTATATGCTCTAGCTCGAGATTGAAGAAATCCCTTAGTAGGTGTTTTTTCCCCATTGGGGTTTTCCAGGATATCTTGTTGTCCATTGTGTGATTTCTACAGTTGTTGTGTTTGATAAGTATATTCCATGTGCTATATTCTATAAGTATATTGCATTTATTATTCCTTCTCGGGTTTAGAGAAGTTGGGTTGTGTTATGCATGCGGTTGGCTGTGAATTGAGTCCAATTTGGGATTGATATTTCCATAGCGAGTAGTGACATCTGGAAAATTTATCAAATACAATAATAAAGAGATGAATGAAAATAAAAAGGAATGAGAAATGAAAATTCTCCATCACATTTTAACTCAAATTCCAAATTTGTTCTTGTGTTTTCAATGCATATAGTTTGTTGTTCTTGGAATATTCATACATATTCAATCTTTAATTGTTGGCTTTATAGAGACATTAGTTCTTATGTGTAGACAATAAATATTTTGTCACAAAGTTGTTTAGTTCTAGTACCTTTGCATATTAAAACCAACATTAGATAAGTTTGTGTAGTGCATATCAAGAAACGAGTTAAATGGGTTTATGCTAGTATTTAAACATGTGCATATCAAAACTAGGGTTATTTGGTTTTTTCCTAGTACTTCAACTAATGTAACTATGTTATGAAAATGTGTATTCTTAAACTAGTGTAGCTATATTTGGATATTATGTGTTCTCCCATATTCATATTTGGATTTCTAGGTAACACAAACTTATATGAGATAAGAAATTATGTTAGGTTAGATATTGTAGGATTTGTATATATTAGCATTACATTAATCTCGTGCTAATAGAATTTAATTCTATCATTATGATGAATATGGGATATGTATTGCAAAATGAATACAAGATTGATTAATAAAAAGGTCCAAATAAAAATAAAATATATTTTGTTTCATACAAATCACCATTAGAAATTTTGGGTGAAAGGAAGAAACTAACATGAGCCTCTCTCCTAAATGACTTAGGATTATATAAAATGTTGCAACACCTTGATACTCTTCATTATTATAATAATTATTTGTTTATACCTTATGTATTTTAGATACACTACACAATATCTATTCTATAGATTTTTCTCGTAGTAGTAATAAGTCGGTTTACTACACTTTTATAACAAAGGATGATGTTTTTTTTTGGTATTTTGACATCTATACTATAAATTAATTTTGGTTTGGTTCATATAAATATATTTTTTTTTGTTAGAAAACTTAAATTAATCATAAAGAATACTTTGACAAAGAAAAGTTAATATTGAATCTATATAGCTAAAATCGAAACATTAGAGATTGGGTGAAAGAATACTTTGACAAAGAAAAGTTAATATTGAATCTATATAGCTAAAATCGAAACATTAGAGATTGGGTGAAATCCTTGGTGACCAATGTTGGATCTATTGAATTTAGGACAATCTATAAGGAAGAGAGAGAATAATTTCCATATCTACAATAAAAATATATTGAAAAATAATTAAAACAAGTAGCATGAATAGAACAAGCAACATAACACATATGTAGAGATGCATGTTGTTGGAAACATTATTATGTATGGGTTAATATTATTGTATTTTGTTATTATTATGCACATTCACACCAAGAGTCACATGTGAATGTGAATAGTCATTAGGATTCCAAGAGATGCCTTGGGAATATGAACCCAAGAGTCATCTTAATGTATTTATTTGTACATATATTAATGAGAAATGTGCATCAATGCTTATTCATTTTCTCATTTGTGTTTTCTATTTGTTTCCCATTGATCTTGGGCACTCCATTCTAAACCCTATGTCCTATAGTCAAAATATTGTCATATTCTCTTATTCTTGCAAAATAGTCAGAACCCTAATCTACACACTGTCTTATCCTCTTCCAACCGAACGTTTTGTATCCAAAAACCCTAACGGTTTTTTCCAATGTGGTATATTCCTTTTTCCACCATGAATATCTATGTGAGATCCTTTACACCTCCTCAAACTTGAATTGGAGTTGCGTGAGGCCCTTCTGAGCCATGGATTCATGCAAGTTGCATGTGGGAGTATATTAGAAATTTTGTTGCTACATGTTTGATATTTTGGTCAATGACGGGATGAGATTCTCTCTTCTAACATTGAATGTGATATTTTATTACCGAACACACAAACCTTCTTTTTGTATTTGTTTTGGCATAAGAGTTTCTCCTCTCCAAAATATCAAGTTGGTTGTCGGGTTTTATTTCTTTAGGAATGGAATTCAACTCTCTACGCAATTTCTAAGAATCCCCATATCTACAATATCTCATTTTCAATCAAAGTAAATTCAAATGTTTGGAGTTTGTTGATCAAGATTTACCATTGTTAGGGGACAGTTATTTTTGGTGTATTTTCTTAATGTAAGAGTATAACATTGCTCTATCAAGTATTCATTCAATGGTCTTGTCTTTATTCCATTTTAGAATGTTTCTCCTAAGAACCAGCAGCATTGGATATCTCCAGGAGATACGTCAGACCACTCTCTATGTTGGATTTGTTGCATTTCTATGTATTAAAGACCTCCATTATTTGTTGCATCCATACTCCATTTAATTTTTACGTGTGAATAATTGAAGCGAGTAAGAACAAATGACCGTGAACAAGTGAGCATGAAAAAGAGCCAAAGCCATATCTAGAACCTTGCTCCAAATTCTTGAGGTAGATCCACCTAGATAGATTCAGAGCCATGTTCCATTGAGCATGATTTGGCTTGTGGTTTTCCTAAAACCCCCCATTTAGTAGAATACACCAGCCTCTTGTTGCTTCTGCTAGACATTAGTTTTTGGTGATCCTTAAAACACCATTTTCTAGAGGGAACCGTTGAGCTAGTACCAACGTGAGTGTTAAGTTCCAAAGTTTGTGATCATTGTTGAACCACCATTTAGTAGAAGACATCAACTTCTTATAACCATTTGGTTTGTGGTCATCTAAAAACCACCCTTTTCATATAGTGCCTTATTTTCACAACTTAGTAGAATCCTTGAGCTTCTGCTAGCTTACTTGGAAAATTCAAATTGTCAAGTTGTAAATGTTCAACCTTTGGCAGTTGTGCACTTCCAGTTTTTTCATCTCTCTTTCCTTGGACTCATATACACTCTTTTGTATTAAAGGTGGGGGATGTTGGAAACATTAATCCGTATGGGTTAATAATTATTGTATTTTGGTACTATTATGCACATTCATGCAAAGAGTCGCATTTGAATGTGAAAAGTCAATAGGATTCCAAGAGACCCCTTGGGAATACAAACCCAAAGGTCATCTCAATGTATTTATATGTACATAATTTAATGAGAAATATGCATCAATGCTTATTCATTTTCTGATTTGTGTTTTTTATTTTCTTCCCATCGTTCTTGGGCACTCCAACACATGTGAACACAAATGAATATATTGCATATCCCATAGAATACTTAACTATTAACGGAAAAAATATTTCCTCACACACATAATACAAAATTATACTAGGAAAAATCCTTGCATGTCAATAAAATTAAGAATAATGAACTTAGACAAAGTTTAGTAAAACCATTTAGTTGATTCCAAGCCAAAAAAAACAAAAACAAAATCGTTAGTGAAGTTGAATAATGAGCATTAAAATCATAGATTTAAGGTGACCAATCATCATCATGATTATCTGCATTGGCATCAGGATGGAAAACCTAATCACTCATGTATGCATCTTCTTGATTTTCTTCCTCATCATCACATAATAGATTTCCCCGATCAACATCTAATGCAATTGTGGCATGCATTACATTATCTCTTTCAGTATTTTAATGGAAAATGAAGTCTCTTCTTCAAACATCTATATTCATATCCAACATATTCTTCCAATATTTCTTGGATTGTATTATCTTTCCCATCATGTATGATATCAACATATTTGGTGAATTTATGTTTTGAATGAGACTTTGATTGAATGGCATATGACCATCCTAGGATTGTTACATCATCAATTAGAAATTATTTGTTAATTTCAAGAGGGGAACATACAACTCATTAATTTTTGATAGAAATTGACATCCATTTGCATTAATAAATCCATACACATCATGTTGTACTATGGATGATTTGATCCATTTACATTTTAATCATATGGGAGTTCAAATTGTATAATTGGAGATTCCATAGTTGTCATGATTTTCAGACGTTTCACCATAATCAAAATGAATAATATGGGAGTTATTTCACCATAATCAAAATGAATAGTTTTTTCGATGAATCCAACATAAAATTTATTCGCGAATATAAAATAAAATTCATTCCTAACAATACAATCACAATTTGATTTTCCTTTTTTCTTTTATTCCACCCTTAAAGGACTACCATAATCCCACAATCCATTGAATCTCTAAGCTTCTATATTTGAAGATTGTGAAAGATCAATTCCATCCCTTGTTATATATTTACCTTCTTGTTGTGTATCATTGATTACATCAACAATCCATTCATACAATTTTGGAAAAGAATAAAATCGAATAAAATCATGAAACTTATGCTTTCTATATGGGTGCATCCCTATTTAAATATCTTCTTGATATTTTCCACATAGAATATGAACATACAAAATAGTAAAAATAATTTGTAAATTATATTAAATAAATAAATTATCGTGTAAAAATATAGAGTAGACAATAGATGTTCCGTGCTAAGGAACAAAATAAAAATATAATTGTGTTTGAATCAATTTAATATTGAAAGGGGAGGTGAATCAATATTAGCACAGTTATCAGTAGTTTTTACCTTCTTTAGCATATTATCCTTCACTTCACTTTAATCTTTAGTTATGCATCTAATATAAATAAATCATTCATCCATATATGCACCAAGACAAAGAACACATAACACACAATATTTTAACATGGAAACCCAAACAAGAGAAAACCACGGAATGCTTCTTTTATAGTGGAAAAAAAATACATTCAAGGAAGCACCAACTTCCTGTGTTTAACAACACCAACTGTAAGGAGGAATCGACCCCCTGGTTTTACAACCACCGACCTGAAGGAAGAACCAAATCCCTGTGTTTCTCCAGCACCAACTAGAAAGAGGCTACAACCCCCTATCTCCTTGCCCCATCATGCCGCCTAGATATCCAAGTATGTTTCCGACTAACTGAACTTCCAACTCGAGCACACTTTTGATCTACTGATATTATTTATGTTGTGCACTACCTTCGTATGCAAACAAAACACTGTCACTGTGTTGAATACATTACTTGACTTCTTAATCCTCTCAATTCATATACTGTGTGTTTGATGATTCTGTAGCCTGCGATATTGATCGTTCCATTGTTCTACTATTGCGTGACTACTCTAACCAGCTGATACTGTGCTTTCAATTGATAGTTTGTTGTTCTAAAATATTGTACCAATAACATATGGAACTTCGCACTTATTGATGTGTTTGTTCTGTAAAAGTGCAACAGTCTTTTAGATAATTTGCGATGTCATGTGCATCAAATGATTCTTCCTTTCGATTTAGTGCACATGTCTTAGAGAATCATCATCATGACGCGCTTGTTGTATCCTACTGCTATCATATCGTTACGCATCATATGGACTTCTCAACTTCGCACACTTCACTTCAGTCTTTGTGCATCAACTAAACATATGCGCATCTTCTGATATACTTATGTTTTGTTTCTGCACTTATTCCTTACTTACAACACCTGTGACTGTCTGCGTGATGTCTGCAATTATGTAATTCAATATTCACACAGTTGCGCATACTTCTATGTTTCTTCCTTTCGTTGTTTACGTAATCATCACAGATCTACGACATCATTCTGCACACCATCAACTGCATCATTCATCTACATGTGCGCACTCGGCTCCTCACTAGATCTTGTTTTTCTATCCTCAATCCCTTGATGCCCCGAATATAAATATGTATCTTCCAACTGAAGCTCTTATAATCTCTCCATTAAGCTTACTTCAAATCTCCAACTTGCATCTCTATTTATACATGTCCTGCATGGATCGTATGTCTACAAGTTGGTTGTGGCATCCCTTCTTCCTAATTCACAGATGGTGTATTTTCCACATGGCATCTTATGCGATGCTGATGTGTCATCCATTGTGGGTCTTGCACATCCATGGTCCTGACTTAGTGGGACTCACATCTTGGTGGTGTGCACTTGTGCTCTTGATGTATCATTGCTTTGAGGTATGTTCGCTTCCTTACTCTTCAACTTGATAAGTCTATGACCTTTGTTGTACCATCCCTTGTGGGTATTTTGCATCTAATGTATTAGTGCTTTGTGGAATCTGCACACAAACCAACTTCTGCTTGGTGGGACTTTGACCCTTGTAGTGTCATCACTTGTGGGACTTGCACACCTATTATACCTTCGGTTGTGGAATTTTCTCATAGAATAACTTCAACCACTGTACACTTCTTAGAACTTGTGCACCCTTTACAACTAAAAGCTTATTATGATTGGCTAGAATTGAGCGCTTTCAGTATTTTCCAACCATTTATTGTTTGCGCACTCACGATCTTTGACCAAGCAATGCTTTCGCATTACATAATATTCTTTCAATATTCTTGCACACTTGTGCCTTTTTCTCAACCAACTCCTTGGTTGCTTGTGCACATGTAACACTGTCCAACCAGTCCTTTGATTGTTACCTTGAGTGAGTATGACATGGTGGACTTGATAACTGCATAGGTACAACATGTGGTAGGATACATTTATTGATGTACGTTCCATATATACTTCTTCATACTAGATCTGCATTATGTATCCTTCTTATGTACTAATTCAAACTGGATCTACATGATGTACCTTCCTTGGACACATATCTTTAGATTGGATACAACTTCTAGATATACTTCTTCACACTGGAATCCATGTACTTCACCATCTTGAGCATATACTTCTTCAAAGTGGCTTCCATATACTTCTTCAAGCTATCATAGGAATGTTGTATCCACTTTGACATCAGTTGGTATCAATGACTCAAACTAAATTAGTTGACATCCTCTTTGGAATTATTTAACATCAATGAACTCAATCACTTGACACTATCTTTAGTTGACATCAATGAAAACCAAAGCTCAACAATACCCCCCTTTGGAATTTATGTCAACACCTTATGAAGCCGTGTATGATATTCTTTGAACTATATGCTTCATCTCCATTTTTCACAGTGCTCCCCCTGTGTTATTTGAGATTCTGCGCTTTCTGTACTGCAGCTTCATAATATTTCTTCAAGTGATCTGCTTCACGCTTTTTCACGTCTACTACATCTTTGTGTTGTATCTGCTTCATGCTCTTTAGCATATGTTGTTTCTTCATGTTGTTTATTTGTTGCATCTTCATGTTGGTTATTCTCTGCTAATGTACGTCCAACTTCATGCATCTATCCCAGCTGCTCTGTCAGCTTCATGCGTTTCTTCTAACTTCATGTCAGCTTCATGAATCTTGATGCCTCAGCTTCATGCCTTTTCTTATCTTCATGCCTCAGCTTCGTTCCTTTTCTTATCTTCATCCCTCAGCTTCATGCCTCAGCTTCATGTATTTCTCCCCCTTTGAAATCAATGGAAAATAGGTTCCATTACTTGCGGAATGTATGTTCTCTTGTTTGTTTTGTGTTGTCTTCTACCTCAATTGTTTTTCAGGGATGACTCCCCCTGTCTTCATGCTTCATTTCTTTGCTATGATTATGAACTGATATATTTGATTGATTTATTGAAACATAATCCTTCATATTGATCTATTTTTCATGTTATAACACACTAATATTCTGTGCGAAATGATCTATTGTAACATCCCTACTATGCAAAGTTGCTCAATTGGACCTAAATTTCAAACCTAAGAATGGTAAACTCAAGCTACTCCAAAAGCCTCCAAATTATTTTGAATTGTATAGGGAGGGACTTTGGAATACTTAGGACACCCTGATGCAACCCTTAGACACTTAAACACCTGCTAGAAGCATTCATGGTCTGTAATTTTCAAGAAGGGAGGAAGGGGAATAAAACTAGTCAAATGCATTGGTTGAAAACCCCACTAGGTTAGCGGCTATTTGGCCTTCCAAACATTGTACGGACTTCCCTAATTTTTAATATAAGACTTGGATATATTAGAGTACCTCAAGGAAAACACATAGGAAGCATTACATCAGGTTTTAGGGTCTGATAGATATTCCAAAAAACAACAGCTTGTATGGTATAGAATTTATGAGAAAATGGTGAACAAGGGACAATGAATTTATTGCACAAAATTTAGTAAGACTTCATGGTTCTGCACACAACATTTTGGTCATCCATTTAAATTCATATGCATCTCGAATAATAATCAATACCTCAGAAAAATTCTGATAATAAACTGATACAACTCATTCTAAGATCACCATGAGAATACAATGAGGAGAATAGATCGAATCTAGATATTACTTGGAACTATTACATGAAATGCGTGGTATTTCAAGTTGTGGCTCTCATGATTAGTTCATTACAGATATATGCATCATATAAAATGTCCATATGGTTGAAATATCAATCTTCCATAAACAATATGCAACTAGGAGTGTGCTATCACGCTTGTACATGAATATTGAGAGAGTGATGAGAGAATGATAGTAGAGAAAGAAGAGTGCACATGAACTCAAACTCAAAGGGGGATTGAACCTACATCAAAACATATCCATGAATATATGTTGAGAGGTATGAATGGACTCTCCTTCAACCAAATTGGATAGGAATATTGATTCCATTAAATTGGTTCTAAGGCAGGGAGGATAAACATCCATCATTCAAGGACAAGCAATGCTCTCCAAAAGTTCAATGAGAAATGACCAAAAGCTGCTCTCCTTCATCCTCCTTCTCTTTTATTAATCTCCAATGGCATCCATGGCTCAAATTCCTTCCAATAGTCTTCACAAAACTCGATTTAGGGGGATATTCTCATAAGAGACACTTGTCCTTCTCTTTCTTGCATTCCTCTTCCACCAATTCGAATGGGAAATATTGGCAAACCATAAACCCCCCTATGCACCCTCTTGGTGGCTATTTTTAGCCCTCATATGTCATATGTTTCATAGGTTTTCAATCAAGTCTTAATTTGTCATATTTTTCATAGACTCTCCATCATTATTGTCATGGATGCTTGGGAATCTAGCTACAAGTGTCACATTTCCTCTATGATGCCTCTCCCTCTTCCATGGGAGTTACTCTTCCACTCCAATTAGACCTTCATAGATTCATGGCATGAATAATTCCTCTTCAAATCCTCCAAGAATGTTACCCTCCACCTTGGACTCAAATTGGTGAGAAAATGTTGCCATGTGTAGTGGAGAATCTTGCCACATGTAGGTCCCACACCACCTATGTTCCCTAATGAAAAAATGCCACCTTATTTTTCCTTTATTATCATTTATGTGACACAATTAATGTGAATTTTCAATTCTAAATTCCATTTGGGTTCTTGTATCTCCCTTATTCCAAGTTTTAATGTTTCCACCCCAACCTAGGAAACTAGTAGATTGGTGAAAATTCTTTCTTCATGAAATTTATTTGGATGGGTACATTACAGTCCTCCCCACCCACGTTTTCTTTCCCTCAATCAATTCTAAATTAGGATGCTGCAAAAATTTTTCCTCTTCCCATGTGGCATCCTCACTTGACAAATATTTCCATTGCACCAAATATTATCTTATGATTCTGCTCCTCAATTTCCTTTCCCTTACCTTCAAATTTTTTTTCTGGAATGAGTATGAGTGGCCCTTCATCATCTAATGGAGGAAGTGTTCATGAAAGATTAATTTTCTTCCCAAACACCTTTTTAATACATGAGACACGAAACACATTATGTATTTTACTTCCTTCCAGAAGTTCCACTTCATAAGCTACCTCTCCAACTTTTCAAATGATCTTGTATGGGCCATAAAACCTTGGCTTTAGTTTTTCTGCTCCTTTTCCTTTTATGGTGGTTTGTTTGTAAGGTTGTAGCCTCAAATAAAATAAATAATTCACTTTAAAATTTATTTCTTTCCTATGTTGATCTGCATATTGTTTGTGTTGATTTTGGGCAACCTGCAAATTGTCTTTTAAGGATTCAAAATTTCTTGACTTTCCTCAATCCAGTCTTTAGCTTTTGGGGCTATAATATGACCAAAAATGTGATCAACAAAGTTAGGTTCTTCATAACCATATAGTTCTTTGAAAGGATACATGCCAATGGACATATGAAAGGTAGTATTGTAGCAAAACTCACCCAAATGTAGCCATTTAACCCATGCTTTTTGCTTCCCACTCACATAGTATCTCAAGTATCACTCCAATCATTGGTTCACCCTTTCGGTCTGACCATCAGTTTGTGGATGATATATTGTTCTTGGAGTCAATTGTGTTCCCACCAATTTGAATATTTCTTTCTAAAAATCACTCATAAATCTGTTATCCTGGTCACTAACAATGTTTTTGGGAAGACCATGTAATATGAAAACATCTCTAAAGAATATCTCAGCAACTTGTGTAGCAGTAAACGATGAGGCAATAGCAAATAAATGAGAAAATTTGGTGAATCTATCCACCACAACAAAAATACAATCCTTACCAAATTCCTTGGGAAAACCTATGATGAAGTCCATGGAGATGCTTTAATTTCCCGCTTTTGTTCTAGAATAGGCAAGGGTTGTAAGAGACCAGTAGGATGGGTGTGCTCAATTTTGTTTTGTTGACATATCTTGCATTCGTTCACATATTTCAAAACGTCTCCCTTCAAACCTTTCCAAAAGAACATTTCTCTTAGCCGCCTATATGTTTTGAAGAAACTAGGATGGCCTGCTAAAGGAGAATCATGATCTGCATTCAAAATTTTTTGCTTCAAATTCGAACCATGGACTAAGTAGATTCGGTCCTTATAGTAGATTAGGCCATTCAATACTTTATACCTATCATCTCCCTTTTCCCCATCTAATAATTCACAAGCAAGTCTATCTTTGACATACTCTACCATTAGTACATCTTTCCAATCTTTTGAAATGTCCATAAGAGAAAGTGAGGGCCTTCTAGACAACGCATCTACTACAAAATTATTCTTTCCGTTAACATATTCAATGTCAAAATAAAAGTATTGAATCTTACTCACCCATTCTTGTTGCCTTTCATTGAGATCTTTTTGTGTAAGGAAATGCTTTAAACTATTATGATCAGTTTTGACCACAAATTTGTTCCCCATTAGATATTGTTTAAACTTGGCCAAGGCATGTATGATGGCCAACATTTCCATGTCATATATGGGGTAGAGTCTCCCATGTAGTTGCAACTTCCTTCTTTCAAAATCTATGGGGTCTTGATTATGCTTCAAAACTGCTCCAATGCCTTCCCCTGATGCATCACATTAAAACAAAAATGGTATAGAAAAATTTGGTAATGCAAGTACAGGAAAACTACTCATTACCTCTTTCATTATTTGGAAATATTTTATGCCTCTTCATTCCATTGGAAATAATCCTTATTTTTCAAATCAGTGAGGGGAGCAGTCAATTGGGAAAATCCCTTCACAAACTTTCTATAGTAAGTGAAAATCCCAATAAAACCCCTCAATTCAATGATGTTCTTGGGTGATGGCCAATAAATAATGGCCCTTATTTTCTCCAAGTGCACCTTTACACCATATTTCCCTATGATATACCCAAGATACAAGATTTCTGTCAACCCAAACTCACACTTGGACAACTTAGCAAATAAAGATTGTTCATGCAATATTTTCAATACACAGTCTAAATGATGTAAATGCTTCTCCCATGTCTTACTATAGATCAAAATGTCATCAAAGAAAACCAAAACAAACTTATGAAGATGCTTAGAAAAGATCATGTTCATGCATGAATGGAAGGTTACAAGAGCATTGGTCAATCCAAAAGGCATGACAAGGAATTCGAAATGATCATAGTGACATATGAAAGCAGTTTTATGCACATATTCCTTTGTCATTCGAATCTGATGGTAACTAGATCTAAGATCAATTTTTTAAAAGAAATTTGCTCCAAATAGTTCATCCATTAGTTCATTTATCCAATGAATGGGATATCTATTCTTCACTGTATTTTTGTTTAGAGCTCTGAAATCGATGCACATTCTCAAGGTTCCATCTTTTTTCTTTACCAAGACAACTAAAGAAGCATATGGACTTGAACTTGGCCTTATGAGTCCCAAATCCAAAATTTCTTCGATAGACTTTCGATCTCATCCCTGAACCTTTTTGGGTGTCTATATGTCCGTATTTGGATATTTTGAGTAACTTCCTCCAACACAATGACATGTTCAACTCCCCTGTCAGGTGGCCTTCCAGGGGGAAGGTCTCCAAAAACCTTCTCATACTTGTGCAATAGTTTCCTTATCTCCTTGGGATGCTATGAAATACTTATGTTTGGTTTGGGGGAAGTGATTAAACATTTTACATCCCATTCAATGTCCCCATGTCTCAAAATGGACCTCATACTGTGGGAGGACACCACTTGGTTAGGATAAGTCTGCATTTCCCTCACCAACACCGGCTTTCCTTCTGAATCTTTAAACCTCATTTCAGGTGCTTGATAGCTCATTGTATATTCTCCTATTGAGTACAACCATTGGACTCCCAAAACCACATTTGTATCAGCAACATTCACCACATAAAAGCTTTCAGTAACATTTTAGTTTCCTATGGTAAGTTGTAGCTTTGGAATCCATTTGTTATAGTCCATAGAATTATTACCTGGAATGATGATTGTGAACCCATTAAATGTTTTAGTAGGAAAATTTATCCTATCCACTGATGTTGCATCAATGAAGTTATGATTTTATCCTCCATCCACTAATACTAAAACATTTTGACCTTTTACAACTCCTTTGCATCGAAGGGTATGGAACTGAGGCACCCCCGAAAGTACTGCCATCTTCCCTATTTCAGGTGGTGGTTGATTTTATTTTGTTGTGTTGTATCCCTCTTCTTGGGCTGAATGTTGTGCTTCTTCCTCCATGTCCTCCTCTTCATAAGAAAATACTTCAATGAAGTGTGCTTTCCCCTTAGCACATTTATGCCCTGGAACCCATGGTTGATGACATGTGAAACATAGCTTCTTCCTCTTGAGTTCTTCCTTGCTTGGTCCTTCTTTATTTTCCTTCCCAAATGAGCCTTTTTTCCATGGTTTCTTATCATCTTTGTACTTGGAAGGAAATTTGGGCTTGGGAGGATATTTTGTCTTGGGTAGCACATTCTACAAATATATGGTCAAGTTCATGGCATCTTTCAATGTAGCTGGCTTGTGAGCTTTAACCAAACGTTTCAAAGGTTCATCCAACCCTTCATTAAATATTAATACCAAGCAAACCATGGATATATCAGCAACCATCACTGACAATTTTTGGAATTCCATAATGTAAGCCTCAGGGGTTCCAGTTTGCTTCAACTCTGCTAGTTCCTTGAAAGGCATTTCAGGGTCCTCTCGATCAAACCTTTCCACAAACCTATTAACAAACTCTTCATAGTATGTGATTTGATCATGTCCCAAGGTTTTAATTCCATGGAACCACTAATCATTTCCTTCTCCTTCAAGATGTTGAATATCCATTTTCAAGGCATCCTCTTCAACCATTGGATTCAACTGAAAATACACATCTAATTTTTTGTACCCAAGCACTAGCAGAAATTTGTGGCGAGCCATAAAAGGTGGGAAGGGGTACCTTTCCTATAATAGACTTCAATTCTTGATTTTTGAAATGAATTATGCTACCTCCTCTAGTTTTGAGCTTGTTTGAGAAATTGAAGAATTGTCCAAATTGTAAGGTCCTACTACCTATTCACTCAACTGTTTCCATTCATATAGATATTCCTTCATCCCATACTAAGTGATAGGATCCTAGTTAGACTCAAAAAAATTGGTTGTGGTGTCTCTTTCTGAGCTATGGAAGTCATTAGGTCGATTGCGAGGCCCGATCCTTGAAAAGATTGTTTCACTAGCCACCTTTTTCTCCTCGAAATGAGAGCTACTACTGCCTCTTGCTGCCAATTTTATCCCAAGTTGGCTAGCCATCAATTCGAACCCTTTAATAATCTACATTTTCATGTCCTCAAAAAATGGTTTCAAGAAATTTCTAAATTATTCTCAATCATCTGCTTCTGAAGCTCCTTTGTCACCATTGCTCATTGTTTCAGCAAAATTTACCTCGTCTCCCACTTCTTATTCTTCACTAAAAGCACTTTCAGTTTTGGTTTATAAGGGTGGAGGCTGAATTCTTGACCTCATTAATTCTTACCCAAAACAGGTTCAAGGACCATGCTCCGATACCACTGTAACATCCCTAATATGCAAAGTTGCTCAATTGGACCTAAATTTTGAACCTAGAAATGGTGAACGCAAGCTGATCCAAAAGCCTCCAAATTCTTTTGAATTGTATAGGGAGGGACTTTTGAGGACTTGGAAACCATAATTCAACCCTTATACACTTAAATACCTTCTAGAAGTATTCATGGTCTGCAATTTTCAAGGAAGGAGGAAGGGGAATAAAACTAATCAAATGCATTGGTTGAAAACCCCACTAGGTTAGAAACTATTTGGCCTTCCAAACATTGTATGGTATTCCCTAATTTTTTTATCTAATACTTGGATCTGTTAGAGGACCTCAAGGAAAACACATAGGAAGCATTACATCAGGGTTTAGAGTCTGATAGATCTTCCAAAAAATAACAGCTTGTATGGTATAGAATTTATGAGAAAATGGTGAACAAGGGACAACGAATTTATTGCACAAACTTTAGTAAGACTTCATGGTTCTGAATTTTTTTTTTCATCCATTTAAATTCATATTAAGCAATAAATCAAAACAATTCTGATAATAAACTGATACAAGTCATTCTAAAATCACCATGAGAATACAATGAGGAAAATAGCTCGAATCTATATATTACTTGGAACTATTACATGAAATGGTTGGTATTTCGAGATATGTATCTCATGATCAGTCCATTATAGAGATATGAAGCATATAACATGGCCATATGGTCTAAATATCAGTCTTCCATAAAAAATATGAAACTAGGAGTGTGCTATCACAATTGTACATGAATATTGAGAGAGTGGTGAGAGAATGATAGTAGAGAAAGCAGAGTGCACATGAACTCAAAATAAAAGGGGGATTGAACCTACATCAAAACATATCCATGAATATCTATTGATAGCTCTTAATTTCCTCTTCTTGAACCAACTTGGATAGGAATCTTGCACCCACGAAATTAGTTCTAAGGCAGGGAGGATAAACATCCACCGTGTAAGGACAAGTAATGCTCTCCAAAATTTCAAATAACAAATGACCAAAATATGATATCCTTCATCCTCCTTCTCTTTTATTAACCTCCAATGGCCTCCATGGCTCGAATTCCTTCCAAGACTCTTCACCCAACTCGATTTATGGAGACATTCTGATGAGAGACACTTTCCCTTCTCTTTCTTGCATTCCTCTTCCACCAATTCGAATGGGGAATATTGGATGACCATAACTACCCCTATTAACCCTCTTGGTGTCCATTTTTAGCCCTAATATGCCATATGTGCAATAGGTCTTCAATCAGTTCTGAATTTCTCATATTTATCATAGATTCTCCATCATTGTTGTCATAGACACTTGGGAATCTAGCTACAAGTGTCACATTTCCTCTATGATGCATCTTCCTCTTCCATGGAAGTTAATATTCCACTCCAATTCTACCTTCCTAGATTCATGCCATGAATAATTTCTCTTCAAATCCTCCAAGGATGTTACCCTCCACCGTGGACTCGAATTGGTGAGAACATGTTTCCATGTGTAGTGGAGAATCTGGCCCCATGTGTGGAGAATCTGGCCCCATGTAGGTCCCACACCACCTATGCACCCTCATGATCAAATTCCACCTTATGTTTCCTTTATTATCTTTTATGTGACCCAATTAATGTGAATTTTCAAGTCTAAAGTCTATTTGGGGTCTTGTATCTCCCTTATTCCAAGTTTTAATGTTTCCACCCCAACCTAGGGAACTAGTAAATTGGTGGAAATTATTTCTTCATGAAATTTATTTGGATGAGGACATTACATCCATACAGACATCCTTAATTTCCAACTGCTCAATGCCAATTCTTTTTGTATTTATGCTTCTTTATTTTGGTTCTCATTATGTTGTGGATTGAGAACCATGCCCAGTTTTTACCTAAGATATTCAAATGTACCTCGTGGAAGAGGTTTCGTAAATATATCCGCTATTTGTTCCTTAGTATCAACATATCCCAATTTGACAACATTATCAACTAATTGCTCTCTCACAAAATGATATTTGATGGGAATGTGCTTAGTTTTATATTTCATAACAGGATTCTTGGAGATATTGACTGCGCTTGTGTTGTCACACAGTATTTGTATTGGCTTATCTATATTTACTTGCAGATATTTCAGGTTTTGTTTCATCCATAATACTTGTGAACAACAAGCAGTTACTGCAATATATTCAACTTCTGCCGTAGATAATGCAACTGATGGATGTTTTTTGCTGATCCATGACACTAGACAGTTTCCTTAAAAAATGCATCTCCACTAGTACTTCTCGAATCGTCTATACTTCCTTCCTAGTATGCATCAATGTATGATACTAAGTCTATCCTTTTCCTTCGTGGATACCATAGGCCAAGGTTTATGGTTCCTTTCAAATACCTGAAAATTCTTTTAATTGCTTGAACATTTGTTTCCCTAGGTGCTGCCTGAAATCTTGCGACAAGTCCAACAGCTTGAATGATATCTAGTCTTGAGGCAGTTACATATAGAAGACTTTCGATCATGGATCTATAAAGCCTCTTATCAACTTCCTTTGCCTTATCTTCTTTACTCAATTTGCACCCTATAACCATAGGGGTACAAACTAGCTTGGATTCTTCCATGTTGAATTTATTCAGCATCTCCTCTACATATTTAGATTGATAGATGAAAATACCATAATTTAATTGAGATATTTGTAATCCAATAAAGAAGGACAATTCCCCAAGCATGGACATTTAAAATTATTTTTGCATATTTTTGGCAAATTGTTAGCTCATTCTACGACGTCATTACTTCCAAAAATGATGTCATCAACATATACTTCCATGACTATCATCTTTTCATTCTCAATCTTTATGTAGAGATTTATGTCTACGCTACCCCTTCTAAAACCTTGATGTTGCAGATATTTGTCCAAACTTGAATACCAGGACCTGGGAGCTTGTTTAAGTCCATATAGTGTTTTCTTCAGTCTACAAACATAATATTTATTTCCTAAGCGTGAAAAACCATCTGGGTTTTCAGTGTATGCTTCTTCTTCAAGGTCTCCATTCAGAAAATCTGATTTTACATCCATCTGATATACTTTGACATCTTCTGCACAGGAATAAGCTAGGAATGGTCTGATTGCTTCCATTCATGCCACTAGAGAAAAAAATTCTTGAAATTTTATTCCCTCTATTTGTGCATACCCTTTGCATACCGGCCTCACCTTATTTCTTACAACTTGTCCTTCTTCATTTAGTTTGTTTTTGAATACCCACTTTGTTCCAATAACATTCTTATTCTTAGGTCTTGCAACAAGTTCCCAGGTTTCGTTCTTATTAATTTGATCTAATTCCTCTTTCATGGCCTTCATCCAACCTTCATCAGCTTTGAATTTTTCAATTCCTTCTATTTTTGTTTGAGACAGTAATGAGAAATGCACTTCTTCAGTTGGATTGCGCAGACTCCTTCTAGTTCTTACACCAGTATCTTTGTCTTCGATAATAAAATTTTATGAATTATTTTTCTGGACATATATGAAGGGGCCCTTTGCGTTTGGTATTCCTTCTTCTAATTCACGATGATATACTTCCTCTTATGGAACTTTTGTTTCTTGATTTTATTCATACAGTTGTTCTAGCAAGGGTAAATCATCATCTTCTTCAATTATTTTATGATTCAATACTTCATCAACTTTCACCTCAGTACTTTCAACTATATTTATGAGTTGCAAATTATAGCACTTGTAGGATTTTCTCTGAGAGGAATAACCAAGGAAAATCCCTTCATCTGATTTGGAATCAAAGTTTCCAAGAGTATCATCATTTAGTTGGATGTAGCATTTGCTTCCAAATATTATGAAATGCTTAACTGTAGCCGGTCTTCCTTTCCAAAGTTCATATGGCGTTGAACAACTGTTCGTTTTGATCAAACATATGTTGATAATGTGGATTGTTGTATGAATGGCATGTGTCCAAAACATATATGGTAGATTTGATTCATTTAGCTTTGTCTTGGCCATCTATTGAATAGTTTTGTTTTTTCTCTCTCCCACCCCATTTTGATGTGGTGTTCTGTCTACTAAAAACTGTCTTCTAATTACATGTTTTCCACATCAGTTATCAAATTTGTTTGATGTATATTCTCCTCCATTATCATACCTCAAGCACTTAATTCTTAGATCGGTTTCGTTCTCAACCACTTCCTTAAAAGTTTCGAAACATTCGAATGTTTCTGATTTTTCCTTAAGAAAGAAAACCCATGTCATTCAAGTGAAAACATCAATGAATGGGAGGAAGTATGCTTCACCATTCATTCCTATGGTTCTCATTGGACCGCATAGATATGAATGAACCAATTCCAAGGGTTTTGAAGTAGTGTACTCTTTTGTTGGGTACTTAATTCTTGCTTGTTTCCCATAAAGACAATGTTTGCAGAATGAGTTTAATGGCTCAGTAATTATTGGAATGTCCCTTACTACTTGTTTCCTATTGATCCTGACCAGATTGTCAAAATTGATGTGTCCCAATATTCTATGCCAGAGCCAAAATTTCATCAGTTTGTCCCATGCAACATTTTTCTTCTCTTTCCTCATCCAGAATGTAAACATTGTTAGGAGTTCTGGAGGATGTTGCCACAATTCTGCCTATGTCCTTGTTTTTTATTTTGCATTTTTATGAGTCAAAAGTGAGAGTGTGTCCTTGGTCGCACATCTGACTAACACTTAAAATATTGTGTTTCATGTTCTCAACTAACATAACATTTTTTTCCTTGGTCCTCTTGTTTCCTAGGCTTGCCAGGCCCTTACTTGGAATTTTGGCTGATCCATTATCCCCAAAATAGACGTTGCCTCCCTTGTCCTCTCTAAAATTCATAAAAATGTTTCTATCTCCTGTCATATGCTTGGAACATCCACTGTCTATATACCATTTCCCCCTTTTATTATGTGCATGTAAGGCTAGGCTACATGCTTCCTGATGAACTTAATCCTTCTGGTTTTCAGTTGTCTCAATGAATTGTGTAGGTTGTTGTTGTTTTTCGAAGTCCTGAGTATCATGTTCTGAGGTTTCACAACATTCATTTTCTGAACTTAAAATATTGAAGGGATTGGGGTCTTCATTCAAGACTTCATACAGTTTTTTGAGGAAACTCTGTTTAGGATTCATTCGATTGCACACACCATTCTTCCTGGTGTATGCTAATGCACGAGCTCTACAATTTATTTCTTTATGACCAAAATTGTGACAGTAATAGAAATTTCCCAAGAAAATATCTTGGTATCTGATAGGATAAAAACTATGAAGCTGCGCAGGCTTGTTCTCTGAATGATTTGGCCTTCTATGTTCTTTCTCAAATTTCTTATATGTTCTTGAAAGTGGATTCTTGAGAGAATCTGCATAGATTTTAACGAAGTATGGTTCTTTATCAATGATGTTTCTACATCTTTGTTCATTCTCTAACTGAAAGATTAATTTTTGGATTTCGTTTCTTAGAGAGACAATTTCGACTTCCATACTTTCAAACTTTTCATCCTTCAATTTCAACTATGTAGTGGTGTCTGCCTCCAATATCAGAAGAGCTTCTTGCATGAGCTTTCTTTTCTTCCTTGACTTCTTTAGTTCATCTAGAGCACTGACAAGTTCCCCTTCAAAATATACTTCAGCCATTTGTTCATATTTTGAATCCATGTATGTTGTGTTCTACGCAAGGATATGTCTTCTCGATGTTAATATGTTACTGAAGACAACCAATCTGATACCAATTGTTGGAATCGATTTAATACTAAGAGGGGGGGGTGAATCAATATTAGCGTAGTTATCATCATCTTTTACCTTCTTTCACATATTATCCTTCACTTAACTTTAATATTTAGTTATGAATCCAATATAAATAAATCATTCATCCATATATGCACTAAGACAAAGAACACATAGCACACATGATTTTAACGTGGAAACCCAAACAAGAGAAAACCACAGAATGCTTCTTTTATAGTGAAAAAATAATACATTCAAGGAAGCACCAACTTCCTGTGTTTACCAACACCAACTGGAAGGAGGCATTGACCCCATGATTTTACAAGCACCGACCTGAAGGAAGCACCAACTCCCTGTGTTTCTCCAGCACCAGTTGGAAGGAGGCTACAAGCCCCTATCTCCCTGCCTCGTCCTGCCGCCCAGATATCCAAGTATTTTTTTGACTGATTGAACTTCCAACTCGCGCACACTTTTGATCCACTGATATTATTTATGTTGTGCACAACCTTCGTATAGATACAAAACACTATCACTTTGCTGCATACATCACTTGACTTCATATTCATCTCAATTCATACCTTTTCTTATATCTTACTTCATATATTGTGAACTTGTTGATTATGCAATCTGCAATACTGATCATTTCATCGTTCTTCTACTACATGACTGCATTGACCAACTGATATTGTGCTTTCAATTGATAGTTTGTTGTTCTGAAATATTGCACCAACAATAGATGGTACTGCGCACTTACTGATGTGTCCATTATGTAAAAGTGCCACATTCTTTTAGATAATCTGCAACATCTTGTGCATCAAATTATGTGTCCTTTCAGTTTAACTCACTTGTCTCATATCATCATCATCATGATGTGCTTTTTGGATCATGTTGTTGTTCTATTGTTGCACATCAGATGGACTTCTCAACTTCGCATACTTCACTTCAGTATTCATGCATCAGCTAAACATCTACTGATATACTTTGGTTATGTTTCTGTGCTTCTTCCTTACAACATCTGTGACTTTCTGCGTGTTGTTTGCAATTCTGTCATTCAATCTTCACGCAGTTGCACATACTATTTTGTTTCTTCCTTTCAATGTTTGTGCAATCATCATAGATCTACGACATCATTCTGCGCACCATCAACTGCATCATTCCTCTGCATGTGCACACTCGGATCCATGCTAGATCATGATGTTATGTCCTTGATCCCTTGATTCCCTGAATATAAATATGTATCTTCCAACTAAAGATCATATAATCTCACCATTAATCTTACTTCAAATATCCAACTTGAATCTCTATTTATACATGTCATGCATGGATTGTGTGTCTACAAGTCGGTTGTGGCATCCCTTCTTCCATACTTCACAGATTGTGTATTTTCCACATGACAACTTATGCATTTTGATGTGTCACCCATTGTGGGTATTGCACATCCATGGCCCATGACTCAGTGGGACTCACAACTTGGTGGTTGGAACTTGTGCTCTTGATGTACCATTGCTTTGAGGTATGTGTGCTTCATTACTCTTCAACTTGATAAATATTTGACCTTTGTTGTACCATCCCTTGTGGGTATTATACATCTAATGTATCAGTGCTTTGCGAAATCTGCACACAAACCAACTTCTGCTTGGTGGGACTTTGACCCTTGTAGTGTCATCACTTGTGGGACTTGCTCACCTGTTATACCTTCGGCTATGGAATTTTCTCATAGACTAACTTCAACCGATGTACACTTCTTGGAACTTGTGCACCCTTTACAATTGAAAGAATATTCTGATTGGCTAGACTTGTGTGCTTTCAGGATTGTCCAACCATTTACTGTTTGCGCACTCTCAATCTTTGACCAAGCAATGCTTGCACTAGGGTAATTTTTAGGGGCGAAATTTCTCCAATTGGCTATTTTTGGGGCTTTTTTTCAAAAAATAATTTCGCTATTTGGTCATTTTTAGTCTCTAATTGTTTTAGAGAATTCTTCCTACATATAGTTAAACTCTCTCATAGACTAAACTAAGTTTCTAAATGTTTAATCTATGACAGAAACAAAACAAATGGAACCTTAAACTCCTATATTAAGCATGCACAAGCATCTAAACATGAAAAGGAAGGAGAGGAAATAAATGGTTTGCCTCTTACCTGAGAGTTGTTCTAGTTCCAGTTCCAAGCTTGATGTCCAAATCTCTTGAACCAACAACATAAAATGGAAACCAACCTTCCAAACACAAGTGCAATAACAAGATATAATATAACATATCACGTATCAATAAAAGAGACATGGCATGGGAGAATAAGCCAAGTTATTAATAAGAAAGATGAAAGTAACCATACAAAGTGCTATACCTTGATGTCCAAAGTAACAACATCTCCTTCCAAGCTCTCCTTTGCTACCTTTGCAAGACTTCCAAGATCATAGGTTTGATTCCTCAAAAAATTATCCCCTTAGCTCACGGATGGCCTTCTTCTTATAGGATTTGGGAGACCAACCACTAAGAGAGAATGATGGATCTAGGTGAGAAAATATGGATCAAGGACCTAAATCATACCAAGGAAGGAGGGTGAGATGAGATTCGAAGGGAATCCCTATCCCATGAAAATATCCTCGAGATTCAAGATCCTGAAATCAAGGAAAATGGTTGTTGAGGAATTTTTCGTTCCCCCAGAACTGAGCAGAGCATGAAAAGGTTGTAATTTCCGTGCCCTTGTAGGCATGTAGAGCATGGAAATGTTGTATTTCCGCGCCTTGCACCACTAGCAGGGTGCAAAAATATTTCTAAGATTGGCTTGGTGAGGTGGCATTCAACCCTTAAGATTTGGATTTTCCTCCAAGTAGGACTAGGAAGGGGACCAACATGATGAGGATGGGTCTAAAGACTTATTAGGAGGTATGACCATTATGTTCTACATGGTTATATGACACGAAGACTCGAAATGGTGCTCAAAGTGACTATTTGAGGTATAACACTAATATTGCCTATATTTACATAAATTATGTTTTTTTATCATAATATTCGCCAAAATTTACACATTTCAATAGTAAATTGTATGTTTCATCTTTAATATTCACCTACCTATCTATATACATGTTTTTTTCAATCCAAAATAATCACCTCGGATACTATACTTAAGTATAATATTAGAATCCTTAAAAAATACTCTGGCTTGCACATTCCAGAATCTTCTTTCAACATGCTTGCGCACTTGTTTCTTTTGCTCAGCCAACTCCTTGGCTGCTTGTGCACATGTCCCATTGTCCAACTTGTCCTTTAACTGTTACCTTGAGTGAGTATGAAATGGTGGACTTGATAATTGCGTAGGTACAACGTGTAGTAGGATACATTTCTTGATGTACCTTCCATATGTACTTCTTCATACTAGATCTGCATGATGTATCCTTCTTATGTACAACTTCAAACTGGATCTGCATGATGTACCTTCCTTGGACACATATCTTTAGACTGGATGCAACTTCTAGATATACTTCTTCACACTTGCATCCATGTCCTTCACTATCTTGTGCATATACTTCTTCAAAGTGGCTTCCATATACTTCTTCAAGATTTCATAAGAATGATGCATCCACTTTGACATCAGTTGATATCAATGACTCAAACATAATAAGTTGACATCCTCTTTGGCATTAGTTAACATCAATGAAATCAATCACTTGACACTATCTTTAGTTGACATCAATGACAACTGTTGAGTGTGCAGGTTCAACCCATATTCAAGCAGAGATTAGCATGAGAATACACACATACAAACCATCAAGAAGATCATAATATAGACGGAACGTTTAGTCAGATTGCTCATTCACCGTGGTAGTATTTACACAATAAGTGGAGAGGTTGAAGCGGTTACACCTGCTCCAACCATTCAGTTGTTAAATATACAATAACATACAATAATACAGGATGATACCAAAAGGTAGCTAAATGTCCCTCTCAACATCTCCTGCACCAACAAAACACTTCTTTGTCCCGAAGAAGACATGCAAAAAAACCATGAGTTGTGATTTCTTTATCCTTCGTCAGCAGTCTGGTAGTGGTCAATCGAGCCTCACCCTTTCACCTTCCTGCCGGATTGCATCTCCATTAGTTCAGGAACTTCTGGGCTTCCATGCTCTACCTTTACACCAGCTCACCAACTGCCTTCAAACTTATGAAATGACACTCAAGAGAGGCTTCTGTATGTCAGCACCGGGAGGATCGATCAGTTCAAGTGTTCTTTGTGGCATCATCATGTGATCATTTAAGCTCTTTCTTGTGTGTGATGTAAGATGGTTGTTGCTTGAATATGATCTTCGTCGGAAGCTTCTGTCGTGAGGCTTCCTGCAAGTTTATGAATGGTTTGCTGCTTGATGTCGATACCGACTGATATTGGTTGTGGCCAACTTGACTTGACTTACTAAGTTGGCTAGAGACCGACTGAATTACAAAGATTGATTATAATACAAAAAGGTCAACCATATTTACATTGACCAACTCTCGACCATATTTAATATCGACTAACTTTATAATGACCATCGACCAAAAAGCATTACAACTTGTACATGTCGAACTTTGACCAAAAGCATAACGACTTGTCCCTCCAAAATATCAACCATACTTTTCTTGAAAATAACTCGATTACAATGCCGACAACATTTATAATTGGTCGATGGAGCACTTACAACCTGTACATGTCGATCGACTTGATTCGACCATACTTTGACCAAAGATACCAAATACTTGTAATTCTGTCGATGTACGACCAATTATTATCTCGACCAGATTAAGTATCAACCCATATTTGTAAAAGGATCAACGAACACACACGATTTTAATTTGAATAAAGTGACTTTTTAATCACTATTACTTCGACCACTATATAAGAAAAAGAATACCGTCGACCAAGTAGTATGGATCATAAAAGGTGGTGAACCGAAAATTAACAAAAACATTTAAAGAACGCAGTCTTCGAAGATTTCTCCATGATGTAGTCTTTGAATTTCATTGGGCGACTATCGACATAGTTGGCATATTGCTGGACGACAAAGTGTTGTAATAAAGCAAATTGATGGTCAACAAATCTTCTCATGTCGATGATCGATGGATTTGCATGCCATATGGATCATATATCATGCAAACATATATATAATCACCAACTAGAACACATCATCACCCACTCTAGACAACCAACTTCCGATTGGTGCCCTAATAATACTTTCTGTCCATTGTTCATCCATGTTCAACAGAGCATTTGATTTGACAAACTGGTCGACTTGAAATCCGTGGTCATGACTATTATGTCGAAGGCAGTAAGATTTTGTGCACAATTGACTTGAATCCACCAACTGGTATGGTCGAGAGATACACGACTGTTCCACAAGTTGATAATATGCTAGTTGGCGTAGACAACAAGCTGCTAATGAATAGGCAGATTATAAATGACGGGATTTTCAATGCGATCGATATCCTCCACGCTTGACCGAATGCACTAGTCAATGAATGAGTGCAACATATAATCCTTGACAAGAGAATAAAAGACAGCTCCATGGTCTGTCGAGGTTCGACAAATTTTCTAGTCAATGATTCTATTCAGCTGTGTTCCCTTTAAAATTGGAAATACAGTGCATTGGTCAATTTCCTCCTGTAAGACAGCTCTTGCAAGCTCTCGAAGGTGACACTCATTAGTATCATCTTCTAAAGTGGCATGTGATCAATTGGTTAACGAGACTTCCACACAATCCAATTTTATAATAGAAAATGGTCGGCATCTCCTGAATTTGATGGATAGAAAAAAAAAGTGCTCGAATTCTTCCAGGTCGCTATCTCACTCATCCCAAAGTAACTTGTGGACATGTGGTAGCATGGTCAGGAAACTGCACGCAGAACTCATCCGAAAAAACAACACGCATCTGCTCTGGAAGTTCGAGCTATTCGATGGCATTCACATAAGAAGCGCTCTTGGTCTAAAATAAAATATTCTTTGGTCGGTTGCATTCAAATAGAAAGGAGTCCCAACTCTTGCGTAATAGAAATTCTATCGGATAGATCGATCATTGCATAGTTTTCTATGGATTTCTTTTTATGTCTTCGTGCACAGTTTCTTACGTAGGTCTTATCTCACGACTTCTTCCAAGTTCGATCCTCCCTTCATTGGTCGGTCATGCTCTTTTAAATTGTTTCGACATATATTCAGCATCCTCACAATCTTTAAATTTGCAAGCAGTATTAATATTCATTTCTTGTTCGACTTTCTCGTGCGTCAGGGTAGCTTTAGGAGCACAGAAACTAAGCACACCATTTGCCAACATTTTTTAAGTCTTTTTCTTCCACGGGAAGCATTATTCAGCAACATTAATCATTTATAGAGTTCCATATGCAGGGATGTAATTTAGAGAAGGGAGGACCTGCATTTATCAAATATAGAATCTCGACGTTTCGATCCCTACTATAGGATCATCATCAGGAGACAGTGAAGTCTGGGAAGAAAGAGTTTTGATTGCCCAATGATTTATATGTAGAGGTGATGTGGTGTATGGAAGTAGTTTAGAGGTGTCGGCCTAGGTTTTAGGGTTAGGTTAATGCTAATATTACTTATTTGTTCTTTCATACTTCCTAATGTTATAATTCCAAGATTATTATCATTATTTTTATTATAGTAAGTTACCACTTAAAATCTAGATTTAATTTGGTTTTAATTTAGTGGGGACTTCCACTGAATTTAATATGTAATTCATTAGTGAATTAATTTATTTTAATTGGTTCTATTCCTATCGAATGTGTCCCACCACCTGCACCTAAAAATAACACATTGAAAACATGAGAAGTCCACTTGAATGATCTCTTGTATCTTTCTAACATAACCCAACATCCCTCCTACCAAGTTTCGATTTCGGTGGCTAGCACAACTAGATTGGTCGAACTTGACTTTCACTCCATTGTCTTGTGTAACACGCCCATTATCAGCATCCTTAGTGCGAAAATGATGTCCATAGGCCCACATAGATGGGAACGAATAAACCTATAAGAAAAGTTAACAAATGATGATGTCATATGTCTATTAACCCAACCATTAATATATTAAACATAAATGTTATAATTCAAATTTGCATTATAAAGTTAGAAATTATGCGCATAAATATTTTATTACCGAGTTGCTGCACACAATCCCAATTTTTAGCGCATCCTCCTCTTCAGGAGGGTAACGACCAGATGCACCATATTTATCTCTGACTTGGTATGCAACCCAACTGTTGGGACAAATCATTGGCATATTTTATTTTAAATGATCTGGAAAAGGAATTCTTCTACCATGCAATCACCTGAATTCTTTTCTATCAATGTCCTAGTTCCTCCTCTTCTCTTCATACAGTGCGACCCACGGCTGTGTTGCCTCCACATTGTAAAGAATGAATTTATTGTTTCTATCAATTTTTGAATTTGTTGTTGTATTCATGGAAGCAAAACCACATTCAGTACGTATGGGATCAAATATAGTTTTTTAGTTTTGTTGTGAATATATGTTACTATGTGGAAAATTGAAGATCGAAAGATAAGTGACTTACTCTTTATCATGTGCCTTTCTCCATTCGTTTCTAGTACCTCCCCTTCCATTATGTCATCATCACATTCATCATCCCAAATCATTCCACCTAGTGCGTCATTGATTTTCTGGATGTACTCACTGGAATAATAGAATGACTCATATACTATGAACCCCTCTGCCATAGACCCCTCGGGTTTTTCCCTTTGTCGAACAAATACCTTCACTTTTTTCATGAACCTCTCTAAGAAGAACATCCAACGACAGGATACCACCCAGAATAATTCAACCTCATTGACTAGGTGAATTAGAAGATGAATTTGCAAGTCCATAAAACTCGACGACAGTTCCTTCTCAAACATACAAACAATCTCAGCTATCTCTTCACACCACCGTGGAATGCTAGCGATGTAAATCTCATTTGTTATGATCCACAATACAAATGCAGATAGTCTATATATGGCACGCCACAAGTTGTTAGGAAAGTCATGGTTCACACACCCATGCACGAACAACGATAATGACACTACAAAGTAAACACAAAAAGTTAAGTGCATTTTAACTTTTGTGGAAAAAGATATAAACAAATAGTAATAAAAAAAATTTGGCATTATATTTACCCTTGGAAGGTTGAGATGGTCATGTGATTTCAAACATGACAACTTTTCGTCTGACGTACTGAAGCAACATCGTAGAGTAGATTGTCTTCCATGTAAGGTAAGATACCTAAATGAACTATGGATTGTCATTCTTCATGAATTATTGAATAATTTTTTGAACCTAAATCTGAATGGTAACCCTAAAAATTATTGAATAATTTTTTGAACATGAATTATTGAATAATTATTCATTCAAGCAATATAGTTACTTAATTCCTCTTTTTCGATGTCACAAAGAAAACGATAGTCTAAGTTAGGATTGTTTGGATATGAATCCTAATAATTCCCCTTGTTACAATCTGAATCCAGATGTTATGTGAGAAGAGAATACATCTTCTGTAAAATATATAAATAAATAAAATGTTTGAATGATAGATGATGCTTTTATGAAAATACATAGCGAAACTTTAAATAGTTCTCTCGTGACTATATGTGAAAGGATGCAACCTTTCATTTAATGTTATAATTAATCTATTTATTATTATTAAATATATTTAAGTATTAATTATTTATATTATTTTATGTATGTAACAATGCCACCCCCTTTAAGGGAATCTTTGTCCTCAAAGCTGATTTTACTGATATCAACTTTATTATGGATCTGTGGTGAAGCATTGACTTGAGATGTATATTCTGAATTGGTTTATATCCCTGGAGGTGATCCTGGAATTTTGTGTGTAACCCTTTCTGCTTGAATGGTGAGTTTTTGAAACAATACAACTTGTACTTATTTATTTTCCATATCATCTTTTGGATTCCATTTATGAGGAATTGTAGACCTTCATTATCATATTTTTTTGTTTGGTATTCATCGAGAAAAAACTTCGTTGACTACTTCCATAGCTTCCAACTCCATCAATCAATTCAATACAATTATCCGACAAAACTGATTGAGAACAATGTGCAACTATTTTTTCTACTACACTTGTGGGCACATTTTCTTCTTCATTGACGAGAAAATTGGGTGGTGATATGGAATTGGTTGTTTTATTCAATTTAATATTAAAAAAAACATCAATTTCATCACTTTCATGTTCTTTATCAAGTTTTTCTTCTGAGCCTTGAAAATCGAATTTGGATTTAGTTTATAAGTGTTCGTCTTGGGTGGCCTTCGGTCTGCTTTGTTGGATTATTTCCTCGAAGGCTTCGTCAACAAGTTTTTCCATTGATTGTTCCATACGATCAAGTATAATTTCTTCCATCTTTCTCTTATGTCGATTGAAAATATCACTCAATTCTTCACTAAATGACTTCATGATGCATGTAAAAATTTGAGGAATTAACTTTTCAAAAAGAAATATAATAATAATTATTATTATATAAATCATTTATATAAATATTGAACTTCTCCATGTATCATTTTTTTTATTAAAAAATTTACTTTTGGATCCTTTTGTAAATGCTTTTCTTATTTATATTACTTCCACATAATATGTTTTTAAATTTCTTTTATTATATTACTTCCACTTAATTTAGTGTTCTCCCAATAATTATGACTCTACACAAAATGGTACTTGAATTTACTATTTGATTTCACCCAAATAAAGCCAAGTGTTGGTTTTCTCTAAAACCACATCTTGTTTTCTTTAAAACCACCTATTGTTTTTTTAAACTACCCGTTGTTTTTATACTTCTTCTTTTCTTCTCTAGTATTTTTTTTTAATTTTACTCTTTTTTTTAATTTTTCTTTCTTTTTCGTGTCTCTTTTTTTTTACTTTCCTTTTTTACTTTTCTCTTTTTTTCTCTCTTTTACTTTATTTTTGTTTATTTTTATTTTTTCCTTTTTTTATGGGACATTCTTCCTTCTTCTTTTTTTACTTCTTCATTTTTCTTTTTTTTACTTCCTTTCTTCTTTTACTTGGTCAAAGACTACAATTTTAGGGAAGCCCTAGGATAATGGTTAAAAACCACAATATGGCCAAAGGCCTGGATCACGAAGGTAGATCTGATACCAATGTTACAATTTGAATCTGGATTTTATGTGAGAAGAGAATCCATATTTGTAAAATATATAAATAAATAAAGTGTTTCAATGATAGATGATGCTTATATGAAAATACACAGCGGAACTTTAAATAGTCCTCTCGTGACTATATGTGAAAGGATGCAACCTTTCATTTAATGTTATAATTAATCTATTTATTATTATTAAGTATATTTATTTATTAATTATTTATATTATTTTATGATGTAACACCCCTCAATCATTTTTCATTCAAAACATAGTTGTTTTGATAGGAATATTGAGATCCATCTATACCAAGTGTGAAAAAAATAAGAATGATGTGGTGTCCCAGGGAACTAAATCTGAGGTTTGGTGTTTCTCTAAGGTTTCTTGAGTCACCTGTCAAGCTTATTTACCTATGACCCGTGACTATTCAAGTCTGAATATCTTATCCACACTTGAGGAAGGCATCTTAGTGGCAAAAACATAGGATTATCACCAAGGTGAATTTTGTGGGTTGTGATTGTACTTGATGCAGATAGTTGTTGGTTTCTAGGATCTATCCTCAATTCCCTTCACTATAAATAAATCTAGCATGCCTTCACAAGTCATCTTTGGTGAACTCCATCACCTACCATTGGGACTTCTGAAGGCCTAGTTACATTTTTATAAGAATATCATCAAGAACCATAAGAAGATCAATCAACTTACACACTACGAGCTCTATCCAACCATGAACTCAAAGACTGTCTTGTCCTCCCTTAACACTAGTCAACCAACCAAATCTTACACAAAGACAAGTCCTAGTATTTACAAATATTTCTCACTATTGTGGGTGTCCATTAATGACCCACCCTAACCACCATACATAGGTTCTTTACCTATCTAAATCATCTTAGTAGTAGATGAGGCACCTTTGACCTTGTCACATATGTTAGGTATGCCACCATCACCTACCACTAAGTGTCACCAATTAATCAATACATACCCCCTCTCCCCATGGAGAGGGTCCCATTGCACATATCCCAATTCTTATTTCTCGCAATAGATGTAATTAAGACTCTCTAGTCATGACTATGCTAAATTTGTTGGTACTCACCCTTAAGGTACCTAGGTATGGTACCTCACACTCCCAATATTGATTTCTCCCAGGAATCATTATCTCATATGAATTTTCACCCTAAAGATTCTCCCCGCAGACCCATACTAATGAAATTGAATTCTCTTGTAGCATCGATTGTCCCAACACCACCTAAAATCAATAATAAGGTTGGGGGTAATATTAAGGTCGTGGAGTGCACTAATCCTCTTGAGTTCATTGTAGCCTCTAAAATCACCACCCATATATGGATCGCCCCATCTTGCATGAAATTGTAGGGTCTCTAATATCAATAAATTGTGATTGACATAGAATTGATAGCATCTTATTGCCTCTTTTCAAAGGAAATTTGGTGGGATTATGATGTTAGGGAAGTTTGTGCTTCTTGCGTCTCATGGTGGTGAAAAAGGAGGAGGTTCAAATTTAGACTCGGTGATTGGATATTTTTGTATCATCGATACAAATAATATGTATCTACACAAGGTCGAAGTCCAAACACGAATATGTATCATTGAAAAAAATCATATGTATCTAGGCCTAAAAGTTAAACTGGTATGACAAGGTTGATCAAGGTTTGTGTATGTATCACCTCCTTTGTAGTTTGATGTTATGCTCTCACACTAAGGGAAATATGGCCCACAACATCTTATACATTATCCTTCAACAATAGTATCATGAAAATAGCCATTGAATACTTGTGGTGGATGTCCTTTATTTTTTTACAAAAAAATTGAGCATTTAATTTTTCAAGTAGTAGCAACTCACCTCTCACAATAGCATACAACAAGTCAAGAAAAGTCTTTATCATTTTAAGTGAGATGATAACTCAACAAACTAAACTGTTGAAATTTCTAACTCACTCATTTCTCAGTGAGGGTTATCCATGATTGAGTAAGGGATATTTGCTCCACAAGTCATTGACAATAGTGGAACTATGACACTTAAGCTTAATAACCAAATCAATTCTATTCCTTATATAATTTCTTAATAATCATTTTGATGTATTTTGTCACTTGACTAGCACTCTTATTTTTATGTTCAAAACAAATATAGTCTAATTTACTTCCATTGTAGCAAAAAGGATGGGTCATGGTCTTTGGAATTTTATAATATGAAACTAATAAATTGATTGGACTATGCATGGATAGAATCGAATAAGAAACCATAGAACCTTGCCAGGTTTTGGGTTTCAAGGATAACTTAGAGTTGTACTGGTTTTTAAAGGGATGAAATTGTTTTAGAAAGCTTGGATGCAAACATAAGAGAAGAATTTGGTGACTTGAGTCCTCATCAAACAATCAAAGAACATGTTAGGAACATAATTAAGTCAATTTTTGAAAAAAATAATGATTACATAAGCTCAAATCCTACTTGAATTAATAAAACACACAAAATTAAAGCATGCAACAAAGTTGTTGAGTTTTCAATATTATAAACCCACAAAGACACATGAGACTATATCAAAAAATATATCAAAACCATTCTCTTCATTTGGAAAATCAAGAAAATGATGTCCAAGTCACTCACAAGGCAATTGCAACTACTGTTGTCATGTCGGGGACTTGAATAAGTCAAATTTTCCATCGCAATGTCAAACTCGTTTCATGTTTCAAGAAAAAATAATTTAGCACTAAATTTAGGGTCCATATAGATGAAAACAATGAAGTTTATTCGCAAGCAGCTCTTCTAAGATAGACTTCCACGAGACATTAGAGATAAATAGGTAGAGTTTTGGGAAACCCATTATTCTGCTATACTAGATCATAATCATTTTATGGGATGAAGCTTATCTAGTGGTATTTATGATTATAATTGTGAATGGGTTCTAGATATGACACAAGTTAAACAATGTGAGGAATTTCAATAAATAAATCGTGACATCAAGATTGCCTTTTGCATGTTTAATAAATTGAAATTGTGGTATATTCAGCCCAAAAAAATCCGTGACACTTGTTTTTTATGATACTTTTTTCAATTTCAACTCTAATATGACACATTAACACATTTTTTCAAAATTAACTAGCAAGGCGACCTTCCCCCTCCAACAATGCATAATTTTATTTCAACGATATTACACAAAAGGAACTCAAGAGATTTGTTTTTCAAAAAAATGTTTTGTTGTAAGAAGATACCCTGAATGTTGTAATTTGGCATTGTTCCATAAGAATTTTTCTATGGAAATCACACACGTTGGATTGTCAGATATCACAGTCACATGGAGGTGATATGAATACGTTACTATGAACTTGTCATCTTCTTAGTGTTGCCTCTAAGAGAATTGAATTGCTTGAGGACAATATCCATGTTATAGAATTCATGGAAAAGTTTCAAAACCATATTTATAAATATATCAATTACTCTCATAAGTCTAGAAAGAAAGCTTCCCAATTCAAACTGTCTCGCAATATATTTAAGCCAGCCACAATATTATTAGTGGTAGAATTTACCAAGAATTACACATTTTCTCCCCAAAAAGAGATACAGATAAAGTACAACCATTATGACCAGGTGTCTCTATTCGTGCATGTATTGTATAAACATGCACAAGCGAGTGTTGATGGTAGGGATAATACTTCAGAATCACACAATGTGATTCAGGAGTACCATTTTTATGTCGGTGATAATGGTGAGCATGCCACTTTATTTGTTCAACATTGCTTTGGTTTGATCAATAAATCATATAGAAAGAAAAAGTTAAAATTTATAGAACACTTCATTTGGTCTGATGGGTGCACAGGGAAGTTTAAATTGACAAGATCCTTTTATTGGTTTATTTGGATTCATAATTATAAATGATTTGGACATCCTTGGAGATTTTTTGAAATGGGGCATGTAAAATATGAACATGATGGTGCATGTACTTTTGTGAAACGAGCACTTTGGAGGTACTAAAAGAATCGTGATACATCGCAACTCAAATCATCTATTGAATTGGTTGACTGGTGCATATTCCATCTAATCAATGAAGGTCATGCAAAGGTAAGGCTAGTGCATAGGTAAGAGACTATGGTGTGAAAATTGAAGCTCAAAATTTCAACATACTTTGAAACACTTGCTTAGTATAAAAAATAAATCTGATCTTCATGATTTAGGTTCTTTTGGAATGTTTTGATTGACAAAGTGAATAGATCCATACCTTGATATTATGAAACTATACCTAGCACAAGTGAATTGCACTATGTTTAAAAAATGGGTGACATATTTTTCCATTAAGATGAGAAAGTTTGCATCCTTTTGTGTATTTTTTGTTGATGCATAGGGATGTGCATTTGATAAATGTGAAAACAATGGAAATTTGTCCCTCTAAATCTAAAGGGGACACATCCAATTCTAACATGGAAAGATATTCATGCTAACAAGGTCATGGTTTCACTGGATCATGATGGAGTTTCTAATGTTTTTAGGGAAGGTATACATGACTTGATTAATGCTCTCATTATAGATTACTTAATAATTTGAATTAATTAATATTGATTAACATTTTAAATTGTGGCTACGCAAGTGATGTATTTTTTGTCATTGAACCATATGACAATGTAGAGAATGTGGCCTACTATATAATGTAAATGCAATGCACAAAAATAAAAATAAAATTGGTGTGACCATATTAAGATGGGAATTTCACATACCATATTGCTGAAATGGTTGTAATTGGTCACTTTTTTGAAACGGTGAAAATACAATAATTGTATTGTATATAGGGATTTTATATCTACATACATATCTTATCAGTGGTAGATTTTTCAGAAACTCGTCCTTGTGATATACAATATCATAATCATTTTCTATGATTATGCTTATCTAGATGCATGTGTGATGAGAATTGTGATAATGTTTCGGAGATGACACAAGTTGAACTATTTGAGGAATTTCAAGAGATCAATCATGATTTCAAGATTTTCTTTAGCACATTTGATAAATTGAAACTATGGGATAATAGGCCCAAAAAATCCGTGGAACTTGTTTTTATTGATACTTCATTGAATTTCAATATGAAACACTCACACATTTTTGACAAATGAACTTGTAAAATGAACCTCCTCCCACAATGAATAATTTTATTTCAATGATATTATGCAGAAGGAATCTCAAATATTTGTTTTTCAGTAAAATGTGTAGGTGGAATAAGATACCTTGAATGTGGTATTTTGACATTGTGCCATAAGATATGTTATATGGAAATCACACACCTTGGATTGTCATATATCACAGTCACATGGAGGTTATATGATACATTTTTATGAACTTGTACTCTTCTTATTGTTTCCTATAATATAATTGACTTGCTTAAGGATGATATCCATGTTATAGAATTCATAGAAAAGTTTCAAAACCATATTTATAAATATATCAAACACTCTCACAATCTAGATGGAAATATTACCAATTCAAACAATTTTGCAAGATATTTGATCCATTCAAAATCTTATCAGTGATAGAATTTACTAAGAATCACATATTTTCCCCAAAAAAGAGATATAGAGCAAGTACTATGATTATGACCAGGTGTCTATATTAGTGCATGTCTTGTATAGACATGCACAAATGAATGTTGATGCTAGGGATAATACTCCAAAATCACACAATGTAAGTAAGGAGTACCATTTTTATGTCAGTGATGACCATCATGGAACTGATACATATATGTGGTACAAAATACCTCATAAAGACACTCATTTTCTCCATGGAAGGCCAAAATATTCCCTACATGGGTAATTTGTGGTAGTTTGATGCCTCAACCAAATGACTCGACCCTAAGGAGCATTATTCAAGGCCTCATGCCCTTGATTTAATCCCATAACTAATGTGAAGGTTGTAAAATTGATTTGTGGTCGACAATTCCTCCTAATGGAACTCATATTATACCAAACATCCCTTGTAGAGGTCATATTTGGTGGTTTAAGGCCTCATCCATGGTCCTTGAGTTTGATGAGCACTCTGCATGGCCTTAGGAACTTTATTTCATCCTCTGACCAATGTTATGGCTTATGATTAGTTCATGGTGGGAAATTCCTCCTAATGATAATCACATTCCTAGTCAGAGTGCAAACATATCATACATGGGTCACGTGTGGTGGTTTGAGACCTATTCCATAGCCATTGAGATCAATAATCATCATTTCGGGACCAAGTACCTTAATTTCATCCCTCTACATCATGAAATCCTTGATTCTTGTATGTGGTGTGTAATACCTCCTAATGATGCTCATGTATTTTCAATAGAAGGAAAAGTATCTCCTACATGGTCATGTGTGGTGGTTTAAGGCCTCATTATGGCCATTAAGTTGGTGATGCCTCATTTAGGTACTAAGTCACTTGTTTTCAATCCTTGTCCATTGTAAAGTCCCAAATATTGGTCCATGGTGTACAATACCTCCTAACAATGATCATATTCCTAGTGGGAGGCCAAAGATAACCTACAATGATCATTTATGTTCTTTTGAGGTCTCATTGAAGGATGTCAATCCTAAGAAGCCTCATTTACAAACTAAGTCCCTTGATTTCATCCCTTGACCATTTTCATGGGTCTAATACATGTATGTGGTGCACAAACCTCATAACAGTGCTCATATTCCCACATATATATGAAAGGTCTCCTTCAAAGGTTAAGAGTGGTCATTTTATTCTTAGTTAATGTGCATTAAGGATGAGAGAACTCATTTAAATCCTAATTCAATTTCTTTCATCCCCCAACCATTGTGAAGGATTTGAGGTCAATATGTAGCATGCAATACCTCTTAACCAAATTCATAGGCTTAATCCAAATCTAAATATCCGCAACATCATTCAAGAGTGGTGGTTGGATGCCTCTTCCTTGGACATTGATCTTGAGAAGCATCATTTAGCACGCAAGACCCTTGATTTCATCCTCTAACCATTATGAATCCCTTGATACCTATATGTGGTGTGTAACACATCATAATGGTGCTCATGTATTTTAAATTGGAGGTTAAAAATTCCACACAAATGTCATGTTTGGTGGTTTGTGGCCTCATTCATGGTGATTAATGATATTTTATGCACAATACCTCAAAACAATGGTCATATTTTTAATGGGAGGCTATGGTTTGATGCTTTGTCCATGACCCTCAAAATTGAGTATACAACTTCATTTAGGGCCGAAGGCCCTTGATTTTATTCCTCATCCATTATCAATACCATGATTCCCATTCATTATGCACAACAACTCTTGATGACACACATCTTCCCACATGGAAGTTTAAGTCATTATTCATGCCCTTTGAGTCTGAGAAGCCTAGAGAGATTAAGTATCCTACTTTGAGGCACGGTTCGTGGTACTTGATCCTTGAAGGTTTCATTTTGGGGATATATATTATTATTAATTTTCTTTATAAAGAGGAGTTTGTAGTCATGGGGGAGTGGTGGATTTTTTTTCAAACATAACTCATAAATGTTATCACATTACATGTTATATTAAATATGAATTTTAAATCATATTCTATAACACATACACATTATTAACATATAAAAATCCACTAGTGTGAGTGTCAATCCCTTTTCTCTACACTCCAATATCTATAATAAAACAACAATAACAACAACATCTACACACAAAATATCATTATGTTTTGTTTCCCAAGATAATTTTACATATCTTCATAGACAAAAAAAATTATCTCTCATAGTTTTTTATAAGTAATCTACGTTTTAGAAGTTGAAAAGCATAGTGGAACGCATCAAAACCAAAATAAATAAAATAAAAGGAGGAAAAGGCAAGGGAATGGATATGGAATCATAGGAATTCAATGATTGAGACAATAATTTTTAATCCTCTCTGCACATGAAGTGCAGGAGTTCAATGGATAAGAAAATAATTTGCAGCTCAATACAAGAGTCACAGCATAAAATGTGATAGTTGACACCCTATTTTTGACATCAACTCCCTCTTCTTCAACATTTTTGACATCCAATCATGCTCTAATGATCCACATTTAAATTGTGGTTCAATGGATGAAACATTATGTTCTGCATTGAATCCTTCTCACTCAACATTTTTGGTAGGATCACATCTAGATGAAAGAGAGACATAGGAATATTGTCTAGTGTTCTTGGAAGTTGGTTATGGGAGATATGTTGATATTGAGACATTGTCCCCCAAATTATTTGGCCAATACTTCAATGGTTCCATTCCTAACTTTGTAAATGGGGATTTATAACATATGGTTGAAGGGTTTATAAGTGGAGGTGATTTGTTCCAATGTCCTTACAATGTTTTTCAACAATCATGTGAGGTATTCAATAGGATTCCAATCAAAGTGACAACCTCTAGTTGATTTCAACAAGACTCTAGTTGTACAAATCCTACCAAAACATACACATGGCCACGAGAATAATCCTAAATGCATACAAGTGGATGAAATAAGTTTGCCTTCCATGTAAGGTAAGATACCTAAATGAACTATCGATTGTCGTTCTTCATGAATTATTGAATAATTTTTTGAACCTAAATATGAATGGTATCTGTCAATTATTTTTATCTTTGCTAAAACCTAGGAGTTTGATAGAGGTTAGAAGAAAATTAGGCATAGAAATACTGAAAATACATAATCAAGTAATCACATCATAAAATATCTTATCGATGCATTCAAATCATTTGTAAAAAAACTATTGTTCATGAGACTATAATGCAACTTGTCGTGTAATGGTTGAATCAATTGTAACTATTAGCAAAAGACAAAATCATTTTCTTAAATGCACTACTTCCCCAAAACCTGAAGATATATTCTATTTTTAGAGACAATATTAACATGGAGGGAGAAATGGATAAATTATTAGCATTCAATGGTAGATGTTATGATGTAGAGACATGAAGTTAGTTGAGGGAGTGAAGGGATTAGAGTAGACCTTTTGGCATGATAATACTAGGCCTTATTCCAACAGAAATGATGTATTAAAACATATAAGGAGTTCTACGGATCATGAAGCCCACATTAAATACTATTCAAAAATACCAACAAAAAATTGAGGCTTAGACAAAAATATTTCAATAAATGAAAACCTTGGTATAATAGAATCAACACCATACATAATACTTGTTGTATATACCACATAGACTTTGATTAATGCTACGTACATTTATACACATAAGTCATTTTTTGCATACTAACCATGTGTGGGAATTCTTGAGTACACTACCAACAATCATATCGACATATTTCATCAATAACATCATGTGCCCGAGGCAATGTGAATAGATATACTGTGCAATACATAGTTTAGATTGTACCTACAACAATTTGGTGGAATGGCATTACGGAGAGAGTGCATCCATGAGAGTGAAGAGCATGCACTGGGGAAGAGGATTGTTGATATAGAGAGTTTAAAAAATGTTACTTATTAGTTACAAGATGGAAAAGAAAGCAATAAAATAAAACATGTAGCTTCAAATCACAATGTCTTTAGCAAATTTTCATCAAAACTAGTTGACTATTTGTTATATATATAATTATTTGATGTTTGTTTTCCACTAGTTGCAAGTTTCCAGTGTTTTTCATGAATTTTGCGAAAATATACAACATTACATTCATAATGTCCATATGGATCAATAGCAAGGAAATCCATTTAGAATATTCAAGGATACATTCTCCCTTGAAATTATATTGTTAGTTGTTGATTTTGCTGAAAACTACACCCTATAGCAACAAAATGATACACAAATCCAATATCAACATTCAAATCAAATGAGCATAATAGCCCATATGACTCACGAGTATGAGTTAAATAATAGCGAAGAAATGTGGGTGATATTGAAAGAGTTTCACAAATACATATAATTTGATGATCAAACTTACAACATACATTATTTTCAACACTAATTTTTGTTGTTCTATGATCTCTTTAATGCTAGGAATATGCCATCATTCATTGACTTTGGATCTAAATAGATGGTTGCGTATGTTAGTTCAAAAAGCATTTCTTTCAGTGGTTATGTTTGTTGCACGTAAAATATAGGGTGCCACATAAATAACTATTTTGAGTTTGTACATGGAAAATAGGAATTCAATGGCACTAATGCATGCATAATAATTGCTTTGCATGGGGAACAATTAAATTTTATAGCACTTGGTTTCCTTTGAAATGTTGGGACTATAGTCCAATGGTGTGCATCAATGTGATGATAAAATTCAACAAGGAAAATACAAGTGAGGATATTTTTCTTGGTGGTGACAAATGTGGATTGATGATGCACATATCATTGCAATGTAGTTCATGGAACTTGTTCATTCCATTCCATTAGAAGCTCAAAAAATATACCCTAGAAATGTGAATGAGAAAATGGCTTGTTTGTGGTTCATATAGTAGTCATGAATGGATGAGAGTGAAATAAAAAGAAATTGGTTAATACATGGGATTGAGTGTTGATTGGAATTGATCAACATGTGGCTATCAAGTAGATATGAATATGATGTGAATAATTATTTTATTACAAGTTTCTATATTCACCTAAATTTATTTCTTATTACGTGCAACTACTCCATTTTTAAAAAACTCCATATACATTTTGTTTCAATTTGTATGACACATATATGAAATGGTTACCTCGAAGAATAATGTATGGGGTACTTACTATTGGTCAACGTGTTTTCTAGAGGGGATGCAAACCATCCTCAAAGAAATTAATAGGTGATAAAAATAATGATTTTTTGGTTGGGCATACTTGACACTAGTTGCACAACAATAAAAAAGGACACGTGTATTTCAAGATTATAGACTAGGCGACTTCACCACTTAATAGTCAGTACAAACATCAAAGTATAGAAACTTTCCAAAAAAACATAAGCCACTAGTCACTACTTCCTCTACCTCATTTTGAGTATGAGAAATTGATAGATATTGTTATCAACTAAGAAAATATTGATGTTTTATTTGATATTTGTTTTCCACTAGTTGCAAGTTTCCAGTGTTATTCATGAATTTTGTGAAAATATCCAACATTACATTCATAATGTCCATATGGATGAATAGAAAGGCAATCAATTTAGAATATTCAAGGATACATTCTCCCTTGAAATTATATTGTCAGTTATTGATTTTGTTGAAAACTACACCCTATAGCAACAAAATGATACACAAATTCAATATCATCATTCAAATCAAATGAGCATAATAGCCCATATGACTCGCGAGTACGAGTTAAATAATAGCAAATAGATGTGGGTGATACTGAAAGAGTTTCACTAATACATATTATTTGACGATCAAACTTACAACATCCTTTATTTTCAACACTAATTTGTTCTATGATCTCTTTATCGCTAGGAATATATCAACATTCATTGACTTTGGATCTAAATAGATGGTTGCATATGTTAGTTCAAAAAGCATTTTTTCGATGGTTATGTTTGTTGCACGTAAAATATAGGGTGCCACATATATAACTATTTAACTATTTTGAGATTGTACATGGAAAATGAGAATTCAGTGGCACTAATACATGCATAATAATTGCTCTGCATGGGGAACAACTAAATTTTATAACACTTGGTTTCCTTTTAAATGTGTGCATCAATGTGACGAGAAACTTCAACAAGGAAAATACAACTGAGGATATTTTTATTGGAGGTGACAAATGTGGATTGATGATGCACATATCATTGCAATGTAGTTCATGGAACTTGTTAATTCCATTCCATTAGAAGCTCAAAAAACTCTACCCTAGAAATATGAATGAGAAAATGGCTTGTTTGTGGTTCATATAGTATTCACGAATGGATGAGAGTGAAAAAAAAAAGGTTAATACATGGGATCAAGTGTTGCTTGGAATTGATCAACATGTGGCTATTGAAATAATCCCATTGGACAAGGAAACAATAAGCATTTATGCATATAATGATAATGTATCATATCTTGTACAAGTAGATATGAATATGTTGTGAATAAGGATTTTATTACAAGTTTCTATATTCACCTAAATTTATTTCTTATTACGTGCAACTACTCCATTTTTAAAAAACTCCATATACATTTTGTTTCAATTTGTATGACACATATATGCAATGGTTACCTCGAAGAATAATGTCCCGGGTACTTACTATTGGTCAACATGTTGTCTATAGGGGAATCAAACCATCCTCAAAGCAAGTAATAGGTGATAAAAATAATGATTTTTGGTTGGGACAATGGTTATTAAAGGTGAATACTTGACACTAGTTGCACAACAACAAAAAAGGACATGTGTGTATTTCAAGATTATAGACCAAGCGGTGTTGTATAACACTTCACCAACTTAATAGTTGGTACAAACATAAAAGTATAGAAACTTTCCAAAAAAGCATAAGCCACTGGTCACTACTTCCTACCTCATTTTGAGTATGAGAAATTGATAGATATTGTTAGCAACTAAGAAAATATTGATGTTTTACTTGGGTGAGCAATGCAATGAATATGTTGTTATGTATGGGTGAGTTATTTCATCTTAAAGTTCATGTTTTAGAATTTCATTGAGTTGCTCTTATTTTCTTTTGAAAGTTATAACATACTCCTTTCATGTGCACAAGTTACAAACTGGATTTATGGCACAAGGAGGTGTAAAGAGTATCAATGTCTTTAGACACCACAAACTCACAATTGGATGAATGCATGGATGAATGGCCTCTTCTCATTTGACCACATCTCCTTTTTCTTTTTTCATTGTTTCATTTTTTCCATTTCATTTATATTAGTTGAGTTGTTTCCCAATATACTAGCCACCTTCCCAAACAATTTAGGACACCTTACCCAAATTGTTCTAGGGGAAGAAAAAATGCAAATTGTACCTCAAAATGACATGATGTCAATTGCACCATGTTATTTTTACTGGGACCATTTCCTCCATGCAATAAATGATCTCAAACGTGTGAGATGTTGAGATTTGACCCTGGGATCCACATCATGCATAGTCTTCAAACTTGTGTTTTAATTGTAAAGAGATCTGCGATGCAACCCTTTCATATCTACATGAAAGGATTTCACTTTTATTCCTCTTCATGTCGGACTCCAACTAGATGAAAATTTAAATTTTGTAAAGTTTTTTTAAGGATCCAAACACATGGTGTCATCCTCATGATGTTCATGTCAATGTCCAACTAGATGAAGCTTTAAATTCTATAAGGTTTTTTAAGGATGAAAACACATAGTATTATCATTGTCATCATTATAAAAAATTCTTTAATCATCATCATCATAATCACCATAAAATAATCAATTCATCATCATCATCATAAAACAATTAAATCATCTTCAGTATTTAAAAATGATCAACAACTAAAATGACACATACAATGATCAACTAAATATCATTTAAAATCATATATACATGCACGATATCATTAAACAATGAAAAAACTATATTACACTCAACGATATGTCCAAAATATGCACATGTATTCCAAAATATTGATTTCATCCATGTATTAAAAAATGCAACACCCTATCTCTAATACATAATGAAAACTCATGTACAAAGTACAAAATGGCCAACTAGTTCCCATATTACATAAAAGGCAACTCATGCCCAAAGTACCAAAGTACAATATGAAAAATCAATGACCATTACTTCCCTTGCCACTACTAGATGCCTCCAAAATTTTGATCTTCCTCTTCCCTATGCTCGAGGAAGTTCGAGGCTACCTACATTGAGGATTGATGTTCATTTTTAGAGGTTCCAATCTGGATCCATCAACTGAACATCCCAGTTCAAGGCCATAGCAATGGATGCTTTGAAATTTTTTGCAAGAGTTTGTTCAATAACAAATTGCAAGCACACACTAATTGAAGTATATTTTACTTCAATTAGTCTTTGAAAACGATGCAATGGGAGTAATCTACAATTACATTTTCTTTGAGAATCGGAGAGACACTAGTACTCAAAATATCAAAGGTGTTGGCATGTTGATCCCTCCATTCACAGGTTTTTACGAGGCCACAACAATTGATCACTTGATAGTCGATGCATCAACACCAGACAATTGTTGTGGATGGTCAAAGTCTATCCAATAGCGCACTACAAACACATGCCAATTAAAAAAGTTATGTACTTTTAAATCAATATTTGAAAATGATGCAATGGAAGTGACCTACAATGACCTATTGTTTGAGAGGAGATAGTTTTACTTGAGATATCAAAGGTTGCTCCGCAAGCAATTGTTCCTACATAACAGTAGAAGAAACATCCATTGCAATGATAGTGGATGAAATGATGATTGATGCAATGTAGATGGCTATTGTGGATGCACAATAGTTAATAAAACAACTTATATACTTAAAAAAACAAAATTTGAATAATGATGCACTAAAAATTATGAAACTAATATTACTTGATTGTCATGTTGGCTCTCTAAAATGACCATATTCATAGATTTTGACACATACTCACTATGAATTTGCATAGAAAGTACTATATACAAAAATAGATATATTGTCATCCACTCATAGAAGTACAACAAATCATTTGATAAGTTAAAAAAATATCATCATGAATTCACAAATACAAAGTTATTCCCATAGCTCCAACAAGTGTACTACATGCATAAGTTCCAACTTAGTAACAAGGGGAGAGGATGGAGGTTATTGATGAGGTTTAGTAACAAGGGAAGAGGATGGAGGTTATTGATTAGTTTTAGTAACAAGGGAAGAGGATGGAGGTTATTGATGAGGTTCAAACACTATAGATTTCCTCCCTTTCAAACTTGTTGAGTGACCCAAACATTGGTTCATCACAAACTACCCCCTAGGACATAGTTGTGAGTCGTGAGATGTAGGTTGGCCAAAAGGATAGTAGAGGTACAACTAGGAAAAATTTCATGACCTATGAAAACAAACTCAAGGAATATCAAGTGGCAAGTCTCAACAGATGCTCATTACAACCAATGAAGATGATACATACCCAAAGGAAAATAGGTAGCAAGAAAAAGGCACAACTAATGGGTCTAACTAGAAAACAAAAGAAGAGGAAGAAGAAAAGGATGAAGAGATACAGGACATGTCCCAAGAAAAAGATATCCTTATTAATCAATCATCATATATCCATAAAAAGAATTGGAAAATACCCTAGGGTTCCATTTCTCTAGTTCAATTATGGAATAGTTATACAAATTATTGTGCAACTCACAGAGGACCTAGAGAATCAAATGGATTTGATGCCATCCTATTAACAAAATGTTCATATTGTATATTACATCACTATAAATGTGCATGAAAAAATAAGAAATGTGTCGATCCACCTCATCACAACAACAAAGATAAGTTACAACGACATAAAGGATAAAAACTGAAGGTTAGTACCACTACTAACTGGAGGAAAATCTATGTTGTTATTCATGCCCAATACTTGTAAAAACTAAAGGTTACAACTACTCACTATAAGAAGATCTATGTTGTTGCTCTTGCCCAATACTCAAGAGGACTCCTCCATCAAATATCATCCACTCTTGTTATAAGCATTCTACTAGAAGCATTACAAAGCACCTAATATAAAATATTATTTACAATGTGAGATTCGAGCATTTCTTTCTATATTTCCTTACCAAAATAATAAGAAAATGAATAAAAAAAATCCATATTAAGATATTTCCAATTAAAACATTCAGAAAGTATCCCATAAATACTTCCAATAAACTATCAGTTTTCACTAACACAACTTGCCAATAAACCATCTTCAATTTTCACTAACACAACTTGCCAATAAACCATCTTCACTGACACAACTTTCCAATAAACCATTTTAAAACAAAAAAAAACACAAAATATTTTAATATTTCAACCATACACCCAACCTTTAAAATATTTCTAAACAATCCGACCATCCCTATTTTTTTACCCTTGCCATTTCATTCTATTTCTAAACAATCCGAGCAATCCTATTTTTTATCTATACCATTTCATTCTATTTCTAAACAATCCGAGCAATCCTATTCCATGCCATTTCATTCTATAATTCCTTAACCAAAATGACAAGAAAATGAATAAAAACATAGGTTCTTTGATCTTTAAGTTACTAGTGAAAAATCCCAGAAAGATATAATTCCATTACCAAAATGATAAGAAAATGAATAAAAACATAGGTCCATATTCTTTGATCTTTAAGCTACTCGTGAAAAATCCCAGAAAGGAACGAATTCTATTAGCTAAAACCGGGTTCACATACAGGTACAGACTGAGTATACGCTCCTACACAGCAAACCTCTGCATATTTATATTTAAAAACGTTACCTAAAACTTGTAAGGACAACAATCATCACAAAAGAAAATCCTACAAAATTGTTTTGTCTCCGCATTTGAAGAAAACTTGATTTCTTTATTCTACGAGTGAGGGGAGACTTAGTCGACCTCCTCCATCTTGCTCTCCTCCTGGACGGAGGCGTCCTCCTCCAGTGGCGGCATGTCGGCATCCACCTCAGCAGAGGCGTCGGCGTCGTCCTCGATGCTGAGACCGAGCTTGAGCATACTGTGGATTCTGCCAGCGAATGTGGTTGGCTCCTCCAGACTGAACCCCGAAGTGAGCAGAGCGGTCTCGTACAAGAGCATCACCAAATCCTTCACCGATTTGTCGTGCATGTCGGCCTCGGCTCTCTTCCTGAGCTCCTCCATTATGGCGTTCTCAGGGTTGATCTCCATCGTCTTCTTGCTGGACATGTACGACGACATGGAGCTGTCGCGGAGGGCCTGGGCCTTCATTATTCTCTCCATGTTCGCCGTCCATCCATACTCACCTGTCACCAGGCAGCACGGAGAGTCCACTATGCGATCCGACATCACTACCTTCTCCACCTTGTTGCCCAAGATGTCCTTCATCACTTTGCACAGGCAGCTCTCAAACGCAGCTTTCTTCTTCTTCTCCTCCTCGGTCTCACTCTCCTCCAGCTTCAGCCCTTCCTTTGTGGCGGACACCAGTTTCTTCCCGTCGTACTCCTTCAGCTGCCCTATGGCGTACTCATCAACGGCATCCACCATGAACAAGACTTCATACCCTTTCCTTTTCAGTCTCTCCAAGAACGGAGAATTCTCCACCGCCTTCTTACTCTCGCCAGTGATGTAATAGATGTCCTTCTGTCCCTCTTTCATCCGGGTCACGTAGTCCTTGAGGCTCGCCATCCCATCTCCGCTCTTTGTCGAATGATATCTCAGCAAATCCGCGAGCTTAGCCCTGTTCTGGCTGTCCTCATGGATCCCCAATTTTAAGTTCTTCGAGAAGGCCTCGTAGAACTTGGCATACTCCTCTTTGTTCTCGGCGATCTCGTTGAACATCTCAATACATTTCTTCACTAAATTCTTCCTGATAACCTTCAAAATCTTGTTCTGCTGCAGCATCTCCCGAGAGATGTTGAGGGGCAGATCATCAGAATCCACCACTCCTTTCACAAAGGCCAGGTATTCAGGAATTAGCTCCTCGCAGTTATCCATTATGAACACCCTTCTCACATACAGCTTAATGTTGTTCAGCTTCTTCTTGGGGTCGAAGAGATCGAAGGGAGCCCTCTTGGGGACAAAGAGAATAGCCTTGAACTCCAATTGACCCTCCACACAGAAATGCTTCACGGCCAAGTGGTCCTCCCAGTCGTTGGTGAGGCTCTTGTAAAAGGACGCATATTCATCGTTGCTAATCTCCTCTTGCTTCCTCATCCAAATGGGCTTCTGCTTGTTCACCAGACTCCATTCATGTGACACTTCCTTCACCTTCTTTTTCTTCTTCTCCTTCTCCTTCTCCTTGTCTTCCTCCACTTCCTCAATATCCCCTTCCTCATCTTCCTTTTCCTTTTTCTCTTCCTCACCCTCATCTTCGTCGTCGCTCACCTCCGCCTCTGTAATCTTCTCAGTCCACAAATAGACGGGGTAGCTGATGAACTCAGAATGCTTCTTGATCAGATCCTTCACCCGCCTCTCCTCTAAGTACTCCAGCTGCCACCCCAAACCGAATTCATAAAAGAATTAACCCTCCATTCAATTTAATAAGAACCCTCGCGACCCTTAATGAATCAAACAAACAAACAGATGAAAGAAATTAGAAGATACCTGGTCTTCCTTTAGAAACAGAGTCATTTTAGTTCCCCTTCCGAGGGGCTCTCCGTTGACATCTCTGGTAACTGTAAACGACCCTCCCGCCTGAGATTCCCAAATGTATTGCTCGTCGTCGTTGTGCTTGGTGGTAACGATCACTTTCTCTGCCACAAGGTAGGCTGAATAGAAACCCACACCGAACTGACCGATCATGCTCACATCCGCCCCGGCTTGTAAAGCCTCCATAAACTCCTTGGTCCCCGATCTCGCAATTGTTCCCAAATTGTTCACCAAATCTATAAATTGCATTGCATTGCAGGTCAGATTAGATGTCAAGATTGATTAAAACGAATTATATCGGATTACTAGTGTACTCACCGGCTTTGGTCATGCCAATTCCGCTATCAATAACGGTGAGGCACTTGTTAGCCTTGTCGGGAACAATCCGAATGAAGAGCTCCGGCTGAGCATCCAGTTTGCTCTTATCTGTCAGCCCTTCGAATCGAATTTTGTCCAGCGCCTGCATCCAATTCCACAAACAACAACAACAACCAGTAGTCAATATGATGCTTCATTCCCCACCTAAGTCTCTGAGAAAATTACCCTACTCTTTCGATAGAAACGGCGGGGAAAATCACATCTTGATAAATCTTAATTTTCTTGCTTACATCGGATGAATTGCTGATGAGCTCCCGCAGGAAAATCTCCTTGTTGCTGTAGAAAGTGTTGATGATGAGGCTGAGCAACTGATTAATTTCAGCCTGGAAAGCAAATGTCTCCATGTTGCCGTCCGCCATTGGAACCGGAATTGCAGTGAAGCAGAATAAAACAGGGTACCAGACAAGTAATCAAGAATTTAAGATCCCTCAGACAAGTAATCAAGAATTTAAGATCCCTCAGAACCCAGAACTCAGAGCAGAGACGGATAAGAGCCACAAAGCTTCGCAAAGGCGTATTTCTAATGGTTTCCTGAAAATCGTTGCAAAGCCCAGCAGTCTTATATAAGAGCCACAATAGAGTAAAAGAGCATGAGCGCTTCTCGACACTTCTTTCCTCTCTATTTATATAATTTAAAACTTTGAAATACCTCGCTAATTAAGTTCATATAACCGTTACTTTTAAAAAAAAAGGTTCATATAACCGTTAATCATAACCATTTCAAATATTTAATTATTTGCTATATGATATTATTCTAAATGGTGTGGTAATTTGGGGCCACGCTTCCTCAAAACATTCCACATTTTGTCTGAACAGGTTTCCTCTTTAAGAGGTTATAGGTTCAAATCCCAAGACATCTCTTGGCACAAGGGTTATAGGGATCCCTTGTACTTCAAACAAGGGGTCTGGTACACCCCAAATTGGTGTTTAACTTCACTATGACCTTAAAACTAGATTATTATTATTATTATAAAAACTCAAGTACTTATTTTTATTTGCCCATCCAATAATAAATAATATGTATGATGTATATTTGAGTTTATATAGCATTTCTTATCAGCCTCAATCTGAGATTGGGAAGATCCATCACGTGTGGATGCAATGGGAATAGTTGCATCAATTGGGGCCAATGGTTGGAACCCAGGCACACTCGAAAAGGGTTGTGGCCAGCAAAGCTATGGAGGGATATGTTATATATATGATGAACATAAGGAAGGCTCTCATCCCATGTGCATGAATTTTTTGAATTCTACATTCTAAGAATATTCACAATCATATTGTTGACTACCTATGTTTGTCCATCGGTCTGGGAATGAAAGGCAGTCAATTTGGTGAGCTTGGTATCCATCAATGACCGTAGGATATACCAGAAAGTGCTTAGGAACATGTTGTCCCGATCTGAAATGATAGTATGTGGCAGCCCAAAATGAACCCAAACATGCTCAAATAAGAGCTTAGCAGTGGCTTCAACGGAGATGTTCTTCTTGCAGGCTATCAGAATGTCCATCTTAGAGAAGCAATCCAAAACCACAAACACACAATCATTACCATGCTTGGTTGAAGGTATTCCAGACATGTAATCCATGGAGATGGATTCCCATGGTCCATTAGGAGTGGGTAGCGAAGTGTACAACCCTTTATTTTTTATGGCAGGTTTCACGATGGCACAAGCAGTGCAAGATATGATGTATCAGCCGATACCTTATCGTACCTTAGGCCAATAAAAATGCTTCTGCAATATGGAAACTTTCTTTTCAGTGCTGAAGTTCCCTGCCACCCAACTATAATGCGCTTCCCAAATCATCTTCGCATGCTCTCTTGAAGGAACACAAAGATGGCCCAGGTGGCATAGAAATCCTTCTTGGAGATGAAAGTCCACCATGGATGTGACTACACATAGGGCTTGATAGATGGGAGAAAAACTTGGGATCGCTGCTATATAATTGAAGCCACTCGTAGGTCTCGTGGCCACAAGAGTGGAGCATTGTGGTAAGTACTACTACTCGAGGTCGATTGATGTAATTGGCAAATCGATTGGTGTTGACCTTCTTATATTTAATGTTCAAGTGGAATTGCTGCAAGTAAGTGGACCACTTATGGTGGCATTCATTCTGTAACTTTCCTTGGGTTTGCATGAAACACAGGGGCTTGTGATCAGTGTGGATGACCGTTTTTTTTCCAAGGATGTAATGCTTCCATTGGTGGAAGGCTTGGACAATGGAATACATTTCCTTGTCATAGGTGGGGTACTTGCGGATTATATCTGAAAGTGTCTCACTATGATATGCCACTGGATGGCCATGCTGAGTGAGGACTTCACCAATAACATAGTCAGAATCATCTATCTCAATCTCAAAGGGTCGTTGAAGATCTGGTAAGGCAAGGATGAGAGACAAACATAAGCATTGATTCAGCTCCTCAAATGCTTGTTGTTGTGGCTTGGACCAAATGAAATTGGCCTTAGATACCCCTTTGGTCACCTGGATAAGGGACCAAGCAATATTAGATAATCCCAACACAAATCTGCGATAGAAGTTGGAAAATCCTAGGAAGCTACGAAGCACTGTGAGAGTTGTTGGGGTTGGCCAGTCGCGAATGGCTTGGATCGTGGCTGGATCCACATGAACACCATGTTCGTCCACGATGTATCGTAGATACTGAACCCTCTCCATTCGAAATGAGCACTTCTCTATATTAACATATAACTTGTGCTTTCGCAGGGTGCCGAGGACCTGGTGGATATGCTGCAAATGTTTCGCCCATGTTATTTTGTAGATGAGGATATCATCTAGATATACAACCACAAAATAATTGGTGATTGGCCATAGGATATCATCCATCATCCTCATGAAGGTTATTGGAGCATTATTCAAGCCGAAAGGCATGACCAACCACTCAAAAAGGCCTTCCCAATATTTGAAGACAGTCTTCCAGACATCGGTCTGCTCAATTGGCACTTGATAATAGCCATACTTCAAATCAATCTTACTAAAATATTTGGCACGCTTGAGCTAGTAAAGAAGGTCTTCAATCCGTGGAATGGGATATTGATTTCGTATTGTGATCTTGTTTAGATATTAGTAGTCAATATAGAGTTTCCATGTCCCATCTTTCTTCTGTACCAACACAATTGGGATCCCACAAGGTGAGGAGCTAGGTCGAATGTGCCCCCTTTGGATTAAATATTGAATCTGGCATTTGATTTCTTCATTTTCGATGAGGGAACGACTATATATTGGCCCGTTAGGTAGAGGCGCGCTAGGTATCAAATCAATGGAATGCTTGACTGGGAAATGTACTAGCACCCCGGCAGGTGTGGTGAAGATGTGTTTATATGATTCCATGATCTTGTCCACCTGTTTCTGTTGCATAGAGGATTCTGTGTGGATGTGGTGGATGTTTTTTTTATCTTTCGTTCACCTTCAGATCGAACCATGAAGAGGACAAATTTCCCTGTCTGGGAGATTATCTTCCTGCACTGCTTACTGGTGATGAGGGACAATGCAGTAGTGGGAAGTGTATCTGGTATCCTATATATTTTCTTTCCCAAATTAATAATGACACTACGAGGCCTAGACTCATACACAACATGATGTTTTCACATATATGGTTGTCCTAAAAGAACATCACAAACTTCAAGCGGGGCAACATCACACATTAGCTCATCTTTGAAAGGCTTGATGTCGTAGGCAAGGAAGCATTGTTAACTGAAACAGATGTCTCGTCCATAGCTCATCCAATCGATGTTGTATGGTTGGGGATGTGGAAGCTTCAATATTTTGACGACCTCGACCAAGATGAGGTTCTTATGGATACCACTATCAACAATGAAATGTAGGGGAGTCCCCTTCACCCATAGTTGTGAATGGAAGAGGCACTCCCCTTCCTCTGGCTCCTCTAACTCTTCTGGTTGGATATTTGCAGTTGTGATGTTGGAACTAGGTTCTGCGTCAATGATATGCTTTCCCCTTTCTTTCTTTGCATCATATTCTGAGATAGACTCCATATATGGGGATTTCATCTCGACCAACAAGGATTTTTTTTAGTGGCATTCATTAGTGTTGTGCCAAGGGTTCTTGTGGAATTCACACCACTTGCTAGTGTCCTTCTTAGATTTCCCATTACCCTTCTTTGCCTAAGGATTGGGTTGGTTTTCGGGGCCTTGGTTGTCCTTGCTATGTCCTTTTCTTTTTGAATTAGGGCCACATTTTCCAGGTTTCTGCTACTGATTTGCAAACCCAAAAGACCACTTATTCTTTTACTTAAAATTCTACTTGATCTTGACAGCATACCGATAAGCTGATCCTATTGAAGATATGTCTTGGAAATCCATCTTCGTTTGAATGTACCTGTGTAGGCCATTGCGGTACTTTAGGACCAAGTGTCATTTAGAGTCTCTAATACCCAGTTTGGAGCATAGGGTATGGAACATGTTGGTAAACTATGGCATTGTTTGGTCTCTCTCCTAGTGCAAAGTCGTCCACCTAGTGTACGAGTCATCATAGTTTTCGACTGGGTAGAACTCCTCCTTAACGAAATCGACAAAAGCATCCCAAGTAGGGTCTTTCCTGAATAGTTCAGACTCATCTCTTGCATGCCTCTTACAATACCCATCCCACCAATATTTGATATGGGGGAGGGACTTGTGGAGTGCGAAAGTGATCTTTTCGTTGTTGGAAAAATGTTGAGCAAAGAAGTAACCCTCTAACATATTTAACCATTTCTCCAAAGCTATTGTAGAAATTTCTCCCTACGGATAGGTAGAAACTCTCTTAGGTTAAAGTAGACTTTAACTGACTCTAAACTAAGACAAAAAGATAACAAATGCTACCTTGAATTCCTAGATCTAAACAAACATCTCAAGACTATATTGCTGAAAGAAATGGAAGAGACCTAACTAACCTTCGATTCAATTGCTCGTCCTAATGGTCGCTTCAATCTCCAAGTCCTCGCGAATGAACCTGTCAGAATAGAACCAAGATACAAGCATATACGATTCTCTAGCAACTTGAAATATGAGTTAGGATCTAAATCTATAATAGATACAAATCATATGATTGAAACAAAATCAACACACATGACTTGGGAAACAAGACAAGTTATGTTTTATTACCAACTTGAAGTCACTTACAATGGTTGCTTGATATCCAAGCCAATTCCCAGCTCCAAGTGCTTTCTCCTCTAGCTATCTCCACAAAGATTCAAGATCATAAGTTTGATGTCTCCAAGAGTCCTCCCCATTTTGCTCATGGAAGGTTTCTCTCTTATAGTGTGTAGTAGGGTTAACCAACAAGAGAGAAGGATGGATCTTGGGAGTGTTTAGTGGATCAGGCCCACTAATCTGAGAAAGTGAGTTAGGATCGAATCAGGGATACCAATCCTAAAAATCTCTCGAAAATCAAGATCCCACAAGCCATGGAAAAAAGACTAAAAAAGGAGTACCACGCCCCTTGAACTGAGCATAGCGCGGTAGTACTGTGTGGCAGAGAAGAAGCATAGCGCGGTAGTGGGGACTACCGCTCGCTCAATGCTGAGCAAGGCACGGTAGTGTAGGTATATGAAGTCTCATGTGGGTTGATTCTTGACAGGATAGATTTGTCTTCAAGGATCATTCATCATACTTCTCTTCTGGGTGTTTTAAGCAGTAGGGGAAGTGTTATCAACTATTTTAATGGTGAAGATGTGACACTGTGAAATATGGAGGTATAATAGATGCCCCCTAAAGTGTGAGGTCAGAAGGGAGTGATGGCCGAAAGACTTTACAAATACTATGCGGAGATAATATCGAGGAGAGCAACAAGGAGTTGAAACAGAAACAAAATGTCAGATATACCATCAAGGCGAGAATTCCCATGCTCGAAAACAATTGACTCAAAGCATGGTCGTCGACCAATACATTGCAGATCCATGAGTACTGAGATGATATACACTGTAGACAAATCATGGCTACTATGAACAAGCGTAGATCCATGAGACAGTAATGACACAACCACGACCAATACAAAAGTGGATCTGTGTGACAATACAAAGGACATCTCCATCACATCCTCGACACAATCAAAATACAAAGATGCGCCCAGGGTCTTCTACTCAATCGTAAATGCTACGAATCTAGCCATGTGATTACAAGTGGTTGAAGTCGAACATGGTAGAAACCATTTGATTACTGGTCAATGATGTGAACCGTTAACAAATGCGAGGGAAATCACCAATGATGACGATGATCCCTAAGGTATCTGTAGTACATCTCAATGAAATGCGAATGAATGGGTTGATGTCGAGCATTCGAGAGATCGTTCGATCAGAGGTCAATGATATAAACCTACTGTCGAACACGAGGAAACCTACCATTGAGGCATGCAGGTACCAAGGTACTAGTGGTTGATTTCTAAGTCCAATTCCCGGATAGTGATTTGGCGTCGACGGGACTAGACTCGTCGAAAGTGGGCCATAATGATTCCCACATCATCGACACGAAATCGGAACGAAAGATAGTATAGGATGATGAAACAATGGAACATGTACTGACACAGCGAAGGTCTGACAAAATGAACGAATCTGAACAATGCAACCCTTTGAACATATAACGGCATGTAACAAGACTTGGCAGCAGGGATTATTAATAGCAGCGGATAGACATCGAATGAGTAGGCTCGTGGCTAGAGAGACGACTCAGGATGATGACCATAACTCAGCGAAAATAGATACCCAAAATAGACAAGGGACAGACGCATGCCATGTTCAAAGGTGACGACTGACAAGCTGCCAACAAAATAAACTTGACTTGTTTCCCATTTTCCCCCGACATGATAGACGAGTACCTCTTTGTTGTTTTTCGAGCTTGAAGAGGATAACAGATGCTCGGTATAGCTCATCTCATAGATGAGTCCAATCTCACATGTTTTACGAACCTGAGAAAGGAGGGGTTCGTCCCAAAGTGGGTCCTTCGATGTCAAATTTTAACGAGTCCAAGGAAGGAAAACTCGGTAGTTTTTCACATTTAGAGATCCTGAAAAACTTAAAGAAGGCTCCAAAGTGTACTTTTTCGTAAATTTAGTCCCTCGAACCCGAAAAAGTGTAAAACAATTCCCGAGAGAACTCTCCCAGCCAAAAGCTAACCGAGGTATACCTTTCTCGTAAATAGTCTAGACGGGCCAAAAAAGGGGTAACCTATCACCGAATAGACGACCTTGCAAATACTTTTTCAAGTGTGAAAGAGACAATATCACTTGGCAATCTTTTCAATTTTAGGGAGTCTGAAAAGAGCTTAACTATGGACTCCAATGGTCTTTTTCGTAATTTTTAATTATTCTGGTCCGAAAAAAGAATAAAATACAACCAGGATAATACTTTCCTCATCGTTTAACGAGAATGAGTAAAGCTGACTAAGCTCGACACCGTTTACTTAAGTTTGACAAGCACGACACGGGTGTAAAAGCACTTGGAATATTTTTCAAGTTTTAATCCAGAGCACGAAAAAGATAAAGTAGGCTCAAAATGAAGGTCAAATAATAAATGAACGCCAGTGTGAACATTTTTAAAGGAGACCCTGTCAACAAATGCTCATGGAACCAGATATTAGTAATGTGAAATGGGTTTTAATTTAACCAGATAAAATAATGAGTAAAAAATAAGTGAAAAAGTTATATAAGGAATAGGTAAATATGGAAAGTTACCATTTCACTTGTGCATTTGCCAAAAGAGGAGATTTTACCCATTGAGGAGCAAAAACTTCAAGAGTTCATATCTGGAGATCCGGAGCACTGTTTCAACAGCCGTCTACGCCAGGTAAGAGCTTTCAAGCCCCTCTTTCATTTCATATATGAATAACTTGATTTCAGTAGGGAAAAACAATTTTTTGGGTGAGCCCCATTAGGCAATTTTTGCCTTCCACAGTACAGCACGACAGTTGTATCGGGAAACGCGGTACTGTGTAATAGTACCGCGCTGTAGGGTTAAACAGGGGCACGGTACTGTGTAGTACCGTGCAGTCGCGTTGCTCCCAGGCGCGATAGTGGCGATTTTTAAGATGAAAAAATTAGTTTTTCTCAAATTTTTAGCTAAGATCAAGTTGTTAAATGATTAATGAATGTTTCCTATGACCTTTTGCAGGTGTCTGCAACTTGTTTGGAGCAAAATGGTCAATTGGAAAGAAAGAGAGCATGAAGCAGATGATTTGTTGGCCGAAGATGACCAAGAGACCTTGACTGCATTGCGGGAATGTGGTTTGTTGAAATTCTTCAAGACCAAAGGTATCCGTAAGCAGGAAAAACTTCTCACCCACATTATTCAAATGTGGGACCCCGACATTCAAGCTTTTCGAGTTGGAGAACAAACCCTTGAGATTGAACTCGAGGACATTTATTTCCTCAAGGGCCTCTCAAAAAGAGGAGCCTGGGTGAGTTTTACTGGGTTCACAGCCTCGGAGGCGAGCACTAATGCTTTAATTGCTTGTTATTGCCATCAAGGTTTGGGGAAGAAAAGCGGCAAGGTGGTCATTAAGGACATTGTAGAACTTCCTTTAAAAACCGTGTTGTTCACCATCACACGTGCATCAGGGAGTACGGGTCCCCATCAGGCGTCCCGTACACAGATGAATCTTGCAGTGGATTGCATGGCAAGAACAGTATTCAACTGGTGCGAGGCAGTATTGACCAACCTCAAAGAGCAAGTGAACAAGTGTAGGCTTGGAGAGAACTCACAATTTGGGTATGGGAGCATCTTGGTCACCTTCTTCTTGGAGAGGGTGCCGTTGTTGCGTCCACAGCTAACCATACCCCCCCGTCCACCCACCGAGCCATGGATGGCTCGATGGAGCGACTATGCAGGACGACTTGGAGGGCCGCAACGTTTGGCTTTCGGTGAGGATTTATTCTCGTGGCTCGAGGAATAGATTGTGATGATCGATGACTACCCCTATGCAAGGGTGGACTTCCGCGAGGACATAGACTTGGCATTGCCGGAAGATGAGGATTGGGACAATTCAAGTATGACCTTCATAAATGTGTTTTTATTTTTTATTTTTATTTTTAATATATATTTTTTATTGTTGTGTAAAAAGATTTTAATATATATACGTGTGCATGTCGCAGATCGTGGACCACAGAGACCGGCAGGGTACTCACCGTTACGCCGAGGTGGTGTTGATCGCCGAGCCGCTCCAGACGAGGATGAGGCGGGAGGGGTCCAGGAGATAGAGAGGAACCTACAGGGTTTAACCCACGGTGTCCCCGCTATGAGGATGGATGAGATCCCTTTGCATCTCCAACGGCATACCGTAGGTGTGCCTAGGCGTATTGGCTGACTCCTCCGTAGGGTGGCTCGGGCTATAGTGTGTTATCGCCAGCAGCGTGAGGAATCTGAGGAGGAACATGATAGATCTCCCAGATCTCCTTAGATGGTAGCTTTTATCTTTTTGCAGCATGTATACGATATGTAGGCTTTTGAGAGCCAAATTTTTGTATGGGACTAGGTCCCAAATTTTGTCTTTAAAACACAAACTTTATGTATTTGAAAAAACACTTTTATATACAGTGATATATATATGGACCTACTTTTATGACCTATTTATTTACAATGACTTGTGTGTTCATTTTATGATGTGTTTTTATGTATGGGCAAGAAGCCAATCCAAAATGTAATTAGCTATACAATTGAATTCTCTTGGTATGTGTTGATATGAAATAAAATTAAAAGATCGTTCCAAGAGGCGTACCCTTCGAAATAAGCGAAGTAGGATAGGATCGTGAACTGTGTAAACACAATTCAGATGAGAAACCACGAGTTGGGAGTCTAGAAAGACTGATAGGGAGTCAATTCCAAGGGAAGCAACGTACGTCAAGAGTCCGGTGACTGCATGGTACTCTGCGATATTGTTGGTTGCGGGACCCAAACAACTGGCTCCAGAAGATAGCAACTCTCCAGTGGGAGAATAGATTACCCATGCTGCGGAAGCGAGGTTCCGGGTATGTTGGCTCGCACCATCGGTGAATCCGAAGTAGGCAGACATCTGCGCATAAAACCACAAGTCAAGGTAAGAATGGATACATGAGGTCCGTGTGTGCACACCAAAAAAGATAAGTGAAAACAAGCTAGGTACATTATGTACAAAGAGTATCTCGCGCAGGATAACCCTACGCGTAGAAGCGTTTGAGGTACAACCCATTGCGGGGCCGTGCCAATGGTGTCCCATCACAATCGACGAGTTCATAGGCTCCTTTCTCCAAGACACGTTTTACAACAAAGGGGCCGTACCACATAGATTCTAGATTTCCTTTTCCAAGTTTATTGTGCATTTGATCATATGTGAGTACGAGGTCACCTTCATTGAAAACCCTAGGTTGAACGGATTTGTCATATTGTGCTTTGACGCGTTTTTTATGAGCTTCGTTGGCTAAAGCGGCGTCTCGACGGGTTTCATCTAGCTTGTCTAGGTATAGAAACCGTTCCTCTTCGGAAGTGGTGTGGGGAAGTAGCTCTATGGCTATCTTAAGTGATGGAATTTCACATTCAATCGGTAAAATGGCTTCCAGGCTGTACACCAGTTGAAATGGTGTGAACCCGGTAGCACTTTTTACTGAGGTCCGGTATGCCCATAGTGTCGAAAATAGAGATGAGTGCCAGTTGGACTTATGAGTACCCACAATACGTTGAATCATTCGTTTCAGAACTTTGTTAATGGCTTCAACTTGGCCATTAGCTTGTGGGTAGTATGGGGTTGATTTTTCATGGCGAAAACCCAACTTGGCACTCAGTTCTTCGATCATATGGTTCCTAAAGTGGGAGCCATGATCGGTCACAATGGATTGTGGGACACCAAACCTAGCTATAATGTGATTGAATATGAATTGTGCTGCTATTTTGCCGTCTTTAGCATAAGTAGGCATCGCTTCAGCCCATTTTGTGAAATAGTCAACAGCTACTATGACATAGCTATGCCCCCCGACTGAAGTGGGATTATAGTGCATGAAATCTATGCCCCATTTGGAAAAGGGGTCGACGGCAATAACAGGATGGAGTGGAGCAGGATGAGAGCATGTCTTATTATGAAAGAATTGACAGGGTGGACATTTCTTAACCGTTTCAATGCAGTCTTTGAAAATCAAGGGCCAGAAATATCCCGCTCGCAGTATCTTCTGGGCCATAGCCATCCCAGAGAGATGACCACCACATGCTCCAGCGTGGCAGTCATTAAGAATGCGTTCCGCTTCATCTAAAGTCAAACAGCGTCGAAGAACAGTGTCGACACCACGTCGATAAAGGGTATCGTTGACTATGAGGTAGTACTTGGCGTGATGTCGGATACGTCAAAGTTCATCACGAGTGAGGTCGGGGTGGAAACGTTGGGTTTGGAGATATAATAAAATATCCCCGTACCATGGATCAGACGTGCTAATGAGGAGCAACGATTCATCAGGAAGGGAATCGATGGGCTCGGATTGCTCGGTAGCACGGGGCAAGTTACAAATCAACTCAGAAAAGACCAAAGACTTATTGGACTTGGCTTTGGAAAATTCCAATTCAAACTCTTATAGGATGACGATCCAATGAGAATATTTGCCCCCAAGCACTTGACCCGTGAGGATACAATACATTGGATTGAAATCTGCTATAACAGTGGTCCAGCGGAGTAGAATGTAATGACGGAACCTCTAGACATCGAAAACTGTTGCCAGAGCCAGTTTTTCAACATGTGAATAACGAGTTTCGGAGTCGAGAAGACTCTTACTAAGATAGTATACCACATGTTCTATGCCGTTATGGTCTTCTTGGACTAGCACCATACCGATGGTGGAAATCGAAGCTGCGAGATAAAGAATGTAATCCCATGTGTAATTGGGGGGTTGAATCATAGGATCTTTAGTTAAGGCCGCCTTTAGATTATCAAAGGAACGTTGGGCTTCATCGTCCCAGATGAAGGGAGTGTTCTTCTTGAGAAGCCTCATATAGCCTTTTGTTATCTCGGAAAGATTACAAATGAAACGGCATAGAAAGTTTGCATGCCCTTGCAAACTTTGAATTTCTGGGATGTTCGTGGGGGAAGGCAAGGCTAAGATAGCTTCTACCTTCGCAGGATCTAAGCGTATCCCGCTTTTGGATATTATGAATCCCAAAAAATTTCCGGCTTCCACGCAAAAGATGCACTTATGTGGATTCAAACGGATATTGTAGCGACGACACCTTTCGAAAATGGCACCTAAGTGATCAGGATGGTCTTCCCGGGTCTGAGAATGAGCGGGAAGATCATCAAGATATGGTTCTACAATATGTTTGATATCGTGAAATGCGTACGACATTGCCCATTGGAAAGTTTCCCTGGCATTTTTAAGGCCAAAAGGTAACTTTCGATATGCAAAAATCCCCCAAGGGAAGATGAAGGTTGTTTTATGCTGGTCGGCTGGGAGGATATCGATCTGATTATAGCCAGAAAAGCCATCCATAAATGAAAAGATGACACTCTCGGTGCAGTTATCGATGATCTGGTCGATGAACGGAGTTGGGTAGTTGTCCTTTGGACAAGCTTTGATCAAGTCGCGGTAATCGACACAGACTCTAATCGTTCCCTGTTTCTTGGCTATGGGAACGATGTTAGATACCCATTCTGTCAATGGGACAGGATAGATAAAACCAGCATGCAAAAGTTTTTCAACTTCTGCTTTAATAGCGGCTGCCTTACGAGGATGGACGAGTCGGAGTTTCTGCCGAACAGGTTGGGTTCCAGGGAAGGTTGGAATTTCATGGACCACAATCGAGGGGTCTATTCCTGGCATTTCTTCATAACTTCAAGCAAAAACATTGCGAAAGGTTTTAAAGTAGGTAGTGTAGAACTCCATTTCGAGGGGAGTCCATGTTTTTCCAATATGAATGTTTTACACGATACCAGGCTTCACTGAAATGTCTATGGGAGTGGTTGCCATAAGGTTAGCCAAGTTTCCTTCGGAAAATGCTTCGTCGAGGGAAGTGGGAAACTTGGTTTGAACCATTCCAAGTGAAGGGCTGGATTTTGTATCGGGCTCAAGCGTCTGAATGGTGGGGAATGAAGATCGATGATGAAAATCTCCCCATGGTGGCTCATCACCGCACATAACCTCCATAATTGATTCGTCAGTGGGAAAAATCAAAGTGAGAGGATCGATAAGTGGTGGGGATGAATGAGTCTGAGATGAGAGCTGTGCCACGGTGTGATGGGTAGAACAATCGACCCAATCGGTGGCTGACTGGATCGCTTCGTACGCTGCGAGGTTTCTATTCAAAGGCATGGAGTTGTCATAGTTTTCAACCTCAATGGGACTCGGAATCACCCATGAATCATTGGAAGGGGTGACATTCGATGAAATCATGTTGACTGGTTGAACATGGGGCCCCAGCTCTGGGAAAACTCCAATAAGGGAAGAATCCTTCATAAGAACAACGCCAACGTCTTGGAACCGGTACCGAGGCTGATCCAATAACGGGACGGTGTTGGCGGAGTTCGGATGAGAGTCTGGGATACAGTAATCAAGTTGATCTATGGTGACAATTTTCCCTTCATGAGGAAATTGCATGATCTGGAAGACAGTAGATGCTATGGCGGTCATGGCGTAAAACCAGTTTCGACCAAGTAGAAGATTGCAATCCAATGGTGCATCCACGACTTCGATGTGTATGGATACTGTTTTGCCCCCCAATTCAACACCAATTGCGGGAATGAGTCCGTAAGGTTGAAAACCGTGTCCGTCAAATGCCTTGAGAGTGGTGGGAGACATCGTGACTTCAAGTGAGCCTAAGGCTCTCCAACAATTCAAAGACATGATCGACGTGGAGGCACCTTCATCTAAAACAGTGCGATGGATGCTATTTCCACGTATTTTTGTATGAACCTGGAAGGCTAACTGGTGGGAAAGCCGAGGTTTGGCATACTCCAAGTTAAACATAATAGTGTTTGAAGTATCTGGGTCCATTGCCCCCAATGCTGAAAGTAAGGTTCTACGCTGCGTAGGGCAGTGTTGAAGAACCTCGAGAGTCGACATGGCGCAAGGTGCTTGAGCTAAATCCTCAACAATGTTGTAATTTTGGGCAGCTCGTGCATTGGGATTAAATGTCGCCTTTCATATGGTGCCCTTGGGTGGGCGTAGCACTGTGTCCGTAAGCGGTCTCTCGATATGGAGATGGCCGTTAGGGGGAGGGGTAGGAGTCGGATATTCGACAGGAGACTTGCCTTTGGCTGTCTCTGACTGTTTGTTTGAACTTGGAGGGTTCTCATATGTCTTTGAACGAGTGGTTATATGAATCTCCTCATTACTCGTCATCAGGATTTCGCGATTTGCGGACGTCTCTCCGCGAGTTGGGTTGCTCGAGTTGCTCCCTTGTGGGGTTTCTTAGGCAACCATCTGCTATTGCTGCCAAGGGAAAGGGTCAGTTAACACTGCCGGGCGAGAGGATCCGTTAACGAATTTGTTGACTTCATCCTTGTAGGGACAGTCACGCATGTAGTGATCTTCTTGACAAATTAGGCAGGGAAACTTAGCCTTTCTACGTGGTTTCGGGTCGTTGTGGGTGGGTTGTGTCTTGGGATTCTCCTGCTGGTTCTTCTTGGATTTACCACGATTGTTCTTCTTCTTTCCTCCGGATGGTTGTGACGTAGATTGAACTGCGTTCAATTCGGAGGAGACAGCAGGAGAAGTAGTGGCTTTTGGAGCAGCCTTAGATAGAGCGGGGGAAGCAGAAGCTTATTGCCCTGTCGAGTTGGTGGTAGGCTGGGCCTTGACTGAACCGACAATACCATCAATGGGGGGTTCAGTGACGGGTTTCGTTGGATCAGTGGTAACGCGGGCGGCATGGGGAAGAAGTTTGTGTAAAGTGCCGGATTGGGTATATACCAAATCCATGTACTGGGATGCCGAGATGGCTTGTTCTTCTGTGACTGGCCCGCGCATAGAGATATCCTTGGCTATGGGAGGCAAGAATGACTTTGTGAACCAATCAGTGAGTAGCTGATCCGGAATGGGTGCCTTGATTAGCCGACGGCGTCGACGCCACTCATGGATGTGGTCCGAAATGTGCGTAGAAGTGGTTTGACGCAACGAGGTTAACAGTTCTATTCCAGTCTCATACCGGATGGGGAGCTGGAAATGGGTCAGAAACTGCATAGCCAAGGTGTTGAAATCGTGGAAAGATTGTTGTGGCAGCTTGATGTACCATTTTGCTGCCGTGCCGGTAAGCGTACGCTGGAAGAGCCGTAGTCGAATGGAATCGTCCATCAATGAGTTGGATGAACACCAAAGATGGAAGGTCATTACGTGGTTCTTGGGGTCTTCCCCGAGCTTAGCATCGAACTTAGGAATGTTCGATGGAAGTTTGGCTGGAATGGGTGGTCAATGAGGTTCATGCCATATAGGATCGTTAATGAGCCTCGACAAATCGGGTAAATCTAGCGTGGCCAAAAAGGGAAGTTGACGATTGGTTTGCCGGTATGAGTAATAACCGTATGGTGCAGAGAAACCTGGGGGGCCTTGCATAGTATACTGCTGCGTGTTATACCCATATGTGTTTCCCGCAGGGTACTGCTAGAAGTTCTGTGGGTAGTAGGCCATCTGGTTAACCGGTTGAGTGTTGGAAGTCATTACCTGACTAGGAATCACGGTGGTAACTGGTTGTTGGATGTTCTGCTGAGTGGGAATGGTAGGTATGGTACCCTGGGGTTGTTGTAACCCAGGAATGGTTGCTGCTCCTGGTTGGGGAAAGGTTCCCTGAGTTGTTGTGTTCTAGAAATGTTACCACTATATTGAGTAAGTGGAGGGTTTCCCGTAGCAGGTTTGGGGGGTGGCTGCGACAGTGGTGTCCATGGAATGTTGGTTCCTCCTTGATGAAGATGTGGAAATTGAAGGGATGGGTTCCATGGAGTTGTTGCAGCCGAAGGATAGGGGAGGCTGGAATTCAAGGTGGGGGGAATCTGAGATTTCCCCCCAGCTGGGTTCCAGTTTCCAAACAATGAGTACCCCCCACTCTGTGGGATTTGAGATCCCCAAGAAGGAAGCATACCTGACGAGGGATGTTGAAGATGAGGCCCAGTTGGGAAACCGGAATAAGGTTGTCCGTTGCCAGGTGGGTTGTACATGCCATACTGAGCAGATGCTACTGGTTGGGAGGGTTGTTGGATGGTGCTGATGGGAGGCGGTTGGTGACTAAGAGCGGGGTTTCCAACAAAGGATTGTCCTCCAGTAGGCTGGGTTGATGGCCCGCTAGGAGGGGTTTGGTTGTTGGGATTGGGGATCACGACAGTCGGTTGTTCACCTCCTGAGATAGTGTAGATAGTGGCCGAAGGTGAACCTCCAGTCAATATGGATGATCCAGCGGTATGACTTGGTGTTCTTCCGACACTAGCAAGGTAAGATAGTGTCGATTGGCCAACGGCGCCAAAGGTGCCGATTTGTGGAGGGGGTCTTCCATATGTGACGGGCGGGGACGGAGAAAAAACTGGGTTATTCCTCACAGAATGTGCGCCAAACATGGATGATGGAAGCAAATGTGGGGAATTTAACCGAGGGGTATCGGGGGTGTCGTCCATAGCGTCTTCAACAATAGGAGGACTATCGAAGACTGGGTCCGGGTTCGTATCCTGAAAAGGGTTTTCGAGGTCCAGCGGGAACAGAGGTATAGTAACGTCTGAAGGTTCGGAGCCGTCTGCATAAGAGTGATGAAACTCTGTGCTAGACGGAAGTTGGGATCCCAATAGCTGGGAGGATGGGTAACAGGGGGATATCTAGAAGCCGACGAGAGCATTTGCTATGTATCACGTTTAAACTGGGCCGACGCTAATGGGGAATTAGCTAGACTAACCATACTAGCCTGAATGGAGGCCATGATCTCATGTCCCGAAGGGAGGTTGGGGAGAGATATGGTACGAGGTATGTTGATGGAAGAATCGGTTTCCTATGGATGAACACTGGGTGGCGGGGTGGTAACAGGCGGAGGCTCCGCCTGGGAAGTGATAAGGCCATAATCGGGTTCAAAAGGTGTATCAGGAAGTTGGGTTTCTTCGATAACTTCGACGTACCTGCCCAGGACTGGAATCAATCCAGATGTATCCTGGTCGGATCCTTCGGTGGTGCCAACAGATCCTTCCGTGTCATCATAGAAAATTTCTGGTGGAAGGGAAGTGTTGACATCGGGGAGGAGGATGGCCTCCGGTCTAGTATCTTGGGCTGTACTAGATTCAACCACTTTAATGTTGTCCACTGTGGCGGATATATCTGGAATAACAGTGGGTGAAGTGACAGTGAGAGTCTCAGATGTACTAGTGGTTACAGAAAATGCAAGAGGTTCTGAGACCATGCTGTGAGTAACAGTGACAGGCGGAACTGAAGATGTAGTGCGTATCGACGGTGGAATGTTCCCTCGACCGGCACCGCGGCTAGGAGGGGCGGGAATACGTGATGCAGGTGGACCGGAGGTCCGTGGCGGTGGTAGTGGTGGAGGGATTTTTCCCTGTACTCTTCGTGATCTCCGTGGTGGTTCTGACATAATGGCAGGAATATGAAATCCAGGGGCAGTCTCGTAACAAAGAACTCAAAAAACTCTAATGCAGCCGAGTGTGCAAAAGAGGAGCTAGAAAAAGCAAGGCTCGCAAGCCAAAAAAGCAAGCTCTAAAATCTATACTGATACCGGCGTCCCAATAAGCGAGCTGAGAAAAACAATGGCCAGAATGCCAACAAGCAATCACCAAAAAGAAAAAATGACCCTCTATAAAGATGAGATAACAAGCAAACTCCTAACTAAGAGCTGAAGACCTCAACAAGTTGTATCCTTTGCAAGGTGATGAAATCCAAGTCGAACAATACAACGTGAGAGACCAATATGAGAAGGATATCCCTCTACCGAAAGGGATCCTGGGTAAAAGAGCCCTAGTAGAAAAGTCACTAAGCTACCTCGTTCATGACACGTTGGAAAATGTTTTCGGTGCTTCTGCCTTATCACCCTTGCATTACTATGAATACAAGGAAGACAATGATCGATGTTGCCTTAGGGCTAAGTGGAGTGCGGAATTCCACAAAGTCCATCTGGTTCTCAATCTCGCGGCGGTTTAACCCCTGAAAGTTAAAAACAGTCAGGAGGCCCCTCCACAAACTGGTCTATGACCGTGTCAATAAATACTAGAGGATTTTAGTTCCCATAGAGGACAACAACTATGTCTCAGATGGTAATGACAAGGGGGAATTATTTTGATACCTATCCTCGGTGTCCTACCTAACTACCAAATTCTTTTGATTTCCTCAAGTGAGGTTCATGTTGGTTTAGTTAGGGAGATTAATTTTAGTGGTTGTATTACTCAATCGAGTAAATGGACGTGAAACTTGGTGGTGTTGTGACAACCCAAACCATGCAAGTGAGAATGAATCGAAATAAGCCTTGTATTCGATGAAAACTAGCTATGGAAGGGAGAGAGTTCTTCGATCATAAATGCATGAAACTTTTTCACAATCAATGGAAAACCACTTCAGAACAAAAAAAAAATTGTTTTCTTTTTGTAAGTAAAGCCAAACTGAAATAAACACTTCTTTCAAATTCACTGATCTGCAACTAGAATGTTCCAAAAAATGAGAATTTATGTGGCAAATGAATGGTTCACTTCCTAATGCATGGTAATACTGCTAGATCATTTCAATCCAAACAACACAAATGTTTTCCAATGATAATTTTCGATATAAGTTTGAATAACAATAATGGAAACAATGTGATTATGAAAATACACAATCCTGTAATGTGATTATAGTAGTAACAGTTTGGTTGTGATGGGAAGATCAAGCCAATGCAATCAGACTGAAGGGGTGACCCAATGTGCAAATAATGCCACTAACTCATAAAATAATCAAGCTCACAAGAGAAATAAACAAACCACAAAGACTGTGTAATGAACAGGATAGTAATAAGCAACAAAAAACACCAAACTAAAGCAGAGAAAATCAAAAGTGACTCAGGAAACCAAACAGGCAAGAAAAATTGAAAAAATGTAGACACTAGTGCGTGGCAGAAACAGGCTAGAGCGCGGTACTGGTACAATACCGCTCTGGTAAGAGTGCTGGGTACGCGGTACTACCGCGCTGTAGACAGTAGTGGGGGCGCGGTACTGTTGCAAAAGATGGAAAAACACAACTTTTGAAAAGGAGATTGAATTTTTCAGGGTTGCTGCAGACCCAGAGGACTCACTAATCACTGAGGGAGGAAAGATGTAGAGAGGAGGGGTGAATAAAGGTCAAAGAGACCAAAATTCAGTACTGGTTTGAAGAGAAAGAAGAATCACAATCAAAGATGACTGAAAGTGAGATAAATCAATCAAATGGGGTTCAAACCAGTGGAGTCACCATTTCTTGTTGTAGAAATTTCTCTCTACGGATAGGTAGAAACTCTCTTAGGTTAAAGTAGACTTTAACTGACTCTAAACTAGGACAAAAAGATAACAAATGCTACCTTTAATTCCTAGATCTAAACAAACATCTCAAGACTATATTGCTGAAAGAAATGGAAGAGACCTAACTGACCTTTGATTCAATTGCTTGTCCTAATGGTCGCTTCAATCTCCAAGTCCTCGCGAATGAACCTGTCAGAATAGAACCAAGATACAAGCATATACGATTCTCTAGCAACTTGAAATATGAGTTAGGATCTAAATCTATAATAGATACAAATCATATGATTGAAACAAAATCAACACACATGACTTGGGAAACAAGACAAGTTATGTTTTATTACCAACTTGAAGTCACTTACAATGGTTGCTTGATATCCAAGCCAACTCCCAGCTCCAAGTGCTTTCTCCTCTAGCTATCTCCACAAAGATTCAAGATCATAAGTTTGATGTCTCCAAGAGTCCTCCCCATTTTGCTCATGGAAGGTTTCTCTCTTATAGTGTGTAGTAGGGTTAACCAACAAGAGAGAAGGATGGATCTTGGGAGTGTTTAGTGGATCAGGCCCACTAATATGAGAAAGTGAGTTAGGATTGAATCAGGGATACCAATCCTCAAAAATCTCTCAAAAATCAAGATCCCACAAGCCATGGCAAAAAGGCTAAAAAAGGAGTACCGCGCCCCTTGAACTGAGCATAGCGCAGTAGTACCGCGTCGCAGAGAAGAAGCAGAGCGCGGTAGTGGGGACTATCGCTCCCTCATTGCTGAGCAAGGCGCGGTAGTGTAGGTATATGAAGTCTCAGGTGGGTTGATTCTTGACAGGACAGGTTTGTCTTCAAGGATCATTCATCATACTTCTCTTCTGGGTGTTTTAAGCAATAGGGGAAGTGTCATCAACTATTTTAATGGTGAAGATGTGACACTGTGAAATATGGAGGTATAACAAAAGCGTATGCATCTATCTTGCCTTCAAATAAGGGAATTTCAAAGTTAACATGTACCTTGAAGGGATTCGCACCCCCGAAATGGTTGCTCGTTGAAGGTGTATCCACCATTGTCGGCATTCTTCGAAGGATCTGGGAAAAATTATCCATCATCTTGTTCCTCTATCGCGCAAGGGATTCCTCGAGCAACAGCTTAATAGGATATCGTGCTCCATCATCTCTATTTTATTCTCCCTCCATGTGATTCTACTTGGGCTGACAAGGATGGTTTCCCCAAGCTCAACTAGTTCGAGACCCAACTCTCGATATTCAGATCTCGTCAGGGACATGCACTAAAAAACCAAAAGCGTAGAAGGCTCTGATACCACTGATATGGATTTATGTGAGAAGGAAATGAAAGAGCATATATATATTCACACACACATATATATATGGAAAGAAACACTATGATACAGTAAACTCAGATTATATTGAAAGGAATGAAATAGAACAAACTGTAAAATAAAAACAGCTAGAATGGTGGTAGCTATATCTTCGAGAAGAGATGTGGTGGCTACGCTCATTCATGACAAGATGAATACAAAAAGAGGATGAAGGGGCCTATATATCATAATCATGAGGGAAATATCCCTAAACATCCAAAAAACTAACCCTAGAAGATGAACCATCATTAAGTTTGTGGCCCCAAGGTGGTTAGTTGAACAATCAACTTCCCTGGGTCATAACTTTTGCATATGATCTCCGTTTGGGGTGCTCGATAGATCGTTGGAAAGGGCTATATGAGATATAAAAATTTCTATTAGGGGCTAATGTATGCCATTAATACCTATTGGCCCCACAAAATCTCCAAAAAACATCGCTTAGGATCTCAAAACGGCCCCGAAAGTTCAGGATCCGAAATATTTTAGAAAAATTACTAGAAAATTGTCAAAATGAAAAACTGTTTTGAGCCGGTGGAATAGCTGGGTGGCCACCTATATCCATATGGATCAATGGTACCTCATTCATTCAATATAATACAAGTGGAATATGCTTGGTTAAGATTGACCATAAATAAAGGAAGAAGGGGCGTTACCATTTAAAGAAGCCCCAACTTGTGGACACATTGTTTGAACAAGTTGAGTATAAATAAAAGTGAAGTTGATGAATGAGAAATAATATTGGGAGAAAAAATGGAGTAATATTATGAATTTGCAAGCTTTGGGTTAGATGAAATGCTCAAGGGAATCAGAGGAAATATTATTTGAAGAAGTGTGTGAGTTTACAAGAAATGCAGAAGAACAAGGAGCAGTCGTGCATATAGAAGGATCATTTGTGAGAAAGGGGCAAGAAGCATGTGGATGTGCACAGAATCTGTATAGTAAAACGGAACTATTGCAGGATACAATGTAAGAAAAGTAGTGACCATAGTTGAATCAGAATAAGTTAGTGCAGAAGGAAGTAAATCATAGTGAATAACAAAGTGCGTGCAAATATGAGGTTAGTGTGTTAGAGATATAGCAACATCTATATCTCAGGGTAGTTGGATGGGGAAAGGAAAGGAGATTGCAGTCTCCACTCAGTTTGGTGCCTAAACACTGTGAGTTGGAGCTTCCATGGAAGATTGGTGTCCTCACAGGTTGGAGCCGGATTCAACAAATTGGTGCTTGTGTAGAGGATCGGTTTCGTCATAGGTTGGAGCCTGATTCAACAAGTTGGTGCTTTCGTATAGGATTGGTGTCCTCACAGGTTGGATCCTGATTCATCAAGTTGGTGCTTGCACGGAGGATTGGTTTCCTCACAAGTCGGAGCCTATTGTCTCCGAGTTGGTCCTCACATCATTGGATATTGGTGTCTCCCATATTTCTATGTAATTTCATTTTCATATATATATATATATATATATATATATATATATATATATATAAGTTTCTTCAAACATTCTGCGTACGATTGGTTTTTATTGATGTATTTGTAAATATCAATTGGTGCATGTTTTAAAAAGGTGAATTATTGTTAAATCTGTGCATGATATTGAGTCACACCCCCCCCTCTCATTAAAAATATATCCAACCTTTATTCTTATCTAATGGTACCCAAACCTCAAGTCTATCTTTGAAATATTTGTTCTACCTCAGTTGATCAAATAGGTCATGAATTATGGGTACATGATATTTATTTATTACAATGACTTTATTCAACTACCTATAAGCAATACACATACTCAAGTTTCCATCTTTCTTCTTTACAACAACACCATTTCTCCCTAAGGAGAGACACTTGGACATATATATCCTGTCTTTAGCAATTCTTCCAATTGCATTTGTAGCTCTTTCAACTCTAGTGTAATCCTTCCATTTGAACTCGTAGATACTAAAGCATCTCTAGGAATTGGACTAATAGAGAATCAATGTCCCTCTTTAATAGTAGTCTAAGAACTTCCATTAGAACCACATCTTCAAATTCTTGTAATACTAGAAAATCCATAGAACTCGGGCCTTTGTCTTTTGTTGTCTACATGGGATGCATACAATTAATACCCTTTTTTGAATCTTTTCTTTAATTGTAATTTTATCATGTACCTTATGGATATCGTTATTGGAATACATTTCACTATCCTTTCATTCTGTTCCTCGGCAAGACAAGTGAGGGTCTTATTATGACAATCTAGAACAACATAATGTAAATCTAACCAAACAATTCCAATGAGAACATCATAAAATCTAGTTGGAAATATGTTTAGATATGCAAAAGTATGATATCATTCTATAATTTACCTAGACCCCTTTGTATTGATGTCAAAGGATTGAGGTACTCTAAATACATTGAATTACACTACTAATGCAATTAGCACAAAATTAATGCAATAGTAATTTCTTATGAATGATATGCACAAACTATAGAATGAAATTCCAACTACATATATAGAATTTTAAGAAAAAACATAATACAATTTAACATTAATTGTGGCTTACAACCTTTTCCTGGTCATTGCCAACAAATGACTTGTAATAGAAATACATAAATAAAATGAATAACAACAAAAGCATAAACAAATAATACTCATATGTTTTATGGTTCTAGATGAATAAAATTCCACCCAACAATAGTCACTTTATCATAATGCATCCCTTGAGTTGAGGCTAGGAATCCACCCCTGAGTTGAGGCGAGGAATCCACAAGGGAAAAATTCTACGGCTTCGTTTCAGTATCTCAAACTCATCCCAATTACTAGTTTTCAGAGATGAGGATCTATCATTATAAACCTTGCTTTATTGAGCATTTGGATTGTATAAGAATGTTGCTTTAAAGTGTAGATTTTTTTATCGAATAAGTTATGCACTACTACTTTTGTTTTCTTTCTTAAATGTTTGTTTAAGTCGTGAATGCGTAACTATAATTAGTTCTTTATTTTTAGATTTTACAGTATGTGCATCTGGTTATTTGTATTTATACTCTTATTCACACACTAATCTCCTTGATGAAGATAAAAGTTGTGATGCATTTGGTTTTGTGTTTATTTTTTTAGTTTTATTACTTTAATGTGAATGCTTTCATTAATATGCATTATACATATTAGAGTTTACTCTTTTAGTTTTATTACGTTAATTTGAATGCTTTCATTAATATGCATAAATGTATTTCATTCTTTAACATGATAAAACCTTTAAATGGTGGACTTGGTCATAACCAATAAAACCTCAAATTAATAATGATTATTATTAGACCAAAATTCCATGTGATGAAGAGTCTAATTAGGATTTATCGTCAGGGTGAACCCTTATTGTTGGCATAGGGGAATTTTTCCTTTCCAACATTTTTTGCACTAGAAGGGGGATCGAATGTCAATTTTTCTTTTATAAAGCTTCATTTTCTTTATGTATATAATTTTGTATCTTTGCCTCTAACACCTATGTGAGATACCAAAACTACAATGAGCCTATAAGAGCCTCTACATGAGATCCCAATAAAGGTAGTTGATTTCCTATCCATAATCAATGGTGATGGAAGCATTACGGTGTTTGAGCACAATACAAAATATGAATTTGTGTTGCAAGTGCTTAATGTTATTCATGTGTATTGGAGAAAACTCACTATGGCTTGGGAATACCACAACAGACAGATGACTACCAGAAATCTACTCAATTCTCAAAGCAATGCTATTATAAATGACAATGTTAAGATAATGGAGAAATGTAACCAACCTTGATCCAAATGTTTGATGTAGATCCCCGCTGGAGCTTTCAATCCATGCACTTGTAATCTGCAAATTAGTCTTGACAGCTAATATCCAACAAGTACATATAATATATAGATGACATTAACATTATCAATAACAATGGTCCATAATATCATAAGCAAATGTAACCCAATGTATAATAAACAACATTCACACCATGAATGGACGAGAATATGAGCATTTCTATTAATGAACAAGAAGAAGTACAAAGTGATACAACCTATTGCCGGCAACCAATCCGAACCAAGATCTAGATCAATCCACTTGTGCCTCCACCACTTCAATCCTCCATGAATGGCAAACTCAAACTAGAAAGGAGTTTGGAAGGTGAACATAAATGGTCCACAACTACAAGGATCAATGAGTGCAGACTCAAGATAGGGCAAAAATCCACTAGAGTTCTCTTGCTATTCTCTTCTTCTTCCCGTCCATAAGCCATATGTGCTCAATATATAGTCCTATCAAAGGTAGGTGAAAGGACACATCGAGGCGTTACTCGGGTAGATGGAGAGCCAAAGGTCACCAAATGACTGCTTTTTGGGAGTAAAAAGTAATTAATAGTGGTTTTTACCATTTTACTTGATACCCGCGGGCTATAGTGATGCAACTCGCAGGTACGCATGCTATAGTGATGAAACATGCAGGTAGGAATGAAAATGGAGCAAAATAGTGTCTCTGAAGGATATAAGTGGATCTGAGTCACTGAAATGGATCCTATAGGCCAAATAATGCTGATGCTCACAGGGTGGAAGATTACGATGTAACAGATGCCCCCTAATGTGTGAGGTCAGATACTGATGCTACGATGGCCGAAATACATTATAAAACTCAGAAGTGGAGTGATGGAGACACAAGTGGAAAGAGAAGCTCACTCGTCATAATACAATAGTATCTCTGAATACATGTCGGTATAGTACAACAATCTGATACAATGGCCATGGATAGGCAGTATATAATGAATACATGTCATAAGTGATCATAGTCATAATCCCTCTATAGTAAGATATGGTCTCCTGCTGAAAAGGAAACAACTGGTGCAAACTGGAGGTACAAACTGCTGAAATCTGAGAGGTGATATCTCAGATGTAAAGTCAAATTCATATGTAGCATACTGAATGCGACAATCGCCTGGGGTCTTCTACACAAGTCTTCGATGGTGCAAGTCCCATCAAGTGAATAAAGGAGTTGGGTTCGAACCTGATGAGACATCGTCTGATTACCGGTCAATGATGTATACCGTTAACAGATGCGAGATGACCCACCAATAATGAAAATGGGCATCAAGGCACAGAGCACAATCATCAGAGTGTGAATAAATGGGTTGAAGTCGAACACTAGGATGAATCCATTGATCAGGGGACATTGATGTATTCCCAAAATTGTTGATGGCGAGAGAACCTGCCACTAATGACTGCAAGCCTCAAGGTACTCAACTGAACTCTAAGCCTCAAGTCCCAGAATAAATGGGTTGAATTCGACAGAACGAGACTCGCTGGAAGGAGGGCATTAAGGCATCCCCCATCAACCAGCATGAGGTACCAGCAATGCTGAAATATTTGGAAGATCTCAAGTGAAATGGACTGACTCAATAAGGATGGTTGACATGCAATAGTCAAGAGGTCTGAGGAGTGGCTGACACTGGTTCAGGACTTCCTTTGAATAAGAGCATGAGTAGATGGATAGACTAAGGCAACATAGACTTGACATAAACTGTGCAATGCAGGAGCCATTATAGGGGGCTCCATAATGACTGGAAGTTTAACCAATTGGTGGAGAAAATTGAGAAACAAGTACAGCTCCTAAGGCCCAACTACAGTCCCGACTCATAATATATGGAGTGGAATGAATGCTCTGTTCAAAGGCGACATAACAGCTGCCAACAAGAAATAGTGACCATAATCCCGTCCGACTTTTTGGAATATTTTATTTTTTTGGTCTTTTTCATATTTGAGAAAAGCTTGAAAAAGAATAAAATTGCTTATAGTACAACAAGTGAGGGAACGAGTGTAAAATAGCTAGCAGAATAGTCCCAAGCAGTGGAACATACCTATGCTCAATGCAAGGAAGTGCGTGCAGGATGTGGACACTCGGGGGTATGTTCCCTCAGGGTTAAAAGGTCATCAAATTGTGAAGGAAAAATATAAGATCTGCAGGGCTCGATAGGGGAAAAGTGCTCAGGCACCAGGCTAACACTTGAGTAAGCAGGAGCCGGCACAAGGCTCAAGTGGCAAGCAGGATGATGCAATGCAATCACAACATGATATAACTGAGGGGGAGTCCTTAAGGGAGATGGCTAGCATAAGACAAAGTAGAGTATGAGTCTTTATCGCAATGTCATGGCGTAACTACAAAGGATTCCCGATCCTAAGGACAAACAACGGCATGGGCACCAAAATGCATAAAGGTGTTCTAACTAGGGTACCCATGTTCGGACAAGCCCTACCGCCGCATAACGACACTTCTAAAGCAATGTGAAGGTTCCGTGTTGGTTACGAAGCGGGGTCGCACCTAGGGTTTATGAAAATGGTCAATAGATCAAGTGCATAGTGCATGTGGAAATGGCTTCTAACCTATATGCTAGGTGTGAATCGTACCTGCCGTAGGTGTGAAATGGTTCATAACAACTTTCGCCAAATAAATCTGATTAAAAAACACTACTCCATGACACGATATTAGTTCATAACGGCTCAAAATGGCAAAAACTATAGAGAAGTGGGTCCAGAAAATTATAAATAGTAATAAAATTTTCCAAATTACAATTCATTTTCACTATTCACCAATTTGGAGTTTAGTGGTAAGTTTTCACCTAAAACTTCGATTGCCGATCCTGGGAGCTACGAGCGACCGTTCAGTGAACCGTCTGGAGCAGGTTGGTGGTTACTTCCATACCTTTCATTTAATGTTTTTATTTCAGTTTTGGTCGGTGGAATTTTTAGTTTGGCCAAGCCCTAGATGGCTTCGGCGCTACCCGCGGGCTATAACTATGCAGGTCGCAGGTAGGGAACCAAACGCGCAGTAAAAAAGTAAACTGCCTGCGGGTACCCGCCACTGTATACAAATTAGCCTGCGGGTACGGCCGTGAAGAAATTTTTAATCATGAAAATGACCAAAATTTACTTGTTTTGCACTCCAGGATGGTTCTAGAGTGGAGGGAAAGAGAGCATGACCAGGTTGATGAGGCCGTGCGCAATAATTTGCAAGCGCAACAAGCATTGCAAGCATGTGGTTTGTACAATTTCTGGAGTATAGGGGGTTTAAGGGCCCAAAACCTATTACTCCATCGCTTGATAGAATACTGGGATGTGGATGCTCAAAACTTCATCCTCAACGGGCAAACACTGACACTGGAAGTAGAGGATATCTATTTCATTACCGGTTTGTCCCGCAGAGGGGAGGTGGCCAGCCTTCGGTCTCGGACCGTGGGCGGTGGGATCACTATTCAGGACTACATAGCGCGGTATTGTCCCGCAAACACACGAGCGGTGGGAAGTCAAGTTCCTGTCAACGCCATAGTAGATCTGAGCACAAAGATCATTGTGGCTACCCTGGTGCGGATCACTGGATCCAAATCACTGCACCAGGCATCCAGGCTGGTGATGTTCTACGCATCACAATGCATGCAACCTACGATATTCAACTGGTGTGCTACTCTGCTGGTGTCGATGAAGACACAATTGACGGAATGAAAAGAGGGGAAGGACAAAAACTTCGGGTATGGTAGCATCCTATGCAGATTCTTCTTTGAGAGGGTTCTGGGGCTTAGTCCGAGGGTGGATGTCCCTCCGTACAGTCTCCGTGATCCCACCCTGACCTGGTGGGTTGAGATTCTGACACGACAGGGTGGTGGCCGTCTGGAGTCACCATAAACTGAGGAGTTCTTCCGCTGGTGGAACCGGCAAGTGATCGCTATAGAGGACTATCCCTATGCGGGGATAGACTTCAGATAGGACCGTGACATGCCGCTCCCACCAAGTGCAGCTTTCAGAGACATCAATGAGTACTCTTTTGGTTTTGTTTTTATTAAATTTTTATGGATTTTTTTATTATAGTTGAAATGCAAAAAATATTTTTGGTGGTAGTGTCATGTGCTAATGGGTGACTGTTTGCTCATAGACAAAGGCCCAGTGAGACTCGAGGGCTTCCCGAGACATGGTCGTCGGGGTAGAGATGATGTGGCAGTAGATGCTGCAGCAGGGTGCACACTTCAGACGTTGCGGCACAACATATCACGGATGGTTGCCCGATTACCACAGATAGAGGTAGCCCGACTACCTGAGGCCATGTAGCGCCAGGTAGTGGGTGTTCCTGGTGAGTGGGTGCGGCTACTGTAGCGGGTGTCCAATGTAGTACAGTACTTCTATCAGACACATCCCATCGAGGCGGCAGCTAGACCTCCCCGGAGGGAATAGATATCCCACAGTCTCATTTTTTGTAACGATATGTATATTTTTGAGGGCTACGGGCTCCAGTTTTGTATGACACTACCATTTTTGGACATATTTATATATATATACAACTTTGGTTCTCGGTTTTACTACATGTGTGTATGTACAAATGTATGAATGTCTTTGTATTTATGTGCTTCATGATGAATGTGACAAATTCCAATCTAATACATAGTTAGCGTATGCATCAGATAGATAATTAAGACTTCTTGGAATATGAATATATGTAATTGAAACGAAATGTCTCTCCAAGAGTCGTACCTTAAGGAATATCCGTAGTAATGTAGGGTCTCATACACGGTACTGCCCATTCAGCTGAGACACAACTAGTTGTGAATCCAGGCGGACTTCTAAAGAATGGATGTCATGTGAAATAGCATCCCGAAGTAGCTCAATAACGGCACTATACTCAGCCACATTATTAGATGTAGGACCAAGACAAGTACCTCATGAGGACACAACTAGGTGGTCAGGTGAGAAGATAACCCAGGCAGCAGAAGCAAGCTGCTGCGTATGTCAGCTAGCACCATCCGCGAAACCTAAGAATGTAAGAGATTCCGTTGACATCTGTCAATCAAACAGAGGCTAATCAGCAAACCCGATAACCAAAAAGGGCAAGCTAAAGTATGTACAGAAGAACTACACAATAGTGTACAAAAGTATCAGCCCGAACCAAAGGTTCAAGCATAATACTGCTTAAGGTAGAGCCCATTTCTAGGCTCCTTCAAGGCAACTCCCTCATAGTATTCTAACTCATAAGCTCCTTTTTCGAGGACACGCCTCATAATGTAAGGACCATGCCATATGGGATTGAACTTGCCTGCCCCCGAGAGCTCTTTAGCTTGGTCATACAAAAGTACCAAGTCACCTTCAACATATTGCCAGGGACAGACAGACCTATCATATTGAACCTTGACACGACGCTTGTTAACATCAATAGCCACAGTGGCATCTCGGCGGTGCTCGTCAAGTCTCTCGAGGTGTACTAAACGTTGCTCAATCTCTGTCGTATCAGGGAGGAGTTTTATGGCTAGCTTGAGCAAAGGAATTGTTGGGCACCATTTTTCACCTATTTTGCCATCCAAATACCTTCCAGTTTTCTCCATGAACCTTCATACTCGATCCATAAAACCTTAATTTTATCCGCAAAACCTTGGTCAAAGGTATAAATGTCGTTGCTTCTTAATAAGTTGAATTATGAGATTTTTAAGGCATTTAAATTAAGATTTTATTCAAATTTACAGAATGTGCTAACTTCCCAAAATTTCTCCCAGGTTGGATACTTGCAGGCCAGCTGGGCACAAACTGAAGAGTGGAAGAAGATCCTCGATGTCCAAGGATGGTTAAACTTCTAAAAAACTTGCGGTATGTTTCTCATAGGTGGTGAATCAATGTTGGTCAACGATGACCACCTGTGCAGTCATCTAGCATAAAAACAGGGCAGTTCAATTTTCTAGCGATCTAGCCTATTTTCTTGGAGATGATGGGCGATTTCGAATTTAGGGAGATTGTTATTGCCAATGTCATTATTAATTTTCCATAGATATAGCGTTTCAGTTCAGAAACGAGGGATATATAACTATTTGTTTTGTAAAAGAAAAATTTCTTGGATAATATACGCATGATTTTGAAATAAAGACTGGAGTATTCCATAACTTGCTGTGTATGCCTATTTCCATATGGTAAATGCGATTGAGCTTTAGATTTCTGTGATTTTCTTCGTGTGTGTAAGCAAAGCATTGGAGGGCCCCCTTTGCCAAGCCTGCACACCTATCTCTGCATCATTGCGTGTGGTATGTTTTAGTTGAAACATGTAGATTCGATTTGTTTTACTTGATTTCTCATACATTGCAGAACGAGTAGATCATATATTGCAGAACGCGTTAGATTATAGGAATAGGATTATGAGCTCTTTCATTTGAATGATTAAACGTTGTAGAAATCATATCAATTGCATTACTTATTTGATGTTGCACTGCTAAAGATAGTTACACATTTTGAATTGTCTTCTTGTAAAGGAAATCAATGGTAGTCTGTTTTCAACAGTGAGATATTAGGCATTGTATTGTGATTCATTTTTAAGATTTAGGTTCAACATTTTAATCTCAGAATATTTCATATACGAATTGCTGGTTAAACTAAGAGATCGAATGAAGTTGCTTCTGTAAGGGAGGTTTTGCATTTCAAAGTCACAACATTCTAGCATTCAATAGATTTATTTCACAAGCAAACTGAATTTCCAGTTAAGTCCAGCTCTGAGTCTCTATATTTGGGATATGCCTCTAAGTATTACAAACTCCGGATTGACATAAACTTAAGGTCTAATTTACACTAGTGAATTGGATACCAACATTTTGGTGCCATTGTCATGGAGGCATTTTAGAAGCAGACTTAAGAAACTTAGTTCTCTTATTCAAAAGAAAAAAAATTCAAAAACACAGAGTAGGTTTTAGTTTTATGTCAAGACAAAGAGACGAAAAATGAAGATTTATTAAAAACCCCCCAAAAATAGAAGTAACAGGAACTTCTTTAACTGATCACAAAGGATTCATTACAACTGTTGATACTTTTGAAATGACTGAAGAGGAAACATCTAAGAAAGGAGGACTCACCTTCAAGCAACGTAGGGAATACGAACGTAGGATGGATATTGAAAATAAACGAAGAGAAATGGCTGAAGGAGAAACATTCCAACTGCAGAACAACGAAGGGAGTATGAGAGAAGGTTAGAAATTGAAAATAAACTAAGACAAGAGAGAAGGGAATAAGAGAGAAAGTATGAAATGGATGAAAGAGCAGAAGAAGATAAAGAAGCCACTTTTAAATTTCCCATCCTGGACACTAGCATCATCCTAGGAGAAGAAGTAAGGATGAAAAACATTCCACCATCTGTTCTACCAAATTTCTATGGCATGACTTCTGAAGACCCAGACTCTTTCTTATTTGAATTTGATATCTTGTGTCGTACTTATGGGTATACTGATGACACCCACAAACTTCGTCTCTTCCCTGCTACTCTTAAGGAAGCTACATTGAAATGGTTCATGGGGCTAGGAGAGCATTCAATAACCAGTTGGGATGATATGAGAAAAACATTTCTTAGGAAATACCAAGCTTACTGTAGATCAAAAGATTCAAAAGATGATATTTTTAGAATGTTTCAACAGGAAGATGAAAACTTGGAAGAGTATCTTGAAAGATTCTCATATAACTTGCAAAAATCTAAATACAATTCTTTGACATCTGAGATCACTCGTACAATCTTTTTGAAAGGAATAAAAGAAGAATATCTGGATATTTTGAATGTTATGGGAAAAGGTGACATCTCCTATCTACCATTCGAAGAGATTACAGACTTATGTCAAAAGTATTCTAGAGGAAAAGCCAAAAATGGAAAGAGAGATGCAACTTCCAAAGTAACAAAATCTGCAACCAGTGGCATATCCAGAGCTGAACTTGGGAACTTGTTAGAAGATTTTAAGACTGATTTATTGAGTACCTTGGGAGAACATGTCGAAACATCAAAAACCAAGAAGAGACAAGAACAACAAAACCAACAAGATCAAGCCCTGTCTATTTTCTGCCCTAAATGTAGAAAGAAACATCCATTAAGAGAATGCCCTCTGAATACTGTTCAAATTTGTGGTTTATGTACTGAAAATCATAAAACTGATGATTGCCCCAGATTGAAAGAATTGGAGGTAGCTCGAATGGAGGAGAATCAAAGCATGGAGCCTCTCTATTTTATGGGACAACAAAGACCTTGGCAGCCACGATTTTCAGGTATGTCTCAAGATCCTATGCAGCAGTTTCATTCAACTTATCAAACTCCTGTTTAAAATTCATGGAGTGCACCCATGCCCTGGAAAACTTGGTCTCCTCCACAACAACAACAATCCAAACCTGTTTCAAATTGGTGAGGGTATACTCATGGTAATCAGACATACCAACAGGCCTACCCACAACCTTATCAACAACCTTTTGCATACCCCCAATACCAGCAGAATCAAACCCCATTTTTCCAACAACCCAATTTTGCTCCTCAACTAGGCCAACAACCTCAACAAATTCAATTGCCATCCAACCAGCCTCCACCTCAACCAACACAATTTCCAGCCCAGCCAATATCAAATCCAAATAATAAAATGGATAAACCCATGTACAATGTTGATGAAGGTACGACACTCCCCTACTCAATCCTCCCACTTCAAAATATGAATTTAAGATCTGGGAAAAATTTACAAAAAGAATCTCCTGTTATCTTAGAAGAACAAACAGAAAATGAGAAAACTTCAAAAAAATCAAATATGGAAATGCCACAGTCAGAAAATCACAGTCAAAAAGGGAAAACATTAGTACCTCACATACCTCCCTTTCTAGAGAGGTTGTCAAAGAAAAATTTTCAATTCCCCTACCTGATTTTGATGTTTTGAATGAGTTACCCAACATATGTGTCAAAATCCCCCTACTGCGGGCTATAAAGGATATTCCAATCTATACGAAAGCAGTTAGGGAATTATGTCTCAATAAGAGAAGGAAGGATCCACCAACAATTCATGTGGTAGGCAAATTAGCAGGACTAATGTCTAACACTTTTTTTATTGAAAAATAGGTTGATCCAGGAATCCCAATGGTCACAATAACTGTCAACAATTTTTCAATTCCAAAAACACTGATTGACTTAGGTGCTGCTATCAATGTCATGACACTAGAAACAATGGAATATCTACACTTGACAAATCTCAGACCAACCACTACAGTTCTAGAACTAGCTGACAGGTCTAAAATCACACCTGAAGGGATCTTAGAAGATATCATTGTTTCTTTAGATTCCTGGGAGTATCCTGTTGATTTCATAGTGCTGCAACCAAAGTCTAATTTAGGAGGGCATCCATTGATTTTTGGTCGACCCTGGTTGGCAACAGCTGATGCTTTTATAGGGTGTAGGTCAGGAAGCATACTCATTTCACATGGGACAGAGAGAAAACAAATCACACTTTATCCTTCTGCCCAGCAACCTTTTATATGAGATCAATTATCATGGATCAATGAAACCAAAGAACAGGAAAACGAAATCATTCAGCTTGTCCTAAGTATCAATCAGTTCTTTGATTTTCAAGAAGACAACAACGAAGATTTGCTAGATTACTTCATTGCTGAACCTGATATCTCTGAGGAATTAAGAGACATGCAGTATGCTATCACAGATCAGGTTTTGGGACAGAATTTTCAGGAAAATTGCACAATACATTCTTTAGAATTAGCACTTCATGATATTTTTAATGTTCATTCGATCATTGATGTCCAAAGCAAAACAGTTGAAATCAGTCCAGGAAAACACTTGCATATCAGTGCCCATCTTACCACATCACAGGAAGACCAGTTGATTACCTTATTGAATAAATATTCTCATGCATTTGCTTGGGACTACACTAACATGCCAGGCATTCATCATGAAACATGCACTCACCACATTTATACAGATGATAAAATCAGACCTCTCAGACAACCTCAACGTAGAATGAACCCCATACTAAAAGAAATAGTTAAGGAAGAATTGCAGAAGTTATTAAAGGTAGGATTTATCTACCCTATCTCTGACAACCAATGGGTTTCTCCCTTAGTTGTTGTTCCTAAGAAAAATGGCAAATGGCGGATATGTGTAGATTACAGAGAGTTAAACAAGGAAACACTAAAAGATTATTTCCCATTGCCATTTATTGATCAAGTGCTCGATGCCCTAGCTGGGAAGAACTATTTTTCATTTCTAGATGGTTTCAGCGGGTATGATCAAATTAGCATTGCAAAAGAAGACCAGGACAAAACTACTTTTACATGTCTCTGGGGTACATATGCCTACAAAGTTTTACCTTTTGGTTTATGTAACGCCCCAGCTACCTTTCAGAGAGCAGTCTTGGCCATTTTTGCAGATCTAATTCATGAATGTGTTGAGGTCTATATGGACGATTTTTATGTGCATGGAAATACCTTCGAAGATTCCTTATCAAACTTGGAGAAAATTTTAAAAAGGTGTGTTGAATCAAATCTTTCCCTAAGCAATGAAAAGTGTTTTATGATGATGACTGAAGGGATAGTTTTAGGACATCACATTTCTTCATCTGGAATAAAAGTAGATCCCGCCAAAATTCACATTATTGTAAATCTATCTGCACCAACCACTCAAACAGACGTGAGAAGCTTTCTAGGGTATGCAGGCTATTATCGTAGATTTATTGAAAATTTCAATAAGATAGCTCTGCCATTGTTTAAATTACTTTCAAAGGATGTCCATTTCAAATGGGATACTAACTGTCAATCTGCATTTCAGACACTTAAAGAGAAGCTCTCAACTGCTCCCATTCTAAGGGAACCAAATTGGACACTTCCCTTCCATATTTCTACTGATGCATCTGATACTGCAATAGGGGCCTCTTTGGGACAAAAAGAGCATACCATGACTTATGTTATTTATTTTATTAGCAAAAATCTAACACCTACAGAATTGAATTATACAGTGACTGAAAAGGAGATGTTGGCGTCCATGCTGTGAACAAATTCCGTCACTACATTACTGGCTACAAAATTTTTGTCCACACAGATCATTCCGCTTTACGATATTTAATGAATAAATCTATTACTAATGGCAGGATAACCAGATGGTTACTATTAGTGCAGGAGTTCCATATCACTGTTTTAGATCGGCCGGGATGAGAAAATCAAGTGGCATATTTCCTGTCTCGCTTACACAATTCCGGTGAGGTTGTTCCTGTTTTAGATAGTTTCCCTGATGAACACTTGTTTGCAATTTATGTTATCACTCCTTGGTATGATGATATCGCCAATTATTTATCCTCAGGACAGCTACCTCCATCTATGTCATCCAAAGAAAAGAAAAATATTATTAAACAAAGTGCTAGACACATATGGGTCAATGGTGATCTCTTTTACACAGGATATGATCTAATTATTAGGAGATGTGTACGACAAGATGAAGTTTTAGATATTTTGAAAGCATGTCATGATGAACCGTGTGGTGGCCATTTTGCAGAGAAACGAACAGCATACAAGATACTCAATTTGGGGTATTACTGACCTTCTATTTTCAAGGATGCTAAGAAGTATGTTAGGAGCTGTGATATTTGTCAGCGGATGGGACGGCCAGTATGATTTGATGAAATGCCACTCCAGCCACAAATCCTCATTGAACCATTTGAAAAATGGGCTCTTGACTTTATTGGTTCAATCAATCCACCATCACAAGGAAAAAAGTACATTTTAGTATGTACTGACTATGTTACAAAGTGGGTAGAAGCCAAACCATTACCAAGAGCCACGGAACAAATAGTGGTAAACTTTATTTTTGAAGAGATCTTTATTCGATTTGGGGTTCCTAGAGAGATTGTCACCTATTAGGGTGCACAGTTTACTTCTAAATTGGTGCAGGAGATAGCAGCCAAATACAAAATTACTCACAAAAAATCTACACCTTACCATCCACAAGCCAATGGCCAAGTGGAGTCTACAAACAAAACTTTGGAAGGAATCATCACCAAAACTGTTCAGATGCATAGAAAGGATTGGTTAGCTAAGCTTACAGAAGCTATTTGGGCCTATCGAATCACTTGGAAAAACAGTACTGGTTTTTCACCCTATCAGTTAGTTTATGGTAAGCAGCAGATTTAGGGATGAATCTTTCTGAAGCACAGCAAGAAAGGATACTACAATTGAATCAATTAGATGAGATGCGACAGGCAGCAGTAGAACACAATATTTTGGTACAGCAACAGAGAGCCCAATGGCATGACAAGTTTATCAAAAAGAAACAATTTCACATCGGTGACTGGGCCTTATTGTTTGATTCAAAGTTCAAAGACTTCAAAGCCAAATTTACAACTCATTGGCTTGGTCCATATGCAATTGCAGAGGTATATGACAATGGCTCAGTCAAACTCCAAACAATCGATGATGAAGCACATACATTTGTGGTCAATGGCCATCGGCTAAAACTCTACACAAAGCCTATCAACAAAGAAGATTTCATAAAGCAAATTTCACAGCAAAGGGAGATGGAAGTGCTAGATAAACACACTGTTGTTTCTCCTTCACTTCCTTCTTAGCCATTTTCTGATTTAAAAAAAAAAAAAAGGCGTTTAGTTGTGAAAACCAGGAAACTAGCACAACATAAGCTCGAATTTTCCTTGGAAAACCAAGTTTACTTGGCCATTGAAAATTCACAAAAACATTTTTTCTTTTTCAGCATCAGTTCTTTCATAGCTCTCAGTAAAATAAAACTTTTTGTTTGACTTGAGGACAAGTTCATAAATAGACCTGGGGGGACAAGCATTTCATGCTTTTTATAAAAAAAATCCTCCAAGCCTTCTTCAAATGCCAGAATTTCAACTTTTATTTCACAGACCTCAAAGCTTAGCAGAGGGACCTGACAACATCAGAAGTCAGCAGAAGGGACTTGAAAATAAGTACATTTTATTGGAATTTTTGCACAAGAACCTGAGATAGTAGACAGTTTTTTTAGAAGACATCGGAAGGACATGTGTGGACCAAGAACATGCAAATTCTCTTTTCAACAGACAAGCAGATCAACTACATCAAGCAGCAAGAAAAGCACAAGGGAATATCAAAGCAAAGTCTGTAAGAATTTTAATTTTTATGCTTTAAAAGTTTGCATGATTCTTTATTTTGAAATAATGATGAAAAAAATTCCTACCTATCCTCATAAACTTGACTGTCTACTCTATCACCTTCATAATCCTTGCCAGCATCCCATTCACTTCTCATTATCTTACCCTAGGTGTCAAAATGGTGGCCAGGATCAATCTCAGAAGAAACTTTTGACTGATCAAAACCTAGATTGCATTCTACAGGCAGGTCTTTTCAACAGAAAGCAAAGAAAATATATATATATATATATATATATATATATATATATGTTTTGTTTACCAAGGAAATTTGAATATTTTCATGTTTTCTTTCATATACTCTAAGATGAAGACATTATTGCATGATACGCATTAAGTTAAAAAGAAAGTTAGTATATGAAAAGGGGTCATGGAACATGGGTGAAGTGGTGAATCAACGGGGATTAAGTGGCCTGTTCAAAACATCATTGCATAAGAGGAGGGAATCATTGATATTACCTCCCACGAATTTCGCCCATGTATAGGGAAGCACAATTTACAAATTCAAAATTTGAAGTGATATTTCATATATCCATGGTTGTCCAGCTGAATTGCTCTTTCCCAAACCTCACATTCATGCTGATTAAAAGAGTTGACAGATTTTTATTAATCTAAGGAGGAAACACTTGTTGCATTACAGTGGAGGAAAGCGCAGTCTCTCAACTCAGAAACTCAAAGCATTTGTTTTTTTAAAATCCTCGGCACGAATTTTTTCGGAGTGATGAAAGGAAACACCATTGGCATTACAGAAGAAGAAATACAGATATGAGGATGCGTATTTCATTCAGAATGTACAAATTGAGAAACCATGCAGGCTAGGTAAGCTTGAAACCCTGGTTTTTGCTAGCAATTTAGACTTCCAGAAGAACGATAGAAGAAAAGAGAAATTTTACAGAGTTTAAAATTTGAAATTGGAATTGCAAGCTGGGGTTACGTCTTATTTGAAATCTTCCATTCCATAAAAAAAAGATTTTTCCTGTTAAAATTGCAAAATGGTGTCTAGACTAGAACCAGAGAAATTCGATCCCACTGCCATTCATGAAAGATGCATGGAAATTTTCGAGAAGAAACAATGGGTGTCTTTCTTTGAAAAATTTGATGGGCACAATGATAATGTTAGCCTAGCCTTTGCTGGCTCATTCGATGGAGAGAGGGCTATAGTGGGAAATTTGAGTTTCAGATTGTCTGAAGATATTTTGGCACAGATCATTGGCTTACCATAGCAGGGGGAAAGATTCTTTAAAACAAAACAATTCAAGGAGAAGGCATGGACACCCTTTCTATGCAGGTCAAGGGCAGGTTCAGTGGAATGGAAGAAGGGAATACCAAGGAGTTGGTTGGTTCATCCCTGGGATGAAATAGTATATATCATCCAAAGATTCATCACTTGTGAAGGGAGATTTAGCATTTTATATCTTTATCACATCAAGATGTTGCAGTACCTGAGAGGTGATTGTGAGATTAACATGCCCCATTTTTTATTACAAAGCCTTTCCAAGATGGCTAAGGCTGTTCAAAAACGTGAAAAAGACAAGCTGACAAGCCTTTTCCATTGTGGGCTCATCAAAATAATCATCACATATGAGTTACAGAAGCAAAAGTTGGCATGGCAAGAATTTATCATTCATAATCAGTTTGAAGAGCTAGAAGAGCTGCCTGAAGAAAACTTGAAAGAAGACAAACTGTTGATGATAACATACCCCAATGATGAAGAACAGAACCCTGAAGCAACAAGCTCAAAACTGCTTAAAGGGAAAAAGAAAGAAAATGTGTTAATAATCACAAATGATGAAGATAACTCTGAGGCATCAAGCCCAAAACAGCCTCAGAGAAGAATAAGAACCAGGAGCATGATTAAAGAAGAAAGAAAGCTTCAAAAGCAAGATCAAATCTTCACCACTCATGAGAAGAAGCCAAGGAAACATCAGCAAACTCAAAAGAAGTCAGCATTAGAAGAGGATGATGAAAGCCAACAAAAACAGTATGAATACATACAATCCTTGGAAAGCCAAGAAGAAGATCCAACAGGTGAGATAGGGCAAGTCCATGAAAGTAAAAGTACCCAAGAAACTGAAAAGATTTCAAATGAAGCGATAAAGCAGACTAAAAAGATAAATCTTTTCTTTGATCAACAAGAAAAAGAAGAGAAAAAGCATCCAGGACAGGAAATTTCAGATGATCAAGCTTCTCCTTTCTTGGAGCAACAAACTATAGAAAAAGAAAATAAGGGAGATTCAATGCAAGAGAATGAAGATATGGATACTAATTCTAAGCAGCCTTCAGTGAAGATGGAAAAGAAGAAAATTTCCAAAACCAGTAAAAAGATTAAGAAGTTGAAAATGGAAGTAAGAGAATTAGAACTGAAGAATGAAAAGTTAACAGAAAAGAACATGAAACTTAAAGTTCAAAGGGCACGAATCTCCAAGCATGCATATAAATGGCATAAACAAAAGAAGATTTACCAGACCAAGTATGAAAAACTGAAATTTCTTTATGCAGCTCGAACTTCTACAGATGCATCATCTCAGACAAAAGGTACATCAGAGGATTAGAAGCAGAGTTTCAGCAACAAGATTTTGTTCAGAACATAAGCAGGGTCAAAAATTTTGGAAATACTTTTTTTGTGCATGAGGACATGCAACAGCTCCCTCTTGGGGGAGATGTTGGGCACCATTTTTCACCTATTTTTCCATCCAAATACCTTCCAGTTTTCTCCATGAACCTTCATACTTGATCCATAAAACCTTAATTTTATCCGCAAAACCTTGTTCAAAGGTATAAATTTCGTTGCTTCTTAATAAGTTGAATTATGAGATTTTTAAGGCATTTAAATTAAGATTCTATTCAAAATTACAGAATGTGCTAACTTCCCGTAATCTCTCCCAGGTTGGATACTTGCAGGCCAGCTGGGCACAAACTGAAGAGTGGAAGAAGATCCTCGATGTCCAAGGATGGTTAAACTTCTAACAAACTTGTGGTATGTTTCTCACAAGTGGCGAGTCAATGCTGGTCAACGATGACCACCTGTGCAGTCATCTAGCATAAAAACAGGGCAGTTCGATTTTCTAGCGATCTAGCCTATTTTCTTGGAGATGATGGGCGATTTCGAATTTAGGGAGATTGTTATTTCCAATGTCATTATTAATTTTCCATAGATATAGCGTTTCAGTTCAGAAACGAGGGATATATAACTATTTGTTTTGTAAAAGAAAAACTTCTTGGATAATATACGCATGATTTTGAAATAAAGACTGGAGTATTCAATAAATTGTTGTGTATGCCTATTTCCATATGGTGAATGCAATTGAGCTTTAGAGTTCTGTGATTTTCTTCGTGTGTGTAAGCAAAGCATTGGAGGGCCCCCTTTGCCAAGCCTGCACACCTATCTCTGCATCATTGCGTGTGGTATGTTTTAGTTGAAACATGTAGATTCGATTTGTTTTACTTGATTTCTCATACATTGCAGAACGAGTAGATCATATATTGCAGAACGCGTTAGATTATAGGAATAGGATTATGAGCTCTTTCATTTGAATGATTAAACGTTGTAGAAATCATATCAATTGCATTACTTATTTGATGTTGCACTGCTAAAGATAGTTACACATTGTGAATTGTCTTCTTGTAAAGGAAATCAATGGTAGTCTGTTTTCAACAGTGAGATATTAGGCATTGTATTGTGATTCATTTTTAAGATTTAGGTTCAACATTTTAATCTTAGAATATTTCATATATGAATTGCTGGTTAAAATAAGAGATCGAATGAAGTTGCTTCTGTAAGGGAGGTTTTGCATTTCAAAGTTACAGCATTATAGCATTCAATAGATTTATTTCACAAGAAAACTGAATTTCCAGTTAAGTCCAGCTATGAGTCTCTATATTTGGGATATGCCTCTAAGTCTTACAAACTCCAGATTGACATAAACTTAAGGTCTAATTTACACCAGTGAATTGGATACCAACAGGAATCTCGTATTCAATTGGTAAAGTGACTCCACACCATGAACTAACTAGAATGGTGAGAACCCGGTGGTAGTCTTAACTGCGGTTCGATATGCCCACAAAGTAGGATATAACATGATATTCCAATTGGTCTTGCTTTGTTGGATGGTACGTTGGAGAATGGTCTTCAAAGACTTATTTATTGCTTCAACCTAACCATTCGCTTGAGGGTAGTAGGAAGACGAGTGTTCCTGACAAAACCCAAGCTTGAGAGACAAATCCTCCATCATCTTGTTTTGAAAGTGACTGCCATGGTCAGTGACAATCTCTTTCGGGATACCGAACCGAGTGATAATTTGGTTGAACAAAAAATGGGCTATTGTAGCACTGTCGGCTTTTACAGTAGGCATGGCCTCAGCCCACTTGGAAAAATAATCCACGGCCACGATAATATGGTGATGCCCCCCAGCCGAAGCTGGTTTTCTATCCATGAAATCTACCCCCCACTTAGTGTATGTTCCGAGAAAACACCTGGCAAGGGTGACATCTCTTCACAGCGTTAATACAATTTTTAAAGATAGAAGTCCAAAAATAACCAGCTCGCATGATACGCTGGGTTGTAGCAAGCCCAGATAAGTGACCGCCACATGCCCCCACATGGAAATCATTAAGTACCCGTTCCGCTTCTTCGTGAGTCAAGCAACGACGGAGAATGGAATCCTTTCCTCGGTGATACAAAGTGTCACCGACAATAGTATAATCTTTAGCGTGATGTTTCACACGCCGTTGCTCATCTCGTGAATAATGCGGAGGAAACTTCAAAGTTTGGAGATATACATCCCCATACCAAGGGTCCTCGGACGAGATAAGAAATAAGTGTTCATCCACAAAGGAATCTTCATGAATGACATCCTCATCAAGCTGTGGAAGGTCCGACATAAGCTCAGCGAACACCAGTGATTTCACCGATTTTGCTGAAGCAAAATCAAGATCAAATTCCTGAAGGATCACAATCCATTTATTATACTTACCCCCGATAAGGCGTCGTGATAGCACAAACTGAAATGGATTAATGTGAGCTACAACTGTGGTTGTTCGAAGCAAAATGTAATGTCGTAACCGCTGGACTGCATGGACAGTTGCAAGTGCCAGCTTTTCTACATGGGTGTACCTTAGCTTAGCGTCTACTAAATTTCGACAGAGATAATAGATAACATGCTCGACAAGCGCATCATCTACCTGAACCAAGACCATGCCAATAGTCTCTTGAGACGCGGCCACATAAATAATAAAATCTCATGTAAAGTCTGGCGGACTAAGCACAGGGGCCGATACCAAAGCTTTCTTAAGGGCGTTGAAAGACTGCTGGGCTCGCTCATCCCAGATAAAAGGTGTGTCTTTCTTCAGTAAGCATGCGAAACCTTTGGTAATACTATCATAGTTAGCTATAAACCAACACAGAAAAGTATCTCTCCCTTGGAGGCTCTGAAGTTGTAACAAATTGCGCGGAGGAGGCAATTGAAGTATTGCCTCAAATTTGAGAGGATCGACTCTAATACCCTCCCTTGAAACTATGAATCCTAAAAGGCGACCAGTCCTAACAGCAAAGATGCATTTGTTTGGATTCAATCAAATTTTGTAGTGGATACATCGTTCGAGAATCATACGGAGGTGCTTGGGGTGGTCCACTCTCTTGCGAGAATGGCCAGCAAGATCATCCAAGAAAACTTCCATAATCATCTTAAGATCGTGAAAGGCATAGGTCATGGCTCGCTGAAAAGTAGCTCCGGCGTTTTTAAGGCCAAAGGGCATTTTCCGATAAGCAAATGTTCCCCATGGACAAATAAATGTCGTCTTATGTTCGTCCGCAGGTTTGATTTGAATCTGATTATAACCTGAGAAGCCATCCATGAATGAAAAAATATCACTCCCCGCACAAGCATCCAATATTTGATCAATGAATGGCGTGGGGAAGTTATCTTTCGGACATGCACGGTTCAAATCTCTAAAATCAGTGCATACACGGATCGTTCCCTGCTTCTTATCCACAGGAACGGGGTTTGACACCCATTCGGTAAGAGGAACGGGGTAGATGAAACCAGCTTTGAGGAGTTTCTCCACCTCTTCCTTAATAGCAGCTGCCTTCCTAGGGTTCACAGCACGTAAGCGTTGTCAAACTGGTTTAGCATCAGGGTATGTCCTAATCTCATGTTCAACAATGCGGGGGTCTATTCCTGGCATCTCCTCGTATGACTAGGAGAAAGCTTCCCGGAGTTCAGTAAACAAGTCAGTGTAAATAGCGATCTCCTTAGGAGTGCAATCGACACCAACATAAATGTTCTCCATCTTTCCAGGAGTGCGAGAGATGTTGATCGATGTGGTTGGGGAAATATTGGCCATATTCCCCTCCGCAAAAACATCATGCGACTCTAAAAGAGCCACAGGGTGACCAACCATCTCTGCTAGAGTCATCCTAAACTCCTCTTGCTCAATGAGTTCGAGGTTGGGAAGGAAATAAGAGTGATGGTGCATATCTTCCCAAGGTCTCTCACTACCACACATGGCCTCAAGGATAGCTTCATCAAATGGTAAAGTATCATCAAGGAAATCGTGTGAACAAGATGAGTTGACTGCCCAAACTGGCAGCGTAACAGGATCTTCTTCAACTATCTGGGAAGAAGAGAGATCCGGATCTGCAGTGGTTTGTTGGATATGATCGTAAGAGAGCTCCGCTACAGATAAAAGCATAGACATCTCGACATGCGCAATGTCTCCAGACGTGAAATTCGTGGATGGTAAAGTCCACGGATCATCTAAATAGGAGGTCCGAAATAACATATTATTTGAAGGAGGAGACGCATTGTCGGTAATGGTTCCAATAAAATTCACAGGTGCAGAATGGTTAAAAGTTCCCATCAATGAAGGGTACATTCCAACACCTATGTTCCCAGTTTTCGGCTGAGAATTAGAAACTTGTGGGACTACAGATCCCGTGGATGCTGTGGAAGGAGTGCCAACATAATCCAGCTGATCGATCGTCACAATCTTGCCTTCATGGGGAAAGCAGATAACTCTAAATACAGTAGACGCGACAGCCTTCATAGCATACATCCAGTTCCGACCGAGTAAAAAGTTGTAGTCGATGGGTTCATCAACCACTTCGACTTCAATAGGCACAGACTTACCTCCCAAGGAGACAACAAGGGAAAGGATAATTCCATGCGGCATAAAAGATCTACCGTCGAATGCAATGAGTGTAGTTCTAGACTCGAGTAGAGGAGGAGAGCCAAGAGCTTTCCAACAAGCTAACAACATTACTGACGCGGAGGCACCTTTATCAACCATAGTACGTTTGACGAAGCTCTTAAGGAAAACCACCTAGATTTGAAAAGCCACGTGGTAAGGTAAGTGAGGATAGACATCAGTAGTATCGAACTTGATAACACTAGGATTTCCCCCATCTTGAACTCCTAATGCACTCAAAAGGGCATGCTTCTTAGAGGGACAGGCTTGCAAAACTTCATGAGCCGACATGGCACATGGAGTTTGGCCCAAATCTTCTACGATGGAATAGTTCTGGGCGGCTCGAGCATTGGGATTATGCATGAAGCGCTTGAGAACACCTTTCGATATCTGCGGCATAATGGAGGGCTTCTCGATATGCAAGGAATTGTTAGGAGGAGGGGGAGGCTCATTCCCCAAATTGGGTTGTGGTGCACTATAATCGCGCTGACGAGTAGCAACACAAACCTCCAACTGAACCATATTCACACATCCATAACCACTAGTATTGGAAGAAGACGTTTCCATTTCATTAGTACCATAACCAGTGGTGGGAGCATGCGAAGCCATGTTTTGGTGATGAGGTAGGGGATCCTTCAACACAACTGGGCTCTGTGCCAAATGCTTCGATGCTTCTTCAATTCAAGGACATAAGTGAGTGAGATGATCCTCCCGACAAAGCTTGCAAGGGAATTTCACCTTACGCCTAGGTTTACGATCCTCGCCAGCATTACCGCCTTCCCTAGGAGGGTTGGCATTCTCTTTACGAGGAGTATTACGATTGCTATTGTTATTACTTCCATTGTTTCCACCCCTACGATTATTTCTCCCCTTTTTCTTATCACCAGGGTGATGGTTACCCGACGGTTTTGTTGATTGCACATTGTGTACATCAGACAACGGAGTGGAAGTGGACAAGGTGTGAACCTGTCCGGGAGCAGACTGGTTTAGCGACAAATTTTGCATTTGATTAGCTACTAAGTCTACAGGTCGAGTGCATACGGACCCCACGATGCCATCGGCATGTGGTCCTAGAACTGACGTGGGCTCATGTCTTGTTCTCGGTGCATCAAGAATAATGTCATACAAAATGCCAGACTGAGAGTAAAGTAGATCTAACTGCTGGACTTTCAAGATAGCTTGTTCCTCAGTCACAATGCCGGACATCGAAACATCCTTAGCAATGTATGGAAGTAGAGACTTAAGGAACCATTCCAATAGGAACTCTGGAGGAATGTTGGCTTTCACTAATCTCTTCCTTCGACGCCACTCTTGAACGTGGTCAGAAATATGTGTGGCTGTATTATGACGGAAGGTGGACAACAACTCAGTACCAGTATCATAACGAACCGGTAACTGAAAATGGTCTAAGAAAACCAAAGCAATCTCGTTGAATCCCCTATAGGTGTTTCCAGACAACTCCACATACCACTTCGCGGCTTCCCCCGTGAGGGTGCGTTGAAATAGTCGTAATCTAATGGAATCATGATTCAAAGAGTTGGAGGAGCACCAAAGGTGAAACGTCGTGACATGATCTCCCGGGTCCTCACCACCTTTCCCCTCAAACTTCGGAATGTCTGAAGGGAGCTTGGTAGGGACCGGGGGCCAAGTAGGGTCGTGACACACCGAATCATTTGGGAGCTTAGAAAGATCCAGGAGATTCAAGTGTGCAAGGAACGAGAGCTGAGGCTGGAAAGCTTGATTATAAGCTCCCATAAAAGGTTGGTTAAATGGAACTGTGTTATAAGATGGACCGAAAACTTGACCATGAGGATTAAACTGCTGATAATGAGGACCTGACGGTCCATAAGCTTGCCCATGGCCATAAGATTGATAACATCCTCCTTCCTGACCCATTTGAGAGTAAGCAGGTATATGCGTGTTTTGGTCACCATATTGGGGTGGTGGGTGATACTGGTGGCCGGCACCGACTGTGTTGTAGTAAGGGTTTCCACCATGAGTATGGGGCATGTATGTAATATTCATAGCGGGAACCCTGTTGTAATGACCTTAATGGTATGGTATGTTCCCACCCCTAGCATTAGGATTAGCTTGAGCAGTCGTGTGATGACTGTAAGCATGAGAAGTATTCCCAGCCCCAACATTGGTGTTACTAGTAGCAGGGATGGTGGCGTGATGTCCATGTGGATAGGAGATATTCCCATCCCCTACATTAGCATTACTAGTGGTGGCGGTGGACGCAAAAGTATGTGGTATGTGTCCACCCTTGTGGTTGGGAGGAACATTATCATTCGTAAAAGTAGTCCTGGGTTGACGAGTAGCGACACATGTATTAGGTGGTGGATGGCGAGTCGTGTTTCGAACAAAGTTTCGATTAGGTTGGGAAATCCTAGGAGGTGGTTGTCTTCCAATATTAGCATTATTAGGAGGAACATGACAAGTCCCCATACTATGTGTGTGGGTGGACAACGTAGTGCCCCCAGCGAGGGTAGTGCCCCCAGTGGGTATAGTATGGCTAACACCATGATTGGTGCTAGTGTGACTACCAACCGTAGTGGAAGGTTTGACAGTACTATGACTAGGCATACCAAAAGAGAGTGCGGTGGGGTTGATCATAGGGCCAGTGTCATTATGTGATTCAGGCATCCCGTATCTATAACTGCATGGAAACGAAGGAACGAAAGGCTCGTCCTATTCTTTGTCCTTAGGTAAGTCAAGCATTCCGTAAAGATAATTATCTGGATTCGAAGGATCAAACGGATCTCGATCAAGTGGATTAGGCCAAATAGAACCAGGTTGAGTCTCTGGTGGATCACCTCCCCACTCCTCAAGAGGAGTATGGGGATCGGAAGTATGGTCAAATCTACCGGAAGGAGTCGAAGGTTTTTCTTCAGTATCAGGATGTGCAACCATGACGTCTTGGACGTAAGCCTCGTATGAATCCGAAGACTCAGAGGGAGCCTTCCAGCGTCCTCTAGTAACACGGCGTGAAATCTCGAGTGGCTTTAAACCAACCAAACGAAGGGACCGATGGAGAGTAGGGCTTCACGCCACGATATCTCCAGAGAGAATATGTAATCAAAACGCCCCCTAAAGGCCAACTATCGATCAAAAACAATAAATCAAAAGCACACACCTAGAGAAACTATAGCCAAGAGCAGACAAACAGAGTGGCTAAATGAGCTCCCGACGCTAGAGCCGGTATGTCTCGCCTAGGAGAGGCTTGAGACTCCCAAACTATAGCCGGAGGTAACAGAATCAGTTATAGAGACACCCAGGCTTCACTGCGTGTACAGGGTCAAGTCCACTGCAAAAACACAACTATGCTGTCCAATCCTTATCTAACTCGGGACACAAACAGCATAACCACTGCAAGTACCCTGTGCGATACCTAGGTAAGGCAACTATGGTCACCACAATATAACCAATGCTCAGGGGGACAGTCGCAGGTGGGACCCGTCGTATGGGAAGGGTAGCTAATCCCAAAGCACAAGAGGACGAACCTCCGGTACCCCCAGATACGAACAAATCCTGGATATATCTCCCACGTTTAGCCGGTATCAGAGGGATATCTCCTCAACCAACCTCCCGTGACCTCGTGCTTAACTCTTGTTTGAGTAGAGCTTCTTGAGAACACCGAACTATACCATGGATTCCTCCATTCCCTGGTCAGACACCTAATGTTTCATCTAGTAGTCTTAGATTGTTAACTCACAATGATCTATTCCAAGACTCTAAACCTATGCTAGTTGGTGTACCCTATAAATAAAATCAGTCTAATCAATTTTAAGATTAAGCATTAATTTTAGTGGCTGTGGTTACTCAAGGGATATGATCGTGAAACTAGTGATGTGTAGACTCAATAGTATGCAAAATCGTCCAATCCTAGACTCATCTATCCAATAAAACAATGTCACTAATATGCAAAATCAACCAACAATTCCGAAATAAAGATGCAACTTTTTATCTTTTCGATGCACAAGCAGAACCTAAATGAAGGCAACAAGCACGGAATGCAAGATGCGGTACATGAAAGTAAAATATTTGTGTATTTTCGCTTATAAACAAGAAGGAAAATGAAAAAAAAACTAAATGTATATTTTTGTATTTTTTCAATATAAATGGAATGAAAAAATGCAAGCAAAATCCTACTATTCAGTCACTGAAGTGCCGAGAAGATCACTAAGACAACCCAGCAGATCCTAAACAGCAAGACTCAACCAAAGGAAAGAGCTCAAAAGGAAAAAACCAAGAGGCTAAATCCAAAGTTTGGTAAAAAACCAAGAAGGCTCAACCAAGAGAAACGAAGAGTTCTGGTCACAACCAAGGCATGAAACAGTCAAGAAAGAGGCCAACAAAGACTCAGAAACAACCAAAGCCAACCCAGCAACAACCAATAGCCATAAACCAACAAAATCCGGAGTTATATGCTACTGTCGAAGGAATACCTGCGAGTACCCGCGAGCAGTAGTGTAAACAGAGGCGGGTATACGCGAGCTGAGCTAAGCTAGCCCGCAGGTGAGGAAAGGAAAATGGGAAAATAAAGAGTCCAATGGATCAGAAAAAGCAAGTTTTCTATGGTGTATCTTAACGGCCAATCAGTGACACAGAGCTTTGATAAAAAACAACTCTAATTATGGACTAATGCTCAAAAATTTCCCAAATATGGATGTTTTTCCTAGCGGAGTCACCATTTCTGTATTGGAGAAAAATCACTATGGCTTGGGAATACCACAACAGACAGATGACTACCAGAAATATACTCAATTCTCAAACCAATGCTATTATAAATGACAATGTTAAGATAATGGAGAAATGTAACCAACCTTGATCCAAACGTTTGATGTAGATCCCCGTTGGAGCTTTCAATCCATGCACTTGTAATCTGCAAATTAGTCTTGACAGCCAATATCCAACAAGTACATATAATATATAGATGACATTAACATTATCAATAACAATGGTCCATAATATCATAAGCAAATGTAACCCAATGTATAATAAACAACATTCACACCATGAATGGACGAGAATATGAGAATTTCTATTAATGAACAAGAAGAAGTACAAAGTGATACAACCTCTTGCCGGTAACCATTCTTAACCAAGATCTAGATCAATCCACTTGTGCCTCCACCACTTCAATCCTCCATGAATGGAAAACTCAAACTGGAAAGGAGTTTGGAAGGTGAACATGTTGATGTATATGTAACTTCGGAATGTATTTCACATATATGTATATTGTATTCCTATAGAGATGGTATTATTCCTCTATAAGGAAGTGTCATCATTTATATTGTAAGTGTCGTAACTTATACTTGATGGGTTATTAGACCACCTTATTTGGGGTCGGCCCTATATAAGTCATGTGGGTCAAAGGGTTATTAGACCACCCTATTGGGGGTCGGCCATGTGGGTCAAAGGGTTATTAGACCACCCTATTGGGGGTCGGCCCACTCAGCATTATGTTATGTGGTAAAGTTCGAGACTACATGAGTTAGGTAAAAAGGCAAGTCAAGTCAAGTATAAATAGAGTGCGGGAGGCACTCTATTTGCTCACTCACTTCTCACACATGCACTCAAGGAGGAGTGGCGCACTTATGGAGGAGGAGGATCTGCTGCTAGGTTGTGTCTATCTCTTATGGTTGGTTGTATCATTGCTCTATCTCTGAGGAAGTTATTGGGGTTTTTCACCTTTATGGTTTTCCCCAAGTAAATCTTTGTGTCTCTTGTGTGCTTGCATTATTGTCTCCATGATTGATATGCTGTAGATATGCTGTACATGTTGTTCTCTCAGTTAATATCCTAGATCAGATTGAAGTAAATTCTGAAAATTTAAAATGGTATCAGAGCTAGCATGAAAGAAGGCATGATATGGAATGTATGACACTTGTTGCACTTACGATGCTAGAGCTTGATATAGAAAAAACCAGTCATCGTAGCACTTTCGCTATAAATCCGTTTTGGCAAAGTTTTCGGATCTGAAATTGTTACAGGATGAAGCTAAAATATCCAGGTACCTTGTGTCCAAAGGACAACCTCTAATTCGTTGTACTTTGTGATTTATGATCTGTACAATATAGGGTTTCAGCCTCTTCCAGATCTGAGTCAAAATCAGGTGACCTTGGGAAAAAGGTCATAACTTGGGCTAGGAAGATCCAAATGAAATTTCGTGAAAAGTGACAGGTAGTACATAGACTGTACTATCTCAGAAAACGTTTTCAGAGGCCGAAGTTGAACCAGTGACACGTGGCACTCCGTACAAGTTCGCTCTCCTGTATTATCCCATAAACAGGTCACGTTGCGACACTTGGCATAACGCTCTCTCAGAGAATCCAATTGAGGTCAGACCTATCAGGATGGAAATATAACAGGCCGAGATATCTCAGAAAACTTTTTCAGAGGCCGAAGGTCAAACAGTGACACGTGGCACGCCGTACAAGTTCGCTCTCCTGTATTTTCCCAAAACAGGTCACGTTGCGACATTTGGCATAACTCTCTCTCAGAACATCCAATTGAGGTCAGACCTGTCAGGATGGAAAGCTAACAGGTCAGGATATCTTAGAAAACGTTTTCAGACCCTGTGGATCAAAAATTTCGGAGTTACACCAGAAACAATCAGGTACATATTTATGTCAAAACAGAATTATTTTTTGGTACCTTCATTCATGGCTTCCGAAATTTAGGGCTTTGAAGAAAGTTGGAATTTTTGTAATCGGAGACCACGGCTGGATGCTACTCATAAAAATAGAAATTTAGAGACCAAGATCAGAATTTTTGGTTGGGCAGAAGGCCGGGCTTGATCAAACCCTAGTTCGGGACTTTGATCAGAAAAGTGGAAAATTAGGGCTTCTGTAAAAATGGGAATTTTTGAAATCTGTGACCATGGCTGGAAGCTCCTCAGAAAAATAGAAGCTTAGAGCTTTGGATCAAACCTTTTGAATGGGCAGAAGAGTGGGCTTCATCAAACCCCAGTTCAGGGTCACGTCCAGTGAATCCAGAAGTCTCAAAGGAAAAATTGAGTGAAACTTTGTAGTTTTCAAATTCTGAATATACCAGCTTGATCAGCTCATCAAGGTGCATATTTCTATCCTTTCAGAAGTTTGAAATTCAAAGTTTTAATTTTTGGGGTTTCTCTGACAAACCCATATCCAGCTCCAAGTCCAGTTCTTGCAAATCAAGTGGATTAGGTTAATCCTAGAAGAAGATGGATTGGTCACCTGCATAAGTGAAGAAGTTCCTGTTTCAGAGGGAGATGAGGCTAAGGCCTTACATAAGAAGATTACAAGCGATCTCGACAGGTATGACTCATCGAGGTATGTTTTGAGATTTGTTCATGATTAAGTTTATGGTATGTTTGTCTTCATGTTATTACGGTTAGTACAATCTTGATTTTAGACTTGTCATATCACCTTAATAAAACTATGAATGCACAATAGAAAATATTCATTGATTAGGGTGTTGACACTTATGATTGTACTAATGCATTATGGTGTTGTATGAGATTTATGTTGTCTACTAACATGAAAGGTACACCAAGAAAGACAAATCATGTTCTGGTTCAAAGAACATATGATCATGATGACATGAGGACAAAGATTCATCCATTGTCATGGATCTCATAAAAGATCCATTTACGAGGTATGTATAACTTGGTTTTATAATGGTTAACCTATGAGATATACAGGTTACTAGCACAAGTCATTGAAGAAGAACAAGAAGACATCATGTGAGTATGTTAGACATAATTAGCTAGCATGCTAATCCAGGTATGTTTTTCCTATATCAAGTTAGAATCTCACCTTGTGATAAGATCATTTATTTAAGTATACTTGGCATGATTGATTATGATTATTCATTGAAGTTAGTACTCATGGGTTTAGGCATATTATGATTTTTACTTTGATTGATGATATGACTAACCAGAAAAGTCCTATGGTCAAATAGGAATATAAGTAAAAGAATTATGTCTCTTATATTGATTGATTTGACTAACCAGAAGAATCATGAAGGTATAGGTTTGAATAATCACAGGTTTTATGCATATTATATCTCTTATCTTGATTGATGATTCAACTAACCTGAAGAGTCATAGGTTTGAGTAATTACAGGTTTAGACATGTTATGCTTCTTATGATTTGACTAACCATAAGAATCCCACATAAACCTTGAATGCTAATGCTTATTATTTTCTGTTTGAAATGATCATGACTATACATGCTTAAGATTATTGTGTTTTAATAGTATACTAATGAATGTATGATTTTATATGAGTTCACAAGGATAACACAATCATGATACTAATAAGCATGCATAGGGACCAAGGATGAATATGAGTTCAAGAACAGGTAATTTAGGAAGCAAAGATCAAGAGGGAGCACTCTCTAGTTGCTCCTGCAAGAAAGCAAAGGAGCACACTCCAGTTGTTCCTGCAAGAAAGCAAAGGAGCACACTCCAGTTGTTCCTGCAAGAAAGAAAAAGAGCACACTTCAATAGTTTCTGCAAGGATGCAGATATTCAGAGGGAGTTGACCATCTTTCTACATTCCACAACAGAAAAGTGTAGAAGAAGCTACTTCAGATTAGGACTCCAACAGCTCCTGCAAGGAAGCAAAGACTCAGAGGGAGTCCACCCAATGAACAAAGAAAGATAAGTATTTTAATCATCATTTCTTGCATATTTGTTTGTTTTAAATAATACTGTTCAATAATGTATATACCGATGTTCCTAGAATTAGGTTGTGTATTATGCATATTAGAATAATTGCATTGATGAACAGTATACTCCTAATATGCATGGGTAAGTGGCCTATGGCACTGTACAACATTCCATTGCTACTTATCTAGAATGAAACCTCTTTGCTGACATGTTGGGAGTTGTTCACACTCTTAACAATGTTCTGGTAGAGATTGGAAGGCATCTAGAAAGTTACGGAATATGGATAAATGTTGTATTGAAGCATTGGCTAAGATAATTGCATGACTGTATGGCATATTTCTTTATGTGTAAGAATTTGTTCTGAAAACTATGAGATGTTTTCTAATCATGCAATTTAACTTGTTGTGTAGGAAAGATCATATGCCATCTCCTACAAAAGAAGAACTACAACATTTGTTCTAGCAACAAAGATATCTATTGAAGATATTGAAGATATTGAAGTTCCCAGGATCTGGGATGAAGAAATGAAATGCCATGATCCGTCGATCATGAAGAATGATGTTTGGGATGTAATCCCAAGACATGAAGGGAAGTTTGCTATGACTTCCAAATGGAACTATCAGATCAAGCATGTTGCAGATGGTAGCATTGAGAAATATAAAAGTGATGAAATAGAAGATGCACCAGATGGATCTCAAGACAGCATGGTGTAGTCATATATGTGTATAGAACTTGGTATGGTAGGATAGACAGCTTTCTATCCAGTTTGGGCGTTACCAAGAGTAAAGCAAATTCCAACATTTTCTACAAGGTTGAAGAAGGCAATCCAGTGATACTACTTTTGTATGCAGATAACCTGTTTGTTACAGGTAAAGATAGATTGATTGTCGACAAGCAGCGGAAGCTTTCTTCCAAGTTCGAGATGAAGAACTTGGGGATGATGCACTATTTGTTTTTGGCATGGAGGTGTGGCAGAGTGCATATGGAATCTTCCTTGGACAAGGGAAGTATGTAGTAGAGATCCTGAAGAGGTTCGGGATGATGGACTGCAAGGATATGGCCACACTTATGGCATCGAATCTGAAGCTTCTATGTGATGCTTCATCTGAGCCGGTTGATGTCTCTTTGTATCGTCAGATGATTGGGTCCTTGATGTACCTGACGAACATGAGACCAGACATTTGCTTTGCTGTGAACACATTGAGCCAGTTCCTGACGGATCCGAGGAGTGTTCACCTGGTTGCTGTAAAGCATGTTCTGAGGTACCTGAAGGGTACAGTGGATTATGAGCTCAGGTATGAGGAGAATCAAAAGTTTAACCTGCAGGGTTATGTTGATTCAGATTGGGCTGGCAGTGCTGCAGATAGGAAGAGCACATCTGGGTGTTGCTTCAGTATGGGATCAGGTGTGATCTCTTGGTTTAGCAGGAAGCAGTCCTGCATAGCACTGAGTACAGCTGAGGCAGAGTATGTTGCAGCCTGTTCAGCTAGTTGTGAGGCAGTATGGCTACGGAAGCTACTGTCTGAGTTATTTGATCTCCCGTTGGAGGCTACTGGTATCTTCTGTGATAACCAGAGTTGTGTGAAGCTGTTCGAGAACCCAGTGTTTCATGACAGGTCGAAACACATAGAGATCAAATATCACTATATCAGGGATATGGTGCAGAGAGGAGCTGTGAAGCTCCTGTATGTTGCGACGGACGAGCAGATTGCAGATGTGCTGACGAAGCCACTAGCCAAGGTGAAGTTCGAGTACTTCAGAGAGAGGCTTGGCGTTCTTCAGATCGAGGACACTTCGAGGAAGAAGTGATGGACACATTTTCTGAAGCCATTCCAAGCATGTTGGAAGGAGGATCCTTCACATGGCTGTGGATGTAAGCGCTGGATGATGAGCATCAGGATGATGTTCTGGTTTCTGCTTGGATATGATCAGTTGGATCATTTTTATGTATGTATGTACGCATCATGTGGATGTTGGATATGATCAGTTGGATCATTTTATGTATGTATGTATGCATCATGTTGGATGCTTGGACCATGTATCTGTATATGTATCAGGTGGATACATTGTGTGATCAGGTGGATCATGTATGGTGATATGTATCATGTATTTGTATTTGTATCAGGTGGATACATTGATGATCAGGAGGACCATGTATGATGATATGTATCAGGTAGATACTTGGTATGCCTCAGGTAGATGCAGTAATGATCAGGATGATCATAGATGACGAGCTTCAGGATGTTGCTCCAGATGACATGCAGCAGGATGTTGCAGTGATGATCAGGATGATCATAGATGACGAGCTTCAGGATGTTGCTCCAGATGACATGCAGCAGGATGTTGCAGTGATGATCAGGATGATCATAGATGACGAGCTTCAGGATGTTGCTCTAGATGACATGCAGCAGGACGTTGCAGTGATGATGATCAGGATGATCATGGATGCATCAGGATGATGTATGGTGAGTATCAGGATGATACTCTATGGCCGTGGATCAGGTTGTGTAGATGAGCATGTAATAGCGCCCTGGGAGATTTGCAGATGGTCTTTCGAGGTTTTGCCTATGGCATGTAATATCGGTGCCCTGGGACATCTGGCAAATGCTCTTTCGAGGTTTTGCTCTGGGAGGACATGTAATAGCGCCCCGGGAGATCTGCAGATAGTCTTTCGAGGTTTTTCCTATGGCATGTAATAGCGCCCTGGGATATCTGGCAGATGCTCTTGCGAGGTTTTGTCCTATGGCATGTAATAGCGCCCTGGGAGATCCGATAGGTTGGGCTGTGTGCCCGTAATCAGTCCTGGGATGCTCTTGCGAGGTTTTGCCATGACCACATGTAATAGCGCCCTGGGAGATTTCAGGTCGGAGTTGTGTACCCGTAACATCCTGAGATGCTCTTGCGAGGTATTGTGATGGGGTCACATGTAATAGCACCCCGGGAGATCCTATAGGTAGAGCTGTGTGCTCGTAACAGCCTGGGATGCTCTTTCGAGGTTTTGTGGCGCACGTAAAAGTCCTGAGGATTCCACAGTATGGCCAGTGATGATGAAGACCTGCAGGTGGTGGGCCTACATCCAGTATGAAAAAGGACTGGCTCTGTAGAACTTCCTATGACGAGTAGATTCAGAGATTGATTGAGATAGCAGCAGCAGTGACGATGATGATGACTCGATGACGATTATCCAGTGACGATGATCCAGAGAAGATGACTTGTGCTAGAAGAACTGTGCTGAGAAATACCTTCCTAGTTAAGAGGGAGTGTTGATGTATATGTAACTTCGGAATGTATTTCACATATATGTATATTGTATTCCTATAGAGATGGTATTATTCCTCTATAAGGAAGTGTCATCATTTATATTGTAAGTGTCGTAACTTATACTTGATGGGTTATTAGACCACCTTATTTGGGGTCGGCCCTATATAAGTCATGTGGGTCAAAGGGTTATTAGACCACCCTATTGGGGGTCGGCCCACTCAGCATTATGTTATGTGGTAAAGTTCGAGCCTACATGAGTTAGGTAAAAAGGCAAGTCAAGTCAAGTATAAATAGAGTGCGGGAGGCACTCTATTTGCTCACTCACTTCTCACACATGCACTCAAGGAGGAGTGGTGCACTTATGGAGGAGGAGGATCTGCTGCTAGGTTGTGTCTATCTCTTATGGTTGGTTGTATCATTGCTCTATCTATCTCTGAGGAAGTTATTGGGGTTTTTCACCTTTATGGTTTTCCCCAAGTAAATCTTTGTGTCTCTTGTGTGCTTGCATTATTGTCTCCATGATTGATATGCTGTAGATATGCTGTACATGTTGTTCTCTCAGTTAAGATCCTAGATCATATTGAAGTAAATTCTGAAAATTTAACAGAACATAAATGGTCCACAACTACAAGGATCAATGAGTGCAAACTCAAGATAGGGAAAAAATCCACTAGAGTTCTCTTGCTATTCTCTTCTTCCTCCCGTCCATAAGCCATATGTGCTCAATATATAGTCCTCTCAAAGGTAGGTGAAAGGACACATCGAGGCATTACTCGAGCAGATGGAGAGCCAAAGGTCACCCAATAACCGCTTTTTGGGAGTAAAAAGTAATTAATAGTGGTTTTTACCATTTTACTTGATACCCGTGGGCTATAGTGATGCAACTCGCGGGTACGCATGCTATAGTGATGCAACATGCGGGTAGGAATAAAAATGGGGCAAAATAGTGTCTCTGAAGGATATAAGTGGATCTAAGTCACTAAAATGGATCCTATAGGCCAAATAATGCTGATGCTCACAGGGTGGAAGATTACGATGTAACATTATGAATATGTAGTTTACATATTTTTTCCTTTCACCTTCAAAGGTAAAGTTTTAAACCAATATGATGTCTTACCAATTTAAACAGTTCAAAACTAGTCTAATTTAAAACATTGTTTGAAAATGTTTATGGATAATATTATTGTTAGTGCCGAAGTGATCCATGAGTTCAACCAAATTAAAGTAAAAAATAGGGAATCCATGCAAGATTCAACATGTAATTTTGTCCATCCTATCACTGCCTCCATGATAACCATGACCCTTAAATTTTATTCATGTGTAAATGGTATGTGTGTGCCCTTCCCAAACCATGGCTATGTTAATTTTACATAAGGAAATAATCGATTAAATGAAGATTTCAATAAATCTCTAATTTTTAAAGAATATTTAAAGAGGTATCCTTAAACTTGTTTCCTTTGGTTTCTAAAGATGAAAAGCATATGAAAAATGAATCAAAGGCATCAAAATTTGATAAACTTAAGGTTCAAGTAAATGAGATTTGTAATAGTTAATAGTTATGTTCTTACAAGATAAAATTAGCAACAAAAGGTTGCAGAAAAGAGGAAAATGATAGGCATTGCACATAAACCACCAATTTGTTCAAAGAAAATAGCAAGGATGTCTATAAATCTGATGGGAAAACCTAGTTATAACAATTCTTCGCCATGCACCCCTATGTATAGTGAATGTCTTACCTTGGGCCCTTTATTGCTCAAAATTGATTTTGCAAATTCAGAGAGGAATAATATATTGGATGATTTTGATGGTTTACTAATTGGTGAACATGTACCTTATACTTATAATCACTTACCCTTCATATAATCTAAAGCATATTCCAAATCATATGTTTTAATCTCAAATGATATTGAAGCTGAAGATGATGATATCTTGTCCATTGATAATAATATTTAATCACCATCTTGTCTAAATAATGAAGAAGATGCATTGCATACCTTTGATGTTTGACCTTTTACAAAACCTGAGGTATGCTTAGAACCAAATACCCCAATATCAAATGATATTGGATTAGAAAATAAATAGCTTCTTCCAATATACTATCCCCTGAAGCAAAAGAAAATTGAATTAATGGGAGATATTATAGAAATTCTCTCTATAGAAACCATGATAGCCATTGGAGACTAAAGTTGATAACTTTTTTCAAAGTTTCACATAAGGCAATTTCTGCTCAGATATCCTTCATTATGTCCCCATTTCCTTAATTTCAAGAACAAAATACATAATGAAGGTAATTTTATTCAATCGGCATTAGCATAGATTGAATAACATGTCTAAGATCTTAATGACAAATGCATACTTCTACAAATTCGCATTCATGAAGAAAGCAATGTATACATAAAATTATTAAACAAACACCATTTACAATCTTGTCCCAAAGGTGAAAAGGACATACTTGCATATTTATTGTGTGAAGGAAAACCATTGGAATTAAAGCTAATAGAGAATAGATACCAATTTCATACCAATCTAGTTGATGAAGAATTCAATGACACACCTTGTTTAAACACCCTCATGCATAATGAACAAGTTGACCCCTTTCAAATGGCAGGTTCTTGAGAGGTATTATTCACACACCAGTGAGGTTGTCATGTCCAATTGATACTTTATAACTGTGTGGAAATGGGAGAGGCACATCAAGGCTTATTTGAAAATTTTAAGTTGGAAGAATGCGAAGAAGACAAATCTTCCATGTCGATTCACAAAGAAACCCTCACTAATGGAAAATGTGAGTCTAACTTTAGTCCCCACACATGCACTGAAATATTTTCAGACCAAACGTTTTGTGCAGTAGCATCATGGGTACAAGTTTATTCAATCAAGTTTATATTTCCCTAAGCAGTAGGTTTGCTTTTGGAATTTTTTCCACAAGAAAACTATTTCTGGATTGTAACCTATTTCATATTAGATTGCAGAGTACTCATTCACTCACTTGGAATGAGAATCATGTTTATGGAAAACCTTATGCATGGATGGTTACACTAGCACTATGACTTCACAACATGGAAAATTTTAGGGGTTAATATTAGCCCATGGGATAAATTTAGGGGTTTAAATTTTTTAATGGGATAATTTTTTTATTAAACACGCGTTAGGTATGATTATCCCACATTTTATTTATTTATTTTTAATGAACAGGAATTTATCCCCGTCTAATTTAGAAATGGGAGCCACAATAAAACATGTTCGCCCCTCTAAAAATTGATTTAAACCTATGTTTGCCCACGAAAATTGCTAGGAATTTCCCTTTCATCCTCGATTTCCAGAAATGGTAGTTGCTAGGGACTCTTTCACCCTCTACAGATCATGTAAATCGAATTCGGAGTTGCATTTGTCCAAATTTTATGGCTTGAATCTTGTTTTGCAAGTTGCTTAATGTCCACATGAGAAGGACAATCGATATTTACTGTCAGGACTTATAGCGATGCATTTGCATCTAGGAGAGTTTAGAATCCCATTGCCTCAGATCCAATATTTCCCCAAGAAACATTGGGATTGTGAAGCATGTGATCAACGATGCGACAATAACGTTTGTGTGGGTGTTTGGGCCATCATGCATGAGGGTTGGGACTTCATTCATAACTGCGTATTTGGGTGTATAGGGGGGCATGACACTGCTTCTAACTGCTATGTTTTTGTTTCTACTTGTGTTTGTGTTCTCCTTCGTAATATTTTATAATTTAGTAAAATATTCACCAAGAATTTACAAGGTTTTATAATTTGGTGAAATAATCTCCAAGACTTTACAAGGTTTTATAATTTAGTGAAATGTTTTCCAAGATTTTACAAGATTATATAATTCAATAAGGGATTCACCAAAAAATTATATATACATAGTATAACATTGATAAAATAGACTTTATATTTTCATATATATCATGGGGATTCGCCCGTTTATTATACATAGAAATTTAGTTGGGGATCTTAAAATTTTCCCTACTTCACAAGACATATGTTGTCGAGTGGTTAGAATAGGACATAGAAGTAGATTTTTTGTTTGTTATAGCATAGGTTTACTTTTAGTTCACCTGCTTAGAATAAGAATTTTTCTTCCATAAACATTTTTCCTTCAATTGGTTTCATGTCCATCTATTTCTCTTTTCTTTCATTTTAGCAGAGACTGCCAACTTGTTGGTCTTTGAAGTTCATCTAATTTCCTATACTTTAGGGATTAATTTCGCTTATGAATCTGAAGTTTTCCTTAATATTAATCTACTTTTGTTTGTCATAATCACAGGATCACTTATGATCTAATCTATGGAACCCTACAATAGAACATTCTAGAAGAGATTTTGGAGAAAAGAATCCTACTCACCAAATCCATTTTTTTGGTGAGTCTAGAGTTAGGCTATAATTTTTTGCAATAGTTATGTGCTTTCACTAAGTGAGATAATTTGGATGTGTTGATATCTATAATGTTGTACAAAAAGGCTAAATAAACTATATGTTTGGAAGTGAACTAAGACCTCACAAATGTCTGGTTAATGAATCCTATCACTATAGCTTTTTCCCATCATGCTTGTGTGTAATGAGTTAACACTTTCTATGGAAATATTTTGTGGAATGAAATTAGTGGCATGATTTGTCCATAGAAGGTAATTTGTTGGTGCAAGTGCTCGATCCCTTATACTCAAACATTGATTAAATTTTAGAAATATTATGATGGGTATGTAGCTTCATTGAGATCCCCACTTCATTATCATTCAAAGTGAAACTTAGTGATAAAGCTCTTAATTTTCTACACATAAGTATATGGAAGTTTAAAAAGCATATGGAGATGGGAAACAAAAATGGGAAATTTTTAGTTTGTCACAATGTTGCCACAAGTGAATGTTCACTTTAAAAAAAATAAAAATTCAAAATTCAAAATACTTGGGAACATGGATTTTTCTATTGATTCCAAATGTTTCCAAGTATATGTGGTTGAGATTTGCACATTTTTCATCGTAAAACCCCCCATCCATGTGATAAATTTTGATATTTGCATCTAATGTGAAAAATGACGATTTCAAAAGGAATCCCAGTGGATAGAAACATAAAATTTATGTACCATGTTGTTGGGGAATCGTGCCTTATCAAAGAAATTAATTTTCAACCTTAGACTATCCTAGAAACTAAGGTCATGAAGATCAACTATCAAAAGTTGAGTAATTAGCCATGAAACTAATTGTTGTAATCTAAGGTTTTACATCAGGTTACCAGTAGTACATTATAAGCATATAATCATACATGAGAACATACATACACAAGGAAATAAGGAAGAAGTAGTGGTCACACCAACAACAAGTATTATGCTATATCAAAAATCCATACAATACAATGAAGGATTATTATATCTCTATATAATTTTTATGGCTCAATAGCCTACACATATATATATATATACATGAGATATAATTATTTAAACAGTTACAACTATTAATTGTCTAACAGTCAGCTTAATCGAATCGATTGGAATGAGTCAACCATTGGGTGGTCAGTCGAGAGGACCTAGTCAAGTTCATCAACTAGGCTCCTTCAACATCTCCCCCACCCAAAATTATTCTTCATCATGAAAAGACCAAGGAGATATTAGATTACAAAAGTTCAAAATTACAAAAAAAAATACCTCATGGTTGTTGAGATGTGGGCATTGAGTCGAGAGGAGTGGCTTCAACACAGGCTTCAACTATGGAAGGGGTAGATATGGCAAGGTGCTCTTGAAAATTCTTCCAGTCGGATAAAAATGCTTGGATGGTTGAACCAATTGATGTTAATTTTGATACTCGCAATATTTTTTTGGTAGCGTACTATTCCTTATTTGTTGGAGGTCAGGTTTGAGATTTTGGTGTTGAAGATATACGGAATGCATAATCCTATATATGTGATTGGTCAATCGAATGACTTAACCCTCTGCAAGCTTGACTTCATGCAGCCATTGATGTTCCTTCTTTTACAAATCTAAATTGTGTTTTTTTTTCCATTATGATTTGTTTGTCCAAGACTCTATTGGCCTCCAAGTCTATCGTGGTCTTTCTTACATATAGGTTGGAGAGTAGTCTATGTGTTTTTTATTTCAATGCAAATTTTACCATAATATGCATATCAATTGTTTAAAACCATGGTCGACCTAGTTGGAAGGACCTCACATTCTTGAAGTTTCTTATCCTACTCTTCAAAATATTTGAATTGGTCAGCCATGAGAAGACTAGCCTCATAATCCTATTGTTGGATCTATTGCTCAAGGATTTGTTGGAAGCAGGTCAACACTGACTTAACGAGACTCCAAATCATGTTGAGGTGTGGCTCTATTTTTGGTCCTACTAGAGGGCCAATTACTTGTTCAAATTATATCGTACACGCTTTCCACGTATCTTCCTGCTAATTCTTCAAGACTTTGAGCATCTTTTTAGCATTGCTCCATCTTTTATTCATTTCTTTATTGATTACTTTGAGGAACTCATACAACTCTTAATCTAAAGTTTTTGCAAGTGAAAATACTCCAGTGGTCATTGTAGTCCTAGTCGTATGTTGGACTAATATTGTGTTTATTTATTATGATTAGTTTTTCTTATGCTTTCCCTTTTATACTTTTCTTACACTCTATGTTCGACCTACTCCATTGAACATAGGTGTTTGCTAAACAACCAGTGTGGACTAAGTCAGGATAGTTGTTGTTATGGTTGATGTTGTAGTAGTTGAATCTAGAAACGTTGATGGAACTAGTATGATACTAATCGTGGGAATAGTGATGAGGGTCAGGATGGTGTCCTGACTAGCCATTGAGATGGGTTCTATTGAGACAATCAAGGATTTGGTCATAAGCGCGGTGGAGGTTGAGGTAGTGTTTGGTGAGGTCGTCAAGGTGGGAAACTGGCTAGTTAAAGAGATGATTGTATATATTGTTGTATATGTGAATGACATCTTGGTTCCTTCAATATGGGGTGGAATTGGTGAAGGTACTATATTTATGGCCGTGGTTGTGTTTAGAAGAGTCGACGTAGTGGTAATCGACAGAAGCGATGCAATGGATGGTCAGGTTATTGAAGGCGATGAAACTTTCTACTTTATTATTGAAGGGATTGATGGAAGCTTAAGTATTTTGTTAGAAGAGGGGGTAGTATGGACAATTGGTTAGGTGAATATATTCCTTCAAGGATAGGTCGAACCGTGTTTAAATACTGTAATTGGGGAAATACAATTGATAATGTATCAAGAAGTTTGTCAATATCAAGACTCATAGTAAAGGTTGGTGAAGCTAATGTTGTAGGATAGGGTATTTCTTCTTCAGGATGGGTTAGGGACAAGGGTGGATATTCATCGCATACTTTAACAAGTTGTTATGCAATGGTATTCTACATCATCCAAGGATTTTTATGTATAAGTGGTAAAGTAGGAGAAGTTACCTTTGTTGCTTCAATCGACACTATCCCTTACTATGAAAGGTCTTCTGAATTTGTATCTCTATTGAATATTTATTCTTGACATATTCAATGATGATGGACTTAGCTTGATCTCAAACCTTGACTTAAGTCTTCCTTGGTCGACAATTCCAGAATCAGATTCATTTCCTTAGACTCTTGTTGAGTGGTTTTTCCTTTGATGTTCTTCGTATATGTGATAATTTGTCTAATTCCCTGTTCAAGATTCTGTTTCAATCTTAATTCCTCAAATTTGGGATTCCTTGATAGTTCTTTCCCTAGAATGCCCGACAAAACAATTTCTAGTTGTTGTTCCATATGTTTGTCTTCTGGGCTAGATGTTTTAATGTACAATGCAGTCTCATAATGGTATTTTATTTCACCATGTCTTAACGACATAAGCAAATTTGATTGCGTACTCCAGGCCAGTGTTGGCATAGGAATAAAATGTTGGACTGTCTCGCTAAATCAACATAGTTCATGGATATTCGGGTAGTAGTCTAGTTCTTGTGGATCTCCACCTACTCTATGAATGTACCACACCCTATTGTGGTTTAGATCGAGATGGATGTGAGAAGACGATGGTAAGGTATGACACACCTGCTATAGTACTCTCCATCAATCACATTTTGTTTTTAAAACCTGGAACCAATTCTCTAGCAGCATTTTGGGCTTCGTCGCCCCATAATGAGCACCCTTGGGTGAAAAAATCGGAAATTGTTCATCATCGGTGGTGTTGTGTTGGTGAATACTACCTCACTGATAAGATGGATCCTCATCATTGCAATCCATATAAGCAATAATGGAAATCGGATGGCTTCTCTAGTTTCTTATCATTTTTCATAATTTATCTTGATTATAGCCCAATTGAACATCTTTGCTTCATGCGCAACTGCTTTGACTGCTTCTATAATTTTTAATTTTATACGCTCGACTAGAACTAGTAAGAAAGAGTGAAATTATTATCGTTTTCCATTTTATGAGGGGGTAGGTGACCTTACTGATGAATAACCCCTTGGAATTATTTCTTGTTGGGGATCTCGTAAAATCCTTGACTAGTTCTAGGGGTTTAGATGCCATGGGGACTAGGTCTCCTTTCTTGGTAGACCAGTAATATGACTAATTAGAGAGTCGTTTATTTTGGTTGGCTCATATAGCCATGTATTTCCATCATGGTATCTACTCACGACAAACTTTATAGATAGATCCTTGAGGTTTCCATGGCTAGCAAACTGTGATGCATTTTAGGTAATGTCATATTTTTTTAATGGACAATTTGTTGGCTTCCTTAATCCATTTGCTTTCTCTTATTCCCCATTCTCTGAATTATGTCCATTTCTTTCCCAATTGTATTCCTATGCCTTTTCTTCTTGATTTTATTGAGTCAAGATTGTAGGGGTGTTAATGTTAATTATTCTTGTTGTGCTTTCATCTTTTCTTTTGTCACCTTTGGTTTAGCTGAAGTTCAAGCTTTCTTGGTTGCCATTTGTATCTCCTGGTTATTTTCAATCTAGAATTCTGGTTGCAAGAAGATATTTTTTGGAATTGAATGCACACGCTCTAATTCACAACATAAACTTTTCAAGCATCCTTCTAACATTGGTGAATTTATAGGCATGGAAACCGGCGAATATTTATTGCAAGTAGGTGAGTGGAGTAATTATGGTTCTAGTGTGGGACAATTACTTCACACACTTGATGAAACTTGTGGTGGAAGTTTGGTTCTTCATATGTTTGATTCAATTTTTAATCGAGGATGTGTCCATCCATGATTATCTTCTTATTCATTCGTCGATCGGTAGGATGTGGTATTTTTCGAGCTATTTCCATCCTTTCTTTTGGTCACGTCAGTCATTAGGATGAAAATTTCTCTTCTCCTTCGATAAGCTTTAGGGGAAGGTCATCTACTCCAATACTCAGTCAACTGTCATTGTGTTGAATTTATTTTCTCCTTCCAAAATCCATGTCTCGGTTCCTTTATATATTTGATCCATTATAAGTTGGTTAAATAACTGTTTTTAACAAACTAGTTATAATTATTAAAAAAAAAAAAACTTGGAGGCACGACAATCGACTAATGGTGATATGGCCACTAGTTGATAGGGGTGCCCGTTATACATGGTATCTTTTTTGTCGAGCTCCTTTCACTTCTTTTGTGAAGACTCCACCCTTGAGTTGTTTTTAATCAAACTAATCCATTGAGGTTTATTTATTCTACTACGTATGGACCTAGCAATGTCGTCTATAACTTCCTTGGTTTTCCTTTTATCTTGTTGTCATATAAGAGTACTAGATATCTAACTGAAATATCATTTTTTTATGTTTATGTCATGCCGGGATTTTTTTTGTTGCTTTTGTAATTCTTTTTTATGCATAGCCACTAATCTTTTTCTTCTAATTTATGTAACTCAAATAGCATGTCTTGGGTATATTTTACAATTTCCAACTGAAATACTTTTGTTATCATTGAGGATTTGTGTTTAAAATGCAAGGGAACCATTGCCTCTGGTCCATAAACTAGCTTGAATGGTGTCTTTCCAGTCAATATTTTATATGTTTTCATGTAAGCCCATAGGATGGAAAATTCATTCTAGTCATCCTTGATGATGTTACATATTTTTGTAATCCTTTAGTAAGTGTCTTATTAAATGCTTCTAGGGAACTATTCGATTGGGGATGGTATGTTGAACACTTATGGTGGTTTATCAAGAATTATTTGAGTAGTATTGATATGGTTTTATTAATAAAGTGTGTTCCTCTATCATTTATTAGAGTGAGGGGACATCCAAATTTGGTAACAATATTTTCATAAATGAACATTATTTCTACCTCACTACTTACATGCTTCAATTGGTTCGGCTTATGCTCATTTGGTGACATTCAACTCCAGTATTGATATATTGGGCACATGTTCATTGACCAGGCACCGAGAACATACCGACAAAGTTGATGGACCATATTTTGAATATGAGACTTGGATTAACCAATATTAAGTGAATTTCACTTTGTCATAGAGGTTGGTCTATTCTTTGGCACTTATCATATTTACTGATGAAATTCTTGCAATATATGTTAAGGTTTGCCACCATATTCCATCTTGTAGGATCTTTTTCACAGTCGTGTATGTTTGGAAGTGGCCTCCAAACGGTTCTGAATGCGCTTCGTCGATGATGAAATCTTTTTTGTGGTTGAGCACACATCGAAAGAGTATGTCATAGTGTCCTAATTTGTACATGAATCCATGAATTAAAGTACATGGTGCATATTTCATGGCTAATGTTTTCTTTGTTTTCTCATATGTCCCTTTAGGTGCTTGTCCTTCTTGTAACAATTATGTTGTATTTGCTAGTTCACTTGGTATAGATTCGATTCTAAAAAGGTGTACTTTAGGAAAGTCGTTGTTTATCCTGACAGATTTTTCTTCTATTTCTATTCATGACAAATCATCTGGTCCAATATTCAACTTCCGAGGTCAGAGTACTATCTCACATTTGAATTCTTGGAATAGTAGAAACCAAAGACATATCTCAAATTCGAATTCTTGGAATAGTAGAATCCAAAGGCATATTATTCCATGATACAGAGGTTTATCGACTAACTACTTCAAAATATGATGATCTATGAAGAAGAAAAATGGATTAGCTAATGAACATAGAAAATATTTTTGGAGATTGAAAATCATACATGGTGTTAACACCTAAAAAGTGCTCACTAGCTCATTTCCTTATTCACATGATCCATTTGTCCACTTTTTCCACCATCTGAGCCTCTAAAGCCAACAAAAGGTCACCAAAAGACCTTAATACACCCCTTTTTCCCACTCAAAAAGATTATTTTTCCTAAAAAAGCATAAAAAACCCTCAAAAAGGGTCCAAAATTCCCAAAAATATTAAAAAGGGAATAAAAATATTAATTTTATTCAAAAAAGAAAAAAAGAGGGAAAAGTACCTAAACCATGTTGGTCAATACCATTGGTTTCCACAAAAACACAATGGTATTCCCCACCACCAAAACCTATAAAAAGGTGGTAGGGGCTCCTCATTTCACATCCATCCATCTTCCTATCCTCATGCTGCCAAAATCTCCCTTGAGCTTTTGCCCATTCTAGCAATCTTGGAGAAAGGACCCTTTGGAGTTTGGAGTTGCTCACCCTTGGAGCTTCTCAACTATCTTCATCACTCGGAGGTATTATTATTGCAAGCACTTGCTTGCCCCCATTTTCAATACAAAATTATTTCTTATGTTTCTTGTTCTTGTTTTTTAATTCAAAAATGCACATGCTAGTTTAGTTTAGATTTAGATTTAGTTTATTGTTTTTGCTTAATATTGAAACTGCTGCTACTAGTTAGCAAGTGCCCATAGCACTAAGCTTGGTTGCAAAACCAAGACAACAGTTTTTGGCGACTCCACTGCTTTCGAATTTTTAGATCTCACTTTTGCTTTAAATCTTAGTTTTTGATAGTATTAGTTAGTTTAATTCATAGATATGCCACCCTAGACAGCAGATCCATTGCTGTTCTAGATCTTGGCCCATTTCATTGCCATTAACAGCCCGAAATTTTCAATTTTCGGGTTCATTTTTCGGCGTCCGCGTACGGCTTTCGCCTCGCGACTTTTTTCCCAACAGTGGCGCGGCCCATCGCGACTGCGCAAACCCTTTTCCGCGCGGTTCACCGCTGCTTCGCGGCCAATTAGCGCGCTGCACATCGTGGCTTCGCAAACATTTTCCGCGCTGCACATCGCGATTGTGTGACGAAATCCCACGCAATCCATCGCGGCTTCGCGGCCGAAACCCGCGCTGCCCATCGCGACTGTGCAACCGAAACCCGCGCGGTCCATCGCGGCTGTTCTGTCAAAACCCGCGATGCCAATTTTTTCCATTCAGCCGATCCTTTTAAAAAATTAATTTTTTACTGTATTTTCTGCCCCCATTGCACATTTTACAGTATTAAAATTCCTGCAGTTTTTACAACCATAGAAAAATTTTACTATTTAAAATGCACATTTGAAAAAGTCTTTTTAAAAAATTTCAGAAATTGAAAGAAGGATTTATTTGCATTTTATCTAGATTAAAATTTTGCTGTTTACTTCTTTAATATTTTGCCCATAGCAATTTTTTGAAAAATAAATCCATTTATTTCTTAAAGAAGTCATATTATTTGCTTTCCTATTTCAAAAGATCCTTTTTTTTTAATATTTTTTGCAAAGCATTTAATTTCCATTTATTGAAGAAGTCATATTATTTGCTTTTCTATTTCAAAAGATCCTTTGTTTTTTGAATATTTTCTGCAAAGCATTTACTTTTTCAAATTCAGTTTAAAATACCACACGTGCACCCACTCAAACACATAATTTAAACTGAGCCTTGAAACTTACCCTAACTTCAACCAACTTTTAACCCCAGTTGGGGAGCACTTAAAAGAACTTTGTAGCTAGGGAGTATTGAGGGGATAGGTGTTCCAATAACACCCCTCAGTTATTACATTTGAGACATAGTTGTTGTCCATTAGGGAACCAAAATCTCCGAGTATTTATTGGCACGGTCATAACCAGTTTATCGGAATGCCTCTCCCCTAGGAGGGTTGAAGTCATGAGGATGGTTCCGGAAGCCTGAGTGGAATACTGAAATCCATTCAATAACCGAAGGGCTACCATTCGCAGTTCTCGGGATATCCCTGTATTGGGGTATTGCGGTAAAAGGACCAAACGACAGATTTACCTTTTCTGGACGTGTCATGAACGGAGTATCCTAGTTGCCATTCTTTAGGTTGATTACCCGGTGTCCCTCCCGGTAGGGGGATATCTAGCCATTGTTTCAACACTCAATATTGTCTGACTTGGATTTCATCACCTTGCAGAGAATATCGTTTGTTGATTCACAATACTTTTAGTTAGGTGTTTGCATGATACAATCCACCTTTGGTCTAGTAGCACCTCTTTTTTCTAGAAGCTGTTTGCATGTTGGTACTCTGACCATTTTTTGCATCCCTCCACTTATTATAGCACAGCTGCTATAATAAGTGCATTTTGAGGTTGATTTTTTTTGGCCTGAGAGCCTTCATTTTCACTCCCCTTCTTGCACCCTTGGTTGCATTAGGGTTTTGAGTTTTTTATACATTACCATTTTACACAGAAGATTTTTACACAAAAACTTATTTCTCACCATTGAGAATTTTAGACGCTCTTGTCTCCTTCAGGGTGAAACCCCAGAGTTCAGTCTAGTTGGATCTCCACGTCATAGACGTCGAGCCTTATCCCTTGACTCGACACATCATCGGTCGAGCAGACAGTCATTCGATTCTGACGCGCCTCATTTCACATTAGATTTTGAGGCAGAATCCGAAAACCCTATCGAGTTATTACCAGACCACAGCTATTGGAGGACACATACCTTCAATACCTAGCATACCTTTAGGCGCTACTAGACCCCTATATCATACCACCATGACTAGTCATGTCCCAGTCACTACGCCACATCCATCTGCTAGCTTACCGTACATGGCGAGTCTGAACTTACCAGACTTAGCCAGGTTAACCAATGATCCTATCAGACACGACCCTGCATGGCCTCACATGCCCACCAAACTCCCCTCCGACATCCCTAAGTTTGAGTTCAAGGCAGGTGAGGACCCCCAGAACCATATCATGTCCTTCCATCTATGGTGTTCCTCCAACTCCATAGTGGATGACTCTGTCCGCCTCCGTCTATTACAGCGCACCTTCACTGGCTCTGCAGCCAAGTGGTATATCGAGCAGCCCCATTGGACCCATTCCACCTTTACCTCCCTTGCCTCGACCTTCCTGCAGTTCTTCCAGTTACCCGTCCGCTATGATGCAGGAGTCGAGATCCTACTGTCTTGCAGACAGAACACGACCACCCACATCACTGACCACATTCATGAGTGGCGTCGACGCCGAAGCCTCTGCAAAATCAAGTTAGATGACCGTATTTTCTTAGATTGGTTTCTCAAATCCCTCCTCCCTCTCATTGCCAAGGATGTGGCATCCGATCGACCCCATTCTGAAGAAGAGGCCATCCTCAAAGCCCAACAGTTTGACCTCATTTACGCCCAATCGGGTTATCTGTATACCATTATACCAGACGCCCCTCGGGGCGAGTCATCCCAACACGATGCGCCGGGGGCATCCCATGCCGCTGATGGCATCATTGCTCGTATGGCCTCGCATCCCCAACCATTTTCCATCGCACATCCTAGCCAGGGCCCTGACCTTTCGCGGAATACATCTCAATCTGGAGCAACCAGTTCATATGCTCCCATGACACATCACCACCATATCCACGGACCTTCATGTCCACCTCAGTGTTTTGGTCATGCACCACCCGCATACACCCCCCCAGCCGCACCTCAACCACTATATTACCCACAGCAAGCTGCGACAGCTAGCCCAACACCTCCAATAACTCAGGGTTACCAACAACCCCAGCAGGTAACTAGACCACCTCCAGCCCCGCCAGCTTATTATGCACCGCAACCTGCTCCCGCACCTGTGGTAAACCAAAATCCTCCCATTGCTCAAGGGCAAGTGTACACACAACACAACCAGCCCCAACACCAAAAAAACCAGCGCAACCAGGGTGTGCAACCAAACCGTGGAAGAGGACGTAACCGCGGAAACAACCAACAACAACATCAAGGTCCTCCACCTCCCAATCCTCCGCAAAATAACAACGCTGCTCCTCCCAACCAAAATCTGGATCGTAATCCCAGGCATCCCAAAAACAATAACCTCAGAACAAACCATCCTTGTTCTATTTGCGGTGTCTATGGCCATTACACACATGCTTGCCCACATTTGGAGCGAGCTCGGAAACTCTGGACTGGCGATGCCCATCGTCAAGGACAAGCGGCTCCTCAGCCGCCACCCAACCCTCCACCACCTCAACATCAACCTTTGGTGCTGCAAAACCCCTTTCCAAACCAAGGTGTAGTGAACACTCAGGCGTTAGCTCCCCCTCAGGGAAACGCGCCACCACAACAAATCACTTATGCCGCTCCTGATCAACCCATGTTCGATTCAGATACCCACCACTTGTTGATGATGTCATCCACAGATGCCAACCTCCAAACCCACCGGAACCAATATGGCTCCACCCCTGAAGCCCCTCCCGTCGACAAGAACACTAACGTCCATCCCACAAATTAGACGTTACGTATACCTCTGGCTCCACTCGATGGCGCTTCTAAATCACCTCGCTTCCCACTTCGTCACATCAACGATAATCCCAATGCTCGTGCTGCGTCGAATTACAACATCGTAGACGACTTAGCCCAGTCTCCTGCAGCCATGTCTGCTTTAGAAGTCTTAAAAAACTGTCCTTCACAGCGCAAGACTTTACTCTCTGCCATTGGCGCCATTGACCCCAATGATTCACAACTGATGACATTCGATTCAGACCAATCCGAACCACGCTTACTTTCTACTTTAGCATTCCAAGTTTTTGTTTCCGTTCGGAATCTTGTCAACCATCAGTGCATTATCGATGAGGGTGCCTCTACATGCGTTATGTCCACATTCGTTTGGCAGAAGTTAGGATCCCCTACTCTCCAGCAGTCCACCACTGCGTTACGAGCCTACGACGGTCGTTCGGCTCAACCCCAAGGTCTATTAGCTAATGTCCCCGTCCAGCTGGCGGGTAAAACCGTGCTCATTGACATTGAGGTCATCAATGCCCAACTCGATTATAACCTCTTACTTGGTCGCAGCTACATGTATGCCATGCGGGCGGTTGCCTCATCCGTTTTCTGTATCATGATGTTCCCCCATGAGGGACGCGTGGTCAAGGTCGACCAACTCACCTATTACGATCCCAAGGCCCCCGCCGCACCTGAAAATGTTCTCCCCGTGGTTGAACAACCTGTTTGTGGTGCAACTACCTCGTTCATTTCCTCCGTGGGACCCGGACTTTACTCCGACGCGCCAATGACGTCTACATTCCAATCCATTCCACCACCGTCACCAGAGACCCACGTCGCTGACCTCTGTACTCTTTCCCACAATACACAAACACCCAACAATCAGCCATCCTTGTTACCTAAACCACCACTGGTCCCTAGTCACATTGGTGTTACACCCATCCACACAATCCCCTTTCTATTTCCTCCCTCAGGCGTAGTAAGCGCTCCGGTTATGGCTACCCTTAGTCTCCCCGGGTTAACATTGGGATTACCCGTGTGGTATATTTCACCTCCCGTTCCCCCGCCGACACCAAATGTCATCCTGCAACCGGTGCAACCCATTGTTACTTCTACTCAACCACCTCCCGGTATCACTACTCCTTCGTCATCGACGAATCCCCCTCCACTCATCAGGCCCACAACCATACACTGCGGTACCCCCCACCCAAGGCAGTTAAACCTCCCCCCGTGTTCCGTGCTCCTCCTAAATGCTCGTTGTGTGATGAGTTAGGCCATCCAACCCATCAGTGTCCACAATTACCTGCATTACAGGAACACATGCAAATGCTTGACAACGACCCCAACATCCCGGTTGTCAAAATCGACTCAAACCCCATGCCTCGTGACAAATCACTGCGTACCAACCACCCTTGTGCAATATGCGGTATTTACGGCCACTACTCACATCACTATCATGACATCCCAGATTACAGAGCAGCTCTCTACGAGATGAATAATTTGGACCTTGAGATGGCACCCCCCACAATTGAGGAGATCTTCCCTCCCGTATCATCCTCATCCAGAGAGATTAACACCATTTATATGATCTCTTCAACTACCCAAACCTCGTCAACTGACTTGACCACTCACAGCTTCCGCAATGATGAAGAGATTCTCGAGGCTCCTACTGCTCCTAATGCCTCTCAGGAAACTAACGTGGCCAATATTTCTCCCGTCATCCACATCGACATCTCTGACCCACCTGGTGCCCTTCATATCATTACGTTAGGAGCCTCCCAAAGTGAGCATGAAATTGGAGAATACAAAAAATTGTTCCAAGAATTCATTGATGTCTTTACTTGGTCAGATACCGAAATGCCTGGCCTTTACCCCGCCATTTATACGATCTCCACTGGATACCCTTCGGTCCGGTCGGCCCCTTCCACTGATCCCGTTCACACACATGTTCCACTCTGCTACGTCGATTTCGCTGATGGTGCAAGCCGTTGGTCCCCCAATTTGGCCTCTGCAGCTTGGGTAATATATTCCCCTTCACATGAGTTGATCCACATCGACGGAGTGTGTTTAGGTGTTGCCACCAACAACAAGCTGAATATGATGCCATGACCGGTCTCCTGGCCGCAGCTCTCCAAATGAGCATACATCGCCTTAACGTTTTTCTGGACTCACAACTTCTTGTTTCCCAGCTCAACAATGATTACCAGGTACGCGATCCCTGTCTGTTCAGAAAATTTTTGCGCACTAAACAAATGATTCGACAGTTTGAATCCATTTCATTCACACATGTCCCAAGAAACCTCAATAGTGTCGCAGACCATATGGTCAAAAATGTACTTGATTGGCACACCAATCAAATCATCCCATAAAAAAAAATGCATCCACGTGCATAACATGTGCCTCCACGGGGATATACAAAAAATCAAAATATTGCATCCACGTGCATAACATGTGCCTCCACGGGCATACAAAAAATCAAACATGCCTCCACAGGCGAACAAAAAGACAACAAATGCATCCATGTGCATACACGACTATATACCAACATCAAATATATATATATATATACACATCACCGTATAAGTCAATACATGTCAGAGGTGCCCTCAGCACCCAATATACAAAAAACTACATCAACCGTACAAAAAGGTGCTTCCCCATATGCTCATCAGCATTTGGGGGCAAGTACATATCATCTAGTCATCAAGGTCCCTGGGCTCCTCTAGCGCCTCCTCCGCTGGTTCCGCCGGATCATGCCGAGCCCGGACTCGCCTCTCCGCCGGCCCCGCTGGATCATCCCGTAATCGAATCCTGCCCTCCGTCGGCCTTGCCTGCTCCCGTCGAAGCCTATCCCTCAATTCAGCTGCCATCACTGCCGCTCTCAACAACATCGAACGCCACTCACGAGGCGCCTCGAAACATCGCTCGACGATGTCCCGATCCAGATCTCTCCACCCATCCTCTAAGAATCCTGCTACAATCATACCCAGTGTCTCTCGGACACCATCGACAGCATTGTCTCGAGGGCCAACACCTCGGCCACGAGCCCCAAATCCTCGACCAGGTGGAGGCGGTACCTCTGCGCGAGGGGGGGCAACCACCATCGCCCGTCCCCTGCGAGCCACATAGTCAGCCGGTGGTACAGGACCAATATCTGCACAATGCAAGTAAACCATCATAAACATATCTAACTATCATCATAGCCAATAAATCTACAAACACATGATATAGTAGAGAACAAAACGTACCATCTAAACCCCAGGCCTGTCCCTGGGGTAGCGTCTTCTCAGGATCTCCTCGATAATCCATACCAACGTATGGATAGTCCTCAATCACCAGGGGCATCTGCTCCCACTGCTCATATACCTCCTGCGAGAAGAATCCCCGAACACCACCACCTCCGCGAGGCATCATCTGCCCCCACCGCACCATGCACAGCTCACTAACCAAACCATCACGAATGGGCACCCGTGGTCGCAAAGTCGGTACCCGCTCAAAGAAAAAAGAACACAGAAAGGAGGCATAACAGAACTCTCCCCCCTCCCGGCTGGCCTTGTCCAGATCTCTCCGGACACCAGCTAAGAACATCTTAGCCCATGCGTAATAAGTCCCCCTCAACACCGAATCCACCATCATCGTCTGTCCCCCTGACAAACGATGTGGCGCCGCGGCACCCAGCACCCGTAGCACACATGCCCCAATAGCCCTCATGTCCCACTCTCGCAGAGATCTCAGACTCAGCGCGCTGTTCTGCAAAATAGAACCAGGGACACAGAAAGTCTCTAGGAGATCCTCCATGTCAACACCTGTCGGGATCCTCGGCAGAAGATCCCCCACCTCCCCTAAGCGAGGCAACCCAATAAGAAAATAAACATCTTTGAGGGTGATCTCCAACCTCTTACCTCCAACAACAAAAGCACCCTCTGCAGGTACCCACCAGCGCACCAACTTGTTCAGTAATGGTCTTACTGAACGCATTGGTGGAATCTGAGCGAACTTCAAGAGCCCACTCACCGCCAGGACCTGCTGGACCCCCATATCAGTCCGAATCCTCTCCATCAGATCCTCGTCTATCTCCCGCTCTCGCCATGAAGTCAATGGTCTCCTCAACATCCTGCCAAAAAACAGAAGAAATTTTTAGCACCAGGGCAAAATTTTCAAAAAACACCATCACGGCTTTTCCACCAAAATCCGCGATGATCATCGCGGCTTCCATACAAAAACCCGCGATGATCATCGCGGGTTTTTTCCAGATAGTCGCGATGAACATCGCGACTGTCTCTCCAAAACTCGCGATGAACATCGCGACTTTCAACCTGACAGTCGCGATGGACATCGCAACTGTCAGCTTCAAACCCATGATGTCCATCGCGGAAAAGGAGCCGAAACCCGCGATATTCCACGTTGGAAGGCCAACATGGAATTTCGCGGCCTTCGGGGGCCCGCTGCTAACCAAAAAAGACATAATTGAAAAAGCTAAGGCAAATAGGGTTACCTGAAACTCGCGGAATCGAAAATCAACGGTGAAATCTCCCGGAAATCAAGAAAGACTTCTGACTGCTCTGCCAAACTCGCACGTAACAATGACATGTCATATGGGCCCTACGCCCTATTTATAGAAATTCCACCATTTTTCAAACAACCATTCCGGTGTCATACGACATCCGTTTCTCAAACCGTTGGTACCATTGGAATCAGAATAGCGAGAACTTCATGACAGTTCTTTCCTTTTCCTGTTTTCACCAGGTCCATTTTTTGACCATTTTTTCATGCCCTCGTTGCCTCGATTTACGTGCCACATCGGTCGTCGTCCGTTTTTGACGAGTCTTATATCACCGGATTCAGTTTTCCGCACTCGTGATGACGTTTGAGATCATTTCTCGCTCTCACGCCTAGATTTTTTGGGCATTTTTTCATGCCCCCTCGTCGCCTCGGTTTGCGTGCCACACCGGTCGTCGTCCGTTTTTGACAAGTCTTATATCGCCGGATTCAGTTTTCTGCGCTCGTGATGATGCTTGAGATCATTTCTCTCTCTCACGCCCAGATTTTTTGGGCATTTTTCCCATGCCCCCTCGTCGCCTCGGTTTGCATGCCACATCGTTCGTCGTCCGTTTTTGATGAACCTTATATCGCCGGATCCAATTTTTCGCGCTCGTGATGATGCTTGAGATCATTTCTCGCTCTCACCTCCATATTTTTTGGGCATTTTTCCCATGACCCCTCGTCGCCTCGGTTTGCGTGCCACATTGGCCGTTGCCCCTTTTTGACAATCTTTATGTCACCGGATTCATTTTTCCGCACTCATGATGATGCTTGAGACCTTTTCTCGCTCTCATCAATCCCTTTTTTCGGTATAATTTTATCCCTTTTTCGGGCTGAGCAATCCCTTTTACGAAAATGGCACGTAGGGAGTTTCTGTTAAGCTCTTTTCTGACTCCTAAAACAATGAAAAGATTGCCGAGCAACCTTGCTTCCTTTCATGCTCGCTAAAAGTATTAGAAAGGGCGTCTACCTGGTATAAGTTTACCCCTTTTCCGGACCTTGTAGACTAATTACGAAAAAGGAATACTCTAGTCACATCGGCTAGAAGAGTTCTCCATTTGCATCATTTTATGCTTTTTCGGGCCTTGGAGACTAACTTACGAAAAAGAACACCAATGGAGTTCACTTACCGCTTTCAGACTCTCTAAACATGAAAGCGACCACGAGCAATCACCATCCTGGGCTCGTAAAACCAACAGGACAGTAATCATAACCACTGCAGAGTCTTCTTATCGTTTTCAGACTCCTTAAAAATGAAAGCACCAATGAGCACGAACAGTCCTGGGCTCACAAAATCCACAGGACAGTACCATTTCAGAGCACACTTTTATACCTTCTTGGAGCTCATTAAAACTACGAAGAAGGACCCAATGGTGCTTCTCGGTGCCACAACAGATCACGTCTACTCATATGGCAGCTTCCCCATTTTGGTTGCCTTTGTTCAGAGTATTCTGCAGTATGTCACCCTGAGAACCCCTCGACAGCACCCATCAGCTTGATTCCCCCCCAGAGTCAATACATACCCTTCAGTCCTTAAAAGCAATGATACCCACACCTACAAGTCAGTTCCCCACGCTGCCAGGTCAACCATGTCATCATGCTCTGAACAAAGGAAGTTTGAGTCTCCCCACTATATGACCCCAGTTACTTCCCATCCCCACAAGTATGTCAGTCCTACCATCAGTACTACCACACTTGAGTTCTACACCTCGCGCTCTTATCAAGGAAACATCATTGCCTTGTTAGTTGCTAGTCTCCCTCTGTCGACGACAACCAAATTTATTCCAGAGGATAGACCTAGAGGTCCCTATGTCTTGGACTCATCACCATTTATGATGAGTGCCTACGAATCATTTCGAGAAGAGTCTTCAGTGCCTCTCCAAATGGTTGTTTCTCACATGCTCGACTTCAATACCTTGATCTCATCGTCGAGACTCGCACAGGGTATTGGTCCTTTCAGTTATTAGTCGAAGACCCCGGATACCTCCTGACTCTTCAACATTTGAGAGTCTACATATGGAAACAACCAGTTACATTTTTTCTATAGATATCCGGGTTGCTCATGGCGACAGTATTCAGATGTACCCCAGTTTTATACTCCCTCGAGTATACAGTTACATATACTTCCCAGAGATGGCTCACAGTCATTTGAGTCCCTACAGATGTTGGACACCTTCAGTTTCAGTAGTTCATCAGTTATTCCAGTGTATCAGTTATTGATATCAGTCATGATATGATCATGAGTACATCCCAAAATGATGTCCCCTCTGGACCCTTATGATGTACCAGCAGATTTTTTATGTATTTTCTTAGGTCCCCGTTCTTGGGACTAATTGTTTATATATGGCTTGATACGAGCATGGGTATGCCCGCCTCGTCCATTATCAGAGACTATTCCTCATTCATATTGAGGCCATGTAATATTGTTTTTTTTTTGCAGCTTCCAAGGGCCGCGGATCCAGTCTCCAATCGGTCTCTTCTCCTCCCCAAAACCCTATAAAAAAGACAAAAGAACAATGATGTCTATCGGCCATACGATGAGCTCCTGCCCTCACACATCAGGGGGCAATCTGTTAACACCTAAAAAGTGCTCACTAGCTCATTTCCTTATTCACATGACCCATTTGTCCACTTTTTCCACCATCTGAGCCTCTAAAGCCAACAAAAGGTCACCAAAAGACCTTAATACACCCCTTTTCCCACTCAAAAAGATTATTTTTCCTAAAAAAGGGTCCAAAATTCCCAAAAATATTAAAAAGGGAATAAAAATATTAATTTTATTCAAAAAAGGAAAAAGGAGGGAAAAGTACCTAAACCATGTTGGTCAATACCATTGGTTTCCACAAAACCACAATGGTATTCCCCACCACCAAAACCTATAAAAAGGTGGTAGGGGCTCCAAATTTCACATCCATCCATCTTCCTATCCTCATGCTGCCAAAATCTCCCTTGAGCTTTTGCCCATTCTAGCAATCTTGGAGAAAGGACCCTTTGGAGTTTGGAGTTGCTCACCCTTGGAGCTTCTCAACTATCTTCATCACTCGGAGGTATTATTATTGCAAGCACTTGCTTGCCCCCATTTTCAATACAAAATTATTTCTTATGTTTCTTGTTCTTGTTTTTTAATTCAAAAATGCACATGCTAGTTTAGTTTAGATTTAGATTTAGTTTATTGTTTTTGCTTAATATTGAAACTGCTGCTACTAGTTAGCAGGTGCCCATAGCACTAAGCTTGGTTGCAAAACCAAGCCAACACATGGTCCTTCCCGATCTGTAGTTAAATAGTTATGCTTAGCTTTATTTAGCTTTCGACTGGCATAAGAATTTGGATAGTCGATCCCATCATCGATTTGTTGAGTCAGCAATGCACCGAATACAATACCCGACACATCAATGTGTACATGAAATTTTTTATATCAATTCGGAAAATGTAATATAGAATCTTTGACCAACTTTCATTTAAGTAACTCAAATCATTATGCACATTCTTGTATCCATGTAAACTCTGCATTTATTTTAAGTAGCTCTTCCAACAGGAATGTCATGTCTGAACAATGTCAAATAAATTTTTGATAATATCTTGTGTGTCCTAAATTTATTCTAACTTGCTTGGGTTTTACATGATCTTTTAAGTTGAGGATAACTTTTATCTTTTCTAACTTGACCCTAATTCCTTTTTTGCAGACAACATGGCCAAAGAGTATTCCAATGGGTGTGGCAAAGATGCATTTTTTTATATTTAGGGATAGTTGAATATGTCTGCATCTATCTAACATTAGACAAAGCCACTTAACATGATCTCCTAGCAAAGTGTATATAGTCCAGTTGTCGAAGTAGATAGCCATGGTTTTATATAAATACTCTTGAAAAAATTTAATCACTATTCTAGAGAATATTGTACGTGCGTTCTTTAAAAAAAAGGGCATGACTTTATAGGAAAAAAATCTAAATTCACAAACAAAAGTAGTATTATGCTAGTCTTATTTTGAAAAGGGCACTTGATTATAGCCTTACAATCCATCTATGAAGGAATACTATTCATGGCATGTCAATTCATTGATAATTTCATTGGTGGAAGGTGTGGTAAAGATATATGCCAAAGTTACTCTATTTATTCTTTTAAATTCAACACATATACAAAGTCTTTTAGGGTCATTCTTCTTGGGTTGGACAACCATTGTGATATCCCATTCTGATTGGTCAATTGGGTACATTATTCCTTCTGCTAACATATTTTCTATTTCTTTTTTAACTAGGTATTTATATTTATGGGCTAATTTGTAAGGTCTCTTCTCAATAGGCTTTGCATCAATCATAATGACTATTTTCATTTCTCCCATTTCTTGCACTATGCCTTTTAGATCATTATATTCTATGGAAAAAATATCTCGATACTATTTGAGAAGGTATATTATCTCTATTGTTTTCTACTCTGACCAGTAATATCCTATTCTGGCTAACTTGGGTTTACCATCCATGGAGATGTCAACTTCTTTTGTTTTATTTTTTGTGTCCATCCATTTGGGTGATTTTGATTCATCGATATGGCGTTCTCCTTATTTAAACTCTGTAAAGGATGGGGGAAGTCATTTTATCCTGGATCTCCATCTTATTCCTTAGCTTCAATGGAAAGTTTCATGACCAACTTAACCGAGTAGACTTTGATGGGGTGATTTTTTTTCCATTTGAATATTTTCCCTAGGACGTTGTCATTTTCTAAGTCTAGATAACTAGGGAGGAAAGGCGTTGCTTCTAGTCGCTTGTTACATTATTACAAGTCGAGATTAGTCAATGATCAGGTGTAGTTATGACTTTACAAACTGTACTGATTGGTTGATCTAATGGGTTAATGAAATTCTGAAGTTCATGCACAGCTTCTTTAAGATGATCCTGGGTGGAAGCAAATGAAAAATTCTTGATAAAATTTTCGATAAAGCATTGTCAATTAAATGTGTGTCCCTTTGCTTCTTCAATCTTGTACCATTTTTTAGATAAGTCATATAATGTATTAGGAAACATATGTGTCCAATACCATTCATCATGGTACCCTAGTCTTTTCCATTCTTTCTCACAAGAGTTTATATGATCAATTGGATTTTGTCCTTGTATAAATTTAGGAAATTGAGCTTGTGTTGTCAATTTCTTTCCTCCAAAATGTTCGATGAAGTATGTGGAGATTTCATCCAAGTTTGAAGACGAGACTTATGAGTATTCCACCATCAAGTGGCTTGACCAATAAAAGCTTTGACTAAGCTTTGTACTCGTCCCTATTCTCCCACATTCTTGGAAACTTCATTAACGTGACTAGATGGTGATTCGTGTTCTTTATATCAGAGCAGTGGTAGGTTGGTCGATTCATTTCAAGTCAACACCAAAGTTGGATACTCCCTAAATTTCTTTTCAAATACTTTAGAAATAAATGATATGGAAACATGCATGAACATAAAGTGTTGGGTAATGGCTTCAATTGTCCAACATTCACATGATTTGGCTTCATAATTTTAAATTTTCTAATCATAGAGTTCTTAGATGGAATTCTATCTAACTAACATGGGGGGATCCCATATGAAGTTCCCCATTTTCATTAGTCTTGACTGAGTCTTCATTGTTTTGCGTTACTTGATATAATCGTCTTATATCTACATCATTATCGTCGGTTCATCCCAAGGTTTTCCTTGGGATGGGTATATAGGTACAATAATATTTTCCCCTTATCCTTTTAGTTTTATTATGTCTTTCTCCTAAGGATCAATGAAGGATTTGGCCCTTCCTAAGGATCAATGATTTCAAAATCAACTTGTGTGTAGATACCCATTATTGTGGTATCCACATTTTTCCATACTCCAATCGATTCAATTAAGCCTTGGTTGGCTATCTTGAGGTAGATTCCTGACTCGGTCATTTGTGGTCGTCCCAGTACTTCCCAAGTACTTTTTGTCATTATGTTTGCTTGAGACCCAAAGTCGAGAACGACTTGTGAAATATAATATCCTTCAACTTCAAGGTCGACCAAAGGGTCGATATCAATTTTATCTTTTTGGTTTAGTCAACATAATTTTTTAGTTATCTTATCATTCACTGGATTACTTCTTATCATATACATCAAATCAATTAAATGAGCAACAACATCTTCTTTTGTGAGTTGTAATAATTCATTAAGTGTTTTATTTCTTCTCTCTTATGTATCTTCTTCTGATGCTAATTCTTCAAATATTCTTGAAGAATTATTAAAAATCTCCTTTTTATTGTTAGTATTAGGATAATTATTTTATTTGCTTTAAATTTTGGTGATGTGCAGATTATGACCTTCGATGTTCATGCCCTATCTAGTTATGATATGCATATTTTTAGTTTTGAGAACTTCATGCTTAGGAACACTAGATTAAAAGGTTAACATTTTTCTTATTGATTGTTTTCTCAAGTATTAGTCAATTCCCGCTATCCCACTCGATTAAGGTGTGGGTCTCATCTACAAGGAAACCTGAGTTCAATTCCCCTTAGAGGTGACTTAGTTGGGAGGTGACACCCAAAATCGATCCAAGTTGAAGCTAGTGTGGTCTAGGCCAAGTGAGATCCTCGGGTAATTTTGACAACTTAGATGCCCCCGGGTCACCGTTTCTCAGACCATGGGCCACTCATGCAAGTTAGGGAGATTTGAGAAAACAAAAAAAAAATTATTTACTCAAGTATTATGGGGAAATATTCTAATGAATGATCGCCCACACCACATTCACTATAAAAATTGAGATAAATATTATCCTTCTAGGGACAGTTTGGACTCAAATGTTCTTCACTGAATCATACATAGCATCTAGACTTTCTTCGGCCACCAGGTAAATTACCTTGGTTATTGTTTACCTTCCTCAACCATCGTATCCTCCTTGATGATTGTAGTTTGTGTGTCTATGGACATTGTTTCTATTATCGTTATTTATGTAGTTCTTATTTCTGTAATTTCAACCATTTTGGTCATTCTAGTCTACAGCTTGAGCTTGATAGATCGATTGATAATTTTGCTTCTTTTTCATATTAAAGGCACATTTGGAAGTACTGTGAATTTTTTCTTCACATATCACACACCATTTGGTATTCTTATTCTTCATATTGAACGAGAATTCCTTCGTGGGGTGCACCTGGAATCCTTGGCAAATTTCACAGTAATATGTGGTATGAACGGCTCATATATCTTCATGCAATCAACAATTATCTCTAGTGTGTCATTCTGAAGAGTAATTCATGCAATCAACAATTATCTCTGGTGTGTCATTCTGAAGAGTAATTCATGCAATCAACAATTATCTTTGGTGTGGCATTCGGATGAGTATTTCGTACACCATAGGTCAACATTTATCAAAATGAGTTCTCAAATGGATCTTTACATCATTTCAAGCTTCTCTTCCAATCTTCTGTCGACGGGTGCAACTAGAAATTCATCTTTGAACTCAATATGTAGTCCTTTTTTAAAGCATCCTCGTACATTTTAAATTCATGCAACCTCAATGGTGTTCTATGTTTCTATAGGAGGCTTGTGACAAACCATTGAATAAGAAGGTTTTTCATTTATTTAATACGAAATTTGACTAAGCAGGTATTTAAACCTTTTATCATATTCTCAAACTGTTTCTCCTAGCATTTGCATGATTTCTTTGAGCTTTTTAGCATCTAAGTTCCTACTATCTTGAGTTCGAAAAAATGCGAGAAAATTATGATTTATCTCATTCTTTGTTCTATGATGATTCTCGGTGAAGTTCATATACCAGGTAAAAACTCATTTCCGGAGAGCGCCAGCAAACGATGCCATCTTTCGAGCTTCATCATTGACAGGGTTAACTTCCTAAATGGTCTTTGTTGAATGCATGGGTTCAACACAACATTCAAGCGAGAAGACTACATTGCAAATATAAGCACAAAGATATCAACAACCAGAACAATTATATGAGTCGAATATTCAACTATTTCATTCATGCTTGAAATAGTATATTTATACATCATGTGGATAGGTTGGAGTGATTACACCTGCTCCAACTATTCTTTAGTTAAAACAAGCTAACAGTGATTAATTAGAGGCCCAAATGGTCCTTCCAACATCTCCCACACTCCAAAACTCTTCTTCATCCCGAAGAGAACAAGTATGCAGAAAAAAACCATGACTTGTAATTCTTCAGTATCCATCTTCAATCTGGTAAAATTCGATGAAAGCCTCACCCTTTAATCATCTAGCCAGATTCATCTTCAATGCTTCAAAACTGAGGTCTTTTAGCTCTACTTTCCATACCATCCGCCTTCCACTTTTGAAGTCACAACTTAGGAGCTGCTCTAGAATTCCACATTAAGGGGCTCAATCAATTCAATTGTTCTGATCTCATCATCTTATATTTAAGCTCTTTTATGTGCGATGGCAAGAGGTTTTCTGCTTAAATGCTTTCAATGTCTTCTTGTCCGTGAGGTTTTAAATTGCTTGTAGTTTCATTGGGATTCCTGCAGATGTGCACGATATTGGTCGTGGTCAACTGCTTTGGACCTGATTGACTTGATTCGATGCGACAGACAAGGGTCGACTAGAGACTGACTTGTGTTACAGATAAGGGAGATCACCTACCTTCAAAGAGACTCACATTTCATACCCCCTTGAATTCAAAAATTTAAAGAAGAGTCCATTAACATAGTGACTCGGAAGGGCTAACCAAAAACACATCGATCCAATCTAGTTCTAGTTCTGACTATTTTAAGAGTCCAACGAATTCAACGTTAGACTACATTTTACAAAACAAATACCATCGACCAAAAGTAACATATGCTTCATCAAACATATTAAATAGAATCAACCATGACCATATTAATCATCGACCCAATTTCAACATCAACTAAGCGATAAGAAGGGATCAACCAATTTTCTTTGCAGGTAAAACTTACATAAATATATCGTCAACCAATGTTGAATACAAGGGTCATGGAAAAAGATCACACATACACTACTTGTCTACCCAAATTTTAAAATTGACCTTTTCGGTGTGTAGTCGACACGGCTTGTCGATAGGTAGATGATGATGGTCAACCATAATTACTGGACAATGTAGACTACTTCTGGTTTATAGACAGTCCCTTCTTGCATGAGAACCGAGGGAAATCTGGTCGACTGCATGTTTTGGTCGGCGGTTGTTGTCAACACGACAAACTGCTTGTTGATATTATGGATAGCGACTTAGTCTGCAATGATACCATTAAACCTTCAATGACTGCAACAGTCGAAAATACTCAAAACATGCCATTTCAACCAAGAACTATGAATCACTTTAGGTGGTCGGCCTTCAATTGACATTTGGTGTAAGAGAAACTCGACCAATCAGCCAGTCAGTCAAACGACGTGCCAAAAATTTAATCTCTTCCACAACTAGATTCATCGTCCATATCTATAAACTTGAACACCTTCAAAAATGTGTACAGGTGGTGGAGTTCAAATCTTAAAAAATGTGTACCCATGTGAGAAATCAATGCAACGACCCCTAGCACATCGGTTCTTCGAGCAGTAGCTTCTAACCATGAGCATTCTTTGATCTTTTATTGCAGGTCTTTCATACCAGCATCCTCATGTTATCTTCCAGGTTCAAACCACTTCTCTTTTGCTGTCGATGTCACCCAGCCAAAAGAGAATGGCAACGGCACCATAGTGTTGAATGCACGGGTTCAACACAGCTTTCAAGCAAGAAGACTACATTGCAAATATAAATACAGAGATATAAGCAAGAAGAACAATTATATGAGTCGAATATTCAACTGTTTCATTCATGCTTGAAATAGTATATTTATACATCAAGTGGAGAAGTTGGAGTGGTTACACCCGCTCCAACTTCTCTTTAGTTAACATAAGCTAATGACGACTGATTAGAGGCCCAAAGGTCCCGGCAACAGAATCAATGTTGTAGTATGATGGTTCGCATGGATTGCCAATAGTACAATAAACATATATAAAATATCACATAGCATACAATATACAAGATAACAGAGTAAGTGGGACAGTAGTAACAAGTCTTTATATTAACAGAGTTCAAATATGTACAAAATGGATGTCACAGATCCACAGCTCACCAACCTCACCAACCTATATATATGGTTTACAAGTAGTTTTTAAGTATAACTAACAATTTGGTCTACTAACCGATCAACTAGACCGACCCAACTATGGTCGGTCAGAGGACCTAGTCGGACAGTCGACTAGGCTCCTCCAACAGTCTCACAGATGAACCAATTCCTTTTAGGGTCTTCATCACCCTCATATAGTGGAATATGCACTGAAAGATGATAAGCCATATTGGAAAAAAAATGGTTATTCATTGGAAGGAGATTAGCAATGTTAGGTGTACTTACTTATGTCTGTCGGATCGTGTACCACAATAGTCAAACTTCTTGTAGTTGGGATTCTTTATCAAGTCGATACTTTGATTAACTACATGATTCAACTAATATTATTGTTGGTAGAGGGGTGCTTCCACGTGATCTAAATAGAATAGATGAAAACTATTTATTTTGAACTCAGATGTAAACATGATCCAATTATGATTCAATGGTCTATGAATCATCAGTCGTTCAATGATTCCTCCACATTTGTCTAGTCAATTCCATATACTTCTTTGGCCAAGTCCAATGCCCAATTCATGCTCGACCATCTGTCTTACATTCAGGCCATGGGTCGACAAAATTTCCAATGGGTTTATAGAAATCCTAGTTTTAGGAATTATTATTTGTAGGGATCCCAAGCCCACCTCTACCAAATGCAGTTCTTCGACCGGTATAAGTTCCTCATCCTTTCTTCCCTCTGGTCAACTATTCCTTGATTCAGGTAGGCATTTTGGTTGCTCAACCTTATCAACTAATTTTCTCATAATTCTCTTATTTCGAAGCAACGTTAAAGCATCCTTATACTCTTCCCTTCATTTATGTCATTTCTCCCTTTCAATTTTTTGAATATCAGTTATATACTTCTAGTTTTCCATCTTATTTCTTTGGGTTGTACTTGAGCTTTCACTTAATTCATTCTATTTTTGTTTGTCGACTAGCATCGACTATTCACTCACGTTGCATGGTTGGAAACCCCCCATTTCCAACCCAACTTATTAATGGGAATCAAAGTTGGGTTCAGCAATGATGATCATTTGCTGAGAAAATATTCCCACTCTCTTTAACTAGGAAAATTATCCTAGTCTTTGTGTCAGTTTTCCCAACATGTACTGCAAGGGCCAAGAGGTAGTCCAGGTTCGACTATGTGGGCTTCACATTTTTCAATTAAAAATTTATGTAGGAAAATTTGATTTGTATAGAAGAATCTATCATGAAAATCAGCATATAACCTGGATTTTACGTTGTCTAATGAAGTTCGTTCCTCTATTGCTTTCTCTTCACAAAATTATTCTATTATATTCTCAACCCACTCATACAAGTTTGTTTGGTCGTCGTTGTGAATCTTGTGCATCAATAGTGATTCATTCGGATCTTTCAGTCTAGACATGAACGTTATTGAGGAATTTCTTTATTTCTTGAGGAACGACCTCTATGAATCACTCTTGTGATTCTCTAAAGAATTTTTATCTGGCCTTTGCAATTGTAAACTTGTTTCTTCTAGAATAGTTCTAAATGTAATTAGCAAATTTTCTAATCCACCACTCACGTATTGCCTCCTCACTCACCATTTATATATGAATGTTCATACTATGTCCCGGTTCAGTACTATCGGTACAGAACCAACATTGTAATCTAAAGGATTACATGTGGTTACTAGTAGTGCATTATAAGCATATAAAAATACATGATAACATACATTCACAAAGGAAATAAGGAAGAACCACTGGTCGCACCAACAATAAGTATTATATTATCTCAGAAGGCCATATTGTAAAATGAAGGATAATCATTTCTCTATGTTATCTTCATAACTCAACAACCTACATATATTTATGATATACAATTAGTTAGACATTTACAACTGTTAATTGTTAGATAGTCAACTTAACCAACTCGACTAGACTGAGCCAATCATTGGGTGGGTGATCGGGAGGACCTAACTGACTTCATCGACTAGGCTCCTCCAACACTAGTCATGAGACAAGCAAGTGTTGAAACCAACCTAGACATGCTACTTATGCGCCCAATCTTTTACCGTCACGGGCCTTTTCCAAGGGTTGCATGAGCATTTGTTTTCTCCTGACTCATGTCTACCTTTTGAATAGTATATAGTATAGGAAAAAATTGTCTTTTCTTTTATCTTTTTTTTATTTATCAAAGATGGATGATTTGCTTTCTAAACTTTGTTTCTACTTTGGGACAATTTTTACTTTTAATTTTACAGTTTAGTCTTTTATCTTCTATTTTCATTTTGATCACGAAGTTTTGTTTAAAATTTTATCTTTATTCAAAGGTGACTTGTATTCACATTTTCTCATTGATTACAATTGACTATGCATGTTTTTAGCCTTTGTTACACTATGACAACATCACACACACAAATCATGCATGAAGAATTATGTATGTATTGACCAAATTGTGAGCCAAAAGGAACGATAATTTCAAATATAGATTAGGATAATGCTAAAATGGTTTAAGTGGTTGGGCAATGGTTTTTTGTAGTAGCTAATAATAGTTTACAGATGCATCCTAGCTGAAGAGCAAGTATAATGTGTAGGTGGAACCATTCACACACTAAATTATCTACCCAAAGGAAAGGTGAAGAGTCATAAATCTATGGGGTGAAATTGAAAATGAAAATACTTCAATAACCAAGTGCAACAAATCAATAAATATGTTGGATATTTAAACCTACGAGATTACTATCCTTTGTAAATATTGTATATAAATATAGTTTTGAAGATGAAGAGTCGCACATGGGGCATAGAATAAACAGTGAATGGGTGTATTGTTAAGGCACTCATTGTGTTAGGTCACTGGTCCAAAACTCCGTGGGTAATAGATTAAAAAAAAAAAATATGAAGAGTCAAAAGGGGCATGTACCTTGGGAATATAAATCCCAAAGGTCAACTCCTTCAGTTGTATAAATATACCTTTCTTTCTTAGTAAAATCATTCTTAAGATTATAGTTCTTCCTCAGGCCAGATAGTGGTATTAGAGCTTGGAAATTTTAACTCAATGGCATTTTTAGGTCTGACTTTCCTCAATGTGGCCTTTGTGTTTCCTCATTTCTAGCATATTCCTAACCCTTAGAACTACAAGTTCAGGATTGCCTTCTGAGTGATTATTTATGCACGATTCATCATTGCCATAACCTATAAACCCTAATTTATGTACCATTACTTCTACAAACTATTCTTGCCTATGTTGCGTAAGACCGTGACTTGGGCGAACTTCTCCCCCTCCATCATGCTCCCCCCCCACTGCTTCTCCTCCAACTCATTTTTCCCACAAAATATGGGCATCGTAAACAATGTTAAAATGCATCATATTTTGATACAATGTACATGGATTGAGCATCCACTTCTTCACTACTCCTCCACATCCAAAACTTCTCCTCATTCTTAGAAAACTAGGGCCCAAGTGCCAGAACAATGAACTCCATAACCTCAACGACCTAGTTTTTATCTTGGTCTCTATCTATGTGTGTCCACGTTCATACACATACTCCAAAAATGCACCTGATGTAACAACCACCCCTATTGTCCCATATCTACTCAAGCAACAAGGCTAGAAAGAAATGAGAGGTTTCAATTATCCATGTTATATGACCAATTGATTTTTTTTTCACACAATGAAAATAGCATACTATTAATTAAGTAAATAGTATCAACAGATACATCAATCGAGGAGAAAAGTCCTAAACTCCCCGGCCGAAAATATAGCCAACCAAGTCATCAAAGTTTGACTAAGTCCTCCACAAACCAAACAGAACCAACAAGCATCAGCCCATCCGCTGCAGGCGAAACAATGGGTAGGTAAAACAATAGAACCAAAACATAACCCAGCCCATCCGCCTAAAGCGAAACAATGGGCATAGAGCACGAAGAGTACCCACAATAGTATCAAAGGTATCAAACCCATCCGCCATGACGAAACAATGGGTATCTCGAACCATATAGCAAAAAAAATAAAGCAAACCATATCATATAGATATATCCAGAAACTAACAGATAGTCGAATAGTAATAGCGACCCACATCAGTAGAGAACCAATACAACAGGCGCCAAAAAAGTGAGGGCCATTCACCAACCAACCAGGAGTTGATCAATAAAATGGATCTAGAAACCTGCAAATCAAATGTTAATCATTAACCACTGAAAAAACCAGAGCTAGAAAATGTTTTCCAAACTGCCCGCCGAAACCATCACCACCATAGACTAGTCCTCCCAAAAAATGGATCCCGAAGTAGAAAGGAGAGTGCGTTTGGAAAGGTCGTCGGCCAACTGGTTGGAGGATCTAGGGATGTGGAGGAAAGTATCAACCTCAACCCTGTTGATAAGGGAACGAGTCTCGTTCAGCCACTGTAGGAGCATAAGAACCATGATACGGCCAGAACCATTGGCCCATGAAATAATCGTCTTAGAGTCCCCCCAAATGTGGAGATGATGGCAATTCATGTGAATGGCAAACCGAAGCAGCATCCAAAGAGGCAATAGTTCACTGCGAGTGTTGGTGCCAAGCGACAAGTGCATCCATATTTTGTAATAGTTGTTCGCAGAGATGTATAATACTGCCCCAGCACTGCACAAGGTACCTCCCGATTGGGAAGCACCATCGAAAAAACCACATGGGTAAGTGAGCACAATTGGCAGAGGCACACCGGTAATGGACTTTGGTATGCTTGTACTATCGATGTAAAAGCCTGAAACCCAACCATCACTCGACCCGCCATTTCATCCAGGTGGAAAACGGTATCTTGAAATATTACATTGTTCCTTGTGTTCCAGAGCTCCCAGAAAACAAAAATAGGGAGTGCCTCCCAATCGTGGAAATTAAGTCCCCAACTATGAAAACTCTCCTCCAGTCTGCTAGGATCCCACCGGAACCTTACGCAACATAATCCACTTAATTTCACCCATAATTCAAAAACCACAGAGCAAGATCCGAAGAGATGCATTGCGTTTTCATCATAGGAACCACAAAGATGACAGCGGCCCGGTCCATAGAATCCTCTGCGGCACAGATTGTCCCAGGTAAGTATTGTATTGCTCAAGACCAGCCAAAAAAAAAAATTAATTTTAAAGGTGCCGAGAAATCCCAGATCCTCCTGTACCACCACCTTATATGCACCTGACATCCCGAGATGATATAGTCATAGGACAATTTGGCAGTCGCTACACCCGTTGCAGTGTTCCAAGACCAAACGAGACGATCAGGCATCTTAGATAATGATAACTTCATGTTTTTTAGGCCATCCAAATAACAGTCCCATTCCAAAGCCAAGGGACCCGACAACCCCAAGTTGGCTGCCCGAATCCAGCCAGGGTTCCCCCTGCCATCAGGGTGCCGAGCATAAGCATGGTTCAATGTTAAATAACCCTTGGAACGGAGAAATCCTAATAGAACTGCGGATAGTTGAAAAACATGCGGGTCGTCCATTATGGGATCCTCCCCCATCCTGATTTCCCTTCCATTTCCAGGAATCCATGACAGCCAATCCGATAGGTATTGGAAGGATCCAAGTAGACCACGCCAGATATTAGAAGCACCACCGCATCCAGGTGATCCACACCGAAACCAGCTCACCACCGAGCTTTGCTTCAAATATTTAGCCTCAATGACCAAACTCCATAAAGAGCCCGAGGTAATGGCATGCCACAAGCTTTTAGTTTTGAGTGCTAGATTAAAGTTCCCCAGATCTTTAATAGCCCATCCCCCCAAGTGTCTTAGCTGTGACAGGAGTCTCCAATTTTCTAGATGGATCCTTTATGTCGAGCCATCCCCAAACCAAAGGAAATAAAATATGCGTTTATGAATGTTCTGGAGGATGAACTGTGGAATTTTGCTGAGAGACATCCAATAGACGGCTAGGTTCTGTAAAACCGATTTGATTAATGTAAGCCGACCTCCCATAGTGAGCCAATGCCAGCACCAATGGCTGATACTTTTGTCGAAACGATTTAATAACCAGTCACAAATGTGATAGTTGGTCGGCTTCAAGAAATATCCAAGGTAAGTGGTGCCATCTGATAGTTCCTGGAAATTGAATGGGATGAAATTACTGACCATGGATTTAATCGCCAAATCCACATTATTTTCCAAGAACCATGATTTATCGGCGCTAATAAGCATCCCAGAGGCTTTGCAGAATAGGTCCAATATATTCTTGTATGTCCACCATTCAATAATTGATCCGGGACCAAAGAGCATTACATCATCAACAAATAATGTGTGGGTGATGGAAATATGTTCAGACATTTTGATACCCATAGTATGTCCATCTCCTTTTGCCTTGATGATAAGCCGACTGAGACCTTCAATAGTCAGCAAAAATAGTAATGGAGATAATGGGCATCCCTGGCGAAGGCCACGGGAGCTCTTGAAGAACCCAGAGGGTAATCCATTGATAATTACCGCAAAATTTACAGAGGTGATGCATGCCATAATCCACTTGACCACTGCCCATGGAAGTCCAATTTGTACCAGAGCTAGGCGAATAAATGTCCAATCCACCCGATCTTATGCTTTAACCAAATCCAGTTTGAGATAGAGGGAACTGAGTTGTTTCATCTTAATCATGTGGAATACCTCTTGTGCAACTCCAACCACATCCAAGATCTGACGGTCCTCCAGGAAGCCATACTGTTCCATAGAAATGTATCTAATGTATCTAGATAGCCCAGGCTTGATACGGCTAGCAATAATCTTAGATATGACTTTGTAAATGAGATTGCATAAGGATATGGGCCGGAAATCTCCAAAATATTCAGGGTGGGATTTCTTGGGAATAAGGGCAATGAATGTAGAGTTTAAAGCACCAGTGACTAGTCCCTTGCAGCAAGACTCCTCAACGGTCTCCCATAAGTCAGGACCCATAATATCAAAGAACACAATAAAAAGTTCAACCATCCATCCATCCAGACCAGGGCACTTATCTTTAGAAAAACCTTTTAAGACAGCTTCGATATCAAGAAGGAAAATTCTCTAAAAATTTCCTCTCCCTCCTCATCAGAAAATACTCGCAGATATTCCCGGATGAATTTGAATTGCTCGATCATAGGAATGTTCTTTGGTTCATGGTAAATATCCTGGAAATGTCTCCAAGCCTCAGCATGTAAACTGTCCAGTGTGGATATGCGCCTACCATTATGATCATTAATATCCCAAATGGTGATCTGGATACGTCGATCATCCACAAATTTATGGAAGAATTTAGTATTTTAGTCCCCCGCCTTGATCCACAAAGCCCGACTCTTAAGTCTCCAAGACTCCTCCTTAAAGCGGAGAATTTTATGCTTGCGACCTTCCAACTCCACAAGTGAAGTCTGCTGATCGATATTAAGAGAACCTCTTGCCCTATTTCCCAATAATATGGCCAGCTCCCCTTCGGTCTGAACGAGTTCCAGGTCCATTTCCACCTCTCTCGACTTAGTCCATTTTGTAATACAAAATCTTAAGCTGCGAAGTTTGGCAACTAAAATATCCATAGCAGATACTTCCCCGGAGGTGTCGATGTTGGACCAATGATCTATCACCACTTGTTTGAAAGCCTAATATTGAAGCCATGTGGCATTGAACTTAAAGGGGTAATTCTGGTGGCAGTGGGAAAATCTCACTTGTAAGAAGATGGGAAAATGATCACTGATTTTTGTGTTGTGCACCCAGGACCGGAAATTTGAAAATTTTTCCAGTAGCTTCTCTGCAACAAAAAAACGATCCAAGCGTTTGGAAATGAGTGCATCATCAACCCGGCCATTTGACCAGGTGGGCGAAAGGGGGGATGGTTCAATATCCACCAATTGTTGAGTGTCAAATAAATCCATGAAATAAGCACCCAGAGAGTCCAATCTGGCACGTCTCCCCCAGATCTCAGAGGCCCCCCAGGTAAAATTGAGGTCACCAACGAGTATCAAATTATCAAGAGCAAGAAGATGTTCAGAACGAACTGAATTCCAGAATGTCTCCCGATTCTGGTATGGACAGTAGCAATTGAGCAAATTGATGGTCTCTAGAAACCCCTTCAATTGCCCTGTTAACAAAATCCCAACAGAAACACTGAAATTTTGTAAGTCTAGAACCATAGGGTTCCAGGCGGCCAGTAACCCGCCTGATAGTCCAATGGCGTCAACCGCACACACCATCCAGAAAGGTTTTATTTTGGTGAAAAATGTCCACGCCGACTCAGCACAGACCATAGTTTCTTGAAGGAAAATAATATCAGGATTAGAGATGTGAAGAACACATTTGAGCGATAGCATTTTAGGGAGGCCCCCCACTCCATGGATGTTGAGGGAAAATATGTTCATCGGCGCCCTCGTGCAAGGGCTTTAATGCATCTAAGAGCCCCATAATCACGAGAAGTAGAAACTCCCGTATTGACAGCAGGAGAAGAAGGTATCTTGTCTCCCCCCATAGTGCCCCCCTTCAAGTCGCCCTTAATTTTCCTCGCACTGCGAGTCTTCAGAGGCGAAAGGTCACAAGCCAAACCCCCAAATCTGGCACCTTTAGTGGCCAAAGTAGGGTTTGCCAGGGTATTGGTCTTCGTCGGCTCATCAGAGACATTGTCACCCACCACCCGGTTCTTAAAAAAGGTAGGAATAGGGTCCTTCTTGACCATATACGCGAAGGATGGGATAAGGAGGGTATGTGGAATAACTGTAGTAGTTTCTTCAGACATTTGTTCAGGGGGCGAAGATGGAGGAAAGGAACAGTCCCGAGGGGTGGAGGGAAGCGAAGGATCCGAAGAAACGAGGACAGTATCAGATAGGGAGGGATCTGACCTCGGAGATATCTAGTCCACCAGCGAGGGGGCAACGAGGGTGGGGCAAATTGTAAGACCCACAGGAAAATCCACAACCGGATCAACATTAAGGGAGGACTCAATTGAAACAGACTGTGACGAAAGAACAATACGCACATCTTTATTAAAATTCAAATCTCTAATGAAAGATTTTTCCATATCATTAAGGGATTGATAAAAAATGGGATCATAGTGCTCGAGCTTACCCATAGTGTCAAGTTCATCTATACTCGGGGGAGGAAGGCGGTAGGAGTAGCCATCCAAATCACCCATGGCATCAACTTCAAAATCGCTGCTATCACCGGATGACCATAACGGGTCCTCCATAAGTCGATCAGGTCGTACCGAGGTCTTGCAGTGACGCCAAAGGTGTCCAACCTCCTTGCAGCGGGAGCAGCGAAAAGGAATGCCCCAGTAGTCAATGACTTGAGTATAGTCTCTGCCCCTCCAATCAATATGAAGAATGTCAATGAGACCCATAGAGATATCCACCTCCACAAGGAGTCGGCTAGTGTGCTTTTCAATGCCATCCAAGAGCTCCAACTCTAGGTGCAAAAACCATCCAAGTCTATTCCCAATAGCCTCAAAAGCTCCATGGTTCCACATGGTTAATGGGAGGCCAGGCAGAAGCACCCACAGATGACGAAATCAAATGGTCACTCTGTCTGGATCAAAATCCGTATGCCAACGCTGCAACATCAGGTTTCCCACCCCTTTCAACCATAGCTTACCTAAGATGAGTGTGGCATGCTCCGGCTTTTGAAACTTGAACCCAAACCAGCCCTGAGCAAGAATGGATATCTTGGGCACATAGTTTAATTCAGGTCCCCAGGTATCAGTAACCCAACCAACAATGTCCTTCTGATTCATGGCCAGGTAGGAGAAACGGACCACGAGGGCGGTCATATTGAACTCAACGATCTCCTCCAATCCCACCTCCTGACCCATGGAGAGCCAGTGTTCACCAGGACGGCACCGATACCGCTCGAGTCTTCGTTGTGTGCATCTACGACCAGGATCGTCAGATGAGGAATTTCCCCCACCCGCCACTGACCTAGTTTGTGATAGCCAGCCATTTCGACCACTAGAACGCCCATCAGAAGCCGTTGGCACCTGTCCCTTCTTTGCGATGTGTCCCACAACAGATGGGGGGTTGTCGTCTCCCGCCACAAGTGGACGTTTTCCCTTCAGCATGTCTCGATACACCTCATTCGGCACCAGCATCCCGTTCTCCTCAAGCCAAATGTCCGTCTCGGACGGAGACGTGGCATTTTGAGTCAGCCCAGATGGCCCCTCCATATCTCAATCGGAAAGGAAAAAGACTAGTAGCATCAAGCTAAAAACCGCTCGTTCCTGGAAACCCCAGAACCCCAGGACCGCTAAAGAGTATCGAAAAAACAAACCACCTCAGTCACCAAAAACCAAGGGAACGACAACCACCAAGACGGAAACTTTGGTCTCAGAAAAAGGCCAACACCTGAGCACCACAGCGTATACCCCAGCAAATCTTATATGGAATCGATAATAATCCCCAGGCTAATTCCATCCCATTCCAACAAAACAACAAACAACAAACGCCCAAAAAAGAGTGGACCACCGCGTTGACTGTCGAAGTGTATAAAATGAATAGAGAGACATCATATGCTAGAACAGGTAAGATTCCAAGAAGGTTTTTTTTTTTTAATCTTTTAACCAGAAAAAAAAAATCATGAAGACCCCATAAAAGTCCATATTCTAAGGGAAAGACAAGTTGTATCTTACTTCCGGCAGCGAAAATAACGACCAGACTGACACCTGGGGGATTACAGGGTTAACCTGCCAATAACATCCAAACAACAAATGAAACAGTTAACGGTGCCGGTCCAAAAACATCCAACCACTATCAGGAGTTACGGGTATCAGACCGAAGGAGATGCATCCAGTTCTATTCCTGAAAAAACCAAACCCTAAAAATGTTCGTCGCTCGCCTCGCCTCGCCTCCTAGTTTTTTCAACTCTCCGCTTTGCAATATCCACGCAAGATTTTTCTATGTATGACCAATTGATATAATTCTATAGTTCAAGAATGGGATTGGTTCAATCATGTCAAATTGACTTGGGTTGATGAAAACATCTCATAATTTGATTTACTTTGTTTTTTACTCTTAAGTGTTGAAGAAATTTTGTTTATTTCTAGAGTTCTTTGGCTATATATTAATTTACATGAAAGATGTATTACTGAATGTGGCAAGTGTAGGAAGATTTATAACTTATTAATTGAAGATGCACTTGAACTTGAGGATCATATAGTGTGTATCCATGATGGGATTAAAGGTAGTTGTTGCAATTATGAGATCTACAATGAACAAAATATTACAACCTGCTTTAATGTACCTTCAAGAAGTTCTAACCTAGGATCTTAGGTGGAGATGATTTGGAATGTAATCCATAGTATGTGCAATTGAAGACTCGAGGATACTACCACCAATAAAATGACATATATACAATGATGGATGTGTCATTAGATTCATGAAAATTTGGTTGTGTTTTGTGATGCACAACACTCCTTTCCATAAACATGTTGATATGCCACAATCCTCCACAATAGCTTTGTTGCTTAAGTAATATTGCTTATGAATATTGTACAGTGTTTAATCACCAAATTTTTTTGAGTCTTTTGAGGGTTTGTTAAATATTTGGTAATGTAATACCCCTAGTTTTGACTTGGAATGTATTTATCCAAAATTATGTAAATGATGTAAATATGCTAGTGTGAATTCCTAGTGCAGAGCTTAAGGCCAAAGCCCGACTAGTGAATGGATAGGCATGTATGATGTATATATTGTATTTGGACTATTTGGTTGGATTTTATGTTTATTTAGAATATATGTAAATATTATGTGCATAAGTAATAAAATGGTCCAAGACTGGTTGTGTAAAGAGCACCAAAGGGGCTATGATTCTACCGAAGGGGAAGAGGAAAGGGGGTCTATGGGAAACTAAATCCTTGCTGCCAAGTGTCAACATTAGAACACACCTAAATTATGCCATGTTCCTTGAATAAGCCAATTATCTCCTTTTTTGACCATTTTCCAATCATTAATGCATGTGTGTGGTTGGTGGGAAAAGTCACTCTTTGTCCTAGGTCTGTCAGATAGTTTTCCTAGGCCTATCGTTTACCTTATACTTTTTATCCCTTGTTAAGTTTCTTATCTTCCTAAATTTGGCCTGCTTTGATTTCATTTCAAAATATATTTTTGCATTTACAAATATATTGGTTTAAAAACATAAGCTCTTATAGATTAATTAAAGTCTTTTCATATTTGCAAAGTTAGGATTTAATAATATTTTGTCTATGTTTAACATAAGCTGGAAGCGCATTTTCATTATTCAAATGCATGCATGCTGCTAGCTTGCCGAAGCTAAGTTGTGTGCAGGGTTATTTAAATAATAATGAAGCTGTTAAAGGCCATGCATTTGTTCCTCCTCACATCCGAGAAGCTATTTGGTGTAGTAATACAAACTATGCTACTGAGAAAGGGAAAGAATTCAAAGACCCTAGAGTATTGTCAGATGTTGGAGATGTTCCAATTCAAGAAATGCGGGATTGTGGAATTGGCAAGATAAAAGACAATGTTGAGAACAATTCAATGGATGATACAAATACGGTAGAGGGATGATACAAATACAAATACAGATTGTCACAACTGTAAATCAATTCAAGTTGATCCAGTGGCAGCATCTTTGGATTCTACCTGTTGCTTCGTGTTGCAAACTGGCACATCACTTTTCATTTGGCATAGTAATTCTACAACAATCGGGCAGCAAAAATCAGTTGTAAGATTAGCAAAGTTCTTAAAAACTGGCATTAGTTTAAAAGTTGTTAAGGAAGGGATAGATTCAGCAACATTTTGGAATGTATTAGGCGAGAAGAAAAGCTATGTGAGCCAGAGGGGAACCCAAGAATTTGGAGGAGATCCTCACTTGTATGCTTGTGCTTTCGAGAAAAGAATGGATAATATGACTAGAGTTGAAGCCGAAAAGGTAGCTTATGTACCTGGAGGACTGGAAGCAATTATATTCGCAGCTGATGGAGAACAGAGGAAAAGTATTTATCAAAACATAGTATTTTGCATGCATATTTTCCTGTATTTTCCTGTTTTAGTCACTGTCTTTGGGAACGTATTACGAGGAGATGGAAGTGAATATTTGAAAACAAAAAGAGGTTTTTGTCAAGCACGGGCTAATTCACAAAATACTCCTTCATTTTTTCAACAGGTATAATGGTTTGGAAGATTCGAAGAGACCTTTACAGCCTATTTTTACAGGTTTAAACAGAAAATTATTTCCTGTTTTGGTCATTATCTTTGAGTGCGCTTTCCTAACAGTTGGAGGAGAATTTGTAAAAACAACGAGAGTTTTTTGTTAATAATGGACTTATATACAAAATCCTCTCTCCGTTTTTACACAGCTATCACATTTTAGGAAATATAGATGGTTCTTTAAGACCATTGTTCTTAGAATTTCGCCCAATTATTTCATAAATTTTGGTCAAAAAGTCCAAATTCAATTTGGCTGGAGTATTGTTAGGGATAGATGATGACTCTTCCTCAAAGAGCTCATCAACACTCATCCATGAGTGTAAGTGGCATTTCATTCAAGTGTTTTAGTCATAGTAGAAATGTAACTCTATTAAATAGGGACATGGGTCATTTTCTTGTTTTGATTAGCCAAACTTGGCAGAAACACATTAGACTAGATCCAAAAAATTGTTGAAGAGGTTAGCTTTTCTATCTTCTATATATTTCATTGTAAAATCATTGTAAAGGAGTGGGGGTATCCAGCCTAAGACACAGATGGGAGTCGATATGCTTGGAGCTTGTGCAGTCATGCAATGCTTATTTTTGTAAGAGCTTCTTTGTCTTTTGAATGACTTAATATATCTATATGGAGCTAGGCTTTTAAACTTATATTGTGTAATATTCTCTAGTTCAATTTGAACTCTTGTTACATTGATGTTTATGTAGATGTTTTCTATATGGATATTGTGTATATAAGTGAATATTAATGCCAACTAATATCTGAAATGTTATTTCAAATGCTAGTACCTTTTATACATGGATGCAATTATAAACTGTTTGTTTGTTGATTGTATTCATATGATTTGAAACCTATCTCCTAAACTTTAATTTATATTGTCATTTATCCTGCAGAATTTTGTCATTACACTTGTATCTTCTGATGTTTTCAGATTATTGCATCTCTGTATATTGTCTTTACCTTATTTGATTTTTACATTGTTATCCAAAAACCCAAAAAAACTATCTTTAAATGTTGAGGTGCCTGAACACTGCTACCTTGTAGTCTAGATAGCAGACTTTAGGGAAAACATCTTTTGGCGACCATACTGGGGAGGAAGCACACAAGTTCTTCCTTGGTTCAATATTGACAACGATTAGATCCAGTCTTTGATGGTGAAGGGTTGGTTACTCGCTCTAGACTACAATTTTTTCACCGGCAACTTCACGAAGGAAGGATCTATTGGCGACTCCACCGGTTCAAAATGTCAAAATCCATGGAAGCCATTGTGGCTACAAGATTTGCACCTTTCAATTTTTCAGCTGTTCCAGATTTTCCAAATAATGTGCCTACTATGGATGAATGGGGAGACTCCCTTCCAAGATTTAGAGGAGATGGTCATGACCATCCGGCATAACACTTGATTGAGTTTCATCAATACATGGGCCAACTCGATATTCATCATGAGGATGTATTATTGAAAATGTTTATGTATTCTTTGGAAGGAAACGCCAGACAATGGTACCGATCTCTTCCTATATTTAGCATTTCATCAATAAAAGATTTCCATGCTACCTTTTATGTTTATTGCAAGAAGATTTATTCTGATGATCTCCTTTTAGAGGACTGTTGTGAGCAATTTAAGATCAAGAAATCTCTTAGTAATAATGATCAGCATAGCCTTACTGATGAAATTCATGAAGAAATATCTCATTGTGAAGCCCAATCCTCTATTGAAGAAAACATTGAAAATCATATTGTTTACGAAGGTTTGCAGAACAATCTTAAAGATGGTATTGATGACAGTCGAGTTAAAGATGCTCTTGATTCTATTTTAAAAGATGATTCATTGTCCTATGTAGATTCTGCTAAATTTGTTTTACAGCAGTCATATGTTAAAATTAATGACCATAATACTTTGGATGCATTTGGCATAAATTCAGATGTTTCTTATAATGATGATTATAATACAGAAGCTATTCCAAGTTTGTTTGAAGATCAGATTGATGCTGTTAATTCTCAGAAAACTTCATCTTTGTCATTAGAATTTTATCAGTTTGCTCCAATTTTGGATGAATATGATGATTTTTTTGAAAAGAAAGATCCGGATATGTCTGATATGGCAGAATTCAATCAGCAGGTTCATGAAGACTTTCAGTCCGTTATCATTGAACAAATAGAGCCAATGTATGACATTTACCCATCTGATGGAAACATGAAAGAGGATGATCATATTGTTTATTCTCAAAATGACATTGTTATTGATATTGTTGAAGGAACTTGTGATCACATTCAGGATAAATTTGATGCCTTTTATTTTCAATGCCTGGAAAATCTTCATTCTCTATTTTCAGCAGAAAAAATTAAATATCATTTTATAAGTGGAGCAGAGCAACAATGTATTTTTTTGTATCAACTGGAAATACAGCATAAATGGGAAGACCCAATGGCCATTTACATGAACTCGGGGTTTTCAAAAGGTTTCAGCCTTTTAGAAATTGAAATCAAAGTAGAATATACTTTACAAATTAAATTTATGCTTCAAATGAGAAATTCTTCTTTGATTTCTATCTATCTGCAAGAGGTTGTTACAATGGGATGGATGCTATCATGGCTTCACTGGAAGTGTGATTACACTTGATTGGGTTGTTTCTACCGATTAGAAGTAGGAGTAAGCAGGAAAATAATCTCGCCATATGAGCATGTAGATTCTTTCTAGTATGTTGGTTTGCAGCAGTATTTTGTTATTTCAGAGGTGTGTGCTCAAGAGCTTGAAAAAGTTACAGAGATTTGGTAAATGACTCCATAGCCCAATGGATCAGCAGTTGAAAGCAAATAAGGCACTTGGTCTACAGTTATTGGCAAATCACAGGGAAATGCCATCCCCCAGTTGGAGCCAGTGTTTGTCCTAGGTCTGTCAAATAGTTTTCCTAGGCCTATTGTTTACCTTAGACTTTTTATCCCTTGTTAAGTTTCTTATCTTCCTAAATTTGGGCTGCTTTGATTTCATTTCAAAATATTTTTTTGCATTTACAAATATATTGGTTTAAAAACATAAGCTCTTATAGATTAATTAAAGTCTTTTCATATTTGCAAAGTTAGGATTTAATAATATTTTGCCTATGTTTAACATAAGCTGGAAGCGCATTTTCATTATTCAAATGCATGCATGCTGCCAGCTTGCCAAAGTTAAGTTGTGTGCGGGGTTATTTAAAAAATAATGAAGCTGTTAAAGGCCATGCATTTGTTCCTCCTCACATCCGAGAAGCTATTTGGTGTAGTAATACAAACTATGCTACTGAGAAAGGGAAAGAATTCAAAGACCCTAGAGTATTGTCAGATGTTGGAGATGTTCCAATTCAAGAAATGCGGGATTGTGGAATTGGCAAGATAAAAGACAATGTTGAGAACAATTACATGGATGATACAAATACGGTAGATGGATGATACAAATACAAATACAGATCGTCACAACTGTAAATCAATTCAAGTTGATCCAGTGGTAGCATCTTTGGATTCTACCTGTTGCTTCGTGCTGCAAACTGGCACATCACTTTTCATTTGGCGTGGTAATTCTACAACAATCGGGAAACAAAAATCAATTGTAAGATTAGCAGAGTTCTTAAAACCTGGCATTAGTTTAAAATCTATTAAGGAAGGGATGGAGTCAACAACATTTTGGAATGTATTAGGCGAGAAGCAAAGCTATGTGAGCCAGAGGGGAACCCAAGAATTTGCAGGAGATCCTCACTTGTATGCTTGTGCATTCGAGAAAAGAATGGAGAATATGACCAGAGTTGAAGCCGAAAAGGTATCTTATGTACCTGGAGGACTGGAAGCAATTACATTCACAGCTGATGGAGAACAGAGGAAAAGTATTTATCAAAACAGAGTATTTTGCATGCATATTTTCCTGTATTTTCTTGTTTTAGTCACTGTCTTTGGGAACGTATTACGAGGATATGGAAGCAAATATTTGAAAAAAAAAGAGGTTTTTGTCAAGAACGGGATAATTCACAAAAACCTCCTTCAGTTTTTCAACAGGTATAATGCTTTGGAAGATTCGAAGAGACCTTTACAGCCTAGTTTTACAGGTTTAAACAGAAAATTATTTCTTGTTTTGGTCATTATCTTTGAGCGCCCTTTTCGAACAGCTGGAGAAGAATTTGTAAAACCCACGAGAGGTTTTTGTCAATAATGGACTTATATACAAAATCCTCTCTCATGTTTTACACAGCTATCACATTTTAGGAAATATAGATGGTTCTTTAAGACCATTGTTCTCAGAATTTCGCCCAATTATTTCATAAATTTTGGTCAAAAAGTCCAAATTCAATTTGGCTGGAGTATTTTTAGGGATAGATGATGACTCTTCCTCAAAGAGCTCATCAACACTCATCCATGAGTGTAAGTGGCATTTCATTCAAGTGTTTTAGTCATAGTAGAAATGTAACTCTATTAAATAGGGACATGGGTCATTTTCTTGTTTTGATTAGCCAAACTTGGCAGAAACACATTAGACTAGATCCAAAAAATTGTTGAAGAGGTTAGCTTTGCTATCTTCTATATATTTCATTGTAAAATCATTGTAAAGGAGTGGGGGTATCCAGCCTGAGACACAGATGGGAGTCGATATGCTTGGAGCTTGTGCAGTCATGCAATGCTTATTTTTGTAAGAGCTTCTTTGTCTTTTGAATGACTTAATATATCTATATGGAGCTAGGATTTTAAACTTATATTGTGTGATATTCTCTAGTTCAGTTTGAACTCTTGTTACATTGATGTTTATGTAGATGTTTTCTATATGGATATTGTGTATACAAGTGAATATTAATGCCAACTGATATCTGAAATGTTATTTCAAATGCCAGTACCTTTTATACATGGATGCAATTATAAACTGTTTGTTTGTTGATTGTATTCTTATGATTTGAAACCTATCCCCTAAAATTTAATTTATACTGTCATTTATCCTGCAGAATTTTGTCCTTACACTTATATCTTCTGATGTTTTCAGATTATTGCATCTCTGTATATTTTCTTTACCTTATTTTATTTTTACATTATTATCCAAAACCCCCAAAAAAACTATCTTTAAATGTTGAGGTGCCTGAACACTACTACCTTGTAGTCTAGATAGCAGACTTTAGGGAAAACAATCACCTCATGTAGTTATTGAAGCATGGGAATGACTACACTTTTGTGACAGTTTTTTCATGACAGAATTCAGTCTGCAGCTGCCAAGAGCCCTTTCTTCTACTGTCATAAGTTATGTCAGTTTTCTTTTCACCATTTTCTCATATCTCTTGGATTCAACCCTCGTTTTATCTCATTATTTCATGTGTATCTACATTAGGCAGAGCTCTCCATTGTTGTCCATGAACTTACTATGTTGTTTTGAACCCAGAAATTCGAATTTGGAGACCATGCTACATATTTGGAAGGGAAAATTGATGGTTGTAGGTGAGCATAGAGGTTGGGAAAGCTAGGAACCCTTACCCATCTAATTTTGTTGCTTGTAGGTGCTTGAGAATCCATGAATTGAGGCTACAAGTGGTTCTATAGCAACCAATATCATATTGGACTTCTTCTATGCACACGCTAGAAGCACCTAGCAAGATGGATTTCCCAAGAGAACCTTGGATCGGTGAAGGGGATGTCTGAGCTAGAAGGGTGTTGTGTGGGGCAAGTATTGTGGAAGCCAAGGCTGTGAGGACTAAGTAAGACCCCTGTAGAGATATGTATAAGCATAGAGAGAAGAATGGGTTGTGGTATCAAAGAGAGAAGCTTGTAGGTGTTTCCTTAACCTTGGTGGCCTCATAGCCCAGCTTGGGGGTGGCCTCCTAGCATAAAGAGTATATGATGGACGGAGTGCCTATTTTTGGGTGGAAAATCGCTCTTACACAGCCAGTTGCTTGGATCTACGTTGGATAAAGATAAGTATTCCCATGCATTTGAATCTGAAATGTTTTTATTTTATGCCTGTAATGTTTATGCTTGTATTTGCATGCTAGATGTGTGTGGATAGATTTTAAATTCCGATGTGTGTGTTTATTTAAGTTTCTACACACACTTTATTTGTTGAAAATCGTATTATGGTTTTGGGGCGAAATTTCAGAGCCCGAATTTAGCTAGCGTCCCCTCCCAATGGTCAGATTGGGTGAGGGGGACGTTACAGGTAAGAAGAGGTTTGGGAATAATGGGTTTTTGTTTTTTGCATTGTATTGTAATCTAGTTGCAGAGAATTATACCTACAAAATTGTATCACAATAACTCTTGTAGATATTATACCGTAAAGATTGCTTTATAACTTCCTTGTTACATAATACGTTGTATTGCAAATTTTATTCTAGGAAGTATATTGTAGATTACTTTTTGAAGGTGCATTCATTAGTTTCCATTGTTGGAGTTGTGATCAGTGGAAAATACAACTACCTAGAGTGGTCAAGGAAGATCAAGCATACCCTCATTTTCAATGACCTATGGGATGACATTTGTGAAGGAAATATTTTTGATGAAAAGGATGGTGTGAAACTGATTTCACCTAAACAAACTACAACAGATAAAGAGCTTGACATATGAAAGATCATACAAAAGAAGGCATATGCACTAATTGTTGGAATAGTAAGTGAAGAGGTGAGTCATATTAAATTTTCTAAGACTTCATATCATGCTTTGAAGAAGTTATTGTTGAATCTCTTCTACCTATATTTGAAGGATAATGATCCCATGGATGCAGCATCTGATATCATAGAAATCAAGTATGACATTGATGTTGTTGATGTGAAGATAGACCTTGCTCTAACCACATTCATCAAGGTCCTCCACCCCACATACTCACACTATCTTGAATCACTTCAATCTAGTGGCAACTTGAAATACCTCATTTTTAACACTCTAGTGGAGGGTATCGCAGAAAGAGAGAAAGACTTTGGAAACAAGACAACTCATCCCACTAGATAGACCTTGTACCTTGCCCAAAATGGGCAAAATCGAACAAATGATTCTTCTAAAGGAGAAAACAGTAAGAGAGGACATGTGTTACACCAAAATCTCATCGTCATGGGTTATGTATCCTCTATTTTCCTTAATTCCTAAAGCACTTGGTCCAAATGATTGAAAGGAGAAATTTGTGTTTCTCCTTCTACTTTTTGTTGTCACCTTGACGCATCTTTCTCATTGGAAAGGTGCATCAGGCCCTTGGTGACACACTCTGCACATTGACAGAGCGCGTCGGTGATGCTTGTTTCCTTTTCACAAGGTGGGTCATCCCTCATAGATGCGATTTTCCTATGTGCAAGGTGCAGCGTTGTTAGTTTAAAAGGAGAAATATAAGCTTCGAGGGGCTTCTAGAATCCACGGTTATGTGGGGGCTTATCCCTATGAACTAGGAAAGGTGGCATTTGGTTCCCTTATCTTTTGGGATGATCCCTTGAACTTCTCCCACAAATACTCAGCCTCTCCTATCCCTTTAGGCCTATCAATACAAACCCCCTCTCCATGGATAAGAGGAGGAATATAGAGCACTTAAATACTGGTGAAATTCTACTAGAATTGCTTCCCTTTCATCCATCAAGAGGAAAAAGCTTGGATCTTTGAGGCTAGGATCATTCAGAAGGTGTTACGACATCAAATATCGGTTGTAACTTCTATCTATGTACTTTTTGTAATTACATTAATACAGATTATTTCCATAAACATCTTATTATTGTAAGGTTTTTAGGATTGGCTTCTTTGACTGCTAATCTAGATTGATTTATGTTTATATGCTATCACTACTTGCTTGTTTCCATCTGTCTTATGTTGTTTTGCAGCTGAATATCTGAATATAAAAATCCACATCAAGCAAGGAGATAGGAATTGCATTCATAAGGTGAGTTATCTCTTTACATCCTTTGCAATTTCATCAATCTAGGAAAGTAATTTGCAGTGTGTACTTCTTTTGTTCTAGATCCGAACCATTCGGAATAGGGAGATCAGTTTGTGTCTACACTTCCATATTGTCCGCAAACAAAATTGGAAACCATATTGGGGAGAGGTAGCCCATAGTTTTTTATTTGTTTGTAATATTTGGTTTCTTGGTTTCCTTCCAATAAACCTTTTAATTTCCTTCTTTTCATTGGTTCTGTTTATCAGAGAGCTTCTGGGTGATCCAGACTCTAATTGGGACTGCTAGCTTGGCCATTTATATTTTTGTTGTTGAGATTTTTTATTTTTTCAAACTTGGATCTCGCCCGACGCACCTGGGAAGTTTTGCGCCTGCGTCATTGTACCTTTGACTCACTTTAAATCTAAGCAGCCTGCGTCACAGATGCCTTTTTCCTGTCTACAAATGTGTCACTGACGCACTTCCCATGTGTGCAGAGCCCGTCACTGAGCTTCCAACGCTCTGGTGTACACTTGCAGGTCGCAACGCCCTTCAAAACTTAGTGCATAGGTTTGAAAAATATCACAAATTGATTTTGGCTTGGTTTGTTGAGGTCTGTGTTTCTTCCTTTACACCCACAGTACCCCTCAGACCCAATGTGTTGTATCCTTGGTCTATTTTTGGAATTTGGAGTTTGATTTGATTCCTAGATAGTCAAACGGGTGTTTCTCCAGTCGTGGGAAATTTCAATCCCTCGCCCGTACATTCAGTCTTGTGACTCCCTCTCAGTTTATCTGATTTGTTGACTTTGATTCCTAAGCCTCCAAGAGTTAATTTGTTGTGAATTTTGCAAAATTTAGTGTGGTTATGTGTGTTGTGTTAAGATTTTGGGTGATCAATTTCTTGAGAACTTCCAAATGTTTAAAGATTGCAATAGTAACTAGTCTCTTATTATCTAAATTAAGATTAAATGAGTGGCATAAGTCTCATATTTTTTCAGTACATTCGTTTTGGAAATCAAAAAAATTATTTACTATCTTCATTTCAAGTAGATTACTTGAAATTGTCGTGAGGATTATGTCATGCTTTCCATAGTTGTTTAAGAAACTTCGAAAAAGATATAAAAAAAAATTGTCAATACTTATGTTTTCTTGGTTTTGAAAGGTTCATCTTTATTTCCTTGAAACTTTTAAGTGTATTTAGGCCTTCTCGAAGCATTGGAAAACTTAGTGAAAGCTCTTATATTTTTTTATTTTATCTCCACTTCTTTTGGTTCTTGTTTTTCGAATTAGAGTTATTGCAATCGAAAGTGAAGTGAATCTTTTCATTTTGCTCATAGGTTTGCTTAGTTGCAAAGAAAAAATTAAAAAAATAATATTGTGACTTGGTGTGTTGTTTTTGTTTTGTTGGATTTTATGAAAGAGTATTTGTATTCTTTTGGTTAATTTGAAGAAAGAAAAGTTAAAAGAGGAACTTTGTTCATTTGTTTTTTGAAAAGGAAAACTTATCCTTGCCTTAATTAATTTTCATTGAAAATAAAAACAAAGACTTGCATTTCATATAGATTAACTTGCATCTTCTTTACTTTACAAGTCTACACTTCATGCATTCACCTAACTGCACAAGATAAAACAAGCTATAGCCTAGGTTAAAATTGTATAGAAACTTGTGTGCTAGGTTAGAGACGTGTTCCGACGTCTTAAAACGTAGAAGCTATTGTTATCTTCCTGCATTGCATCCCGAGGTATTGTAGTTCTTCCATGTACCAGTCGGTATATCAAACGACCTTTCACGTACCTTCGGCTATATAGAAAGGTACTTCACGTACTCGACAGTATATCGGAAGGCTTCTGTCATACGGTTGTGCATTAGACAACACTACTACGGATTGGAGCTCCCACGTACTTGAGTATATCGGAAGACCCCATTAGGATTCCTGAAACCATCCGAGTTAAACATTGGTTGTCTTGGCATGGAAATACACCGAGAATAGCACTCGGGGAGCTACTACGCACGTACTTCCAGGTAGTCGGTTTATATGGTTAGGGGTACGGTCCCAATCCTCCCTGGTTAGTGCTCTGAAATATTGGGGTGATTATAATTGTTGGACCATGTAGTATATCACGAGTTGCAATTCCTTGATAATCCCATGAGGTTCCAAAATTTTGAATCCCACCCATCACATAAGTTTTCTTGTGGCTTTAGCTTGAGTAGGTCTTGAAGTGTGTTTTTCGTTTTTAGAAGACTTTTAGGAGAATCTTTATATCAGTAGCCCTGGATGAGCAATGCTTAAGGAGATCCCGTAGAATATTAAATTTTATACCTGAATATCCCCTTAATCAGGAGGAGAACTCAGGAGCAAGCATGGATCAACCCACAACATCTGAATCACACGAAGAAGCAACTTCTATCTTTGAATCAAGAGTGAACTACTCTCCTCCTGCCAATCCACCTATCACTGATCTCACGGGACCTTTGTTGGTGGAACAACGTCCTTTGCATGACACATATTTTCATCAATTGCTTGAAGGTAACCCCGGAGCCACCGATTGGATTTTCAGTCGACCCCGGGACGACTCGATAACGACCACTTTCAGTCCAACTGCATCATTTTGGGAGACCTCTTTATGTCATCATGTTTCCGATTTTGGTTCACTTCCAATGCTGGAAACTCCAGAACGTTGATTTCCTCCCCGATAGATTCCTAACGACGTATTTCTCGCACCATTTTATGAGACTATCGAACATTTATGTACATTTGGTGACCATATTAAGCACCAGATTTTTCCTCTGAGACCTGATTCGGAAGTACCAATCCCTGAACAACATTCCCCTATACATTCTTTGTCTTTTTCTTCACCAGGAATATCTACACCCATTATGACCACCTATGAACCATGCCAATCTTCTTTCCAGTCTAGTACACCTCAAGTTTATCTGATCGAGTCTACACCTTACTTGACCCCAACAACTGGAGGGAAACCTTCAGCTACTATTAACTTCATAACTGGAACACCACCTCCACCTCAAAATTTAAGCGGAGGCTATCCTTTAGTTAGTAGAAAAAATATGAGTATGGGTCAACCTATATTTAGTGGTCAACATATGCTTATTGGGCATACTCCAATAGGTGTAAAATCTTCAACTGGGGGGAAACCCCTAGTTAGTGGACAAAATCTAACTAGGGGGCACCATCCAGTGAGGGGAAAAAATGTGAGTGGAGGATATACTTCACACATAAACAACAATATGGTTGGCATTTCACTCCTATCCATGGGAAAACTTACGTGGGCGCATCAAATGGGGGGACCATCCACTTGGACCCAACCCCCATCGGGGCATACATACTCGGGTAATCACAACATTGTTATAGGTCAAAACTACCCAGGGAATATTTTTCCTGGATTACCCTATCCCATCAATATGAACACCACATGGGGGCATCATAATGTTCCACCGACTGGACCTCCAGCTGGTGGACCACCCCCCCCCCCCACCACCACCCCGACCACTTGTCCCACCTCCTCCCCCACCACCAGTCCCACCTCCACCTCCACCACCCGGAGGACCCCCATAATCCGAAGGAGGACCTCCACACTCCGGAGGAGGACCCCCTTCAGGTACACCTCCTAATCTAGGAGGACCACCTCCATATGGACAACACTCTATGGGAGGAACTTACGATCATTCGATCCATGATCCTACCAGTACGCAGATTCCTTATCAATATTACTAGTATCCACAGCCAAACCGATAGTTACCATTTATGGCTACGTTAGATATGTCACGTTTGACCAATGATCCCATCCAACATGGTATAAACTGGCCAACTATTCCTGTGAAGTTACCAGCATACATACCTAAATTTGACAGCAAACCCAGTGAGGACCCTAAGAACCACATAATGACATACCATTTGTGGTGCTCCTCTAATTCCTTAATGGATGATTCTATCCATTTGAGGCTTTTTCAATGAACCCTTACCGGTACTGCCTCAAATTGGTACATCAAATTTCCACCACACTCTTTTGCCGATTTTAGATCTTTAGCTATGGCTTTTTGACTCATTTTCAACTACTAATCCGCTATGAAACCGGCATGGATATTTCGACATCCCTACAACAATCAACCTCCACCCATATTTATGATCATATTCATGAGTGGTGAAGGAGACGTCGCCTCATTAAAGCTCCCATTCTGAATCAACTACTCGTTGATTGGTTCACGAAGTCATTATTACCCATCATAGCTAAAGACGTTGCTATGGGAGGGGTCGTTGCGGAAGAAAAATCCATCTTGCATGATCAGTACCTAGACTTAGTCTATGCTCAATCTGGCACATTATATGGCATTATTCCTAATGCCCCACGCCCTACAAACAACCCAACAAAACCCCCTTTGGGATCACACGCCAATGGAATCATTGGTTTCGTTCATTCCCATCCTGCTACCCAATTAGGTGGATCACAGAACCACCTTAGTTTGAATCCATCCTCATCACAGGCTAGCAACAAAACCAATCGCCCACCCAGACCTGCTTCCACTGCTGAGGTGAATTCAGTTCAATAGGATTCACCTCAAAAATACAGTGGTAAAAAGAAGAACAAAGGAAAATTCAGGAAGTCTTCTAACCAGCAGGAACCCAAAAATAATCCTGATGACACAAAACAAAAACGGAAGGTTAAATATCCTTGTTTACTGTGTGGTGATGATCACTTCACGAAAGAATGTCCACATCGTGAAGAAGTGCAAAATTTTCTCAAGGGAAACCCCACACCTACAATATTAACAGACCCCTTCCTCACACAACAACATCAAATGGTTGCACAACCACCACCACCTTCTCAAGGAGAACCCTCCAAAATCACTCATGTCCTTATGATGCACAGCTAAACGGTCAACTTATCTACCCGATCACGTACATATGTCTCTATTCCTGACAAGGAATCTAACGGAGGTAATACTGAAAAATCCTCCACATCTACATCCAATGTTCTTGCACCTCAAGGTCCTCTGACCATAGAGAAACCTCTATCAGAAGCAATATTGCGTCCACCAAAGAGAACAATTCAAAAATCCTTTTCAACCCTAACGCACGGGCCGCTCAAAACTACAACATTGTAGAATATATAACCCAAGCCCCGTGTGCTATGTCAAAGCTGGAAGTATTATAAAATTGTCCCAATCAGCGTAATACTTTGCTATCTTCTATCTGAGCAGTATATCTTGATTCCTCCAACACCATTATGTTCAAATTAGAGTATTTCAAGACGAGGCTTTCCCACCAATTAGCATTTCAATCATTACCAATGTTTATGGGAAAAGTATCCATCGTATTGCTCTAGACAAAGGAGCCTCTACTTCAGTTATGTTGATATCTTGCTGGAGAGCCATCGGATCTCCCGATTTGAATTGTTCCCCCACTACATTAAATTCATTTGACAGACATGGATTTCAACCCCATGGGCTGTTACAATTCGTATCCATAGAGTTGGGAGGTAAGATTGTTTCCATTAACGTGGAGGTAGTCGTAACTCCATTGGGTTATAATTTGTTACTAGGTCGAAATTGGTTTTATGCCATGACCGTGGTCGCATCATCTGTCTTTCTTATCGTACAATTTCCCCACCATGGGAAAATTGTCACTATCGACCAATTATATTTTTGTACACCAAACACCACTACTCATCATGCGGATAATGTCCCTCTTTTGGGCCACTCTTCGCAAATATATGAGAGTGTGGGGGTAGGACTCCTTAACGACTCATCCCTGATGGGAGTCTTTCCAATACCTGATCCCCCATCACATGTTGCCACGGTGAACATGATCTCATCTATGATCTCATCCTCTTCCAAATCCACTGACCAATGGATCGTGCATGATCTTAATCATATGGATTTAATTGGAGTTGTGATGCCTCTCAGCCCTACTGAAGCCACTTCTGAGGCCATCCACTCAGCACTTGATTCATTGGATGCTCACTCTTCAATGGAATCTAACCCAAGTTCTCTACCCACTGAGCAGAACTCATCCCTACCATCATCTGATTTTCTACTCCATACCTTTCACTCTGATGAATTGATCATGGAGATTATGAGCTTGGATGAGCCTCTATCGGAAGACCTTCATCATCGATCGTCCTTCCTTCTGCCTCTAGACATGGTAGAGAATGCCATTCATACAATTGTTTCACCAGATGTCCTTCCTTACCCTCAATCTCCTATCCTCACCCAGGATATGGTAACCAAGGGGAATTTGGAAAACATCACACCTACCATTACTTTAGACATCTCGGTAAAACCAGGAATCATGGAACATATTCACATAGGCCACACCAGTTCTCCTGACGAACTCACAAATTGTACGGCCTTGTTTAAACAGTTCCGTGACATATTTGCATGGATATACGAGGAAATGCATGGGATTCTATTGTTATGCATGAAATCCAAACATATCCCGACGCAAAACCTATCAGGCAAAAACATCGTACAATTCACCCTAGGAAGACTGTGGCTATCAAAGCAGAGATTGAAAATATGTTGAAAGTTGGGTTCATTTATCCTGTTCCCTTAACAGATTGGGTCTCTAATGTCATCCTGGTTACGAACAAACAGGGAACCATCAGTGTTTGTGTTGATGACAGGGATCTGAATAAGGCTTGTCCTAAGGAAAATTACCCTACCCCGTTTATCTACCGAATTATCGACAATTGTGTCATAAGTGTCATCTTTTCATTTATGGATGGCTTTTCTGGCTATAATCAGATTTAGATCCACCCAGCCGATCAACATAAAACTGCTTTCATCTTCCCATGGGGTACATTCACATATCTCGAACTCCCATATGGCCTTAAAAATGTTGGTGCCACATTCCAACAAGCCATGTCGTATGCCTTTCATGACATAAAGGATTTTTTGGAACCTTATCTCAATGATCTGCCTGCTCATTCAAATCGTCGTGACTTCCACATCGATCATATGACGGTTTTGTTTCTCATATGTCGACGGTACAATATCAGTCTAGATTCCCATAAGTGCATATTTGGTGTGGAGTCCGGACGCCTCCTTGGCTTCATCATTTCCAAATATGGGATCTGCATTGATCCCCTCAAGGTGGAGGCCATCGTTTCCCTACCCCCACAAATGGATATTACGGAACTTCAAAGTTTGCAAGGGAAGGAAAAATACCTGCATCGTTTCGTGTATAATTTTGCAGAGAAAACACAGGGTTATATGCGATTGTTAAAGAAGGACATCCTATTTATTTGGGATGACTACACCCAAAAGGCCTTTGACAATATCAAACATGCAATTACTCATGCACCCGTGTTACAACCACCAGATTACATCCTTTATCTTGTTGCCTCTACTTCGACTATCCCTATGGTTTTAGTACAGGAAGATAGCAACGCGCGGGAAGATGTGATATACTACCTTAGTAAGGGTCTCATTGACTCTAAAACACATTATTCGTATGTAGAGAAGTTAGCTCTGGCAGCGGTCACTACTATTTAGAAGTTTTGTCACTATATCCTACTCCACAATACTACCATTATTGCCGACTCTAACCCTATGTACCACGTTCTCACGCGTCAGGTATTAGGGGGGAAATATTCATGATGGATCGTGATTCTCCAAGAATTCGATCTTCAGTTTGAAATGGATAAATCCAAAAAGTCCTTGGTATTTGTGGAGCTCATTTATGATCTTCCCCATACTGATCAAGAATCTGATCCCATTGACTCTCTCCCCGATGAGACCTTGTTTCTGATTAGTACCTCTGACCCCTGGTATGGAGATATCACATTATATCTCTAAACCCAACGCGTCGGTCCTCACTTATATCGTAACGAACTCTGTCGTATCTATCACCACGCAAAATATTACCTAATCATTGGTGATACACTATACCGTAATGGCATTGATTCTATTCTCCGACGTTGTTTAACTCACGAAGAGGTCGAGCATGTCCTAAATGATTGCCACTCGGGGGCATGTGGCGGTCATCTTTCTGGGATGGCTACAGCCCAGAAAATATTACGCGTTGGATACTACTGGCCATCCATTTTCAAATATTGTATAGAAGCGGTCAAGAAGTGTCCTCCTTGCCATCTTTTTCATCATAAAAATCGCTCGCACCAAGCCCCATTACATTCAGTTATCGTTGTTGGCCCCTTTGCAAAATGGGGCATCGATTTCATGCATTGTAAGCCTAACTCGGCCGAGGGGCATGGTTATATCATTGTCGCAGTAGACTACTTTAACAAATGGGTCGAGGCTATGCCTACATACAAGGAAGATAGTGAAACTGCCGCACTCTTTATGTTCAATCACATCATTGCTAGATTCGAAGTCCCTCAAGCCATCGTCACTGATCATGGATCACATTTCCAAAACAATATGGTGGATGAACTAAGCATCAAGTTGTGTTTTCAGCATGAAAACTCAACCCCCTACTATCCTCAATCAAATGGACAAGTAGAGGTTGTTGATGTATTTGTAACTTCGGAGGTTATTCACTTGTATATTACATTTGTACTTTATTGTATCCCCAACGGAGATGTATTATTCCTCCGGTTGGAAGTGTCGTCATTTGTATTTGCAAGTGTCGCAAGTTACCTTGTAAGTGTCGTAACTTATATTTGATGGGTTATTAGACCACCTGTGTGGGGTCGGCCCTGTATGTGTCATGTGGATGGGTTATTAGGATTCCTTAGGAATTTGGCCCAGTTAGGGTTAAAGGCAGGTCAAGTCATTGTAGAAATAGAGAGTGTGTGTCTCTCATTCTATTCATTCACTCACTCATCCAACTCGCATAGTTGAGAGAGAGGAGTGCGCACAAGTGGAGGAGGAGTAGCTGATGGAGTCATCTATCTTTTGGGGATTGATCTTTGTGATCTTGGTATTGGGGCATATTCTATCTCTGAGGAAGTTGTGGGGTTTTTCACCTTCTTGGTTTTCCCCAGTGAAATGCTTTGTGTCCATTGTCTCTTGTGATTGTTATGGTGTGTTTGTGATTCTCTTAGTGATCCTAGATAATATTGAATGAAATTATCGAAAAATTAACATGGTATCAGAGCGGTACTAAGAAGAAGACACTGTGCAGCTGCAGAAGATAGGGATTCTTAATTTTTGGGTTTCTCTCCAGAATTCATCAAAGGAAAGAGGCTATATTGACTCTCCAAGCAAGGGCGCATCTTTCTGTCGACACAGAATTCAATTCTGAGCATTTTCAGTTTTTGGCCTGTCACTACTACGGGAAATTAGGGTTTCAGAGTAAGTTGGAATTTTTGAAATCTGAGACCACGGCTGGATGATCCTCAGGAAAATTTAAATTTAGAGACTAAGATCGAACTTTTTGGTTGGGCATAACCCCGGGCTCTATCAAACCCTAGTTCGGGATTTTGATCAGAAAAGTGGGAAATTAGGGTTTCTGCAAAAGTTGGAATTTTCGGAATCTGAGACCATGGCTGGATGCTCCTCAGAAAAATGAAAGTTTAGAGACCAAGATCGAACTTTTTAGCTAGGTAGAACCCCGGGCACTATCAAACCCTAATTCAGGATTTTGACCAGAAAACCAGAAACTGCAGATCCGAAAGTTTCAAAGTCAATTTTTGTGAAAATCCTCACAGCAGATCTAAGATTTGATGTATACCTCACAATGAAAGAATTTAGGAATAAGATTAAGAGTGAATAATGCAGTAAGAGAGCAACAGAATAATACAGTAGAACTCGGATAGAAGCAAAATAACTTCACACACACTAATTCATTAATCGCAAGTGGACAAATAAATCAAAAGATCACTGGAGTGTCATCAGAGCACAACTAGAAGTCTACATCATCATCGGTGGAGTTATCAATGTTCAAGTAACTGTCAACCATCAGTCAAACTGAGTCTAACTGAGTGTGGTAGGTGTAACTGAGTGTAACTGGCACTAACTGAATGAAGGAGGCTCAATGGAGGGCGCATGAGGAGATAGCTAGAGTCAGAATGGGCAGTTCAGTCTCACTGGAGGTCTATCGGAGTGATACAGTCAGTTGAGAGTCAGTCTAGCCTTAAATCAAGGAAAGAACTGATGATAACTCAACTAACTGAAGTACAACTGAATGGTAGGTAAGAGAGGGCGAGTGGCTTCCTTAAATCAAGGAGGAAGGATGCACTAAGCTCTAGGAGGGCTAAAACTGATCTGAGAGAAGCTCCCGGGGGCTAGCTAACTGAGGCTAGGTGCTGGGACTAATGATTGGGATGCATGCATGCAGAATGCATGCATAACTGAAAATGCAAATAATGAAAATGCTGGTAGGACTAGGGTGGAGTATAGGAATATCCTAACAATTTTGAGGGGTCAAATTTTGCAAATTTCAAAATTGAAGTATACCAACTTGATGAGCTCGGCAAGGCGCATCTTTCCATCCAATCAGAAGTTTGAAATTCAAAATTTGAATTTTTAGGGTTTCTCTGGCAAACCCTATTCCAACTCCAGATCTAGTTTCAACAAATCAAGTGGTAAGACCTAAATATTTTCTTTCCATTTGAGTTTCTCATTAAGATGTCTCATCACACCAAGCTTGAGGATAAGCTTGAAGGGGCTGATAACTTTCGAGCATGGAAGTATAGTATTGGGTTAATCCTAGAAAAGAATGAATTGGACACCTACATAAGAGAAGAGGTTCCAATTCCAGAGGGAGATGAGTCTAAGGCCTTACACAAGAAGAACTTGGTCAAGGCCAAGAGAATCATTGTTGATTCTATCAAAGACCATCTCATACACCATGTGTCTTCCCTAAAGACACCTAAGGAGATTTTTGACTCCTTGACCAAGTTGTTTGAAGGAAAGAATATAAATCGGAAGATGACAATGCAGAACCAATTGAAAGGGGTAAAGATCCATAATGGAGAGACCATCCAATCCTACTTTACTAAGGTCTCTCAAATCAAAGAACAACTTGAAGCTGTGGAGGAAGTATTGGAGAATGGAGAAATAGTCATGACCACATTGAATGGCCTACCTAGGTCATGGGACTCCTTCATCCAAGGTATTTGTGTAAGAAAGAAATTGATCTCCTTTAGTAGACTGTGGGAGGAATGTTCACAAGAAGAAGCTAGGCTTGTGGCCCGAGAAGAAAATAATGGAAATGAATATCAAGCTCTCACAACACACACCAAGAAAAGTAAGTTCAAGAGGGATCAATCTTATCACAAGAGATCTTCACACCACCATCAAAGAGAGAAGAAATATCTGAGATGCTTCACTTGTAATGAGAAGGGACACTTTGCCTCAGAATGTCCCAAGACCAAAAGGAGCTCCAACAACAACCAAAAGAAGAGCAACAAGAAGAGATATCATGCTCATGTTGTTTAGGATGATGAACCTCCCAGGAAGAAGACTAAGGTAGAAAGTGAAGACTCTTCAAGTGACGAAGAGTATGTTCTAATCTCTGCTCTCACAGGTACTATTACACACAGGTGTAATGATTGGATTATTGATACCGTGGCTTCCAAACATATGGCGGGATTTAAAGAATCTCTTATGGACCTATCTGAACATGAGTCACCTCATAAGGTGAAACTTGGGGATGACTATCAATACCCTAAAAGGAATTGGTGAAGCCTCCTACAAGATAGACTCTGGGAAGTCTTTAAAGATGCAAGATGTTCTATATGTACCTGGACTCAAGAATAATATTCTCTCCATATCATATTTGGATGCAAAGGGGATGAGAGTTGCATTTGTGGATGGCCAAGTACTTATGTGGCCAAAAGGTAAGACCATCGATGATGCAGTAGTGATTGGAGAGCAAGAGGGAGGATTGTACAAATTGAAGGGACAACCTGAACATGCCATGGTACATGAATCCATGGAGCCAAGTGAACTTTGGCATAGAAGGATTGCACATGTGCAATATAGAGCACTACCAATTGCAAGCAAAGTAGTAGAATTTCTTCCTGAAATCCAGTCAAAGCATGAAGGTGTTTACAAAGGATGTGAAAAAGGAAAGAACACAAAGAAGGCATTTCCAAGCAGTGAAAGCAAGGCAAAAGGAATCTTGGAGATTATCCACTACGATTTATGCAGTCTGATGTCATCTAGTTCTCTGAGTGGGTATGTATATTATGTTTCTTTCATTGATGATTTCTCTAGGAAGACTTGGGTTTATTTCTTGAAGAATAAAGATGAAGTGTTTGATAATTTCAAGGAATTCAAAGCCTTGATAGAAAATCAAACTGATAAGAATATTAAGACCTTTAGATTCGACAATGGCGGAGAGTTCACTTTAGGAGACTTCAAGAAGTTATGTAGTGATTCAGGGATTAAGAGGGAGTTAACCACTTCTTACAATCCACAACAAAATGCGGTTGCAGAAAGGAAGAATAGAACAATCATGGAAGCATCATAGGAAATGCTTCATGACCAAGATCTACCCATGCACCTATGGGCAGAAGTAGCAAGGACAGTTGTATATGTGCGAAATAGAACACCTCGCAAGATACTTGACAACAAGACACCAGAAGAAGTTTTCTCTAGTAAGAAACCAGAAGTTAGCCATCTCAGGATATTTGGCTGTCTAGTATATACACATGTTCCAAAAGAAAAGAGGACAAAGTTATATCCTTCAGGAAAGAAGGGTATATTTGTGGGTTACAGTGAAAGCTCGAAGGCATACAGAATCTACTTTCCAGGGTTCAAGAAGATTGACATTAGCAGGGATGTGACTTTTGATGAAGACTCAACATACATAAAATCAAGGAAGACACCTATTGAAGACAATGAAGAACCAAGAGTACCCAGAATACAAGACACTACTATGAACGAAGCAATTCTAGAAGTGCATCGTGAAATAGAAGATCCACAAGAACCTGTAGATCCATGGGTCGTGAGAAGAACTCTCACAAGAGGAAACCGGCATGGGATAGAGAGCTTATCCAAGATGTAGAAAGGTATGGTATTCCAGAGGAAGAACACAGAGAAAGAAAAAGGACTAGGTCACACACCAGCTATGTGACATAATGAACAAAGAACCTTCCAGTTATGAAGAACCAACAGAAAAGAAAGAATGGAAGGATGCCATGGTCGAGGAATATCATTCCATCATGAAGAATGATGTTTGGGTTGTTGTCCCAAGACCATAGGGGAAGTCTATTGTGACTTCCAAGTGGTCTACAAGATCAAGCATGTTGTAGATGGAAGCATAGAGAAATACAAGGCAAGGTTTGTGGCTCATGGCTTCTCCTAAAAAGAGGGGATAGATTATGAAGAGACTTTTGCACCTGTAGCCAAATACACTTCCATCAAAACAGTACTTTCTCTGGATGCAATAATGAAGTGGCAAATACACCAGATGGATGTCAAGACAACTTTCTTGAATGGTGTAGTCGAAGAGGAAGTGTATGTGGAGCAGCCACTCAGTTTTGAGACACATGACATGGATTCATATGTGTGCAAGTTAAAGAAAGCCTTGTATGGCTTGAAGCAAGCACCCAGGACATGGTACGGCAGGATAGACAGTTTCTTGTCCAATTTGGGATTTACCAAGAGTAAAGCAGATTCCACCCTTTACTACAAGGTTGAGGAAGGAAATCTAGTGATACTCCTATTGTATGTGGATGACCTGTTTGTGACAGGTGAGGATAGGTTGATTATCGACATGAAGAGGAAGCTTGTTGCCAAGTTCGAGATGAAGGACTTGGGTATGATGCATTACTTTCGAGGTATGGAGGTGTGGCAGAGTATAGATGGAATCTTCCTTGGACAAGGGAAGTATGCAGTAGAGATCCTGAAGTGGTTCGGGATGATGGACTGCAAGGCCATGGCCACACCTATGGCATCGAACCTGAAGCTATTGAGTGATGCTTCATCAGAGTCGGTTGATGCCACAGTGTATCGTCATATGATTCAGTCCTTGATGTACCTGATGAACACGAGACCAGATATTTTCTTTGTGGTGAACACCTTGAGCCAGTTCCTGACGGATCCTAGACATGTTCACCTAATTGTTGTAAAGCATATTCTGAGGTACCTGAAGGGTACGACTGATTATGGGCTCAAGTATGATGCGAATCAAAATTTTAACTTAGAGGGTTATGTTGATTCAGATTGGGTAGGTAGTGCTGCAAATAGGAAGAGCACTTCGGGGTGCTGCTTCAGTATGGGATCAAGTGTGATCTCTTGGTTTAGCAGGAAGAAATCCTGCATAGCACTGAGTACAGTCGAAGCAGAGTATGTCGCAGCTTGTTCGGCTAGCTATGAGGTAGTATGGCTAAGGAAGCTACTGTCTGATTTGTTTGATCTCCAGTTGGATACTACCTGTATCTTCTGTGACAACTAGAGTTGTGTGAAGTTGTCTGAGAACCCGGTGTTCCATGAAAGGTCGAAGCACATCGAGATCAAATATCACTATATCAAGGATATGGTGCAGAGAGGAGCAGTGAAGCTCCAGTATGTTGCGACGGATGAGCATATTGCAGATGTGTTGACCAAACCACTAGCCAGAGTGAAGTTCGATTACTTCAGAGAGAGGCTTGGTGTTCTTCAGATACAAAATACTTCAAGGAGGAAGTGATGGGACACATTTGCAAGAGCCATTCCAAGCATGGTGGTAGGAGGATCCTTCCCATGGCCGTGGATGTAAGAGCTGTGTGATGAGTATCAGGACAATACTCCAGATGATGTGCATCAGGATGATGTACTATATGATGATGATCAGGATGATCATGTGATGGTGATGTGAATCAGGATGATGTACTATATGATGATGATCAGGATGATCATGTGATGATGATGTGCATCAGGATGATGTACTGTATGATGATGATCAATATGATCATGAGCATCACGATGATTCTCCGTGCGAGGATGATCATGTTGATCATGAGTATCAGGATGATACTCTGTGGCCATGGACAGGTTGTGCAATAAGCATATAATATTTCCCTGGGAGATTTGCATATGTTCTTGCGAGGTTTTTCCTATGGCATATAATATATCCCTAGGAGATCTAGAAAATTCTCTTTCGAGGTTTTGCTTGGAGGGACATATAATATTACCCTGGGATATTTGCAGATACTCTTGCGAGGTTTTTCCTATGGCATATAATAGTTCCCTGGGAGATCTGGAAAATGCTCTTTCAAGGTTTTGTCCGTGGCATGTAATAGTTTCCTGGGAGATCCGATAGGTTGAGCAGTAAGCTCATAATCCGTCCTAGGATGCTCTTTCGAGGTTTCTCCATACCACATGTAATCAGTCTTGGAGATCCGATATGTTGTTTTAGGCATGTCAAAGTCCTGGGATGCTCTTTAGAGATCTTGTTGGTCATGCTAGGCACATAAACGTTCCTGGAATTCTCTTTTAAGGTTTTGTGGTGGTCACATGTAATATTTCCCTGGGAGATCCGATAGGTTGAGCAGTAAGCTCGTAATCAGTCCTGGGATGCTCTTTCGAGGTTTTGTTGATGCACGTAATCAGCCCTGAGGATTCCATAGGATGGCCAGCTCGCAGAGATGATGAAGACCTACAGGAGGCTAGGCCTACATCCATCATGAAAAAGGGTTGGATATGTAGAAATTCCTATGACGAGAATAATTGAGAGATATCATAGTGATCGAGATGATGAGTACAGCAGCAGTGACGATGATGCTCCGTGATCCAGTGAGGATGATCCAGCTCCATAATTGAATACTTGTGCGTATGTGTATTGATGACCTGTTTCAAGAGAATACCTTCCTAGTTAAGAGGGAGTGTTGATGTATTTGTAACTTAGGAATTTATTCACTTGTATATTACATTTGTACTTTATTATATCCCCAATGGACATGTATTATTCCTTTGGTTGGAAGTGTCATCATTTGTATTTGCAAGTGTCGCAAGTTACCTTGTAAGTGTCATAAATTACATTTGATGGTTTATTAGACCTCCTGTGTGGGGTTGGCCCTATATGTGTCATGTGGATGGGTTATTAGGCTTCCTTAGGAAGTCGGACCAGTTAGGGTTAAAGGCAGGTCAAGTCATTGTATAAATAGAGAGTGTGTGTCTCTCATTCTATTCATTCACTCACTCATCCAACTCACATAGTTGAGAGAGAGGAGTGCGCACAAGTGGAGGAGGAGTAGATACTAGAGTTATCTATCTTTTGGGGATTGATCTTTGTGATCTTTGTGTTGGGTCTTATTCTATCTCTTAGGAAGTTGCAGGTTTTTTCACCTTCTTGGCTTTCCCCGGTGAAATGCTTTGTGTCCATTGTCTCTTGTGATTGTTATGCTGTGCTTGTTATTCTCTTAGTGATCCTAGATAATATTGAATGAAATTGTCGAAAAATTAACAGAGGCCATTAACAAGGTCTTGAAAACCATGATTCAGTGCATGGTGGGTACACACAGGTCAAATTGGCATGTGATGATTTTTTCATCCCTTTGGGCATACAATACTTCCATCAAAGCCGCTAATGGTTTCACACCTTTCCAATTGGTGTATGGACTAGAGGCAATATTTCCTATTGACTACGAGATTCTGACTTTGACACTAGCTGTTGAAATTTTACCGAACACAACTACTGAGGAAGAATGATTCTTATACTTAGAAAAACTCGACGAAACCCGCCGTGATGCAGCTCTAGCTAACGAAGCGCATAAGAAATGCATCAAGGCCTAGTACGATAAATATGTAAAACCCTGTATCTTCAACGAGGGTGATTTGGTCCTTACTTACGACCAAAAACATGATAAAGTGGGGGCATGAAAACTTGAGTCCATGTGGCATGGCCCATATATATTGAAACATGTTTTGGAAAAGGGAGCCTATGAATTAGTCGACTATGACGGAATATCCTTAGGGGAGCCTATGAATTAGTCGACTATGACGGAATATCCTTAGGGGAGCCTCGCAATGGGCTCTACCTAAAGCGGTACTATGGTTAAGTTATTTTGCATTACTACTTTGTATATACTGTACATGACGTGTGTTTTTGTTTGGTGTGACACTTTCTTTTAGTGTGTTAGGATCTTATCTCAATTTGTGCTTATACCATGTTCTTCCTGGATGTGCAGATGGAAACCTTCTTTGGATTCACAAATGGCGCTAGCCAGCACACTCATAACCTTGCCTCGGCAGCATGGGTACTCTATTCCCCTGTCGGTGAACTGATAAGCTCAGGAGGAACTTGCCTAGGTCTTGCAACCAATAACGTCATTGAATATCACGCAGTGATTGGATTATTGATCGATGTTTTTTCCCTTGGTGTGGACCACGTTGTTATCTACCTCAATTCACAGCTAGTGGTCTCTTATTTGAATGTTTTCTACGCTATTTGTGACCCTATATTACTCCACTTGTTTCGGCAGGTACGTCTCTTGGAAAGGTCTTTTGAGTCCATTCAATACCTACATATTCCAAGAAGTATGAACCCAGTTGCCGATTCCTTAGCTAATTTTGTATTAGATTGGTATATTGCACATTCCTAAACATTTTTATCGAAGATGCATAAATCGACATAGCATGTAAACTATTCATAGTGTATAGGAAATCATGCATAAGATCCAAAATCCATCATAGAAAGCACAGTGTATAAAACCGCTAGATAGTGTTTTTATATATATCATGTCTGGAAAAATGATGTACAAAAAAGAGTACTGATACAAAAATTTGAAGCTCATAATCTTTTAGTAGGTCACATCTACAAAATCTAAAGCATATGGATTTTAGTACATCATCATATATGCAGCCTATCCCTGAGGATGTTCATGATAGCATATAATGGCCCTAGCCACCCGACGAAGTAATCGATCAAACCATTTAGAGACTCTAGATGTCCTGCGCTGGTAGTGCCAAAGAAGTTCATCTATGGAAATGTCTGGGATATCAGTGTTCAATCACTGGAGGTTCTCCTCCAGCTCATCAAGCTCCTCCATTGCCTCCTGATGGACCGTTTCCATCTCTTGAACAACTCCTCTCCTCTCGATCGGTGAGGAACCTGCTGGTCTGGAAGGGCCAATATCTGCATAAGAAAAATATGAGATAACAATACTACACAAAAACAACAAAAAATCATAAAATACACTAAAAACAAAAGAGTTTCTTTCTTACCAATGTGTCCCCATTTCTCTCCATCTGGAAGAGCTAGATCAAGATCTCCTCTGAGATATGTACCCGCATAAGCATAATCATAAATCATGAGGATCAGCCCACATAACCACTTAAAGAAGGTCAGTCGATATGAAATCATAGTTCCACCACCACCATGGTGGGCTATCACCTCAGCCCACCTCTACATATGTGGATCTTTCGGATTGATATCATCAAGCGCAATCTGTGGCCAAAGTAGTGGAACCCTTTCCAGTAAGAAAGAGACCATGATTGAACCATACCCAAACTGTTTCAACTCCCCTCTACGGCACTTGGTTAGTTGATCTTTTAGGTTCATGAGGAGCCCCTCGCACCAGTTGAACACAATAGGTTCCATACACTCTATGGCATATAGCATATGGGCCTTGGTGGTCTGATGAGCAGCCTTATTTCCCGCCACTCGCTCAATGGTAAATAGCATGGTCCTCAAAGGACGGTCCCGTACATTTTTTATGGGAGTTTTCCCACCTAACATCTGCGTTCCCGGTGTACAGAACTGTGTAATAAGGCTCTCAATAGACTGGTCACTACCCCTAGGTATGTATAGTGATATAGGGGCCCCATTCCTGGACAATCTTGTCAAGAAATAGATGTCCTCAACATTCAAAGTAAGGATATGATCCCCTACCCTGAAGTATTGTTGATATGGGTCCCATGGCCGAATCAAATAGTCTAACAAGTGTATCTGGGCCCTCATCCCTTGGACATGGAATAATTTGAGCAATCCACACCCCCTCAAAGCATTGATGGAGTGAGGATCATTTGAGCCTTGCGCATATTCTAACTCTTGCTCACGCTCTTTCCACTGCACCATTTTGGTGGTTAAGACTGCACAAACATCAATATAATGGGCATTAGGTACTTTCCAATGCTTCAAAACTTATTTTTTGCGCCCCATCCTCAAGTTAGTGGATCAAATTGCATCGATGCACCATGCCTTTACAGACAAGGCATTAGTAACGCCCTTTTCCGATAGGGAAAGTGCGTCACTGTTAAGTGACACACTTCCCGAAAGGGGAAAGTGCGTCACCCAGGGTGCGCCATTTCCCCTCCAAAATGAGTCCAAAAACCCAAAAACATTGCATAAAAAGATAAAATTCAACCATCAAAATCAAACGGATGAGATCTAGGATTACCTGAAACTGACGGGAGGTTGAATGGCTGACTAAGGCTTCCGCAATCATTGTTGAGATATCGAGCTCCAAAGAGGTTTTTTCTCCACTATTCAACTTGGTAAAAATGAATTGGTAAATAATTTTTACTATTTACCTTTTTTATATTTATCAAAATGGAATATTCCTTTTCTCATTTTTATTTCATGGTTTATTTACTATAGTTGATCTCGTTTTTATGTTTTAAAGCCTTATAATGCATCCTAACTTGGTTCCTGGAGCTTGCGGGTAGAGGGAAGTGGTGTTTTGACCATATTGGTAACCATCATTGACTTCTTACACTCTTTATCAAGTGTGAACAAGTCTTTGAGCATTTTTTATACCATTATCACGCTCATTAAAATTAAACATTAAAGGTATCAAGATCAGTCTTTGTTCCTGCTCGTGCTAGTAAATACATGAGAATAAGTTTCCGAGTTATATTTTATCTCTTTTTTGGGATCGTAAAACTCCCATGAAAAAGGAACCCCCTATAGTTCTTCCTTAAGCTCTTTTCAGACTCCCTAAATAAGAAAAGATCGCCAAGCGAACTTGATTCTTTCACGCTTGTAAAAGTATTAGAAATATCGTCTTTCTAGTGATAGTTTACCCCTTTTTCGGATCAGCGAGACTATTCACGAAAAAGGAACACTCTAGTTAATCATGACTAGAAGATTTCTCTCTCGTATTGTTTTATCTTTTTTCAGGTGAGGAGACTAAAATTTACGAAAAAGTACTCATTGGAGTATTCTTTAGTTCTTTTGGACTCTCTAAATATGAAATGATGTCGAGTTTACCTTCTTTGGACTCGTTAAAATCTTACATTGAAGGGCCATTTTAGGGACGAACCCCCTATATCAAGTTCGTAAAACATGTGATATTGGACTCGTCCTAAGGATGAGCTATACCGAGCATCTGTTACCCTCCTCAAGCTCGTAAATAAACAAAGAGGTACTCATCAATCATGATGGGGAATAAGGAAAGAGTTTGTATTTATTTATAATAATGGAAGTACTTAATCGCTCTTGAACATGGCACTCGTTTGCATTTTCATTCAAACCGCTTGGATAATCTGCTTGTCCTCAAGTCTCACCACTTCCTTGAGTCATTTTTACTCCTTTGAGTCATCCAAATACTGCATCGATCATTAGTTTCATTAGGTCTCGGTGTCAATCTCGTCATGTCAATACTACCAAGTCATGCCATTCCATGTTCAAGAGAACTCCGTTGATCGAGTCAATATCTGCAATCATTATACCTTTTATTATGTCGATCACCCCTGAGTCAATCTCAAACATTGCTCTGCAGTCTGATCTACTCCAAAACATCTTTGATCTTGTTTCATGTCGATGATGATGGAAACATCATGGCCCTCCTTCGATGGGTTTGTCCTTGTCAACTTCAACACGTCATCCAAGGATTAAACCTAGAAACCAGTCAAGTACCTCGGGCTTGCATGCCTTAATGGTAGGTTACCTCGCTTTCGACAGTAAGCTCACATCATTGAATTCTGATTGAAATATTCCACCAAATGTTTGACCTTAGCTCATTGATTCACATTCGACGTCATGTACTATGATACCTTGGGGATCATTGACATCAATGGTGATTTCCCTCATACTTGTTAACTATTTACATCAATGACTGGTAATCAAGTGGTTTCTACCATGTTTGACTTCAAAACATTGTAATCACATGGTTAGATTCGTATCAATGCGGGTTCAGATTGAAGAACCTGGGTTAACTTATGTATCTTACCCAGGATACGATGGATTTTTTTGAGTCATGTCACATGGATCCACTCTTGTATTGGTCGTGGTTGTGTAATTATCTCATCATGGATCTACGCTTGTGTCTAGTAGCCATGATTGTGTTCATTTAGTCGATACTACCATGGATCTGCAATGTACTGGTCGGCAACCATGTTATGAGTCATTTAAGACATATATCTCAGAGTTTGTTTTACTACAGGAGTCTTTTTCCGTCACTACAACCGGTGATCCTTGCCTCGAACTCTCATATTTCAAAGCATCTCACCTACTCTATTTCGCTAGCTTCATGATTTGGGGGGGATTCTGTTACACCAAAATCTCGTCGCCATGATTTATGTATCCTCTATTTTCTCTAATTCCTAAAGCACTTGGGACAAATGATTGAAAGGAGAAATTATTTTTTCTCCTTCTCCTTTTTGTTGTCAACGCGATGCGCCTTTCTCACTGACAAGGTGCGTCAGTCCCTTGGTGACGCGCTCTGCACATTGACAGAGTGCGTCAGTGATGCGTGTTTCCTTTGCACAGGGTGCATCATCCCTCATAGACGTGGGTTTCCTATGTGCAAGGTGTGGCATTGTTATTTTAAAAGGAGAAACAGAAGCTTCAAGCGACTTCTAGAATCCTTGGTTACATGGGGGCCTATCCCTATAAACCAGAAAAGGTGGCATTCGGTTCCCTTATCTTTTTGGATGATCCCTTGAGCTTCTCCCACAAATCCTCAACCTCTCCTATCCCTTTAGGCCTATAAATACAAACCCCCTCTCCATGGTTAAGAGGAGAAAGATAGAGCACTTAAATGATGGTGAAATTTTGCTAGAATTGCTTCCCTTTCATCCATCAAGAGGCAAAATCTTGGATCTTTGAGTCTAGGATCATTCGGAAGGTGTTACGACGTCAAATATCAGTTGTAACTTCTCTCTATGTACTTTCTGTAATTAAATTAATACAGATTCTTTCTACAAACATTTTATCATTGTAAGGTTTTTAGGATTGGCTTCTTTGACTGCTAATCTAGATTGATTTATGTTTATATTCTATCACTACTTGCTTGTTTCCATCTGTCTTATGTTGTTTTGCAGTTGAATATCTGAAGATCAAAATCCACATCAAGCAAGGAGATAGGAATTGTGTTCATAAGGTGATTTATCTCTTTACACCCTTTGTAATTCGATCAATCTAGGAAAGTAATTTGTATAGTGTACTTCTTTTGTTCTAGATCTGAACCATTCGGACTATGGAGATCAGTTTGTGTCTACACTTACAGATTGTCCGCAAACAACATGGAAGAAATAATTTTGAATTCAAGGGGGGTAGAAACAATCACAACAAAATACATGATCTTAACTGTGGCCACTGTGGCAAGAATTGACATGATGCATAGCATAACCAAAAGAAAAAAGACAAAGGTAAAGCTCATGAATTTTCTCACTTTATTGTTGCACATTGTAATATGGGAATAAATGAAGTTATTTCCAACACTTCATTTGCATCTTGGAGGGATACTTGGCGGCTTGACACTGGTGCAACCTACCATATGAAATTTAGAAAATATGTATTGTAAGAATTGAATGACAATGTAGATGGTATAATGTATTTTTTAGACATGTCCAACCTCAAACCTTAGGGAATTGGACCCACTAGTCTCAATTTTTTTGGATTCCCTAACTTTCTGTTACATAATGGTATCCATCTTCTAGATTTGTGAAGAAACTTGTTGTCCCTTCTGTACATTCGACAGCAAGATCATTCCATCTACATTTTTGATGGAATAGTTGATATAAGTATATCCTATGACAACCAACCCATCATGACCAAATATGAAGATGAGAAATTGTTGAAGCTTAAAGGAACATTTTCAAGAGCTTGGAATTTTTCTTTCCTCTCTTGGTATGAAGAAGGTACATTGTCTTCCAATATTCTGTGGAATGCTAGATATGGACACATTAATCATAACATTATAATAATGTTGAAAAATATTGGTGTTTCCAGTTTTACCACCATTCCAAAGAAGTTGAAACAATGTGATGCTTGTATTCTTAGAAAACATAATAAGCAGCCTTTCCATGAGTCAAATTCTATAGCATGTAGAAAACTAGAGTTGATACATGTTGGCTTATGTGTCCTAACGCATGTTGCTTCTCCAAATGGTAATAAATAATTCATGAATTTTGTTGATGAATACACCAAAATGTGTTGGGTCTATTTACTAAAGAGAAAATATGAGGCATATGAAACATTTAAAAAATTTCATGCATGGATTGAAAATGAAGCAAACTATCACATTGGCACTCTTTGTACTAATAATGAAAAAGAATATACCTATAATGATTTTGAAAATATCTTCATCAATATGGGACTATGCATCAAACAATTATTCCATATAATCCTCAGCAGAACAGTGTAGCAAAAACAATGAATAGGACACTCTTGAATATGGTACACTCCATGCTATTTTTAAGGATGTGAAATTGATGTTTTAGAATGATGCAGTTTTATGTGTAGTTTATTTGTAAAACAGAATTCTAACTCATGCTCTTGAAAACAAGACTCCATATGAAATGTGCTATAGTCGCATTCCCTTGGTGAGGCATCTTAGGGTATTTGGTTCCACTTGTTATGTCTTAACTCCAAAGTAACAAATAAACAATCTTGGTGCAAGAATTACTACATTTGGGATCCAAATTCAACGTTTGGATTGATGTTTGACAAAATTATAAGTTTTTAATATCGAACTAGCATTGACTGGGAGAAAAAAACTTACCAAAATACACTTGGACGTCACTTAAGCGGCGTTATGGGTCCAACATCGCTTAAGAGACGTTTAGGTAGAGTAAATAATTCTCTCTAATGTCGCTTAAATTATGTTGGATCCCTAATGTCATTTAAGCAACATCCAAGTGTATTTTGGTAAAAAAAATCCACCGGTCAATTCTAGTTCGACATTACAAGTGTATTTAATTTTTTTAATTAATTCTATGATATTAAAAAATCCACATAAATGAAACAAAAGAATACTTTTTCAAAGAAATTTCAAGGAGGAGAAATCAAGTTAGAGGTAAATTTTCTTGTGGATTAATGAGACTATCGTTTGAACTAATTTTTTTGCTTGGATTAATGATGTTTGTGCATCATACATTACACATCATGGATTGTTTTCTTTATTATTACTGTAATTTGGTTTAATATTGTATTTTGTTAAGACAGAGAACAATGTCAAAGAACCATGTTTGTTAGTTTGCTAGTAGATATGGAAAAAAAAATGTTGATATATAGTCAGTTATCAATTATGTATTCAGTTCCAAAAGCAACAGTCGTAAAACATCTTATTAGAATCAATCCAATGTTTATCATGACATAATCGATTATGGAAAATGTTGTTTCCCTTGTACGCAATGCAAACGGATAAAGATAAGAAGAGTTGTTAAGGCAACAGCCATGAAACATTGCTTAGATCATGGGCACTTGGAAGGTGCACAAGAATATCATCCCTTGGTAAGATATCAAAAACATGTTTTTGTCATTTTTCAATATTAATATTTGTCTATTTCGGTACTAATTGTATTTATTTTTTCATAATTATTACACAGACAAGACAACCAATGCTTGGAAATGTGTAAAATTGAGCATATAGATCTAGGCACATAAACAAGAGAGATATACTATGAAAATGACATCAAAAATTAACTAATCATGTAACAATGAGATATCATAGATCATTACACGAAAATATTGAGTAGATAAGAAGAAAGAATAATGTATTTCATTAACTATAATGAATGAAGGTGAAGAAAATATATAACAAGGCAATCGGAATTAGGTCAGAGGTTATTCGAATTGCTCATGCGATGATTTGGAGGGTATTCAAGCTTAAATAGAGCCAGATACCCTTAGTTATTCATGCACACTCACCTAGACTAAGTTTAATTGACTATGTGACTCACTGAACACTAGTTCTAACTGAAGAAGTGCATGCAAATCCCTGAAATATCTCAACTGGGGTGATTATGACAGGATTGGAGCACTAATGACAGTAGAGGGTTAATTAGGGTCAGTTGGGACCTATATTAGTGAAGTGCATCTATTCCTTAACTAACAAATGACTTAATCACACCTAAAATCAAGAAGTCCCCCAAATCATGGAATGCGCCCCCAAATATAGTAAACCAACTCATGGTTGACTCAGGTGGTCATTTTGGATGAGGTTAGTCCCATTGGAGTCATCATATCAAGGCCTAGGTATCTAGGTAGAGGGTCATTTTCTCTAACACCCCCCTGTAAGCCTAACTAGATGAAAAATAAAAAATAAAAAATGAGTCCCGACAATTTGCATCCTTATTAGGTACCCATGCACAAAATATTCTTTGTAAACTAGGTAAGAGGGAAAAAAAATATGTGAAACCCCCCATTAAAACAGAATGTAAAAATTAATAATCTACTCAAAACGTTTTGTGCAGAAATTGGTGAGTAGTAGGAACAAAAGATGTATCCCTGGAGTCTAAAGAGACATGTTGGAGGTCTTCTTCAATGAGAACTCGATTTGTAACAAGTTATTGAATTGCTTATTCAATTAGAACTTGATTTGGGACAAATTCTCCAAAATCTTATGAATCAAGAATGCATGGAGTAGAAATTGTTGAAAGTGCATACATGCAACTGGCTTTCTCCAGTGTAGAAGCTTCCTTGTTGCGATCTTTTTCTTCAAAAAACTTATTGTACCTTAAATATATGTCTTCATTTGGTCCTTTATTGTAGTAAGGACACCATGGATTCTCCTCTTCAATATTTCCATCATTGGAGTCAATATCTTCATGAGAAATCCTTGGTTTTGCTCCTTTTTGCCCGAGTATGGGGGATTTCGCTTTCCTGCGACCTTCTTCCCCTCATTGGATGAAAGTGCATGCACCTTTGAGTCATTTTCAAGGCCCATTTATGAGCACTTATCTTTCTCTTGAAGGAGGTATCTAGCAAAAACATCCAAAGAAATCATTTTGTAGGAGGCTCCAAGAGCCACTCTAGTAGAATGGAAAGCAAAAACAATTGTACTATAATAAGGAACCAATTTTGAGAGGATAGAGAGTACCATTTGTGAATCATCCTTATCAATATTACACATATTTATATGCAAGAGAACTGATTTTAACTTGGTTAAAAACTCTTGAATAGAGTCAAAATCACTCGGTCTCAAGTTCATGAGTTCCACCTCCAATTGGTGGCCTCTCATTTAATCTTGTGTTCCGAAGAGGGTGGACAGTGTAGACCAAAATTCATTTGGAGTCTTCTTGGTTTTAATGTGGTAAAATATATCTAGATAAATAGAATAGAAAAGAATCACGAATGCTTCATCCATTCTATTCAAAATTTAGACTTTTCAATTGTTGAATTTTGTTCCACCTCTATATCCATTGTGATCCAGTAGAGCCCCTTCATCCTCAAGAGGATATATAATCTTGATTTAAATTTGTAAAATTTGAATGGGGGTATAATATAATTATTATATATTAAATCTATGACTTCAAAGAGATATTTGATGGTTGCAAAATCCCTTCTTTAACCTGCAATAGCTAGATCCCTGAAAACAAACACTAGAAAACTGACTAGTTTAGCACCCTTGCAACTCTGATACCATGTAAAATTGAGAATATATATATAGGCACATAAACAAGAGAGATATGCTATGAAAATGATATCAAAAATTTACTAATCATGTAACAAATGAGATATCATAGATCATTACACAAAAAACTAGAGCAAATAAGAGAAATAATGATGTATTTCATTAACTGTAATGAATGGAGGTGAACAAAATATATATCAAGGAAATTCAAATTAGTATAGGAGGATATTAAAATTTCTCATGCAATGCTTTAGATTATATTTAATCTTAACTAGAGTAGATACACTTAGTTATCCATGAACACTCACCTATACTAAGTTTAAATGAATCTGTGACTCACTGAGCACTAGTTCTAACTAAAGAAGTGCATGCAAATCCCTAAAATCTCTTAACTAGGGCACTAATGACTGAACTAGAGTGATAATGATATTATAGGGTCATCCATGGTCATTTAGGGTCAATTAGGAACTATATTAGTGAAGTTCATCTATCCCTTAACCAACAACTAACTGAATCACACTTCAAATCAAGGAGAAGTCCTCCAAATCAGGGAATGCGCCCCCAAATCAATGAATTCAGCCCCACATGTAGAAAACCAACTCATGGTTGACTCAATTAGTCAATTTGGATGAGTTTAGCCCCAATGGAGTCATCATTTCAAGGTATAGGTAGCTAGGTAGAGAGTTATTTTCTCTAACAAAATCCACATGCTACAATTAATATTAGAGAGGTGAGGATGATGGAATTCAGGGTGATACAAGGGAAGAAAATGAACACAATATTATTGAGAATGAAGGCCCGATAAATAGGTTGATCCATGACACATTTGTTGCCACGTATGAGAATGTACCTGCAGAAGAGATCTACAAAAAATATTCATTATGTACCTCTTATTGATAACGCACAAAAAAGTCTTATACAAAGACTCAAATACAAGTCTTCTCTCTTTTCCTTTTTTGTTAGTCAATTTGAAGGTAATGAATGGTATTTCAAACATAGGAATGATGCAATTGTTAAGGTATGCAAGATTTATCTATATGTAATTGCAATTGTTTGTTATTTATTTGTGATTGTACTATATAGACCCTTAATTTCAATTTTCCAATATATTAATTTATATATTTGTGTAGATTGTTAGGTGATACTCTTCTACCACCATCAAATACTTTACCTCGCACATACAGAGAAATTTGCATCATTCTGAAAGATTTAGGAATGGAGTATAACACAATTGATGCTTGTCCTAATGGTATTATTATATATTATGGACAACATGCATCAAAAAGTGAGTGCCCTAAATGTGGAATTGGTAAATATCATTTTGATCAGGTAAAAATAAGATTCCCCACAAAGTTCTTCGTCATATCCCAATAATTCCATGTTTTCAATGATTGTTACGGTGTAAAAACATTGCAAAATTTATGGATTATCATGCACGGCAAAGAAGTGAAGATGGTGTCATGAGAATGCCTGAAGATGATTCTGCATTTAAAGAAATTGAGGAAAGATGGCCCATTTTTAAAAAAGAACCACATAATGTTATACTTTCAATGGCAGTTGATGGTATCAAATGTCAATCCATTTGGAGATCTCATAACCAAGTAATTAGTTTGGCCAGTTTTTTTATAAACAATAACCTTCCTCTGTGGATCACAATAAAAAGGGATCACATTGTGTTAGTATTAATTTTTCCAAGTACTTGTTCTTAAGAATGTCAACACCATATAACCAATAGTTTTTTTCGTTTTTGAATGTACAAGAACTTATTAATTATGTATATTACTTTTCAAATAACTACTAGGTAAGCACCAAGTTAAATATATGGATGTATATCTTGAGCCTCCTATAGATGAAATTTTAAAACTATGGGTCGGCATCAGTATGTATGACATCTCCAAACTTATAGGAAATATCTTGATTTTATAATGATGGAAACCTTTGTTGAAATGACATCAAAATATTCAACGTGTGTAGGACCTCATTTATAAATATTATGTTGATGCCTTAATTTTACAAGATGGAAAGGTATGTTGGAATGACCCATTATACCTAATATGCACCCATTTATGATATAAATATTTATTAATATTATATGTGTTAAGAAAGACCCTTAAACCGATGACTATGTGGTTTTGAAAAGCCATTATCTAAAGATAGGTGGTATTATTTTTTATCTATGCGAGATTCAATACAAACATAGGAAAATAGTGAGTTTATATCTCTTTTTGGTTTTCTATTTTCTCTCTTGTTGGCTTTGACACCTTGGGAATCCACATTACCCAATATTCCTAGGTAGATTAGATACTCATCTGACCCAGATAATGGCAAAGAAAGGAAATGGCTGATCCGGGTCATGTCCAGGAAGCACAAGGGGACAACAGTTCGATTGAATGAATCGACTATGTTATGGCGGAAGCTATAAGGATAAGCAGAATGAGAAAAGCAGGATTACACTACACATATAAACACAAATACGCACGGACAATATGCAGGAATGCAAGTTGGTCTTCTCTATTACTGGAAATAAGTCTAAGACATGATAAGATTGATATGTTACAATATCATACATGCTTATATAGAATTATGATATGCTTGGGTGCCTTCCCGTTATGTTCAGTTACAAAGAAGAAGTTAGAACGGTTCAACAGTTCAACCGTTACAGTCGACTGGAAGATAGAGAGATAGTCTGTCGAAGTTCAATCGTCGTTGGTCGCATGTCAACGTTGCATGTCGATGTCGTGAAACTATGAGGTTGTTGAACATGTCGAAGGTGCAGAGTGTGTCAAAGTCGAGACTCGTCGGAGTTGTGTAGATGTTGACAACCTGTTGCAGTGGAAAGTTATCATTCGACACAAATTCCAACTATGATGCGGATCAGACCTCCTTCCTTAGGAAACAATGGTCCCCATTGTTTGCTCGTGAAGGTGAGGAAACTTGTCGGTCAGTTCAGTAGCATAGTACCACTTTCCTTGTGTTGGAATCTGGACTACCTTAGCAACCTGAAACAAGGGAATTGTGTTCGTCCTTGTATGGCGCACTCGTCATCCCACAATGGTATCACAAGGAAGAGGCTCCTAAACATATGGATGGATTTCTTCGGGTTCTGCTACTGGTAAGTCATTCTGCTCCAACAAGGGTGCATGGTATGGTCGAAGTAGATCCACATTAAATATTGGATGCATATCCAGGCATGTAGGAATGTCGAGATGGAAATCGTTTTTGCCAATCAGTCGAAGAATACTGTATGGACCATATCGCAAAGGCTTGAGCTTCTTGAATGGACCAGTGAAGCACTACTTCTTGAGATGTAACCAGACCTTATCCCCAATTTGGAATGAATGAAGAATGTGATGCTTGTCGTTTCGGGCCTTATCTTTCTCGCTTGCTCTTTGCAACATTTCCTGTGCTTACTTCTGTATGCCGCATATATGATCTCGGAACTTGACTTCTTTATCAACTTCTCACTGGCTATAGTCAGTGTCGGAGTTCGGTTGTTTCGAGGAGATGATCAATTCGATAGGCGCTGAGGGTTGAAATCCGTAATAGATCTCAAATGGACTCTTGCCTGTAGATTTTTGTTGAGCATGATTGTAACTGTGCTGGATGTATGGAATAATTTCATCCCATGTGCATCGATGCTTGTGGTTGTACATGCGAAGCAGTTGTACGACCAAGCGATTCACAACTTCCATATGTCCGTCGGTCTGAGGATGGAAAGTTGTCAACAATGAGAGTTGTGTGTCTAGTTGTTTCCAAAGGGTCCTCCAAAATATGCTGATGAATATGGAATCTCGGTCAGAAATGATGGTTGTTGGTAAACCAAAGTGTTTCCAAACATGTGTGAAGAAGAGCTGAGAAGTATGTTGCGTTGTCGTTGTCTTCTTACATGGTATGAGAATGGCCATCTTGGAAAATCGGTCGAATACTACTAATATCGCATCATGTTGATGTCTGGTAGTAGGATACCCCGTCAAGTATTCCATAGAAATAGATTCCCATGGTCGACTAGGAACTGGAAGAGGTGTGTACAATCCCTGTCGTCGATTAGGTGGCTTAGAAATGGTACAAACCACGCATGATCGAATGTACTTGTTGACGTCGGATTTAAGTCTAGGCAAAAATAAATACTTCTGTAGAATAGAAAGTGTCTTTGCTACTCCAAAGTGTCATGCTGTCTTTCTATAGTGCACGTCCCAAATGAGCTATTGTCGGTGCTCATCGATCAGTACACAAAGTTTTCCAAGCTTGTATAGCAAGGTGTCTTTTAGGAAGTCATCATAGGTCGACGACTTGTTAGTCTGTAACTATCGGTAGACTGCTGAGAAGTTGTTGTCATCCTCATACAACTGTGGCCAAGTGGTCATGTCCTATCCCTACATACTCATCACTATCAAAAGGAGAGTAATAGGTGGTCGACTGAGGCAATCGGTGGCGGCATTAGCATTACCTTTCTGATACTTAATCACCAACTGAAATTGTTGTAGGCAATTAATCCACTTGATTTGTCGGTTTGTCTGCAACTTTGATTGTGTCGGAGTGAACTGTAGAGGCTTGTGATCAGTGAGAATGATCATTTCCTTGCCAAGGATGTAATGCCTCCATTGCTTGAGATCTTGCATAATGGCGTACAGTTATTTTTCATACGTCGAGTATCTTCTAACAATGTCATTAAAAGTTTCAAAATGAAAAGCGACTGGGTTACCAGACTGAGTGATTACTGCGCCCAAGTCATAGTCCGATGCGTTCGTCTCAATCTCAAAGGGATGATGCAAATCAGGTAACACAAGTACTGGTGCAGTGTAGAGATTGTGTTGTACATCATAGTTGTCATTTGTGTTGAATGCTAACTTTCCACTGCGAAGGAAGGAGGTCTGATCTGCATCATAGTTTTCATTTGTGTCGAATGCTAACTTTCCACTGTGACAGGTTGTCAACATCGACACAACTCTGATGAGTCTCGACTTCGACATACTGCGACACACTCTGCACCTTCGACATATTTAGAAACCTCACAGTTTCGTGACTTCGACATGCAACGTTTACATGCGACCAGCGACTGTTGAACTTCGACAGACTATCTCTCTATCTTCCAGTCGACTGTAATGGTTGAACTGTTGAACCATTCTAACTTCTTCTTTGTAACTGAACGTAATGGGCAAGCACATGTTTAGCAACCTCACAGTTTCACGACATCGACATGCAGCGTTGACATGCGACCAGCCACTGTTGAACTTCGACAGACTGTCTCTCTATCTTCCAGTCGACTGTAACGATCGAACTGTTGAACCGTTCTAACTTCTTCTTTGTAACTGAACCATTCTAACTATGGATCAATGGCCTTCTCTTTTCCACTGATAATATTATTTGAAGATGATATTCCCCACCAGGCATATTTCCCATTTCCAATACAAGAAAAGGAAATTGCAGTCTTATATGTCTTGGAAAATCATCAAATTCAAACTCCATGCCTTATTTTCATCCAAAGCATAGTCCTTATCGAATAACACAATTCGTCCCAATCCAAAAAACACAATTCATCCCAATCCAACTCTCCATACAAGTATATGTTATACATTCAAGATGTATCACAAAACTATGTTAAGAGGCATCAAGAGGATACTAGATATCATTTCCATACATTTGAGCATAAAGGGTGCAAAGTGCAAAGACTAAAGGGAACAAGTTTCTAGGAAGAGTTTGATAAACATGTCCAAGAAAAGCTATATTAACAAAATCTAAAACACAAGAAATAACAATGGTGCACACACAATACACAAAGATTGACCCTAGAAACCCTTAACCAGGAAAACCAACCTAAGTAGGAGTTGATACTCTCTATCTCAATGTATTGACTTCACCATTCATAATAAAATATTTAGGTATTCAACAACATCCAACCCTAGTCTATTAAACCAAATTAGATTACAACCCTAATTCATTAACCAGAATTACTTTACAATGGGGCTAAACCATTGGCCAAAATAGTATATAACAAACCCAAAAAAAATCTTGGGGGCTTCACCCCCAATCCAAAGTCATAAATGGGTATCCCACTAATCCACCATGCCCCTCGACTAGGGAGTGGATACCCCCAAACCCCCTTCATTTGACGGCCAACCCCACCGAGATGTGACTAAGGAATTCATATAGTCAACTATTACGGACAATGTTGCTAATTGATTCTCTACACCAAGAGAAATTTTCAATACTAATAAACTTTGTCAACGAATCTACAACATTCTTCACAGTATCAACCTTCCCCAACAACACTTTTTTGTTTTCAATCATGTCTCTTTGCACATCAATATGATTTGTCTTGGAATGGTAAGTAGGGTTCTTTCCTAGAAAATTTGCACTTGAGCTATCACAACCTATCCTCGTTTCTTAAAAAAACAATACAAGAACACAATCTTTGCAACCATAAAACTTCCTTACTTCTATTACTGGCTACCATTCACTCATATTTTGTAGTTGAAAATGCGACTACAACCTGCACCATGCTTTTTGCTCCACTGAGTAGGTTAAATACATGATCACTTGTGGATCTTTTGTGCTCAATATATCTATCCCAATCTGTATCAACAAACCCATGCATATATATATCCGTATGAGGTCTAGTTTTTCCTTGGTAGCAGATTGCATAATCTGAAGAAGCACACAAATATCTGAAGACCCTCTTTGTAGTTGTCCAATGTTACTTTCCTCAATTTGAGATATACCTACTCAAAACTCTTGTTGCATGGGCAATGTTTGGTCTAGTATATACCATGCATACATCATACTTACAACAACACTAGTGTAGGGAACACAGGGCATGTCTTATATATCTTTTTGATCCTTGGGACACTTATCTGCAAAAAAAATTTCACTTACAGGAATAGAGACCTTTATTAGTTTACATTTCTACATATTAAACTTGTACAATGTTATCACAATATATTTCCTCTAATTCAACCAGAGTTTCATGTTTGCTCAATCTCTTTTAATTTTCATTCCCAAAATAAAATTTGAAACACCAAGATATTTCATAAAACTTAGAAGACAATTGAGCTTTCGAATCCTTGATTATTTTCTTATTGTTTCCAATCAATGACATAAAATAAACATACAAGACCATATAAATAAAATGGTCAATGACCTTCTTGGAATACACACAATGATTAGGTTTTCTTCTTGAGAAACCAAATACTAGCATATAAATATCAAACTTTTGATACCACATTCTTGGTAATTGTTTTAATCCATGCAAGGACTTATTCAACTTGAAAACCAATTCCTTCTTTCCCTTCACTACAAAACTTTATAGTTGTTTCATGTGGATTTCTTCTTCAATATCACCATGTAGGAATGCTTTTTTCACATCCATCTACTCTACTTCAAGATCAAAAGAAACATCAATAGAAAAAAGAAATCTAATAGAAGTTAATTTAGCAATAGGAGAAAAAATATCACCAAAATCAATTTGCTCCATCTGGGAATATCCCTTTACAAGTAGGCGAGATTTGTCACCTTCTCTACCTTACCTCCTACATTCAACTTCTTCTTAAACATCCATTTGCTATTAGTAGGTTTTCTTTTAGATGTCAACTCAAAGATCTCAAGTCTCACTTGTATCCAAGGCATTCATTTCTTCAATCATGACCTTCCATATTTTAATGTTCTCTAGATCCAATACCTCTCTAACCATTCTAGAATCTATCATTAGTAATAGGTAGAAAAAAAACTAGAACCAAAATCAGGTGGAGTATACATTTCAAGTTGCTTTCTTTCCTGAATCAATCTCCTTGAGACTAGAGTATGGGGTTCTTCCTCTTCTATTCCATCTTTTTTTGTTGATTTAGAATCTTCGATCTCCAACTCAAACTCTATTGTCTTTGGTTCTTGTTCCCTTGGTTGGACTTCATATTTGGGAAAAAATTTAACATCTCTAAATACTATATCCTAACTATAAATGGTCTTCTTTATTACTATATTCCAAAGTTTATAACCTTTTATACCATATTTATAACCAATAATGATACATTCTCTAGCTTTATTATCAAGCTTACTCCTATTCTCCTTTGGAACATGCACATAAGCATCACAACCCAAAACTATAATATGCTTAAAAAAGGGTATTTTACCAGTCCATGCCTCATGCAAACTTTTGTCTACCAACATTGATGTAGGTGATCAATTTACCAAATAACATGTAGTACCCACTGCCTCAACCCAAAATTCTTGTGATAGCCTTGCACCGCTAAGCATATTTATTGCTTTTTCCATTAATGTCCTGTTCATTCTTTCTACAACTCCATTTTGTTGCGATGTGTATGGAATAGATTTCTATTCTACACTTCTTACATATTTATTCAAACTCATTTCCAAATAACTCTCCACCGTTATATGTCATCAACACCTTTATTTTCTTCTATGTCTAGTTTTCTGCAAGAGCCTTAAACTCTTTAAATTTACAGAAAACCTTAGATTTATTTTGGAGGAAATAGACCCATGTGTTCCTTGAGAAACCATCTATGAATGAAAAAAATATCAAAATTTACCTAGTGATGGAACATGAACAGGTCCAAACACATCACTATGTATCAAATCCAAGATTCATTTTAATTTTGTAGCACCAAATGGGAATCTCACTCGATTATGTCTACCATGTTTACAATGTTCACTATAAATTTTCTAAAACATAGGTGAATGTTTTCCTTATGTTCTCAAATAAGTCAATTGATATTTAATTAGAAAAATATTAAATTCTTCACATAGTGGAATTCACACATATAGATAGAAAATGAACAACGATAGAAAAATAGAATACAAAGATTATATGCACCTTCAAATCAGCCTTTCATTAATATATCTAGGCTTACAAGGAAACCTCCACAGCTAAAAAAACTTACATTTGTACGGTACTCAAAATTAAGCAAAAGTCAGCAAACTTACTGAGGAAAAAATCCCTCAAACAACCAAGAAATCATCCCAACACTTGATGGTGGTTGTATGGATTTGTTGCAGGCATGTATGGACATGTCCATACAAATCCGTACGGTGGTAAAAAATTGGTGTACAGATCCGTAGCACAATATGAATCTATTGTTCAAATCCATACGACTATAAGGATCTATTGTACCTACAGGTTGCAAACTAAGTTATTCCTATTTGTTGATCTGAGCTCCTCTCCAGCACTCTAACTGCTCCTTCGTTGAGTTTATTAACCTTCCGACCAAAATTGTATTCCTTTGAATAATGATTTTTTATTTAAACTCTACCTTGACTTGCATTTATACGTTAGCTAAAACCCTAATTTCCCTGTGAGATCGACGGTTGAGATTAGTCTAAATCACTAATGCTTTAAAATACACTTTATTAGAATCAACAACGGAATATAATACTTTCAGTTTATTAATAAATTGAATTACAAAATTGATTTGACTTGGAGGACTTCACGCATGTTTGACACTAAACCTGTACATAAGTTCCCATCTGAGCTACAAACATCAACACTCCCTCTTAGTGAAGAAGGAATTATACACCAATCCAAGTTTGTCTCAGAATGCTTCAAACTTCCCTTTTTATAACGCCTTGGTCAGAATATTTGCAACATGTTTATTTGTGGATACATATTGGAGCTTCATTGCTCCCTTTTGAATCTTGTCTCAAGTGAAGGGATACATGATCTTAATGTGATTGGATCTATCATAGAAAAATTGGATTCTCATAGAGTTTGATACAACTTTGATTATCATAGTAAATTACTATGAGATCCAACTCTTGATCAAATAAACTTGTAAGCAACTCGCAAAGCTATATGGATTCACAAATAGTTGTACTCGCTACCATATACTCTACCTATGTTAAGCTAAGTTCCACGGAAGTATGCTTCCGGCTGAAATAGGATATCATCGTTGATCCCCAAGATGAAGCAACACCCTAAGGTTATTTTCATGTCTAATGCACTACCTTCTCAATCTAATTTTTTATACCCATACAAATTCACTTCACAAACTCCAACATATCTCAAACCATAATCCATTGTGCCCCTCAAGTATCTAAGCACATGATTTTATTCTACCCAATGCTCTTACCTTGGCTCCAACATGAACTGGCTTAAGGTGGTCACTGCAAAACATGTAACTGGCCTAGCGTTGACTATATACATCAAATAAAATATCAATTGCATTTACAATGTGGGATCCACCATATTTGAATTTGAATTATTGACCTTCTTTAGATTAATGATCATATGCATGGCCATCGGCCTATAGTCCTCCATCTGGAATCTCTACAGGATCTCAATTGCATACTTAACCTTCCCAAGGAAAATCTTCCATGGTCTCTGCCAAACCTCCAACCTCAAGAAGTAATGCATCAAGCCAATTTCCTTCATATTGAACTTAGCAGCCATATCAACCTTGCACCATGTAATGAGCTTCTCTGAACTTGTGAGAAGTAGGTCATCGACATACAACACCAAAATGAGTGGATCAGCCTCAACAAATATGAAATATAAGTTGGGATCTACTTCACTTTTGGTGAAACCCATGCTCTTCAAGTATCCATTTTGGTGAAACCCATGCTCTTCAAGTATACATCGATCTTGGAATACCATGCATATGATTCCTACATGAGTCCAAACAAGGCATTTTTCAGCCTGAAAACATGGAACTCCTTCCCATTGAACTCAAATCCTTGAGGTTTCTCAATGTACACTTCTTCCTCGATTATCCCATTGAGGAACATTGTATTCGCATACATATAATGTATACTCCATCCCATAATGGATATTAAATACATCACTACTCTAATGGAAGTGTACTTGGAGACTGGAGAAAACATCTCCTCGTAATCCACTCTCTCTTTCTAGGAGAATCCTCTCGCCATGAACCTCACTTTGTACTTCTCTATGTTTCCATCTGTCACATGATTGGTCTAGGAACAATGTCCCAAACATCATTCTTCATGATGGAGGTGTAATCCACCATGGAATCCCTCCAACTTGTTGTTTGGATTCCATATAAAAATTAAAAGGTTGGGAATATATGATGTTGCTCATCAAAAACATGTAGTTTAAAAAATTCTTCAAAGGTATTATCTCCCTAAATGAGCTCCTATGAGCCTCAACATGCTCCTGAGCATCCCTCAATGTCTGATTGAACCATCGATGTCTCCTGACATAACTAGTAGAATTTGGTGGCTCCTCCTCTGCATCTAAAGGGTGTTTCCTCGAACTAGAATTCGCTAGTGACCCTGGTTCAACCTTTAGAGCTTCCTTATCCTCATACTTTGTCACTGGTAATCACTCATTAGACTTTCTAGATGCAAAGTATTCCTCGAACTTTACATCCCTTCTTACAATTATATTTCTCTCCCCTGGAATATAGATATTGTAAACCTTTGAATTCTCACTATAGCCAAGAAACAAAACCTTCTTGTTGGAGGGATTCACATTGGTCCTCTTCTTCACTACTATATGGATGTAAAATGGACAGCCAAAGATGCAAAAATGACTCACCTACAACTTCACATCAGTGTTAATGCCTCCTCTGGTGTCTTGTCCCCCAAAACCCTATGAGGACACCTATTTTGGATGTAGACTGTTGCATCACATGCTTTCACCCATACAAACATTTTTGGTCCTGGTCATGTATCATGGTCTTATCAGTCCCTATGATGGATCGATTCTTCCACTCTACAACCTCATTTTGTTGTGGATTGTATGTAGCAGTGAACTCCCTCTTGATTCTTAGATCCTTGCAAAAACCATCGAAATCATTAGAGGCATACTCACCCCCATTGTTCGATCTCAAAAACTTGATCTTCTTCTATTTTTGGTTCTCCACGAGAGCTTTGAAATCCTGAAACCTGCTAAAGACTTCATCCTTGGTCTTTAAGAAGTAGAACCATGTTTTTCTAGAGAAGTCATCAATGATGGAAACATAATACATGCTTGTTGTGATTGATGCTAATGACATCGTTCCACACACATCTGAATGCACTACATCTAGGATCCTCTTAGTTATGTGCTTGCATCTTGGGAAATCATCCTTGGCATGCTTTCCAAGCGCGCACACTCTACACACACCTTGTTGCTTAGTGATGATCTCTAGAAGACATGTGACAATATCTCTCAAAATAAACCATGCTCAATGATGCAAGTGCCTCTACATCCTCTTATGCCATAACTCACACAAGTTGTCTATGTCATGAACTAGGGATTGGACAAGTTCACTATGTAACCTGTATAGATTTCCTTCCCTAACTCAGATCACTTCAGTTGATCTTGGGATAGACTCCTTTAGTCTTATGAATAATTGTTGGTACTTTAACTCTATTGCATAGCCTTTATCTTCCATGACCAAAACCAAAAGCATACTCTTCATGAGACCTGGAACAAATAACACATCATCAAATTCTAAAGACTTACCTGACTAGGTTTTAAAAGGAATGATACCAAATCCTACTACTCGATACTTGGAATCATCACCAAGCTCGACCTGAACTCCTGAGATATGATCCTTCATACTTGAAAATATCTCTCGAGACAATTTCATATGGATAGATGCTACATTGTCCACATACCATGTGTTCTTCATAACCATGCTGGAATCGATATATCCTTCTTGAAGTTGGAAGCAAAATCGTTCATTTGGGTTTCAGCTGCGGCTGCTACCTGATGTTGTTGAGGATTCCCTTTACCCTTCTTCTTCTATGTACACCGTGATGCATAATGGTATCTCTTATTACATATGAAGCACTTGATTTTACTCAAGTCCTTCCCTATTTGTGAGTCTAACTCATCACTCTCCTCCCTACCCTTTGTTGGGTCCTTTACCCCTACCCTTATTTTCCTTAGAAATGAGGGCATGGTCACTTTCACCTCCATGTCAGTTGGCCTTTGACTAGACCCAAGTCTCCTCCTGGATACAATCATCCCACAGTATTTCTCATGATGGAAGTTTCTCCCAAGCACAAACACCTTGGATAAATGTTTCCCACTGAGTTGAAAACCATTTAGTGCCTTGTTTACCAACTCTTTGTCTTCAACCTTCTCCCCAACTACTGCAAGATGGTCGCAGATCTATGTGACCTTCATTAGGGAACTGTTGACGGTGTCTAATATATTCATCTCAAAAGATATGATCATGTTGTGCAATATCATCTTTCGATTAATGTTCTCACTCTGGTAAAGGCTAACCAGAGCATCAAACTTATCTATCGTTGTCTTCTTCTTGGATATATGAGGAATCATATGATCCTTAATAGCATCCATGATCATCTGTTTGGCTCTCACTTCTTTATTCTTGTGATTTTCCAAAATATGTGGATATGTCGACAAAGCCACCACATTCTTGATGATATCCCATAGGTCATTCTCTTATAATAGAAGAGTTACTCTGAATTTCAATGAAAGAAAATTTGAGGCACCATCCAATATGTCCTCAAACCTAAGGCTAGTTGATGCCATCTCTAATATACACACAAAATCCTTCTCTTTTGTTCTTCTGAATATGAGTATCTCTGATACCATATCAATTTTCTAAACCCTAGGTGAATGTTGTCATTATGTTCTCAAATAAATAAACTAATATTTATTTTGAAAAATATTAAATTATTCGCATAGAAAAATTCACACATATAGTTAGAAAATGAATATTGGAAGCAAAACACGGTACACAGACGATTTACACCCTTAAATCAACCTTCCATCAATAGATATAGGATTACAAGGAAATATCCACCGCTGCAAAAACTTATAGTTGTATGGTACTCAAAATGAAGCAAAACTTAGCAAACTAACTTACGAAAATTGTCGTCAAACAACCGCGAAATCCTCCCAACACTTGCTGGTGGTTCTATGAATCTGCTGCAAACTTGTACGGACTTGTCCGTACAAATCTGTACAATTGTACAGACCTTCTGTATGGATCCATATGATGGTACGGATCTGATGTACGAATTTGTTGTACCTATAAGATGTAGGCCGAGTTATGCCCAGTTCAAGTTAGTGGGGACAAGTTTGGACATGAGTACAAGATACCATCCACGGACTAATGTCCAAATAGAAAGAGTGAACCAATGGCTGGAAATATGCTTAATAAACTATGTTACTGGTCAGTAAAATTCATGGACTACTTGGATCCATTTGGGAGAGTTTTGTTACAATACTACTTTTCATCTCTCGATTGGAATGTCACCATTCAAGGTCCTATATGGATATGATGCACTCACTTTTGCTGAAATGATATTTGGTGATTGTAAAACATAGAAGGAAAAGGATTGGCTCCAAGAGAGTTAAGACATACTCAAAACTCTCAAAGACAACTTGCAGGTATCAGAGAATAGGAAAAATATGCATGCAGACAACCATAGAGTGGAGCGAACCTTCCAAGTAGGAGATCTGGTATATTTTAGGTTGCATCCCTATAGGCAGTCCTCATTGAATTCTAAGGGGGCTGAGAAGTTGAAGCCAAGTTTTTATGGTCCCTACCAAGTCCTAAGGAAGATCGGGGAAGTGGCTTATGAGCTAGAATTTCCTCCGGGTAGTAGGATTCATAATGTTTTCCATGTGTCTTTTTTGGAGAAGGAAATAGGGAAGCAAGTTAAGGTTTCAAAATAATTTCCTCCCCTGGATGATGAAGGAAATTTGGTTCTAGTTCCCGAAAATATTTTGGAAGTCCGAGAGAAGAAGCTAAGGAGCATAATCATCAAAGAATTCCTGGTACAATGGGAAGGACTGCCTAGTGAGGATGCTACTTGGGAAGGAGAACACATCTTACAGCATCCTAGTTTGAAATTGCTCAAGGACCAGAAATATTGGGAGGTGAGGACTGTAATTTCCCTTCAATGGTGATTACTGGATTAAGTTCCTAACCCAACCAATCCCTTGGGTTGAGGAGACAACTTCATTTACTTGGGGTTAATTTTGAAAGTTCAGGCATTTAATTAATTAGGAAGTGTGATTTAATTTTCCTAAAGTTTTTTATGCACTTGAGAATAATTAATTTTCATCAAATAAGTATTTTTATTTTGAATAAGAGTGGATAATTATCCATAAGTGCGCCTTAGTGGATAAGGTTGACCATAGATATGACTTGCAAGAGAAGTTAGGAGAAAGCATCCAAAGCTAGAAAATCAGGAAAAAGGAAAGAAATATGGTACAAAGAAGAAAGGCAGCAAAAACTCAGGAAAAGCAGCATAAAGCAGAAAGTAGCACAAAAGCAGAAAGCAGTATAAAATCAAAAAAGCAGGATAAGGCAGAAAAGCAATAAAAAGTGGGATATAAAAGCTAAAGCAGAAAATGAAAAAAGATGAAAGCAAGCTTTCCTTATCCATCCATGAGGGCAAATTAGCCTGGGATAATTTTTCCTCAAGTCATCCTCCATCTATAAAATAAGGAGAGCATACTACCTTCACATCTTTTGACAGTTTGAGAATTGGAGTGAGTGAATTTGTGCCTCAATGACTTGGGATATGTGCCCCTAGTCCAAGCCGGGAGATGTGACCCTACTTCCTGTGAGAGGATGATGGTATTCAGCCATTATCATTGAGTTTATTGCAGGTCCTTAATTATGCACTAGAGGAGTACGATCCTGTAACAGAGATTTGATAGCTCCCTTGCAGATCTGCGAGTGATTTCTAAGTCTTTCTTGATGAAAGAGCTTGTTCCTGGTGTATCTTATTATTGAGAATTATATGATGTATGAATCAGCTATTGATGTCTGATATGACTATAATAATGGACCTATGATGTCAATTCTGAAGTTATACTGAATAAAATTCTGATTCCAGTACCTCTTCTTGTACCTAGTCTATATTTCAATGAAATTGAGCTAGTTTCCAGAACTTGTGTGATAAATGAATGAGTATTGATCCAAATGAAGTGATTTATTTTTTATGTTAATTAAGATTCCATATGAATCATCCCAATCTTAATATCATAAATTCGTGAGCCTCTCAGACTATTTTGGAAGTCTTGAATTTGGCCTAGTTGTGCAATCCTGGAAGGCAATTTTTCTTGTATGTTTGTGAGACTTCCTAAGAACCTTCTCAAACTTGATGCATTGAACCTGGGCTTCCCATTGAATTTTATTTTATATTTTTTATCTTCCTTAATTCATAAGTATTCAACTTTGATTCTCGGTCCATGCTTAGTTGATGTTCTAGTTTGCATATGCTACGGTGCCCAGGAGCATTGGAGAAGACTTCATCCTGGCTTATGTTCAAAACATTAATGGTCCCAGTACGTTCTTAAAAGGTTATATCAGCTGGAATAGTCCTCATCCCCTCCATATTTCTTTGATTTTTCCTACCTACAGTCAAACTAGTCACTAGAGTGCATTATCTTTCCCTGAATCTTGTAGTAGTGTGAGTTAGTGTATCATTAATCCTGGTTGGTACATTACAAATCTAGAATTTTCAAAACCCCAAGGATATTTTTAATCCTTCCATGTTTGAGCAACAAATTGACCCTTCCACATCCTATGATTTTGGTTGGACAATCATATCCTAGGAAAACATCACCTACGTTGTACTTGTCATATTCACAAAACCACCCCATGTGAGGATTCATATGAAATTAATGAAATAATTGAATCGGTCAACCACACATCATGATTTGCATGTGCACCTGTAGATTCCAAGTAAACATCACCTCCTTCCATAGATATTTTTGTTAAGGGTATCGTCGAATCCCTCACCTTTTTCATCATTCATAGATCTGTAATATTTCTTATAATGCTCGGCTTTATTGCATTTCCAGGATTTCCTTACAAATTTTCCTATAGATTTAGATATACCTCTAGATTTATATATGTTCCCTAAAGAAGGATTTTTTCTCTTTTGGGAATAGCCTCTTATAAATAAAATAACATTTCCCATACCCTCTATGGATTTTCTCCCCATTTCCTATGATAACAAGGATACAAATATATCCTCAAAATTTATTGTGGAATGGGTTGTACTACCAGTTGCTATAGCAATATTATCTAGAGTGTAGTAAAGAATGTAACAAGGTAATACACTTATCTTCTTCCATCTTAATCTTTGCATAAACAATTTGACTCACAAGAGTGTTAAAGGAATTTAGATGCTCGACCGCATAGTCACCATCCTCCATCCTAAGATGATACAATGTTTTCCAAAGAAAGAACTTGTTTACTAAGAAATTTCACTAATATAAATTTCCCAACTTATTCCACGACCTTTTTATGTTTCTTTCTCCAAATACATTTAACAACATTGGATTTGAGAAGCATAGTTAAATCATGCTTCTCGGTTTTCTTTCCATCTTTTCCCAATATTCTTTCAACATCGCAACAGGTTTTGTACCAGGATCCATAGAACCCATTGTTCACTATCTACAATATATTTCATCGTTAGATTACATAAATCAAATATCTTGCCATTAAACATCTATGTTTCTATCCTTAAATTTCTCACCATTTTATTTAGACAAAATTCACTACATAAAACTCCCACTCAAGCAAAATATTGCGCTAGGCAAAAGGATTTTACCTCTGATACAGCTGCACGCTTTCTTTTTGAGAACATTGTGACCAGATTCAAGACCCAAGATACCCTTACTCTTAACATATGAGGTAAACCCTATCAACAAGGGTGTCCCCCTCAATCCAATAACCTCACTCTCATACCGCTAAAGAGCTTGATAATCCTGTGTAAGAAAAGCATTACTAACAAAATCTAAAACACAAAAATAACAATAGCACACATAGACAGTACGCAAAGATTTACATTGGATGAGGGACATGTTGGCACCCCATGCCCCCCCCATCCAGGGGGGTGGGTACCCCCAAAACCCCTTCATTTGAGGGCCAGCACCTAGACCCCCATCAGGATGTGGTGAATTCTACCTACAAAAAATATAATACATCCAATAATCTTAACCAGATAATAGGAAAGAAAGGAAATGGCCTTCTATTTTCCAATGATAAAGTTATTGAAGATGATAGTCCCCACAAGGCATCTTTTCCATTTCCAATACAAGAAATGAAAAATTGCGGTCTTAATTGTCTTGGCTAATCCATAAATTAAAACTTCATGCCTTATTCCATCCAAAGCATAGTCCTCCCAAATAGACACTTCATCCCAATCCAAATCTCCATCGAAAGTATATCTTCACATTCAATATCTAGCCCAAAACTATGTTACAAGGCATCAAGAGGATAATAGAGATCGTGTCTATACATTTGAGTAGCAAGGGTGTAAATATAGAGGGGAACAATTCACTAGTTTTTTGCATAGCTCCCTCTTATTTGCTTTATCTAATCGCAAAACTTCCTATTGTAGGTCAATTTTAATTCAAGCAACCATATCCATTCTAGCGACAATTCGAGATATCTTTGTTTGGATTGATTAAAAGAACTAAGAATGCCCTAAAATTTCATGGCAATAACGTCAATCCATGCTCAACTGGTTTAAAGAGTTTACATCCATATTAAGCACCTTCCAACACAAACCTTGTTTTAGAAAATTCTCAATTTGTCTATGTTTTGAATGAATCTCTACAAACTTTTTATAATCCAGCAAGTATCCATGCAATTAAGCACCAACTACACCCCCTTGATAGTATAAATACCATAGCAATTTTGTCACAAAGGTGCTAAAGAATCCAACTTTGCTCTTTCAATTACACCTTATTTTCCCTTCATCCTGGCAATGGGAGACTAGTCATAAATCTCAAGATGGAAGAGGTCTCATGAAGCATAACATAGAATATTTGAAGTAAATGCTTATTTCCACTCACTCAAAGGTTGAATGTTTTAACTTCTTAATTGGACCATGTCACTAATCTTGTCAACATTATGATCACTAAATAGATTAGTAGAGACTACCAATGCCAAAAACTAGTCAACATTACCGCAATTGAGAATCCTTTTTCCAAGGATCCATCAACAAGAAGTCAATATGAGATTAGAAACCTACTCATTCCTTTTTTTCTCTTCAAAGGGTCTTGAATTGAGCCTTTTTATGAATAGTAGTATAATCGTGTTCAAATCAATTGGTAGATGTAGATATATCCTTTTAGTTCGATATGTACATCCCTAGGCAAGGAGTCCATCCAAAATCCATACTCCAAACTATTTTATTTGCATACATAAAAAATATGGAGTGAGTTAATAAGTGGACAAATCAACCATTTTGGTGAGTTTATTTTTTCTAGCAAGGAAAATTTCCACCTTGATCTACTATTTTTTCAAATTCCAACTATATGATTTGTGTTAAAATGGGCCAAAACACCCAAGAGAAAAGTTCCAAGGTCAAAGTTCCCATCAACCAAGTGGAATTATAAATTTCAACAAAATTCTTAACAGATAATAAATTTGTTATAAATGTAATAAAGCAAAGTATATACTAACCACATGTTCCCAGTTGGGAAAATTTTATTGAAAACACAATAAGCATAGTAATTTTCTTCAACCTCCATCAACTTTTGTTTGTGATATTTGTTGTTGTGATATAGATTTTACTTTCCTCTAGCAATTTCTTGAGATATGAGCATTGCAAAAAAGTTAGGACTATTTGAAACCCTCCATATTATCTCATACTTCATGGATTTATACCACCATTTCAAAGAGCGCTCCTAACCTAAATATAGTAGTGGCCAAAAAATGCTTCCCTGTCTTCATATTTACTCCCTTTTGATCCAATGGTAGGCAAGGAAGTCATTATCTCGTAGTGGGGAGCATGTGCATATTAATATGCACAATTGAATAGGAAGTAACTCTTTCCTAGATCAAGGGGTGCCAAAGATATTTTTATTGACTATAGCATATGTGTCTTAGCATGTTGATTTTTTTCCTCGGGAAAAAAAAATTCAGTTTCAAATTATATTAATTCAAAACCACTTTTTACATAGATTTTATCAGTCTTTTCAGAATAGATCACAGATTTTACACCTCCATCAATGCACTTAAATGATGTTGTGATATACATCTACAGTATCTTTCAAAAAGTTGCCATAGAAGACTTGAGTTGTCACAATCTTTCAAAAAAACAAGCCAAAATATAGATAAACATTCAATTCTCTAAACCAACGGGAATCAAAAAAATAAATATGTTGGATGTATGGAGGGACAGCCAGCCTCTTCATCCAATATATGGCCCCAGTTCCAATTTTGATATCATATATTCATTCTTTTCCCATCGTTGCCAAGTCCTATAGCCCAGTTTTAAGAGATTGTTTGTTAATTCATTCCTTTCCTTGTAGATATGGGTGAAAATTATCTCCCCAAATTCCCTTTTGAGAAGCTTGATTTCTTCATATATAGCTCTTTAAAATATATTCTAGGGGGGTGTTACTCGATGAACTAGCAGGGCTAGCCTCCGATGACAAATGTAAGAGAAGTGACCACTGTCACTTTAGCCAATTCTCTAACTTCTTAGGACAGTCGGAACCTCCAAGGGGAAGATCCCTTATGTGGTCTGAAAAACACTTTAGGACAAGAGAAAAGCTATGTCTTCTCGATGACAATATTAGTGACCAATTCCTTAGACAATAAATTCAAGAGAATGAAGAAGACATACTATTTTATCATCTAATGTTCATCAAACCCTAGGAGAGTCAATGCAACAATCAATATCAAATTCAAAAGTAAGTTGTATATATATTTTCCAAATAAGCAGAGGTGTCCATAAGATACTCAATCAAGTGAGGTCATCAATCCCATTATCCAAGCACTTTATGACAGGGACATAAAAACTTGTATCATATTTTGTTTGAAGATATATTAGAAGTATGGTTGTTATTATCAATTTCATAAGAATATCATCAAGATTCTAACAACATCAAACTTCCACTTGTATACCATAAAACAAGATGATCACATAAGTATAGGAACATGCAGCAATGGTCATGTATTTGTAAGATAATGAAACCATAATTAATCTAGCATATAGTATTGACCATATCATAAACTTACAGTGGTAGTGAATATATTGGCAGCAGTAAGGAAGAATTTTATAAAAAGTCAAAAGTCAAGTTCTAATTCAACTCTTTACTATTTTGCTACTCATGAAAGACGTTATATCAGACTGTAAAAACACTTTCTAGGCCTGTGTAAGTCAGTTTCAGAGTCCCTCTTGTCAAGTAACAACCTTGTAAATGCCAACAAAATTGTACCAATGTTTAACCCTTAAGTTTTGTTTTATATGTGAAGATACTAGGATGGCCTTGGGACTGTCAAAGTCTGCAATTTCTTGCATACCTAGGGCAGCAGGGATAATAGTCCAAAAGAGGATTGTTTTGACCCAACTTTAGGGTGTCCAATGAAGGTCGTTCCCTAGGAAGGGCCCTTGGGGAATGGGTTGAGGGTTAGGGAGGTCTTGAGAGGGTAGGATGAGGGTTTGGAAGGAGGATAAGGAAAGGTGTAGGGGATAAGAAGAGGAGGAATGGAGAATAAGGAGGGGAAGACAAGAAGGAAGGGAGGAAGGGTAGAGCGAAAGAAGATAGCAGCCAAGGAAGAGGGCAGCGAGGGTGAGAAAGAGAGGAGCGAAGGAGAAGAAGAGTGTAATATCCCAATTTTGACCCCATCACATTAAAATGTAAATGATGTAATATTGTTATGAAATCATGGTGAGGAGCTCAAGGCAAGGCCCCACCATCGATTTAGCGTTAAAATTGATGCATATGGTTAGTGTGCTAGCCAAGCGCAATAGAAATCGTAAATATCATGTAAATACACATTTAATAAAAATACCCACAACTAGCTATGCAATGCAACAAGAGTATGGGGGCATGATTTTTACAAGGAATTGGGAGGGAAATATTCAAACCCTTAATCCAATCAAGTCGATCCAAGTGTCAATGAGAGAACCCATGAAACATCAACTACCCATGTTGACTTTTGTACCCAATCATTTATTTCTCCCAAGAGTTGGTTAAAATAGTTATTATTTGGGGAAATGGAGAGGTATGGTTGTCCCATTTTCGTGTTTGGGAAAGCCACCATTTTAGGAAAACGTGTTTGGCTCCTTGGGAAAGAAAAGAGCCACGAAATTGCTCCCCAATCCATTCTTCATGCATGAGTTTTGCTTTCCCATGAGTTCTGAGCTACCTGAGCGTTTACCCTCACATTTTCCTGAGTTTTCCTCCATTTTTATTTAGCTGGGAGGTTTTTTTTGAGTGGTAGAACGTCTAGAAGGAAGAGGAATCTGATTTGAAGATCTAGGGAGGCCGTTTTTTTTCCATTTAAACGCCTATAAACCTGTGGGAGAAATCATTTCTTCTTTGTGGTCGAATTTCTCTCCTCACATTTCATTTTTGGGTGTGCCACGAATTGGAAGAACTAATGGGAACCCTGTTGTGTAAATCCCATAGTTAAAAATGTGTATCCATGCCCAATATTTGAGCTTGTTGTGTGTGGGAGAGAATGTTTTGGTTTGAGTTATGGGTACCCATTGTTTTGGCTTGAGCTTGAGTGCAAGCATTCATAAATGAAGAGGGTTCATATATGGCTTGATAAACCCAACTATGGACTGGCTTGACTTAAGTGAGGTGTCCATTTTATTGTGCATCAGTTTGTAGTTTCCCATTCCTTGTAGAAATCATGCCCAGCTCGACGGTGGCAGCTGTGCTGAGAGATTGATGAGAAAAGTTGGCCTATGGCTGGGTGGAATGTTGCAGTTGCATAGCAAATTGCTCGGGACAACTTCACCATCAAGATAAGTATTCTCTATGTGTATTAAATTCTGCAATGTTTTTAATTATTGATTGTTATGATTATATGTTGAATGCATGATAGATATGTGTGTGGATAATGTTTCATTTCGCTGTGTTTATTTGGTCATGCATCTGCACACATATGCATTTTTACTTGTTTTATGAATTTTGCTAATGAATGGGTATGAGGTTGTCAAAAGCCCCGAATTTCAGTCATGTTCCCTTCTATGCGTTGGATCGATGGGAGGGGATGTGACAGTGTTGTATCAGAGCAAAAAGTTGCAACATTGGGCCCGCATGGGATACATCTCACAATTGCAGAGAATTGGAAAGAGTGTTGAAACTATGGACGAGAAATTGGGAAATTCGCTGATACATTTCGGCGAGAAAGTAAAATGGTAGCCGAAAAGGGGAGTTTTGGCGCGAAAATGGAAAATGTTCCAATCAATGACAAAGTGAAAAGTGTGCCGAAACAGGTCAGTGGAAAATTGGAAATTATGCTGATCGGTGACAAATTGAAAAAGTCATCGAAACAGGTCAGCGGAAAATTGTAAATCACGCTGATCGGCGACAAAGTGAAAATTTCACCAGAACGGGTCGGCGAGAAATGGGAATTGCGTCGATCGGAGGAAAATTGAAAATGCGTCGATCGGCGAAAAAATGAAAATTGCGCAGATCGGTGACAAAATGAAAATTTCACCGAAAATGATTTCGGAGAAAAAATGGAAGAGTGTGCCAATCGGAGGCAAAATGATAAGTCTGCCGAAATAGATAATTTCAACAGTTTTCCAGGGAGATTTTCAGGGACCAAAAATTGAAAATTTTCATTGAACTTATGCACCAGATTACGTGAAATCGAAATATTTACAATAAAAAAAAAGAGGGCATTGCCCTCGACCCGCCCTGCAGTGGCGTATGGAAGCCACAAGGGGGAAATCCCCCTTGACCCCCTTCTGCCCCCTGAGACACGTTGATTATGAGAGAATTATGTGGTTGACAGAAATTGTCAATATGGATTGTCTCCATAATGCATGGAAATTATTTTGGTATTTTTAAGAGTGTAATGAGGCTAGAATGTAAGAGAATCAACAGAAGTTTCTTATTTTGAAATGAGTTTCCAATTGTTTCAAATATTAGGTAGAGGAAATCCTCTAGGCTTGATTGAGCAAGAAATTCTCATTGTGGGTGACCTCCAAAGCAGCCCAACTTTTTGGAAAGGCCTTACATAATCGTGAAGGAATACTAGATATGGAAGTAACTCAAAGTGAGTAAATTGTATGGTATCAACATCATGGTAATGGTGCTATCAAAATAAAAGTGGAGGCACATTTGGGATCATGATCATGGTAAAATTGTGGGTTAGCTATCAATGTGAAGAATTGAAGCAAGCATGGTTGGATGCTTAGTGACAAGGTAGTTCCACTAATGAGCAAGGATACTCAATTGAGAGTATTATGGTAATTCACGTTAACATGTGGAAAAACATGTTGAATGGATAAGAATACACTCTTGTAGATTGTAGTTTATAAGCACGAGATGGAATAAGGGAACTAAAAGGAAGTGAGGGTTCCTTATATAGAATGTATGAAATGCATTCTCTATGCTCAGAATGTACAATATGAATTGCATAGAGGGGTTGTGGAATCCTTATTAAGAGTAATTGGTTGTAATATCCATTATGGAGGAGTGATAGTTGTGTCTAATCATTGGAGGATGAAAGGGAACAATAATGGACATTGGTGCCTTGGATAAGAACGCATCCAATGTATTATTATTAGCAATATGTGCAATTTGAATTGCAAGGAAGAGCCATGGGAGCTCTTGATTATCAAATATGGATATTGTATTCCATGAAAGAATGATCAACAAGTAATGGAATAGGTTATTAGGTATGGGACATGTAACTTGTAAAGATGATGGGTGAATCATCCTTGTGGGCAAGTGCATGCATGATCAGATAAGTTGCAAGATATGAGTAAGTAATTAGAATGGGTAAGGCAATTCCATTATCCCAAAAGTTGTCACTCATAGGAATAAGACATCCCAGTATGTGGAATTGGCATGTGGCTCATGATAGTGACATGGTGGACATGCAAAGGCTGTTAATTGGGGAACGAGGCATTCCCATGTGTAAATGAATTGTGTGGTTCGGAATTGTGGCAAATATTTCCATGAGAAAGGAAAGAAAGTATCATAATTGAATGAGGTACAAGGGAATATAATGGACCTGGAAAAGACTCCTTATGGAGTTGATATGGAATCAATTGCAATGTTGATTAGTGCTAGGAATTTAAGAAAGTTCGAGTTGAACATGGCCATAATTTCTGAAAGCAATTGGAGCAGTAAGGCAATGTTGATAAAGAGGGAAATTTCTCACCTTAAACTATTTATGTTTATAACATAAGAATTGCATGCTTGGAAAGTAGCAAGTATGAATGTTATACATGTGTAAATATATTGAATTGCTACTTGGTGAGAAGATCATAGCTAATAATTGCTTGTGTGATTGGCAGAGGGTCCATGAAATTGGATCATCTATGATGTGGAAGAGGAAATTCCATGCTATGATGAGGGATTGGAAAGGGAGAATTCCTTAACTCCTCTCTTGCTATTGTATTTATATTTTATGAGTTTTATATACAGAAAATTATGGCATAGGAATGCTGAAAATGAAAGAGATCGTATAGATGAAATTAATATGCACTAATGGGCACATTAATAGATATTGCATAGTGCATGTGAAGATGTTTGTGCATGTATATGATGTTGCATGTTGGTAAAGCTAGCGAAGTTTTACATATGCAATGAGCCACTTAAGATAATTATTGTGGTTGTTAGTAATTAGTTGTGTTCGCATTGGTTGTAGGACCAAAGACAACCGAAGCATGGCTAAAGATGTTGATGATGTTGTCGCATGTGACCAACAACCTTATGAAGAAAGGTTCGGGCAAAAAATATATGATCACGAGGTTGGTGGAAGGATGGTGTAATAGTTTGTAGGAGACCAACTGATCAGGTAACATCAAAGATGTTAATGGAATCCATGCAGGTAATGGTTTATTTATGATTGCGTACAAAAAGGGGATTGGGTAAGAATCCCTTGAGCCATATTTAATAATTGTAAATTGGTATGTATGTAATGTTGAATGCATTTATGTGAACATTATCCCACTGGGTATGGTGAGGTGTAGGGTAGTAAGGACAAGGAGCCTTATCCTATCTAACTGTTTAGAATTTTGAATGCATTCATATGAAAATATATCATGATGTGTGTGTATATGTTGGTTATGATTTTAATAACCAAAACAAGTGGGGACTTATGGTCCCGTTGTGATAGTGTATGCCCTATGAGATAGTCATGGTTAAGACTATAATGTGGTTGGAATGGTACTGCTATAGTGCTACACAAGTATCCCATGAACCCCCTAATGGTGTTAATTTGGGATGAAACCTCTTTGCCAACAACCAAGGAGTAAGTAAACTCCTGACGTATTGTTCGGGTGGAGAAGGAAGGCACCCAAATAGTTAACCAAGTGATTAGGGAGATGGTTGGGTGATGTGTCGAGGCATTAGCTAGACCTTCCGACACATCATAGTGGAATGCATGACATGGAATTACGGTATTCATGAATCAATGCAAGGCGACATTGATTGGATATATATTAAAAGATTATGTAAACCTTGTGATTTTTTATACATATGTGTGGGTACCTATGTTGAGAGGCATTGTGTGAATGCATGGTTGTAATATATATTTCATTTCAATTCATTAATAACTGAAATGATAGAATTATTGGCAATTAAATTTTGAGATCATTTCATGAGTTGCTATGGATGCAAGAAAATGATTGCATGAAGAAGGTAGTCATGTTTGATGGGATAACAAGAATGCTTTGTTCAGAGGACAGAGTTATCTGAATGGATACGATTGTGTAATCATGAGAATTGGAAGTTTTATTTAAATTGCATAAATAATGTGACTGCATCTTGCAATTTTATTGGGATAATGATGTACACAAAGCAAATGTATTTCATTGTCTTTGAGATAATAACAGTTGATAGTGTTTGAATTATTGAGTATTATAATTCTGAGATCACTTAAGCGACTGTTGTAACAATGAAAATATTATATGCATGGATACTCACAAAGTGTTTAACTGATTGAAAATTTCATATTACAGGTAGAATTATCTTGGATATGGCAATGTGGGTAAGTACATAATAAAGACTGGAATCTACCCTGTACAAAAGCCAAAAATTATGAGAAGGATCTCATGGGTGTGAAATTTAATTTATGTAGGGAACATACTGTAAATTTCAGATTTGAGATTTTTCTAATAATTACTAATGATTGTTTGGATTGTCTAGAATTGTGTCGAGAGGAAATGTTGTAGGTGGATGTTCATGTTATGGTAGCAAGCGTAAAACCATAATGGACATATTTTTACCACTTACAAGAGACAAACAATATGAGGACGACCTCATGGTTAAATAAATCTAATTTATGCAGTAGACATAATTATAAACTCATATCTGAATTAATTATTGATGTTATTGATTGGTTGCTTGCTTGTGAACTGTGTCAGGAGGACACAATGCAGGAAGACCATGTGTTATGGCCTGCAAGAGCTAAAAATCATGAGAAGGACCTCATGTTTTGGAAATCTAGTTTCTGTATGAAACATATTTGAGAAGCTCTAATTGAAATTATTATGATGACATCTCATGTGAACTACATGCTTGTGTGTAATGCAGGTGAGATGGTGAAAATATGCCATTGGGGAAGATGTCGGATGCTAAAGCTGAAATCAAAATGAAATGCCAAGAGTGGCTTGGGTCTAAGTAACCCTGTAAAATTCATTACATGTGCTTGTCTCTTCGCAGTGCTATTAAACCCAGTAAGAGCATGGGTACTCAGGAGGATTGCATGGGCATTGGTAGCCTTTATACACTCACACTAAAGAGAACTAGAAGGGATATGTACACTCGAGGGACTGTGTAGCAGAGAAGGGGTACCATCCTTGTGTTGTGTGAGTGGGTATTGTGGGTCCATGCTAGCCTTCATTCAAGTGATTTACCTATGGATTTCTTGGAGGGAACCACTGGTTTGCATAGGAGAAGGATCCCTGTAATCGTATTCTATTGTTTTTATTGCCTGATAAACCCAGTAGAAATGTTGGCTTGACAATGGTTTTTGTATGCTTAATAAACCTAGTTGGAGAATTGGCATAGCATATTGGTTAATGGAATGCCTGATAAACCCAGTCGATGTACTGGCTTGGCATTGGTTATTTGAATGATGTGGTGCATCTAGTGTGTTGGCATAACATTTGTTTTATACATATGCAAAGGTGATCCAAGGATTACAGAAACTTGGTTACCTTTCGATGCACACCCTGAAGAGCACTAGAAGGGGTGGGTGCGCTCGAGGGACTATATAGCAGAGAAGAGGTACCATCCTTGTGTTGGGTGGGGCAGTTCTTGTGGGTGCCATAGTTGTCTGAATTCAAAGTGGGATACTTGTGGAGCTAAAGGAAGATGCTCATGCAGATAATTATTTGGTTTATCTTGCATCTTCTTGCTTATTTAATGTGAATATACACATGTATATGATTCGGCTATAGTTTTGAAACTCTTGTTAAAAGATGAATCCTAAGAGAACAAATTTGACATGTGAATTGACTCATTGTTGAGTATAGGTATTGTTCAATGCAAGGACCTTGAAGACATTTTAAGGATGCAATGGACATGTGGTTGTCCTAAAAGGATTAGTATGAGCAGCTAAAGATTGGAAAGAGATCCAATGGACGTTGATGAAGAGAGAGAAAGGAATTGCAGTTGCGGCTGAAAAGGACATGGAACCTTGCTAAAAATAAAGAGAACACCGAGGATGGTGTTATTCCAAGGGGGAGGGGATTGTAATATCCCGATTTTGACCCCATCACATTAAAATCTAAATGATGTAATATCGTTATGAAATAATGGTGAGGAGATCAAGGCCAAGGCCCCACCATCGATTCAGAGTAAAAATTGATGCATATGGTTGGTGTTCTATCTAGGCGCAATAGAAATCGTAAATATCATGTAAATATGCATTTAATAAAAATACCCACAACTAGCTATGCAATGCAATAAGAGTATGGGGGCATGATTTTGACAAGGAATTGGGAGGAAAATATTCAAACCCTTGAACCAATAAATTCAAGCCAAGTGTCAATGAGAGAACCCATGAACCATCAACTACCCATGTTGACTTTTGTACCCAATCATTTATTTATGCCAAGAGTTGGTTAAAATAGTTATTATTTGGGGAAATATAGAGGTATGGCTGTCCCATTTTCGTGTATGGGAAAGCCACCATTTTAGGAAAATGTGTTTGGATTCTTGGGAAAGAAAAGAGCCATGAAATTGCTCCCCAATCCATTCTTCATGCATGATTTTTCCTCTCCCACGAGTTCTTAACTACCTGGTCATTTGCCCTCACATTTTCTTGAGTTTTCCTCCATTTTTCTTTGGCTGGGAGGTCGTTTTTGAGTGGCAGAACGTCTGGAAGGAAGAGGAATCTGATTTGGAGGTCTAGGGAGGTCGTTTTTTTCCATTTAAATGGCTTTAAACCTATGGGAGAAATCATTTCTTCTCTGTGGTCTAATTTCCCTCCTCACATTTTGTTTTTGCGTGTGCCACGAATTGGAAGAACCAATGGGAACCTTGTTGTGTAAATACCATAGTTAAAAATGTGTATCCATGCCCAATATTTGAGCTTGTTTTGTGTGGGAGAGAATGTTGTGGTTTGAGTTATGGGTACCCATTGTTTTGGCTTGAGCTTGAGTGAAAGCATTCATAAATGAAGAGGATTCATATCTGGCTTGAAAACCCAACTATGGACTGGCTTGATTTAACTATGGTGTCCATTTTGTTGTGCATCGGTTTGTAGTTTCCCATTCCTTGTAGAAATCATGCCCGGCTCGGGGGTGGCAGTTGTGCTGAGAGATTGATGAGCACAGTTGGCCTATGGCTGGGTGGAACATTGCAATTGCATAGCAAGTTGCTCGGGACAACTTCACCATCAAGATAAGTGTTCTCTATGTGTATTAAATTATGCAATGTTTTTAATTATTGAATGTTTTGATTATATGTTGAATGCATGATAGATATGTGTGTGGATAATGTTTCATTCCGTTGTGTTTATTTGGTCATGCATCTGCACACATATTCATTTTTACTTGATTTATAAATTTTGCTAATGAATGGGTCTGAGGTTGTCAAAAGCCCATAATTTTAGTCATGTTCCCTTCCATGCGTTGGATCGATGGGAGGGGACGTGATAAAGAGGGGAGCGAAGGTCTAGTATGGAGAAAGGATAGGGAGCGAGCTCAAAGAAGAGAAGAGTGAGGGTAGGATATGAGGGGAAGGAGGGCTGCTAGGGATACTAGATCTTGTTGCAGCTAGGGTTTAGGTAGGTTTTTAGGGTTTAATATTTTAGTTTCATGTACAAAATACAAAAACTAAACATATTTAATAGATAACAAACTAAACTAACCTAATACATACAAAATATACAAAAATAAAGGCTTGTAATATGTAAAAGAGGAGTGTCAAGCTTAGGGTTTTAAGGTTTTACCCTAACCCTGGGGCATCAAGGAAGATGACCTTCCTTTTGAGAAGGTACATGCAAAGTTTGAAAAACTAGGGCCTTCTCCAACAACCACAAGAGTTGGTTAAAGGAGGCCTAGTTAGGGAAAAAATTGGAGACCTAAAGCTCAAGCTTCAAAGGACTTCTTCTAGAGGATGTCCCTCACAATGCTATGGTGACTAAAGGATGAAAATGACCTAGTTTAGAAAAAATGAAGCATTAATGGCTACCATTCAACCATGAACAAGCATCATTATTCAACATTTAACAAAGAGACATCAAGAGAAAGAGCATGGATACCTCTGTGTGCATGTGTTAAGCCAACAATTCTAGCATCACCTTAACAAAGAGCATGAACAAAAGATACTCCAAAAAATTTGCTTCCAAACCAGAAGAATGTCCTTCCTCAAGAGGTGGGCATCAATCCAAGAGCCCTAGTAAGGGTAAAAAAGTAGATTAAAGTTTTTATCCCATAAGTTGTTATGTTAAAAATAAAGTGAGCAGGAGTTTATATATAGCTTCTCACACTCACTTTACAAAAATATCTAGGCCGACATGCCTTTTAAAATGTCAATTTGAAATTATAAAATGTCAACTTAAAACTATAACAAAAATAATATAAAATAATCAAATCTATGGCTAACTTGGGGTATTTTCCCCAGAGTTTACCCAAAAATGACTAAAATAGCTAAAAATGAGGAAAACACTATGAACTAAAGGATCAAGTGGCGAGGGGGGGTCGTCATGCCCCATCTAACCCGAATAGTATTGAAAAACTCTCAACGCCCCCCCCCCAATCAAGCAATGCGGCCTGGCATGGAGTGTGACTTCATCATCAAAAAAAACCCAAGGACAAAGGGCGTTGCTAAACTATAGGGCCAGGAGGGTGTGTATGGTGGCCTGGGGCAGAGGCATGAGCCTCAGTGTTGAAAGAAGTGTCATTGGTATGGTAAAACAAGGTGGGGGTCATGTGACCCAGTGACCCACCTCTGGGATCCCCAGACACCAACCTCGGGGCTTCAAGCCCTTCCATGAGGCAGTCAACAATGCCACTAAGCCATAGTACTCCCATGGGAGGAATCAAAAGGCCTAGCCATAACCTCCACTCAGAAAAGCTGGAAAACACCCCTCCTTGTCAAGAAAAAATGACCCTCTCTTCCTGGGGAACATCTACAGGTGCACTGGTACTGGTACCACGTAACACTAGCTCCAACAGCGGGACGAGTGCTCCTCCCGAAGGTGATCGAGAATCCATGAATCATCTAGGTACCTGTATACCTAAACACACATCAAATAACCAGGGACATCAAAATACCATGGCGTAGACACTTCCGTCATGCCTTGCTCATTGTGAAAAATAAAAATATATTAAGCAAAACTAAAAACAATAATGTCAAAAGAACTAATGAACTACTAACAAATCAACTAATGAACTACTAACAAACCAACTAACATGAAGGTAGTCAGGGTCAGATATCACCTGTAAAATACCTCTTCAATATTTGTCCATTGACAGGAAGAGGGACCTTCTTTCCATCCAGGTGGATCAAGCGGAATGTACTTGGACCTGCATTGTCAATAATCTGATTTGGACCTAACCATAAACTTTCAAATTTACCATGCTTACTTGATTGTTCACCTATTTTATTCCACAAGAGCACCAAGTCACCTAACTGGAAGTTGTGTTGGCCAGCCTTCTTATCAAATTTGCCTTTAACTTTGTCTTGATGTTCTGTCAGGTGATCAAGAGCTTTACTTCAATTCTCGTCCATTTCTATCAAGTTGTTGATTCTTCTTTTGTACTTGTCTACATCATCAACATTATGCTGGAGTATCTTGTACACAGGTAGATTCAGTTTGATCGACAGTGTAGCATCCAATCCGTAGACTAACTCGAATTGGCTCTACTTGGTAGATTGCTTTGTCGTGATTTTGTCTTCCCAAACCGCATATTTCAATTTGCTATCGAAAGATCGTTTGTTATCACCGATGGTCTTCTTTATGATGTTCATCAAATTCTTATGATTCCATTCCCCTAGGGATAATAGTTCTAAGAGTGGGACAATACAATAGCGTACTCGAAACAAAAGGTAGACAACCCTCCTCTTGTGAAAGCTGGTGCATTATCCATCACAATCTTAGCTGGTGTACCAAAACCGGTGATAATCCTGTCTTCCAAGAAGTCTATAATCACCTGTGTTGTCGACCGCTTCGTTGGAATCGCCTCGACCCATATAGTAAATTAATCTATTGTTTTCAAGATCCATTTATGGCCATTACTTGAGTTCTCTTTAAACTCACCGATGAAGTCTAGGACCCATTGCTGAAATAGTGCTTCAATTATAACTGGGTGAAGCGGCAAGGCTGAGATTTTTGTTTCTCTGTAAACAATTGACATGGCTGACAACTCCGCACATATTTGTATAAATCCTGAAATATGTTGGGCCAATAATATCTTGATCTTAGAATCTTATGAGCGGTGGTAGAGGCTGCACGATGCCCCCCACAAAATCCCTGATGGAATTCCTTCATCAATTCTTCAGCTTTGGGAGTTTCCACACAACTAAGAATGATTCCATCTGGATTCTTCCAACCAAGTCCTTGAATTCATCCATCGTCTATAGCTATATCCACAAAACAATACTTGGATGCCTTTAATTTGAGAGCTCTATTTTTGTGATCCAGCAAGTAATTGGGACATGAAATATTTTGCATATAGTGTACAATGTCTCTGTACCACTCGCACTATGCTGTTGTTTCTTTAACTACTGAAATCATAGGAAGACCTTCTTCTGTTAAATCCAAGGCCTTTTCATTTCCTTCTGCCAACAACTGAGCTAGTCCTCAGCCTTTGATTAACTTGGTAGGATGGATTTCTAAGCCCATATTCTTGTATCTTTGTAATCCATTTGGCTTGAGCATCTAATCCATCTTGTTGTTTCAATATTTCCATCACTGCTGGATGAGGAACATAAGCAATAATATTCGAGTATCCGATATATACTCTGAAATGCTTTAGTTACATCACCAAGGCATAGGCTTGCTTTTCTTTACTATGATACTTCACTTCTCTGTTGTTAAAAGCTTTACTCATAAAAGCAATCAATTGTTCTTCATTATTTTCATTATTTTGAAGGAGAACTCCTGTAATGGTGTTAGCAGATGCAAAATAAAATATTTGAAAAGGTTTGGAATAGTCTGGGCTTACCAACACCGGAGCTCGAGTGATTGCATCCTTGATGTATTCGAAACCTTTCTTTGATCCGTCGGTCCACCTGAACTCTACATCTTTCTTAAGCAACTTATTCAAAGGTTTAGTAAGCTCAACAAAATTAGGTATAAACCTATGAATGAATTAATTTTTCCAAAGAAAGATCTCAAAGCTTTCAAATGTTTAGGCAATGGGATTTCTTTAATAGCCTTAACTCTATCAGGATCAATTTTTACACCTTCCTGAGTAATGAAACGGACAAGCAATTTACCTTCAATGACCCCCAAAATAGACTTATTAGGGTTCAAATAAATGACATACCTGCGGAAACGTTCAAATACATGTCGTAGTGCTTGATTTGGTTCTTTCTTTCCTTGGAATAAACCGTTAGATCATCTTTGTATATTTCTAATATTTTCTGCATGATGTCTCTGAAAGCATAATCCATGACTCTCTGGAATGTATCCCCCGCATTCATCAAACCGAAAGGAATCCGGATATACTGATAAGTTCCCCAAGGAGTGGTGAAAGTTGTCTTTGCTCGGTCTTCTTTCTTCATTGCCACTTGGTTGAAACCCGAAAATCCATCGAGAAAAGACATCATCTATGAACATGTAATCCTTTGCAGCAAAAGCTCCATATTCGGGAGCGGGTAGTTGTCCTTATTTGAAATGACATTTAAGTTTCTGAAATACACGCACACTTGGACATCTCCCGTCTTCTTTTTGGTCAGGACCAGATTAGAAAGCCACTCTGAGTATCTGATCGGAGCTATTATCTTGGCTTACCCCATCTTCTGCAATTCCTTTTTCACTAGCGAAGCTAACTTTGGATTTATCTTTCGTAGCTTTTGTCAATGAGGTTTTTCATTTTCTTCCAGAGGTATAGCATGTTGAATTATGTTCTTATCGTACGTCTTAATCTCATCATACAACCAGGAAAATACGTCTTTGAATTCTTGAACCAGATCAATATTTTCTTTCCTCGGAGTTCAGTGCTTTTCCCACTTCAGTTGGACAAGGATCCTCTTGTGAACCAATGTTCACTTCTTCATATCCGGGATCCGGAGGTACTTCTGCTTTCTACTTGCACCAATCATTCCTGTCAAATATTATTTCCAAAGAGACCTTCTCCATTGGAATAGGATTGTCATCAGGTTGTTCTATGGACCCTTCTTCTCTCCCATCAATTTGATTGTTTGAATACTCTTCCACTTTGGCCATGAACCTGCGGATCTTTTCTTCATCATCGAATACTTCCCAATCGTTAAAGTTGTCAGGCACAAAAGGAAGGAACACCATCTGAACATTCCTTGTATCATGTATAGTATCAGTTGGATCAAATGTAGAGGTGAAAACTGCAAGTGCATCAGTTGTTTGATTATGTCCCCTCGGAATGGCCTCTAAGGATAAGGCATGGAACTCTTCAGTATCCAACCTGACTACATGCCTATACCTTTTCAATTGCATCTTTTTACAAGAAAAATTTCCTTTGACTTGGCATACAATCAAGTCAAAGTCACCAAATACATGTAATAATTTTATACCATAATCTCTAGCAATATTGAGACCAAGCAGTAGAGCTTCATATTCAGCAGTATTGTTAGTACCATTAAATTCTAATCAAAATGAAAAAAAATGCTCTTCATACTTGGGAGACATGAATACAATAGTTGTACCCATACCTGCTTGGGATTTTTCCCCGTCGAAGTGTAAAGTCCAGAACTTGTCAATTTCCATCTGAGGAGCAACTTCTGTATTAAATACTACATATGACCCGATGTCATTTTCACAAATGTATTCATTTTCAGGCTCTTCAGGGTCTTCCACAAGGTATTTCCTCATAGTTTCCCTTTGTAGAGTAATGTAATCGCCTTTGGGAGTAGGCACTGTGGCATATGATAGATCCAATTGTAAATTCCCTCCTAAATTTGAGCCAAACTTCTTGGATAGAAGCATACCCCATGACTCTGGAAGATCAATGACTACTATATCCATCTTTATCATCATCGTAGGATGTACTGCCAACCGAACTGAGACATCAACCACCACCCCACAAACCTTTACTTCTCAAGAATCCATAGCACATATGTTCCTATATGGTCTTGATATCTTCAAACCTAACCTTTTCATCATAGCTAAGGGCATAACGTTAGTAGATGCACTAGAATCAAACATACAGTTATGTAAAACCAAATCACCAATGCATAAAGAAATAAAGAAGGGTTTGTGTCCAGGATTTTTATTCTCAGTTAGTAGCATATTGGACAATATAATTGGAGTGTCCTCTTCTTCATCTTGATTGACCACTGGTTTCTTATCCTGGATTTTATCCTAGAGGTGGAAGTGCTCTTCAATTTTCTCTCTGACTGATGGGATCTTTGCTAGCTCGGATATTGGCACGAGTATCCTCATAGAACTAAGGTCCCCTGTAAAGTCAATCTTCAAAGGCTCATCAGTAACTAAATCAATAGGAGACTTACCTGCACTTACCTGTGGTGGGAAAGGAGCCTTTGGTTTCTCTGAATTTTTCGGAGGGAACCTTCGTCTCTGATAAGTATCACTTGAAGTCATGTTTTAATACCATTTCCTAATTTGTTCCCGAGGGGGCATTTGCCCAAGAAGCTTATTTACTTTGTCTGCATCAATAGAAACTTTCCTGAATTCCCGCATGTGCTCGTTAGATAAACCAAATTGCTTTCTTTCAAATAAATTACATACCTCGAAGTCATCTTCTTCGAAAGGGATGTTGTTCCTGATGTATTCCATGCAGTAGGCACAAGTCTTCTCATCATGGAAGCTACGGCATTCCCTGCAATAATATGGAAAATCACTTACCGCATTGGTCGGCTCCAAGGATGAACGAGGCCTTTGCCATTGTGAAGGAGCTTTGTTGAATTTATTTGGCGAAAATCTCAGTTGGCTAGGATGTTGATTTCTTTCCAACTGAACAATCTGGTTTTGCATGGTAGTATTTTTTTTAGTCACGTCCACTCTCAATTGTCTCATCTCTTCAATCAATATGTCAATCAGATCAGGACCTTCGTTGGAAGAAGAGGCCTTGTTCTTTGTTTCTTGCTTATCTCTTGAGTGACCGGAGGTATCGGATTTCCCAGCTACCTTCCAACTGTCATCTGAAACTCTTACCTTCTTTTTAGAAGCCGCAAGGTCACCTGGTCTTGTCCAAACTAAGATGGAACATGAAATCACCTTAGAATGCCTTCAAGTAATATGATAAGATCATTGGGTCTGGAGGCTTGCAATCTGCAGGGAATTCTTTTACAATTCTATCAAACCTGCGATCAAACTCTTCAATAGTTTCATTTTCACTTCGTTTAATAGTCATTAAAGCATTATTCAACATCATAGGATATTTATTTTCTTGCCATCTCTCAAAGGATTTTGTTTTTAAATCAGCATAGTTAGCAATACTTTGAGAAGGAAAGGATTTAAACCATTATGCAACTTCATCAACTAAGCAATAATAAAAATATTTAAACTTAACATCTAGATGAGTAGTGTCAGTGAGCATAAAACAACGTTCTATTGCATCCCAATGTTGAGCAGCAGTAATAGCGTTAGAGCCAGAAAACACTGGAAATTCTCTAATGTCCTCAAACTTCAATGCTTGGTTAGGATATCCAGAAATAGCAATGAAATCAAAAGCAGTGAATTCCATGTTAACTTGACTGTTAGAATCAACAAAACTATTATGTATATCAAGTAGATGATCAAAGGTTTGTTGACCAATTACTAATCTCCCATGCTCATGATCTTTTCTTTTCAATAATATATGACTGAGATCAGGGAGAAGTGTACCTTTAAAATTAACCCTCGTTGAATACCTTTTTGAATTTTGTCTAGGTGGACTCGCCAGGAGAGATCTGCAAAGTCGAGCTAAGCAAATCTCACTGAGGAATGGAACAAGGGACGTACCTGATTTCTTCGTGGAATTGTCAGATAAACCCGCCAAGTCAGTCCTTCACAAATATATATGTTTCAAGTATGAAGACGTACCTTGAAGCTTTAATTGAGTTCTCTTGAAACTTTGGGATCCACAGACACCAACCTCAGAGCTTCAATCCCTTCCATGAGGCAGTCAACAATGCCACTAAGCCATAGTACTCCCAAGGGAGGAATCAAAAGGCCTAGCCATAACCTCCACTCAGAAAAGCTGTAAAACACCCCTCCTGGTCAAGAAAAAATGGCCCTCTCTTCCTGGGGCAAATTTGCAAGTGCACTGGTACTCGTACCACGTAACATTGTCTCCAACTGCGGGATGAGTGCTCCTCCTGAGGGTGCTTCAGAATCCATGAATAATTTGGGTACCTGTAGATCTACACACACATCAAATAGCCAGGGACATCAAAATACCATGGGGCAGACACTTCCGTCATGCCTTGCTCATCATGAAAAATAAAAATATACTAAGCAAAACTAAAAACAATAATGTTAGAAGAACTAATGAACGACTAACAAATCAACTAGCGAACTACTAACAAAACAACTAACATGAAGGTAGTCAGGGTCAGATATCACCTATTAAATACCTCTTCAATATATGTCCATTGACAAGAAGAGGGACCTTCTCTCCATCCAGGTGGCTCAAGCGGAATGTGGCTTGGACCTACATTGTCAATAATATGATATGGACCTAACCATAAACTTTCAAATTTAACATGCTTACCTGATTGTTCACCTCTTTTGTTCCACAGGAGCACCAAGTCACCTAAGTGGAAGTTGCGTTGGCCATCCTTCTTATCAAATTTTCCTTTAACTTTGTCTTGATGTTCTGTCAGGTGATCAAGAGCTTTCCTTCGATTCTCGTCCATTTCTATCAAGTTGTTGATTCTTCTTTGGTACTTGTCTGGATCATAAATAGCATGTTGGAGTAGATTGTACACAGGAAGTTTCAGGTTGATCGACAGTGTAGCATCCAATCCGTAGGCTAACTTGAATGGGCTCTACTTGGTAGATTCATGTACCATGATTCTGTCTTCCCAAACCGCATATTTAAATTTGCAATCACAAGATCTTTTGTTGTCACTAGTCGTCTTCTTTATGATGTTATTCAAATTCTTATTACTTCATTAAGTGATTCCATTCCCCTGGGGATAATATTTCGAGGGGTGGGACAATACAATACCGTACTCGAAACAAAAGGTAGACAACACTCCTCCTGTGAAAGCTGGAGCATTATCCGTCACAATCTTAGTTGGTGTACCAAAACGAGTGATAATCCTGTCTTCAAAGAAGTCTATAATCACCTTTGTTGTAGACTGCTTCGTTGGAATGGTCTGTCAAGATCCATTTATGGCCATTACTTGAGTTCTCTTTAAAATCACCGATGAATTCTAGGCCCCATTGCTGAAATGGTGCTTCGATTATAACTGGTTGAAGTGGAAAAGCTGAGAGTTTCTGTTTCCCTGTAAACAATTGACATGGATGACAACTCGGCACATATTTGTATACATCCTGAAAAATATTGGGCCAATAATATCCTGATCTTAGAATCTTATGTGCGGTGGTAGAGGCTGCACGATGCCCCCCACAAAATCCCTGATGGAATTCCTTCATCAATTATTCATCTTTGGGAGGTTCCAAACAAGTAAGAATGATTCCAACTGGATTCTTCCAACCAAGTCCTTAAATCCATCCAGCGTCTATAGCTATATCCACAAAACAGTACTTGGATGCCTTTAATTTTAGAGCTCTCTTTTTGTGATCCGACAAGTAATTGGGACATGAAGGATTCTGCAGATAGTGTACAATGTCTTTGTACCACTCGCAATGTGCTATTGTTTCTTTAACTATTGAAATCATAGGAAGAATTTCTTATGTTAAATCCAAGGCATTTTCATTTCCTTCTGCCAACAACTGAGCTAGTCCTCGTCCTTTGATCAACTTGGTAGGATATATTTCCAGGTCATATTCATGTATCTTTGTAATCCATTTGGATCGCGCATCTAATCCATCTTGTTGTTTCAATATTTCCTTCATTGCTGGATGAGAAACATAAGCAATAATATTTGAGTATCTGATATATACTCTGAAATGCTTTAGTTACATCACCAAGGCATAGGCTTGCTTTTCCATACTATGATACTTCACTTATGTGTTTCTCAAGGATTTACTCATAAAATAAATCGGTTGTTCTTCATTCTTTTCATTCTTTTGAAGGAGAACTCCTGCAATGGTGTCAGTAGATGAAAAATAAAATATTTGAAAAGGTTTGGAATAGTCTGGGCTTACCAACACCGGAACTCGATTGATTTCATCCTTGATGTCTTCGAAAGCTTTCTTTGATCCTTCGGTCCACCTGAACTGTGCATCTTTCTTAAGAAACTTATTCAAATATTTAGTAAGCGCGGAAAAATTAGGCATAAACCTATGAATGAAATTAATTTTTCCAAAGAAAGATCTCAAAGCTTTCAAATGTTTAGGCAATGGAATTTAATTAATAGCCTTAAATCTATCGAGATCAATTTTAACACCTTCCTAAGTAACGACATGGCTAAGCAATTTTCCTTCAGTGACCCCAAAAATAGACTTATTAGGGTTCAAAGAAATGCTATACCTATGGAAACGTTCAAATACATGTCATAGATGCTTGATCTGGTTCTTTCTTTCCTTGGAATAGACCGTCAGATTATGTCCCCATGGAATGGCCTCTAAGGACAAGGCATGGAACTCTTCAGTAGCCAACCTGACTGCATCCCTATACATTTTCAATTGCGTCTTTTTACAAGAAAAATTTCCTTTGACTTGGCATACAATCAGGTCAGGGTCACCAAATACATGTAATAATTTTATACCATAATCTCTAGCAATATTGAGACCAAGCATTAGAACTTCATATTCAGCAGTATTGTTAGTACCATTAAATTCTAATCGAAATGAAAAACAATGCTCTTCATATTTGGGAAACATGAATACAATACCTGCACCCATACCTACTTGATATTTCGACTCATCGAAGTGTAAAGTTCAGAACTTGTCAGTGTCTATCTGAGGAGCAACTTCTGTAGTAAATATTGCATATTACCTGATGTCATTTTCACAAAGGTATTCATTTTCAGGCTCTTCAAGGTCTTCCACATGGTATTTCCGCATAGTTTCCCTTTGTATATTAATGTAACCGCCTTTGGGAGTAGGCATTGTGGCATATGATAGATCCAACTATAAACTCTCTCCTAAATCTGAGCCAAACTTCTTGGATAGCATCATACCCCATGACTCTAGAAAATCAATGACTACTATATCCATCTTTATCATTATGAAAGGATGTACTTCCAACCGAACTGGGACATCAACCACCACCCCACAAACCTTTACTTCTAAAGAATCCATAGCACAGATGTTCCTATATGGTCTTGATATCTTCAAACCTAACCTTTTCATCACAGCTAAGGGCATAACGTTAGTAGATGCACCAGAATCAAACATACAGTTATGTAAAACCAAATCACCAATGCATAAAGAAATAAAGAAGGGTTTGTGTCCAGGATTTTTATTCTCAGTTGGTAGCATATTGGACAATATAATCAGAGTGTCCTCTTCTTCATCTTGATTGACAACTGGTTGCATATCCTGGATTTTATCCTAGAGGTGGAAGTGCTCTGCAATTTGCTCTCTGACTGATTAGATATTTTCTATCTCGGAGATTGGCACAGGTATCCTCATAGAAATAAGGGCCACTGTAAAATCAATATTCAAAGGCTCATTGGTAACAAAATCAATAGGAGACTTACCTGCACTTACCTATGGTGGGAAAGGAGCCTTTGGTTTCTCTGCATTTTCCGGAGTGAACCTTCATCTCTGATAAGTATCACCTAAAGTCATGTTTTAATACCATTTCCTAATTTGTTCCCGAGGGGGCATTTACCCAAGAAGATTATTTACTTTGTCCACATAAATAGAACCTTTCCTAACTTCCTTCATGTGCTCGTTAGATAAACCAAATTGCTTTCTTTCAAATAAATTACATACCTCGAAGTCATCTTCTTCGAAAGGGATGTTGTTCCTGATGTATTCCATGTAGTAGGCACAAGTCTTCTCGCCATGGAAGCTACGACATGCCCTGCAAAAATATGGAAAATCACTTACCGCATTGGCCGACTCCAAGGATGAACGAGGCCTTTGTTGTTGTGAAGGAGGTTTGTTGAAGTTCTTTGGCGTAAATCTCGGTTGGCTAGGATGTTGATTTCTTTCCAGCTGCACAATCTGGCTTTGCATGGTAGTATTTTGTTGAGTCACGTCCACTCTCAACTGTCTCATCTCTTCAATCAATATGTTCATCGGATCAGGGCCTTCGTTTGAAGAAGAGGCCTTGTTCTTTGTTTCTTGTGTATCTCTTGAGTGACCGGAGGTATCGGGTTTCCCAGCTGCCTTCCAACTGTCATCCAGAACTCTTACCTTCTTTTTAGAATCCGCAAGGTCACCTGGTCTATCCAAAATGAGATGGAACATGAAATCACCTTAGAATTCCTTCAAGTAATATGATAAGATCATTGGTTCTTGAGGCTTGCAATTTGCAGGGAATTCTTTTACAATTCTATAAAACCTGCGATCAAACTCTTCAATAGTTTCATTTTCACTTCGTTTAATAGTCATTAAATCATTATTCAACATCATAGGATATTTCTTTTATTTCCATCTCTCAAATAATTTTGTTTTTAAATCAGCATAGTTAGAAATACTTTGAGCAGGAAAGGATTTAAACCATTCTACATCTTCATCAACTAAGAAAGAAGCAAAATATTTAAACTTAACATCTAGATGAGTAGTGTCAGTGAGCATAAAACAACATTCTATTGCATCCCAATGTTGGGAAGCAGTAATAGCGTTAGAGCTAGAAAAGATGGGAAATTCTCTAATGTCCTTAAACTTCAATGCTTGGTTAGGATAGCCAGGAATAGCAGTGAAATCAAAAGTAGTGAATGCCATGTTAACTTGACTGTTAGGATCAACAAAAATATTATGTATATCAAGTAGAGTATCAAAGGTTTGCTGACCACTTACTAATCTCTCATGCTCACGATCTTTTCTTTTCAATAATATATGACTGAGATCGAGGAGAAGTGTACCTTTAAAATTAGCCCTCGTTGAATACCTTTTTGAATTTTTTCTAGGTGGAGTCGCCAAGAGAGTTCTGCAGAGTCAGGCTAAGAAAATATCACTGAGGTATGGAACAAGGGACGTACCTAAGTTCTTCGTTGAGTCGCCAGATAAACCTACCATGTTAGTCCTTCACAAATATATATATTTCAAGTATGAGGACGTACCTTGAAGCTTACCAATATGTGTTCATGCACAGATTAGTCACCCCAATTTGATTTTGAGGTCGCCGGTAACAACGTGAAAAATGTTACCGGATGAACTAGCAGGTCTAGCCTCCAATGAAAAATGTAACAGAAATAACCACTATCACCTTAACCAAATCTCTAACTTCTTAGTAGAGTCGGAACCTCCAAGGGGAAGATCCCTTATGTGGTCTGCAAAACACCTTAGGACAATACAAAATCTATGTCTTCTCGGTGACAATATTAGTGACCAGTGCCTTAGACAATAAATTCAAGAGAATGAAGAAGACATACTATTTTATCATCCAATGTTCATCAAACCCTAGGAGAGTCAATGCAACAATCAATATCAAATTCAATAGTAAGTTGTATATATATTTTCCAAATAAGCAGAGGTGTCCATAAGATACTCACTCAAGCGTGAGGTAAGCAAGCCCATTATCCAAGCACTTTACAGTGACATAACAATTTGTATCAGATTTTGTTTGAAGATATATTAGAAGTATGGTTGTTATTATCAATTTCATAAGAAGATCATCAAGATTCTAACAACATCAAACTTCCACTTGTATCACATAAAATAAGATGATCCCGGAACTATAGGAACATGCAACAATGGTCATGTATTTGTAAGATAATGAAACCAGAATTAATCTAACATATAATATTGACCATATCATAAACTTATAGCAGTAGTGAAGATATTGGCAGCAGTAAAGAAGAATTTTATAAAAATTCAAAAGTCAAGTTCTAATTCAACTCTTTACTATTTTTCCACTATGAAAGACGTTATATCATACTGCAAAAACACTTTTCAGACCTGTGTAAGTCAGTTTCAGAGCCCTCTTGTCAAGTAAACAACCTTGTAAATGCCAACAAAATTGTATCAATGTTTAACCCTTTAGTTTTTTTTATATGCGGAGATACTAGGATGACCTTGGGACTGTCAAAGTCTGAAATTTCTTGCAGACCTAGGGCAGCAGGGATAACAATCCAAAAGAGGACCGTTTTGACCCAACTTTAGGGCTGCCGATGAAGTTCGTTCCCTAGGAAGGGCCCTTAGGGAATGGGCCAAGGGTTAGGGAGGTATTTAGAGGGTAGGCTGAGGTTTTGGAAGGAGGAGAAGGAAAGGTGTAGGGGATAAGAAGAGGAGGAAGGGAGAATGAGAAGGGGAAGACAAGAATGAAGGAAAGAAGGGTAGAGCAAAGGAAGATAGCAGCCAAGGAAGAGGGCAGCGAGGGTGAGAAAGAGAGGAACGAAGGAGAATAAGAGGGGAGCAAATGTCTAGAATGGAGAAAGGAGAGGGAGCGAGCTCAAAGAAGAGGAGAGAGAGGGTAGGAGATGAGGGGAAGGAGGGAAGCTAGGGATAATAGAGCTTGCTGCAGCTAGGGTTTAGGTATATTTTTAGGGTTTAATATTTTAGTTTCATGTACAAAATACAAAAAATAACAAACTAAACTAACCTAATACATACAAAATATACAAAAATAAAGGCTTGTAATATGTAAAAGAGGAGTGTCAAGCTTAGGTTTTTAAGCTTTTACCCTAACCCTAGGGCATCAAGGAAGATGGCCTTCCTTTTGAGAAGGTACATGCAAATTTTGGCAAACTAGGGCCTTCTCCAACAACCACAAGAGTTGGTTAAAGGAGGCCTAGTTAGGGCAAAACTTGGAGACCTAAAGCTCAAGCTTCAAAGGACTCCTTCCAAAAGATGTCTCTCACAATGCTATGGTGACTAAAGGATGAAAATGACCTAGTTTAGACAAAATGCAGCATTAATGGCTACCATTCAAACATGAACAAGCATCAATATTCAACATTTAACAAAGAGACATCAAGAGAAAAAGCATGGATACCTCCTTGTGCATGTGTTAATCCAACAATTCTAGCATCACCTTAGCAAAGAGCATGAACAAAAGATACTCTAACAAATTTGCTTCCAAACCAAAAGAATGTCCTTCCTCAAGAGGTGCCCAGCAATCCAAGAGCCCTAGTAGGGGTAAAAAGGCAGCATAATTTTTTTATCCCATAAGTTGTTATGTTAAAAATGAAGTGAGGGGAAGTTTATTTATAGCTTCTCACACTCACTTTACAAAAATATCCAGGCCGACATGCCTTTTAAAATGTCAATTTGAAATTATAAAATGTCAACTTAAAATTATAACAAAAATAATATAAAATAATCAAATATGTGGGTAACTTGGGGTATTTTCTCCATAGTTTACCCAAAAATGACTAAAATAGCTAAAAACGAGCAAAACACTCCGAATTGAAGGCTGGAGTGGCAAGGGGGGGGTCGTCATACCCCATCTAACCCCAACAGTAGTGAAAATCTCTCAACTCCCCCCCCCCCCGAATCAAGCAATACATCCTGGCATGGAGGATGATTTCATCATAAAAAACAGCCCAAGGAGAGAGGGTGTTGTTGAACTGGAGGGCCAGGAAGGTGTGGATGGTGGCCTGGGGGATATGCATGATTCTCAGTGCTGAAAGAAGTGCCACCAGTATGATAAAACAAGGTGGGGGTCATGTGACCCACTGACCCACCTCTGGGAGCCCCGGACACCAACCTCGGGGCTTCAAGCCCTTCCATGAGGCATTCAGCAATGCTACTAATCCATAGTACTCCCAGGGGAGGAATCAAAAGGCCTGGCCATAACCTCCACTTAGAAAAGATGGAAAAAACCGCTCTTAGTCAAGAAAAAATGACCCTCTCTTCTTGGGGCACATCTGCAGGTGCGTTGGTACTAGTACCCGGGTAACAAGGGGCGATTCAGACGACACCAATCGATCACCAATTTAAAATCTCCAAATACATGTAATTTTTGGATTAACCTTGATAGAGCTCTGATCAATAAAAGATTGAGAGCTATCAGCTCAGCCATGTTGTTAGTGCTCTTCCCTATGGCTGCTTGAAATTTTATCCACTTGTTATCCTCTTAATATAAAATTTATCCTGCTCCTCCCATGGCTGGGATACCTTGGGAGGCACCATTGAAACAAATCAAAGCTCTAGACCTGCCAATAATTTATTGTTGAATGTTTCTTATCTTCACAAAATCATTGGATTGTGGAAAAAAACTCAAAGTGGCTAGACTTTTAGAAGCACAGAGACTTGGAGAAAATAAAGAATCTGCAAAAATAACTGTGTTCCTATTACATTGGATTCCCCAAAATATAATGAGTGGGAGGGCCAACGTTTCCTTATAATCATCATTTTGGCACCAATTGAGAAGAGCCTCTTCTACATTCTACCCCTCCGAGATGAAATTGATTCTTGATTCTTGAGAAGTTGTTATCCATACTTCCATGTTATATTTACAGTCAATAAAAATGTGATTGACACTTTCCTCCTTCTCTCCACAATGGGAGCATCTACTGGGACCCTCCCAGAATAGCTTCTACAAATTGTCCCATACTGGCACTTTATTATGTATGGCTAGCCAAAAAAAAAGCTCGGATTTGAAGGGGAAATTAAAACTTCCATAAGTCTTTATACCACCATTGAGGTTCATTGAAATCCTCCTCTTCTCGTAAAACATTTCCCTCCAACCTCATTTCTCAACCATATGAGAGCATTTTTGTTATCTATTTACCTTATGTGGATTTTTTTAGGAGATTTGGTATATGTTTCCCATTGTACCTTGTCCTATATCCTCTGTTGGAGTCCATTCCTGTCTCATAATGTTAGTCAATATTTCATCACCTATCTGATCCAAAAGGACTTTTCCTTGATTCCAGAGAGCGTTTATCATATGGTTAGGTAATCTATGTGATCCATCACTACTCACCCACAGGTCCAATCATACTCTCAATTTTCTTATGTCTCCCACTTTCCATACTAGCCAATCTTCTATCACATTGAATGCAAGAACCATGGCCTTCCAAATAATTGACACTTTTCACAAGGAATTATGTCTTACCCCGAACCAATCTTCTGCAGTTAGAGGAGAAATGTACTTCTGGGAGACCACTTGTTCCCATAAACCATTCCCTTGAAGAATTCTCCATACACCTTTAGCAGCCAAATATTTTGCAAAACATAAGTGCTTTAATCCCTAGCCTCCAAATTCTCTAGGGATTGTCAATTAAAAACAAGCTTCCCATTTATAAGCATTCCTATCCTCATTACCTTTCCACAAGAAATTAAAACATATTTTTCTAATTTGAACCATAGTTCCTCTTGGTACAAATGCCACAGTAGTCCTGTAAACAGGTACTGCATGCAAAACTGCCTTCATAACAATCACTTTGCCTCCCCTAGATAGCCATTTGTTACACCAGAAGGAGAGCCTTTGTTCAACGTTCCCTACCAGCCAGCCCCAATCTCTTTTGTTATATCCAATTGGCTTTAGTTTGAAACACGGATATTTGATCCTGGTCTGTAGCTCCTCCACAGTAAATTCAAATAGGATGGTAAGCCAATTAATGGTATCCTCTGACATATTCATAAAGGATAAAGTAGACTTTCTAACATTGAATATCATACTTGAGGATGAAGAGAAAAATTCAGAATCTCCTTAAGTTTTTCAACTTCTCTTCTTGACCCATTGCAAAAAATCATTATATCGTCTACAAAAAGTAAATGGGCTACCTAAAGACTACCACCCATATGTATGCGCATGAATGAACCACAATTCTTGGAATGTAAAATGATTCTACAAAGACCCTCCACAACCAAAATAAAGAGGAGGGGGGGAAGAGGACAACCTTGCTTGATTCCCCTACCACCAGTCTAAAGAATGAAGAAGTTGCACCATTAACCAGGACAACAAAAGTAACTGACTGGACACATGACATTATCGAGTTCACAAAATGTACTTGGAAAGCACCTTGTAAAAGAACCAACCTTAAATATAACCAGCGTACTCTATCATAAGCCTTGGATAAGTCTACCTTCATGATCGTGGCTAGAGATTTTCTCGAGTGAATGGAATGTAAAACTTCTTGTGCGGTCTCAATAGCATCATGAATTTGTCTTCCAAAAAGAAAGGCAAATTGTTCTTGAGAAATGGATTTTTACGAAACTCCTCTGATCATATTTGTTATTACCTTTGCAATCATCATGTAGATGCAATTGCACAAGGAGACGGGTATGAAGTCTTCCAGACTGTCCATGTGGTCTTTCTTCGGAATTAAGGCGATGAAGATTGAATTGAAAGCAGCAAAAACTCTCCTGAGGATCGTGACTCTTCAATGACTCGAAGAATTTCGGGCTCCAAGATGTCCATTAGCCCTATGAAGAACTCCACAGGCCTACCATATGTGCCTGTACTTTTGTCCTTTTGCATCGAATGAAGAACTTCCTTCAATTCCTCCAAACATATTTCTTCATGTACGCTCTGTTGATACTCTTCTAAAATAAAGGATGGAAATTGATGAATCAAAATAAGCATATTTTCCATAGACCCTCTTTGGCCTTCCTTATAAAGGCCATCAAAATATCTCACATCGACCGTAGCTAAATATCGAAACCCAGTCATAACATAACCATCTGCTTCCCTCAGACTGGTTATGGAATTGACAGATTTCCTATGTTTAAAAAAACTATGGAAATATTATGTATTGTCATCCCCTTGCTTCAACCAAATTGCTCTACTTTTTAGCCTCCATGTCGCTTCTTTTTCTGCCAATATCTTATTCCTCCTTGTTTCCAATCTTACAACTTTTGATTTATGCTCCAAATTCATATACCCTACCAAGTCTAAATCATAAAGGGAAGCTAAGGAAACTTCTATAGCTGTCAAATCCTCCTCCTGTCTTTTCCTTCTATCAATAGCCCAAGTTTTAGTACTGAGAATTAACTTATTAAGATTATGTAAGAATTGTATACTGGTCGATTCTCTACTCTCTCCATCGTACAAGACCCAACTATCCTTAACCATTTGAATGAAGTCGTCACCCTTGAGCCATTTTGTATTAAATTTGAATGGGCTTGGTGGCTTATCCATACCCATTATGAATTCTAGGAAGATATATAGGGAAGTGATCTGAATCACCACCTATTCCTACACATTGATTAAGGAATGTAGAGTCTTGTAGAATACCATCATTAACAAGGAATCCGTCTAAACGTTTAAATATTCGGGTGTGGTTGATTCTCATGTTTCTCCAGTTTGGTTTTAGAGCAACGGGTCTAATGTCAAAAGGATTGTTCAAGTCCAAAATTATAATGAAAAAATCAGTTAAGGGGTCTTTATGGGCCGTGGCTACCCAAATTTCATCCTCCCCCAAAGAGAAATTAAGGCCCCCACCTATGATGATCGTTTCCCTATCCAAGAGTCCAAACTGGAAGAGCATTTCCCAAAATTCCATGCACTAGGCATATGGGCCGTATAAATTAACCACTGTAAATTATTAATCGAGCACCACTGAAAACAAATTTGTACCTAGACCAGATGCAAAGGCTCATCTATTAGAACAAGTAAAACTTTTAAAAATCCAACTCGGAATTAAACCTCCAAAATGCCCAAAAGCATCCAATGATTGAAACTACTAGCCAAGCAGTAAAACTTCCAGATCCTTTAAAATAAATTCCCCGCAAGCCAATGTTTCTTGAAGTAAGATCACAAAAGGATGATGAATCTCCACAACTCATTTTAGGACTAATATTTTAGAGGGTATCCCTAACCCTCTACAATTTAGGGACATAATTAACATAAGGGAACCTTTGTTTGGGTCATATTTTCTCTAAGAGACCTTGTTATAGTTTGTTTCCTTCCAAGAGAGATATCTCGTTCAGTCTAAAATATGGCTTTATCTAGGGCAGATTGTCTCCCTCTGAGTCTTCAAGGCAAAGAGGCTGAGGAATAAGGAGAGAGACCTACAAATGTCCCTCCTCCCAAAGGGGGTTTTAACTTGTTGTGAGGGCATAAGTGATACCGAGAAGTCCTACTATCAAAATCATGCACCAAAGGATGCTCTAACCCAGAATGGGGAGATAGAGGAGGTTTCATTTCCCGGTCATCAAGAGAAACAAAGAAGAGTCGAACTCGAGCCAAGCTCTTGAATCCCCTTCCAAAGCTATTAGATGTCACCCCTTTCCTCCTGCCTCCAGTGACAGCTGCAAAGGAGATTTGAAAGGAGGTTCGAAATCCCCCCCAGGAAAAACCATAGAGGGCCGAGGAGAGTTTGAACCTGCGAGTGATGAAAGAAACCCATGCAGACTCTGATTCCTATGGCCCCCTCCCCTTCACAAAAAAAAAAAACTGGAGAGTTGGAGAAGCTTCAAAAGGAGCATGGCAACCCTTATAGACAACAGGATTGGGGAGAAAACCAAAGCCATCAAAAGGAGCATCTAAAACCATGCTAAGAAAACAGTCAGTCAAGGGAGGAGAAAAAGCATTCAAGGATTTCAAGGAAGAGAATCTATCTGCGCACTCCAAGATGATAACAGGATCTAACCCCAATAGAAACTTCAGGAAACTAGAAAATCCCAATCCAACCATAAAATTCTCTAATCTATAATTCATATTTATAGTGGAAAGATAAACACGGAACAATAAAGGACTAGAATGCACTTCTAAAGAATAGATCCATGGATAAGTCAATGGCATACCTTCAAAGCTGACAGGATCCGAAAATATAAAATACTTTCGTCTTATTCCTTCAACAACCTTTAGATGTTCCTCAATTAGAGAAATAGGGTTAATTGATCTTTGATGAGAAAATGCTCTGGGAAAGAATTAGTTGCAAAGGAACCCCAACTTTTCGAGAACTTTCCATCAGTATCTAACTCCCGAAAGATTAACAAATTCATTAGTGCCTCCGTTTAAGGGGAAACAAGGCAAGAACTATCATAAAAAGATGAAACATGCCAAGGGATGTCCAATCTGATCCTACTATCTAGCAGCTTCAGCTTTTCAGAACTGCTGTAAAACCATGACTTTGCCTCCTCATAGACCCCTAATACACACCGGTTCACTTCCTTTATACCCAAGGATACTTGAGAAGAGATCCCATCTTCGGATCTTCCTCTCCTTCCACCCTATCTGAATCCATAGTAATCTCTGCCAAAGACTCTTTTGTTAAAGGGAGAGAGAATAACATGCCCATAAGGTGTTGGCTTAGAGGTAATTTCCTTCTGTACATCGGGGAATTCTCCTAGCAAATTCTCACAATCTCTAGACAGCTTGTCCGTCGTACCCCCAATATTGCTCACAATGACTTCAGTGGAGGACCCAAATGCCTCGTCATAATCATTTTCTCTATCCTAAGTGGCATAATCCTGTGTGGTGATCCGGCCATGTAAATCCTACTATACTCCATCTACTAAGAAATTTTCATAACTTTTGAACCTCATACCACATTCCTTAGATAAATGCCCATCATTATGACACTTATTACATCAAAAATGGATTTCAACATAATTGAGTTGTTGAGAAAAAAATAAAATTACCTTTTATGATGCCCATTTCCAATGGCAGGACTTCATGGAGATCCATTTCTACTAAGATGTGAGCAATATACATATCACCTATGTCCATAAAACGTAAATCCACTACTATGAAGGAACCTAACACCAAACCAATCAGCCTGAATATTTCAAGGGTCCATAAGTCCACTAGGAGCTCGGGAAGCTTGACCCATATGGGTGGACGAAAATATCGTTCTCTAGGAGGATCGGAAAATGGAGTCCACCTCTTCAATTTTAGGATGGTCGAACCCCAAAACCATACTCAACTTATGATCATGTTCATTTCTTCTTTACAGTTTCACATTATGCCTATCCAACCCTTCGACATGTTGAAAACCTCAGGCATGTATCTTATAAGTCCTTCCAAGTTATCTTTTGCCCACAACTTAATATTTTTTATGCCTATGGCTCTTCGAGAAAAATGACCCACCAAGGCCAAATCCGCCATAGCCGCAGCTTCGTTCAAGGCTATATCTTCCCCTAATACTAGGTTAATAGTTCTGGATTTTATCTTGACACACTTTTTCACTCCCTTCGATTTTCAAGTCTTCTAGGTCCCTTCTTTCTTTCCCTAAATCTCCTCCACCTCCTAACTTGCTAAACCTTCAATCCTCTTTCTTTCCGATGCATTATCCACCTCTGAACGTTGTGCTAGCAAAAAAGTGGGTATTGTTGTTAAAAATAGGGTTATGTTAGGGTTTGAAGCAGAAAATTAAAACTTTTTGTACTTTAATGCAAAAATAAATTTCTAAACTAATACTTGAAACAAAATAGTACAACTGTAACAAGACAATATTTAGATCTAATAAATTAAAATATAATTTTCATCTCTTTCAACTTTAACAGTCCCAAAGATCATTGTGTTAAAGTTGAAGCACATCAGTAGAGCAACAACAGTAGTAAGATTAATTAGACAAAACTATAGCAATAGTAAGAATTCTAACTAACAACATAAAAAAACATATTTGATAACTTACTTGATGAGTAGGGACTTTCCTTATACTCTGAAATTTAGCTTTCATAACAGACTTTGCCTCTCAGAGGCAAGTCAACAACGAGAATAGAAACTAACCCTAACATGAGGTTTTGTGCATACCTGAGAGAGAGAGAGAGACAAAGTGTTGTAGGAAAGGTTTAGACAAATACACTAGAAGCACCAAGATTAGACCCAACACTTTAACCCAGACATCCAAAGGGAGAAGGACACCTCACAGCAGTCCTTATTAAACAAGGGCAGTCTCAAAACACAGTCCAAAGAGAAGTAGTTTCCCTAACAGCCTTTGAACAAAGCAGTGATGATCACCTTCAAGCATAACAGACCTCAACCAACAGCAATGGGGCTAGCAGCCTCCCAAAAAGGTCACGGTGGTCACATATAGGCCATATCAGGCCTCAATCTAGCAGCAATTTCCCTAACAGCCTTTTAGCAAGGTGGCGAGGGTCACCTACAAGCTTAGACAACCTTAACACAGACTTCGGCACCCTTAGGGTAGACCAAAAAAGGCAGCGATGCCCTCAAACCAACAGGAGCAGGCCCTAAACAAAACTCCACCTCCCCTATAACAATCAACATTGAGGATGGAAACCCTAAAACAGTCTTCAATCAGTAGCGACCTTCAGATGGAACCCTCAAAAAAGCCCCCAAGGGTAACAACCCTCTTTATCAACCTAAAGGAAGACCATGTACGCAGGGTACAGGCATATAACGGTCCAAAAACCATCCACGCAAACAGGGTACAACCCTATATCATTCTACAACAGCAGTGAACCCTTTAGCAGCCCAAAAAACAACTCACGGCTCACATGAGGACTAATCCCTGAGTAGTGGAGCAACAAATAATAGAGCACCCAAGTAGTAGCAGCAATGAAACCCTAGACATCACCCAAGTGAGCGTTATTAAACCCTAGATTAGACAAAATAAATCATAGCTGAGTTATATCTTCTTGGATGATCTCACAATGAAGATTTAGACTTGAATTTATAACCCCTTAAGACTTCTAGAAGAATCCCCTTTCTAAATCTTCAATGACTTAGGGTTCCTAAAAGATAGGTTAAAACATTAATTGAATAATGAATGTTACCCATTATAAAAAAATAACTTAATATTATAATGTCTTTAGATGTGGGTAACAAGGACAAGTCAAAGGGTATGGTGACATGCTCTAGGGGGCACTAGCACAAAGGACCAACAAGGAGGGGTCAACACAAGACAAGGCTAACCACCATAAATCAAGGAAGGGTACACGCCCTTAAGACCAAGGATGTAACCACAAGGTGGGAGGACAACCCTTTTACCCAAAAAACCAAGAACAACAAAGTGGGAAGACAACCCATAAAACCAAAGGTGTAACATAAAGGTGGGAAGACAACCCCTTTATCTCTCTGTCAAATGTACAAGTGTTCCATACAATAATTGAAAGTTCATCATCACCATATAAGGAAGGTCCACACTGGATGATGTGATCCTGTGGTCCTCCTGACTGCTCCTGAGGTCAAGTGCAAGTGACTTCATCAAGGGGTGGCCAGTCCCTTAATGAAACAACCTAGCTCAACCATCTCGAAGACGTAGGAGAGGAGGGAATCACACATTGTCATCTTGGTTAACTGACCAGGATCCACCTAGTTAACTGACCAGGTATGTACCTGCAGGAACTGCTTGGTCCCAGACCAAGAATCTGTCTAGTCCCAGACCAGGATGTCTCTGTCTCAGCCTACAGGATCTGCTTGGTCCTTGTGACCAAGAAACTGTCTGTTCCCAAACCAGAATACCCTAGAGACAGATAGGGGCCCTAGCCACATGCTAGGGAATTTTCCATGGCATCAACCTGCTTGGTCCCAGACCAAGAACCCCAATAGACAGTTGGGGGCCCTAGGGTACCTTCTAGGGACTTACTCTGCTTGGTTCACTGACTAGGAACCCTAGTTAACTGACTAGGGTGCCATCCTCCCAGAGAATGGCTCTCGCAGCTGCATTAACTTTAACAATTGTGTTATCCAATATTTGAAGAGTAACTCTTGAGCAGATAAACCCTCAGGAAGACCCTCTTCCTCTATACTATCTAGAGGCCCTTCGCTAGAAACCTCCTCCACCATCTTATGATCTGTACCCGCCAACTTTATATCCCCCGCAGCACCGCCTAGAAAAACTAATAGGTCTAAAGCCAAAAGGGAGAAACCCTTTTTCCCTAACTTAGGTTTTTGGGGAAACCTCAAATCGAGAGGACCTCGAAAGTCACCCATACATGTCATGACTAGGAGTAAGCAAACCAACAAGGACTAGCGATCTCATAGACCACCAATCTCGGGAAAAGTACTATCCAACTGTTGTAGAAAATCCTCCAAACATAACGAGGATTGTAAGAAGATTATGTGAGGAAAAACAAATAAGAAGCCCCTACCATATGCAGCGTCCCAGAAAAATCATTAGCTTATCCCCCAACTTGATAACTTATGGCCTTAATGATCACGTGAACCAAGACAACTTCGTTAATGACGCCTTAGACCTACCAAACCTCTCAAGAAACCCAAAGAAATACCATCTGAAGAAATAATTTTAGACCTCCAAAATAAATCTTTATAATGAAGCCACTATCCAGTGTCACCCATCATATTCCTCCAGTGGTTTTCCTTGCATACACCATCCATCACACTAGTAAACCCTAGACAAACTAGTAAAACGACGGAACTCGTTGACCTCTTGAACATATTAGTGAGAACATTTACACCATGGCAATTTTCTCAATAATGCATGAAAGGATAGCATTATGTCTTGAGTTTTGACAAATTACTTGTTATTATATATTTACCAATACAATCAAATTGTTTGAGCTTGTAAGGAAATGGTACCTCTTTGAACTCAATTCATGTCATATAGTTGTTTATCCTTGGAGATCATTTTAAAGTGGATATTTGTGTACTTACTTTTCAAGAGGACAATAGTCATCTTGTTGATGCCTCGAAAATCGTAGCATCAATCAGCAAGGGATTCTCCCTGGTAAGCAAGCACAATTAGATCGCTCACCGTTTGGTGTGGGGAATCCGTCCGGTTAACGGCCCGACTACCGTGTAAGATTTAAAGATTTGTTTTCCTTATCACCAGTTGCGGCCTGATCCACCGCTTATGTATTTTATTTTTAAGATGATATGCAAGTGTTGTAATCTAAATGCATGTAGTTAAACAAATTTGATCTAAAACAGTTTAAGCAAATTTAATATATCCTCGCAAGGAGCAAATTTAAAGAATGAGTAATAAACTGGAAATGCAACCAAAAATTTCACAGATAGCTGTTAAATTAAATAGAAGCATTTACAGCGAAAAATAAAAGATTATCAAAGATTGCTTTAACAGATATAAACATTCTATTACCCATTTTACACAGAAATTTTGCATAGGAAAGTGAAAGAATTCATAACAAAGAAATAATTCAGATTAGTTAAGAATGATCTCACAGCCAATGTATGAATAACGCAGAAACAATTCGGCCAACATTCAACACATTCCCACAACAAAACTCCATGCAAGCTTTCTTTAGGCAAAATAGAGCTTCCTTCATTGATGTAGCAAAGTAGTTCACGTACAAAATTAGTCTGTCCTTTCACCTGCCAAAAGTCCTTTCTCATCTCTTCTATCTCTATATTTATAGATTTTACAAAATTTGTCTCTTCCCAAAAACCTAACCCTAGGAAGACCCAAAAGTTTGTCTTCTAGTGCCTAAAGATACAAAACACTTTCCAGCTGTTTTACAAAACATTTATACAATAAAATAATTCCAGCTGTCTTTTACAAAATTTACAATAAAACAAATTAAGGCCCAAATGGTCCTGCCACTTAAGCCGGTATTTCTATTTCTACTAAGGCGCCCACTTCAACAAGCATGCTCGCTTCAGCGGCTTTACTCGCTTCAGCCACTTTACTTGCTTCAGTTGGGTTCTCTACACTTTCAATATAGCTGGCCCACTGGTTGATTTCTCTCAAAATGGTATTGCCCTGCGCGGAGATTGTCATTTTTAGCGCTATTTCATCCTTGCGTAGATCTGATTTAATGTTGGCTTCTCCTGCCACTGTTGCTTCGGTGATGCTTTCCAGAAAATATGCATGGATAGAGGTCTGCCCAATGAACCGATAGAGGTCGTCAGGCTTTAGGACATCTATCTTATTGATGTATTATGTTTCTCCATTCAGCTCGTTTTGCAAATCTTCCAAATGCTGCTCTCTTTCAGGAAACTCATAAATGGATTGAGGTAAAACCATGCTACATTTCTGATAGGTTTCCACGATTTTTTAGTAGAATGCGTGGCAGCTCTTAACGGTTTTCCGGATTTCAGTACTTAGTTTTGCACCACAATCCCTACAAAACTCGAGGACTCCACAATCCAAGTCCAATTCATCGGCGGTCTTAACCCGTAGGTGCGTTGGGAAACCAGATTTCCCTTCCCTCCATTCAAATTGTTTATTCACCTCCTCCAAGTGATGCGCATACTTCTTTTTCAGTTTCAACGCCTCGACTTCAATGGCTGTCATCCTTGTTATCATTTCTTTCACCCTGCATATCTCTCCTGAAACCAGCACTCGTGATTGATAAACTTTCTTCTGCATCTCGCATGCTTGTTCATGAAATGCGGTCAGGTCCTGCTTCTCATTTGCAACTTTGAGCTGCTCCAATAGCTGCTCTTTTTCTCGCATCAGCCTGTCAGGGTGATGCTTAAAGGATTTCTTTAGCTGCACATTGTTGGCTTCAAGCTTCTCCAGTTCTCCTACACGAGATTCCAGGTCTTTCTTCTCACTTTCTGAGGTTGCCAACTGCATTTCTAGTGTACTCTTTTCATTCTCGAGCTGCTGGATTTGCAAAGTTGTTTCTTTCTTTTCTTCTTGAAGCTCTTTGTACTTCAACCTTAACTCATTTCCTTTTAACACCTCCTTTTGCATGTTACGTTTTACTTTGAAACATAAATCTCTATACTTCTTAGCTTCTTCCACCAAACGATCAACATTATCTTTACTTGCTTGAGCCGAAGCCACAGTGCATGCTATGGTGAACACAGGGTCGATGTCAGTCCCTTGAACAAGTGGGGTTTATGATACTCTGATTTCATATCGGCCCTCTCCAATTTTCATTTTCTTCTTTGATCTGTCTACAATAACCTTCTTCCTTTTATCAAAATAAACGGAATCCAGGTTGGCCACTTGGCGTTGCTTTGAAGGAGTGTATGGGGTAAGTGCTAACTCTTCAGTGGTGACAACCCCTTCATTAGCTATCCTTGATTGGTTTATTGTTGCTAGATCCAATTCCATGGCTCGCAGGCTAGACATGCCTTGCTCTGCAGCTTTATTAGATTCTTCGGCTTCCTCTCTTATCCTTTTTTCTACTTGCTTTGTTAGCTCTGCTACCTCTCACTCTGCTTTCTCCCTTATCGCCTGCAACCTTTCTGCCTCTTCTTCTTGCAATTTGGCAGCTTCTTCTTGTCGGATCCTCTCCTCTTCATCTTTCCGAGCTTTTTCTTCTTGCTCCTGCTGAGCTCTAGCAGCTTCTGCATCTTGCTGTTGCTTGACTTCTTGCTTCTTTTGGAGTCTTTCTTCATCCTCCTTTTCCTTCCTCCTGGACTCCTCTAATTGTGATGTTGTTGCCTCTCGTTCCTTTTGGATCAACCCAACCGGTCTGGGGCTGGAACTTGCTCCACTTTTGGGGCGGTAACGTTTTACCAACTCAATTAAGTTCCTGGCACTCCGGAAAAATTCTTCATCCTTGTCCCAAAGGTGTGCGTTCTCAAAAGTAGTTCTGACATTGGTACAGTGCTCAGCAACTTTTCCATTAGGATCATGCCTCCTAAAAAACTTTGTGCCGAAATGAAAAACTTCTAAACCCTGAGCAAAGGTTTCACCATCTTTTGCTTTATGGAAACTATATGCACCGATGGTGAAGGGCATTGGTGGGTACATACCTTTCTTCCTCTAACAGAGAATCTTGTTGACCCCACTGATGAAGAGTTACCTTATAGCTTCTTTGTGTACTACAAAATCTGTGACATACAGAGGAAACAAAAAGGGAGGTTGAGATCCTCTGCTCATTCAGATATAGGTGCCCTCGGGGGAGAAGTAATAGTCCCCAAACTCTTCTATGAGGGGCATGGCATTTTCAAAGAAATAATTTGGCTCTTCTTTAAAAATGAGCTGATACAGGGGCATGATGAACTTTTCGCAAATCTGTTTGTAGTGATTTGCGTATTTGCTTGCCCATGTGAGTTGATAAGCTACAAAGAGAGGGGACTCCTTTCTGCTCCAAACGCAACCCAAATCAGGAAAAGGGTGTTTTCTTAATAAGCAATCTATCAAATATGAAGACATGAAGAAATCAGTTTTCTTCTGGGTCAATCCTCCTTGGGCAGCAGTTAAGTGTGAGACAATGCTGTCTGAGATTATGTCGGCCCAATTGAAGATTGTACCGGACGTGGCTACATGGACCATCACTGGCACCCAGCCAAGCTTGAAGACGTTTCCATTTGGCATGCCGAAAATTCGACTCAACATTAAGGCAATGAGTCTGTAAGGAGTCCTTAGAAGCACACTTTCATACTCTCCGTTGCCTCTTTGCCTTATTTGCCTTTCAATTATTAGCATCTTCCTGGCGGACTCCAAGGGGTCTATTGTTTGCTTTGCTAGCCATTCATTGTCCAACCAAGCCCTTGCCTGGGGTAACCTTTAGGTAGCCATGATATGCTCTGGTGCAAAGGATGCGAGACTCATCCCGGTGTTATCATTAATGAATCTTGTATCAGTTTTCACATGAGGAATTATCCAACCAATAACTTCTGAGCATGGAAATAGCTCAGGATGAGTTGTTGCCTTGTGAAGACCTGACTTTTTTATGTTCAAGTAAACCATGGTTTCTTCTAAGGTTGCATTGGGATACTTCTGATCCCTAATAAATCTATATAGCTCACCCCACTGAAATTCTGGGGCGACGGCTCCTGGGGCTACTCCTGTGACAGCTTTTGTAGCACAAAACATTGTCTCGAGCGAGGTATCCAACAAGATTTCTACGTCTGAGTCCGACTCGGCAAGCTTAGCCTTCTGCCTGGTAGATCTCCTGTGCATGTCAAACCTGCAATGGCGAGGAGAACACAAATGAGGAGTTGACAATTTTACGAGCAACCATTGTTAGCGAGTCAACACAACATTTCAAATTCATGGCGCTAAACAAAAGTCGAGTACGCAAAGCATTGGCTTTCAATCAAAACTAATCTTTCAAACAAGAAAAACGAGGCGGAGCATTTAAACAAAGTCACTGTATAGCAATTCAAAGATTGCAATTAAGTAAGCTCGAATGTTGCTTTCTAGCACTTATTACCATCCTATAATCATAAGTTCAAACATTCCGCAGGTACTAGTCCTTAGAAAACATAAGCATGCAAAAAGCTGTCGCTGTGGGATAAGGAGCTTTCCGAAACGCCTCTTAGATTTTCACAAGTTTAGCTTTTTAAATAATCACATGGAAGTGAGGGAGGAGCTTTTTTAATAACACGGAGAGGACGATTGGTAGGCCATACTGTATGTGCGCGGGGAAAAAGCATAGTGACTACAGCGCAGCTCTTTTTGGGTCGTAAATTGATTAGACGGGAAAGCATAGGAAACATGTTCGTGCTCTCCGAGCTCATACGAAGTCTAGTCATCAATATTTAAGAGCAAGAAGGCTCGCATTTGGTACAGGGCTCGAAAATGGTGTGAAAATGAAAACAATTTGGGCGTAATGACAACGTGGGTTCGGTTTTGGGAAACACCCAATGATCAGTTTAAAGTTAACGACGAGCACTGAACGGAGTTCCCTATTGGGCAAAAAACAGAAGAAGAGACTGAAGACCTACCTGTCAGTAACGAAATGGTTCGCTGGGGTCGATATGCATAACCTGACCAGTGACAGTCTGCAGCTTCCAATCAGCGAACGGCAACACTCTCGGTCTTAACAAAGATAGAATGAAAACTCCGTTGGGTGAATGCATATATATACAGCAGGGGAATTAATTCCCACGGGTTGGCCAGTTGGAGGTTTAATGGGCACGAGGCTCAATACAAACATCAATTACTCCGCACGGAGCTACAATGAATCCTCACCGACTAACTCTTCCCGTTTTCCAAAAAGGGGTTGCGCCGTGGTCAGCGAATCAACTGGTAATTCCTGCGCTTTGTCGCAATTTTAAGGGCAACTCCTGCGACCACAACGCTGCGACAGGGATTGAAACGGGGTCGGCGAGGGTTAAGCTAGCAGGATGCGCCACGGTCGGGAGAGTTAGTCCTAACAATTGCGACCAAGACGCACGACAGGGATTTTCGAGACCGAGGCCAAAGCGTGGCGTGATATATCGGCGAAGTTAACGTCAAGACCCGTGCAGCGATCGGAAGAAATAATCCTAAAAACTGCGACCGAGGCTGGCATTAGTACTACCGATCGGTGTTTTTTAGCTTTAAAACTTGCGACCGATCGGCACAAGTTTAAAATTAACGAGGGCGCAGAATGGTCGGCAAAGTTAAAGTTAAAACTCGAGCAACGGTCGGCGTTTTTATCATTTAGAACCGCGACCAAAAACGACTGAAAGGAAAATTTGCCTTAGCAGGAAAAACAAAAAACTTGTTGAAGAAAAAACACTTGAAAGGTTGAAAAACAAGTTCAAAAGGCCAAAGGACTTCTTCAAAAATAAAAGGAGGGGCCCCAATATTTACAAAATTTTGGGAGGATGTTGCAGCAACAACACATCTCTAAGTGCATTACCCACAATAGTGGGATGTAGTCTTAAAGGTTTCTTATCCAATTAAAGCACCACAAAGTTGACATCAGAAAGCATGGAAAGTCCAGTGTGCCTTTTTTGTATTTACTTTAATTTATTTTGCATCAATGTTGCATGATTTGTAGTGCCCTGTGTTCCAATCATCAGTCCCATATCTCAACTTTAACTAGTAGGCAGCAAAACTTGCAGCATATGAGTTGGTTTTACTCCTTTGTCTCGATTTCTTGTAGCAGACCTTGTTACAATGAAGAAGTTAATTGATTGACAAAATCTCGATATAAATTGTGCAGATATCCCGTCCCTTACAATAGTCATGCCTGGGATTAGTATACAGTAAACCACTGCACATCATCTTGTAAATATTCTTAGGCTTTCTTGCATATAATGCTGTAGCCATGCCTCATACCACCTATCTTTTTCTTATTCATCATATAGTTGCTCGTACAAAAGGGGACATTATAGTTAAATGGATAGGCACCAATCTTTTTCTTATTCATCATATAGTGAAAAAGAGACATTATAGATAAATGATAACATTAATCGGTATAATAAAATATCTTTATTCTGCCCATTTCATTGTACTCATTTTTATATGCTTTGTATTATTATGTAATAAACTTAGTGATTTATGTTGTTCTTAAAATTATAATGTATATTTTATGTGAGATCAACCACAGACAAACAAGAGCATTTTGGTAATTTCGTTATTTACCTCCTAAATATGACGATGCAAACTGGCTTATTAAAAATAAAAAATCAAATAGCCCATGTGCTAACACAGATGTCAAATAATTTTTGACAATAAATATTTCAGTTCATGTTTCAAAAAGAGAAATAACTTACTTTTCAGAATGTTTAGACTAACTTGACAAACATCTGGCAGTTGCTTGGAATCCATAGAAGAGAGGTAAAAATGCTAATATGCATGAGAAACCACCAGATCAGGTAATGATTGCATTCAGTGCTTTTTAGCAAATCACATTGCAATTTCATGTATAATCACATCTTGAGAAAGGCATAGAGATAAGATTAACAGCAATATGGTAAATCTATACTATATGCCACAAATATATTCCCAAATCTGAAAAAAAAATGGAACAGATTGGCATGATAAAGTGGCAACTTCTGCCACAATATGTGCCCTCTTGAATGCCACATAAAGCCTTTGAAAGAAATAACCCCAGATGTATGGACCAAGTAACAATCCAGCGCATCAAATTCCTGATGGCATTTGTTCATTATTAGCACACAAGTTTTGATGGCATTTGTTCATTATTAGCACCCAAGTTTAAATGCTTACTTTATAATCCACATAGTCTCTCAGATTCTTTGAGTATTGAGTGCTGAAATTCTTGGCACTCTACTCCAATTTCACTCAAGGCTGAAATAAGTTTGGGAATAATTTTCAGCAACATAAGCTTGAACCCAGCAGAACTAGTATTCTGATTCTCAGACTCTGTCCTAGCATTTGATGGCAGCAGACAATCTTCTAAAAGTGATCCAACTTGAGCCCCTTTCATATATGCATCACATGCACGAAGAATACAATAACCACGTTTTTGAAAATGCTCTTTAACAAACATTTCAAAATGCTGCACAGACAATAATCGATGGATTTAAAATGTTTCCAGAAAAAAGTTCAACAAGATAATTAGAAATGAAAATATTCCCAAAATTCTACCTTCGGTGGCCTGCGTAGTATGTACAACATTGACTTGCATGATAGGAGAAATGAGTTTTCATTGTATGCTAAAGAGTTCTTCTCCCCTTCAGCTGAACCAATCTGTTTGTCATATCCAGCTTCATTAAAGTAAGGCTTAGAATTCAGTACCAGTCCCTGAATGGAAACAAGGACTTGTAGAATGCTTGATGATGTTGGGTCCCAGACTTCATTTCCTCTGCCTGTCCATGTGTTTAAGAGACTCAGACAGACTTTCCCAGTCTCATACAGATTTGGATTCAACCGTAACCCACCAGAATGGTAGTATGCTAACTGCAAGGTTAAAAGCCAACATAAGCCATAGGAGATATCCATATTGAAGCTCAAAACAAAACTTAGATTTCAATTTCACTTTCAAATCAAACAGTTCTAAACAGGTGCTTACAGGTGGTACATCAGGATACTCAGATGGAAAATGAATATCAAAGAAGAAAAGCCCATCCTGATATGGAGTCCCAGCTGCTCCAACAATCACAGCCCTCAGCAAATCCATCCTATCCTCATAGATTCTCACATAAATTGTATCTGTCCAATCAATGCAGAATTTATATATGCTATAATTAGAACAACCTTTATTTTAACAACACAATAAAGGGCCTGAAATACTGTCTGCATATAATTTTATTTGGTTTTATTTTTCTGTGACTACACATCAGTACACGGTATCCTCAGGCACAGTTTGGTTATAAGAATAGAACAATTGCTCTCATGCATATAGTTCTTGGGTTGTTATTTCCAACTAACATAGAGACACTCCATCTAGTAGGAAATTATGATCAATTCAAGCAAATGTTCAAATGCATGGCAGTGAATAACTTTTCACTTGTGGATAAAAAGTGAAAATAACTAATAAGATAAGATAATTTTATTATGTATAATTGACCACAAAAGTAGGTCAATGGGACTAAACTGTACACCCAGTGCGAATACAGAGTGGGAGTGCAAAAACAATTCCAATATTGATGCTGAAAGCAACAAAGGGAGAAAAAGAAAGAAGCATAACTAAGTGTCTTGGTAAGTTATACCGTAACAGTCTATCTGTAAATATCATGACTTCATCTAGCAAAACCAGTAGAAAATTCAAAAAGGTCTGCATGGCTTAGAAATTACCTGGTAAATTTTTTTCAAGGATGTTCCATTCTTGCTGAACTTTCTTCATCCATTTCCGCTCATTAATATGCTGCAAGATGTTCAAGTATTTCAGTCATACTCCACCATAAAAAACAGCATTGCTTTTGGCAGAAAAACTCACAAAAAGGGATGAGAAAAACATGCCCTTCAGTAAATGTACCTGGCCTGTTTCATTCAGATAGTAGTGACCCACAGGGTCCTTTACACTATCAAAATGTTTGAAGTGACCTGGGTCATGACAAGTAGAACTGGATAAGCTAGGCACTATATCTTCCTCTGTCTGTTCCATATCAACTTTACTGGATATCACCTCAACTAAATCAACCCCTCTAGATGATTTTATGCCACCTTGAAGACTAAGATTATGTTCACCAACCCTGCCATCCATACATTCTGACTCATTTTTCATTTCTTCATCAGCATCTTTTCCCAGCATCACAATTGTATCGCCAGTTATTCCCTCCTGAGTACTTGCGTTAGGGTCAGACAGATGATCCTGAGAATCAACTGCCATTTCTTCCTTCTGCATGTTTCCTATTTCATTCCCATCGAGCATCTCTTCAAGATTATCTTTCTGAGAAGCACATTCTTGAGAACTGAGATTTGATGTATCAGACATCCTTCTGGACCCACGAAACTGAAGTAAGCCACTAGCAATCCTAGCAACAAATCCAAAAGCAGCTTGAGGAATTGACAAACTGCCTTCATTCTGCTGGCACAAGATTTCCTTTGGCTGGACTGCATTCTTCAGATCTGCCAGATCACAATCATTATCTGCAGTAGTCTGTAAATGAATATGTTCTTGGACTACATTTTTCTGATCAGCCAGATCATGATCACTATCTGGAGCAGTCTGTAATTCGGTATGCTCACTAACCTGCTCCAACTGTTCATGCTGTTCATGGTAACAATTCAAAAACAACATATTTTATTTACTTCTTGAGAATCAATCTTTGCACACACATAAAAACAAACCAATGTAATCCGTTTCATTAAAATGTGAATGCCACCTCATCCATATCAAGTCCATCCACCGCATCAGAATCAACAGTTTCCCAGCTCGCAGCATCATCTTCACCATCTTCTTCAACATTACTCTGAATGGATGCATCATCTTCGTCTCTACCAACGACAAATATTGCTTGAGGTCCAACCTACATAACAAACAAAAAAATGTAACCTTTAGGCAATCATACTACCAAAGTAAACTCACTGTTCATTCTGCCATAGCCAGATCATTCCAATCTACAAAAGCTAGCAGACCATTCTGCCTAAATAAAAGAACTGCAAGTAAGGAAAATATCCAAGTATGACAACTGTTTGGCCCAAGTAGAGTCGGAGGAGGAAAAACAAATAAGAGGATCTTCCTTTTATGATTTTATCCCTCTATAGATACAAAAAAAACTTATCTCGAATCCTAGAAACAGAAATTTGCCTGCTACCACATCTGAACTGGTGGCAATGCAGTTAAGGGTGTCTTCACTGTCAAGAAAACTTGCTGCACTATCTAGGCAATTGAGATCAATCTCATCCAAGAAGATCTACTAAAAAATAAGCTGAAAGGTGTCTGCCCATTTTTAGGTATTATAAAGGCATGACTCTTTGGGCAGCATCCCCTCTGACAAAATATTTCCCTGAGACACTTGAAAACATAGGTGCCTAATAAACAGAGTTACGACTGATCCCTGTGCCTCACCAACTCAAAGGCAGTAATTATCACTGATTCCTCCCAAGCAAATCCAAGTGGGCACCTTTGCAGAAAATTTTTGTTTTCAAAAACATTCAATGGAGAACACATGGCTTGTCGTAATCCTACAGTGTATGCATGCTCAGATGCCAATGAAGTTAAAAATATGCAATGGTCATTTTAGATAGAAACCCTTTTGGCCAAAAATAGTAGGGTTAAGATGAAGTAAGATAGATAATTTTGTGACATGGCTTGTCTATTTTAAGGTGAGATATATTTGGCTGGAGGTCTATAATACTATATATATTCTCACAGTTCAGCAGCCAAACTTGAAAATCTTTTGTACTACAAATCTGAGTTACCATGCAATACAAGATTAAGTAGATTTTGTGTGAGAAATCAATCTAGAGTTGTGTCTTGTGCATGTGTGCTCTGAAAAAACAAAATGGTAATCAGAGTAATTACTGGTTCCATCAAATTGGAAATTCAACTTGAGCAAGGGTACAGAACTATGTTGCACAGGGACCTGTCCCCCCCCAAAAAAAACAAGTAAATAAAAGAAGCCCCATTCCCACCATTCCAGTATTCCGGGGACTTGAGGACCCGTAGGAAACATCCCTAAACTGCCGGGGACTTCATTGGAGAGTCAGGGACTTGCTGGCCATACCCAACGTTCCCGGCAGATTTCAGGGACATTTTGGGCATGTATCTTCAGTTTTGACAATGGACATTGACAATTGGCCAATATGATCATTTTTCCATCCATTTTTTTCGTATTATACTAAATCTCAATCTGTACAAATTGCAGCTCAAAACATGGGTTTTGTATGATGAGTTTTTGTCACATACCCTAATCTGCATCTCAAATCTGGAATAGTTGTAAAACATGTTACTAAATTTTTTCTTTAGTTTTAAACTGATGGAAAGTAACCATGTCAAGTAAACTTATGCTTCTTCACATTCATGAATGACTAGAATGAAGGAAGCTGTGGTGTTTACTTGTTTTCTCAATTGATATGTAATATGCACATGATCCAAATAAATTGTTTTATTTCTTGTTAGACCTCTTAATCCTAAGTTTTATAGTCTAGGTATTTTCTAATATTATATTATAAGAATAAATTAGTTTAATGTGCAAATAGACTTTGAATAGGATTGTTTCTTTGTAAATGACACCTATCATTTCCATGTGATTATATGATTGGTTGTCATCCTACTTCTTAGTATAGGTTTGAGCTATATAAACAAGCTCTTTTCTCTATGAGAGGTTAAGAGAGTCTTGTGAGTGTGATGTAAATTTCTTTTTCCTTATTAATAAAATTGTGTCTGAGGATACTTCTTCATCATTTGGTATCAGAGCCATGATGAACTGATGTTGGATTGACAAAGGGTGCTAGTCTTCACAACATCGATGTGGTGACGACAACATTCTTTGGGAGGTAACTTTTGTCATCAAAATTGATAAGGAAAAACTAGTTGTGATAAATTGCAGCTTTATCCATTGTCAGTTTTTTGTTGTTGCATAGATCTATAGATTTTTTAATTCAACAGCTTTTTAAAATCTATGGTGAATACTGGTGTACTGGTCTTGATTTGTAAAAAAAATTTGCTTTAGATCTATGAATGTATGGCAAAAAAATTTAGAGTCATTAAGTTTCAATCTTGATCTGTAAAATTCTAGATCTTGCTATCAAATTTTATTTTTTTGAGATCTGAGTAAAAAAAAAGGAAAAGAATCCAGTTTTTGGCCTTAGACAGGCAATCCACACCAGTGCCTCCCTCTGCGATCTCTGTCATTCTTTTTCCAGCCATCTCCGGCGATCTGGCATCTTGATCGATCTAAATCTCCAGCAACCAGTGATCTATCAGCGAATAATCAGTGATCTACCAGAGATCTAACCCATCAGCGAATCTGTCAGCGATCTACCAGCAATCAAAACTGCAGCCAAATTAATGTAAGCTCCGATCTGGATGTAAGAGAAAGCTGTCTTGACAACAGAGTGAGCCAGCGTGAGCCTGCGATCAGCGTGAGCCTGCGATCAGCGTGAGCCAGCCATCAGCGTGATCTACGATCAGCGATCTGTGATCTCCATGCCAGCATCTGCGATTTCTTTTACATCAGCGATCTCTATCAAATTCTCAGTGATCTACCAATCTTCAGCGAATTGTCTGCCAATCAAATTCTGATCAGCGTCTCAGCGTCCTCTTCATCAGCGAATTGTCTGCAATTTCAACCATACCATCTTTCCTCCATGATTCAACCTCTTTAGATCGGCTCCCAAGTGCTGGGTTCGATTCCTTCGCATGATTTTCAGGCCAATTGATTTCTGTCTATGAAATTTGGCTTCTGCAAAGGTTTTCTAGCTTGCCGTGTCGAATTTGTTGGAGTACCATAGATATGCTATCTTTGTAAAAGGAAATAAGATATATTTTGAAAGTATTACATCTTTGTAACTTTTGGAGCTATAAGGGAGATATAAGGGAGATATGTATTTTTAAAAGACGAATGTGAGAAGAGTCAGTAAAATACTCTCTCATATTTATTTTTTGATGAGGCTTTTTAGAGGGTCAATTGGCCAAGCCCCTAAAAAGGCACTCCTTCTTGAGTGTTTTTTATTTTGCATTATCTCTTTTGCTGCTTACAATCATGTCGAAAATAGTCAATCTCTTCACCGACTCAGATAAACTTGATGGAGTAAAGAATTATAAGTCATGGCAACGTCATATGAAAAATACTTTAGTTTATAATGAGCTATGGTGAGGAATTTGTGATGGGGATCCAACTTCAACTAAGCCTACTGATGCTACTGCTTTAGCAAAATGGGAACTACAAAATGAAAAGGCACTTGCCTTAATTCATTCATCTCTTTCTGATCATTTATGTATTCACATTGAAAATACTTCCTCAGCATGGACTGCATGGGAACAGTTTAAAAAACTTTTTGATACTCCACCTGCTTCTCAGAGAATTGACTTACAAATGAAATTATTAAGTCAAAAATTAGGAGAGAAAGAGGATGTATTAGAATACATTTCTAGAGTTAAAAATATTCACCTAGATATCATTAAGGGAGGATATGGTAAACTTGAAGATAGTTTTCTAATTTCAATTTTGATAAATGGATTACCAGAATCCTATCAACAATTCATTGAAACTGTACAAATTGCTGATAAGTTAACATCAGCCACTTTTGATTCTTTTAGTGAGATGTTAACTCAACATAGTAAAACTTTTGGAAAACAAAAGCAGTCTGGTGAAGATGTTCTCTTTACTAGCTCTAGTGAAGGAGAAAACTCAAGAGGAAGAGGAAGAAGTCGTAATCAGTCTTCATTTAGAGGTCGTGGCAGAGGACGAAGTGAAGGAAGAAGCAACAATTTCCAAGGGTCAAATTTTCAACAAGGATCAAACTTCTTGAGAAGAAGTCAGTCAGAGAGACCACAAAGCAATCAAACAGGAAGGGATATGAGTCAAATCACTTGTAGAAGATGTAATAGAGTTGGTCATTTTGCTGCCGACTGTAGAACATCGAATAACAAGCTTCCAAAGTATAAACAACCTTCAAATTCAGCACAGTATGCAAATGACAGTAATCAAGGGAAACAGGAAGATGAAAATGGTTTTGAGTTTTTTTTTTCAGCTTTCCAACCATCACAAGCTTTATTATCTACTAATAGTGATTTTGAAGATGCTTGGTTGTTAGATACAGGCGCAACTCAACATATGACCTTTAGAAAATATTTCTTTTGGTCTTTCAATGAATGCAAGCTCAATTCAGTTTTTTTAGCTGATGACACTGTACATACACCTCAGGGAAAAGGTTGTGTGAAAGTTTATCTTCCTGGTATTGGTGAAAAGTTCTTATCAAATATCTGGTATGTTCCAACTTTCAAGAAGAACTTACTATCCTTAGTAACAAAACGACAAGCAGGACATAGAATTTCAATGAGAGATGGGTTAATTAAAATTCTCTCAATCAAACAGAATTATAAAACTGTCATGACAGGGTATGAAGATGGAAAGCTTCTTAGAATGAAAGGAATTGTCATACCTCGAAATTATGATTTTGCAGCTATAGTAGAGTCAGAGAACTCTCCTATAAGATTATGGCATGCTAGATATGGACACTTAAATTTTGACAGTCTCTCTCAACTTCAAAAGCAAGAAATGGTGAAAGGGTTGCCCACTTTCAAAAAGATAAATGCAAGATGTAAAGCTTGCATCTATGGAAAACATAGTAGAGAATCATTTCCTACTTCATCTTAGTGAGCAAACAAATGTTTGCAACTTATTCATAGTGATATTTGTGGGCCTTTGGAAACTTCTCTAGAAGGGTGTAAATATTTCTTACTCTTTATTGATGATTTTACCCGCATGACTTGGGTATACTTTCTGAAAGCAAAATCTGAAACTTTTGAAAAGTTTAAAGAATTTCAAAACTTGTTTGAAAGAGAAACTAAAGAGAAGATTGGATCTCTAAGAACGGATAATGGTGGAGAGTTCACTTCCAACGAATTTTAGAATTATTGTAAAGACAGAGGGATCAAGAGACATTTCACTAATGCATATACTCCACAACAAAATGGAGTTACTGAAAGAATGAACCGGACTTTAATGGGAATGGCAAGATCCATGATGCAATTTAAAGGACTTTCTTCTTCATATTGGGAAGAAGCAGTACATACTGCAGTATATTTAAGGAACAGATCTCCAACAGCTTCTTTGGATGGAGTTACACCATATGAAACTTGGTATGGATATAAGCCTAAAGTTAAACATCTTCGAGTTTTTGGTTTTGTTTGTTATGCCTTAGTTCCAACGGAGAAAAGAACTAAGCTAGATTCTCGAAGTATCAAATGCATCTTCATTGGCTATTCTGATCAAAAGAAAGGGTATCGGTTGCTTTCTGATGGAAAATTTATTGTGAGTAGGGATGTGATATATGATGAAACAGAAAGTACAAATTCAGATGAAATAAATCATCTCCTTAGTCGATTAGAAAAGAAAAACATTAAGACTAAGGGTAAGTTAAAAAACAAACCAGTTCAATCTTTATGGTTTGAAAAGGATATTGTTTCAACTGAGATTCTTCCTTCATCAAATCAAGAAATTTCACAACCTTCAAATGGTAATGAGAAGAATTCTTCTGATAGTGATACTTCAAGTCCAAAATCTTCAAATTCAGAAAGCAGCTCAGTTTATATTTATCAAAATCAACTTTTTGATAATAATGATGAGACTGAGACAAGTGCAGAATCTACTCTACATCAAAGACCAAAATGGGCGATACAACTTCTAAAAGATGTTCGTCCTAATGAAGTGAACAAAACAGGAACAAGAAGTTCTTCAACGCAAGAAACAAATGTTGCATCTTTTGCTTCCACTGAACCTGATTCTTTTTCTGAAGCAATGAAACAAAAGGAATGGCAGAAAGCTATGCTTAGTGAATATAACTCTGTACTAGAAAATGGAACATGGAAATTAGTTGATTTCCCATCTAATGTTAAACCCATAGGTTGAAAATGGGTTTATCGAATAAAGTACAAGTCAAATGGCGAAGTTGATAAGTATAAAGCAAGACTTGTAGCTAAAGGATTCGCTCAACAAGAAGGCATTGATTATGATGAAACTTTTGCTCCAATAGCTAAGTGGAATACAATCAGAACAGTTATAAATTTGGCTGCACAGAATGGTTGGAAATTACATCAAATGGATGTTAAAAGGTGTCTTCCTGAATGGTGATTTGAAAGAAGAAGTTTTCATGACTCAACCCCAAGGATTTGAGGTTGAAGGACAAGAACATAAAGTCTGTAAACTCATAAAGGCTTTATATGGTTTGAAGCAAGCTCCTCGAGCTTGGTATGCAAAAATTGATGAATACCTTCGAAAAGTTGGTTTTCAACGAAGTGAATCTGATGATACTTTGTATTTTCGGATGCAAGACAAACACTTTGTGATTATTGTACTCTATGTTGATGACTTAATCATAACTGGAAATAATGAAGATCACATCAAACAGGCTAAAGGAGAACTTCAAGCAGGATTCAAGATGACAGATTTATTAACACTTCATTACGATCTCGGAGTCGAAGTCACTCAACATCCAAACAACATCTTCCTTAGTCAAACTAAGTATGCCACTGATTTATTGAAGAAATTTGCAATGGAAGAGTGTAAACCTTCTCTTACCCCTATGGAGCAAAATTTGAAGGGGGGGATTTGGTAGATGGTACAAAGTATAGGCAATTGATTGGAAGCCTCATTTATTTGACAAATACTCGCCCAGATTTATCATATTCAGTTAGTATACTTTCAAGGTTTATGCAGGAACCAGGGGAAAGTCATTGGAATTCAGCAAAAAGGGTGATAAGATATATTCAAGGAACAAAATACTTTGGTCTTCTTTACAAGAAATGTAAAGAATTTACACTTGTTGGATATTCAGATGCAGATTTTGCAGGAGACATTGATAATCGTACATCCACTTCTGGGTACTTAATGAATTTGGGTTCAGCAGCAATTTCATGGAGTTGTAAAAAGCAGCGTACAGTTGCCAATTCTTTAGCAGAAGCCGAGTACATATCAGCTTGGGAAGCAGCATGTGAGATTGTTTGGCTACGCAGGATATTACAGGATCTTGGTGTAACACAAAAGTCAGCAACTACTTTATTAATCAACAGTCAGTCAGCAATAAAGATGGCCAAGAATCCAGTTTTTCATTCAAAAACAAAGCATGTCGACACCAAATATCACTTCATCAGATCTCTCGTCGTCAAATACATCATCAAGCCTCAGTGTTGTCCATCTGAAGATCAAACTTCAGATATTTTTACCAAGCCACTTGGTAAAACAAAATTCACTAAGTTCAGAGATGAACTTGGCATTTGTAAATATAAACTTTCGGATTAAAGGGGGGAAATGTTAGACCTCTTAATCCTAAGTTTTATAGTCTAGGTATTTTCTAGTATTATATTAAAAGAATAAATTAGTTTAATGTGCAAATAGACTTTGAATAGGATTGTTTCTTTGTAAATGACACCTATCATTTCCATGTGATTATATGATTGATTGTCATCCTACTTCTTAGTATAGGTTTGAGCTATATAAACAAGCTCTTTTTCTCTATGACAGGTTAAGAGAGTCTTGTGAGTGTGATGTAAATTTCTTTTTCCTTATTAATAAAATTGTGTGTCTGAGGACACTTCTTCATCATTTGGTATCAGAAAGTGTTTGTCATTTCTTGCCTTTATATATTTGATGTATTGTATTGTGTTCACTATCGAAAGGTCAATTGGAGAAATAAAGTCACTTGTTGATAAAAATCATAGTTCATAGCCCTCATATATCCTTGTCAGAACACTAGTTCATACTCATAGCACTCATATATCGTTTTCAGAGTGTTCTTGACTTCATGAGCCAAAGTACCAATATTGGTTAGCTAGTATTCAATGTGTTATTTGCTAATATAAATCTTGGCATTTTAGTGCTTTATAGCTTTAAAGTTTATAAGGAAAAATGATGAAATGTTTATATAAATTCTAAATAAAGATTTTAATACCTAAATACATATATTCATATTCACTCTAATATCCTAATTACATTGCTAATCTATAGCATATACCATATGTAAACTATGGCATTGCTAACTCATAGCGTATACCATATGCAAACTATGGCATTCTAGGTATAGCCTTTGGTCGCACTTATATATGATTTAAAGCCACAAATGAACTCATTCTAGAGTTTTTGAATGGTACCGTTGTGGTGTAAAACTATTGAGACAGGTGTACCATCATTCAATGCATCTTGGGACTCCTAACCGGTATGGGGTAAACCACTTCATCCTCTCGTCACATTCAATCTTTGGTCAGAAGGACCCTTCCTGGAAAGGTGAATCGACGAGGGTTTCATGGATAAGCATCTTATAGTTTTAGTCCAATAAAGCGCCGAGACTGGCATATCATGAGTTTAACCTATTCATGAATTTTCCAGGTAACATTTCAAATCAGTGTTACCAACCGCAGCCGATTTATCGCAATATGCTGATAAATCGCGATTTTTCTCCAATCCCGATTTTTTGACAGGGCGTGTTAGTGGCCGGAAAAGGGGTTTTAAAGGCCGTGGATTCACTTTGTTTTGGTTCATTTGGATGCTACAGCCAAGGAGAGGAGAGCCAAGGAGACTAGGAGAGCTTCTATTTTGCCCAAGGAGGATTTTATTCATCATTTCACTCGCCATCCACGATCAGATTTGAAGATTGGAGCTTTGCATTTGGAGTTTTTTCCAAATTTATCACATTTGTTATATTTTTGATGATTCAGTTTTCAGGAATAGGACACGATCAATTTTGATGTGTGATGTATCTCTAGACATCTTATATATCTTATATATCGGTTTTCTTTCCATATTCATGTGGCAATGTGTTTATTTGATGATATTGTTGCTTTAGATGTTTAAAAAATTGAAAAAAAATGAATATTTTGTATTTTTTAAGTTTGCCGACGTGCTGCCGAGATATCTCGAAAAGATGTTTCCTGGACCCTGCCAATTTTTTCGCCGCGCCGATATTTGTAACATTGTTTCAAATACTGTTTCTAACTTTCTACTGTGCATAGTTTTTCCATTGCAGAATTATAAGAGTCCTTGATATAGTTTTTACTCGTTACAAGGTTTTTGTTTGTGTGGTTTTTAATCTCAATGTTAAGAAGTATTGCTTCGAAAAGTTGATTCCATTTCAGGGTTACAGTTTAAACTTCTTCAAAAGAAAAATAGAGGGCGAGCCTCTTCATGGCTATTTTTCAATAGATACTTTCACATGGGGAACGGGTGAAACCCTAGCTCGATTCTTAGTTATAGGTTCAACTCAATGGCCGAGGCATGGTTTTCTCGCTCAGTGTCTACTTTTAATTCTTGTTTGATAAATGAGTTTATCTCCATGGAAAACTTTTAAGTCTTAAATGCTGGTTCTCTCAGGTTTGCCGGCCTCTTCCATTTAACCAGGTAAAAGGAGTTTCAACCCCTGTTCCATTTTTTATGCTTGTTTATTTTCATGAGATTGAGATTAATCTATAAGCAAGGGTAATTAAAAATTATTTTTCTTGTGTGCAGGGTCAAACACTTGCTTGGTTGAAATGAGGGTTTGGGGTTTCAATCACCCAATGGTAAACCCTCAGCTCGGCCTTATAGAACGGCACAAGGTTGACCCTTGCAAACCTTCACCATCATACAGTTTAGAAGTAAGTTTATACCGGGATTAGCTCTGGTTCTCGGCATAGTTTAAATTTTCCCTAATTCTGTAGCAATATGCTAGTTAAGGGGAAAAAACCCTTAGGTAGTGGTAGAGGTAATTTTCTCATTTTCTAGGTTGTAATTCACTTTTGGATATTGTAGTCTTCCGTGTCACTGTACTCCTGAGTAATTTGTTTATAAATGTAACAGCAACATATAACGTTTTCAGGTTTTTATAGTTTCTTTATCATTTTTGGTTCAAATACAGCTATATTGAAGATATTTCTATCTTTCTTCTGTTCTGTTAAAATGAATCTGAATAGGGTATTACTAACAAAAAGAATTAATTGATGTAAAGTTATAATCTTTCATACTTATACTATATGTTTAGTCTAGAGTATTTCTCTGTTTAGGAAAAGGGATAGGTTATTTGGATTCTCAATAGCTGGTTCTTTACCTTCATACTTTTGCATACGAAAGGATAAACCAAATCATATATAAACAGTTGAAAAAATACCTGATTTTACTTTTTCTTCTTTTAGAATACCTGCATGTATGAAAGATCTAAATAGTAGAATAAAAGAAGATTATACAAAAATATTCACTGCACTATGTTTTTCTTTTACCTTGAATACTAATAACTTTCTTACTGGGTAAACAAGCAGACTTAAGGAGTAATATGTTTCACATACATTTAAACACAAAACTGTAGTAGTTTAAACAACTTATCTGTAAATTCCTCCAAGAGACTGAGTTGGGTTGGTCTACGTACCACCCAACCATAGGTATTCTGCAGGCAGCCTTTAATTTTCTGCCTCAAAAGTCACCCCCAAGCTGGTCCATGATACAACTAGGAAAAAGTAATCTCTGGTTTCAGTAGTTACAGTCTGTACCCTTGGGGGTTTATAATGAATTTCTCCAACCAGAAATTACTAACAATACCTGCCACCTAACACCTTTAGGTGCTCTTCAAGGTGTGCATAGAGAGCTTTCCACTCTAGCTTAAATCTGTTAAGGAACTTTTGCCAGTTCTGAAGACAGATCAACCGGATACTCCCAAATTCCCAATACCTGCCTCATACAACACCACCAGGTGCTCTTCAGTATGACCATAGAAAGTAGAATTGCAGTCTGACTGAACCTTTATACAGATATAGTAGCTACTCTGCTACTGAAAATACATGGTTTGTTTTCTTATGACTCTCTTACTAGTTCTTGAAACTCTGAGTTTTTGCCTTCCCCTTTCGAACTGCTTCCTCTTCCCTTGCTCTCTTCTAACTGCCTCCTCTCTTTTACTTCCCTATTCGAATCCGCCTTTCCTTATAACAAAGAGTTCTTCCACCTAGAAGAGGGATAACACATTTCCCTATATTCTTGGAATCTTGGCTATAGATTAAGAGAAGAGGTTTCGACTACTTTTGGGATGAGGAAAGAAAGGTAACTGCTTAACACTTCATCCTTCTAGATTAACTTTCCCACCTATAGTACCATGGCCCTTCTTTTGTAGAACCCTACCCAATCAGCTCTGGAATTCTGATTTTATTTATTTACATAATTTAAAACTGTTATTTCCAAAATCATCATTAAAAATAATAATATCTCATGGTTAATCATAACCATGTCATGAAGTTAAATTTCATCACAAATAAAATGCTAATAATCAATTAACAATCCATCTTACTAAGAGTAATATATATTATATACTGGAATATTACAGTTGGGATATTACAGTTTTGATTTGAGTTTCTGGTGAATTAACTATTGTCTTTTCAACAACAACATTACAGCAAGAAAGCCTCCATGTCAACAAACCAAGAAATGCAACACCTCAAAGATCTGATCCTTCTGGTTATTGCTATTGTTCTTCTCATTTTTGGACCATCTTCGCTTTTACATATTGTACATATGTGCCTGGAGTTATTCAAGCCCAGTTCTTCCACCATCCCAACCTCAAGGTTTGTGAAAATAATCAGCCAGTAGTGACTCAGATTGGGTACTAAATGTTTGAATAAAGTCCTATTCAATCACCACCTTAACATGAAATATAAATCTAGTCTCTTTACACAGAATGCATAGATAATCTAGTCTCTTTAGAGACTGCATGCATGTATATCCCAAAGTGTTTTGTAGTGGTTTTTGTTAATTTTTCAGTGCAGCTGCAAGACCCATTCTCAGAGAGAATGGTACCCTAGTCAGTTAACTAGGGTTTCTGGTCAAGTTAACCAGGCAGTGTAATGAGTAAGACCCTAGAAGGTACCCTAGGGCCCCCAGCTGTCTCCTGGGGTTCTTGGTCGAGGACCAAGCAGATGGATGCCATGGCAAAGTCCCTAGCATGTAGCTAGGGCCCCTATTTGTCTCTAGGGTATTTTGGTCTGGGACCAGACAGTTTCTTGGTCACGAGGACCAAGCAGATCCTGCAGGTTGAGACAGAGACATCCTAGGTCCTGCAGATGGTTGATCAACATTCAGTCTAGGACTGAATGCTCAGCTTGAGGCTGAGGACCATTCTCTGGGAGAATGGAGAACCTGGTCATGGACCAGATGGTTGATCAACATGTCCCAGTCTAGGACTGAGGCTCAGTCGTGGGCTGAGAAGCCATTCCTTGAGAATGGAGGCACTTGGTCAGTTACCAAGATTATGATGTGTGATCTCCTCTTCTCCTAGGTCTTCGAGATGGATGAGTTGGTTGGTCTTCCCAAGGGACTGGCCACCTCTTGTGGAAGCTACTAACATTTGACCTAAGGAGCAGTTGAGAGGACCACATGATCACATCATCTGTGTGAACCCTTCCTTATACAATGATGATGAACTTTCAGGTTATATGGAACATTTGTACATTTGAGAGAGAGATGACTGGTTGCACCTTTCCACCTTGGGTGATCTACTTTTGGTCCTTGCACCTTGTTGTTTATTAGTCTTGTGGTACCTTGTCTTTGATTTGTGGTAAATAGGGTCATTGACCCACCTTTTATTTATACCACCCTTGTTGTTTTGATCTTATGGGTACTTTAGATGTTTGTCCACTTTATGAGGTTTTTTTATTTTTTATTTTTTTATTTTTTATATATTTTTTATTTTTTATTTTTATCTTTTATTTTATATATTTTTTATTTTTTATTTTTATCTTTTATTTTATATTTTTTTATATATACTTTTTTTATCTTTTATTTTTTATTTATTTTTATCTTTTATTTATTTATCTTTTATTTTTATTTTTAAAGTGGCATTTCCCTAATTTAATGAGATCCTAATTTTTTATTTTTTATTTTTTATTTTTTTGTTTTATTTTAACTTTTAATTTTTTAATCTTTCCTAATTCTAAGGAATCCTAATTTAAAGGATTATTTTAATAATCCAAATACTATTTAATGAAGTCCTATTCTTTCATTTTCTATCATCCTATCTTCATATATCTCAGCTCTGTTTCTTTTGAAGTTGACGTCAAGGGTTCCAAAGTTTTTTTTGTATGCTGCTGAATATCCTTGCATTTGATATAGGGTCAGCATGAAAGCTTGTATGCTGCTACTGTTTCAGCTGTAACCCTGTAGAAGGCTCGATCTGCCCTAACTGAGACCCGATCTGCCATGTCAGCCTGCTGAAAGATCCTTTATGGAAACCGTGAGCTCTTGGAGTATGTCACAGCCACCCGTGAACTTGTTTTAAGTAAGCAGTGACCTTTTGTGAAGACTGTGAGTCTGTTGTTCACTCTGTGAAGATCACATGCCTTATGAAAGACACATCAGTTTGCTATAAGCCTCGATCTGTTGATTAAGAGGTTTGAAATTTCTTTTATTAGTGGTGGCTGTAAGACTCCAGAGTCTATTTCAGGTTGACAGTGGGAAACTTGTGAAGGCCGTTGGTTCTTGTGGTCTAATCTAACCCTACTGTGTACACCCCTGTGGAGGGCGTAATCCTCTGTGATCTATTTTTGTTTCCTGACAGTTCATTGGTGAAAGTCACAGTTTGTTTAGACTGTTTGTCTGCTTATTGATGCTTAGACTTGCTGAGAGTTATTGAGACTTGCCTTTGACCAAATCTTTATTTGATCTGTGCTGAGAACTTTTTAGGATTTGTCTTTGAGCAAAAGTTTAACTATGATCTGATTTCTTGTGTTACTTGTATGAACCCTGATTATTTTGTTTTGAGATCAAACCTCTTGTAGTGAGTCTTGTACTGTGTTCTAACTCTCTTTGTCCATCCCTGTTCGACTGTACTTCAACCTTTCTCTCTCTCTCTTTGGTTTGTACTACCCTCTTGTAGGGTTTGATAGTTTCCAGATTTGACTGTCCTCTCTGAGGCACAGCCTTTACTGAAGGTAAGTAACTCTTCTGAGTATTCTTATAGGAAGGGTCCCACACACAATATCTCTTTTATTATTATGTGGTTGAATTAGTTATTCTACGTTACATGTTGCTGGAGATTAACTTAGCACAGTGACCTAACTGGTAGTGTTAAAAGTATTTTAACACAGTGACCAACCTGAGAGTGCTAAAGATATGAAATTTATGTTATGATAGATTTTACTACTGCACTATTTAATATTCAAGATTTGTAAATGTTTATTAATTGTATTTTCTGCATTAAAGTATGATGAATTGTTATTTTTCTGTATATAACCCTAACTTGATGAAAATTCAACATGGTATCAGAGCTTAGGGCTTGTAGCTAACTCTGTTTTGCAAGCTAACAGAGTCTACATAGATCCTAAGATAGGGTTTTTGAATTCTAAACAACTCTTCAAGTTGGCAAATCAGAAAATCAGAATTGAATGAACACATAAAAGTACTATTGGCTGGAAATGAAGATGTGGCAGTAAAGCTGCTAATCCATATGACAGCAGAAAATATATGATGAATTTAGCAGGCTGCAAACTTCCTTCTCTAAAAGAAGTATGTCAAGTATTACTAGCAGGTTTATCTCAGGTATGTATCTCTGAGGTGAGTAAGGAGCCAGCCTAAATCTTTATATGACCCGATCCCCAGTAATCAAGGGCTTACATGATCATAGTACTTTCTAGGAATCTTATGATTCATTGTGATCTGAATATGTAAGTGTAAAGAATTTTAGTATCCATCCATGCATGTCATTACACACTTGAGAAGTACATGTTCAATATAAAGAGGGTAGAATTTTCTATTCCAACTAGTTTTGATTCTTTAAATTGTCATGATGAAACATATGACATGTTATATGATCTTGATTGATTCTAGATAGTTATCCAATATATATAAATGGATGCTAATTCAATATTGATTATTGTTGACTATGAAGTTGAATATTGATGTGATTTGCTCTAATAATAAAGTTTACAGATCCTGCTTATGCACAAGTTATGTGCACAGCTACGGAGGGAGCTAAGTGCTCAAGTACAAAGGGAGTACGAGACTCCACAATTTGCAGGATCAAATATTTATGTGTCAGCAAAAGAGAATCTAACATGTTGTTTGTGAAACAACTGGGAAGATCAGAGATCAAGGGGGAGCCATCCGTGCTCTTCAATCCCCATCAGATTGGGATTGCAGAAAAGAGTAAGAGATGTGACCTCTCAGTGGTATAGATATGAAAGTGCAAGAAGCACCAGTCCATGAGACATCTCATTCAAAGAAACAGAGGGAGAAGGCCAAGAAGCCTTCAGTTGATCTCATTAAGAAGCCTATTGAGAGGCTTCAAGGGTACTCTAGTAAGAGCCATGTCACTGATTCAGGATCATTCACTTATGTGAAGGCAGCCAAACATCAAGTTTGGAAAGATGCTATGATAACGGACATCCTGTTGACATTGGATAATGATGTGTGGAAAGTGATTCTCAGACAGCAAGGGAAGCCAGTTGTAACTTCCAAATGGATCTATAAGATCAAGGTATTTACTGACATTCAGAGCTACTTGAAGCTCTAAGAAAATCCTGTATTCTATGACAGGTTGTTTTACCATGACTAGGACATGGTACAGTTGTCAGATGTGTTGACTAAGCCCCTGTCTTCGACAAGCTTAGTGTTGCTGAGAGGGAGTGTTAATTTTTCAGTGCAGCTGCGAGACCCATTCTCAGAGAGAATGGTACCCTAGTCAGTTAACTAGGGTTCCTGGTCAAGTTAACCAGGCAGTGTAATGAGTAAGACCCTAGAAGGTACCCTAGGGCCCCCAGCTGTCTCCTGGGGTTCTTGGTCGAGGACCAAGCAGATGGATGCCATGGCAAAGTCCCTAGTATGTAGCTAGGGCCCCTATTTGTCTCTAGGGTATTTTGGTCTGGGACCAGACAGTTTCTTGGTCACGAGAACCAAGCAGATCCTGCAGATTGAGACAGAGACATCCTAGGTCCTGCAGATGGTTGATCAACATTCAGTCTAGGACTGAATGCTCAGCTTGAGGCTGAGGACCATTCTCTGGGAGAATGGAGAACCTGGTCATGGACCAAATGGTTGATCAACATGTCCCAGTCTAGGACTGAGGCTCAGCCGTGGGCTGAGAAGCCATTCCTTGAGAATGGAGGCACTTGGTCAGTTACCAAGATTATGATGTGTGATGTCCTCTTCTCTAGGTCTTCAAGATGGATGAGTTGGTTGGTCTTCCCAAGGGACTGGCCACCTCTTGTGGAAGCTACTAACATTTGACCTAAGGAGCAGTTGAGAGGACCACATGATCACATCATCTGTGTGAACCCTTCCTTATACAATGATGATGAACTTTCAGGTTATATGGAACATTTGTACATTTGAGAGAGAGATGACTGGTTGCACCTTTCCACCTTGGGTGATCTACTTTTGGTCCTTGCACCTTGTTGTTTATTAGTCTTGTGGTACCCTGTCTTTGATTTGTGGTAAATAGGGTCATTGACCCACCTTTTATTTATACCACCCTTGTTGTTTTGATCTTATGGGTACTTTAGATGTTTGTCCACTTTATGAGGTTCTTTTATTTTTTATTTTTTTATTTTTTATATATTTTTTATTTTTTATTTTTATCTTTCATTTTATATTTTTTTATATATACTTTTTTTTATCTTTTATTTTTTATTTATTTTTATCTTTTATTTATTTATCTTTTATTTTTATTTTTAAAGTGGCCTTTCCCTAATTTAATGAGATCCTAATTTTTTATTTTTTATTTTTTTATTTTATTTGAACTTTTAATTTTTTAATCTTTCCTAATTCTAAGGAATCCTAATTTAAAGGATTATTTTAATAATCCAAATACTATTTAATGAAGTCCTATTCTTTCATTTTCTATCATCCTATCTTCATATATCTCAGCTCTGTTTCTTTTGAAGTTGACGTCAAGGGTTCCAAAGTTTTTTTTTATGCTGCTGAATATCCTTGCATTTGATATAGGGTCAGCATGAAAGCTTGTATGCTGCTACTGTTTCAGCTGTAACCCTGTAGAAGGCTCGATCTGCCCTAACTGAGACCCGATCTGCCATGTCAGCCTGCTGAAAGATCCTTTATGGAAACCGTGAGCTCTTGGAGTATGTCACATCCACCCGTGAACTTGTTTTAAGTAAGCAGTGACCTTTTGTGAAGACTGTGAGTCTGCTGTTCACTCTGTGAAGATCACATGCCTTATGAAAGACACATCAGTTTGCTATAAGCCTCGATCTGCTGATTAAGAGGTTTGAAATTTCTTTTATTAGTGGTGGCTGTAAGACTCCAGAGTCTATTTCAGGTTGACAGTGGGAAACTTGTGAAGGCCGTTGGTTCTTGTGGTCTGATCTAACCCTACTGTGTACACCCCTGTGGAGGGCGTAATCCTCTGTGATCTATTTTTGTTTCCTGACAGTTCATTGGTGAAAGTCACAGTTTGTTTAGACTGTTTGTCTGCTTATTGATGCTTAGACTTGCTGAGAGTTATTGAGACTTGCCTTTGACCAAATCTTTATTTGATCTGTGCTGAGAACTTTTTAGGATTTGTCTTTGAGCAAAAGTTTAACTATGATCTGATTTCTTGTGTTACTTGTATGAACCCTGATTATTTTGTTTTGAGCTCAAACCTCTTGTAGTGAGTCTTGTACTGTGTTCTAACTCTCTTTGTCCATCCCTGTTCGACTGTACTTCAACCTTTCTCTCTCTCTCTCTGGTTTGTACTACCCTCTTGTAGGGTCTGATAGTTTCCAGATTTGACTGTCCTCTCTGACGCACAGCCTTTACTGAAGGTAAGTAACTCTTCTGAGTATTCTTATAGGAAGGGTCCCACACACAATATCTCTTTTATTATTATGTGGTTGAATTAGTTATTCTACGTTACATGTTGCTGGAGATTAACTTAGCACAGTGACCTAACTGGTAGTGTTAAAAGTATTTTAACACAGTGACCAACCTGAGAGTGCTAAAGATACGGAATTTATGTTATGATAGATTTTACTATTGCACTATTTAATATTCAAGATTTGTAAATGTTTATTAATTGTATTTTCTGCATTAAAGTATGATGAATTGTTATTTTTCTGTATATAACCCTAACTTGATGAAAATTCAACAGTTTTCAACACAGCTGTAAAAATCTGCAGAATCTATTGAGAAGGGAATGGCTTTTAAGTTTAAAATAATCATCATAAACAACAAATATGAGGAAGAAAAGTTGTTAAAGAGATAGGCATTTGTTTCATAGACCCTTCTTGGATCTTATTATTGCAAATTGAAAATTCAAAATAGTTACACTTGAGTTTCCTAAAGCTGAACTGTATTTTGCTCATATCGAGGTGCCAATAATGAAATGTAAACTAGCAAGGGCTGTGCATAATACTATATAGTATAGACTATTCCTATCAGTTTGTGGCAGCTCTGGTTTAGTAAGAGATCACTGCTGTAGCACTCCTAGTGCTAACCTGTGACAGCTAGTCCTAAACTGCTGGGACCTAGCAAATTGGCAGATCTGGAGAGCATTCATTGCAATTTACAACAGTGCAGGAAATCTTTGGAGGGGAAGCCAACCAATTCTAGGAGAGTATAAGAGGTGTCTCCTGCATTTAGTACACCTAGTGCAACTTAGAGCATCACTGGTTGGATCAACTTCCAAATCCACATCACATAGATCAGGACGATGTCTTGCTTAGAGATATTCCAGTGGAGAGTGCCAGCGGTGATGATGCCTCTATCATGATTCTGTTTACTAATGCGGTTAACAGTGATGGAGATGAGATCAGCAAAAGACTCTGAGATAATCTTGAGTTTTGATTCTTCATTTATGATTTATAAATCACAATGTTTTATTTGTAATTACTAATTTTGCATCAAACACTAAAGCTTAATTTCTGTTTTTACTTTTAGACTTCAACATTTGTCATTCTCCTGAGTTATTCTCAAGACATGTTAATGATGTTATTTTGAAGTTTCAATGTAGAATGGATGCTATTTAATTTTGACTTTCTAGATTCTACATTTTCTGATTTTCTACAAATTTTGAAAATTTGCATGTTTTTCCTATTAATGCATGTATACTCCTGTGCTTTTTTTCGTATTGTACCACATCCAAATCCAAATCCGAATTAGTATCTAGTAACTATCCTTAATAGGGTGTCTCAATTTTTCAAAATGTTTATTATCGGCCTGTGTTTATAGTTTAAAACTGAAGAAGTGGTCTAGCTTCAGAGGGGTGTGTATGTGTATTATAAGCTCATATTACACAGCCACTTCACAAGCATGACAAGAAGTGATCTGGCTTCAGAGCTTGCTTGGAGATCAGGTTGAAAGATGGCGAGTCAAAGAAAATACACTACAATAATTGAAGTACAGTGGAACTTGCAACGAATTCCAAGTATCATGCCATGTTAAAGTATAATGACATTCACTACCACTACAACAGGGAATGAGTGGATTAAGGTCAGATTTACCTAAAGTACTAAAGCATAGACCAGATGGCTGTGAATGTCTTAATGAAGGGAATGACTGTTGAAAGCTACATTTGAATTGAGGTGAAATGGGGAATGCAAGAAAGTTGCAAACAGAAGTTTGTGGATGAAGTTTATGCTGGTGACTTTGTTATTGGAGAACTTGGTGAAAATACCATGTGGGAGGTTGTTGGAGCTGAAGGTTTGTGGTCAAAAACTTCCAAGTTCCTATGTCAAAAAGTCCAAGTAAATGGAAGTTTCAATATCCACATCAAAATCGATAGGAGGCGACATCGACAAAAAGTGTCGATGTGCCAGAAATGGTGTGAGTCAACAAACCATCAATGACCGATCCCTAGAACCTGTCAAGACTCCAATATGTCTTAACCAGTTGGTTGGTCAATTAAAACCATTTGTGACATTTCTTGAGAGTCAACTCTGTATCAATCGATTAGCTGACAGCCTAGCAGATAAAAGGAAATCTTGACCTCATCAACCTTATAAACCAGAGAACCCACTGCATCAGTGGATGTATGTTAGTGCACAAGGATGGGTGTACATGCATGCATGCCAAGAGGTAGTAAGAGGAGAGGACATTCCCTGTGCCTGACTATTGTTAATGTCTTACAATTGCGCGATAATCATCAGAGAGCCATCTGTTCTTCTAATGTAATGTTGTAATCCGCATTTTAAGTAGTGACTGCACAAATAATACACATCAAAACCACACTCACTATGAATTTCACAGCATTTAATATTTATAATTATCACAGGAGTTCGATTTATTTCAATTGTCTGCATGGGAAAATTCTTAACAGTGATGCATCTGTAATGTCCCCATTTTTGGATTCACCCGTTCGGCGGTCAGTGGTGACTTTTTGAATAGTAAAATAAGGATAACAGTGGATTCGGGCGATTTGGAGGAGTTTCACGGGTCCAGGCTGTTAGTTTTGTACCTTGATCGAGTTCCCCTAGTGACTTAGCCTAAGTCACTAAGCATGGGGTGGTGGGACCCTCACATTAAGTGTTTAATTAATGAGACTTTAATGTCACTTTTTATCCTAAGTCTAAAAGTGAGTGAGTATTTATTACTTAAGTGATTTAATTAATAAAGTGTACTCACATCTAATCTGGGCCATTGATTAGATCTAATCTGGGCCATTGGTTTAAAGATTCCTTTTAGGGTTGAATAAAAGGTAGAAGGAGGCAGATTACATTCATTATTGTTGAGTGAATGAAGAGAAGTGAGAGAGGTCGAAGAAGGAGAGCTAGGGCACCAGCAGAAAGTCGAGCTTATCATTCCTTTGGCACGAGTTTCAGGCAGGAGTTCAGCGTTACACTGGCTCAGGTTTCGAGGCAAGTGAGTTGCCATTTATTATCAGCAGCGGTTTCAGTGAGCAGCTGCCAGTTCCAGCACTAAACCCGTGATCTTCAGCACCTTTTCCCTGAGCGCGCAGTTTGAGGAGAGATTCCAGTGGTTGACTGCACACAGGTTAAGGATTCTGTCTGCACAGTCCGCTGAGAGTTGACTGGTACTATAACAGGTACAGCAGTCATCACCCATCATGGTTTTGAGGATTGGCTAATTCACAAATTTCGAGTGACTGTAGCAGAGGCATATTCAAGGTACTATGCACAAAAATAGAGGAAGGTACAGCAGATATCTGATGCCATTTTTTTGCACAGAAATCGAGATGCTCCAGCTCAAATTTCTAGGCACTTACCAAGCACAGAAATCGAGGAAATCTGGAGTGCAATCAATGAGGAGATAAGTTGTATCTATTTTTGTACTACTGTTACTTGACCTTGCTGAAGAAATAAAAATCATCTCTCTCTTTCAACTGGTTTTCCCCGTGGGGGTTTTTCCAGGGCTCGATCTGGCCAAAAACTACTGTGTAAAATTTTGTGTGAATGTTGGTAGATTAGCTTGCAGCCTGTTAATTCCTTTGCTGTGTGTTTAGTGTTTATTTCATTTTGGCATTAAGTAACCTACAGCCAATGCAAAACAGGGCTGTAGGTGAAAACCACCTCAAACTTGGCATTAAACCAGCTTACAGTTAAAGGCAGAAAACTTACATGGTATCAGAGCGCAGGGGGCAGAAATAAAACTAATTTGCAGACACCCATAAAATTTGCAGATCTCAGAAAACTAAGTGTTCTTACCTTTGATTTGGGCAGCGTTCTTTTGGACTGATTTCCAGATGGCTACAGGGTTGAGGATAGAGGACAGATTGAGTGGGACGGAGAATTTTGTGCCTTGGAAGGCCAGAATTCTATTGCTGTTAGAGGAGAACGAGTTATGGGAAGAGGTGGTGAGGAACACCACCACATACCCCATTACTATTCCAGATGGCTCAGATATGACCGCTCTTTCAGTCTTCAACAAGAAAGACTATAAGGCGAGGAGAATCATTCTAGATGCAGTGAAGGACCACATCATCCCTCATATTTCGGGGAAGACCAAGGCACACGAGATGTGGAGTGCCTTGATCAGCTTGTATGAGAGCTCCAACGAGAACAGGAAGATGGTTCTCAAGGAGAAGCTCAAGAGTATCAAGATGACCGGAGGAGAGGGAGTCACAGCTTATCTCACCAGGATCTCAGCAGTTCGTGATGAACTAGCAGCAGTTGGTGAGGTGGTATCCCCTACAGAGTTAGTTCGCACCGCAGTCAATGGGGCTTCCGGGCCCTGGCATGCTTTTGTGCAGGCTATTGTGGGCAGGGAGAACCTTCCATCATGGGAGAGGTTGTGGGATGACTTTGTACAGGAGGAGACCAGGAGGGGTCTCGTACAGGGCAGTACATCAGGTGGTATAGCAGATGAGGAGAACGTGGCTCTCACAGCCAAAGGGAAGAAGAAGAAGGGTCCCAAGAAGCATGGGGCCAAGGGACAGCAGCAGCAGCAGCAGCATCATACACAGGGTGGGCAGAAGAAGGACTTGAGTAAAATCAAGTGCTACTGTTGTCAGGCGTTTGGTCACTATGCATCTCAGTGTCCAAACAAGAAGAGGAAGAAGGGACCAGGTCAGCAGACAGCAGCCTCAGCAGAGATAGATGGGTTTGGTGACAGGTTTCAGAGGGAGTTTTCCCTTTATGCTGGACAGAGTGAGAGAGAGAGAGTTTCTTTAGCCACCAGCATTGATATGGATATGCAGGTTGAGCACTCATTGTTGACTGGGCATCAGACAGGTCCTTCCACCACTGGTACGTGGTATATTGACAGCGGAGCTTCGAGGCCCATGACAGGTACTCGAGAGTTCTTCTCCGAGTTGTCACGCACAGAGAGAGAGGTGGAGGTGGTACTTGGCGACAACACCATAGTTAGAGCAGTGGGTCAGGGGACAGTTGTATTTGAGAGGGAGCCCATGAGTCCCATGACTTTGAGGGATGTGTTGTACGTCCCTGGGCTGAAGAAGAACCTTGTTTCAGTTTCCACGATTGAGGACAGGGGTCTTGGGGTGTGCTTCTCAGATGGGAGAGTGCAGATATATCCCAAGACCACAGGTGTATCTACTCCCATGGATATTGGAGTTAGATGTGGACGACTGTACAAGCTCTTGTTTCAGCCGCAGCATGCTCTAGCACACAGCAGCAGCAGCAGTGAGCTGTGTGAGTTATGGCACAGGAGGATGGCCCATTTACATCACCCCGCTTTGGGAGTGTTGCGGAGCATGGTCACAGGTTTACCTGATTTTGACTCAGAGCAGAGTGATGTATGCAGAGGGTGTGCTTTGGGAAAGTACACCAAGACCGTGTTTCCTAGCAGTGACACGAGAGCAGCAGGTGTGCTCGATCTGATTCATACCGACATATGTGGTCCTATGTCCTCAGTTTCCTTGAGTGGCCATGAGTACTACATCAGCTTTATTGATGACTACTCCAGGAAGACCTGGATCTACTTCTTGCGGGGCAAGAAGTCCTCACTTGTATTGGATGTCTTCCAAGGGTTCAAAGCCCTTGTGGAGAAGCAGACGAGGAGGAAGATCAGGACGTTGAGGTCAGACAACGGGGGTGAGTATACCTCCAAGGAGTTCAGTGCATTCTGCAGACAGGAGGGCATACAGCGTCAGTTGACAGTTCCCTACACTCCTGAGCAGAATGGAGTAGCAGAGAGGAAGAACAGGTTGATCCTTGGAGCAGCGAGGGCCATGCTTCATGATCAGGGATTACCGTTCTTTCTGTGGGCTGAGGCTTGCAACACTGCAGTGTACCTGCAGAACAGGAGTCCCCATCGTGCCGTGGGGAGTATGACTCCAGAGGAGATGTATTCAGGCAAGAAGCCTGAGGTGAGCCACTTTCGCATATTTGGCTCTCTGACTTACTCTCACGTCCCCTCAGAGAGGAGGACGAAGTTCGAGCCCACCGCAGAGAGAGGCATCTTTGTGGGTTACGACGAGACTTCGAAGGCATATCGGCTTTACATTCCTGGCCAGAGGCGAGTTGTAGTTAGGCGGGAAGTAAAGTTTGAGGAGGAGAGGGCCTTCAGGAAGTCCAGAGAGTTAGAGCAGGAGGAGACACCAGCTCCCACACCTCAGTTGGTACAGGCTTCTTCGATACAGGTTACAGGTCCACAGGTTTCTGGGGTGACTGGATCACAGGGTACTGGCACAGGTTCTACAGGGTCAGTGGTTCAGATTTCAGGGACAGGTACAGGGTTTGGCACAGGTTCAGGATCACCGGTCTCTGGCTCACAGATTGCAGGGTCTTTTGGGACTACTTCTTCAGCTACAGGTCCTAGGGGTGGTAGACCTCATGCTTCTGACACATCCTCAGAGGAGGTTACACCAGGTCCAGAGGAGCCTTCAAGGAAGAAGAAGCCCAAGTGGCTTCAGGACACCTTGAAGGAAGCGGAGGCATTTGGTAGACCTCAGGAGCAGATCAGGACTATTTTTGAGCCAGATAGATATGGGTCAGCCCTTGTTGCGAGTCTTCGTGACTCAGCGCCTTCTACATATGAGGAGGCTTCTCAGCATCAGGTTTGGAGAGATGCCATGATGGAAGAGTACCATTCCATCATGATGAATGATGCTTGGGAGATTGTACCAAGGCCTGAGGGGAAGTCAGTTGTGACTTCCAAGTGGCTCTACAAGGTCAAGCATGCAGCTGATGGCAGTGTAGAGAAGTTCAAGGCTCGGTTTGTGGCTCGAGGGTTCTCACAGGTTGAGGGAGTCGACTATGATGAGACTTTTGCTCCAGTGGCTCGGTATTCCTCCATCAGGGCAGTGATATCGATTGCAGCAGAGATGGGTTGGAGGATCCACCAGATGGATGTGAAGACCGCATTTCTCAATGGTCTTCTGCAGGAGGAGGTGTACTTGGAGCAGCCACAGGGATTTGAGACACATGAGAGAGATTCACATGTTTGCAGGCTTAGGAAAGCCTTGTACGGTCTGAAACAAGCTCCCAGAGCTTGGTACTCCAGGATAGATGCTTATTTGATTTCGATGGGGTTCCAGAAGAGTGAGGCTGATCCCAACCTATACTACATTGTGGTTGGTGGAGATCCGCTCATTCTTCTGCTATACGTTGATGATTTATTTATCACTGGAGATGAGCGTCTTATTGCTCTGTGCAAGAGAGATCTTGCAGCTGAGTATGAGATGACAGATATTGGGCTGATGCATTACTATTTGGGGATGGAGGTATGGCAGGAGCCAGGACATATTTTCCTTGGACAGGGGAAGTATGCTGCAGAGATCCTGAAGACTTTTCGGATGGACGACTGCAGGCCCATGTCTACACCTATGATCACCAACTTGAAGCAACTTCATGCTTCAGGTGGTAAGTTGGTGGATCCCACATTATATCGTCAGCTCATCGGATCGTTGATGTATCTAGTCAACACCAGGCCAGACTTGTGCTTTGCAGTCAACACTCTTAGCCAGTTCATGGTGCAGCCTAGGAGTGTACATTGGAGTGCTGCAAAGCACATCTTGAGATACCTTGCAGGGACGATGGATTGTGGTTTGGACTACAGGGGTTCAGGTGGAGTTAGTTTGATTGGGTTCACAGATTCAGACTGGGCAGGTTGTGTGAGGGACCGGAAGAGCACTTCCGGTTGCTGTTTCAGCTTGGGCTCGGCAGCAGTGTCGTGGTTCAGCAGGAAACAGAAGTCCGTTGCATTGAGTTCTGCTGAGGCTGAGTATATGGCAGCCAGTCAGGCAACTTGCGAAGCACTGTGGCTTCGTAAGTTATTGGTAGACTTATTTGATCAGCAGCTGAGGCCTACGGTGATTTACTGCGACAATCAGAGTTGCATTCAGCTCTCTAGGAATCCAGTTTTTCATGACAGGTCAAAGCATATTGAGATCAGATATCACTTCATCCGTGACTACGTTCAGAGAGGAGCAGTTGAGCTTCAGTACATATCCACTAATCAGCAGGTTGCAGATGTCCTAACGAAATCTTTGGGGAGGGGGAAGTTTGTCTTCTTCAGAGATAAGTTGGGAGTGGTGCGGAACTCCTTCCTCGGTAAGAGGGAGTGTTAGTTTTGTACCTTGGTCGAGTTCCCCTAGTGACTTAGCCTAAGTCACTAAGCATGGGGTGGTGGGACCCTCACATTAAGTGTTTAATTAATGAGACTTTAATGTCACTTTTTATCCTAAGTCTAAAAGTGAGTGAGTATTTATTACTTAAGTGATTTAATTAATAAAGTGTACTCACATCTAATCTGGGCCATTGATTAGATCTAATCTGGGCCATTGGTTTAAAGATTCCTTTTAGGGTTGAATAAAAGGTAGAGGGAGGCAGATTACATTCATTATTGTTGAGTGAATGAAGAGAAGTGAGAGAGGTCGAAGAAGGAGAGCTAGGGCACCAGCAGAAAGTCGAGCTTATCATTCCTTTGGCACGAGTTTCAGGCACCAGCTCCCAGGCAGGAGTTCAGCGTTACACTGGCTCAGGTTTCGAGGCAAGTGAGTTGCCATTTATTATCAGCAGCGGTTTCAGTGAGCAGCTGCCAGTTCCAGCACTAAACCCGTGATCTTCAGCACCTTTTCCCTGAGCGCGCAGTTTGAGGAGAGATTCCAGTGGTTGACTGCACACAGGTTAAGGATTCTGTCTGCACAGTCTGCTGAGAGTTGACTGGTACTATAACAGGTACAGCAGTCATCACCCATCACGGTTTTGAGGATTGGCTAATGCACAAATTTCGAGTGACTGTAGCAGAGGCATATTCAAGGTACTATGCACAAAAATAGAGGAAGGTACAGCAGATATCTGATGCCATTCATTGCACAGAAATCGAGATGCTCCAGCTCAAATTTCTAGGCACTTACCAAGCACAGAAATCGAGGAAATCTGGAGTGCAATCAATGAGGAGATAAGTTGTATCTATTTTTGTACTACTGTTACTTGACCTTGCTGAAGAAATAAAAATCATCTCTCTCTCTCAACTGGTTTTCCCCGTGGGGGTTTTTCCAGGGCTCGATTTGGCCAAAAACTACTGTGTAAAATTTTGTGTGAATGTTGGTAGATTAGCTTGCAGCCTGTTAATTCCTTTGCTGTGTGTTTAGTGTTTATTTCATTTTGGCATTAAGTAACCTACAGCCAATGCAAAACAGGGCTGTAGGTGAAAACCACCTCAAACTTGGCATTAAACCAGCTTACAGTTAAAGGCAGAAAACTTACACAAGCTAGTCCATTCACCATATTTCATCAGAAGGAACATTTCCGTACAGTCACTTCTAGTCCCGCGACATTCCGACGATTTCCGTCATTTTGGGTTATTATTGGGCATATTTTAATTAAATACCCTGGAAGTGTTATTTGGAGCGTGTTATCTGAGGGAACACCCTCGTGCAGTAGCTCATTGGAACCAGAACGGAAAGATCTAAAGGATGGGATGATGAAAAGGAGATTTCCAACGTCCGAGAATGCCTTAGAATCCATTTAATCACTTTTTGGCATTAAAAAGGAGTTAAATAAAAGTTATAAAGTGACTTTAATGAATTAAAAGATTAAGGGTAAAAGGGTGACAAAAAGGTAAAAAAATAATTATAAAAGGGAGAGAATGGTACAATGGGTGATGGTTGTTGATTTGACATTGTGAAAAGAATGTGGGAGAGGTCTTGGAGGTTCTTGAGGGTTTGAAACCCTTGCTTGTTGACTGGTTTCAGAGGTGAAAGATTCCTCCCTAGCTGGTGGAAGAGGGAAATCATTCAGATTTCTCCTTTGTGCTACATCGCCGTGGTTAGATATCTCATTTTCATCTTCAGATCTTTGTTGTGGAGTTGAGTTTGACACAAGAGGAAGAAGGGCGCACTTGCTAAGAAGGGACTGTGGGTTTGCTTGGCAAATCGTGGCCAGTAGAGGAGCAAGGAGGGAAAGTTTGTTATCCAAGGGCGCAGTTGAGAGTGTGGTGTTGTGGACAAATAGAGAGGGTGCACTTACAGACTCCCAGAATGTAAAAAGGAGCGCACCACTGGAAACTATCACACTCAGATTTCATTGTTGACTGAGCTGCTACAGGAAATGCCTCTCTAACTCATGGTTTCTTGCTGCTGTTGAATGCGTTTTGGCATAGAGGAACTCCTGGGCAAATATATCAGATGTCCCATAATCACATCTTGGGTATTGGCTGACTGTATTTTGTGGCTTACTGCTGCCACATTTGTACCAGTGTGAAAGACTTCTCCACTGCTATTATAAATCAATCAAAGCAAGGAATTTTCCTCAAAACTTCAAGGCAAGCTTCATTTGTGAAGGAAGGGTTTATTTCTCAGATCTGTACACTTGACATTCCAGTATATATTAACCAGATCTCAGTCTTGGCATCATAAAGGAGGCAGACCTACCCTCATTTCAGAAGATCGGAGGCATGCAGGCAGCAGACAAGTTGTTGTGGGCAGAATCGACCCAAGGAAAACCACTACAGGATACTAATATGCTGCCACTGTTTGCATAGCCGTGGAATCTCTAAAAGGACTGTTTCTCCTTTAAAGCCCGATATTAAATACCTGATTTTGTGTTGCAAACATCTGAGCTACATTTATGCAAGTTAAACACTCCCTTGAAGACTGCATTTTCCTTACAAGTCGAGCTGCCACGTGTGGGAGTATTTTCCAGTCAGATCTCATCTACAGGAGGAAAGGAATTATTATTTACTGGGTACTGAGCAGGCTTTATTTTCAGATCAGCAAAGGCATATATCAGGAAGGTATTATCATCTGAAATTAATGAATATTCAGATCTGAAGTGTCTTTTGAGTTTATTAATTTGTATGGCTTCATTGTCTCAAATCTTGTTATCGAAGTAACTATTATCATGAATAAAATCTGCTATGTAATGTCACATGAAACACACCATACAAACAATTAAAATCAGATCTAGCAAACCGGAACCTCTCAGGGTACCTTCAGTAAGGCATAATCTTTGGATTGGTGAAAACTTCAAGACAAGCCACCCACTCTATGATACAGCAGTCCATATGCAAAGTGTTTGATTAAAGTTCTCAACCACAATCTTCATGACAGTCAAACTACAGCTGTAAGTTCCAAAGGTGCCTCAGTGCTTGACGAAATCCTTAATCAAATTAATATACTGTTGGAAAAAAAAATTGGTCCAAATTGGCTCGGGATATTACAGCATCAAGACTCTCTCACCAAATCCCTCCAAATGACAGTCAATGGTTTAGTTATACTAAGTACTCTTAAGGGAATATTCATCTAGTAATCATTCTTTTTATAATATTAGTATTACTCATCCTGGGAAGCTATGAGATATCCATCAATTTAGCACATGAGGAAAATTTAATGAATTACTAGGTGGTGATCCCAATATTATCTTGTACACAATATCTTGAATGATGTAACTTATTGATTTTAATATTCTTTACCATACTACATGTACAAATAAATATAATTTAGAAGTATTCAAAATAAGATGTTATCACTGGCCTAAATAAGCTATAAACTAGTCACCTATATATTTGCAATCTTATTTGATAAATATTATATTGGAGCTCCTTAGTGTACAAAAGTTGTTAGATTTTTAAGCTTTTCTAAACTAGATAAATCATTCTGATTAGTTGTATCATAACATGTCGCAATAATTACAAAGCATTCACTATGGTCCCTACTGAAGGCAAGAACTAATAATGTGCAATACAAGAATTGACTGGCTAGACATAAATGAGCTCAATTCTATCTAGCTATCAGGTTTCATTATGCTTATACAGATATTGAACAGGTGTTAGAGATATTGAGTATATTTCAGCAGACTACTAGCCAATATTCAGACTTAGAAATGAAGCAGTGTGCAGTTGCTCAGACAAAAAGTAGTATTTAAGCACACAATGCAAATATGTCTATTGAGCTGTGGTCTAGTGGTAAGTGGGGGCATCAACCACCATGATGACCCAGGTTCAAATCCTGGTGAGCATTGGCCACCCATTACAAATTTGCATTTAAGCAAAGATGAGACCATGTTTATGCAGTTGTTGTACCCTGCCACCCCTGTTGTATACAAAACAAAGTTTCCTAATCCCTCCATCTAAACAAAGGGTGTTTCACTGGCAAAAAAAGTACATAATGCAAAACACTTTCCCTTTCAGTGGCCCATTAGAATTGATTGGCTAGAGATGAGTTTAATTCTATCCACTATTTGGTTCTGTCCAAGCTTATGCAAACACTGCTAGGGTGTTAGAATTACTTGATTATATTTCAGGGGACTACTAGCTAGAAATGTAGCAGTGACCAATTTCTCAGATAAAACATAGTACTTAAGCACACAATGTAAAACACTTTCCTTTTCCATAGCTCGCTATAATCAAGCAAGAAAATAGCATACCTTTGAAACCATTCCATCTGCCCATGCTACCTCAATGTCTCCATCCTTAACGCCTATAATATTCCCAATCCAGGATAGATTAGTTTCATCAAGACTCTCGTCAAGCTCTGCCTTCTGTCTTTTCTTCAGAGCTTTCTTGCTTGTATATAAATCCATCTCAACAACATTTTTGGGTCTTGTTTCATCCCTACATTCTGTCTGTCCAACGAACTGATTGACAATGCCAGGCACTTCTGTTGTCTCAGAGACAGGAGATAGGCGTATAACAACGTCCCCAATAAAGTAGTTGTAATCTGGATGCTCAGCTAGCTCATAGACACTTACTACCTCCTCACCATCAAATTTGCGTGCATCTTCTGGACAATCCACAGGCTTCAGCCACCTCACTCTTGCTGTGCGCTCCTTCGAATCCACACTTTTTACAACTCCTATTCGTCCAGCTTCAGAAGCCTCGCCATCATCATCTGAACCTTTCTCCAATACATACTGTTCAGGAAAGAAGTCGTGATCCCCAAGATTATCAATGGGAATCAAAGTTCTAGAATCTACACCACATGTCCTTGTGCTATCTTGCCATATCACATCTACCTTAGTCCGTCTATTGCACACAAATAATGCCCCATCAAGAACATCATCTTTTTTGTGGGCTCTTCTATCACGCTTGATAACACGTTTCCGAAATTTCTTTCGATGTGTAACCCAGCTATCATATGTTGTCTCTTTTAAACCCGATATTGTTGTATTCTGAGAATCAGAAGTAGGTAAGGGGTCATTGCCCTCAAGCATTTCTATGTCAATATCCAAACTTTCATGCATTGTCTGTTTGATTGCAGAGACAGTAGTGCCACCAGCATCTTGTACATGTGAGTTGTCATTGCCTACAGGTGTTCCTGCATGCACAGTCTCTGTTTTTGAGACAACAGCACGAACAGAAACTGAAAAAGGTGAGGTACCATTCTCTAAGGAAGCCTCCATGTCATCTGTGACAGGTAGAGTAACTTCTGACGTCCTCCTTTCAGATGCAGGAAGCAGACACCAGTCGCCTAGCTGCCAATTAGCATATGAAAAACAAGACAATAGCTTTAGCCGTTTAGGGTCCTGTTGCTCTGCAGGGATGGTAGTTGACTGGGAATTATAGCCAGGGTTTGCTGCAGCAATCCAATATACATAAACTGATCCCACTTCCACATTACTTACTGTACCTTCCATGAGATTTGCCTTCCATGTACCACACAACCATCGAGCATTCTTGAAAACTGCTGAAGAACTGCCCCGGACATGCTGCCCTGGAAAATAAGGATAGTGTGCATCCTCAAGGAGATTCTTGGAGGTTGGAATAAGACGATCAGGATCAGCCTTCATTAGTTTACATTTTGATCCATCATCAAATATAACTGTCACATTATCAACCACTTCATCAACTCTGCCTAGCCAAGGCCCATGAATTACATAATCATCCACTGCAAACGCCCTTATCCGTTGAAGATTTCTACTGGAAATATTTTGTATAGTAGCTGATGTGAGAGTTACTAAATCTACCATAAGATCCACATTAACCACTAAGCCTGTCTGTCCTGATGGATCTGAAGCTGCTGCAACAATATCACCATGCAAGAACCTCCTGTCAAGCACCTCAATGTCATTGATTTTCTCAGTAGTCTCGGAAAGATTGGTCCAGACAATGCGTGCACAGTCCTCTGGAACAGACTCATCTTCATCCTGATCTTCACTGTCACTACTGGTACTATCTGAATCTGAATCACCTGCAACTTTCATTACCATCCCGATTAAACCTTCATGTTCTGTACATTGGACTATGTCTTCTCTGCAAACGCCTACATTATATTGCATTGCTTGAACTTTCTGGAAAAATCCTGCTGACTCACAGACAAAGTTTTCTTCCAAAAAGCTTGAAGATGTCAATGTACAGCTTTGTCCACTAGCATTAGGAGACTCCAAAGTGCAGATCACACCGGAACCACTCCCTGCATCCACTGATGCATCGTTACCAACTGAGCTATCTGTGGATTTGGATGCATGACTCTCTTCATCGTGGTATATGCCCCCCATTCAAATGCTTGTGAACATATAGCTCAAAGAGAATGCGACAGTCAGGCCTCCAGTGCACAAACAATCTGTATTGGGTTATCTTTATGTATACATTCCGAGTACTAAACAAAACATCCACCTTCACTTATCAGATATTGAGAATCTTTAATTTTGTATCCCACTGCCATTAAAACAAGTTTTAGCATATTTTTCATTTTTGAAATAGTTAAACAGAAAAGGCCAAAAATAATGTGCACCAGTAATTTGCTAGGGCCTGCCAATGACCGCTGTAAAAACTATGAACCACATAATAGTGTATTACTTTAAACAAAACTGATGTCTTAATGGAAGCTTCTGTTCTTTTCTTAACAAGAAGCTAAGATAATTCCATTAGCAAATATCAGGTCACTAATGGACTGCACACAAATCTTACCTACTTCAGACTCGTTGAATATATACAGCAGCTGTGCCTATCAATAAGGGAGACTTTGACACCCACCAGAGATGCAGTGCAAGCACAATTAAATTTCTTCTTGTTTTAGCAGGGATCCAATATTATACCCTGAAAGCATGTCCACTCATGTGATGGATAGTTATAGATACTAATGTACAAATTGAATTGAATATGTAACAATCGAATTTAACTCACTATTGGGACTAAAAAGGGAATCGGCCCTACTAAAATCTGAGAAACCCCAATACATAAAGGGTTTCAAATTCCCAAACAGAGATGACAAGCAATCTTTAAACATGGAATTGGCAAAGAGCGCAGTTGTTGACAGACGCTGCAAAGAACTTTACTGCACAATTTTTGGGATCAAAACTGCCAAGGAATAGTTGGCAACAAGGGACGCCAGAAGGAGAACTCAAATTGCATCACTCTTCTTAACTTCACCCCGCAATAGAGAAAAACTACATTAAAAAAAATCAGAAAAGTGCACCCCAGCCATACACATGGACAACAGCTTTTGAGTTGATGTTCTGCCTGAATCCCACAATGGTAACATCGCAAAATAGTTCTCTGACTCTCAATTCAATAAACATCCTTCAAAAAACTTCCAAGATTTTAACTGAAACTCTATTCAATAAACATATTTCAAACAGCTCAAATATGGCTTTGTTTATCAGCCGAAAGCTACTTAATGATAATCATATTATTCCAGAAAATAACAGGCAAGCATAATGCAAGAAAAATTGAGGCCTGGGATTCCTTTAACGAGAGAATAAAAAATCAAGGTTGGCAGGTGCAAGGATTAATAATCAAGCTGAAGCCTTAGTGCTTTAGCAAGGATTAATACAAGCAGTACAGAGCAAAATTAGACAAATTATAATATTGAGAAATTCAATGATAGTTATTCGGTATCTCATCTCCAAAAAGACTCCTACTTGTTATCCACCTAAGTTGCACTTAGTTGGATTTCAAGTGAGCCGGCAAAGATTGAACAAGTATACTTGTTCATATTCAGAAGATCAGAAGTCCTAACAGGCCAGCTTGGCCCATTTTTTATTTTTTTGCATGTTCATACCCTGCGGGGAATTGTAATAAGTTGTGATAACATGATGTCTGTTGTAAAAGACTTGGCTTTCCTAGGATTTAGACATCAATGTGGTACTCTAGAGTGTTTTTTCCTTGTCAACTATGCGTTGCTCTTCAGCGACGTATAATTTTCGAGTTTTTCACTCACACCTCCAAAGCTGGAGTATCCTCCCTAATGGCTAAACCTTGGGAGATTATTAAAATCTAAGTGTCTATGTATATCACCATGCTAATCATCAATTCTGAGTCATATGAACATGTACTAGGTCCACCTAGGTTTTATCTTAATTTTCGCAAATAAAAAAATTTCCCGTAAAACGGGTCAATTTTTTAATGTTTTTAATGTAAAAAATCCAAAAGGCATAAAAAAGTGGTTAGGAAGAAGATTTTTCCATGGGGCTGCTTGTTTTCTAACCCGGAGCATGCACTTAACCCCTAAACCCACTTTTGAGAGAAAAATCATAATTATTTATACAGTGATTTTCTCTCGAAAATGACCAAAAAGACATAATAAAGCCAAAAATCAACATCCCTCAAATCAAGCAAATTTGTCTAAGAGTTGTCCTGGGTGATTGGCAATCAAACCAAGTCATATCAGAGAAGGATTGGGATCGAATCAAGGTGATTGGCATCAAATCCAAGTCACATGAGTTAACTCAACAAGAGGAGGTCGCATTCTCTCAAGAAGGGGGCGCATTAGTTGATGTGGCACTCTTAGATAGAGTGGATGGGCATCCCAAGGAGGGAGGATGCACCTCTTGAGAGGTGGGGCCCATACCATGAGATCTAATCAACTCTCAATCCCTCAATAATTCTTTCAACTCAAGCTAACTCATTTAAGCAGGGCTTTGGGTTCTCATTTTCTCATGGTCAGAGAGGACCAAAAGGCTGCCCAAGTTTGTAATTGATCTTGTAATATTTTTATCAATGAAAGGAAAGACTTTGGAGGTCCATGGTGTGTTGCAATCGTGTGTGGATGATCATTGCCAATGGTATATGAGGTAATTGTATTGTTGTTTTATTTTGCATCTTGTAGTGATTTATTTGGCCTTGGTGAAAGTTGGTATCAACTCATAGGGTAAATGATTCTAGCTTGACTTCGTTTACTATCTTTCTATATATAGTGCTCTAGAATTTGCATGTTTTATTTGTTTATAATCATGCTCTTCTGACCCCTGGTATAGGAGATACTGGAATTAATCCTCTTTTTGTAAGTATTGTTAGTAGTGCAGGTGTCCTCGCTTGACGGAGCGGTTGATCTTGGTTGACTCTTCAGTTCTTCAAGCACTCTCAAGAAGGACATAGTCCCTCCGCTTCCAATCGCTAGATTCCACAGATCCTGACATTCGGCTTGAGCTTTCTTCTTCCCCCTCTCTCCTTCACTTTAAATTCAACTTTCTTTTTTGTTACTATTCTTGCATACTTAATCTAATTAGTTTATTTTTAAAAGAATATCTAAAGGATTATTTACTTAAGTATGCTACTAGATCTAAGGTTTTAAAGCTTAAATTTGAGTAGATCTAGTTTTATTAAGTACTTGTGACTATTTCCTATCTTTCAGTACTTAAATTTTTTATGCTTCTAGCGCTTTATTTGGTACATTTGGTGCACAACAGGTGGCTGGATTTTCATTTTTAACAAATAGGTAAGAGGAGGCGCTGCCAGAAAATCAAAGATCCGGACCATCCAAGACCTCCCGGAGTAACATACTTCTTTCTTGTTTCTTTTCATGAACCTTGTAAGCCTTCGGATCCTTATTTAAAAGGACCAAAGGCATCCACCAGATAAGATTGTAAAATAAGTAATAAAGCAAGTGAGCTACCCAGCGCCCGCACCCCATCCCCCATGGGGATCTACGTCTTTTTCGTGGCGTGAGCTTTACTTTCATTTTTGTTTTATTTTGCTTTGGATTGTCTAACTTAGATCCATCTCTCATCTTGTAAAATTAATTAATCATTTACACACCCTGCACTAAAGTAGTTAGTTTTGCTTCATTTATTTCGCAATAAAGTAACGAACCCCCTTGCTTTCCTGAAGTATGGTGCCATGGAAAGGGCTTGCCCAAGTACTGGAATTCGACCGGAAAAGATATTCTTGGAATAGTTTAACTGACTAGAAAACATTTAATTGTTGTCTTTAATAAAACGAACCAACGCTCAAATCCCCATATGCTCTGGACCTTTGCGGCTCGTCCGACCAGTTGGTCAAACCAGAAAGGGAAGCGATTTTTAGTCTAATAGGGCAATCCATAAGGGGTTTATCTACGAGAACTCGGGAGGTCACATTGGACATACAATAGAGTCAGGGGGTTGCTTTAAGCAGGTTATGTCTCGCCCCGTTGGACACTTGGTGTTGTTGCAATAAGCACAATAGAGTCAGGGGGTTGCTTTAAACAGGTTTTTAGTCTAATAGGGCAATCCATAAGGGGTTTATCTACGAGAACTCAGGAGGTCACATTGGACATACAATAGAGTCAAGGGGTTGCTTTAAGCAGGTTATGTCTCGCCCCGTTGGACACTTGGTATTGTTGCAATAAGCACTCAGTTCAAGGAAATAAACTTTATGTGGGCCAAACAAGAAATTTACCTACTCCGTAATCCACTCATCAGATAATAAATTAAAATCGATAATGAGACACTTGCAAAACTTTCACATCACAGCGGCAACATAATTCGACTCCAATGGCACTAGTCTACCTGCAACAATTATCAAGCATTTTTAAGTGAATTCAAGTGTTATTGGAAGATTTCATCACACATTGTTGATCTAAATTTATTCTACGATTGCTTGTTTCAGTGATCATTTCAAACTCCTAAAATCACTTTTACCTTTTGTACTTAGCTTACTCAGCCATAGTATTTTTGTTAGGGACTACCCCCCTTGGCTTCGTTAGGAGTTAGCCTAAATGGAGGAGTCAAGATCAAATTACAGTACTTGACTCGAGACTTGCCCCCAAGGATGCACCAAGCAGCTTGAGGATTTATGCCGCATTATCCCAAGTGTGTATTCAAGCGACAACATTTTTGCGCCATTTCTGGGGATAAATCTTTTTATTCCCGAGATACGACTTTTATATTCTCCTTTTTGTTTTTGCTTTGTTTGATGAATGTTTAGAGTATATCTTTTATTTTCATCTGGCAACTCTACTAACCTTTTTTTCCTTTATAAAATTTTCGAAGAAAAGAAAATAATAGAATTTTTGTGAGTATTTTAAAATGCATTTTTTACTCTCACATGGCAACTCCATTGAAGGGATAAAACCCTTGTATCTCATAAATTTGTTGAGACTAGTTGTGTGTAGATGAGCCCATGCGACACAGTAAAAAAAATAAAATCTTTAAAGCTCATTATTTGAAAGCTTCCCTAGTTCAACACAAGACGTATTTCATGGTTATATCAAATGCATGCTGACTGATTTCTGATATGGATGAGTTAAGGGAGCTGTCTGGTGCTCAAATTGCCAGACAATTTCATCCTATTGACTTTTCAAGCATCCCAGGTTTTCCTAATCTTGTTCATGGTAGTGGGGATGCGTATAAATTGCTTCCAGTCTTTCATGGAAATGGTGATTCAGCCATCTAGCATATCAAGTCTTTCCTTCAGTTTCTGGCTGACTTCAACATTGGTTGTGAAGATAATATGATACAGATGTTTGCCAGTACTCTTCAGGGAGATGTTTGTCACTGGTTTTTCTATGGCCTCCCTAGCAAATGTATTGTCTCCCTTTCAAGTTTGCTTCGCATATTTTTGAAGCAGTAGCATAATGATGGGGGTAGTATGAAGGGTTTGGAAAGGCTCCTTAAAGCAACCTTTACCTACTACTTTCCAAACACAGAGTATCACAAAGTTATAACTGATTACCCTCTTCATATAGCCATGGTAAAACACATTGAAGATATGGAGCTTCTTCTAGATTACTCCAGTAAAAACTATGACACTTGTATTCCACATCTGCATTTTAAAGAAGACCAAATTGAAGCACATGAGGATCCCTTGATCGAAAATATGGTCAAAAGCCTTCCTCATATGGTCATGATATGCAACATTGAAGAGTTGAAGTGTCCGCAGATTTATAATGATAACGCTTTTTCAGATCTGCCTCATGAGGAACCTATGACTGAAGCCCAGGAAGAGCCATTGATTGAAGATAATGTTGAAGACCCTCTCCATGTTGAAATAATAGAGAAAATGTTGAAGATTTGAATGAGCCTCAAGTTTATTTCATTAAAATTGATGACATTTATATGCCAGATCTGCCTTGGGAAGAGACCATTACAGAAGCCTATAGAGGAATTGATGATGAAGTCTGTAATGTGTTTGATGACACTTCCCCCTATTCTCCACATAGTGATGAAAATTGTCAAAGTTGGCTCCCTTGTGATATTTTTGAAAGCACGCTTTTTGAGGATGATTATTATGAATATGAGGAGGATGGTTATAGCCAGGGGTGTGATGCCAGCGATGAAGACTCTCTCATATCTGACATAGATGGGGATGATGACTATTGGACGTTTATTGAAAATCCCATTTATGAGACTTTTGAAAATCTTATTGAGAATCCCATCTATGATATGTCCAGTGAAGGGAGTGTTTATCTTGAGACTGTGGAATATCTTGATGTGGAGGAGGAGGATTCAGTGTTCTCATATAAACATTCATAGCCATACATAAGTGTTAGTGATGTAGACCTGGAGAGGCAGTACAATGAAGAGTCAGATTGGATCCAGTCAATTAAACATCAATCTCAGCCATCGTCTTCACATTTAGAGATCCCTCATGATTTGGAGCAGCTTGGGGCTTGAAACGTCCCCTCCCATCATACCAACATGATCGACAGGACGTGGTGCTAAATCCGGGCATCTAGCCCCATGAACTTTTAACTAAGCATTCACATAATATAAAAGTCATATGGGATGTATGATTATAAGAAAAACACAGCGGAATAATATCAATAACATATCCATCATACATTCAAGATATTCATCAAATAAATAAATGCAAAGTTAACACAAGAGAGTACTTATCTTATAACAATAGTCCCAACCAACTGGCTATGCAACTGCAACGTTCCACCCAACCATAGGCCAGTTGTGCTTATCAACCTCTTGATGCAACTGCCACCCCCGAGCTGGGCATGATCTTTACAAGGGACCAGGGAACAGCAGACTCACACATAGCCAAGCATACACCAAGATGATCCAAGCCAATCTACAATTGGGTTTATCAGGCTGCTAGGAAATGGAAAGGAAGAATTGCTAAGCTAGTGAGCTCAACCACAGAGCTATGGATATCTCTACAAGATCTATTCAGCTTGGCACTCACAATGCCTACACACCCAACACAAGGAAGTATTCTCTTCACTGCCACACAGTCCCTCAAGCCATACCTTCCTTTCTAGTGCTCTCAGGGTGTGCATAGAAAAGTAGCCAAAGCCCTCTTGATCTTTCTTGAGAGGTTACTCCCTCCACTAGGTTTATCAAGCCAATTCTATCCACTACCAGTCCAAGTTTCTTGCTCACAGGTTCAAATCAAAACCAGGATGCACATAACAGCAGAACCACACTTATTGGGCATGATAAAACGTTTTTACAGTGAGATACCCAAAGATGGGGTTTTCATTAGCTTCAAAAAAACGTGGGAAACCCAAAAACGAAACCGGAAGATGGGGAACAACCCTGGGAAGCCAAAATCCATTATTAGAAAAACGTCCATGGACATTCTGGGGCAAAAACGGCCTCCATAACAGTCCCAAATCATGGCCCTTCTCTCCCAGCTGTTGTCCAATGCAAAAACGAGCTCCCAGGCATGGAAAATACAGGAAAAATGGTGAAAAGGCCCCGTAGTTCAGACTGCGTGAGAGAGCAAAGACTATGGGTTCAGAATGGCTTTGGGCACCATTTCGTGGGTGTTTTCTTGCCCAAGAAGCAAAAATACGAATTCCCAGGTTGATGGCTTGCCCATGCACGAAATTGGCTGCCATACCTCTTCATTCCCAAGGCATTAACTGCCTCAACCAACTCTTGGAAGAATTAAATGATTGGGTCCATAACCCAAAATGGGTAGTTGAGGATTTATGGGTTTTCTCATTGACACATGGATTAACACCAATGGCTCAAGGGTTTGAATAATTTCCCTCCCTATTCCTTGTAGGATCATGCCCCCATCTCTTTGTTGCATTGCATAGCTAGTTGTGGGTATTTTTCATTAAAATTCGTATTTACATGATGTCTTATTTACATTGTGCCTATCTAGCACAAGAACCATAGGCATCTATTTTTAATTGCCGATACGTGGAACGCTAAATCAATGGTGGGGCCTTGGCCTTGAGCTCCTCACCATGATTAAATTACAATATTTACATCATTTACGATTTAATACAAAGGGGGTCAAAATGGGGACATTACAGGGCTAATGTTTACATAGACAGTTATCATCAGAGAAGTTAGAACCCCTTCAGATGAGTATGATGGAGCAATTGATCTGCCTCATTGTACAGAAGTTTATATCAGTCCTATCCAGTATTGGAGGGAAGAAACCTACGATAGGACTTGTCAGTTTGGGAAGCCGTTCAATGATATTTTTCACACCTATGATCTCCCATCTAGCCTTCCCATCCTGAATCATCACGCAGGTTTGCATTTCTTAATAAACGTGTCCTTACTTTGGCTGGTAACCAAAGGTAAGGCAAAAAGCTTTAAAATTGACAAAATGCTTAGATGGTTACATTGGATTTATCATTTCACTTATCAATTTGCTTTACATAATGCTTAGAGTAGGAAAATAAGCTCCCTAAAGTGAGCATTTGCTTTCAGCATTTCTTTTTCGGTTACTTCCTTTTGTACTTAGGAATAAGCAATCTCTTTCCGTTAGTGGTTTTCTTTTGAATAATGCAACTTAGGATTCATTGGTTTTTTCATAACAACTTGTGCAACTGAAGGGTTTTCCTGCCAAGTTGAGATATTTTTATAGATTATGGAAACCGGAGATTCTGGTGTTCTCATATGCTCTCCTTGCCTGAAGACCAGATCGAGCACATGTCCCGCAACTGGAGACAAATGTTATCCACCTAAGTTGCACATAGTTGGATTTCAAGTGAGCTAGCAAAGATTGAACAAGTATACTTGTTCATATTCAAAAGATCAAAAGTCCTAGAAGGCCAGCTTGGCCCATTTTTTATTTTTTTGCATGTTCATACCATGCAGGGAATTGTAATAAGTTGTCATAGCATGATCTATGTTGTAAAACACTTGACTTTCATAGGATTTAGACATCAATGTGGTACTATAGAGTGTTTTTTCCTTGTCAATTATGTGTTGCTCTTCAATGACGTATAATTTTTGAGTTTTTCACTCACACCTCCAAAGCTGGAGTATCTGCCTTGGTGGCTAAACCTTGGGAGGTTATTAAAGTCTAAGTGTCTATGTATATTACCATGCTAGTCATCAATTTTGAGTCATATGAACATGTACTAGGTCTCCCTAGATTTTATTTTAATTTTCACAAATAAAAAAAATTTCTCGTAAAACGGGTCAATTTTTTAATGTTTTAATGTAAAAAATCAAAAAGGCATAAAAAAGTGGTTAGGAGAAAGATTTTGCCATAGGGGTGCTCATTTTCTAACTCAGAGCACCCACTTAACCCCTAAACCCACTTTTAAGAGAAAAATCATAATTGTTTATCACTTAAAGCGATTTTCTCTCGAAAATGGCCAAAAAGACATAATAAAGCCAAAAATCAGCATCCCTCGTATCAAGCAAGTTTGTCTGAGAGTTGTCCCCATTGATTGGCAATCAAATCAAAGTCATATCGGAGAAGGATTGGGATCGAATCAAGGTGATTGGCATCAAATCTAAGTCACATGAGTTAACTCAACAAGAGGAGGGCGCATTCTCTCAAGAAGGGGGCGCATTAGTTGATGTGGCACTCTTAGATTGAATGGATGGGCATCCCAAGAAGGGAGGGCGCACCTCTTGAGAGATGGTGCCCATCCCAAGAGATCTAATCAACCCTCAATCCCTCAATTTGTTATTTGTTAATGTAATGGTAACTTCAGAAGATATTCACGTGTATATTTTATATTGTATTTGTATTTTATTATTGTACCTCCGACGGAGATGTTTATTCCTCCGGTCGGGAGAGTCATTATTGTATTTGAGTCATGTAAAGTAAGGGAGGTTAACCCTACGTTGTATGACGGGGCATTAGAACCCGGAGTTGTGTCTTTCATGGGTTATTAGACTCTCCTAGAGAAGTCAGCCCAGTTAGGTGAATAAGTCAAGTGAAAGGTAAAGTATAAATAGAGAGGGTGCTCCTCTCTATTTGCTCAATTCACTCACTCACTCATTGCGCATTAGTGAGAGAGAGAGAGGTTCGCACAAGTGGAGGAGGACGAAGCTGCTGGAGACCATCTCTTTGTTTTGGGGTTTTGTATTATTGCTCATTCTATCTCTGAGGAAGTTGCGGGGTTTTCTCCTTTATGGTTTCCCCGATGAAATGCTTTGTGTCTCTTGTCTCTTGTGTTTGATTTGTTATGCATGTCGTTCTCTCAAATAAGATCCTAGATCATATTGAATTAAATTGTGAAAAACTAACATGGTATCAGAGCTAACCTGAGAAAAAGACACTGTGCAGCTGCGGAAGCTAGGGCTTCTTAATTTTTGGGTCTCTTTCCACATATCATCAAGGGCAGGAGGCTAGGCTATCTCTCCTAAGCAAGGCGCATCTTTCTGTCGAAGCAAAATTGGATTCTGAGCATTTTCAATTTTCGGCCTTTCACTGCTGCAGGAAATTAGGGTGACAGAAGTGGAATTTTGGAGTACTCTCAGCACAGGATTGTTCTCCTCAGCAAAATCAAAATTTAGAGACCAAGATCGAAGTTTTTGGTTGGGTAGGACCCTGGGATACGTCAAACCCTAGTTTGACTTTTGGACCAGAAAAACCAGAAAGTACCAGAAATTGCAGATCCGAAATTCACAAGTCACTTTTGAGGGGTCATTTTTTGGAATTTTCAAAATCCAAGTGCACCAACATACTCGCCTCGTCCAGGAGAATCTTCCCGTGTAAGCAGAATTCAATTCCGAGAATTTTCATTTTTCGGCCCTTCACTACTGCCAAAGGAAAACTAGGGCATCGGATATTTTGGGCTTCTGTTCACTAATTCAGGAAAGTGAATACATTGTACAACTCTCCTTGAGGAGACACATCTATCTATCCAGCCAGAAGTTCCAAATTCCAACTTTGGAAAATTAGGGTTTCTCTGACAAACCCTAGGCCAGCCAGCTCCAGATCCAGTTTCAGCAAATCAAGTGGTAAGACCTAAAGTTTTTCTATTTCCATTTGAGTTTCTCATTAAAGATGTCTCACCACACCAAGCTTGAGGATAAGCTTGAAGGGGTTGATAACTTGATAAGCTTGAAGGGGCTGATAACTTTCGAGCATGGAAGTATAGGATTGGGTTAGTCTTAGAAGAGAATGAATTGGACACCTACATAAATGAAGAGGTTCCAGTTCCAGCGGGAGATGAGGCTAAGGCCTTACATAAGAAGAACTTGGTCAAGGCCAAGAGGATTATTGCAGATTATATCAAGGACCATCTCATACCACATGTGTCTTCTCTAAAAACACCCAAGGAGATGTTTGATTCCTTAACCAAGTTGTTTGAAGGAAAGGATATAAATCGGAAGATGACATTGCGGAACCAATTAAAGAGTGTGAAGATTCAAAATGCAAAAACCATCCAGTCTTACTTCACAAGGGTTTCTCAAATCAAGGAACAACTTGAAGCCGTGGAAGAAAATATAGAGAATAGAGAAATAGTGATGACCACCTTGAATGGTTTCCCTAGGTCATGGGATTCCTTCATTCAAGGAATCTGTGCAAGAAGAAAGTTGATCACCTTCAGTAGGTTGTGGGAGGAGTGCTCACAGGAAGAAGCTCGAATTGTAGCTAGAGAAGAAAAGATGGGTAATGAAGACCAGGCTCTCACAGCACACACCAGGAAGAACAATAACAAGAGGGAGCATCCTCATCACAAGAAGGGTAAACACCATCACCAGAATCAGAGGGAGAACTTTGGAGGATCCAGGAGAGATCTTTCTCACATTCGATGTTATACTTGTGATGAGAAGGGACACTATTCCAGAGACTGTCCCAGGAACAAAAGCAGCTCCCACAAGAAGAACAACAACAAGAAAAGACATCATGCTCACACTGCAGAGGATAATGAACCTCCAAGGAAGAGAACCAGAGAAGACAGTGAAGATTCTTCTAGTGATGAAGAATATGTATTGTAATGAAGGTAACCAGCTACAAGGGTTTATTTAGAAAGTTCCACCTCATAAGGTGAAGCTAGACTTTCAGTATTACATGAAAGGAGTAGAACAAGCTACTGCAGAGTTGGACTCCGGAAAACAAATAAAGATCAATAATCTATGGAAGAACCTCTCATCCATTTTCAACATTGGTTAAGGTGCACACTATCAAAGACTCCAGTAGTTCCTGCAAGGAAGCAAAGATCAAGAGGGAGCACACTCCAGTAGTTCCTACAAAGATTGAGAGGGAGTCCACCGAACAACCAAATAAAGATGAGTATTTGAATTGTCATTTCTTGTATATCTGATTACTTAAATGATGTTGTTCAATCATGTACATGCTTATGTTCCTATATTTAGGATGTATATCATGCATGTTAGAAAAGTTGCATTAATGAACAAGATACTACTAATATGCAAGTAATGGGTAAGTGGCCTATGGTACTGTACAACACTCCATTGCTACTTATCTAGATTGAAACCTCTTTGCTGACATGTTGGAGTAGTGCACACTCTTAACAATGTTCTGATAGAGATGGAAGGCATCTAGAAAGTTACGAGATATGGATAAATGTTGTATTGAAGGATTGGTTAAGATAATTGCATGATTGTATGACCTATGTCTTTATGCGTAAGAATTTGTTCTGAAAACTATGAGATGTTTCTAATCATGCAATTGAACTTGACTTGTAGGAAATATCGTATACCATCACCTACAAGAGAGACTTGTTTCGAAGAACAAGCGACGAAGACTCAACATACATCAGAAAACTACCTATTGAAGATATTGAAGAACCTAAAGTTCCTGGGATCAGAAATACAGTAATGGAAGAAGCGATTCCAGAAGAATATGAAGAACGCGAGATGGAAGACCCACAGGAACCTGTAGATCCACCACGAGACAAGAATTCTCACAAGAGGAAACCAACATGGGTACGAGAAGCAATTCAAGATGTAGAGAGATATGGCGCTCCAAAAGGAATGCACAAAGAAGGCAAGAGACCGAGGCCATACTCCAGTTATGTAGCCATGCTGTGTGACATCATTGACAAAGAACCTTCCAACTATGAGAAAGCAGCTGAGAAGAAAGAATGGAAGGATGCCATGATCGAGTACCAGTCGATCATGAAGAATGATGTCTGGGATGTGGTCCTAAGACCAGTAGGGAAGTCTGTTGTGACTTCCAAATGGATGTACAAGATCAAGCATGCTGCAGATGGCAGCATAGAGAGACATGAGGTGAGGTTTGTGGCACGTGGCTTCTCCTAGAAGGAAGGGATCGATTATGAAGAGACATTTGCACCTGTAGCCAGATACACTTCCATCAGATCAGTACTTGCTCTGGCTGCAATGATGAAGTGGAAGGTACACCAAATGGATGTCAAGACAGCGTTCTTGAATGGTGTAGTAGAGGAGGAAGTGTATGTGGAGCAGCCACTCGGATTTGAGACACATGACAAGGAGACTCATGTGTGCAAATTGAAGAAAGCCTTGTATGGATTGAAACAGGCACCCAGGACGTGGTACGGTAGGATAGACAGCTTCCTAACTAGCTTGGGATTTACCAAGAGTAAAGCAGATTCCAACCTTTACTACAAGGTTGAGGAAGGCAACCCAGTGATACTTCTACTTTATGTAGATGACCTGTTTGTGATAGGTGAGGATGGGTTGATTGTTGACACGAAGAGGAAGCTTGCTGCCGAGTTCGAGATGAAGGACTTGGGTATGATGCACTACTTTCTAGGCATGAAGGTGTGGCAGAGTGCGGATGGAATCTTCCTTGGACAAGGGAAGTATGCAGTAGAGATCCTGAAGAGGTTCGAGATGATGGACTGCAAGGCCATGGCCACACCTATGGCATCGAACCTGAAGCTATTGAGTGATGCTTCATCAGAGTCGGTTGATGCCACGATGTTTCATCAGATGATTGGGTCCTTGATGTACCTAACGAATATGAGACCAGATATCTGCTTTGTTGTGAACACATTGAGCCAGTTCCTGATGGATCTAAGACATGTTCACTTGATTGTTGCAAAGCATATTCTGAGGTACCTGAAGGGTACGGTGGATTATGGGCTCAAGTATGATGCGAATCAGAAGATTAACCTGGAAGGTTATGTTGATTCGGATTAGGCACGCAATGCCATTGATAGGAAGAGCACTTCGGGGTGCTGCTTCAGTATGGGATCAGATGTGATCTCTTGGTTTAGCAGGAAGTAGTCCTGCGTGGCACTGAGTACAGCCGAAGCAGAGTATGTCGCAGCTTGTTCAGCTAGTTGTGAGGCAGTATGGCTGAGGAAGCTACTGTCTGATTTGTTTGATCTCCAGTTGGACGCGACTTGTATATATTGCGACAACCAGAGTTGTGTGAAGTTGTCTAAGAACCCAGTGTTCCATGACAAGTTGAAGCACATTGAGATCAAGTACCACTATATCAGGGATATGGTGCAGAGAGGAGCAGTGAAGCTCCAGTATGTTGCGACAGACGAGCAGATAGTCGATGTATTGACCAAGTCGTTGGCCAGAGTGAAGTTTGAATACATCAGAGAGAAGCTTAGTGTACTTCAGATCGAGGTTCCTTCCAAGGGGAAGTAATGAGTCCGGAAGACGCGGATGCACATAGGCTTTTTCGACATGGTGGTAGGTTGGTCCTCCCATGGTTGTTGATGTAATTGCTGAGCCTTTCCCGGATGGTGGTAGGTTGGTCCTCCCATGCCGGTTGATGCAAGTGTTGTGTGATGTGCATCTAGGGTGTGCTCCGTTGACGATGAGGTGATTTGAAGATAATGAGGTGACAGTAGGGTACACAGGTTTTGCATAGGCATATAATCAGTCTTGGGATACTCCTTCAGGTTTTGCAGTGGCATATAATCAGTCCTGGGAGATCTTGCAAGTTTTGCAGAGGCATATAATCAGTCCTACGATGCTCCTTCAGGTTTTGCCGAGGCATATAATCAGTCCTGAGAGATCTTGCAGGTTTTGCAGTGGCATATAATAAGTCCTGAGATGTACCTACTTGATGGCTTGCTCGCAGAGATGATGAAGACCTACATGGAAGCTAGGCCTACATCCAGCATGAAAAAGGGTTGGCTCTGTAGAACTTCCTATGACGAGTAGATTGGAGATTGATGGTCGAGATAGCAGCAGCAGTGACGATGATGATCCAGCTTTGATGATGATCCAGTGACGAAGACTTGTGCTGATGAACTGTGTCAAGAGAATACTAGTTAAGAGGGAGTGTTAATGTAATTGTAACTTCGGAAGATATTCACTTGTATATTTTATATTGTATTTGTATTTTATTATTGTACCTTCGACGGAGATGTTTATTCCGCCGGTCGGGAGAGTCATTATTGTATTTGAGTATGTATAGTAAGGGAGGTTAACCCTACATTGTATGACGAGGCATTAGACCCCGGAGTTGTGCCTTTCATGGGTTATTAGACTCCCCTAGAGAAGTCGGCCCAGTTAGGTGAATAAGTCAAGTGAAAGGTAAAGTATAAATAGAGAGGGTGCTCCTCTCTATTTGCTCAATTCACTCACTCACTCATTGCGCATTAGTGAGAGAGAGAGAGAAGTTCGCACAAGTGGAGGAGGAGGAAGCTGTTGGAGACCATCTCTTTGTTTTGGGATTTTGTATTATTGCTCATTCTATCTCTGAGGAAGTTGCGGGGTTTTCTCCTTTATGGTTTCCCCGGTGAAATGCTTTGTGTCTCTTGTCTCTTGTGTTTGATTTGTTGTGCATGTTGTTCTCTCAGATAAGATCGTAGATCATATTGAATTAAATTGTTAAAAACTAACACAATTAACTATTTGAACTCAAGCTAACTCCCTCTCATGGATGTGCCCCCCCCCCCCTTTGGCTATTTTTGCTATTTAAGCAAGGCTTTGGGCTCTTGTTTTCTCATGGTCAAAGAGGACCGAAAGGATGTCCAAGTTTGTAATTGATCTTGTAATATTTTTATCAATTAATAGAAAGACTTTGGATGTCCATGGTGTGTCGCAATCGTGTATGGATGATCATTGTCAGTGGTATATGAGTTAATTGTATTGTTGTTTTATTTTGCATCTTGTGGTGATTTATCTAGCCTTGGTGAAAGTTGGTATCAACTGATAGGGTAAATGATTCTAGCTTGACTTCATTTACTATCTTTCTATATATAGTGCTCTAAAATTTGCATGTTTTATTTGTTAATAATCATGCTCTTCTGACCCCCGTTATAGGAGATACAGGATTTAATCCTCTTTTTGCAAGTATTGTTAGTAGTGCAGGTGTCCTCGATTGATGGAGCGGTTGATCTTGGTTGACTCTTCAGTTCTTCAAGCACTCTCAATAAGAACATAGTCCCTCTGCTTCCCACTACTGGATTCCATAGATCCAGACATTCGGCTTGAGCTTTCTTCTTCCCCCTCTCTCCTTCACTTTAAATTCAACTTTCTTTTTGGTTACTGTTCTTGCATACTTAATCTAATTAGTTTACTTTTAAAAGAATATCTAAAGGCTGATTTACTTAAGTGTGCTACTAGATCTAAGGTTTTAAAGCTTAAATTTGAGTAGATCTAGTTTTATTAAGTACTTGTGACTATTTCCTATCTTTCGGTACTTAAAATTTGTATGCTTCTAATGCTTTATTTAGCACATTTGGTGCATAACAGGTGGCTGGGTTTTCATTTTTGACAAATAGGTAAGAGGAGGTGTTGCCGGAAAATCGAAGATCCAAGCCATCCAAGACCTCTCAGAGTAACATACTTCTTTCTTGTTTATTTTCATGGACCTTGTAAGCCTTTGGATCCTTATTTAAAAGGACCAAAGGCATCCACCTGATAAGATTGCAAAATAGGGAATAAAGCAAGTAGGCTACCCAGCGCCCGCACCCCATCCCTCCTGGGGATCTGTTCGTGGCGTGAGCTTTTCTTTTCTTTTTGTTTTATTTTGCTTTGGATTGTCTAACTTAGATTCATTTCTCATCTTGTAAAATTAATTAATCATTTACACACACTGCACTAAAGTAGTTATTTTTGCTTCATTTATTTCGCAATAAAGTAACGAACCCCTTTGCTTTCCCGAAGTACTGTGCCACGGAAAGGGCTTGCCCGAGTACTGGAGTTCGACCGGAAAAGAGATTCTTGGAATAGTTTAACTAACCAGAAAACATTTAATTTTTGTCTTTAATAAAACGAACCAACACTCAAATCCCCGTAGCTCGGGACCTCTGTGGCTTGTCCAACTAGTTGTTCAAACCAGAAAGGGAAGCGAATTTTAGTCTAATAGGGCAATCCATAAGGGGTTTATCTACAAGAACTCGGGAGGTCGCATTGGACATACCATAGAGTCAGGGGGCTACTTTAAGCAAGTTATGCCTCGCCTCGTTGGACACTTGGTATTGTTGCAATAAGCGCTCAGTTCAAAGAAATAAACTTTATGTGGGCCAAACAAGAAATTAACCCACTTCCTAATCCACTCATTAGATAATAAATTAAAACTGACAACGAGACACTTGCAAAACTTTCACATCACAGCAGCAACATAATTTGACTCCATTAGCACTAGTCTACCTGCAATAATTATCAAGCATTTTTAAGTGAATTCAAGTGTTATTGGAAGATTTCATCACACGCTGTTGATATAAATTTATTCTTCGATTGCTTGTTTCAGTAATCATTTCAAACTCTTAAAATCACTTTTACCTTTTGTACTTAGCTTACTCGGCCATAGTATTTTTGTTAGGGACTACCCCCTCTTGGCTTCGTTAGGAGTTCGCCTAAACGGAGGAGTCAAGATCAAGTGACAATACTTGACTCAAGACTTTCCCCCAAGGACGCAGCAAGCAGCTTGAAGATTTCTACAGCATTATCCCAGGTGCTTATTCAGGTGGCAACACAACCGATGGTCCTCTATCTAGAATAATATGGAGAATCCTGCAATTGTTATCAGAATTTGAAGATGTAAAGCCTTATCATGTTCTAAGAACTCTAAATACTCAAGCTGATACACAAGCAAATGTGGCATGCAGTCTGGAACAAGGCAAATTGATGATATGTAATGTAGACTCGGGTTCTTGTAACATTCCATAACCCCATAGAAGTTTAATGAAGATACTATATAACTCTTAAGTCAAGAAATCTAAAGAAAGGGCTCATAAATGTCATCATTGGGAAACATCCATCGGATTCCAAGTGGCCAGATCAGCTCATGCATCCGTATGCAAAACAAAAGGAGATTTCATTTGATTTAATGAACATTAATGCTGATGGTATTGAAGTGGAAATAGTGCATGGGAAAAGGCAGATCCAGTCTATCCATCGCGTGAATCAGTCAGGCAGTATGATGAATTCTGTACAGGGAAATCTGCTCCAGATTGATGACGATCTTATGGATTTAACTAGACTTTCTACCATGTTGTTCGATCTGGACAATTCTGCATTTTCGGAAATTCTGTTTTGGCAGTGCGACAATAGGTTTATGCAGTAGATTCGTAGTGAAAGGGACTTCAGGTGCATTGCATGCGATTATCAGTCCATCAAGAAATCTGGAGACGTAGATGATATATCCTGGTCACACCCATTTCAGCTGGTTGGCAAACATGAGGTAGGTGGTCTGTGCCAAGTGCATAGGATATTAGTTGGTAGTCTCCTCAGTAACACGTTATGTGAATTCTATTCTGAATTGGTTGAAGTTGAATGTTCTCAATTTGATGAGGGTCGACAAGAGTTGGAAAGTATTTCATATGTTCATTTCAGTGATTTCAGCCCTGTAACCAAGAGTGTTATTTTGTTTTCCTTGTTGGATTGCAATATCTTTGAGGAATATTTTGAGGTGCTGTGGAGTGTTGAGATTGATTGGCCATTTGAATCTGGTCCTAATCTTGGGCTCTCTCAGTGTGGGTACAAAGTTTATAATCTTGGTAGTGGTTATCAGCTTCTTGAGGTCTTATGTTGGAATGTTCTTAATGATTGGGGGTTCAAAGATAAAGCTGGTCATTTTGGTACTCTTGGACCTTGATCTATCTCAGATTGTTTTTAAAGCTCATGCCGGTTCCAATCTTGGGCTGTTTCAGTTTGGATTCAAAGCATATAACCTTTGTAGTGTTAGTTCCCAGATTTTTGAAATTCTATGCTGGAGTGTAGATATTGTAAGGGGTATTGAGGATTTAGCTGGGTACACTGTCTGGAATCTTGTACTGTCTCAGATTGTTTACAAAGCTTATAATTTTGGAGGAATCTGTTTACATCTTCCTTTCTTTAGTGTTGCTCAAACAATGGACAGGATAAAGGTAGTAAGATTAAACATGAAAATAAGCCTGGAAATAATCAAGATGAATTAAAGAGAAACAGTGATATGATTATTCAGAATTTAGTGAAGAGGCAGAGATCATGGGAAGAGCATTATGTAAGGGATCAGCTGATATCCAACATCCAGAATGACTATCGGGTAGGTCAAATTAATCGTATGAGAATGAAACTGACAAATGCAGAGATCGAAATTGAATATTGGAAAAAGAAAAGCAAGGTGCAGGAACAAGCTATAACAATGTTGCAAGGAAAAGATCAGACATTCAATTATACAATGGAAATCAATGCTGCAGATCCGGAAAACGATGGAACCACAGCTGAGGATGAGAAGAAAAATGATGAGGAATCCTCTCTGCCTCATTCTCCTTTGAAGAAAGAGTGGGCTTTATTGACACCAGAAATTCAGGACTCAGATTTTTGTCAATTTTGTTAAATGAAGTGCAAATGTATCTTGATTTTAAGTACTTTCATTAGGATCTATACCAGTCAGGCTTGTAGCTGTAGTTTGAATATGGAAGAATGTAAGTGCTTAGCAGCATGTTTTGTCTACAGTATCAGAGAATTTTTTGTATCTGTATTGCTCAGTCTATAAAAAGCAGTTTTGTAATTACAGGTCTACCGGTTCGGCCAAGACCGCTTTTTTGATAATATAAAAAAAATACCCGTTTTCCTTTAAAAAATTGCAAGTTAAAAGAAAATGAAAGATAAAAAAAAATTTAAAATCCAACAAATAGGCAAGCAATCCTTAGAGTTTACAAAAGGAGCTTCAGTCCCTGTGAATGGCAAACAAAACAGACGAATTCAAATTCAAAACCCAAGTGCAAAACTCATTTAATGAATTCCAATTCATGTGGTTGACAAAATAGACGATAAATAAAATGAATCCATGGCCAAAATCAAAAATAAATATCACCATCTTAAACTTCAATGTGAAACAATGCCCATCCATCCATCATTTTCAAAGTACTTGGTAAACAGAAGTTAGCTGAAACTTACCTATAAATTCGGCGCGGCCGAGTTGAAGTCCTATTAGGGCCAAATGTGAAGCACCATACTCTGCCAAAATCAGGAAGGAAACAATGAATAAATGGCTACAACTCTGATCTTCAAAACCTCTACCTCCTGTAGATGCGAATTGACTTTATTTGTTGTACTAGCATGCGATTCTCCCCAATTTGCAATCAATATATATATATATCAACGTTTTGTTATATTCGAGGGACGGACGCTAAGATACAGTGGTTGACGTTCGTCCTAAATTTAAAGGGGAGTGAGTAGTTTCATGGTTTCGGTTTTACGGGTAAAGGGAAGGAAGACGTTTCATGGTTTCGTTTTACGGGTAAAGGGAAACAACGTTTACCTTTTCCTTTCCCTCTTTTTCATATAGAAAAATAATCCTCCTAAGTAAGTAAAGTGAAATATTTTTTTTCCAAATTCACAATGAATTTATAATCTCGTAAGTAAAGTGAAATGTTTTTTTTCACAATTTGTAAGTTTATAAAATTGAAGGTTATCAACCCAATTTCAAAATTCCAACATACATGTACATCATATGCAAATAGGAACCACCGAAAATAATTTTGCATTTTACATTATCATATGTAAACAATGTCCACTCAAAATAACTTCATATATTATATCACATATTCTTATTATTTCTATTTTTTATTTAATTAGGTATTATTTGTGTTTTTTATTTAATTAGGTATTTGTTTAGTTGAGCATATAGTTATAAAAGATTGAATTAAAGAACATGGAAACATATAGATATAAATTAAACTAGCATACCTTAAAGTAGGGGAAATGAAACGTCGAGAAGAACTTCAATATGTTGTAAAATGAAATAAAGTTGTGTGTACATAGACAATAAAATTTATGTGTTTGAAAGCAAGTCTAATTAATTTTTAGTAGGGATAGTAGTCGATGAAATTGAAAGGAAAACTCTATCACAAGTACTAATAAACAATGAATAGAAACTTATGTAATCGATGGCAAGTAAAATGAATTGTACATTAATTTGTCATATTAAAAAGTATACATATGTAAGTAAAACAATAAAGGGTTAGGTAGTGATCAAGTTTCGCTCTAAATATATTGGAAATCAAGATTGGTATTTTCATTTGGTAGGGGGAGTGCAGGGATTCAGGATTGCAATTCACGTTCCTTTTAATGTTGTAGTGCGTGACATTGTCGTGAAGGTCAAGCCTTGACTTTCAATGTTACCAATGTCAATGGTTGACAATTCTCTTCTTCCCCTTTCCAGTTCTGTGTCCCTGGTTATATGACCATTGTTGTGCAAGGTCTATAAGGCAAGAAGAGGTCTAATGTTAGAGAGTGTTGCAAGTACGCATCTATGAAACTTGATCCAGATAAGCAATCACCCGAGTCAAGAGATACACGGCGGAATACTTGGAGACCAACATTTAGCTTGGTGAAGGGTCGACTACATGTGACAAGGGGTAATTTTTTCAACATATGGCAAGTTTCTTGAGCACTGATGTCTCGATCAACAATTGCTTTTGAGTGCAAGCGACGGTAGGCATATGAGGTTGGGTCCTATGGAGATGTAGTTGTGATTTTAGTCAGCATATGATGGTAGGTATTTGATTTTCCTTCTACTTTGGAGGCATATTTGGCTATATATTTCAAGACAACATAGCATGAGAGCACTCGGTGGCAATCCACATTTCCTCAACATGTTTGAAGTATGCCAGGATTATGGATGTTCAATTGAGCATCATTGCATGCAGGGTGATATGTTTTTTGACTCTTTTCATGATGTGTTGGTTGGTCATGGTTAAAGGGTTTGTGAGTGAGTGGATCAATCATGAAGGTATGTGTGGTTAGTAGGGTTAATCGTGAAGGGCTTAGTATATATGAGGAATGAATTAGAGGGTTACTGAGTTAAGAGTTAGAGGTTAGCGAGTTAATGAATTAGCAATTAAAAATGATATTAATTGATTTAAATATAAGTTTGATCTTAATATACAATATAATTAAATTAACTAATTAATTAATATTCAAATATAATAAACATTTTAATTTTATATAACATGAAAACACATATTTACATAGATAGATATCAATTAAATTGAATCATGTTAATTAATTAATTTGTTATAATTTATTTCTTAATCTCCATGCATATGACATAACATAATTGCATCTCGAGATTCACAATTATTATTATAAAATAAATTTATTTTCTAATTTTCATGCCTTAAACATAATATAATACATCAACTTTTACATGGAGATTCACAATTATAATTATAAAAACAATAAATAAACATAAACATAAACATTTAAACTAAATAAAAAAATAAAAATAAAAATAAAACAATAAAAAGTTAACTACTTTTAAATATAAAAAGCAGACTTTTGTGTTATATTGATTGTAGCGTGTCCTAAAATACATATTTTTTCATCCCATGTATCTAATCACATTTATCTAAGATGAAACCATTTATATATCCTAAAATGTATTATATATAATGTTGGCTTTAACATTTCACATAAATAAATATATATTAAAGAAATCTAATAATAAAATTTGATATTGAGTTTATCAATAATATTAATATTGGAGTGAAAAAAGATCATATGGTTTCAGTAAATAAGAAAATGGTCTTCATAGCCCTAACCCTTTTTATCTTGATTTTCATATCTCCAACCACTCATATTATCATTATTGATATCTCAATTGAAATCTTGAACAGGTGGCTTCATAACATCTGGGTCATTAATAACTACATAACAACCATGCTACTTATTATAAAGCCATACAAGACTAATCAACTGTATATCTCAATTGAAATCTTGAACAAGTGGCTTCATAGCATCTAGGTCAATAATAACATAATAACGACCATGCTACTTATTACAAAGCCATACAAGACTAATAAATTGTATTGGTCCTTTCAATTTGCAAGTTGTTGTGGGGAAATGCGTTATTGATTGATGATAGGGGGTGACTCTTCATAGGCCGTCGGCAGGCGACGAATGAACTGACCCCTTAAATGACGACGAAGGCACTGACAATGGTTGACCTTGTTAATGTCAATCCTTGGGATTTATGGGCAGTCAATGCCCAAGCCATCTTGAGGGGGATTTGTTTCTTGTTACTTTGATTTATGGGTGGAATTGGTATGTGCTTTGGTTGAGATTGGTCCCATGGCGGATCAATGTAATTATCCAATGTCATAAAAACATGAGGGAATAACAAGAGAGTGGTGCTCCCTACTAACATCATGGTGTATTGGTTTCGATGTGAGTGTATTATGAATCTTTTGCCTATTATTTTTCATTCCTGCACTCAAAAAATTTAGGGATGTTATTTGCAGTAGTGCCAAATGATCATGGGGTTGTTATGTAAATGATCGCAACCGTGGATCTATGGTAGGCGGTCGCAACCATTGTCTAATACCAATCATACTAAGCCCATCGTAATATCCATTATGCGCCAATCACTGAGAGTAATTAGTACAAAAGCCTCTCTCTATCGATCATGGTATGTTCGTTTGTTCTTCTATATTTCTTATTCAACCATGAATTTTACAATGAGAGCAGTGTCCATATAAAGTGCCACATTCTCAAGCTGCTCAACCAACCAAAAAAAATTCAAGTGCCACATGTAAAAATGAATTTAAAAATGGTAGATAGTTTCAATTAATTTATTTTAATTATAATTTTATTAATTTTAAATATTGTTGATATTCAAATTATTTAAATATTAAAACTTTTTAAAGTATAAAGAATATACAAAATATTTGATTATATTACTTGGTTATATAATTTTGGAATCATGATGATTCATAAGTAAATGAATTTAAAAATGGTAGATAGTTTTCAATTAATTTATTTCAATTATATTTTTTAATTTTAAATATTTTATGTGTAAATAATATGTAAAAATAATTAGAGAGTTTCAATATGGGCATTCACTTTTAATGTTGCATTACGTGAATACCATATGTAACAAGTGGTTACTTTGTAGCATTACCTGGCGATGAAGAAATATGTTGTTAAAAAAATGCAATATTGTTGTTCTCTACGAAGTTAACTGCCTTTTTTATTCATCAGAAGATTGATTGACCAGACCAAAAAATCTTTTTCTTCACTTCTTCTTTGAATCTCATTATTTGATCATAGGCCAGATTTGAACCAAACAATTACTTATTATTTGTCAACGTAAATATTAATATGTTTACATGAGATTTAAAACAAAGTAATATTATTGGTTTACATCCATTATATTATACCACAAATTAAATTAAATAAAATAAGAAAATAGATCCAAAGAGATTTATCAAAAAAATTGTTTTTGATCACGGGAAATATTAATAAGTTTAAGTGAGATTTAAAACAAAGTAATATTATTAATATGTTTAAGTGAGATTTAAGACAAAGTAATATTATTGATTTACATCAATTACATCATGCCACAAATTAAAAATAAAACAAAATAAGAAATTAGATTCAAAGACATTCATCACAAAGCTTGTACATTGTCATGGTAAATATTAATATCATATATGTTTACGTGAGATTTAAAAGTTTACATCAATTATATTATTCAATAATTCGTTGCATTCATTATTATGTTTGTATGGATTTTAATGAATGTTTTGCACGTATATGCAGAAGATGGAAAAGACAAAGAAAGCTCCATCTCGAACCCTAAATGCATGGTTTTGGTTTTGTTCAGCATATCCAATTTTTTTTTCATCTAAACGTTTAATTTTATAAAAAATAAAAACTCGAGGTTGCAGTTGTGGCTTAATACAATCTGATTACAATTTCTGGGTGTGCAACATCATGTTTTCCAAACTCTGTCTATCTACTATGTGTTTACAATTTTTGAATATGCAGCATCAACATTTTAAAACTAATTATCAAACTCTGTCAAGTTTTTGTGCTTAACTTTGATGTCCTATGCCTCTGCTTTCCTACTTCATGATTAAAGTGCCAATTTACATTATGCTTTCCTTTCCTCTGTCTATCTACGATATGTTTACAATTTCTGAATATGTAGCATCATCATTTTTAAAATTAATTATCAAACTCTGTCAAGCTCTTGTGCTTAGCTTTGATGTCAATGTTTGCTCCTTGCGTTCCTCTGCACTTAACAACTCACTTTCTTCATCCTTGAGTGCCAATTTACGGGTAAGAGAACCCACTGGTATCTATCACAATACGCAGGACATTCGATTCTAATTCATTTCACATTCATTATATGCTCGATCTGAAGGGCCCGAAAATCTTTGTTCATGCTGACAACTTTGTTTATGGAATTGTCTAAGTTTGGATATTGCGCAGGGTCAAGCTGAGTAGGTTTGCAGGATCTGATTGATTACCAAATGCTTGAGAGTTGTTATGGCCTTTGATTATTGATAGATGTTCCTGAGCTAGACTACATCCTAAATTTGCCCACTTGTCCGCTGCTTTGTTTGAATCATGTAGGATGTGGTAGATACGGTGCTTGGAGAATGTTAGTAGAGTGTTTTGGATCCTTTCGATGATCCTATTTAGCTAGAGGTTTCCAGATTGTTTCTTGGTATTCAAATTGTTAATCAGTATTTGAGAGTTGCCAAAGATTTGAACTTCATTGTGGTCCTCTTTCAGAGCCAGCTGACAACCTTTTAGAAGAGCAAGAGCTTATGCTTGGTTGTTAGAGCATATGCCCAACCCCTAGCAGAAATTGAATTCTTGTTTTCCTCCAGGAGAAAATATCACCCCACTAGCTCCATCTACTCCTGGATTTCCTTTAGATGCTCCGTCGAAGAATATAGTGGCTTTCTCTTGTGCCTTCCACCAATTATGGAAGTCCTTGTCCGGTAATCTGATTATCCATGGAGGTGTGATGGTCGGTCTTCTGCTTGTGCTCTCCCTTTGAATATAATTAGGCTGTCCGATCCAGTTTTTCTCATGTGTAGTGAGAGATTGATCCATCTACGTCACTTGGTTTCTTACTGCTTCAATGAGGTGAGCCTTGGCTTTGGCGGACACTTGATCCGGAGTTTGCTCCTGATTGTTGAAGATTCTGTTGTTCCTGGCTAGCCAGATGTTCCAACAAATGAATTTGGACAATGTTATCCAAATGTTTTTCCATACAGGCTTTTTTGAAAAGGTATTTGGATAGTGATTTTTCCAGGAGGAGAAGAGATCAGTGATTGAAATCTGTGATGGCGGAGGAATTCCCAATTTCTAAAGAGAAATGGTCCATACTGTATTCGCAAAGGGACAGTCTACAAACAGATGGCCTATATTTTCCGAGCTATTACGACAAAGAGGGCATCTATGCGGCCCAATAATTCCTTGTTTTTCTAAATTTTCTCCTATCAAAATTTTCTTATGCATTAAGATCCAAACAAAGAAGTTGATTTTTGGAATGCCATGTGTGTTCCAAACTAGCTTCCAGAGAAAAGGAGTGTGCAGGGGGTTCTGAGTTGCCTGAAGCTCTTTGAATCCTTGGGAACCTGAGTAGGCTCCTGATTTTCCCCAACCCCACCTGTCTTCTTTTGTTAGCATGTGGAGAGCGGCCAGCCCGGTGAGTCTGTGTAGTAGCCTTGCGTTTTGTATTGATAATCTCTTTGGGACTTCTGGCAAGGACCAGGCCACCCAATTTCCATTATTATCCCAATAGGATATGTCTGCCAATGTAACTAGACCTCTTTGTGTGAACCAATCCCGAATGTCTGAAAGAGATTTTGTACTTCCAAGAGGGGGATTGCCAATGATTCTATCTATCCAAAGATAGGTTTTAGTCCCATTTCCTGGGATGCAATAAATCTGATTTTTGAAGTATTTAATTCCAGCTCTGCATAAGTTCCAAATAGAAGTGCCTTTAGGGATGTTTTCAATGTGCAAATTACGAATAGATCCCCCTTTGAGATACTTTTTCCACAATAGTTTACTCACTGGGTGGGCACGATTAAAGAACAAATTCCAAAGGATTTTCCCACCCAAATCCAAGTTGACTAAGCGGGGATCTCTTACCTGGAGTCCTCCTTCCATCAATGGCCTTTTGACAGTATCCCAGCTGACAAGATGGAACTTATTTTGGTTTCCTTTCCCTCCTTTATAGAGAAACGCTTTTATTAGTCGTGATATTTGATCCATAACCGACTTAGGCGCCATAAGAATAGATGATTGGTAGATAGGGAGTGAGGATAGTACAGATTTTAAGAGGATCAACTTTCCTGCATGATTGAGCCATTGTCCCCCCCAGACATGTATTTTTGCCTTGATCTTTCTCGTTACTTCTATCCAAAGGGATTTTTGGTTTGATTCCAAGGATAGGGGTAAACGTAGATAATTGATTTTATCCCATGTAGTAGACCCTCAGAAGCCCAAATGGTGAGCTATTCTATGAATTGTGTGTTGGTCTACATTCCATCCGTAAATGGCACTTTTTCTGTTATTTACCATCGTTCTTGTTGCTTGACAGTAATTATGAATAATATCTTTGAAGGCACTAGCATTTTTTAGTGATGCTCCTCCCAGGAAGAGAGAATCATCCGCAAAAAGAGCATGGTTTACGGAGGGAAGACCTTTAGCCAGTCTTATTCCAGAGATTTTGTCGACTTCTCTTGCTGCCTCCAACTTCCGACTCATAGAGTCCGCCATCAATATATAAACAAAATGGGATAATGGGCACCCTTGACGAATTCCTCGTGTAGTTTGGAAGAAATTTGTAGTTATTATGTTTATTAGAGGAGCAATCCAAGGTTTGCCAATGCAGGATTTTACGAGATCTATGAAATTTTTATTGAAGCCAAAGGAGGACATGACTTTGTAAAGATACGAAAGTTTGACTCTATCAAAGGCGTTTGCCATGTCGAGTTTTATGAGCATACCTTTTTCATTTCTGAGCTTGCTGGAGTGCATCGCTTACTGCACTAGGATTACGTTGTCCAAGATTTGTCTTCCTTTAATAAACCCTCCCTTATTGGAGGAGATTATCCTGTTGAGTAGTGGTTTGATCCTGCTGGCTAAAAGTTTAGAAATATTTTTGTACGAGGTGTTGCAGAGCGAGATACGTCTATATCTGTCAAAGGACCCCAGATTCACTTCTTTTGGGATCAGTGCAAGAAACGTGGAGTTAGTGTTACTTCCGATCTTAGCTTTTTTGTGGAAACCTTTGATCATTCGGATGATGTCTGGTTTGATAATGGACCAACATGCTCTGAAAAAATGTATTGAAAACCCATCTGGACCAGGGGATTTATCTAGCTCCATGTTCCAGATCACATTGACTATCTCTTCTTTGGTAAAAGGCCTTAACAACATTTGATTTTCAGCATTGTTGATGATATTGGGAATGTGAATTATAAAGTCAGCCGTAATATCCTCATCGTAGTAGTCGCCCTCCTTAAACAAATTGTGGTAATGCATTTCTGCGACCCTTTTGATATTTTCGAATCCTTTGATGATTTATCCATCTGCTAGTGTAATGTCTGAGATGTGATTTCGATTTTGTCTGGCTCTAGCTTATCTTTGGAAGAAGGAGGTATTGCGGTCACCTGCCTATAGCCACAGCCTGCATGATTTCAATCTCCATAGCTCTTCCTCTTGGCGGAGCGTTCTGTATACATCCGCTTGGGCATGTTTCTCCTTTATTAGATCTGTGGGAGAGATATCCTGATCATCCATCTCCGCCTGGAGCATAGACAACTCCCAAACCAATTCCTTCCTGTCAGTCAATGGGCCCTTTATCGCATTCTTGATCCAATTTTTTAAAGCATATTTTGTATTTTTTAATTTATGCTCCCATACAAAACTCGAGGAACTTGTGATGGGGATGTCCTAGGCTTTGGACACCTATTCCATGAAACCATCTTGCTTGATCCAGAGTGGGCTAAATCTGAAAGGTATTGGTCCTAGATATTCCTCATCGTTCAAGTGTAGGAGGATTAGCTTGTGATCAGATGCTAGCTTAGGGATTATTTTAGAGAAAATAATTTTCTTTTCGAGGAGGAGGGTGCTCTGTATTAAGAATCGATCGAGTCGAGCTGCAATATGTTGAGTTCCCGTCCGATTATTAGTCCAAGTGTATTTTCCTTTTTTAGGTTTGACATCAACCAGGTCACATTGTTGTATCAAATCTTCTACCAGATGTAGCATGGGGTCTCTGTAGATGTTTCCCCAGTTTTTCTCCTTTGGACTCATGGTTATATTGAGATCCCCCGCCAAAATAATATTCGAGGGTGTGTAGATTTCCAGAAAGACTATTAGATTTTTCCAGCAATCTTTTTTCTCAGAATATTGAATTGGTACATTAAATTGAATAGTGTAAAGGTGAGCTTGGTTTGAATGTGATAAAGCTCAGTATAGATCCAGTTTTGCGTTGCAAAAGAGTTTTCCAGGATGAACTTATCTTCGGACCATAGAGTAGCTTGCCCTCCAGAGGACCCTCTAGCGCTTACTGCCATACCTGCGTTCTTCTTCCATTTGGATATGCTTATGGAGAGAAGAGCTTTCTCTTCTATTTTGGTCCCTTGGAGTATAAGGATATAAGTTGTTTCAATCTTGAGGAGATCTTGAACTTCGTCCAATTTCAAAGGATTCCCCAATCCTCTACAGTTCTAAGAGACCAAATTCATTACTTACTAGTTGAAGGTGGTGGACCTCCTTTAGGGGTCATGTATCTGGTGTTTATGCCATAGGCCATGTCCATGGTTCCTTTGCTTCCTTGCATCTTATGTCTTTCAGCCTCCTCCTCTCTTATTTATTTCTTTGATTTCCTCCCTGCTTTCTTCGAGGATCTCTCTGAGAAGTATTCTTCTAAGGATGAGATCGCGTATGCGGGCTTTCTTTTTGTCATTTCATCATATGAGGGTGAAGAGGTTACCTCTTTCTGTGGAGTCGGTTGTTTTTCCTCGCCTTCTACTTGTATCTCTCCCTCTTCCTTCTCTTCAGATGCAGTCTGCTTGTCCGATGTGCTTAGGGCTTCAAAGTGGTTTTGTGAAGCTTCAACCCTAGGGTGAGAATTTTCCTGTTGACCTTTCTTTGTTGGTGGATTCGATGTCCCGGTTGGATTCCCTTTCCCTTTTGTCTTGGTCGTAGGTTTTATCAATGCTTGTTTTTGGACTTGTTTCCAGTGATCTTCTTTGTATTTTTCTGTATCTTCCACTGTTTTTTGTGTTGCAATGGCGAGCGAAGTGGCCGTATTCACGAGAATGTCTGCATTCAAAAGGGATCTGTTCGTATTCTAGCTCTTGTACATGGGCCCAGTCTAATACGGTTAGATTTATAGCTTCTCGTATTCCTACCTCGAGGTCTATTTCCACACATATCCGTGCAAAGGTGTATTGATCTTTTTTTAAGCTTTGTCTATATACCGTCCCAGGGTATTCCCTATGGCTTCAAGTGATTCCGGATTCCAGCAATGGAGTGGGATATGTGGGAGCCTGACCCAGGCAGGGACCGCCGAGGGAATATTCTGGGTAGGGTCAAAATCCGGAGTCCATTTGTTCAAGTACAATCCTTTTGGTCCCATAAAATAGGGCCCATTCCGGAAGATGAGATCCCGATCCGTCGTGCTCTCGAAGATGAATACGAAATATCCCTTGCCTATCAGGTAGCTTTTGGTGTATTCAACGATAAGCGATTTCCAGTTCTGTTGCACCCATGATTCTATAGCTTTTGGAGATGGCCATAGTCAAGTGAACTGACCGATGAGGCCTCTCTCTGAAAGATTTAAAGCTAATCTGCAAGGTTGTTCAGCTGGAAGTGCCACAGTTGGAATCCCATCTAATTTTTTCTCAAATTTCTGTTGAATCTTCGAGATTGGTCGCTTTCCTTGGGCTTTGATTAGTCTCTTGAAGGCTACGAGCTCTGGAGGAATCAGAGGTGGAGGATGTTAATTTTTTAGCATCAATTCAATATTATCTAGGATCTTTACTGAGAGAATAACATGTACAGCATATCAATCACAACAAGTAATCACAAGAGACAATAAACACACAGAGTTTCCTTGGGGAAAACCAATAAGATGAAAAACCCCAATAACTTCCTCAGAGATAGATAGAGCAATGATACAAAACCCAAGCATAAGAGATAGTCTCCTAGTAGCAGCTTCTCCTCCTCCACTAGTGTGCCACTCTCCAATGAGTGTATAAGTGAGAAAGTGAATGATCAAATAGAGTGCCTCCCGCACTCTTATACTTGACTTTACTTGCCTAATAACCTTACTAGGTCGACCTCAACTTAACCACTTAACATAATACTGACAGGGCCAACCCCCAATAGGGTGGTCTAATAACCCTTTAACCCACATGACTTATATAGGGCCGACCCCATCAAGGTGGCCTAATAACCCATCAAGTACAAGTTACGACACTTACAATATAAATGACAACACTTCCGTATAGAGGAATAATAACATCTCTATAGGAATACAATATACATATATGAAATACATTCCGAATTTACAAATACATCAACACTCCCTCTTAACTAGGAAGGTATTTCTCGACACAGATCTGCTAGCACAAGTCTTCTTCTCTAGATCATCGTCATCGTCACTGCTGCTGCTATCTCAATCAATCTCCAATCTACTCGTCATAGGAAGTTCTACAGAGCCAACCCTTTTTCATGTTGGATGTAGGCCCACCACCTGTAGGTCTTCATCATTAGTGGCCATATTGTGGAATCCTCGGGACTTATTACGTGAGTCAACAGAACCTCGCAAGAGCATCCCAGGACTGATTATGAGCACACAACTCAACCTATCGGATCTCCCAGGACCTTTTACATGCCACTGCACAACCTGTCCACGGCCACAGAGTATCATCCTGATGCTCATGATCATACTGATCATAACATCGTTCACGAAGCACAACCCAGATGCACATCACACAGCACTTACATTCATCGACATGGGAAGACAGACTTCAACCATCCGTGAATGGCTCAACACTTATATCTACGCCATGGGAAGACACACTTCCACCATGTGAGAATGGCATCGCACTTACATCCATAGCCATGGGAAGACACACTTCAACCTTGCTAGGAATGGAACAACACTTATATCGCATCTATGGGAAGACACACTTCAACCATGCTTGAATGGCCCCAGCCCTTACATCTGCACCATGGGAGAACACATCTACCACCATGTGAGAATGGCTTCAACCCTTACATCTGCACCATGGGAGAACACATCTACCACCATGTGAGAATGGCTCCAGCAATTACATCACGACCATGGGAGAACACATCTGCCACCATGTTGAAAAAGCCCAGCAATTACATCGCGACCATGGGAGAACACAACTACAACCATGTCCGAAAAGCCTGTGTGCATCTGTGTCTTCGGAACTCATCACACATAATCCAACTGATTATGCAATGTACCCACCTGATACATATCATCACATATAATCATCCTGATCATCATCATAGCATCATCCTGATGCATATCATCCAAAGTATCATCCTGATAATCATGTCACATGATCCTCCTGATCATCATCACTGCATCGTCCTGATGCATATACATATACATTATCCAACTGATCATACCAAGCATCCAACTGATGCATATACATATACATGATCCAACTGATCATACCAATCAGTAACTGGAGCATCGTCCTGATGCTCACTACACAACACTTACATCCACAGCCATGGGAAGGATCCTCCTCTCACCATGCTTGGAATGGCTCCTAAGATGTGTCCCTTCACTTCTTCCTCGAAGTATATTCTATCTGAAGAACACCAAGCCTCTCTCTGAAGTACTCAAACTTCACTCTGGCTAGTGGTTTCGTCAACACATCTGCAACCTGCTCATCCGTCGCAACATACAAGAGCTTCACTGGTCCTCTCTGCATCATATCCCTGATATAGTGATATTTGATATCAATGTGCTTCGACCTGTCATGGAACACCAGGTTCTTAGACAACTTCACACAATTCTGGTTGTTACAAAAAATACCAGTAGCACCCAACGGGAGATCAAATAACTCAGACAGTAGATTCCTCAGCCATACTACCTCACAACTAGCCGAACAAGCTGCAACATACTCTGCTTCAGCTATACTAAGTGCTACGCAGGACTGCTTCCTGCTAAACCAAGAGATCACACCTATTCCCATACTGAAGCAACACCTAGAAGTGCTCTTCCTATCTGCAACATTGCTTGCCCAATCTGAATCAACATAACCCTCCAGGTTAACCTTTTGATTCGCATCATACTTGAGCCCATAATCAACTGTACCCTTCAGGTACCTCGGAATATGCTTTACAGCAACTAGGTGAACATCTCTGGGATCCGTCAGGAACTGGCTCAATGTGTTCACTGCAAAGCAAATATCTGGTCTCGTATTCATCCGATACATCAAGGACCCAATCATCTGACGATACATCGTGGCATCAACCAGCTCAAATGAAGCATCGCATATAAGCTTCAGGTTCGATGCCATAGGTGTGGCCATGGCCTTGCAGTCCATCATCCCGAACCTCTTCAGGATCTCTACTGCATACTTCCCTTGTCCAAGGAATATTCCATTTGTGCTCTACCACACTTCCATACCTAGAAAGTAGTGCATAATACCCAAGTCCTTCATCTCGAACTCGGCAGCAAGCTTCCTCTTCGTATCGGCAATCAATCTATCCTCGCCTGTAACAAACAAGTCATCCACATACAGAAGTAGTATCACTAGATTTCCTTCCTCAACCTTGTAGTAAAGGTTGGAATTTGCTTTACTCTTAGTAAAGCCCAAATTGTATAGAAAGTTGTCTGTCCTACCATACCAAGTCCTAGGAGCTTGCTTCAAGCCATACAAGGCTTTCTTCAACCTGCACACATATGACCCCTGTCATGTGTCTCAAAACCGAGTGGTTGCTCCACATACACTTCCTCCTTGACTACACCATTCAAGAAAGCTGTCTTGCCATCCATCTGGTGTATCTTCCATTTCATCACTGTAGCCAGAGCAAGTAATGGAAGTGTATCTGGCTACAGGAGCAAAAGTCTCTTCATAGTCTATTCTCTCTTTCTGGGAGAAGCCATGAGCTACAAATCTCGCTTTGTATTTCTCTATGCTACCAACTGCAGCATGCTTGATCTTATAGATCCACTTGGAAGTCACAACAGACTTCCCTTCAGGTCTTGGGACCACATCCCAAACATCATTCTTCATGATCGACTGGTACTCTTTGATCATTACTTCATCCCAGATCCTGGGAACTTTAGATTCTTCAATAGATAGCTTTGTTGCTGGAGTAAATGTTGTAGTCCTTCTTTTGTAGGTGATTGTACACAATATTTCCTACAAGTCAAATTCAATTACATGATTAGAAACTTCTCATAGTTTTCATAACAAAATATTACGCATAAAAACATATGTCATACAGTCATGCAATTATCTTAGCCAATGCTTCAATACAACATTTATCCATATCCTGTAACTTTCTAGATGCCTTCCATCTCTAACAGAACATTGTTAAGAGTGTGCACAACTCCTAACATGTCAACAAAGAGGTTTCATGCTAGTAGCAATGGAATGTTGTACAATACCATAGGCCACTTACCCATTACTTGCATATTAGTAGTATCTTGTCCATTAATGCAACTTTTCTAATATGCATAATACACAATCTAAGTCTAGGAACTTAATAATATAAATCATTGATCAATATTAAACAATCAGATATACAAGAAATGACAATTCAAATACTTATCTTTGTTTGTTTGTTGAGTGGACTCCCTCTCAATCTTTGCTTCCTTGCAGGAGCTACTGGAGTGTGCTTCCTCTTGATCTTTGCTTCCTGGATTGCCTGTCCTTGAACTTATATTCATCCTGGACCACTATGCATGCTTAAGTGTGCAATAGTGTCATGATTGTGCCATCCTCAAGATCTCATGCATAATCATACATCCATTAGTATAATAAAACAAAATAATCTTAAACATGTATAGTCATGATCATTTCAAATACATATAATAAGCATTAATATTCAAGGTTTCAGGGAAGATTTCAGGGAAGACTTCTTTTACTCATGCATATTCTTATTTGACCATAGGACTCTTCTGGTTAGTCATATCATCAATTAAGGTAAAATACATAATATGCATAAACCCTTGATTCTAACTTCATGAGTAATCATTATCAATCATACAAAGGTATAAGACCCTAACACAAGGTAGGATTCTAACTTGATATAGGAAAAGCATACCTAGTTATCATATTTGCTAGTTATTTCTAGCAATGTTTTCTTGTTCTCTTCAATGACCTGCATAACTCATAAGTTAACTGTTGTAGAACCAAAAATATACATACCTCGTAAGCAGATCTTCTATGTGGTCAAAGACTATGGATGAGTCTTGTCTTCATGTCATCATGGTCATAGAACTTGATTTGTCTTTTCTTGATGTACTTGTATCTTATTAGCAGACAACATCATCCTCATACAACACCACAAGTGAATTAGTACAATCATAAGTGTCGTAAACCTAATCAATGAATGTATTCTATCATGCATTCATAATTTTACTAGGGTGATAAGATGAGTCTAAAATTAAACAAGATTGTTACTAAACTCAATAACATGAGGACAATCATATTATAAACTTAATCATGAACATATTTCAAAACATACCTGTCAGATTCCTTGTAGTAGTTGTTGTTGTTGTTCCTTTTGTTCCTAGGATAATCTGAGGAAAAGTGTCCTCTTCTTGGTATGTGTTGTGAGAGCTTGATCTTCATTCCCCATCTTCTCTTCTCGAGCTACAATCCAAGCTTCTTCTTGTGAGCATTCTTCCCACAGCTTACTGAAAGAGATAAGATTCTTCCTAGCACAAATTCCTTGGATGAAGGAATCCCATGACTTAGGAAGGCCATTAAGAGTGGTTATTACCACTTCTCCATTCTCTATAACTTCTCCCACAGCTTCAAGTTGTTCTTTTATCTGGGATACCCTTGACTAAGTTCCTCTTGTGTAAGGCCTTAGTCTCTTCTCCCTCTGGGACAAGAACCCCTTCACTTATGTAGGTGTCCAACTCACTCTCTTCTAGAATTAACCCAATCCTATACTTCCATGCTCGGAAGTTATCAGCCCCTTCAAGCTTATCCTCAAGCTTGGTGTGGTGAGACATCTTAAAGAGTACTTCAAATGAAATAGAAAAGATTTAGGTCTTACCACTTGATTTGCAGAAATCTGAATCTGGAGCTGGATTAGGGTTTGTTAGAGAAACCCTAAAAATTCAAACTTTGAATTTCAAACTTATGAAAGGATAGAAAGATGCGTCTTGATGATCTGATCAAGCTGGTATACTCAGAGTTTGAAAACTGCAAAGTCTCACCCCTCAAATTTGCTTTTCAAACTTCTGGATTCACTAGGGAGGACTCTGAATTAGGGTTTGATTTTCCCGGAGCTTCATCCATCCAAAAAGTTCGATCTTGGTCTCTAAACTTCGATTTTTCAGAGTAGCTTCCAGCCATGGTCTCAGATTTCAGAAATTCCAAATTTTGCAGAAGCCCTAATTTTCGGCTTCACTAGAGAGGACCCCAAACTAGGGTTTGATTTTCCCAGAGCTTCACCCAACTAAAAATTTCGATCCGAAGCTCTAAACTTCGATTTTCTGAGGAGCATCCAGCCATGGTCTCAGATTTCAGAAATTCCACTTTTTATGGAAACCCTAATTTTTAGGGCCAAAACTGAAAATGCTCAGAATTGAATTATGATTGGACAGAAAGATGTGGCTTGCTGAGGAGAGTCGATCTAACTTCCTGACTTTCAAGATCTGTGGAGAGAAACCCAAAAAACAAGAAGCCCTAGCTTCCGCAATTGCACAATGTCTTCTTCTCAGGTTAGCTCTGATACCATGTTAATTTTTGAGCATCAATTCAATATGATCTAGGATCTTTACTAAGAGGATAACATGTACAGCATATTAATCACAAGAAGCAATCACAAGAGACAATAAACACACAGAGTTTCCTTGGGGATAACCAATAAGGTGAAAAACCCCAATAACTTCCTCAGAGATAGATAGAGCAATGATACAAAACCCAAACATAAGAGATAGTCTCCTAGCAGAAGCTTCTCCTCCTCCACTAGTGCGCCACTCTCCAATGAGTGTATAAGTGAGAAAGTGAATGATCAAATAGAGTGCCTCCCACACTCTATTTATACTTGACTTGACTTGCCTAATAACCTTACTAGGTCGGCCTCAACTTAACCACTTAACATAATGCTGATAGGGCCAACCCCCAATAGGGTGGTCTAATAACCCTTTAACCCACATGACTTATACAGGGCCAACCCCATCAAGGTGGTCTAATAACCCATCAAGTATAAGTTACGACACTTACAATATAAATGACGACACTTCCGTATAGAGGAATAATAACATCTCTATAGGAATACAATATACATATATGAAATACATTCCGAAGTTACAAATACATCAACAGAGGAGGATCAGATCCTCCTCCTAGGGCCATGGCTGTCCCGATCACACGACCTCCACCTCGTTCTTATATCCAAGCTTGCTATGTTCCCAATGCCGTTGTTGGAGCAGAGGTAGAAGGGCCCCTCTAGTCCGGTCGGATTCCTTCAGTTGCACACAACTAGTGCTTGATTCGATCTTCTCAGGTAGCAGTGCCGAGGTCAGACCTGTTGCGAGACTCCGAATCTCCACGCAGCCAAGAAATCGGTGCAAAATTTCACCAATCTTTTATATCGCATCCTCCATAGTTGCAATTTGACCTGATATCTCATTTTGCAGCATATCCAAATTTACAAGTGTCGCTTAGATGAGTTCATTGCCTGCCACAATTTCATATGTGTAAAGGCATTCCAAAAGTGACTACAATATAGATACATCATGTATTTTACAGTATATTTTTGTTTTTAACTAACTATAAAGGAACCGAACCAGATGTGATTTTAGATGCGATGCCAAGACCAAAACGTAAATTTAAAAACTATGTATGTATATATCCCACCACTAAAATGTTTACTTGTCAAAATTCTCACTCAAGTGATAACATGCATATCTAATAAAAGAACAAGTGATGCTATGCTGCAGTGACTCCTGAGCTCAGATGTTACTGTACAATATATAAAAAAAATACTCAATTTATGAATGCATACCCGCTCTTAACGATAGGAGAGAGAAACAAACTTAGCAATTTGTAATGAGTTGACTAATCGCTCAAATCCTGATAAAAAGGGTAAATATACCACTATATTAAATTTAGAAACAACTCATTTGTTTAAGATTGAGGAAAAAAATGTTGTCAAATAATCGATGCGACCTGAACTTGGTCAAGTGCGAAATAGATCTACCTTACCTTTTTTCATTATAAGCGAGGGATCATCTCCAGAGAAAATACATATATCTATTTTAGCAAAGAAACACAGAGTCATGACATCACGCCACACCTTAAAATAATTTAAACAAAGCTACGAGAGCGCATAGAAATGATAGATGTGTCGCAAAAATGTCATTGCAACGAAATGACTCATGCAAGAAGTGCCATATTTATGTATCTATCCTATATTAATGTTATTGTTGTGCACACGTCCTTCAACACTTACTATAATCACATGCTCTTACCTTCATTTGTTGCCACAGGGAAAGGTGCTCTTGCTTGTCTATAGTCAGTTTCCAAGATGTTTCGCCCAGTGCCCAACGTCCTTACCAAGACATCTTCTTTTGGCTCCGAATAATTCCAACATTGTCATTGATAATGAAGAATCTCTCCATTAGGAAATGCACTTAAGAAATTCTGGTAATTGGAATAATTATAACTGGTAAGTTTCATGTCCAATACGCGGCATCATTATGGATGTTTAAAAACTACCCCCTGGCCGATGTTCCATGTCCCTTGGAGTAGAGGTTTGTTCTCTCTGAGTATAATGTGGTAAATCATATCAACGTCTCGGAGGACTGAATCTGTCCGGGCATTGCAATACACAGAAAGCATTAGAAAAGCGATTAAGAATTGGGGGTTTTGTACATGATGAGCCACAATATGCCTTCTCGCAAAAGCGTTGACTATGAGGCTTCAAAACATTACTAGAATGGCGGTAAGTCTATCATCTACAACGACAAAGATGGATAGAGATGAGAGTAGTATGGAGATAATTCATCCAATTCATACAATGCTAGCGTCATTGGTAAGTACTATAAGTCAAAAATCAGTTGCCATTAATTTGTAGGTTTTAATTTATCCAATAATGTCATGTTTCCTCCATCAGATGCTAATTAGAATATCCAAAATTCTTTAATGAGATCCTGGTTTTAGATGATAAAATGATATGTACTCATGAATAAAATGACCTTCAACGAATTTCAACCTACTACAAAAAATGCATATTGCAGAATATAGTTGTGCAAAGAGAATGTGCATACTTTTGCATCATTGCCTGATTCTTCTTCGAGGAATAAATACAGCCTCCGGGAATTGTTCTCACAGAGCCGACTGTGCAAAGAGAATGTGCATACCTATGCGCTGTTACCTGATTCTTCCGGGAATAATTGGACATGTCTAGACAGCCTCCGGGAATTGTTCTCATAGAGCCGATTGTGCAAAGAGAATGTGTCAATTGTGCATATTTGTGCGTCGTTGCCTGATTCTTCGGGAAATAATTAGACATGTCTAGACAACCTCTGGGAATTGTTCTCATGGAGATGATCTTGCAGGATTCAAGCAATAATGATGCATACTCAGAGACCATTATGAGGCGTCCAACCACTATGAAGTGACACTGGGCACCATCTACAAATTGGAAGACTTGGAAGACTTGGAAGACTTCTGCTCTGTGAGTACCTGCTGAGCACCAGACCAAGGCTTTGGAGCACCTGTATAGGCCAAGGATTTGGAGACAAGTATCAGTACAACCAAATTTCTCAGCTACTTAAAAGCAACCTTCAACACTGCTCAATGTCTTTAGAACTGAAAATAGAAGAGGCATACTTGACATAAGCAGCCTTCAACACTGCTCTAGAAGAGGCATACTTGACATAGCCCTAAGGTGAAAATTCTCAGAACAATGGAGAAAAAATTCCATGACAACCAAACTGCATAAGAGAAATATCATTGTGTTGTCCTTTCTGCTTTGAGGTATTATGAGGTGAGAGCAGTGCAAAAGCTTAGGCGGTGCATGATGAAGGCGGTGAACCAACAAAACGGTGCATGAAGGCGGTGAGCATGGATAACAGTGAGCCAGTAATTTAATGCTCATTGAATGTATTCAATGCTTTGGCTCGAGTACCCACCATTCGTAAAGTTTGACCTGTCATGGATTCTATGGTAAAGTTTAACTGAAATTCGAAGAACAAAGAGGTTTTATGTTCGATTTTTTAACAAAATCCACAATCGAACTTCAGTATTTGAGCTGAAATTGACCAGACTTGTTTAAGTTGTTAAATATCGCTAGTTTCAATATTGCAGTTAATTGGCTTAACTTTTATGTATTTTCCTTTGCCGATTATCCTCGTTGGTTTTCTCAACAGGTTGGCTTACTGTTAGAAGACTTTATTGTCATTGCCTTTGAGTTGCTCCCCGCCAACATTTACAGCTCAGAAGAAGTAAATTATCCTCCATCTATTAAATACATGATGTTCTGTGTAAGTAGGGGATGAAACAGGAAATGTTTTGTGGATACAGAGGCTAACATGTGGATTTCCCGTGGAATTATCAACAAGGACTGTGGTTTATGGACACAAAGTAGTTGATAAAGGACTAAAAGGGTGAGATGATGAGGACAAGTGCCAATAATGACTAGGATATCGATGATGATGAGATGCTCAGGGTGATGTGCACTGTGTAATTTCTAAACGCACAGAGGCCAGCACATCCTCCACCTCGGAGAAAATGGTAGTGTTACCACCACATGCGATTATTCAAGACCTGAAGAAAGAAGCAGAGAGAGCCATGCGAGAGACTTACATCATCATGCACAACTGCAAGGTAGAATCATCCATCCATAACCTTGATGGTGAGGACGATTATCTGTTGTTTGGCGCTATAGAATCTGGATCCTTTGTTATGATCCAACGAACTGGGATTGACATGTCCATGTCAAGCAACCTCCGCTCTGAAGGTGGCACTGACAACTGGACTGTTGATTGCCCTTGCTGCACCAAGGATGATGATGAGGAACGTATGATTGCTTGTGATATGTGTGAGGTTTGGAAACACACCATATGCAGTAGAATTTCAGACATGGATCCCATTACCCATATTTTCCTTTGTGACCGCTGCAGAGTTGGTTTGTTCCAAGCCATGCGTAAAGGACCGACGGATATGATCGAGAGACCTTTCATACGAATGAGCGAGTTGCCAAATAATTGGCCGAATTGATTAAATTGATTAATGACAGGGGGAGGCTCCTCATAGGCTCGTGACAGACGACGAAGCCTCGAGAGGAACCGTCCCCTTAAATAACACCTTCGGCGTAATTATGTTATTGTTTTCGAGTTTTTTTTCTTTTTTTTATAGCATAACCATACAAAGAAAGAAGGATATAAAAAAATTTCCACCAGCGTAGATGCACTTTAAATCCTCATCTATCAAGCACCAAGAGGGATTCAATTTTTTGATGTGTAATTTTTTTTAATTTTTAACTTAAAAAATTTTGATCACTCTCTTGCTTTATAGATCTGGATTTAAGCTTTAATTGTTTTTTATAGGCCAATATGGATTTTTTAAATTACTTTTCATAATTTTTTTATTTTATGTGCCGACATAAAAAAAATTAATTATTTTTTATTTTTGGTAATGTATGTTACATTACGTACGTGACAACATCTCCCCCATTTGTAGAGCACCTAGCTTCTCTCTGTGCAAAAGCTTTCAAATTGTATTTCTTTTACAAAGACTTTTCAAGCATTTAATAGATCTTGTTTTTTTGTCTCTCTCTTCTCCATTCAATAGAACCATAACAATGTCTTCAAAACTAATGTTTTTTACTAGTAAAAAACACTACATCTAATTATGGCATTATAGGGCTTAAAGAAACTAGCATTTATGAATCTAAGCCTATAACAAATGAATTCTATATATCAACATTGGTTGTAATGTGGACTTGAAAATCAAAGGATTTAATAAAATTTCAAATTTCAAAAGGATTTATATAAGTCGAAGCGAGGTGAAGAGAAAATTGAGATATGGTTATTACTTAGTATTTTCATGTCCAATTTAACCCTATTGGCTTGTTACGTTGTGACCCTTCTCCCATAAAGCAGAGGCACTTGAGGCCATTGTGGGCTCCCGTCACCCAAAAATACCATTGTTATGACATGAGCTACAACTAGTACATAGAACAAAGATGGCACCGAAAACCACTCATAAATTTGTTCCCAAGGTGTATCACGATATAATCACTCTTCACCTAATGATGAATTTTCTAACTATGAATATGGGTTTTTATGTAATCAGTTATGGGATTTGATTATGAATACAATTGTTTATGTAATCAGTTATGAGCCTACTCCATTTTGGGTTACTTTGTCAAGAGGGTCCCTCTTGAAGCAAATATCTAGGATGTATTATAGAAATGTGTGTAACATAGGGGTGGCACTTCATAAACACTTGTAGCATACTCAAGGGGTTATTCTTGCTTTAGTTTGATGATCTAGCCCATGTAATGGTGATTCTGAGGAGAGGTCCCTGGGTTTGTAAGAATACCCTAGTTGTATTTATGTTTGATCTAAAAACAAATCAATTGATAAAGTTGTTCATTCGTGCTTCGAAGTCTGGGTAGAGTTTCTCAACCTCCACGTGTACCTTTTTGTTGACCTTAGAGTGTATTTTAGCCCCCTTTGGGAGTTTCATATGCCATGAACCATAAAGGCTCTTCAACCCTGAACCTTGACATCAAGTTTCCATTAAGGTCAACCTAGCTAAGGACCTTTAGGAATTATTGTTAATCCAGTTGGGATATAGGGTGCATAAGTAAGCAATGATTTACAACAATTTACCCAAAATTATTGTATGTGCCAAAGCCGATATCATTGTATCTATGACTAACTATTAATGTCTCAAGTTGACTTTTACCAACCCAACCCATACATATTCCCCTAACTCTCAATGCTTCCCTAACACCAAATAATGTTGAAGGTGGTCAGGCTCAAGTGGTGAGAAAGAATAAAGGTTATAGGGTGGCTAAAACACAAGCCCTCGACGCTTAAACCCTAAGGCCCCAATTGTAATTGACCCTAACATGGTGCATTCCCCATCAACTAGTGAGCCCATGGCCAATGTGGTGTAGCAAAGGGGACAAAATCATAGAGCTTGCTTTCCTTCTCTATTACTATCCTCTCACACGAAAGAAATGCTTGTTGATGTTGATGCCTAGCCAAAATGGTCATAACAATTTATTTTTAGTGAATGGATGATTATGCACTGGTTTGCCATAACTAATAACCCTTTCAATGCTTTAGGTGGCCTCGAGGATAACAAGACTAAGATTCTTGTTGCAATGGGTTATTACCAAAATGACATCATTGAATGTCTGGGATTTAAATGACCTCAATAGAAAACATACCATTTGCCAAATGTCTACTTCAATTGGCTCGGTGGATATATTGTGTTTGCAAAAGGTCAAAATTACAATATTTCTATTGAATATGATTGCATATGTGATTTAGCTAGGTCCCAAAAGTGTGATTTATGTCAGGATATTCAGGATTGAGTTAAGATCAACTTGGTCTAATGTGTATTTAGGTAAAGTGTCTTTCTTTATTATGCATTTGTACTTATGTTATATGATGGTCACAATATGTTCTAAACATGGAGTGATCCAACTATTCATCTTCTTCTCAATACTAAAAACTATATTGATATGTGGCTTGGCACCCGATGGATTTATGATCTCTATTTAAATAGCACGGAGGTTCTTTTGTTGATGACTGAGTGTGAGAAACTCATTTGTAAAATATTTTTCTATCCCATTAACATATTGCCTCAAGTAGCCATGTTGGTCGGGGCCATGGGCCATTTCCCTCTCTAAGGGTTTTAACATGTTTTAACCACATAATACCACCACAAGAAAAACACCTTCTAGCGAAGGGTTTTACAGAGGTTTTTACTATTACAAGATTGGGAAAAATTATATAAAAAAACATTTGCTAAAACCTACACTAATGGTAATGGATGGTTTGGTGGAGGTTGTAATAAAAAATTATTATAACTAAACAAATCTAGGCGATCGAAGGTTATAAGAAAGGTTTTTCCAATGCACTTACATAGACCAAATGTATTGGTGCATGTTCATAAAAAACGCACCAATGCATACACGTTAAATATTCTATACCATTGTGTTCCATTTATGTAAAGCACCAAGGAATATTCTTTAAATGCACCACATCGGTGCATTATACCAAAGTAATGCAACTGGGCATTCCATATGTGTTATAACGTTGGTGCTTTGTATATCAAAGAGCATTGGTGCTTTTAGTTTAAATGTGATATAACGATGCCAACCATTAATATAACAACCCGATACATTGTGCATGTATTATAGCACCAATGCATAGTATCGTTTCCACCGCACCAAGAAATAGGGTTCAAAAAAATGCATTGGTGCTTATCATTGTGTGCGCACTGGAAATGCTAGTAAATTTGACAAGTATAGCGGTCCTTCGATGGTATTTGCAATATGTTTTGTAAAAATATGTGCATTGGTCTACCATGTTAAGATCAACACTAGGGCATTTACATCATATCGAAGCATTGGTCTGATTCATAGGTTTAAAAGCACCGCCAAGCATTTTTAAGCATGAATAAAAGACCCTGAATGGATTACATATGCCCCACACCATACGTTAAGTTAAATTATTATTTTTTAATTCCATTAATCATTAGAAAATGGAATAATTTTTATAATAATATTGATATTTTAATTTTAATTACTATGTTTGGATATAACGATTATATTAATATGTTATATCATTGGATTCACATCTATTCATTGTAATATATAATCATCCATGTATCTAATCAACTATCTAACATTTTACAACATTGAACAATGCAATATAATAAGAAACCCACTTTATTATATATGAATAAGAGACCCTTCGTAATGCAAAATGGGACAACAAAAAAGTCCACAATAATCAAAATGTTAGTATGTAATTGTTACACTTACTCGTAACCAATTGGGACAATGTCCAATATATTAAACAAAATGTTTGGTTTTCATATACAATCATTTTAAAACATATAACTTGCATTAACATCCAATTACACACACACACACACACACACACACACAATGTCCAGTGTATTAAACAAAATGTTTGGTTTTCATATACAATCATTTTAAAACATATAACTTGCATTAACATCCAATTACACACACACACACACACACACACACACACTTCTTGAGTTACTTGCATGGTGTCTCATTTCTTCATCACTTGTAGATGATATTATACTTGGGTTGCTTAGCCAAACATTTTGTTGATTTAGTTTATTTTGTTCTTCCTTTTCATGTTCCATCTACAAATAAAAAACAAAGTGTAATGAGTATTATCTACATCAATGGGCACAATGCAAAAATAAATCATATGCATGGTTATGTGAATCGAAAAGTGTACCATAGAAAGAAGTGATTCATAAATGATACACATTTTTTCGAAGTCATTCACCGTACTGTCTCTCAACAAATATTATGTTGGCTCCACTCCATATTTTTTTTCCTGCAAATTTTAAACTCCACTACAAATCATAGATTTAATATAAAGGTTTATTGTTGTTATATTAATTATAAAATGAGAGAATTAAAACAACATAGCTAATTACAAATTACACAAATAACTCTTGACCCAATGCCAATCAATTTTTAGATGACTCTTCTTTTTATTTTAACACATGTTAGCAGACATCTAAGGATGAGTGTAAAATAATTAAAATATAAAGATCACAACAAATATGAAACCTTGAGTAAGGAAAACACAAGTATTCACAAACATTGCAATCAACCCTTTTCTTCCTTGTCGACATGTCTTATGTGTTGAGTGGGTTCCATTTTGTTTTGTTTTCTGCAACAAAACAACTGAAAGTTAATATTTAATGCAGTAACGGAAATCTATGAACATAAAATAAGAAATCTATGATTACATATGTTTAATGCACGTTGTTGTTGTTTAGATGACTCCTCCTGCGATGCAGTTATGTTTATTTCTTTAATAATCTCCTTGTACATTTTTTTGGACACCACTACCTTAATTTTTTTGCATAACACCTTGTTGGTCCTTTGACATTTTCAAAATATTCTTAGAAAATGAAAATCACAGAAAAGACACAAGTTTTTATATTGATATGAAAGTAAATATATATAGCCGAAATATTAAATCCATAAATGTTTTGTAGTAATATATACATATTAGAGAAAAACAAGTTTAGGAATAATACTTCTTAAATGGTTTTTTTGGTCTCATTAACTGTTGCTTTGGAAACGGTTCATTGTAGTTTATATGTAACCTAATTATGGGAATCATTGGATTGATTTTTATCTTGTAAGTGGAAAGTACGTCTATATGTTCTTTCCACTATATCCCTTGTAGTTTTATAAAAGTCTTTCCCCCTTTCATTAACTTCCAAACACCACTCAAAAGGAACTGGGGACCAATTAATCTTCAATTGCATCCTCCATAATTTTTAATTTTCACCCTCTTAGAATGGCATTCCCTTCTCTCGATGTCAGTCCTTGCATAACACTCAACAAATGTGAACTAGATTGTTTGAAGCATGTTAGCAACTACTCTTGAGAAGTACAATATTACTAAAAATTCAAAGATTTTGTTTTGTTGATTACCTAATTGTGATTCACCTAATTCATTTCTTTGCATCTTTTCCATAAAGGTTTTAAGCTCTTTTGCACTCACATTGCAAACATTCTTGTAGAGTTTCTTCAAGTTTTTTTTTGCACCATAGACATTAACCATTGCACATCATTTAAACATACAAATAATTCAAATAAATTAATTTTATATTAAAATTTAAAATAACTTGTTTTTTTTTCTCGTTGGATTGTGCTCCCATTGTGCTCATTGCAAGAAGAATGTTTCCCTGTGCTCCCATTGTGCTCATTGCAAGAAGAATGTTTCCTTGAACTTCTATCAAACATATTTTATCAATAAAGACCCTGCATCATTAAATAGACAAACTAATAAATATATTTATAAATAAACTAAACAATTTTTTGCTAAAAACACTTTCTAGATATTCAATGCCCATTATACAAAAATAGGCACCGGTGCTCTATTATCCACTATGCACACCAATGCGCAAACATGATATATATGCACCAATATAGTGTGGCAAATTTTTAAAAATTTGAAATCATTTAAATGGTTCCTTTCTTATTAAAGCACCAATGCATATTAGTTGTATGTATCACATTGATATACCCGTGAACTTCAAAAAAAAAAATGAAACAATGTGCTTTTAGATGAAGTGCATCGGTGCATTAATATGTATTGTACACGCCGAAAAAGTAGTAGTGTTTAAAAAAAAACTAACAAGTACATGTTTCAGCATTCGATGTAATAAGTGGACCTATTCAACAAGTGCCCAATGTCTTGTATATAAATGCACAAAACAATAAATATACAATGTTAAAAAAAAATACTCTTAATGTTAAATATAAGAGAACATAAAACCCTATTGTTTAATTTTGAGGCCATAGGAAATCAACAAAAAAAGGGTTTACAACGTTGAAAGTAACTAGTAAAAACATTTTATTTTTTCAGAATATACTATGAATATTAGTAGGAAAGATTGAATCAATTTCTAAAAAACATTATGAGAAAACGGAATAGCTACAATTTCTATTATGTAGAGTTGTATGTGATCCACAATACTTTACAAATTTGGCTCTTCAAAAAAGTTTGGCCACTCCAAAGTCTTCCTTAGTAAGATCTCTTGCAAAACTCTCCCTCGCACTTTTTGGCAAAAGATTGAAATAGTGTTTACGTTTCTAATATATGGCTTTTTTTTAACTTTTTGAAAATAAAATTCCCACCCATTTACCCGTTGGATATTTCAATGCAATGATGAAAAATGCATGCGGATTTTTTTCATTTTTCTATTTTCGGTGTGCCTTAATGGATACAGTGCACTGGTGCGATCTATCCACGAATGCACTACATTATATTAAATTTAAATGGAAACACAAACTTACACTATTACAACTTAACAAATAATTTATTTTGCATATGTTTGATTAGATGCGTAAATTTTATACATGTATTGGTGCGATACTTGGAAATAAATCCATCGTTTTCATTTAGAAGCCCTATGAATTTATGTTTCATGTTAAAATGATACAAATGTAAATTAAAACACTCCATAGGATACACATGCTTCTCAAACTCACACCATATACTTAAAAAATAGTTCAAAAGTCATTTTAAATCTAGATTGTTTTTTTTTAACTGGAACGGTTAAAATATCATTGAAAAAAGAAAAAAATAAGAATGTTTGAGTCGTGGCTGAGCCAAATCCAACTGAATACATTGTTCAGGGATTCTGAGAGACTTTTGATATGAAATTAGAGTACTTCTCTAGTTAATAATCATATGTGAGATTTCTTTCAGAAGAATATAATGTTGAATTCAACTGTCCAATTTCTTTACAACATTCTTCATTTCTTATGCTTAATGGTTGTCGTTCTTCTTGATCTATCCACGAATATCGTGTAATAGGAAGTGCTTTTGTTTCTGAATTGTGTTATACTCAGCATTCACCTAAGCTGCTTCTGCGTTTAATTGTGATTTGTGATCGTCCAATGAAGGATTTCTTTGTCCATTGGAGGTGATTATGGTGCTGAAATCGAAGTCGTGTGTCTACAAAAGTATCCACTATGCTTTGGGTAATGGGAAGCTCGGCCTGACTTGACACAATTCTTATTTTGTCTGTCAATTATTCCTAAACTTGTCGTTATGACCGCCAAAGATCTGATCGAGCCTGCAGAATGTGATCTGGTTTCAGGGGATGTAGTGATAATTCATTTCCCCATTTGAAAATTCAATCTTTCTAGATATAAGGCTGGTTGCCGCTTTCGCTTCCACATCTTCTTTGTGATTCAACCTTCTCACGACGTGATATGCTTTGAATTGTTTAAAGGAGTTCGCAATTTGCTGAATCCGTTGTATTATCCTGTCAATTGCCAAATTGTTGTAGTCTATGGGTGAGTTGAAACCCTTAATGATAACAAGAGAGTCTTGTTGGCCGGATTTTCTGTCCTGAGCCCAACAAGGAGAGGTAACCCACTCAGATTGCTTAAAGCAGCTCCTTGAATGTTTGCATTAGCTACCTCTCGCAGGAACAAAGGCCCTGCTGCCTTATGAGTTTGCTCTCAAAAATAGAGTCTCTCAATTTAGTTATCTGATTTCCTAAAAATGCAATTAAAATCCTAAGATGCAATCTAACTTAATCTATGATGCGATTTTAAAATAACCGAAAACATGAAATTTAGTAGCTCCTAAATTTTCTTGAAATTTTGGAATTTTAGTAGTTGCTAAATTTCTGGAAATTTTGGAAATTTAGTAGCTGCTAAATTTTCTGAAATTTAGTAGCTGCTAAATTTTCTGGAAATTTTGGAAATTTAGTAGCTGCTAAATTTTTTGGAAATTTAAAAAATGAAATAAAAACATAATTTTGATTGTAAAACTAAATTAGGTCTACTTTATCCTATCTAATACATTTGAAAACCTATCTCGTGGGAGCTTGATTGATATAGACATCTGATGTATAAAAGAATAATTATATTACTATTTAATTAAGGAAATAAAATAAATAGTAATATATTGAAGCACATTAATATTACAGAGTTAAATAACCTTATTCAAATCTGCACATAAGATTTACACATCAGCTCTGCTAATCATTTCAAATAATTAAATGTGAAAACTTAACAAAAATGACAATAGTCAGACTTAATTAACTCTCAACACATATAGAACAATCTTACATAATGTGATTGAATGCTTGAAATGACTACAACAATCCTCTCTGGTTTTTTATTTACTTCTTCACAAAAGTTACAAAGTTTCATCAATCCCCAAAAGATTATCTTAGAAGAAGAACCTCCACATTTCTTTGTTCAGAATTGAAGAAATTACAAAGAGAGATCACCATATCCAAAAGAAATTCCTCCAGCATCTTAGAGAACTCTTTCCCCTGTTAACAAAAACATTACAAGAAAAATATAGAGATGGAAAGAATCAAAATCCTCCATTCTCCAGAGATCCTACCCCCCCTAGAAGTCGAATTATCTATATTTAAATAGAGAGAAGAGATCATAACAAACTCCAAAAAATGGATCTTACAGCTGGATGCAACAGAAAAATTCTGGAAAAATCCGGCTCACATAGGCCCGAATATCTCACAGCGCATGCATTTGTTTTGAAAACAGGCCATGTGAAAAGGTAAATAGGCCCATTTGTGAAGTGGGTTTTCAACCGTTTGAGCTAATTCCTCACGTTTTCTCAAACAGCTCACGCAAAAACACGTCTTCTGCAGGTGCGTGATTCTCCATTTTCGTCCTCTGGTTAGTTTGATGAATTGGCAAGCTGAAAGCGGGATGAACATGGTGTTGGTTGTGGAGCTTGATCTTACAGTCTCATAGATGATGATTCAGCCGTGTTTGTACCCCAGGTTTGGTTATGATCCCGGCCACTCCCCTGGGGAAAATGTTTGGGATGTTTCACCAACAGTTTTCGGGCCCATGGTTTTGGGTATCCCGTGGTATTTTCCCATTGTATTTCCCCTATATAAGAAAGACATTATAATACAGATAGGGTTGATGTATTAGTTTTTATGCATTGTAAAGATCTCTGAGATCATGAAGAGAGACTATGAGACAATGAAGAGGAAGTGTAGCGGCTGTGCTGCAGGTTGTATCCCTTCACTTTGTTGGACGATATAATAATAAGGACTGGCAATTTCAGTGTGGATGTAGCCCATCTTGGGTGAACCACGATATATTGGTGTATCTCTTGTAATGTGTTTGTGTGATTATATTTTCATTTCTGTTTATTGTTATTGCTCTGCAATCCTATTTTTCTAACACATGGATCTCAAAGATTTAAAAAATTCATGGTATTTTTTTATAAATATCTCTGTACAATTCATGAGCACAACAAACAAGTGATTAGGGATTAATTTATAATTTTGCATCTCACTCAAAAATATAATCAAAACAATTTCAACTATGCTTTATATATTCGTAACCTTTAGACTTTGTTTTATTCCATTAATTCTCATTTTGTCGTGAAAAATTGTTCACATTTTCAAATTATCATATTATCATAACCTTTGAAAAATATGAATAATAGAAGGTAAGTTTTTTGGGACATTATTATTGTTTATTATTTAATGAAATTGAATTCAAAATAATGATGAAAGAACATTATAAGAACCACTTTTACTATGTGTAAGATTTATTTTGTGTACATATTTGTGATTCCAAGGTTCCTTAGTATAGAGTTTTAATTCATATCCACATTGATGCAATTTGAAATATAAACTTAATGATGTCCAAAAGTTCTATTCAAATTTTAATTAAAGTATGTTTCATATTTCCAAAATAATGAATTAAAAGTTATGAATATAATAAAAAATAATATTTTCACCCAATATAAGAAAGTAGATATTTAAGTTATTAGTTGTTATTATATAACATTAATAATGATAAAGAAATATAAATCAATGATGAATAATAACACAACTTAAACCAAGAAGATAAAAAGGAATGAAAATACTCCATGCTACAAAATGATCTTCCCATGCACTTTGAATAACGAGTCATCCAAAATGAGAACCGAGGGTATGAAATGTTGTTCAACCACAAGAAAACTAAGAGACCCACACGACAAAAAGCATCCAAATGACAAAATCCTTAAAGGCGTGAAAACCAAGCCAAAGAACAAGCATCAGAAGAGTGAAATATCAAATAATGAAAGCCATGAGACCACCTTCAAATCAAGCAAGATAAAAGAAATTAAAAGTTAAGTATTTACAAAATTCTAATTGGGGCCACCTTATTTGCAAAATCAAGGGGAGTTTTTGGTGTGCCAACAAGTCTCCAAATACCTGTAATTTTTCAATGTTTTGATTTTTAGTGATTTGGCATCCTTTTAGAAGGGCTAGTGCCTCAGTTAAATTGTTTGAACTTATTCTCAATCCCGATTTGTATTTGATTCTCAGTGTTCCTCCGCCAGAAAGTAAGACTCCTCCTGCTCCTGCTGGACCAGGATTTTTTTTGGATGCGCCATCGAAGTGTAGGCTGTCCATTGGCTGATTGTTTCTCCAAGCTTGGAATTCGATGTTGGAGAGTCTGATTTTACAGAGTGGAAGCTTCCGGCATTTTGAATCTATTCCTCTAGGATTTGAAAGAATAGTGTCGATCCACTTTGATTCAGTATTGGTAATGTTTGCATCCATTCTAAATCTGGAGTGGTTTAAACATTCAATTAACAGACATTTTGATTGTCCAACAACTTGTAAAGGAGTGGAACAAATATCTTGAAAGATTGCTTTGTTTCCGGCAATCCAAATTTTTCCAGCATGTGAATTTTGGAATGGCTATCCAAATTTGATGCCATAATTTTTTTTTTGAGAGAGGGGAATGATATGTAGATTTCCAGTCTTTGAGAAGGTGTATAGTGGTGTCGAACGTTGGCATTGCAATGTCTAGATCATGGAGCATGTGATTCCAAAATTCTTTTGAGAATGTGCAATTCAGAAATAAGTGGTCAAGAGATTCAGATCTTTTATGACACAATGTGCACCGTTGAGGCCCTGCAAAACCTCTTTTAATCAAGTTGTCTCCAGTGAGTACCTTTCTGTGAGCGAGAGTCCACATTAGGAAGTTTACTTTTGGGAGTCCAAATGAGTTCCAAAACATATCCCAAGTGCTTTCCCTAGAGTATACGTTGTTTTGGAGAGCTTTCAATCCTAGAGCCGCGGTATACTTTCCATTTGGGCCCCAACCGTGTTCATCTTTATCCTGAAGGTGGGTGGGAGCGCATCCAGTTAAGCTTTCGAAAAGAAGAATTTTGGATGGTTCCAGGTTGGCAGCGATTGATAATTTTTTCTAGCTATGCCAATTGCCGGAGGATTCCCAAGTACTGATATCACTTAATGTTCTAATACCCTGTTGAGCAAGCCAATGATCGATGTCGTAAAGATCTTGATTGTTCTGGAGCTATTCATGTCCCATTATTTTATCTGAAAAAATGTTTATATCTTTCCCATTTCCGGGAACCCAATAGAGTTCTTGAGAAAAGAAGTCCCAAGCGGCTTTTCATAAGGACCAGGTTGAGGAGCCCTTGGAATTCGGCTTGTTGTCAAGGCATCTTAGGTTGGTACCTATTAACTATTTCTTCCTTAAGATTTGGATGACCCTGTGTTGATTGTCATGCAGAATTTTCCAAAGGATTTTTCCCCCCATTGCTAAATTTGTTTGAAGAGGATCTCGAATCTGAAGCCCACCTGGATGTTTTGGTTGTTTGGTGATGTTCCAATTGACTAGATGTATTTTTTGCTCATTATTTTTCCCTCCCGTCCAGAGGAACTCTCTCATAATTTTGATTATGTGCTCTGTCACTCCTCTGGGTGCTAACAGGATTGAAGATTGATATATAGGAAGTGTTATGAGAACCGATTTTAAAAGAATCAATTTTCCTGCTTTGTTGATCCAATGACCTCCCCATTTCCTTATCTTGGATTTGATTTGTAAATTATATTATCCCAATTATTTGACTTTGAGTGTCCTTGAGTTATTGGGAGGCCCAGATAATTAAATTTGTCCCAATGCTGATGGAATTTGATTCCAAGGATCCGAGCGATATTGGTTGCTGCAGTTTTGTTTAAATTCCACCCATAAACAATGCTCTTGTGCAAGTTGATATTGCCACCCGAGGCTTTGTAGTAGTTGGACATATTTTTCTTGAAGTTTTGAGCGATTATGGAGGATCCCCCTCCCAACAAGTGGGAGTCGTCTGTAAAAAGGGTGTGATTTAGGGGCATGGAGTTGGAGGCTAAGTTGAGACCAGGTAGGAGTCCAATTCTGAGGTTAGAGTTTAGTTTTCGACTAAGGGAGTCGGCCATGATAATGTAAAGGAAGGAGAACAAGGGGCATCCTTGTCGAATTCCGAGGGAAGCTTGGAAAAATTGGCAGGGCGATCGTTTACTAGAGGTGCAATCCAGGGGCATTTTATGCAAGCTGAAATCCATTTTAAGAAGGAGTCTTCGAAGCCAAAAATTTTCATAATTTTAAGAAGGAAGTAGTGCTTAATGCGATCGAAAGCGTTGGCCATGTCGAGTTTGATAAACATACCTTTTTCCTTGCGAAGTTTGCTGGAATGGATGGCCTCTTGTACTAGAATAACGTTGTCAAGAATTTGTCTTCCTTGAAGGAAAGCTCCTTGATTGTCAGAGATAATTTTTGCGAGAAGAGGCTTCATCCTATTTTCTAGCATCTTGGATATGATCTTGTAAGAAGAATTGCATAACGCAATTGGTCGAAATCTGTCAAAAGTGATAGGATTGGTCTCTTTTGGTATGAGAGCGAGGAAGGTGGAGTTGGTGCTTCCACCAATCTTGGCTTTTGAATGAAAATCGCCAACCATCCTCATATAATCCTTTCTGAGGTAGTGCTAGCATGCTTTATAGAAGTGAATAGAATAATCGTCACGCCCTGGAGCTTTGTCGGGGTCGAAAGACCAAATAGCATTGATGACTTCCTTATCTGTAAATGGATTGAGGAGGTTGGCATTATCTTCATTCGTGAGATACTTCGGTATGCGATCGAGGAGGTTTTGTTCTCCTTTGTCTTCATTGCTATTTTCTTCCTTAATGAGGTTTGAAAAATGATTATATGCAGCGTTTTTGATATATATGTATCCTTTGACCATCAATCCGTTGTTGGTTTTGATCTCTGAGATATGGTTGATGGATTGTCTTGCTTTGGTATGCTTATGAAAGTACGTCGTGTTCCTATTGCCTGCTTTGAGCCTGGTGTTGCGAGATTTTAATCTCCATAATTCTTCTTCTCTTATGAAGGCTTGATAAGTTTTAGCTTGATGATTGGATTCTTCTTGTAGCGTGTTTTTGTCAACTGGATTTTCATCCATTGCATTTTGTATTGTTTCTAGATCGTTGACGACCTTCTTTCTGGAACTTGGGGATGGACAATTGGTTTTGGCCCATTTTTTTAAATCTTTTTTGGTGATGATGAGCTTCTACTCCCATACGTATCTTGGGGAGCTGATTATGAGGGTCTTCCAGATGTTATTTAGAATATCCCAGAAGTTGTTGTGTTCAAGCCATTGAGAGATGAATCTAAATGTATTTGGTCCAAAATCTTTGTCTTCTTGAATTTGAAGAAAGATCGGTTTGTTATCCAAGGCTAAATTTGGCATAATTTTTGAGATAACAGTCTGTCTATTAGTCAATAGACGGCTTTGAATAGGAAATATGTTAATTCGGGCCATGATGTTTTCTTTACCAATCCGCTTGTTGGACCAAGTGAATTTTCCTTCCTTGGGTCTGATGTCGAGTAGATCCTATTTCTGAATGAGAGTTTCTATTTGAGATCTGAATGCGTATTTTTCGATGAGGCCTCCCTTTTTTTCAACGTTGGAGAGAGTTGTGTTCATGTTGCCAGCTAGTATGAGATTTTGTGGGGTGTAAGCGTCTAGAAAGTCTTCTAAAAGCTGTCAACATTTTTTATTTTTATTTTTTAGAGTATGGGTTAGGAACCTACAGATTAATGAGAGCGATTTGAGTGTTGCTTTGGTTATGAATGAGATCCATGTAGATCTATTGTTGAGTGGCATAGGAATTGCATAACTAGAAGTTGTCAGAGGACCAGAGGGTTGCTAGGCCACCGGAGGCCCCTCTAGCGCTGACAACCATACCTGCATTCTTCTTCCACTTATCTTTTCCAATGGTTAAGGTGGCCTGTTCGTTGAGATTGGTTTCTTGGAGCATGAGGATGTTTGACATATCTATTTTTTGAATATCTTTGATTGCTTCTATTTTGTTGGGATTGCCCAGCCCTCTGCAATTCCAAGAGACCAACTTCATTATCTGTTGTTGTGGGTGGAGGAGGGACCTCCCCCCGCTGGATCTCCCATTTTTTCCTTGCTAGTCTCGCTCTGGTGTTCCTGCTGAACTCCATATCTATTGTTGCTTGAGATCCTTGGGTTTTCTCGCGTTCATCTTATTCCACCCTTAGATCTTTGCTTGTTTTTTGCCCTAATTTTTTGGATGATCTATCTGTCAGATCCTCCAGAGAGATAGAGGTAACCATTAGTTTGGTTTTGATGATTTCTACATAAGAGGGGGAAGGCTTTGTTCAAATTTGGCCTTCTGGGGCTTGGGGTTCTTTGAGGAAAAATTTCTTCCGGATCTTCATGGTTTCGAGGGGTTTCCTAGGCGTCACGTTGCTCCGATATTTTTCCTTCTTCTGGAACTTTGGTGCTGTCTTGATTTTCTGTGATTTCTAGAGCCTTGAATCTGTTCTCATTGTTGGTGGTCGTCGGTTTTTGATGCTGGTGATCTGCTTTTCTTGGATTTTTCCCTTTTGGTAAGGCTTTTGGCCCCAATCTAGAAGTTGAGTTTTTTGTTATGGTTGTCTATTGTTCATTTTCCCCCCCTGCTTCTGGATCTGCAGGCTTCTTTTTGCGTGATCAAGCAAAATTCGCATATTCATGATAGTACCTGCATTTGAAAGGGATTTGTTCATAATTTAATTCTTGGATGTGGGACCGGTTTGCTACTGTGATTTTTATGGCTTTCGAGAGTCTGCGTTCCAGATCTACTTCAACACAGATTCGAGCACATGAATATTGATATTTTTGATCTTCTTTATCGATATACTTCCCAAGGGAATTTCTGATAGATTATAATGATTCGGGGTTCCAACAATGGAGAGGAAGGTGCGGTAATCTCACCCAGACCGGAACTGCAGAGGAAATATCTTGAGATGGGTTGAAATATGGGTTCCATTTATTCATGTAGATTCCTTGCGGCCCCATGAAGTAAGGGCCATTCTTGAAGATTAGTTCACGGTTTTGTTTGCTTTTGAAGACGAATGCAAAAAAGCCCTTTCCAAGGAAGTAAGATTTTACATCATCTGAGATCAAGGGTTTCCAATTTTTTTGAACCCAGGTCTCTGTAGTTTTCGGAGATGGCTAGAGTCCTGTGAATTGGATGATCAGTCCTCTTTCTGGCAGGTTGATTTTTGTTTTGCATGGTTGCTCTACTAGCAAGGTGATAATGGGGATCTCAGATATCTTCTTTACAAACTTCTACTGGGTGATGGAGAGGGGTTTTTTCCCTTGAGCAACAACGAGTTTCATGAAACCTGAGAGGTCAGAAGGAGGGGGAGGCTTAGGATATTCTCTCGGAGACATAGTTGCGAGGGGAGCCAAACCCCCAAACGTAGGTGAGTCAGGCTAAGAGCCAAGTGATCGTATCGCGCTGATCCGTTCTCTCTTCTATGAATGCGATTAGCAAGAGATTCAATGGTTGTACATGAGTTGCAGAGTCGATCAATAAGGGTAAAAAGATGAGATAAGTTATCTACTTCTCATTTGATCAATTCTAAGCCTGAAACGACGGTCATCAAGCTTAGAGAAACTGTCATAAAAGATGGCTTCCAAAGCCATCCACATTTTAAATCTAGATTGTTATATGCATCCCAAACTTTCTTTTAAGAATGGAGGCACATATTGATTGTTGATTTGGCTAAAATGTAAGTAGAAAATTGATTGCATCATGTAAAATTCAATTGGATAGTGAAACACAAATCCTGATTGGACAATGGTTGAATAAAACATTATTTAATAAAATGTTTGAAGATGATTTCTATTACAAAGGAAACCCGAATAAATAATAAATCTTGGGTTTTTTGGTGCTTGTTACATAAAGGTATGACTATTCATAAATTTTCGAATAGTTTATTTATTAACTTTATTATTATTATTATTATTTTGTTTACTCTTATATTTGTATTTATCATTATTATTCTTTTATTGCTTATTATACGAACTTCTCTGTCCCCCACGACGTGTCTCTTCTAGAAGATTCTTCCATTTAATGAGATATTCTTTAATTATTCTAGAGTGTAGTTTTCTTTCCATAATGGCGATGACAACTTCTGGTTCTAAAATGAGTGTCCCTTCCTCATCCAAAGTAGGAAGTATCCTTTATGCTAATTTATTTTGTCCCAACTTTTTTTTAGACATGATACATGAAAAACGTTGTGAATCCGACTCTTATCTAGTAAGTCCAATTCATATGATACAAAATTGATTTTCCTGCTAATATGATATGGTCCATAAAATTTGGGTGCCAATTTATTCTTTCCTTGTTTCTTAAGCGATAATTATTTGTATGGTTGGACACTTAGAACACCCAATTTGCTACTTCAAACTCTCTCTTTGTTCTATGATGAATTGCTTGTTGCTTTATATGATTTTGTGCCATTGTTAGGTTATCCTTGAGTATTTGTATTACCCTTTGATTTTACTCAAGTTGAATTCTTACTGTTGGTACCTTTGTATTACTCTGAGCAAATTCCTTCCACTTGGATGGTTCATACAAATATAGGGCTTGAAAAGGTGTCATTTTGGCTGAAGTGTGGTAAGTGGAGTTATACCACCATTCTTTAAGATGCAACCATTGTAACGATTTGTTTTTCTTATCAATGACGAAATTACGAAGATAGGTTTCCAGGCATTTGTTGACAATTTTTGTTTGACCATTTGTTTGGAGATGGTATGTTAAACTCGTGTTAAGAGATGTACCGATTTGATTGCATAATTCCTTCCAAAATTTGCTTTTAAATTTGGCATATCTATCGCTAACAGTGATTTTGGGAAAATCGTGTACAGTTTATAGATATATTTATAGAATACTTCCGCAATTTGTTTGGCTGAATTAGTTTTCTTTATTCCCATAGAAAGTGCACACTTAGTTAATCGATCCATTACTACTAAGATTTTATCTTTCCCTTCCTACAAAGATAATCCTTCAATGAAATCCATGGAGATTTCTTCCCATTTATGGTTTGGAATGTGAAGGGGGTGGAGCAACACAAGAGTCGAGACATTTTTTCTTTTGTTTCTATGACATGTATCACACTCTGCTACATAGTTATGAATGTCTTTATACATCCCCTTCTAGAAAAATGACTATTTGGCATTGTAGTAAGTTTTGAAAAACCCTACATGTCCTATAGCTGGTGAGTCATGGGACTCTTTCAAAACATTAGATTTAAATCTTGATGTTGAGCTTATGTAAATCCTTCCTTTGTACAAAAGGATGTCATTCTTCCATGAAAATTTAGTATTTCGATTTGGATTATCAATCAAGGAATATGTGTTTGGGTCCTTGTTATATTCGCTTCAGATTTCGTCCAACCATTCTCGGACTGCAACTCAAATTGCGTATGTCTTGGCTTCTTCATCCTTCCGAAAAAGAGCATCAGCAACAACATTGTCTTTCCATTTTTTTTATGTAATATCTCCATATCAAAGGTGGCAAATTTTTCTATCCATTTATGTTGTTCTGTTGATAATATCTTTTGTTGTATAAGATATTGAATACTATTTTGATCTATTCAAATAAAAAATTTGCTTGCTAGAAGGTATTCTCGGCATTTTGCTAAGGCATGTGTAATGGAAAGCATTTATTTATCATAAGTAGACTTTAAACATTCCTTCTTGTTGAGCTTATCACTTTCAGATGTTATTGGGTGGCCTCCTTACATCAACACTGCCCTTAACCCAAATCATGAGGCATTGCATTCAACCACAAAGGGATTTTCAAAATATGGAGTTGTTAATACCGGGGTTGATGACATAATTTTCTTCAATGCTTCAAACCATTTTTTGGTTTCATCGTTCCATTGAAATGAAATTTTTTTAAGAGATTTGTTAGAGGAGCAATCACATGAGCATAATTTTGCACAAATCTTTGATAGTATCCTGTCAAGCCTAGAAATACCCTTAGCTTAGATATGTTATTTGGCTTGGTCCACTCAATGATTGTCTTGATTTTACTTGGATCTACTTTGACTCTTTCCTTTGATATCACATGACCAAGACAATCCACTTCCTCTTTACTGAATGTGCATTTTGACATTTTTGCATAGAATTGGTGTTCTTCCAAGATGGCAAGTACTTTATCCAAGTGTTGGAGGTGCTCCTTCCATGCTTTATTGTATATAAGGATATCATAAAAAAGAACTATTACATACTTCCTTAGGTACTGTTGGAATAATTCATTCATTACAACCTAAAATGTAGCTAGAGCATTGGTTAGTCCAAAGGGCATTACCTTGAACTCATAATGTCCTTCATGTGTCCAGAAGATAGTTTTTACTACATCCTATAATTTAACGCTAATATGATAGTACCCAGATCTCAAATCTAATTTTGAGAAGTACTTGGCTCTATGAAGTTCATCCAACATCTCATCTATGAAGGGAATAGGGAATTTGTTATTGTTATTTTGTTTAACCCTTTGTAATCTACGTATAACTTGAAAGATCCATCCTTTTCCCAAACTAACACTACCGAGGCGGCATATGGACTTCTACTTTTCATAATGACACCACATCTTAATAGATCTTGGGTCAATCTCTCAACCTCTATTTTATAGTGGTGTGGATATCTGTAAGGATTGACATTGATAGGTTTTGCCCCTGGTTCCACCTCAATAATGTGTTCAATCTTCTTGTCTGGTGGTAACTTCATGGGTAGATATTGGAACACCTTATTGTGTTTTTGAATTAGTTCTTGGATTTCCATTGGTTTGGAGCCTACTATTAGGTTGTTAACAACTCAATTTCTTGAAATTGTATTACGTAAATGGGCGCTCCTTTTTGAATCAGTCTTTCCATTTGGTGTGATGACATAATTTGCATGTGGGGTGGTTGGAAACCGTACAATTTGTACTTTTCCCCTAGCCACATGAATTTATCAGAGTGATTTTGATGGTCAACAGAGAAAGTGCCTAATGTTTGTAACCATTGAATTCCTAAAACCACATCTACTCCTACAGGCACTGCGAAGAATTCAAATTCTAAGTTATAATCTTGTATTTGCAACTAAACCTTGTGGTACCTTCCCACATTTTCAATCTTTTTACCCGTTTTCCACCATCACCTTCATGTTAGGTACTGGGTATACAAACAAGTTCAATCTCTTTGTGAAATTAACATTGATAAAGTTATGGGTGCTCCCTGCATCTATAAGGACAATGACATTGTTATTTTTGATATGAACCTTCAATTTTAATGTTTGAGGTTGAGATATCCCTGTAATGGTGTCTAGTTATATCCTCAATGCATTATCTCTACTTCTAAGGAATAGTTGTGAGGATTTCCTGCATTGTCCTCACTTGATCCTCAATTGTCAGAGTCAACTCCTTCTTTTTCTTCACACATATATATCTTTTGGGGGTTGCTCTTTTGAGAGCATCTATGCTTTGGTTCCCACTTTTCTCCACAATACTTATGTTTTCCCTCCTTCATTACTTCGGCCTCCAAGTTGAGCTTGCTCCCTTCCCCTAGATGTGGAGGCATGCATTTTGAAGTTCCCACATCTGATGTTTGGGGTGGCTTCCTTCTTGAGTAGACTTTTCCAAAGCTAGTCTTGGAAGATCTTTTAAGCTCCTCCTCGACTATTTTTTCCTTACGTCTTTCCTTCTCCATGGTCATAATGTTATGAATTTCTAATTTGTTTCTTAGGTATTATTTTAACCCATGTACATAAGTTTGAAGACATTGCTCATCTGTTAGTTTTGGAACTCAGGTTTCTAATGCTTCCCATTCATTTGTGTACTCACATTGCCCTTCTATTGTATTTTGGTAATTGAAAAAAGATCCTTCTCGGTTATGCCTTGAAATATTTTAAGGAAATCATCTTTGAAAATGTTCCAGCTAAAAGAGCACACTTTTGTTGTAGCCTTCCACCACATGTACCGGTTATATGGGTTACCATCCATATGCATGGCAACGTATTTGACCTTTTCACTGCCAATATGGATATTGTGGATGTCAAATAATTCTTTGGCCTTATTAATCCATGCAACACATTGCATTTCATCCCCATTGAACTCAGGTAACTCTAGTTTTTCCCTTATCTAGTACCCTTGCACTAGTGGAGCTGAAAAGAGTGGTGGTGGGTTGAGAACCTGGAACCGATGGGGGTATGGAATTAACTGATGATTTGGCGTCTTTGGAGTGCTCGGACTAGATGTATTTGAAAAATCTAGTGGTGGGTTGGTGGTATGAGGTGGGATGGTGGGATAGAGGTGTGTAGAGGTTACATATTTGCTATTAAATTTTTAGGTTCAACATGCTTCTGGTTTTGTTGTGCTATCAGGTTATTTATGTTTTGTTGCATTTCCATCCACTCCTGGTAACAATATTATTTTCGAGGGTTTGAGCTATTTCTTTATTTATTTTCAATTCCCCCCTTTAAATCCTCATAATTCTTATTGATTTTTTCATCTAGTTTCTCCAATTTGGCATTAAAATCCGCCATTCCTCTGGTGGTTGTTGGACTTTTCTTTTTCGAACTTAATCGTAAATGATTCTTCTTGGTTGTATGTTCCCAATCAATCACTTTCTATCTTGATCCAGAATTGTACGGATGTTGGGTGTACAGATGGGCTCGTGTAGTTTGAAGGAGTACAAACAATTGTGCACGGATGGATAGATGCAACAGGTATGTATGGTGAGTACGAGTGGGTAAGATGGGTGATATGTTTGACGATGGTTGTAAGGATTGGTATGGCAGTGTATGTTGGATGGCGGCTGGTACGGTGAGCGTCAGGCTCTCGCTTTGATACCAATGCAGCATGTAAAATTCGATTGGATAGTGAAACAAAAATCCTGATTGGACAATAGTTTAATAAAATATTATTTAATAAAATGCCCGAAGATGCTTTCTATTACAATGACAACTCGAATAAACAAGAGAAATAGCTGCAATGCAACAAGTCCCTGCTCTTGTGATAATAAATTAGATGTGAAAGTTTATGTTTATCCAACATTCAAACAGTTGTAACAATTGCTTAACTTAATTCAATAAAGAAAAAGAAGAGACTACCATGTAATTAAATGTAGTGCACAGTTTTTATTATTGAGAACTAGGATTAGAATTTAACCAAAAAATGCACATGTATCTATATTTTAAACTTTATGTCTAAACAACCAAAGAAAACCATGAAATTTGTGGAAACCATCAAAATGAGAAATGAATTTTTTTCCAAATTCCTACACTGATGAAAACAACAGTATTCTTACAAGCGAAATAGATGGAATGAGTATATCTATAATTAAATTAAGTTTATTCATATTTCTATATTTGATGTTTGAGAGATGTAAAAATGTTAGATTTATTTATATTTACATCGATAGGTGTTTATATCTTAGAATTTGGGGTGGAGTAGCGCATATGCTTTTCCTAGATTACATGACGATGAGACAAGTGTATTGTAACAATTTAATGTAATTTTAAAACTCTACTAAAATAAAATGACCCATCGTGATCTATTACCCCCTTAAACAAAAACTCTAATAACTTTATATACAACTTTTAGATGAAGTAGGAATAATAACATATACAACTTTAATGATATATTAAATCTTAATGATCTATTAATAATAGATATTTAAAATCAATGATGTTATAAGTTTATGTACTTCACTTACATTGGCATAACACATATAAGATATTTGTACAAGTATCATGTGATTAAAACCAATTAGCAGAGAACATGTGGTTAATGAAAGAAAATGAAAAGACCGGATTGAATCCGACCTTCATTTATTCCGTTTAAAAATTGGAAGGCTCAACTAAAATGATAAAAAAATAGGAGGCTTTATAAATAGACATGGGTAAAACTTGCTTTCAAGTCGCTATGTGACAAGTTTGGAAACTCATTGTTTGAAATGCTACGTGGGCTATGGATTGTCTCAATGAAGTATTTAAACGAAATGTACCTAGTGGCAAAGAGATATTAAAGACCATATTGTGGTGCGATGCTTAGGAGTTTCCACACGAATAACATTATAGTAATAATATAATAAATGTACAAGCATCCAATGCATATTGCAACCATCTGTTGGTTTTTATTTATTACTGGCACCTTAATACACATGCTCGATAAATGTGCAGTGTAAAAGTGGAAACGTGGTGGCTAGCAGCTTTGCATGCTACCTTTGAAAATTCTACTAGTCGTTAGGAGCTCTGCAGTTCGATTCCCACATTCCTTCAAGGAACTTTCATTCCTCCGGAAGCATCCATGGCCACAATGAAGAAATATATCTTATATATATTTCCTTCACAACAGAATCTCTTAGAAGATGCCATGTAAGAGCTTCAAGATATTCAGAAGATCAAGCAAGACAACGTGATTTCTCAAGAGATTGCATCCAAGGATTCTACAATGCCTATCTTTGCAAGGAAAGTGTGTGATGCACAATAGTTGTTGGAGCAAACCCTAGAAGATTATAGGAGTTATAGGATAGGTAAGCACTTGAGATCTTTGAATTCAAGTGGACAATTGATGCGGTATGGCTCGATCATTTAGAATTGAATGATATTTCAACCTACACACATAGAATAACCCATTACATAAATTCATGTCATTATTCAATAATAATGATAATTAACGACAATAAACTCTTAAATTAAATACATAATGTAATCTATGCTCTATCTCCAAAAAGTTTAATAGACATGCATCCTTGCATGGGCCATGTGCCTTTTCCCAATGAGCCCACGCTATCAAGTAACACTATCATACCCCCAAAGCGGGGGAAATGAAATGCCGAGAATAACTTCAATATGTTGTAAAATGTGAGAAAGTTGTGTGTACGTAGACAATATACTTTTATGTGTTTGAAAGCAAGTCTAGCTAATTTATGGTGGGGATAGTAGTCGATGAAATTGAAAGGAAAACTCTGTGGCATGTACTAATAAGCAATAATTCGTAACACATGTAATCGATGGAAAATAAAATGAATTGTACATTAATTTGTAAGATGAAAAAGTATACATATGTGAGTAAAACAATAAAGGGCTAAGTAGTGATCAAGTTTGGCTCTAAATATATTGGAAATAAACATTGGTATTTTCATTTGATAAGGGGAGTGCAAGGATTGGGGATTGCAATTTTAAGTGTGAAAGAGACAGATAATGAAGGCGTGCCTCTTTCTTTTTTCGAAGTGAGACATATGAACAAAGCTTTTGTTTTACATTATTCATAATTTTGTATGGGACTTTTTCCATATACAACATTGTGCATAACTATCCATAACTTTCCAAAATATTTTTTCAACCCACCTACCATGGAAATATCATTTTAAGCTTTATTTTTCAACTTGAATTAAGTTGTACTCTTTTCACATAATTTCTTTCCTATAGTTTCTTTATGACTAAGAACTTTGACTTTATAACTTTGAAAATGGATTGGATTGAATTTCAAAATATATATAATTGGCAACCAAAACCTAAATTCTGATTTTTTACATAATTCATAATTTTGTATGTGACTTTTTCCATATACAACATTGTACATAACTTTCCAAAATATTTTTTTAACCTATCTACCATGGAAATATCAAATCATTTTAAGTTTTATTTTTCACCTTGAATTATGTTTTACTATTTTCACACCATTTCTTTCGTATTTTCTTTATGACCAAGAACATTGACTTTATGACCTTAAAAATGAATTGGATTGAATTTCAAAATATATATAATTGACAACCAAAAACTAAATTCTCATTTTTTACATAATTCATAACTTTGTTTAAAATATTTTAAACATATCCACTATACAAACATCAAATTAGTTTAATCTCATTTTATATCTTAATTTTTCTATAACTTTTCTACATCACTTTTATTATTATTATTATTATTATTAAAAAATAATTTTATAATTAAGAAATATAATACATTAACATCCCAAAAATTCCTTCTTTAACAAGTGTAAGTGCTCAAAGTTTCAATATCCCATTATAAAAACAACAAAATCCACTAATACCACTCCAAAACCCACTAATACCACTCCAAAACCCACTAAGAAGTAGTAGTTAGAGACTTTTTATTCATAATCTTGTATGAGACTTTTTTCATATACAACATTGTACATAACTTTCCAAAAGAGTTTTTCAACTCACTTACCATAGAAATATCAAATCATTTTAAGCTTTATTTTTCACCTTGAATTATGTTTTACTCTTTTCACAACATTTCTTTCCCGTATTTTCTTTATGACCAAGAACATTGACTTTATGACCTTGAAAATTGGATTGAATTTCAAAATATATATAATTGACATTATTCATATTTTTTTATGGCACTTTTTCCATATACAACATTGTACAAAACTTTACTGGGTTGGCAGGTGCGGGGGGAGTTCTTCTGGACTCCGAAGGAAACAAACTGACTGATTACGCTTGGGGGATTGGAAAGCAGACGAACAATGACGCAGAGTGGCTCGCCTTGATCAAAGGTATTGATATAGCAAAGGAAAATAACGTCCAGGACCTAGTAGCTATTGGTGACTCCCTCCTGGTGATTAAGGAAGCTAGGGCCTTACGAAGGAAACAAACTGACTGATTACGCTTGGGGGATTGGAAAGCAGACGAACAATGACGCAGAGTGGCTCGCCTTGATCAAAGGTATTGATATAGCAAAGGAAAATAACGTCCAGGACCTAGTAGCTATTGGTGACTCCCTCCTGGTGATTAAGGAAGCTAGGGCCTTAGCCAAAAACAACCGCAAACCCACTTCCAAGTACCATTTCCACTTCTTTCACAAGATAAAAGGTCTTAGATCTATCTCTCTTTTTCACATACCGAGAAACAATAATCAACATGCAGATGCCATGGAAAATATCAGAGCTGGGTTAAACTGTGGTCTTGTGGCTAGAAATGGACAACATATTGCAAATGTATGGGTTCCTTAGTTTCATGGGTCATTCTAGACCTCCTATCACTCTTATTAATCATTGGGAAAGATTGAATATGGACAATCTCCAGCTCTGCATCCAAATCTATTTGGGATCTCCTAACGAGTCCCTAAGGCATTTTCGACGGCGCTCCCAACCTGATTCCACCTGTCTCGCATGCGAGACTTCAATGTGGGCAGGTGACAGGGTATTCAACGGCTATATCAAGGAGCAGGGTGACAGTTTCGTCCACATTCAAACTTCTCCTCTCTGCATTATCTAGCGTTTCGTTTTAATTCGCTTCAGCATGGACTATGTGAACGATGGTAGCAATACTAGGTTCTGTCTCCCGGCACTGCAATGTCGCCATTGCAGGACTAATATTCAGTTGAATGAGGGATATGTAGGGTTGAAGCGTTACCTCTCTGCCCTTGAGGTGGTGCAGGGTCATGGAAACGGTGGAAATGAGGCTCAAGGCCCACTCAGTAATCAGGCAAAGCATGTTCGTCGAGGGCATCCCAAAAATGTTGAGACTGGTAGAAATTGGTCTTCGTTGGACGTTGGTCAGGGGCAGAACTTCAGGACCTCTACGAATGGTGTTCACATTGGTTATGAGCGGGACTTTGGAAAGAATTGGATTCTAGTTGATGTGGGTAACTGCCAAAACCAGGGTGGATCTCTGCAACAAGTGCGTGGAAGCTTAGGGGATATGGATAACGGCAAACTCTGGAATCAGGTGGGGGAAATTGGGGTAATTGTGAACTTGGATTCTCCCAATGGACCTGAAAGTCCCTCTCCTAGCATGCTCTCTCACTTGCAAGATATTGAATCCCAGGTCTGTTGGTTGAGAGGGGAAAACAAGGACCTGAAAAAGGCCCTCTCCCATCTTGCCACCTTTGTCTAGATTTCGAATTATGATCTCAGAAACAACAACAGCAAGATGAAGGAATACTTCGAAGGGTTGGTCGAAAAAATCGAGTCTATGCACAGTTGTCTCAGGATCGTGGAAGGTAAAGTGGACTGTATCAGAACAAACAAGAGTAATAGTCCAGCTGCAATTCTTGGCATGGAAGACAACGAGGATATGGCTGAGGGCGGCAAAGACAAGGCTCGCCACCTCAATGATAAGTGATTTTTGATCTGGTTTCCCCATGACGAACTTCTGCAGTTTCTTATATTATGTTTTATTTATGTAATCGGAAGTTATGGAAGTCTGTTTATTTTCTTTGTTTGCAAAGAATATCAGCTATGTATGAACAACAAAGACTAGGTATGAGGTGCGTACAACCCTCTTTTTGTTGGGTATAGTCTTCCCAATCTTTTTGTAAGACCTTCCTTTTTTAATACAAAGCTCTTCAACCATTATTAAAAAAAAAAATCATTGTACAAAACTTTCCATAACTTTCCAAAAGATTTTTTCAACCCACCGATCATGGAAATATCAAATCATTTTAAGCTTTATTTTTCACCTTAAGTTATGTTTTACTCTTTTCACTCCATTTCTATCGTATTTTTTTTATGACCCAGAACTTTGACTTTATGACCTTGAAAATGGATTGAATTGAATTTCAAAATATATATAATTGACAACCAAAAACTAAATTCTCATTTATTACATAATTTATAACTTTGTTCAAAATATTTTTCAACATACCCACTATACAAACATCAAATTATTTTAATCTCATTTTATATCTTAATTTTTCTATAGCTTTTTCTATTATTATTATTAAAAAAACTAATTTTATAATTAAAAAATATAATACATTAACATCCCAAAAAATTCCTTCTTTAGCAAGTGTACGTGCTCAAAGTTTCAATATCCCATTATAAAAACAACAAAATCCACTAATACCACTCCAAAACCCACTAAGAATTAGTAGCTAGGGAGGAAGGTGCGGTAGGCATTCACCCACTTGTCGTGATTGACACACGAGAAACCAAGAAATCCTTGAAAACAAAAAGAAAATAAATATTCCAATCCAAGGATTTCATTCAACTTACTTTTCGTTGCTCCCACTGAAACCCTTAATATTTTTTAACAAGAGAAATAGCTTCAATGCAGCAAGTTCATGTTCTTGTGATAATAAATTAGATGTGAAAGTTTATGTTTATCCAACATTCAAACAGTTGTAACAATTGCTTGACTTAATTCAATAAATAAAAAGAAGAGAATACAATGTAATTAAATTTAGTGCACATTTTTTTATTATTGAGAACTAGGATTAGAATTTAACCAAACAAAATGCACATGTATCTATATTTTAAACTTTATGTCAAAACAACCAAAGAAAACCATGAAATTTGTGGAAACCATCAAAATGAGAAATGAATTTTTTTCCAAATTCCTAAGCTAATGAAAACAACAATATTCTTACAAGTGAAATAGATGGAATGAGTATATCTATAATTAAATTAAGTTTATTCATATTTTTATATTTGATGTTTGAGAGATGTAAAAATGTTAGATTTATTTATATTCACATCGATAGGTGTTTATATCTTAGAATTTGGGGTGGAGTAGCGCATATGCTTTTACTAGATTGCATGATGAATGAGACCATTGCTAAATTCAATAAAAGTCTCCCTACTATTAAATTCAATAAAAGTCTCCCTACTATTAAGTGATTTAAGAAAAGACACAAACAGATAAATTTTTTTCAATAAAAAATTGTCCATCAAATTTCGAACTTTGTAACTAAGGAGTAAAGTGCATCTATTTTAAGTTTAAGGTTTAATATTAGGAATCGTAATAATCATTTTTTTAATAAATTGGTTATTTGAATATTAATATCATAAACAATGTGTGACTTAATGCATATCATAACAGTCCAAAAATAGATTCTCCTTGGAGGCCTTGGAAAAATTCATTTTCAAAGCTTCCACACCGATAACTTCAATCCCTGGGAAACATAGAAACCACCAGGACCACCCTGTCCTCCTAGATCCCATAAGAGAAAGCTGCGAAAAAATCATGTTGGGCGAGAACAAACATAGTGCAAGTGTCGTGGTTCTCCTAGAATATTAGAGCAATGTTTCTGTTGGAAACTCATTTGTGTAAACAATGTAGCAGATGTGGGGCATAATGGTAACAACCGTTGTATGTGTACGTTTCAAAGGGAGGAATACAAACCAATGTTTACAGCCAAGTAAACATTAGAGCCCAGATGCCAAACTTAAAAACTCACAATCCGAAGTAATTTCAATCTTTCTGGTGTTGGGCTCAGCGGTTATCCATTCTTTCATGTAAAAATCGCCTATTTCCCTAGATACAACTAGAGATCCTTGAACACACCAAACTCCATGGAGGATGTCCATAATCCCACCCAAATTCTCTATCCATTGTCCCTCGTCTTCCCTTGCAGTGCAATGATAACATGTAAGAGATTTAGCAGTACCATCTCTGCTAATAACTGCTTGACAATCTCCAGCATTGGAAACCAATAAGTTACCACCTATAATTAGAGCCGTTACCAGCATTGGAAACCAATAAGTTACATAAGTTGCCGTTGCCAGCCTCTTGTTTCAAAAAATTGGCATATGTTGTCAATTACTCAGCTCTGACATCCTGTGGACAGCCTACTCAAGATTGTCCTCTGGTTCACCTTCCATGCGGAGCATAGCATCCACAATATTAGCCCAATATTTCTTGCAGCAAAAGCAATAGTTTTCTAACCGCTATGACCATAAAAAAACATCAAATACATCATCAATCAATAAGAGGGAGAGACACTTCCCATACAGAGGGATGATTTAACAAAAAAGAGAAACCAGACTCTGCTACAAAAAGTATGGGAAGACTAATGAAATACATCAACATCCATGAATCCCAAATGATGATTCCAAGTTACAAATAAAGTTTCCACAATTAACAGAAAATGGGCAGCGAAAACCAGAAGAGAAAGAGAGAGTGGAACCTGGAGTTGTTGATTCTCTCATTAGAAGCCTCTTCATTTTGGGCTTGATCGCATAGATCATCATAGTGAAGACCTTGATTGATTGAAAAAAATCAATTGAAGAGAAAACAAAGAAATTCCAGCTCCATGGCAGAAGAGGCAATGCCAAATCATTGTGTCCCCAACTGCCATAGCATCGACAACCAAACCGAAACAAAACGCTGCACCCAAATGATCCCTCCAATCACCATGCACAAACAAATTTTTTTGGATAGCTCCATTGTTGATAATATATGGATCAATAATTATATTAACATATAAACATCCTCAATTTCCTTCAATGAAACAGGGCTACCACTTTTCCTGGTCTTTTAGCCTGGATTATATGGAAGTCTCGGAGTTTGGAAATCTTCCAGGATTGCAGCCCTTCCGCGAAATAGACTTTATTTTCATTTTGGAAATTGTTTCATCAGTATGCTAATCCCATTAATAAACCACAGAAGACCATTAGAACTTGCTGTCTTCCTTTGGAAGAAAGTGGAATTGTTACAGGATTTTTCGATGGTGCCGCGATGGACCATATATGCGCTGTGGGATTTACAATCAAGTGTGGGCAGTCACTTGTCCTCAAATTCCGTCTGAATGGGGGCATGGGTACAAACACAAAAGCAGAACTCCTTGGTTTTTGGGGCATTCTCAAGGTAGCACTACTGTGTGGATTGGACACTATCAAGATATTTGGAGATTCTTCAGTTATTATAAATTGGGCAAACAAAAAAGCAAATCTGAAAAATGTGTCTATTGAAAACTGGTGCCACAAAACTTTTGCTCTAATGGACAATCTTCAGAATCTATCTATCGCTCATACCTATAGAGAAAATAATGCAATGGTAGATGCTTTATCCAAGCTTGCCATTGAGGGAGATCCATGCACCCTTCTTTGGGAAGAATGGGTGGATGAGCTACTAGAGTCTCCTGGTCACTACTCATTGTTTCTCTCTGAAAACTCTTAATAGGATTTTCTAGTGTGTTATGAGGCTATATGATTTTGTTTATGTGAAAAAGATCCTTTGCTATTATGCATATGTTTTTGACAGCATTTTTTTGCTGCGTGATATGCAAGTGAACAGTTTGCGATGCTGAAGTATTTTGGCATGCAGGTTCAGAACCCACAAGTTTTTGTACCTTTTGATTTCACTGAAATAACAAGAGTACCTTTTTTTTCTCCTGTTAAAAAAAAAAAAAACCATCACAGGTAAAATTTGTCAATGTAGTATAATCATTGTTTAGTACAAAATTAACGTTGTGATTTATGAATGGTTATTTAACATAAAAGGGTGTTTCCAAATGTCTAACTGGAGGAAGATGTTGAACTCATTGATACCAACGTATTTCATGCTTTGAGCCACACAGAAGAGGGAACAAGTGTCTTTAGCCAAATGTTTAAGTGGAGGCAAATGTTGGTTTAGAGATGTACATAATTTCTAGCAATGTGTTGTATGTGCAGCTTATTATTTTTTAATAATTTGAATAATATACATATTATCTGGCTTATGCATCAGGCCGTGTGTCCTTTGCTCTGCATTCCCATAAGAATTTTCCCAAAACCCTATTTTCCCATATCAGTGTCATTTTCTTCCTCCAAGATTTGTTTTTGGTCTCTAGTTTCGCTACACGCCTAGGGTTTTAACTGTAGGCCGAGATTGTGTTGGAGGACTACAGTTGCCACATCCTGCCCAAGTTTGCACTTTGTTTCACAGGATAATTCATGTCCATAAAACACCGACGAATATTGATTTCATTTTTTTTTAAAGCATCGAGTACTACTCTGCAACTTAAGTTTCTCGACTTGCTAGGGAGAAAGGACGCCAAGCTCAGCTGGAGGAATTGTGCCCAACTTGGCTTAAATCCACAACCCATGGCTCCATGGCCTATTGAAGAGCTATCAATTATGGAAACATTGGTATCATGATTTTTGTAGATGGCTTTACACTGCCACACCCCCACCCATTTGTTTTTGTTTTTTTCATTATAGAGTGTCGTTCTTAGGGCCCAACGCCCACTACTTTCAACAAATCTTACGCGGTTGTAACACCCTTTCTCATATAGTCTCACACGGCCCTCCACATACAGATGTTCACCGGCATTCACACGGGCAAGGTTAAATATTCAGGGTTCGCTTGGAACCTCCCCAGCCATCAGGCCTTTCTTAATTCAAATCCTAGAATGTTCGCCTTATAATGCCTTGCAACGATTGGCTATGCCTGCTACTTTAAAAAAGGCTCCCCCAATTGTCACGAAGTCTGCCACTAAGTGAGTTGTAACAAAGATGTCAATAAATATCTCTTTCCAGTATCATGAAGTATGTAACTCTACTGTAACTAATCCCCACCTGGGAATTTTATGAAGTTGACTTTACCATGCCATATCTAACAAAGTAGACCTCTATACTTCTTCCGTAAAATATTTCTATTTTTCTTATCCCAAAGATGAAGGCCCTGGTACTCTTATGTTCATAAGACCAAGCTGCATTTGTAGGATGAACAATTAGGCTATTCACAAATGTCGCCTAGCCAGAGGCTCCAAAAATCCACAATGTCATTTTAGTTCTATTGCTTGAGATACATGAACACCTTGGCTAGTTAAGCCGAGAGTCTTATATGAAATGGAATGGTTGAGATATCTGGTACGAAGAAAAAAAAAGAGACTAGAAGCATCAAGCAATCTTATGTCATTGAATCTGGTAAGAGCATAATTTCTCATTTATAATTCGAAATAATTTTTTCTATCATGTTATTAAACATTTTCCTATAAATTTTATTCAATTGTTGGGCATGTTGACGTGAAATTTATCCCAAATTTGTCTTCAACTACTAGAGCTCATTTTAAGTCTTAGCTTAAGGACAATAGCCAATGGTGCTTAGCCCAAAGATTGCTATCGAATCATTGGGCTTCACCTCTGCGACATTCCAAGTTGCTCATAATCCTGCAAATCAATACCGAGCATGCATCAACCTTTATACTTTGTGTATTTTAACAATCAAGAATATCATTGGTAGAGATTTAAGAAGATTGTATAATTATATTACATGAACATATCTTGTTCAAATATTTTTCCCTGATTTAAGAAGATTGTAAACTCTGCATCCAAGCAAACAGATATTGTTCAAAGATTTTTCCCTGTACATAAACTATCACTATTTATTCATATGATCTTTAATAGCTCGTTTCAAATTGCAGAAAAAAATCCCAAGAAAATATGGAAACAACCATATTGCTTACCGGATTTTGAAGAACAATGGCTCTGGAAGAAACAAATGCAAAATGGAAGATAGATTACAAAGTTTGAATGTGAAGTGCTCTGTTGGAAATCGATGCGATAGAAGCAGGAGAGGAAGATATTCTTTCACACCAATCTAGAAGCATCTAAGAAGATATACACATATTCTTTCACACCAATCCAGTAACATCTAGAATTCTGGAGCTGCTTCTCCATAATGCTCGGAATTGTCTCCAAAATTGTGGGCTGCATATATGAGAGACAAATTTATTGCATTAATGAGTTCTCATCGAAAATGGGGACAACATTAATGAAAATGAATTAATTTCCCTCCATCCGATGGAATGGCTTAGTCATATCAACGTGAACAGTTTTCAAAAATGAATTAATTGTATAACAGGTGGCATGCTTTTGTTTTTCTTTAAGAAAATTAATTTTTATTATTTTTGTAATTCAATAATTATTTTGCACAATAGAGGAAATTAGTCACATCGTAGTACTGCACCAATCACATAAAGAAATAATCTAATTTACAAAATTTTAAAAATATTTTTAATTTAAAAAAAATCAATATAATACCAAAAATTCCTAAAACTTTAGATTAACATTAAGGTAAAAAACAAAATCAAAAGAAGTCAAAGGAACATGGTGACCACTCGATTGCTATATTCCCTGCGGAGTAGGGACTAATAATAAAGTTTGGGTTGTTTGGCGCCTTTTACAAAAAGGTATGACTATTCATAAATTTTTGAATAGTTTATTTATTAACTTTAATATTATTATAATTTTGTTTACTCTTATCTTTTTATTTATCACTATTATTATTTTATTATTCATTATATATATACATATATATATATACCAGAGCTAGTTGTTTTTATGGATTTTCATCTCCAAAACTTCAGGGGTTGTTTTTAGGCACTAAACGACGTTTTTGGAGACACCAAAATATAGACATAGCCAATGACAAGTCTGGATAGGTGAAATGTGTACTTCTTGGCTAGGTCTTTCCAACAAGCTACCGATCTCCCTAAATGGCGATTGTATGCAAAAGTTATGCCCCTGGGAAGTTGACACATCAACTAAACACCTCGAGGCCTGCAAACTTTTTTACAATTCATCTCCTAGGGTTAGGTTTTTGGATGTTTAGGATTTTTTCCTTCATGCTTATGATAAAAAGGCCCTTCGAACTCCTTTTGTAATCAACTTTTCACGAATGAATGTATTCGCCACATCTCTTATTAGAGATAAAGTTACCACCATTCTAGCTGCTTTTATTTTACAGTTTGTTTTGTCACATTCATTTAATAGAATCTGACTTTATTGTATCACTATGTTCCTTGCAATATATATGTGTATGTGGTTCTATATGTGCTCTTTCATTTTGTTCTCACGTAAATACAGATAAAAAATGTTATAATAACAAATGACCAATTCTTTAGATTCTGGCTCATACTGTATTGTTCAAAGTTTAAGTCCCCCCCGCCGTTTGCAGTAAGTTTGGATTTTAATCATCTCATTGAATTTATGCTATTTATGCATGTGCATGTGAATAATTATACATTGAATTTTGCAGGATCTTGATTAGGGATCAAGTTCAGATGCACAAGATGTTCCACCATTCGAAAAACGTTGAAAGCTCTTATTAATAGCAAGATATTGCAAGCAACTAGTAGACGAAAATGGAAAGTTCAATACAAGGAAAAGGCCCTTTAGCGGAGGTTATAGTGGATGGTCATCTAAAAAGAGCCCAAAGATTTGTTTATAGTGGAGGTCACTAGCGGAGGCGAGTGAGCGAAGGATGTAGCAGATGTTTTTTTTAATGCATTTATACATTGCAACCACACCGGTGTGTATAAAAACAAAATTCACCGGTGCCGACAATAAATCATGTGACATCGCGTCCAAGGACAACCAATGAAGACATGACCATAAATCCACTGCCCATTAACAATTGTTTGACCTACAACCAAGTGTGTCTCTTTAGAAAGAGTCATGTTAAATCACCAAAATTCATTTAATAGTACTTGGATTGACCTGCCATTTTTTTCCAACTATTATCATTATTTTTTAAAGTGGCGAAAATTTATATAGATAAATAATTTTAGTCATGGATTAACCCATACAACCATAATACAATGGACCCAAGCAAATTCAAAAGATCTTCTAAAATCAAGCTTTCTCCCCATCCCCAAATAGGATAGGGTTGGGTCAAGTGTTTTCTTATTTCATATAGAATTTTTTCTTTATCCTCATGAGCAAGGTAGATCTTTACAAACTAATTATATAGAAACACACATAAGCATTGCATTGAAAACACTATTTTGATTACCTTGATGTCAATCATTCCCCTTCATTGGTTTGGTCATTATGTACTTATAATTGACTTTGTAATTCTTTTTAAAAAATGTATTTGTTCATTAAATCAAATCCTTAGGATTTTTCTAGAAAAAAGTGCATGGCACATGGATAGGAGTACATATTTGTCCTCTATTGAATTCTCCTAACTAGTTCCAATAACTTCATATTTTAATTTTTCCTTCAACATCCAGTTGGGATCCTTCTTTTGTGAAGGGTCTATCATGTCCCTAGGTTGCTCCTCTAAAATTTGGGTTCCCTCCAAAGGGGAGGGGATCAATTTTTCAATGTATAGTGATACAACCTTTTCTTGTTTTACATTTGGGATTCTTATTTAAAATCTAGGTGAACAATCTCCACTACAACCTTCAAATTACACCAAGTGTGCTGATGGAAGTTACACCTTTTAGTGAGTGACCTAACAAAATTTTGGTGTTCCTTCTTAATTTCAAATTGTCATTTAGGGAAAATCACTATTATGTCTTCAAATCAAGAAGTACACTAGAAATAAATATTCTCATAACCAAGGTTTTACACATAGTCAATGGATTCTAACAACATGTCCTATGGTAGTTCTCCAGAAGGTTAATTTCCTTTTGAAATAAATTACATGATAAGTTGGCAAACCTTTCAATCAAAAAGTGACATAAAGGAAATTGTTGAACATGGCCAATGCAATGGAAGGAAATTGTTGTATTCTTGAAATATTTCATATATCTAATAAATTCTTCCACTTCTACAATTATGGGGCCCAATATGTTTAATATAGAGATGCAAACTTAGGAGGAAGAAAAACATCTTGACATGAAGAAGGAACCTTTGCTAATGAGGGAAGAACCATCTACATAGAGACACATCCCTATCTTGGATAAATTAAAATATAGCTTTGAAGGATGATTGAAATATTGAGCAGGAGAGTCGAACCTTCACACTAATGAGGGAAGAACCATCTACATAGAGACACATCCCTATCTTGGATAAATTAAAATATAGCTTTGAAGGATGATTGAAATATTGAGCAGGAGAGTCGAATTAGTGACAACTAGGGTAGAACCTAGCTACACATAAAGTTTGTGTTCAATATTTCCATTATCATATTATAAAATTATAGCTATAAAAACTATTATAATTATTTTAAGTTATCGTATGTCTCTTTTATTCTTATATTTGCTTGCAAAAAAAATTCCATTTTTTATGGTTTGCGAAAACATATAAAGGCGGGGATTAAAAAATCTTAGCCAAATCAAGTGAAACAAATACCTCCCTCACATCCCTCGGCTTTAAAATACAACCCATTATGTTGATTATCAGCATTTAAGTGGCGAGGGATGGTGGAGGCTGAAGCTAAATAGGAAAAATCAATTTTCCCTCTAACGACATTCTTATTTTGAGGCTTTAATGACATTCAAACCAAGGTTAGTGTAACAAAAAATGCACATTTTTTACATTTCTAGGCAATACACACTTCAATTTCAAGGGGGTCTTGACCTATTCTCTTTATTAAAGTATCAACATAAATACAAATTCATTTGTTTAAACAATTTAGTTCGTTGACAAACTTAGTTCCAATTGTTTGTGTTCCATAACTATTAACTGAATTGTCCCCATTATTTGAAATTATCGTACATTTTATTTCACATGTCATCAAAGGACTCTTGGATGTTTTGAAGGGACGGGTTTCAACTATCATTATTTCTAATGGTCAACATAGTTGGTTGAGTCAAATATGTGATCAAAGCTCACTAGGGACACAAATCGTGATTAAATAATATCACTATAAAAAAGGGGGTATGAAGTACTATTGAACATTAACTTAATCTTGTAAGTTTTTCTCGATATGATGGTTATTTCATTTGTGCAAACTTCATTTGCGTATTATTGTTCATGTCCAAAATGTTGATATGGGCATAGTGAATTTTAATATTATTATTCATGTCCAAACTGTTAATATGGAAGTGGTTTATTTGTATTCAGCTAGAAAAAAGTACTAATAATTTGTAAAGGAGTATGAATCAAGAGAAATTCCATATGCTCCAACTCATGGAGTTCATTAAATATGACGGCCATTATGAATGATTTTATCAGCATTGGTAGTCGGAATAACATCCCATTTTAAACAAAATAACGATCGCATCCCATGGTTCCACTTGCCGCTCATTATAATGATCTCAAAGTTTGAGCTTTCTAAATATGGAATAATATCTACTTTGAGCTTCCTAAACAAGCAATAAAATCTTAAAATGGCACTTTTTTAATTAACAACGGTGCACCATAATAAAAACAACCGCACCAATGCGACATAATTAAATAAACGCACCAGTGCTGCAAAACCACATACGCCACCGTCCTGAAACATCTACAAAAAACCTTGCAAAACAAAATATCTACTATATTTGATAGCAGATAGTTATCTATACAAGTTCCGATATTCTAGAAACCGATGTGCTCAGTATACAATGGCGAACTAGTGCAGAGGTAATTTTGTATGCATCGTAATATTATTCTTTTAATTTTTTATTGTATGCTAAAACGACGCATCATGCAAAACATGGCGCCCCGCTGCGTTTATGTCTTTCTGACACACCACTATTCCAATATATATATATATATATATATATATATATATATATATGAAAGATGTGTTTCTTGTTGTCACGCACCGGTGCATGTCGGTAAGTAGCGCACTAATGTCCATAAAATCAAAATTAAAAAATCGCACGAATTATTTTGCCAGTAACTGAAAAAGAAGAAAGATTTTCCATTTCAAAAACATTTTATAAGCTAATAAAAAAAATCTAATCACTATTTCATTATTTTGCCGAAATTTTGAGGGGAGAGTTTTGGAAGAGAGAGTTATCGATGAAGAGTTTGGAGCAACCAGATTATTATGAAGATTGAAATTTGTAAGGTATATTGAATCAAAGAAAACCCTACACAGTAGAAAAATCAAGTTTGTAAACAATTGCTATTGATCATAATGCATCGTTTATTTATTTTCCTATTTAGATTTTCTTGTTGCTTCCTTTTGTTTTATGTGGCTACAAAATTTTATGGTTTAAATCCCACTATTGTTTCATAATTAAGTTTTTCTTTTTAGGGATTTTAGATTTAATGGGTTTGTAGTTTTATACATAAATTGTTCGATATGATGAGACCACTTATTGGGTCACCTAGTTAGTCCTGTCAATTTTTTTTTAATTAAAAAAAACGCTTACGTAGTTTTCGGTGCATTCGAGTTGTTTAAACGCACTAGGGAGTTTATAGCAAAAGCGAACTAGTAATGTCGGGCATGTTAATTTTTTTAATTAAAAATGCTTACACATTGGTCGGTGGGTTATACTTGTGATAACACACCGGTGCGTTCATGTCTGGCGCCCCGATGCGGTATGGTATGACAAGGCCCGGTGCATTTCGTATACTTAAAAGCACCGAAATGACAAACTATTTTTATTTTTATTTTGAATATATGTTTAATTTTTTTGGTATAACATACTTAATAGTTTCTCTATTTAATGGTCTAGGTTGTTTATTCATAGAAAATGCATGATAAGTGTACAATGAACAACAATTATGGTTGACCTAATGGGAGCATATCCAAAGTCACGAAGAAGGCAAGTTCTTTGTAATTTATGTATAAAAGTAATATGTTTGAATTATTTTATAAATTTAACTAATATGTATTAGCTAATGTGTGACATGCAGAGCCAAAAAACGAGGAAGCTCGATAAGATTCTTTGCAATCTAAGTACATAAGAGCGTAAAATCTTGATGTAAAAGTTGTAGAGGGATGAATCAACTGAATAAAAAAAAAATAATATGAATCTTGAGTAATACTATAGTTAAGAATATTCAGTAATATGTTTCAAACAATCTAATTCACGTATGTTAAATGTTATGCAGGGACTGAAAATGGAAATAGACATAATTACATCATAGGATGATCCATCTCAACAACAACGTGCTTCAAATGTATGAAATATTTGAATTTTTCTATTATGTACATCTAATTAATTAATTTAGCTTTGAATATTAATTTTCAATTGTTTTATTGTAGACAAGAAAACAAAATGGAACCCGTTCAACACATAAGACAGGACGACAAGGATAAAAGAGGTCGGTTGATAGCAAAGTTTGAGAGTAGTTGTGATTTTACTTTACATTCATTTGTATTATCTATTTTAATTTTCATTATTTCGAGCAATGTAGATACACTCATTACACTTTATTTTTATGTTTGTAGATGGAAGCTAAAGAAGATGAAAATAATTGAGGTAGACAACAAAACATTCATCCAAATAACACAAGTCATGCAAGTGGCTTGAGCACTAACAACAGTTCCAACAAAGAATGATAATCCATTTTGGATGTTAATGGAAGTTGTTGTATATTTTGAAATAACTGTCTGTGAAAATCATACATTTTGTATAATGTACTGGGCATAGTGTCCCAATTGAAAGTCAACGGGTTACAATGTAACAATTACGCGCATGTTGACATTTTTCATGATTATTGTGGACTTTATGTCTTCCCATTTTGTATGACAAAGGGCCTCTTATTGATGTATAATAAAATCAAGTTTTTTATTCCATTACATTCTCCAGTGTCGTGAAATGTTACATTGTTAATTAAATATATGGATGATTAAATATTACAATAGATGCGAAAATTTATGATATAACAAATTAATCCAAACATCATATCCATATGCAATAATGAAAATTTAAATGAATACTACTATAAAAAATATTTCAATTTCCGATGAATAATACAATTAAATAAAATATATATTCTAGTGTGATGTTAGCAGTTATTATTCACCAAATAGAAAATAAACACTGGTGCATCTGATCTTATTAATTGCACCTATGCTTTTCGAACAATGTAGCTCTGACGTGTTTTTTATAATACTCCACCAGTGCACTAATGTATACTAACCGTACCATTAATTTTAAAAATATAGCACTAGTCATTGTCCTAGTCAAGTTTACTGGCGCATTTTCCTCCAATTATCGCACCAGTGTGTTTTCCTCAAGTTATAGCACCTGTGCTTTTTAATAGTTCATAAGAACCAGTGGTTTTTAATAGTTCGTAGGATTTGGTGCGACATGTAATGCAAAGCATTGAATCTTCTATTGTGATAAGGCGTCGGTGCGTTTTAATCATTCGTAAGCACCGATGCTACATTTATTATAAAGCACTAGTGCATATATTGTTATAAAGCATTGGTTCTGATTAAAATTTTGGTACGCACTAGTGCTATATGTATTTTCAAGCACCAGTGCACAAATTTAGATGTGCACCGATGCTTGTATTGGTTTGAAATTCTCCAGTGTGTTTTACCTGTGTTAGCATCGATGCATTTGATTCAATAAAGCGCACCAAAAATAAAATATCTGCAAAAGCCTTCTACCACCCAAGATTTTTTAGTTATAATCCATTTATGTAAGAGGCTCCGCTAAAACATCTGGTACCATTTGCGGAGGTTGTAGCAGAGGTTTTTTTGAGAATTTTGACCAATCTTGTAACAATAAAACCCTCCGCTATAACCTCTGCTACAGGGCCTTTTCCTTGTAGTGGTTGCTTTGCCCTGCTAATTGTAGCATACCATCTTCTAACCACAATCCCGAGTCAATTGTACTTCATCGTGAACTAGATCTCTTTTATGAAACCCCGGTAGTATGTGTTTGTTCAAAATGCCAAGAATTGAAGGAGAACCCTGAATGTGTCATGTTGAACCATTATATTGATGATCGACTACCCAATGCTGACTGTATAATACCTCCCGCTATAGTGAAAAATACAATACGTGGTATAGAAAAAGACACATAGGCACACTTCTATATGTTCCTTTTTTGAAAACTTGGAAGCCAAAACAACTATGCTAAGTTCTAAATAAACCAACCTATATCCTTCAATTGAGTCAACCAAGAGTTTTAGTGATCCAAAGTATGATATCAATATCACTCAAAACATCTCCACTAGGAGTTCCAAAAAGTTGTACAAGCTAAGAGAAAAAAATGTACAAGTACACACCAGGGTTGGTTCAATTGTTGAAGAAGATAGATATCTTCTCTCTTCCTATCCATTTTCAAAGTAAATACCAAACCTCTTACAACCACACTTTATATGGTGCTTGGTCATCTTCTCTACTTGTGCTCAATGTTGGAGATGAATTTTCCTTTTGTGGTAATAGTCATATGATTGCCAAGTCTAAAATAGATGTTCTGGATCTTGGGTTGTTTATCCTTTCACATGTATTTGTTCCTCCCAAATAATCAATGGCACTCATGTCCTCTTTATGGTTGGTTTGATTACTTAAATATTGTTAAATACAAACATAGCATTTCCATATACAGTATGTGCATGAATGGTTATGCATCTGAAAACTTAAACTAGAAGAAATTCTTATATATCGATGGCATCCACGCACTCATGGGAACATTTTTGGGTTCATAAATACTTGTAGGTGCTCATTATTTAGTACAAAATTTTCATTTGAGGAACACTCCATTGACAACGACCTCTTTATGAAAAGGAAAGTGTCTAGATTTGTTGTTGTGCATGCATTATGTAGTATGTCTTGTGGTGATGAGTTGTTAATAAACTATAACTTTTGTAGACCACCAACCACTTGTCAAAGATGCCTTGCATTGGGATCACTACCTTTAGACGTCCCCTTGGGGTGTGAGAAAAAGATAATTCATTAATTGTATTTTAATGTTTTCAATGGAGTTAATGTAAACATATTTTTCAACTTAACATTATGTTTATAAAGTGGTTGGTTGCACATGTACTATTGGAAATTTTTTTTTTGCTTAGTATGATGTTTGAACAAACTAATTGCAATGTGTTTTCTAATATCGTCAATGTATTATTCAATATTTTTCAAATCGGGATTCTGATGATGAGTGAGTTGCATACCATCTTCCCTTCTACCCCACTACGATCTCAAATCGAGAGAAGGTTACAAAAGAGCATAGCTTTAAGAGGCAACATACTAAGCATGGTTGAATCAACCACCTATTCAATTCCCACTACGTTCTGAGTCACCAATTTATAATGTCTATAGTAACACTGATTATTCACATGTTGGCAATGAAGGCAATGAATTAGAGGTTGGCATGGATGATTTCTTACGTGATACATGTGCCATGGAGAGAATGTTGTTAAATGCATTCCAACAAGATGAGCAAGGGAACGATGCCTATATCACCAATACCTTCTTCACAAGCTTGAAATGTGCATCCAACACCCCTTGCTTTGATCATAGTCGATCAAAGTCTCCCAACTAGGGGAAACAATGTTAGTATACAACTTCAAAACAATGTATGGTATGTCAGAGTCGTGTTTCTCGACACTTTTGAGGTAACTAACCATTAAGTCTCCTATATTTTTAGAAATCATGTCACACAACCAACATTGAAAATGGTCAATTATAGAAACGTTTGATGATAGTGTACATTTATATTGCCCACTAACTACAGGTTATTCGAAGATAAGGTACTTCCAAGTAATAATGAGTTACTTGGAAATTGCAAAGAGGCAAAGCAAATGTTGGAAATGTTGGGTGTTGAGTACATATCATATCATGCATGTCTAAATGATTGTAAACTATATAAAGGTGAATAAGTGGACACTGAGATATGTCCAAAATGTGGGAATGACAAGTGCCATAAATGATCGAAAAATGGATATGAACAAACAAATGTAACACTTAGTACCTGTAATGCATTTTGGCAATGTATGAATGTTAGACAATACATTAAAGAAAATGAAAATGCAAATAAGAAAAAGAGAGGAAAAAAAGACAAGATTTAATTGAATTAGAATATAAAAATGGGAGAGGGGAATGGGAAATGAAAAGCCATGGTTTTTGGTTTTCCCATTACATCCAAGTCTCCTATATGTTCTTTCACTTAGACCCAAGAAGAAGAGTGCCAAGGAGCCCGGAGCTGCACTGTAATCCAGAGATTGCCAAAATGAAATATTGAAAAACCATTGAATGTTAGTTTTCACATTTTTGTTTCTAGGGTAAATAATGTATTTTGTACATGCTTTTTTAATATGTGATTAATTACTGCATTAGTTTTGTATACTATGTTAATTAAGACATCATAGTGACATTAATGGTTGCTAACGAGTGAAGAGAATGGATGAAACAAAGAGGTGTGAGTAGAATAGAGTAATGCTATATTTTGGTTCTTTGTTTTATTGAGCCAAAGAGTTGTAACAACTAGTAAATTTCATTTGTTTGATGCCCAATCATTCTTAGAGATCAAGGGAATTCATTTCAGAGTTGTTGTACTTGTTTACGAGTTTATAAATTGAATTTTTTTAAATTTATTGACTACCTGGGGCGATTTTGATTTGTGTGAGTCATTCTCTTATTCCCTTGGACAAATTTTCTTTTCCTGGGGAAAATTTATTTTGCCTGAGGAATATTTATCAGTGTCTAGGTCATTCTCTCATTGTTTAGGGAAAATTTCTTTGCTTGAGGTGAAATTTGAAGTGCCTGGGGTGTTTTTGTAAATTGATGAGTGAATTTAGATGTGCCTGGGACATTTTTATCATTGAAGTATGAAGTGTTTGGGGCGTTTTAATCATTGTTGGGAGAATTTAGATGTGCCTGGGGCATTTTTATCATTGTTAGGTGAATTTAAAAGTGCCCGAGGCATTATTATCATTGTTGGACGAAGTTAAGAGAGCTTAGAGGTGTTATTATCAATGTATGGACATTTTAATAGTGTTGGGGATTATTTAATCTTTGTTGGGAAAATTCCATTTGCTTGAAAACATTTTCCTCTTTAGTTGAGTGTTCTACACCTTTGTTGGTGATAAAAGTGGATAGTAGGTAAACTTTACCTTCCCTGTAGCTTAAAGTCAATGCACATGAACATCAGTGCCCTAGCTAAGCCTACATTGTAATCTACATCTTTCCTGATATTTCTTCTATCAAGATGTCTCACAAGTAACGTTGAATTTCCTTGATGGTTGGTAATTAGTTAGAAGAAGCTCATAAACATTGAGAGGGATGGTTGCTTGTCTCATGCTACATAACTTTGTGTACGGAAGAGAGTTTTCCTTTGGGCATCATTTTCAAACATCACAAGGAGTGAGAACTCACTATAGCTTGAGTTCAGTGGCAAAATCCTTTGGCATATGTCTATGCTCATCTATTGTACAATTTCAATAGCTACAGGGAAAGTGTTTGGTTGGATTGTTGGAACTAGGTTACACTAAAACTTGTAGCATGTAGCCTAGAAAAAGCAAGAAGGGAACCAAGATCTATGTATAAGACTCATAATAGTGAACAAGAGTAATTTTGCACAAATGGTCTGTGTTGGTTAATTGAGTAGGCTATAAGTCCCTCGATTATGGATCACATGGTCTCAAAGCGGTTGTATCCTTGATTGTGATGCAACTGCTAGTATTTGGAGAAGAAATAAGACTACACCATGGGAAAATCCTTGAAGAGAAAGAAGCTACAAGAGCTCCAAGAATTGAATAGGAAAATCCAAGAAGAAAAAATGTATCAGAGAGAAAAAGAAAAGGAATTGGAAAAATAATTTTCCACATGCTAGAACTTTGAAGAGAACACTATATACCTTACCATAGGTAAAGCAAGCAAAGAGAGGTTGGAATATTTGAAAGCCACCAATCCTCAACTTAAAAAACGAGAATGGACGCTTGAAGGAGTAGGTTCAAATGTTCCAACAAGAGTATGAAAAAGATGGAGAAGTAGCTTGAGACCTCTTCCAGATTACTGCCATTGCTAAATAAGAAGTTTGAAGTTCATTTAGTTGGATAACTGGAAAGAAGTGGGATTAATCAGATGATGGAACAATTGCAATAAGAGTTGGAAGAGAAGGAGGAAGCCTTGTGTTGGCACAGGCCCAGTTGATAGGGGTTCCTCACATTGTCGACACCCAAACCACCATGATCTCCCTGAGCACCGGCCCAGATAGGTTTTACCCTGTCAAGCAACACCTGCAGAGCAGATGAGGTCTCACCCGAGATGTTCAAGGGAGAGCTAACGGAAACATGTTTCCGCCGAATGAAGGAGGATTTTGTGCATCAACTAATCAACTTATTGCGACATTCAGAAATATATCTTAAACATTCAACTTAGGCATTAAGCATAATTGCAACATCATTCAACAGATCTTATCATTGACAAAACCATACATGCGTAATAGATATAACAGTAAAGCATTAATCACAGCAAGAAAACATCGCATCATTCAAAGATTCATATCGCATAATGCATTTACCACATGGAAACAAGAAAGACATAATGATTCTGCTAAAAAACTCTATCACATCATATTCATCTTCACAAAAACCCAGATACAACAAGATAATCCTTCATCAGCTCATATATCTCTCAATCACTATCAGATATTCAATTCTCACTATCTCTCCTCTAACTCCGTCTTGGCATTTTTTCCTTGATCTTCTTTTCATCACTTGATCTCTCCTGATCTCTCAACACTTACAATGCTAAGTCTATTTATAGGCTCACGCCTTTACATTTGCGGTCCACTTAGGCAACCGTTTAACTACTTCCTAACAAACTCTACAAAAATATGACCCAAAATCCACAAAATGTGATCCAAATGACCCAAAATACACATGATGCGGTCCAAATGAACCAAAAATACATAAACTACTGTCGCCTTGCGCGCTACTTTCCTCCTTTCGCGGCACCGTTGGCCTTGCGCAGCATCCGCGATGCTGACTTGTCAAACCGACCTCCAACAGGCCCCCAACAAAATCTTGTGGTTTGCCCTCGAGCCACGTCAACTAGACATGGTGTACTCGTTCTTGTCTGTCGCTGGACCGTTCCTTGATCACTGTTCTTTCTTTCTGGAGTACGCTGTTGCTATGGTGATCTCAAGCTCATTTTCATGTACTTCTCAAACTCATACAGTGATCGTCCAACTTGCTATCATGTACTTCTCAAACTCATCCTCCAGTCTCTGGAAACTTGGTGCAGACGGAGGAAAAATTGATGAACAACGTAGAGGTGCAAAACGGGCCAACCACTCTAGCACATCTGTTTCACACCAGGGATCACCTACTAGTGGGACCAGGGGATGGCCACCCCTGTCATTCTGGTGGTCGTAGGGACCACGAAGCTTCGAACTACCACCACGTACATAGACATCTCGGATGAGACTTCGTCTCTTCTATACCCGAGTGTCCTCGCTGCTTCCTTCTCGAGGTGCTCATGCACACTCTTCATTCATGCCCTCAACGCACTTGGTGTGATACCGCAAGAAATGAAATGGATCATTTCCACAACCTCCTTGGAATTCCTAACTTATCTAGTTTCCTTATCTACTCGCAGCATGAATTTCTCTCATCTGGTAGAGACCTCTTTGCTCCACTCGCTTCTTTCACCTGTATTATGCATTTCCATCGTCCTGGACGCCTGCCTCAGAAATCATTCACAAATCCATTCACCTAAGGCGTCGATCCTGTCATCATATCATCCTGTCGTCTCCGGGTGAGGTGGATCCACAGCACGCGTGTGTAGACTGGATGTCTTACGTGTGACCATGCTTCGATCGGCTTCCAGTCGGGCCAAAATGTGTGAACCATCAACCTAATGCCATTGGCCATGTTGCCACCTTATTCTATTCGTTCGAAATGGGCTCGAATCCGTCGTCAATCCTGTCAACCTACCGGTCAGATGCACTGGTACTGCCGGTCACTTTGCCTAACACCATGGGTTAACGGTATCCAACTGTCTTCATTATTTGCTTGATGGTACTGTGTCGCGACCCGACTCCCAACCCGCGATACAAGTCTTCCAACTTGTGCGTCCTATCCCTGCTAGTGCACCATCCTGCCACTTAGCATCCTGCACTTTTTTTTTTGTTTTTTCCAATGCGACTCAGGCATCGCACTGCTCCAAGCCCGTCCTGTAGGGCTTCAACCTGCTACCATTCACCCACTTTGGGAGCATCGCTCCATCTAACTACTGCAGTTGTACTGTGCCTCCTGAAGTTATACCACTGATGCGATATGGACTGAGCCAATGCATCTGTAACTTCCCTGGATGCTTCATGAACTTGCTGTCATACAACAACACCAAGTCACCTTGCTGAAACTGTGTATTTTTTATATGGCGATCATGCCAAGCTTTTTGCCGATCCTTTTCCACGCGCTGGTGAAATCCAGTGATAAAGCGATCCTCCTCAAGCTGTACCAGCTGCTCCAATCGCTCTACCAATGCTGCGTCATCATTCATGCTCTACCAACCACTCCTGCATGTGCTTCCGACAAGATTTTCCCTTTCTCATGAGGCAGGACACAGTGCCTCAAGATCTCGTCTGTTCCTAGCTTATATAGCTTTCCAGCAATCAACTGGAAATCTACAGCCTTGACCACCAACTACTTCTTCTGACTTGTTGTAAACCCCTCTGGTGCGGTTCTTGTCGGTAGAAACTGAATGATTTCTTCATAGTAGTCATCAACTACTTCAACCCTGAATAATTGTGCATCTGGCAACCCATCTTCAATGTTAGTTGGTTCCTCCCTTGTCTCAATTCGCGATAGATGATTTGGCCCCGCATTCAATAAACCTGGCTCCACAATCACCTCAAAATCAAACTCTTGAAAGAGAAGTAACCAATGACATATCTCCCCCCCCAACACAGGCTTATTGACCAGGTATTTCAATGCAGAATGGTCCGTGAACATCTTAAAGTGACCTCCCAACAGGTAATGTTGAAACTTCTGCAGTGCATATACCATCGCCAAACCTTCCTTCTCTGTAGTGGTATAGTTCCTCTCTGCCGACGACAACTTTCGACTCGCAAAAGCAATTGGGTGATCCAGATCCCCTTCCCCTGGTTGCGCGAGCACGACTCCAGTCCGAAAATACTAGTATCAGAGCTGAAGCCATCTTAGCCTTTAGTGTCTCTAAACTGACTTGACATTATGGGCTCCATTGAAATACCGCATCCTTTTTCAACAACTTCTCCATTGGGGCCGTGATCACTGCATAACCCTGGATGAACTTGCGATAGTACCCGATGTGTCCCAACGTCGCTCTCAACTGCTTGACATTGGTAGTTGGTGTTAGGCTCAGAATGAGCGCCATCGTTACTGGGTCGACCAACAATCCCTACTTGCAAACAATGTGACCCAACAATATTCCAAATGGTGCACAGAAAATGCACTTCTTCAAGTTCAGTGATATCTGATGTTGTCGAAAGCGCTCCAACATCAGTCGCAAATTTTCCAGATGATCGTTGATCAATCCATAGACTATCTAGTTATCCATGTATACTTGCAAAAAATTCTGAATAAAATCCCTGAAAGCAGCAACAACAACCCGAGAGAATATCGCTGGTGCATTCTTCAGCCCAAATGGCATCACCGTGTACTAAAAACAACCCCACTCAGTTACAAATGTTGTCTTGTGGCGGTCTTCTTTCGCATTCCTGATCCGATGATAACTAGAAAATCCATCTATGAATGAATACATCTCTTGGCCACCCATGCCCTCCAAGACTTCATCAGTGAACGGTGTCGGAAATGGATCATGCAGACATGTGTCATTCAGCTTCCGCACGTCGACACAAATTCGCACTTCTCCTGTCTTCTTGTCCTGCACCACCATAGGGCTAATCCAGTCTGATTCCTCAATCGGTTCAATAATGCCAGCATCCAGCATGCGATCAAGTTCAACTTTGACCCGTTCCTTGTGTCGCGGATTCAGTCGATACGGTCGCTGCCTTATTGGTTTTGCATCTGGTTTCAACGGGATCTTCATCTCCTCCAAATCCCCCAAGATTCCCTTCATCTCAGAAAAATTTGTAGGGAACAGGTCTTGGAACTCATGTAACAGGTCGGTGACCTTCGCCATCATGTCTTCATCCTAGTAGTCGCCAACATTCAAAAAATTTGGGTTCGCTTCTGTCCCAATGTTGACTTTTCGCAGCTTCAGTGGCTGAGTGATCGGATTTGTGGGTGCATCAGGAGCTACCACATCGCGACTGCCTTCTGATTCCAGAATATTGACATTCCGCGGGTCATCTCCATACTCTGGCCCGCCAGTGATATTATAACATTCCATCATCGAATGCATCTTACAGTGTGTATGCGGATCCACAGGATATGCCGCTGGAACATCCTTCAGAACAATGTCGTGGATGAGCTGCAAAGCATTATGGACATCTGGGTTGGGATCCGCAAAGCTGAAAGTATGAGTAAAAAAAATTGTCAACTCTAACCAAGTGGTAATCTCCCCTCGCAATTCAGCTGCAGTATACCATGAGCGCGACATTTCATCCAAAGTATGGATAAAAGCATGGACCCATTCATCCCTTGGACGTGAAGCCCACAAAGTCTGACATTCCATCAGATGACTTCCAAGGTCATTCTTCCCATCATACCTTTCGGTGTGGTATATTTCTGTGTCGTCGAAGTGAACCGTCATCAACCGTCGACACTGTGGCCAACCAGTAATCGACTTCTTATGGGTTTCCCACCACCATGCTGGAGTAGCCTTCAACGCCTCCTCTAATGCCAGCAACCGCTGCGATTCTGACACCTTAGCTTCAAATGAAACCAGAAATTCAGATAATCCAGGAAGTCCTTCATACATCGGAAACTCAACAGTTTCAGTCGCAACACGTCGCAGCGACTGAGTGATCATCCCACACTTTCAGAGCGATACCTCATGCAAGCAATTCTGCCAATTCTCTAAAGCATCATCCGAATTGGAAGACGCAGAGCTAGAGCTGCACCAACCAAGTTCTCCACCATCAGTCGGATGGACATAATCTTCTGAAATGTTGAATGCATGATCCCATCCTCTTCCATCTCCATCCTTGACAGGTTCAACATATCGTCGCCCCTCGGCCGGATCCAACGGAGCGATGACGTGGAGATCCTAATTTTCAAAAGTCATCATCCGCTTCTTAAAATTAATGACTGCTGTGCTGTCATTAGCCCATCCAATCCCCAACAATGCATGATAAGAGCTTCCACCCTCAACAACCTCAATGACATCAAAATATGCATATGTCTTCATCCCCTCAATATCCATGACAAGGCGCAGAACCCTCCCAATGGGTGTCACCTTAACTTGATTAGCCAATCGTAGCTGTAAAGGAGACCAGCTCAGCGTTGGACTCCCCATCTTTTGCCATGCTTTCTTTGTCCATATGTTAACATCAGATCCTAGATCCAAAATAACTGAATCGACATCATAATCCGCAATCTGGACATTCATGCGCATTTATTTGCTTGTCTTCTTTCTCTGTAAGGAGTTCACCGAGGACTCCCTTCGTCCCTTAGTTGGCCGATACAGTAAACTCTTGAGCTCAACAAGTGCATCAGGATCACGTGCCACTGATAAGCGGCTTTCAAAGAAGTGTTACAGGGTACCATACTGACGCGATGGTCCTGCTTCCGAAGTCGAATCAAAAGCCAGGGGCATGTCATAAACAACTGACTTACCGTGATCTTTTTCCATCGCATTACGCGCTTGAAAGAATGCGTCACGCTCAGCATCAATTGCAAACTGTGCCTTTTTCTTCCCAAACGACCGGATCAAAGGATGCGAACCATCTGCTCCTGTCATCGCACCTCTGTGAGTTATAACAGAAACAACAGCATCTTGTGTCCTTGGCTCGGCTGAAATTGTCGCAACAGTTGGTCCCTGATTCTGGTTCAGCGGTGGGTTGGTAGGTTGATTCACATTCTGGTTGGCGTTTTGATTAGGATGCTAGTTCTAGTTCTGTGGCTGGTTCTAATTTGGTAACTGATTTTGATTCTGCAACTGCGGTATATTTCCTGCCTGCCACCGCGCAATCAACTGCAGACAGTTTTCAACCGTGTAATTAGTAACAAAAAAAAACGTACACTGGGTCTGTAACTATGGGAAATCTCTCTGGTAGTGCCCCAACAAGCCACAATTATAACACTGGACAGGTCCGCGACCTCATCCTTCTCCACGACCAAAACCTCCGTCGCATCCTCCCCGAAATCCTCCACGAAATCCCCCTTGCTGCTGATACTGTGGTTGAGGAAACTGCTGCTGCATGGGATTCGGTTGCAATTGAATGCCTTGTCCTAGCTGAAAGTACTGTGGCTGCTGTGCAGCCATCGACGTCTGAGTATATTGTGGCATAAACTGTTGTGGTGAAAAATGCATCTGCGGTTGAGGTAGCGGCTGGGATACCTGTGGCTGCGGTTGTTGTACAACACGCTGATCACCCTTCACATAGAATGCGTCGTACGTTCTTTCCTGAAGCAATCCATAGGCATGGTAATCCTTGTCTTCATGTCCCATGGACTTGCAGAATGTACAATACAAATTCATTGGCTTTGTGACCATCTTCTGCATGTATTGACACTCCTCATGGTGATTCCCATATACCTGACAGATGCGACACCACGACATACCTCCGCCACTCAATGGGTTTGGCGCTCCAGATACCAGATAGTTGCGGAAGTCTGGGCAGCTATCCTCAGTATGCCCTTCTGCACGACATCGCATACACCAAGCCTCTTCACGATGTTCCTTACCCTTCTTAAGCTCTTGCAACTGTATTGTTAAGTTGGCCAACTGTGTCTGAATCTGTGACATGCCCGTTGCATTCTCACCAATCGGCGAAGCTTCTAACCGCATTGTAATCTCCAGAGCTTCACTCGGTGTTGTAATGTTCTTTTGCATCAGCGGTAGTCGAATGTGAGATAGAAATGCCACGATGAACCATTCTTTGTGATGGACATCGCTCATGTCAAAGCTAACCCTTTCCATCAATGTTTTGAACCGTTGGTCAAAATCCAACACATTTTCATTGGGATACTGCTTAATCTCTTTTAGTTCTGTAATATACTGCGCTTCAGATTTAGGTTTTCTGAACTCTGCGATCAATCCTTTTCTGACTTCTTCTAGTGTCTTCTCTGGGGTGCCTGCGGGAACTTGAACAAACTTCATAAACTAGTCCAATGCATGACCTCGAAGAGTTGTCACCAATTGTCCTTTCTTGGCCTCATCATCAGTAATTTGCTTAGCAGTCCATACTGCTTCACATAAGAACCAGTACTGCTCTGGATTATCTGTTCTATTTTTGTGGAACAACGACAACTTTGCTTCTTCGCCCACCATCCTAGGCTTCCTTCCTACAGTTGCTGAGCTACTAGCAATCAAGTTCTATTGACACAATGAACACGGTGGTGTCAAAGTATTATTTCTTCCTGGTTGAGAGATAATGAGCGGAGGTGTGGGAACGTTGCTGCTGGGGTTTGGTCCTGCCTCTATCATGGGCGTAGCCTGGTCATCCTTGTCAGCACTATGAGGTCGCTTTGTCCCGTGTGTCCTTCCTTCGTGGCTTTGCATTTCGATCACAGCAGGACCTTCTCCTGTCCTCTACCTCTTTTCCCGTCGAAAGCTTGCTCCTCCCCTTGTAAGACCACTCTCTTCCTCGGCTTCCTTCATAGTCTCGTCATAACTTGCACCCATCTACCCCGTATCATTCCATGTACCGCCCCCCTGCTATCGCGGTATCCACATCCTCCGCCCACCAGGTTTCTACTAGTCTAGGTGCATCTTCATTATGCCCTTTTAGCAAATGAGCATCTTAATGGACAACTGTAGCGACAAAAAAAACCTACCTCTTGGTCCATTGGAAGAATTCCCTTTCTGATTCACTGTAGGACTTTGTCATATCAACCGCAAACTCAGTGATATAACCTTCTGGTATACTGTTGACCCAAGCCTCAACAGATGATTTGTTGTCGAATTCTTACAGCTCCTGGATCGGTTCTGGGGTCCAAGCTGTCGGCTCACCACCTTGGAAGTTCCTCTTCTGATAGGTCAATTTTTCTAACCACTCATACAGGATAATTGGGAACTCGCAGAAAAAATATTTGTGTGGATCGTCATGTATGTACTTCGCCAACCACCAATTTGTCAACAACCTAGGGTTCTGATTTTCTTTTTTCAGCGAACTCTCACAATTTTAGGTTGAACCATTCTTGGATCTCCAGTCTCGTCGGATGCCACAACATATCCTCCTTTCACTTCGCGCTATGGTCCCGGCAACAGAACCATTTTTTGACATAGACCCAGTCGACACCCAAAACACCACGATCTCCCTGAGCACCGGCCCATACAGGTTTTACCCTATCCAGCAACACCTGCAGAGCAGATGAGGTCTCACCCGAGATGTTCAAGGGAGAGCCGACGGAACCATGTTTCCACTGAATGAAGGAGGATTTTGTGCATCAACTAATCAACTTATTGCAACATTCAGAAATAGATGTTAAACATTCAACTTAGGCATTAAGCATAATTGCAACATCATTCAACATATCTTATCATTGACAGAACCATACATGCGTAATAGAGATAACAGTAAAGCATTAATCGCAGCAAGAAAACATCGCATCATTCAGAGATTCATATCGCATAATGCATTTACCACATGGAAACAAGAAAGACACAATGATTCTGCTCAAAAACTCTGTCACATCATATTCATCTTCACAAAAACCCAGATACAACAAGATAATCCTTCATCAGCTCATATATCTCTCAATCACTATCAGATATTCAATTCTCATTATCTCTCCTCTAACTCCGTCTTGGTTTTTTTTCCTTGATATTCTTTTCATCACTTGATCTCTCCTGGTCTCTCAACACTTACAATGCTAAGTCTATTTATAGGCTCACGCATTTACATTTGCGGTCCACTTAGGCAACTGTTTAACTACTTCCTAACAAACTCTACAAAAAGATGACCCAAAATCCACAAAATGCGGTCCAAATGACCCAAAACTACATAAACTAATGTCGCCTTGCGCGCTGCTTTCCTCCTTTTGCGGTACCTTTGGCCTTGCGCAGCATCCGCGATGCTGACTCGTCAAACCGCCTGCCAACACCTTGACAAAACTACAAGCATTCATCAAAGGGGACCATGGAGCAAGGCCACCTTCTATTACTACTGTTGAAGCCATCACCATGACCGATACTACTGAGGCAAGTTCACCTTCCATAAACATATATGATCAAGAGTAGCTTGGTGAATTTGAAAAAACATACCAAATGAATTGGTTCCAAACTCTTAAGGAAAATGGGCTATGATGGACAAGGACTTGGCAAGAGAACACAAGGCATCTCAAGCTCCATTGTAGCTACACCATGGGCGAAGCATGTAGGCCTAAGATTCAGTGGAAAATTGAAAAATTATATGTCCAAGAAGACCATGTTTGTGAAGGCACAAGACGTGATAGAGTGGACCAACTCATAAGAAGAAAGAGCAACAAATGAAGGTAGCAAGACACTACCTCCTCATCCTTCTTATGACATATTGAAGCAGGGTGATGATGAGAAGATCTTGAAGATTCATCTTCCACTAGCATTTAGAAGAAGTGGGAAACCAATCAACCATAGAAAGAGTAAGAAGACCAATATGTATACATCAGGAAAGGAATCCCTAATTTTTCATTGCTACAAGAAGAAAGGCCATAGAGATGCTAATTGTTGGTATTCATAAGCATGTTCATTTTGTGGAATTAAATGCCATTATGTGACTTCTCGTTGGGAGAAGCAAGCCACATGCAGGGATCCATATTCATTTCAAAGGAAGGATGGAAAGAAGGCTTCTCCAAACCATCAACAAACTCAGGGGGAAATGGAGAAGGAAGGAAAGCAAAGAAATCTAACTAATTTCAATAAATTTTTCCACCATTGCAAGTTGAGTGGACATTGGGAAGCAAAGTGTTGGAAACTTCAACTAGAGCTTCACCCCACCCATTATGGAAACGAGATAAGAAGATGGAGAGTGAAGATGAGAAGTGATGAAGAGCTGGTTACATCTACAACCCAAGGAGTAGAAACTATCTGAGGAGATATAGCCACTCAAGAGGACAACGAAGCTAGCAAAATGGACAAAAAATTGATGCTAAGGGAAACCACATTTCAATGGTTGTTTTCGATATTGCACCAGAAGAATCCACTTTGAAAGATGGGACAAATATTGGTGCACAGAGGTAGATGAATTTAGGGTTACTTGGAACTCCATGATAGCAGACAAAGTAACCGTGGTTGAGTATGTTTTGTGGTTCAGTGAACATGTGATTGCATTTCTGAGAGTGTGTGGAGCAACAACTATGATATGGTGAAAAATGTTGGGTTTGACATTCATTGCTTCTTATGGAATGTTGGGTAAGACAACCATCGTAACCTATTAATAATTGTTACTTGCAACCATACATGTGTAGGTTTTGGCACATGAAGAAGGTCAGATTTGTGGTTATGATTGCACACCAAGGAGGTCATTCATTTGACATTATTGCAAAGACAAAGTGTTGATTAACACCTACAAATGACATAGAATTTCTTCCATGATGAGAATAAATTCATCCTAATAGCAAAGAGTTGCTGCCATGACAATAAGAAAATTATTCTAGCAGTGAAAAGCTCATTGCCTTGGCATCCCAAGGAGTAGAAAGTGTCCACAAATTTGTAGTGGCCCAAGAGTTCCTCCTCGCTAATGAAGCAAGAAGCAATTCAATGAAAGTGGGAGAGAGGAGAAAAGGATCTCAAGCATGGGTTGATATATTACCTATTGAAAATAGGTTGAAGAATGACTTGCCAGTAGATAATTGTTTCCATCTTGGGAAGCAATTGATCCAAGAAGAAGAGGGAAGTTCACACTTCCCTTTGTGATGGCATATGCTCACTGAGATCTCACTATCGAATGAGTGTTGCATACATTCAATAGTGAACCAACGAAGACCATAATTTAGCTTGGCTTAATTGATTTCCAAGATGGACCAATTTCAGAGCCATATAATGCAAGAGACTTGCATTGTGAGGATGCAAGTGAATTCTAATTAAAGATTTTGTGTCTATAGATTGCTTAGAGCATAGTCAATGAGCATACCTTTGCACTATAGGAACAAGTAGAGACCAACATTCAACTTGGATTCAATTAATTTATGAGACGGACTATCTCCAAGTCTGAGAGGGAGATGGGAGTGAATTCTGGTTAAATATTTTGGGTCTAGAGATTGCTTAAAGTTGAGTCAATGAGTAGACCTTTGCACTATAGGAAACGGTATAGACGAACATTCGAATTGGATTCATTATACTGTCAATATGGACTATCTCCAAGTTTGAGAGGAATATGGGAATGGATGTTGAGTCTATATTTCATATCATATTATTACATCGAGTTGAGAATTAATGAGCAGACTTTTGCAATGGAAACAAGTGAGCCAGAACTAAGAGATGAGCCATAAATAGGACCAAAGCTAGTAGCTAGATCCAGAGTTAGAGTTGTAGCCGAGAACTAGAGTTAGATCCCACGTTCCAGAGAAGTTGATAGAATGCGCATTGATCCAATTTGTTTCCTTGAGTTTTTGGAGACCAAGAAGGCTCTCAATTGGGAGGTATGATCCGAAAATGGATCTGAAAAAATGAACGTTTGTAATACTTAGTACCTATAATTCATTTTGGAAAGTATAAATGTTAAAAAATACATTAAAGATAATGAAAATGCAAATGTGAATAAGACAAATGGAGGAAAAGAAAGAAAAAAATAAAAATAAAAAAAGACAAGATTTAATTGAATTTGAAAATAAAAATAGGAGAGGGGAATGGGAAATGAAAAGCCATGGTTGTTGGCTTTCCCACTACCCCGAACTCTCCTATATGTTCTTTCACTTAGAATGTCAAAGGGATTTTCTTTTCACCTATTTCTAGTCCAAGTAGGAGAGTGTCAAGGAGCCCAAGGCTACATTGTAATCTAGAGATTGCCAAAATGAAATACTAAGCAACCATTGAATGTTGGTTTTCCCAGTTGGGATTCCAAGGTAAATAATGTTCCTTGTGCATATTTGTTGAATATGTGATTGATTCTTGCATTGGATTTATATAATATGTTAATTAATATCTCGCAGTGACATTAATGGTTACTAACGAGTGAAGAGAATGGATGAACCAAATAGTTATGAGTAGAAAAGAGAAATGGTATATTTTTATCCTTTGTTTTATTGAGCCAAAGGGTTGTAACAACTAGTAAATCTCATTTGTTGGATGTCAAATGATTCTTAGAGATCAAGGGACTCAATTTCCGAGTTGTTTCACTTGTGTAGGAGTTTATAAATTGCATTTGTTTTTAAGTTATTGACTACCTGGAGCGTTTTTGTTCTATGTGATTCATTCTTTTATTCACTTGGGAAAATTTGTTTTGCTTGGGGAAAATTTATTTTTCCTATGGAGAATTTATCAGTGTCTGGGTCATTCTCTCATTGACTAGTGATAATTTCTTTGCTTGAGGCAAATTTTGAAGTGCCCACGACCTTTTTATAAATTGATGGGCGAATTTGGTTGTGGTTGGGACATTTTTATCATTGTTGGTGCGAATTATGAAGTGTTTGGGGCGTTTTTATAATCACTGGGTGAATTTAGATGTGCCTAGGGCGTTTTTATCATTATTGGGCAAATTTAAAAGTATCATTGTTGGGAAAATATAAGAGTGCTTGGGGTGTTAATATCAATGTATGGACATTTTAATAGTGTTGGGGAATTGTTAAACATTGTTGGCCAAATTCCATTTGCGTGAAAAATGTTTTCCTCTTTAGTTGAGTGTTTTACACCTTTGTTGGTGATACAAGTGGATATCAAGTAAATTTTACCTTCCCTATAGCTTAAAGTCAGTGCACAGGAACATCAATGCCCTAGCTAAGCCTACATTGTAATCTACATCTTCATGGGATAAACCCCCTTTGAACAATATGATATAAAATAAACTAACAGAAAGGATAAATATTCCAAGAAGATGGGTGGTGTCTAAAGATACTGTTTACATCACTTAAGCACAATGAATTATGATCAGAACATCAGAATGCATTATTTAATTAGATATCACCATCATAAGTTGATTTCAACATCAATTGTAACATCTCAATACAACCCATAGGGTCATTCTTTAATAGTCTCTAGATTTAACAAACCCCTTTTAAGTGAGGATGATCTGGTCCACAAATAAGGGTCATTAGTTCTAACCATTTCCTTGAAATCCGTAACATCCCATAGATTGGTCAGTTTCTCTAGTTGATCTGACCACGACCTCGTCAACCATTCAATCAATCGATCACTTGATCACTCATTCAAGCCTCCAGCCGGCTGCTCCATTAGTCGACTGTTGTCTTTCGACTTACTATCTTCGAAAGATTCATAGGTGTGATGAACCTGCATGAACTTTGATTCCAACACCCCCCAATTAAGACAACGCTCTAGAGATTCAGTAGGTGGAATTATGTTCTATAAACATGCCCCCATAATTGCAACATCTTGAAGCCCAAACATAGCCTGAAGTTTCACAAACTTAGATTCTTGTATAGGATTTGTAAAGATATCAACAGAAACGAAGTTCTTATCGGAATAACTAGCATAAATAAGCCAAAGTACAATAATCCATTAAAAAATGTTTTTTATAAGATATGAGGTATGATAGATTACAAATAAGGGCTTGTATATATACCAATGTAGGGTGCCCTTTTGTAAAGAGGCATAACCTTTCATCAAGGTGTCTCTTCATTAAATATATAGTTATTTAATTACTAGTTTATTATTATTATTATTATTTATTAATGTTTATTTCTTATATATTTTTTTCATTACATTGCCTCTCCCTTAGAAATGCTTCATCCTAAAAGCCTAATTATGGAATACTTTTATCATTTGTTCTTGCTCGTAACGCTTTCTCGTGATCTTCTATGTTGATAGCTATGACACTTGATGAAACAAGATGATGTGTCCTTTTAAACATGAAGTAAAAATGTTGTGTCATTTGTGACGTGGTCCACCCAAGATCTGGCTTCATTGGAACTATTTTCTGATCGATGGTTCGGAGTTGTCGATTTTGTCTTTGCTCTTTATAGGAATAATATTGTTTATTTTCCTCTTGTCCTTGTCCTCGATCATAATGACTCTTGTGAATCGGATGGTGATAAGGTACTCGAGTCGCTTGTGGAGTGTTTACAGGAAATTTAACATTTTGTGCTTCTAACGATTTATTGGTTGATAATAATTCAGTTGAGTGTGTATTTGTTTCTTGTTCCTCAACTTGAATTTGTTTTCCTGAGATTATGGATGCTTCCTTCTGGAATTGCTCTAATTTATTCTCTAACCGTTGGTTATCATACCGAATCTTCTTGAACCTCTCCTCTTGCAACTTTTTGTACTCTCTTAACTTCTTAGTCTATTCTAGCAATTCCTGGTTAACCTTCTTTAAGGAAGAAGTTTCTTTGTCAGTTCTTAATAATTTTGTATGAAGATCTTGATTGTGATTTTTAAGATGGCAATTTTCTTCCCTCTTTTCTAACAATTTCTTCTCGATATCTTCTTGAGCTTGTTCCAGCTTCCGATTACTCTTTAATTTCTTGATTTTTGCAATTAGGGTTTTATTATGATTTTTCAACCGAATGATTTCATCATTATTGTTTGCATGGTTTTATTGAATCTTACAGCCTCTAATTTGTGAATGATTTTAACATTGTCATTTTGCTGCTGGAGCTCTTTTACCTATTGTTGACGTCCAAACTCTGATTTTTGACATTTTAATTTCTCTTGGATCTGTGCAATTTCCTCATTTTTGTCGACGATGAGTTTGTTTAAACGCTTTATTTTTTATTCTAAATCATTATCGCTTCTATAAGGTGATTCTTCGTCGTTTTTTGACTTTTTGATTTTGTCTTCAAGGTTTTGATTGTGATTTTTTAAACATGATATTTTTTCATCCTTATCAGATAACATTTCTTGAAATATTCATTAGCTTCTCCCAACCTTCAATTTTGATCTTTTAGGCTATGATTCTCCTGCTCTGTTAACAGATTAACCAATTTATGCTTATTAATCTCTAATTGTATATAATTATTGGTCACTTTATCATGTTCTAACTCGCCCAATACTGCTTGTAATTGTGTCTGCAATTCTAATTTTGTGATCGCCATAGTTTGCGATTACGACCTCTTCAACTTCGTATTCTTTTCTTTGACAATAAGTAGACACAAAATGTGTAATAATCCCAAGGTGGTTCTTTTTGAAAAAAATATCTTCTTTGATTAGGCTAAATAACCTTCTTTCTTTTTTTCTCCTTTATAAGAAGAAAATAATTGATATTTTATAGAAAATCAATTATTGATAATAAATAATATCTACTATTATAAAATAATAGTTCTATTATTATATACTATTAATAATTAAAGTATTGAAATAATAATAATTATTAAGAATAATAATAATAATTATTTATAAATATTTGTTTTGGACGTAGATTGGCTTAGGGTTTTAAAATATAATAATACAAATTCTTATAAATAATAATAGTATTATTATAAAATAATTTTAAGTGGGTGTAGGGTTTTGGTGTAAAGTGATGGAGAGAGGGTGAATAGAGAAAGAGTGCAGGCAGATAGGGTAATGGGGGAGAAGGGTGGCTCGCGTAAGATGATGAGCGATTGGAGGAGCGCTCGTATTGGACAAGCATGAGTTGAAGGTGAGTTGCGGTGTAAGGAGGTAGTGCGTGGAGTATGGGAGAGGGGTCGCGGGCATGGCACGAGGTTGTTGGAAGGTGGTGAGGGCGTAGGAGTGCAAGATGGGATGGGGACGAGGTGTGTGCAAGACGTAGGTGGTAGAAGGAGGAGGAAGGGAAAATGGATGTGCGTGGGAAGGGCAGATGAAAGGAGAGAATTGCGGGTGGCACAGATGGACTGGAGAATGGCTGAAGATTGGAGTAGCGTTGGACTGGAGCATGGCGAATAGGAAGATGGAAGCGTAGAGGGAGAACTGGTCAGCGTAAGAGATAAAGGGGAAGTTGCGGCCTAGAAGCTTCTGTGTGGATTAGGGCTTGCGCGATGGCATGTTGATGGAGGGCAGTGAGGGAAGAGGGGTGCAACGTTCTGGGGATATAGACTGCGTGGAGTAATGGATATGTATTGAGATGGAAGTGCATGGGGTAAAGGTTGTTGGAGGCTGTCAACACCAGTCTACGTGCAATGGGAGTGTGTGCTTGTGGGAAGAGGTGGGGAGGCGTGGAAAGGTGGGGTTGATGTGGGATAGGTGGACCGATGACGATGGAGCTAGGGGTTCGGTGTAAAGATAAGGGGTAGAGTCGCAGGTATGGATAGAGTATATGCAGCAAGGGGATCATGAGCATGTGGATATGGACGGGTGTAGGGAGGAACGAGGCGTGGAGAGTAGGAGGTGTAGGCAAGCGAGGGAGTGGGAGTAGATAAGGGAGACAAGCGTGTGTTGAGAGCATGGGCTGCGTGTACAGAGGTGGCGCAGGAAGGAACTGCGCGGCCTGAAGTGGAATAACAACGGGCGTGTGATGCAGAGAGGTCATAGGAGGGCCAGTGGACTGTCTGGAGGTGAATGGAAGGAAACAAGAATGTTATAGGGGAGAGGAGGAGCATGAGAGCTCTCAGAGGGAGTGCAGGTAATGAAGTAAGCGGTTGTCACATCCCCTCCCATCGATCTGGTGTAAGGAAGGGAACATGACTAACATTCGGTGCTTTTGAACAAACTCAGCCCCATTCATTAGATTCATACAAATAAAACACATGTGTGCAGATGCAAATAAAAATAAACATGCACATCGGAATTAAACTATCCTCACACATTTCACTTGCATTCAACCTATTGATAGCATGCATCGAATTAAAACCATTTGCAGAAGTAAAACATGTAGAGAGAATACTTATCTTGCAATGGTGGAGTTATCCCAAGCAACTAGCTATGCAGCTGCAACGTTCCACCCAACCATAGGCCAATTGTGTTAAGCAATCTCTCAACGCAATTGCCACCCTCAAGCTAGACATGATTTCCACAAGGAAAGGGAACACTCAAGCTCATGCATAGCCAAAGCAATGGATACCCATAACCCATGTCCCATCACACTCTTTCCACACACAGCAAGCACAATTTTTGGCATGGATAAATTTTTTTATTGTGGGATTCACTAGCAAGATGTCCATGGGTTTTCCCCAAATTGTGGCCAGTCAAAAACAAATTGTGGGAAGGGGAAAAATGACCACAGGGAGAAAAACGATTTTCCGATGGCTATTTGAGCATCCAAATGGCCAAAAACGACCTCAATGAAACCCCAGGGACCCCAAAACAGATTCCTCTTCTTCACCACTGTTCTATATCACAAAAACACCCTCCCAGCTATAGAAAAATGGAGGAAAACTTAGAAAATCATGGGGGAAAACGCCCAGGTAGATTCAAACTTGTGAGAGAGAAAAACTAGTTGATGGATAATGGCTTGGGGAGCAAATTCAGGGCTCTTTTCTTGCCCAAGAAGCCATACACATTTTTCCAAAAATGGTGGCTTTCCCATACCCTAATTTGGAGAGCGATACCTCTCCATTTCCCCAAATAATAACTAATTCAACCAATTCTTGGGAGAAATAAAGCATTGGGTACAAAATTCAACATTGGTAGTTGAGGGTTTATGGGTTTCCTCATTGACACTTGGCTTGAATTGATTGGTTCAAGGGTTTGAATATTTCCCTCCCAATTCCTTGTAAAAATCATGTCCCCGTCTCTTGTTACATTGCATCGCATAGCTAGTTGTGGACGTTTGATTAAAATGCATATTTACATGACATCCACAATTTCTATTCTTCCTGGATAGCACACAAACCATATGCATCATTTTCAACAATAAATCAATGGTGGGGCCTTGGCCTTGAGCTCCTCACCACGATTTTAGAACAAGTTTACATCATTTACATGTTTAATGCAATAGGGTCGAAATCAGGATATTACAGTGGTGATAGGACGCTAGTGAAAAAAAATGGAGTGTGAGAGCCAGGGGAAATGGAGGAGTGAAGTAGTGAAAGGTGAATACTGAAATAAAATGTTCAACGACCAGGTTTATGGTCAAATACCAAGTGTCCATAGTAACTCTGAAATTAATGGCCAAGAGCCACGGTTAAGAGAAACTCTCACAAGTGTGGCCAAAAGCCAGAACCAACGCACAATGCCCAAGAAGGGGCTTTGATATCATTGAAACAAAGTTTATTATCGGAATAACCAGCGTAAATAATCCATTAAAAATGTTTTTATAAGATATGAGATATGATAGATTACAAATAAGGGCTTGTATATATAGCCATGCAGGGTGCCCTTTCGTAAAGAGGCATAACCTTTCATTGAGGTGTCTCTTCATTAAATATTTAGTTATTTAATTATTAATTCATTATTATTATTAATATTTATTTATTATATATTGTGTTCATTACATCAACAATCTGATAATCTATCCTCCAATAAAAAAGATTACAACTTTGACATGTACCAGTTGTCTCAAATAGTGAACATGACGTTCAACATGCTTCGTTTTGACGTGTGCAACAAGGTTATCGACACCATGTATTGTAGTTTGATTATCACAATGGATAATAGTAGAGGCCTGAACATGAAAACCAATCTCTTCTAAAAGTTGACAGATCCAAATTGCTTATGTATCTACATAGACAGTGCCATGATATTATGCATGTAGTTGAAGGAGAAACTACCTCTTATTTCTTACATGACCAGACCATGGGTCCATAACTAAGTTGAAACACATATACAAAAGTGGAATTTCAATCGTCAATGTCACCTCCCTAGTCGGAATTAGTAAACATGACGAGCGGTTCTAAACTACAACAATATTTAATACCATATTGATAAGTTCCTTTAATATAGCGAACAATTCTCTTTGCAACTTTTTGGTGTTTTTTTCGAGGATCCTACATGAACATAGAAACTACACTAACAACAAAGGAGAGATCGGGTTGACTGTTAGATAAGTAAATGAGGCTACTGACCAATTGTTGATAAAGAGTGGCTTCAACTTGAGAAGAGTCATCATCCTTAGAAAATTTAACACACGATCAATAAGGTTTTGCACAAGACTTATAGTCGTCCAATTTTAATCATTTCAAAAGATCCAAAGCATATTTTGGTTGAGAAAGAAACATACCATCATCCATTTGAAAATTTTGAATTCCCATGAAGAAACACAATAAACCGATTAATCAGTTCAAAGGTATCTGTAAGTTGTTTCTTCAAACCCAAAATTGGATTGACATTGTTTCTTATTATGACTAAATCATCAACATACAATGCCACAATCAAAGTATCCCCATGAACATGTAATACATAAATATTGTGATCAGATTTACAACGTTTGAAGCTAAGATTGGTAAAGAAACGATAAATATTCCATATGAGACACGTGGTGCTTGTTTCAAACCATACAACGAATTCTCCAGTCAACAAACAAAACCAAAATTTGTCACAAAACAAGGAGGTTGTTTCATATAAATTTCTTCAGATAAATATCCGTGAAGAATGGCACTTTTAACATCCATTTGATGAAGTTCCCATCCAAAACAATAGCAAGGGAAAGAATCAGCCGAACAAACTTCAACTTTGCAATAGGAGAAAATGTTTCAGTGTATTTGATGCCTTCTTGTTGAGAGAATCCCTTGGCTACCAGTCAAGCCTTGTGACATTCAACAACACCATCAAAAGTAAGCTTGGTCTTATAGGCTCGTCAACACTTCACAACATTCTTTACTTGCAGTCGAGGAACCAGTTCCCAAGTGTGATTCTTCTACAAATAATCAATTACAACAACCATAGCAATTTCCCATTTAGGCACTCTCTAAGCATCAACATAAGTGTTGGTATCATAGGTTTCAAGAATGCATGCCATTAGTGCAACACTGCCATGTTATTTTTGACTATGGGTCTGCCAACGAATACTAGCATCTCAGGCATCAAATTCATCAACTTCAATAGTTTTAGCAACCCACCAAGGTAGACAAGTCGACGATGATTCAGGTCAATGATGGTTAGTCGAATCAACAAGTTTGTCAATGTTATTAGTCAATATAGATCGACTACCAATCAACTCAGGAGTAGAATTCAACTGTCTGTTCGAAGCTTCAAATAAGGGTATAGTTAATCCAGATTCGTCAGGAATATCAAATGGATCACTGAACAATAGACCAAAAGAGGAGTTCAATAAATTAATACCTAAAATATTCTCATCAAGATCACATTTCTACTCAAAATGATTTGTTGTTTGACCAGATAAAACTTTAGATAGGATTTTGATTCATCAAAATAGCCCAACATGAAACAAGTGTGACTCTTTGCATCCAATTTCTTTCTATAGTTATCACTAATATGCACCCAAGCAAAGAATGCATGGGTGTGGCTCATTGGTGATTCGCTTGATATGAAGTCAGATGTTGTAAACAGAGGTAATGAGTTCAAATCACACCCGGGCTTACCCGTGTCCCATGCTTGTGGGCGGTTGTGGGGCACCTATGGGTATAGTGGTAGCGGGATTGGATACCTGGACCCCGTGTCACGTGAGTACTATCCCAGTATCCAATTGTCGATTCCCCTAGTTAAAAAAAATGTGCCCAAGCAACACATCCAAAGTTTCTGAGGTGTCCGACAAAGGTTTTTCTTCCTCTCCACTGTTTAACTAGAGTCATGCCACTTACAACTCTAGTTATAACAAGGCTCAAGAGATAGTTTGAACACTAAACATCTTCTTCCAAAAATTTGGTCGGAAGGTCTTTGGCTTGCAGTAGGCACCGTGCCATTTCTACCAAAGTTTGATTCTTCCTCTCTGCAACTCCATTTTGTTGAGGGGTGTGAGGGACAAATCTCTACCAAGAAATGTCATTTTGCAAGAGATATTATAAAAACTGTAGACTCACATATTCTCCACCATTGTCTGATATCAAGCATTTGATAGGCCAGTCGCATTGATTCTCAGACATTGCCTTGGATTCCTTGAAACTTTTAAATCCATGACTCTTATTTTTCAATAAATATACCCATGTAAATATAGATAAATCATCAATGAAGGTTAAAATATACTTCACACTAGACAATGAGGGTTTATTCCTGCCACAGAGTTCATTGTGAACAGATTCTAGTCGATCATGTGCTCTCCAAGCTTTCTCATAATCAAAGGGTGCCTGATGGTGCTTTCCAAGCACACATCCTCTACAAAATCCATCAGGTGGAACATTATTTGGGAGACTAGTAACCATAATATTTGTTACCATCATCTTCAAACTTTGAAAGTTCATATGTGCAAGTCATTCATGCCAAATTTGATGTTTGTCGCCGGTATGAGTAATGAATGCAGTCAATTCAGTCACTCAGAAATCATTCCTAGGAGAGTCATAGAAGTTGTATAGTCCATATTTGTGAACTAAATATCCTGAAGCAACAATCATCCCCCCAATCCTCAGATCCTTTACAATAAAGCAATTTGACCAAAACTTAACAGTCTTCTTAGTCTATGTAAGTTGTGCAACCAACAACAAGTTTGCACTCAAGCTATGTACATGATTGACATTAAATATTCAACCATGCTTGCATTCAACATCACCACTTCCAATGATCATTAGAGCATAATCATCAGTTACATAAATCTCTTATTCTGGAGCTCTACTTAAGGAAGAGAACAAAGAAGCATCCTTAGCCATATGATGACTGCAACCAGAATTGACTATCCATTTAGTTTGAGTGGTGCAAGCATGTAATTCCTAGGAAGTGTTAACGGAAAAGGTGAATTTTCTGTAGGTCAGTTGATCGAAGGACCAGTCAATGCGCCTTCTTCAAGATGCTTGAACTATTATTCCAATTCCCTTGTCTTCTTCTAGTATATTTTCTCCATGTGACCCACCTTTCAACAATAGTGACAGGTTTTCTTCTTTCGATTCTTCTTGGTCGATGTCGACTCACCAGTCTTCCCTTTAGTAGGCTGTCCAATACACAGTGTTCATTGATTCGATCGACTACATTATTTGAGATGAACAAAGTTCGTTTCTAAAGAAATGTCCATTGTAAATAAGACAAAGAAAAAAAATCCATATAGAAAAATATATATTAAATGTAAAATGATGATATGATGATAAATTACAAATATTGCTCAAATATATACTCATGCAGGGTTCCATTTTGTAAGAGGTGTGACCCTACGACAATAAGGTGTCTCTTCATTACATATTCGATTATTAAACATTATTTATTAACTTATTATTATTATGTATATATTATATATATTTGTGTTTATTACATTGCCTCTCGCTTAGAAATGCTTTGTCCTCAAAGCATTATCATGGAAGACTTTATCCTTTGTTTTTGCTCGTGATGTCTTCTCATGGTCTTCTGTGTTGGGGGTTGTGACACTTGAAGAAATGAGACGAAATGAGTTATGAATGCCCAAACAAAAATGTTGCATCCTTTGTGAAGTGGTCCATCCCAAGTTAACCTTCATTAGGACCTTTTGCTTATTGATTTGTTGGATGGAACTTCTTGTTTTTTGCTTCCACCCAGTTTGTTGATTTTTTCTTCATTATTTTTTGAAATCATAACTCACCTGTTTATGTTCCTTTTGACCATGTCATTGGTCATATCGATTCTTATGGTTTGGATGACGATAAGGCATCCTAATCGTTTGTGATTTTTATTCGAAACCATCTTCTTTTGATGTTAGTGATTTTTCAATATAAGCATTTTTCTCAATTTGAGCGTTGATTGAATCTGAATTGGTTCCCTCTTTTGGAGTTCGAATTTGAGCATCTGATGACTTCCCTATTGGGCCAGTCATCGTTTCTTTGTTGACAAATGATCCTTTGTGATCTAAATCTTCGTGTAAACATTTCTTATCATGCTTTAGCTTTCTAACTTGTATAAATAAGTATTGATTATGTCTCCTTAAGCATAAGAGTTCTTCCTTGTAATCTAACTTGTCGACTTCATTTTGAGTATCTTGATTCTCTTGCTCTCTTTCCTTGGACTTTTTTATTTGTTCTAGCAATTCCTGATTACCCTTCTTTAGGGAGGAATTTTCTTCATCTTTTCCTGATAATATTTTATGAAGATCTTGATTCTTCTCTTCTAAGTTTTGATTGCACTACATTTTTTCTTTTGTTTTCTTGATTTGAACAAGTATTTTTTTACTATAATCTATTAAACGATAGATCTCTTCATCTTTTTTCTAGTAAAATTTAGTCAGCTTTCTTCTTGAAATTTGCATTTTCCCTTAGTAATTTTTTATTGCGATAATGGTCATGTTTTAATTCCATGATTTGAGTGAGCAACTCCTTATTCTTCTTTTTCTAAATAGGAATTTTATTTATTTACTATCTCACATAGTATTTTTTTTCCAGAGAAAAAAGCATAATTTCATTAATTAAAATCAAATTACATATTGTCGAAGGGCTTCTAAGAGCCGTTTCCGAAGAAAGCTTTTCAACTTCACGTATCAAAAAATTTTTGTAGTGCCATCAGGAAAAAAGTATTCTGAGTTCTCCGAAGAACTCAATATCTGTAAATATTTACAACGATTCAAAGTATATGTCAAAGTAGTCACAGAACTATCAAAAAAATTCAAATATTTTGTTCCTCTATCCCATTGATAAAAATTCTGTGATAATATTCATGGAATATGTCGTTGTTTTCTTCCATGATTTTCCAATGTCCCAGTTGAAGAATCAGTCCCAACTTTGATAATTGATCAACCTCTTTGTTCCTTTCCATGTAGAGATTTTGACAGGAGAAAGTGTCAAAATTTACTGTCAATCTCAATGTTTTTGCTAACATTGAGTTTAAAAGCAAATTGTGGCATATATGAACTTGATTTATCCAGTTTATGATTATCATGGAGTCTCCAAATATTTGTAAATGGGCGCAATGTTTTTCACACGCAAAAAAAATCAGAAGTTTGAAAGCATAGAGTTTGGCATAATTGTGAGAGTCGTGTCCTAGGCCCATGTGGATCTTGAAGAAATGGTTCATTGTTAAATGGAGAATCGCACCACCACCACAAACATTGTTTTGCGAAGCTCCGTCAAAGTATGCCCATGGATGATGAGGATTTATGACTTCCTCCAAAATATTGTGAGGGATAGTTTGATTCTTTTCTTGTGGAAAGTGAGAGAGGATAGAAATGCAATGATGTGCCAAAAGAGCAGGAGTAGACGGTTTTCCAAGGAAAATCAATTGGTTTCTGGAAATCCAAATTCCCATGTTCACAATCGTAGGTAATGCATGAATGTAGGCAGTGTCTCATGTTCCATGCCAGGATTTCCAAGCATCTTCGACGGATTCACCACTCCACATCCTAGCAGAGGGATGTAGTTTCTTCATATAAGACCATAGACATGTCGTGAAAGGGCATTCTAAAAAAAGGTGTGTGATAGTTTCCTCATCTTCTTTGCATAGTTTGCACCATCCCGGTCCTTCAATGGTTTTCCTCTTTATACGATCCCAAATACGAATCCTGTTTGCAAGCATACACCACATGAAAATTTTTGCCTTTGCTGGGAAGTGTGCTTTCCAAATCTTTTGCCACCACCATTTTTTTCCACATTTTGTTGTTTATGTTCCATCAACAGTTTGTATCCCATATTTGGAGTGTATTTTCCATTTGAAGCTGGTGCCCAGATGAGCTCATCAACAGTGTCAAAGATTCTAACATGGGAAATTTTGAGGGAGAGAATGAACTCTTTCTAGGTGTTGATGTATTCAACTGGTATGACCAGATCCTCCGGGCTCCTCCATCCATGTTTCCAAATAGTAGTAGAAAGTTGATCCATGATTTGATTTAGATGGTAAATGCCTTGTTGATTGAGGAAAAGTATTAGAGGGTTGGGGAGGATGTGTATGTTATGACATCCCATCCATGGATCGGTTCCAATCCATATCTGAACTCCATTTCCGACCTTCCACGCAAGCCCTTGTTTAATGAGTGGAAGAGATGCAAGAACTTCCTTCCAGATAACAAAGATGCCAACAATGGGCTTTGTGGGGTTTCAGATCCAGTGGATGAGAGAGTCTGGAGCAATGTATTTATGTTTTACCACCTCTGTCCAAATATTTTTTGTAGTGAGAATTCTCCAACCAACCTTTGCAGTAAGGGATTTTGCAAAGAAATGAATATGTTTTAGTCCCCAGCCCCCTAGATATTTTGGCATAGCGAGTATTTCCCAGTTGACCCATGGAGCAGCATAGGAGTTCGAGGTCCCAAACCACAGAAAACAGAAACAGAGTTTTCTGGATTTTTCCAAAGTGCCCTTAGGTATCCATGCCAGTGACATCCAGTAGACCGGGATGGCCTCCAGAACCGATTTGATGAGAACTAACTGAACAACTCTGTATAGCCATCGATGGCTCCAACTCATTAACCTTTTTTCCAGTTTAGCTAATAACCAAGTCCAGTCAAATTTTTTGTATCCATTAGGATTTAAGTGAAAGCCTAGATATTTGAGACCCAAATCCAAATTTAAAGTTTCAAAGGGGAAAAGTGTTAAATACCTTTGTCTTTCCTCCTCATTTAATCGATAAAGAGTGATAGAAGATTTGTGAACATTTATGACCATACCAGTCGCATCTTGGAAAAGTTTCAGAATATGGTCCAGTTTCTTCATATCCCTTTGTGTTCCATCGCAGAATAGTAGTATGTCGTCAACAAAGAGTAAGTGAGTTAGATGAAGAGTGTTGGTGTTGTGAATTCCCTGGAAGGAGCCCTGATGTTTTGCGTCCAAGATGGCTCTTCTCAAGCCTTCATCCACCAGGAGGAAAAGGAGAGGGGATAAAGGGAAACCCTGACGAAGACCCCTTTTAGCATAGAAGAAAGTTGAGGGAGATCCATTGATGAGTACAACACAAGATGTTGTTATGATGCAGCTCATAGTCCATTTGATGAAAGCACAATCAAAGCCCCCAAATGTGTCATTAACAATCTCAAATAAAGCCAACTAACTCTATCAAAAGCCTTTGAGAGATCAATTTTTATGACAACTTCATTTTTTGAGAGTGTAAGCCCTCTGATGCGACACCAATAGCCTCATGAATCTGTCGACCTTCCAGAAAACCAAATTGTTCATTTGAAATGAAGTTGGAGAGGACACTTTTTAGCCTTTTTTCCATGAACTTTTCCACTACTTTGTAGGTGATATTACATATTGAAATAGGTCGAAAATCATTCAAGGAGTCAGGTTTATCAGATTTTGGTATAAGAGAAATAAAAGTGGCATTTAAGGGTGGGTGTACAATTCCCCCTGTCCTGGATTCATCCACGAGATGAAGTAGATCGTTTCCAATGACCTCAAAGTATTCAAGAAATAATTCAATAGTCCATTCGTCTGGTCCAGGGATTTTATCTTTTTCAAAACTGTGCAGAGTTTCTTTGAGTTCTTCCTCAGTGATTTCTTCCATTAGGTTCTAATTGTCTTCATTTGTTACAGTTCCAGGGAAATATTGTGAGAGTCCGATGACCTTAGTTATGCTGGCTCTTCTGTTTTTCGAAAAGAGGGTTTTGAAGTGTTAGGTGCCCAGATTATCCAGATCCTCAAAGGAAGTGATGACCTCATTGTTTTCATTTTTTAAATCCAAAATGGTGTTTTGATATTTTCGACCTTTTGCAAATTCCTGGAAGAATTTTGTGTTTTCATCCCCGCTATCCAACCATATAGCCCTGCTCTTGAGTCTCCAGACTTCCTCCTGTTCCAAAATAATATTATTTCGGTATCCCTCCAAAAATTTTAAGCATTCAACAGTCTCCTCTGAAAGAAAACCACCTCCTTCAGTGTCCTGTAGTTTGGAAATTTCCTCTTCAACCCAAATTATTTCATGATCATCTCTAGCCTTCTTTTTAAAAGACCAGTATTTTAGCAAACTCTTGACTCTAGTGATATTTTTGACAAAATGGGGGGCAACAAAAGAACCTTCCATAGGTTGATAGGGGATCCAAGAGTCATTTATAATTTTTGATACTTCCTCCTCTTTTAGCCGGGATGCACAAAGTTTAAAAGAGCTGGGAGGTTTTGATGAAGTTCCCAATATTTGAAGGAAAATAGGAGAGTGATCAAAGTTTCCTCCAGATTCGATCCATTGACGAAATATTTAGTTTTGGTCCACCAAATTTTTAGCTAGTAGAAAACGATCCAAACGTTTAGCAATTCTCCCCTCACCAGTTCTTCAATTTGTCTAGGTAGGCTTCAATTTTGAGGGGAGGACATCAAGAAGGTGATATTCCCTTAGGAACATATAAAAAAACCCAGCAAGAGGATCACTTCTTACAAGAGGTCCCCAGTGTTCATGAGAACCAAGGGTGAAGTTTAGATCACCACTGAGAATCAAATCTTCTGTAGAGAGAAAGGTTTTGTTTTGAAGGGAGTCCCAAAAGTTTACTCTCTCCAGGTACATACCATATATGTTTAGAACAGTGAAATCCCTGTTTAATCCAACATGAAAAAACTCCGCTCCCAACCCAAAGGTGAAACCCCAAGTGTTTGTGGCTTTTACCGAAGAGTTTTTCCAACCCAAGGCGAGGCCACCCGAATGACCCTTGGGACTTAAGGAAGCAAAATCGTACAAGGGAAATAAATTTTTGAGGAAACCTGTGACATCTTCTTCCGACCCCATCGTTTACTGTAACATGAAAATGTCCGGATGATGCAGAGTGATCAACCTTTTTAGTGAAAGTTTTTTGGGTTTACTTTCCAAACCCCTACAGTTTAGGGATAAAAAAATCATTGAGTGACCCCTTGTTGGGCCATCGCTGCTCTAAAAGCCCCTACAATGGTTTTATGTTTACCATCCGCGAGGTCTAGAATATCCCTCTGTTGAGCCGAGGATAAGAGAGTAGGTCGTCCTCTGCCTATTGTCCGTTTTCGGGGTAAAGGATTCAAGCTTAGTCCTGGACCAAGTGGGAGTGGAGCCGAGAGGACAGGGATATCTCCATAACTTAGGTGGAAATGGATGGGAGTGTTTTTCAGTGTGGAAGGAGGAGGTGAAATAGTGTTACAGACCACAGGGGAGGTGGAGACCGCAGAGAGAGATGGGGGAATAGGGGAGGGTAGGTTTCCAGGATCCTCAGGGAAGGAAAGTGGGGAAATTCCATCCTTTTCCAAATTTAAAGACAAAAAAGAAGATTCAAGAGTGGAGAGTAGTGAAAAAATAACAACATTCTTACCTAGAGAGGGGAGAGTTTCTGAATCAGCAGGCAGAGATACCAGCTCCGCAGCAGAACTTTCGTCTCTGGTGTCCTCTGGGGGATGAGGAAAAGGGGATTCTGAACCGTCAAGAATTGTCATGGGAGCCTGAGCAGAAGCAGTAAAATCCTGCTCGAAGTGTTCCTCCCGCATAAGTTCATTCAGTCTGCCCGCTTTCTGTAAACCCTCACTCTCCCCCATTCCGCTCCCATTTGACCATTCCCGGGAAAATTCTGCTTTCTTGTTAAAGGGAAGTCAACATTGTTTTGCCATGTGTTCATAACCATGACACCTATGTCAGCGGAAGGGTACACCTTCATAATCCAGCCGTTGAACGCGCTTCTCCTGCCCCTAAATGAAATTTAACTGTTCTCTGAGCCCTGCTCTGACATTAAAGGACACCAGCATTCTGGCCACTGACATCCTCTTGGTCTGAGTAAAGGAAATGTCCACATCAATATAAGCTCCAAGATCATTCCCAATGTCTCTGAAGGAATCCTGATTCCAAAATTCCCAGGGAAGGACCGACAAATGGACCCAAATTGGAATGACATCGAATTTTTCAGTATCAACATAAAACATCGGCATCCAGTTTTTGAAGCGAATAGGGGAGTTTTCCAGGCTCCAGTGTTTTTGCAAAATCCGTCCCACATCCTCCTGATTTCTAAGTTTAATAAAAAACCAACCCCTGGAGAGGACCATTATCTCTGGTTTATAATCCAGCAGAGCCGACCAATGTGTGGTGACCCAATTGTCCAAGCCTTCAAAACTATGGTATTTACCCCTGGCACGCCCAACAACCGTCGTTTCTGCCATATGCAGAGAATTTGCAACAGAGACATTTTTACCACATATGAGATTCAAGGGTTCCCGAGAGTTCTTAAGGCATTTCCCTTTCTGCTTCCGTTGTGGGGATCCTTCCTAGTTTTTGTGGGTGTTCAGTCCATATCCTTGCACCCGCAGAGGATCGAACCCTAGATTTTTAGGAGATTGTAAGAGAGAGGCGATAAAATATTCAGGGCTATGAGTGTTTGTTACCTCAGGTAGCTCGAAAGGAGTCGACAGTTGTTCCAGTGGTTCCCTGTAAGGCCAACCGCGTTCCAGCAGATCCAATGTGAATGGAAAGCGATCCCAACCCTACTCCAGAAGAGTAGTGTTCGTGATGGTCGAGTCAACGGTTAGCGGAAAGCCCAGGCTGAAATTTTGTGGTGGTTCGAAGAGTGAGAAATGAGTTCCCCCAAGATCTGGGGTGAGTGGGCGAGTCATAGTTAGGTAAAGAGGTAGAGTAACCGCATCCTCCCGTAACCTGCTACTAGAAAACGGTAGATCCGCCATAGGTTTTCCAACCCCTGTTGTCATAGCCCCCACCATCTCGGTCACAGATGTCAGTTGTATGGTAACTTCTGGCGGAATTACAGCTGCAGAAGAGTAAAAATGTGACCGAGGGTTATAATCAAAGGAGTGGTAAAAGATAGTTTGACCATCGAAAGGGTCCGGAGTATAGTCGACCTCGTCCATTGAATGGTACTCCACGCATGTACCAGGTGGCAAGGACGTACAGTCCATTGAAAAATGAGCCATTGTCATGCCTGTCGAGAGTAAGGTTTAGTTATAGAGTTTAGTTTGTAACCCCCGAGGGCTGCAAAACCCTAGTCCATTCTACTTCCCTCTACTCCTTTTAGTCTTCACTATCTCACATAGTATAGATTCACATTGTACAAAATCCAATTTTTTTTTACCAAATTCCACTAATAAATAATAATCTTGAATATTACCTTTTCAATATGTTAAAGGGTGATTTGTAAACACAAAAGGTGTGATGGGTGCAAGGCCCCACAAAATAGGAATTAAAATTCCTTAGAATACCTCTATACTTCTCAATTGAATTTTATACTCAACTTGACAATACGCTATATTTAGTAGCCTCGTAATAACCCCTTTTAATTTTCCTTCACTAAAAATACTTCACAATAAAGTGAATATTTTATTTCCCTTCAGTAAAAATACTTCACAAAACCCTTTTTAATAACTCACTATGTTTTTTTCACTTTCTTTGCACTTAAATGTATTAATGTAACTTTAAAAGTATATATTAAGCTTTTATTTAATTTCAAAACAACCGACAACTATGGTTATGAAGAGTCACGATTTTATGGGGTTCAATTTTTATTTTTTTTAACCACGGGAACAACAACCTCCCAAGGGTATATCCAAAAGCCCGCGAGCCAGATATACGAGTAACTTGTGATTCAACAGGGGATGAGACATCCCGAAACCCATCGGGGTGATCCTCTATCCCAGGGGTCGCCTACCCTTCGAACCTTGTCACAATGATCCAATGAGCAACCCTACCCCCCCCTTTGGTTTTGAACCTGTGACCTCCACGGAGATAACACATGTTCTTAACCATTAGGCCCACTCAGGTGCTTTATGGGGTTCAATTTTTGAAATGGTGGCTATCATTTCCTAGGTATGGTTATGAAGAGTCGCTATTTGATGGGGTTCGATTTGTGAAACAATGGTGCTTCGGTGGAAGGTAAGAAGTGCTTGGGAAGAGGAAAAGTGTGAGAGAACATGAGTGGAAGGAGCCAGGGATGAGTGGGTGATGGAAATAGCAGTGGTGACCAGGTGTAGGAGGAATGTGCCAGGGGCGAGGAGAGACATGGGAGGGAGTATGCTCGTGGAGAGAATTGTAGTGAAGGGAGGTGGGAAGAGAGCGCGACAGAGGGAGAAAATGTGGAGAAGCGAGCGCGACAGAGGGAGAAAATGTGGAGAAGCGAGTGCGGGAAGAAAAGGAAGGGTTAGCGTGGGGAATGGAGGGTATAGTGGAATAAGGGGGACGAGGAGTACGGCATGCGCAGAGGGAAATGAACATAGGTATGGAGGGGAGTGGCAGTGTGGGAAAAGGGTCCTAGTGGTGGAGCGTTGGTGTTGACAGAGGCTGACGATGGGATAGGGCAGGTGAATGGGATGCAACAGAGTGGTATGGAGAGTGTGCGGGCGACGAGGGAAACAATGTATGTAGGTTTAGCTGGAGTGGAAGGCGCGACCCACGAATTATGCAGGCGTAGGAGGAGGATGTTGTGAGCTAAATTAGTTCACACGCCAACTATCCAAATAATAGGTCAAATAAGTAAAATCCATAATGGAGTAAATATAAATGAGTAAAATGTGAATGATGATTTACAAATATACAAGGTCCATGTATATAATCGTTAAAAGGGAACACAGTGACTCTTCATCAGAGTTGCAACCTAATTTATTATTATTTTCATTTATTATTTACTCCATTATGGATTTTACTTGTTTGACTTATTGTTTGGATAGTTGGCGTGTGAACTAATTTAGCTCGCAACATTGGTATTAGAACAGGGTTCCTGATCTAGGCCTTTGGCCATATCTTGGCTTTTAGCTGTCATCTTGGAATTTTTCAATCGTTGGGTCTTTGCCCTAAAAAAAATAAAAAGAGAAAGAAATTAAAAGAAAGAGAGTGATAAAAATAAATAAAAGAAGGAAAAGTAAAAAAATAAAAACAAAAGAAGAAGAGAGAAAAAAAGAAAGAAAAGAAACCAACACATGGTTTAACCCAACATATTACACCAAAGTAACATAAATAAGGAGAAGTAAATAAACAAAGGATTTACAATGAAGATATAAAAGTGAGTTTGTAATAAACGAGAAAGGGATTTATATATTATAAGAGAAGAGTAATTTTAATAAGTAGTTTACTACTTTATTGGTGAAGGTGTTATTTAGATAAAATTGGGGAACTAATTACTCTTTTATATTGGAATTTTTTATTAAGTGAGATAAAAGGGGGCCGATAGGTGGAGCGTTGGTGTTGACAGAACGTAACGATGGGATAGGATAGGCGAATGGGATGGAGCAGAGTGGTATGGAGTGCGTGCGGGCAATGAGGGAGATGGTGTGTGTAGGTTTACTGGAGTGGAATGCGGGGCCCACGAATTGTGCAGGCGTGGGAGGAGGGAAACCTGTAGAGAGTGTGGAAGCCAGGGAGATTGAGCGGTCGCATCAATGGCAAGAGGAGTAGTGTTGTGTCGGTGATGAGGAAGAGGTAGTACGTGGGGAGGAACACGTGAATCGTGCGAGGAATGATGGCAGCGTGGGACAATCTAAAGAGGGTGAGGGAGGTCAAAAACCAGTTAGCTCAGAAATTTTGAAATTATCAGACAAGGTATGGAATTCTTGGCCAAAGGTCGGAATTAGATAAAGTCGGAGGAAAGGGTTAGCTCTGATACCAAATGAGATGAACAAAGCGTTTCTAAAGAAATATCCATTGTAAATAAGATAGAGAACAAAAATCCATATAGAAAAATATATATTAAATGTAAAATGATGATATGATGACAAATTACAAATATGGCTCATATATATACTCATGCAGGGTTCCCTTTTGTAAGAGGTGTGACCCTACAACAATAAGGTGTCTCTTCATTACATATTCAATTATTAAATATTAATTATTAACTTATTGCTAATATATATATATATATAGATTATATGTCCATTGGATGTAGCTTGGGTGGTTGGGAGGAATTTGTTACCCTCCCCACCTAGGTTCAATTCTTGTAAGTGACATGATGCTCTTGTTGAGACCCTATGTATTGACTAGCTTTCCTTGATTCCTTCGGAATAGAAAGAAGGTGATATTTTCCGCTGAAAATTTAAAAATGTCAAGGATACGGTGGTCCGTTGGTGGGGTTAGATGGATTTCATTCCATCCACCCGGGTTCAATTCCGTTGAGACATATTCTGGCTTGGATTACCGGCTGACGGTTTGCTCGACCTACCATCCACGATATGTGAGGAAGTTTGTTGAGATTTCCCATGCGTTGTTAGCCTTCCTTGATTCCTTTGGAATATCAGGAAGGTGAATTTTCCATTTAAAAAAAAAACTATATATTATATATATTTTTGTTTGTTACATTGTTTATAATTTGGCTTAACCTTTCCTTTGAGAAAGTGACCTTGGTGTTTTCTACCAAGCTTCCCTTCATCAATCAATTTTTGTTGATCCTTGATCAATAAATCACAAAATATATCAAAAATGAAATCCTTACCATCTTGTTCGTGTGATATCCAATTGGCACGAAACGAAGAGCATAATACATCATAAGGTGTTTGTAGATTCGTTAGGACCAGTTCAACGTGTTGTCCATTCTTCTTCAGAAAAATTTGACCACATTCTCCCAATTTCAATTGTAGCTTCGTGACGAGAGCCAAATAGTCCTCACTTGTCACTATTTCAAAGAGATCAACTCTTTCTCTATCTACATCACTTGAATTTCATTAACCTTATCGAATAGTGATTTCATCTTACTCCAAACGGCATGAGGGTAGTTGATCCCACTTGTATGAAAGTGAATCTCCCTTAAAATGTAGGTGGAAATTACCACAACAACCTGAGGTCATTTCCACCAGGATCTGGAAGATTAAATTAGCATGGTCATCAATTGGATATAAAATATCGACCTTAGTATGTTTCCATTGTCCCTTGCTCTTCAACCAAGTTTCCATATCTGGCACCTAGATTGCAGAGTTATGCCCATTCATAATCAAACAAATCTTATCCAAGTTCAAATAAAGGGTATCAATCGACAAATATTCAACCCATAGTAAATCAACCCTAGATCCTGCGACTCAACATGATTCACAGACATCAGGCTAGGTCATAATAACTCTAATACCATGTTGGGATAACATCCCTTTAAACAATAGGACATAAAAGAAAATAACGGAAAAGAATAAATATTCCAAGAAGAGGGATGGTGTCTAAAGACATCATTCACAACACTTAAACACATCGCATTATGATTAGAACATCACAATGAATTATTTCATAATATATCAACATCATAAGTTGATTTCAACATCAATTACAACATCTCAATACAACCCATAAGGTCGTTATTTAATAGTCTCATATCTAACAAACTCCCTTGAAGTGAGGATGATCTAGTCTACAAATAAGGGTTGTTGGTTCTAACCATTTCCATGAAATCCACAATGTCCCATAAATTATTTGGCTTCTCTAGTCGACCCAACCACGGCCTCATCGACCATTCAATGGACCGATCATTTGACCACTTAGTCAAGCCTCTAGTCAACTGCTCTACTAGTCAATTGTTGTCTTTCGACTGACTGCCTCTAGAAGATGAAGAGGTATGATGAACCTGCATAACCATTGGTTCCAACACATATTGCCTGATATTTCCCGGAGAAAGATGTGTCATAAGTAATGTTGAATTTCCTTGATGGTTGGTAATTGAGTAGAAGAATATCATAAACATTGAGAGGGTTGGTTGTTTGTCTCGTTCTACAAAACTTTCTACTGGACAATTGCAATAGTTGTTAGATTTTCACAATTTAATCAATATTAATCTAAGACCTTACTGAGAGAATAACATGCACAATATAAACACGAGAGACACAAATATTTTCCTCGGGGAAACCATAAAGGAGAAAACCCCGCAACATCCTCAGAGATAGAATGAGAAACAATACAATAGCAGAAATATAAACCCCAAAAGTAGAAATGGTCTTCAACAACTTCTCTCTTCTACACGTGTGCGAACTTGTCCTTCTCCTCACTAATGCGAACTTGATGAGTGAGTGAATGAGCAAATAAAGAGGAGCACCCTCTCTATTTATAATTTTACCTTCACTTGACCTTAACCCCAAACAGGTCGGTCCCTAGGTTTAATTGACTGGGCCGACTTCTCTAGGAGAGTCTAATAACCCAATGATGACTCAAATCCGGGGTCTAAATCCTTGACATACAATGGAGGGTTAACCTCAATGACTTTACATGACTCAAGTACAATAATGACTCTCCCGACCGGGAATAAACATCTTTGTCAGAGGTACAATAATAAAATACAAATACAACATAAAATATACAAGTGAATATCTTCTGAAGTTACAATTACATTAACACTCCCTCTTAACTAGGAAGGTATTCTCTTGACACAATCATCGGCACAAGGCTTCGTCGCTGGATCATCATCAAAGCTGGATCATCATCGTCACTGCTGCTGCTATCTTGACCATCAATCTCCAATCTACTCGTCATAGCAATTTCTACAAAGACAACCCTTTTTCATGCTAGATGTAGGCCTAGCCTCCATGTAGGTCTTCATCATCTCTACGAGCAAGCCATCAAGTAGGTACATCTCAGGACTGATGACAATGCTTTTTCAAAACCTGTGTACATCTCAGGACTGATTACAATGCCTCTGCAAAACCTGTGTACATCTCAGGACTGATTACAATGCCTCTGCAAAACCTGTGTACCCTACTGTCTCCTCATCATCTCCAGATCATCTCATCATCAACGAAGCACAACCCAGATGCAAACATCATCACGATCATAGGAAGACACACCTCAACCATGCTGAAATAACCCCAGCCCTTACATCTACACCATGGGAGAACACACCTACCACCATGTGAGAATGGCTCACGTGCATCTCCATCTTCTAGACTCATCGCTTCCCTTTGGAAGGAACCATGAATGAAGTACACCAATCTTCTCTATGAAGTATTTAAACTTCACTCTAGCTAACGACTTGGTAAACACGTCGGCTATCTGCTTGTCTGTCGCAACATACCGGAGCTTCATTGCTCCTCTCTACACCATATCCCTGATATAGTGATACTTGATCTCGATGTGCTTTGACTTGTCATGGAACACCGGGTTCTCAGACAACTTCACACGACTCTGGTTGACGCAATATATACAAGTTGCATCCAACCGAAGATCAAACAAATCAGACAGTAGCTTCCTCATCCATACCGCCTCACAACTAGCCAAACAAGCTGTGACATACTTTGCTTTGGCTGTACTCAGTGCCATGTAGGACCGCTTCCTACTAAACCAAGATATCACACCTGATCCCATACTGAAGTAGCACCCTGAAGTGCTCTTCCTATCAATGGCACTTCCTGCCCAATCCGAATCAACATAACCCTCCAGGTTAATCTTATGATTCGCATCATATTTGAGCCCATGATCCACCGTATCCTTCAGGTACCTCAGAATATGCTTTGCAGCAATAAGGTGAACATGTCTCGGATCCATCAGGAACTGGCTCAATGTGTTCACAACAAAGCAAATATCTGGTCTCGTATTCTTCAGGTACATCAAAGATCCAATCATCTGAGGATACATCGTGGCATCAACCGACTCTGATGAAGCATCACTCAATAGATTTAGGTTCGATTCCATAGGTGTGGCCATGGACTTGCATCCCATCATCCCGAACCTCTTCAGAATCTCCACTACATACTTCCCTTGTCCAAGGAATATTCCATCTGCACTCTGCCACACCTCCATACCTAGGAAATAGTGCATCATACCCAAGTCCTTCATCTCTAACTCGACAGCAAGCTTCCTCTTCGTGTCAGCAATCAACCCATCCTCTCCTGTCACAAACATGTCATCTACATAAAGTAGAAGTATCACTGGGTTCCCTTCCTCAACCTTGTAGTAAAGGTTGGAATCCGCTTTACTCTTGGTAAAGCCCAAACTAGTTAGGAAGTTGTCTATCCTGTTGTACCATGTCCTGGGTGCCTATTTCAATCCATAAAAGGCCTTCTTCAATTTGCACACATGAGTCTCATTGTCATGTGTCTCAAATCTGAGTGGCTGCTCCACATACAGTTCCTCCTCTACTACACCATTCAAGAACGTTGTCTTGACATCGATCTGGTGTACCTTCCACTTCATCATTTCAACCAGAGAAAGTACTAATCTGATGGAAGTGTATCTAGCTATAGCTGCAAATGTCTCCTCATAGTCTATCCATTCCTTTTGGGAGAAGCCATGTGGCACAAATCTTGCCTTGTGTTTCTTTATGCTGCCATCTGCAGCATGCTTGATCTTGTAGATCCACTTGGAAGTCACAACAGACTTCCCTACTGGTCTCGAGACCACATCCCAAACATCATTCTTCCTGATCGACTGGTACTCTTCAATAATTGAATCCTTCCATTCCTTTCTTTCTGCCGCTTCTTCATAATTGGCAAGTTCTTTATCAATGATGTCGCACAACATGACTACATAATTGGAGTATGGCCTCGGTCTCTTGCTTTCTCTATGCATTCCTTCTGGAGCACCATATCTCTCTGCATCTTGAATTGCTTCTCGTACACATGCTGGTTTCCTCTTGTGAGAATTCTTCTCACGTGGTGGATCTACTGGTTCTTATGGGTCTTCCATCTCGCGTTCTTCACGATCTTCTGGATTTGCTTCATTCATTGTTGTATCTCAAATCCTGGGTGCTTTTGGTTCTTCAATGTCTTCAACAAGTAGCTTTCTGGATTTTTGATATGCTGAGTCTTCGTCGAATGTTACATCCCTATTGATGTCGATCTTCTTGAACTATGGAAAATATATTCTGTAAGCCTTCGAGCTTTCACTATATCCCACGAATATGCCCTTCTTTCCCGAAGGATATAACTTCCTCCTTTTCTCCTTCAGGATATGTATGTATACAGGGAAACCAAATATCCTGAGATGGATGAACTCTGGTTTCTCGCCGGAGAAAGCTTCTTCTGGTGCCTTGTTGTCAAGTACTCTATGTGGAGTGCGATTTTGTACATACACAACTATTCTCGCAGCTTCTTCCCATAGATGCATAAGAAGATTGCTCTTGCTGCTTCCATGATTGTTCTATTCTTCCTTTCTGCAACTCCATTCTGTTGCGGATTATATGGAGTGGTCAACTCCCTCTTAATCCCTGAATCTCTGCATAATTTCTTGAAATATTCTAATGTGAACTCTCCACCATTGTCTGGCTGAAAAGTCTTGATTTTCTTCTTTGTGTGGTTCTCGATCAAGGCTTTGAATTCCTTGAACTTGCTGAATACTTCATCCTTGTTCTTCAAGAAATATATCCATGTTTTCCTAGAAAAATCATCAATGAAAGAAACATAATATACATACCCATTCAATGAACTGGATGACATTGGACCGCATGCATCTGAATGGATGATTTCCAAGATTCCTTCTTCCTTGCTTTCGCTGCTTGGAAATGACTTCTTTATGTTCTTTCCTTTCACACATCCTTTGCAAATTCCTTCATGCTTTTCCTAGATTTCTGGAATACCTTAAACTAATTTGCTTGCAAGTGATAGTGCTCAATAGTGCACATGTGCAAGCCTTCCATGCCATAGTTCACTTGGATCTACTAAGTCATGGACTAGGGCTTGTTTAGGTTGGCCCCTTAGTTTGTATAAACCTCCCTCTTGCTCTCCAATCACCACAACATCCTCTATGGTCTTTCCCTTTTGCCACATGAGAACTTGGCCATATACAAATGCAACCCTCATACATTTAGCATCTAAAGCTGATATGGAGAGAAGATTTTTCTTTAGTCCTAGTGCATACAGGAAACATTTCATCTTCATAGACTTTCCAGAGTCTAGCTTATAGGAGGCTTCACCACTTCCTTTTATGGGATATTGGTATTCATCCCGAAGTTTCACCTTCTGGGGTGACTCATGTTTAGATAGGTTCACAAAGGATTCCTTGAATCCTGTCATATGCTTGGAATCCCCACTATCTATAATCCAATCATTGCTTCTGTGTGTGACAGTGCCTGCGAGAGCTGAAATCAGAACATATTCTTCATTACTTGAAAAATATTCACTGTCTTCTCTGGTTCTCTTCCTTGGAGGTTCATCATCCTCTTCAGTGTGAGCAGGATGTATTTTCTTGTTCTTCTTCTTCTTGTGGAGCTACTTTTGTTCCTGGGACAATCTCTAGAGTAGTGTCCATTCTCATCACAAGTATAAAATCGAATGTGAGAAATATCTTTCCTGGATCTTCCAAGGTTCTCCCTCTGATTCTGGTGATGGTGTTTACCCTTCTTGTGATGAGGATGCTCCCTATTGTTGTTGTTCTTTCTGGTGTGTGCTGTGAGAGCCCGGTCTTCATTACCCATCTTTTATTCTCGAGCTACAATTCGAGCTTCTTCCTGTGAGCACTCCTACCATGAATTACTGAAGGTGACCAACTTTCTTCTTGCACAGATTCCTTGAATGAAGGAATCCCATGACCTAGGAAGACCATTCAAGGTGGTCATCACTATTTATCCATTTTCTATATTTTCTCCCACAGCTTCAAGTTGTTCCTTTATTTGAGAGACCCTTGTAAAGTAGGACTACATGGTCTTTGCATTTTGTATTTTGACATTCTTCAATTGGTTCCTCAATGTCATCTTCCTACTTATATTCCTTTCTTCAAATAAGGTGGTCAAGGCATCGAACATATCTTTAGGTGTCTTCAGAGATGACACATGTGGTATGAGATAGTCCTTGATAGAATCTGCAATGATTCTCTTAGCGTTAACTAGGTTCTTCTTGTGTGAGGCTTTAGCCTCATCTCCCTCTGGAACTGGAACCTCTTCATTCACATAGGTGTCCAATTCATTCTCTTCTAGGACAAGCCCAATCCTATACTTCCATGCTCGGAATTTATCAACCCCTTCAAGCTTATCCTCAAGATTGGTGTGGTGAGACATCTTTAATGAGAAACTCAAATGGAAATAAAAAATATTTAGGTCTTACCACTTGATTTGCTGAAACTGGATTTGGAGTTGGCTAGGGTGTGACAGAGAAACCCTAAAAATTCAAACTTGGAATTTGAAAATTCTGTCTAGATAGAAATATGGGCTTGACTGAGGCAAGCAAGCTGGTACACTTGGATTTTGAAAATTCCAAAAATTGACCCCTGAAAATTGACTTGCGAATTTCGGATCTGTAGTTTCTGGTCCTTTCTGTTTTTCTGGTCTAGAGTCAAACTAGGGTTTGAATTTTCTCGGGGTTCCACCCACTAAAAAACTTCGATCTTGGTCTCTGAATTTTGATTTTTATGAGGAGCATCTCCATATGCTGAAAGCACTCCAAAATTCCACTTCTGTGAAAAGCCCTAATTTCCTGTAGTAGTGACATGCCAAAAAAGGAAAATGCTCAGAATAAATTCCTGTTTAGACAGAAAGATGCGCCTTCCTTAGGTGATTTATCCTAGCCTCCTTTTGCTGATGATCTGTGGAGAGAAACCCATAAATTAAGAATCCCTAGCTTCTGCAGCTGCACAATGTCTTCTTCTAAGGTTAGCTTTGATACCATGTTAGATTTTCACAATTTAATCAATATTAATCTAGGATCTTACCGAGAGAATAAAAAGCACATCATAAACACAAGAGACACAAATATTTTCCTTGAGGAAACCATAAAGGAGAAAACCCCGCAACTTCCTCCGAGATAGAATGAGCAACAATACAATAGCAGAAATATAAACCCCAAAAGTAGAAATGGTCTTCAACAACTTCTCTCTTCTCCACTTGTGCAAACTTGTCCTTATCCTCACTAATGCGAACTTGATGAGTGAGTGAATGGGAAAATAGAGAGGAGCACCCTCTCTATTTATACTTTTACTTTCACTTGAACTTAACCCCAAACAGGTTGGCCCCTAGGTGTAACTTACTGGGCCGACTTCTCTAGGAGAGTCTAATAACCCAATGATGACTCAACTCTGGGGTCCAAATCCCTGACATACAATGGAGGGTTAACCTCAATGACTTTACATGGCTCAAGTACAATAATGACTCTCCCAACCAGAGGAATAAATATCTCCGTCGGAGGTACAATAATAAAATACAAATACAACATAAAATATACAAGTGAATATCTTCCGAAGTTACAATTACATTAACAATAGCTACAAGAAAAGTGTTTGGTTGGAATGTTGAAATTAGGTTACACTAAAACTCGTAGCATGCAGCCCAAACATAGCAAGAAGGGAACCAAGATATATGTATAAGACACTAAATAGTGAACACGACTAATTTTACACCTACGGTTTGTGTTGGTTAGTTGAGTGGGCTATAAGTCCCTCGATTACATATTAATAAATAAAAAAACAAAAGTAAATCACATGGCACTACTTATAAAATATTGAGGCACATGCCTATAATCCAAAGGAGTCAAAGGATCTTTCATTGCAAGGAATTAGCCATATTGTATGGGTGGCATGCCTCGCATAGAAGTGCACCAAGAGTTATGTGAATCCTAACGGATTCAATAACCATGAAGCATAAAGAGGATACATGGCTAGATAAATTCAAGAATGAAGTAAGAAGCCTTTAATTGGGCATAGCCATGGATGGAGTTAGCCTATATTCCCTCCAAAACACCAACTATTCTATTTGTCCAACAGTAGTGATCAATAACAATATACCTCCATGGTTGTCTGTGAAGAATGAATATCTTGTGTTGGCTCTTATAGTCCCTGGTAGAAGGAAAGTGAAGAATATGAATGTCTATGTACAACCATCGACAGATGAATTGAAGGAATTATGGAAAAGGATAATTGTAGGATACTAGTAGACGATGTATCAAGACCATTCCTAGTGAAGAGTTCTTTTATGTTTTATTATTTGTTTATATTTGTAACAATATTATTTTCATAGTTAATTCGATGCAATTGTCTTCTTCGATGCTAACGTTCTTTGGATACAATAATATCACATGTTTGTTAACAAGAGGGTATCGTGGATGTGAATATTGTGGACCTTTTATAAAGTATAATTCATTATGTTATTGTTAACATCTAGTTATTTAAGTGTGAATAATATTATAAAAGTATTGGATGTATTGTGTCAAATTGATAACACTTGCTATTGTGTTCAATACAAATGTATATTATGGATTTTAAATGTTGTCAAATGTTATTTGTTAAAAAATATTTAGAAAAAAAAAATCCAACAAGTTGAGCATCATGGCAATCAAGATACAACATTAGTTTTTTTGGGTCAGTTTTAAGATACAAGGGATCCACTCCCTTCTATGAGTTCTTATTTTCCCTTTTGGTTATCTTTTTGTTTATACAAGATCATACAAGTATTCAAAAGTATTTTTCTCTATTTCTATAAAAGAGGAACACCTTCGAGATATATATGTTCAACTTCTACCTTAAAGTATACTCAGTGTAAGTCTGTCCATCTTGGATGAACAATATGGTTCAGATTTATAATAAAATTTGGATTGTGATCTGTTTTCCATGGAAAAAAAAATTTCAATCAAGGCAAGGAGAGGGAAAAGTTTAGGTTTGAGAATGACACAAACGTTGTGAATTCCTTCAATGTAAGTGGGATAGAACATTAAAAGATCTTAGATTTACAAAATAGTGAGTAATAAACCTATATGATAACAAATCCTCAACAAAAACAAACAATACAATGTATACCATAAACATGTTATTTTCCTTGAAACCTTTAACCAAGAAAATTGACAAAATTTTTTCAAGTGGAGAAATGCCAACACCTATTATTCCAAAGAATCAAGGTATGGCCAGAATTATATAGTCAACATGTAGGGGCTCAACAAGAGCATCGTGTCACTTACAAGAATTGAACCTGGGTGGGGAGGGTAACAATTATTCCTCCCAACCAACCAAGCTACATCTAATGGACAAATTGTCAAACCTATATATGCACCTCTTACTTTACTTGTTGCATTAAAAAATTAGTTCAAATTAAAACACAATAGTTACGTATTTTACATCATTCAACCCTAGTAAAATAACTAAGATTGATTACAATCACTAATACAAAATTGTTAATTGCGACTATGTGACTAAAAAGATTAATAATGACATTTTGTATAAGCTAAATAAATCCTTTGAGAACGAATAAGGTTGAACTTATCTGTAAAAAATTGAAATACCATGTTCTTATTTCATATAGTCTTATATGTGATCTCTTTGTGATTTCTTTAGGTGATGATGATACATTCTATCATCACCTACATCTTGTCTACTTTAGACATGACTTGTCATTTTTTTTATGGCTATTATTTTGACATTTTCTAGTCGCACTCAAGGTGTTATTATGGGTATTAGGCATGATGTGCCTTTTGTAAAAGAATGTATAATTGGGGAAATTTTAAATAAATTTATATTGCTTTGAACATGTATGATGAATTGTTTATGGTTCAATTTTTAATATAATATTGTTTTGTTTTTTATTTGATGTTGATGGTGAGTAATGATGATAAATGATTAGTGTGAGGATTACTAGAGCTACATTAATATATTTCATCTAAATTTTACATCAAAGATTACAAATAATTGTTTGTAAGGTTATAGCTAAGAATATTTTTGATGATTACGTAAACCATTTTAGTTGCTTGAAAATCAATTTAATGTGCAATGTGTTTATTTTCTTGTTTTTCTTTGTTTGTTTGTTTCCATGGAACAACCTTACAAAAAACTCTCCTTGTACTTCCCCATGATTCATGGATGGTAAACAGGGTAAACCCTCGAACCTGATTACGGGGATTAACTCAACGGGGACATCGAATGAGACTCACAACATTCACATAGATAGCTAGCATAGGGACTTGACACCACAACCTCCTACTTGCAACTCATTGCACTCAACCACTTGAGATAGCCCATGAAGCTATTAATTTGTTTATATATCTAATATTTTGCAATGATTGTATGGACAGGTTGATTGAAAATAAATTTTATTTAGTCCAAGAATACCCAAATGAAACAATTTAATCTAATTAATATTTTTTTTTTGTGCATAAGAGAGGATCAATATATTATTGAAATAAGGAAAATATGTACATACTATTACAAAAAGAGTCTTCCCTGAGCACATCCCAGGTCAACCCACCATCCCCCAAAATCATTGACGAGGCCATAACACCGCCCCACTACCTTACTTTCCCCAAAATCATTTTAGAAGACCCCAACCCAGGCGTATAGCCGTTACAAACACTTCATGTCCCATACAAAGATCCAAAACCAAACCACTATCCTGCCTGCTATTCATGTTACCTGGTAAGACATCCAAACCAAAATTAAGAACCGGCTCGAGGCCATTACAATATCAAAACAACAGAGAGAACTTCACAAAACAACCAAGTCGAGAGAGACAATTACTGTTCAAGGTCGGTCGCTACAGGATCCTACTCCATCTAAATCCTTTCCTGACCACTTGGAAAGGGAATATCCGCTTCCATTGGGGGAGGCGAGTTACGAGCTGACGAACCCGTGAAGGAGGATTTGGCCAACCCCATAAATCCCTCCATGTCCACCACATTGTGCAGCATATCTTCTTTAGCGTTCCCGACAATTTGCAACACCAGGTCCCCGAAACTAACACGTTCCAACATCACTTTGGCCAAAATCCTCTACAATATCCAATATGGGTCCAGAGAAGCAGTTGACCCGCGTTCCACAATTCTCTGCTACATCTCATCTTCCTCCATTTTTGAGATGGAGTCATCGATGCTAGACCGGGTACCCTACATATACCCCCCCAAAATCTCTCCTCTACCGAAATGCGCTCATCTCTACTTCTCCTCCCCCGTCGGCTTCATTGACGTAGGGCCATCGAGGTGCAATCGACTAATGCAGGAATAAGACAATACCTCTCTCCTTACCAGCAAACCAACTGTTAAAATAATGTAACTGCGGAAGATATTCTATTTATATTATTGTATTCCTCCTCCAGGATATGATGGTCATGTAATTAATAATGTAAAGGTCATTGAAAGAATCAATGTAAACCCCAGGACATGTGTCGACCTAGAAAAGCCCCTAAAAGATTATTATATTATGTAATTAACCAGTTAAGTAGAGAAGTTGGCCTTGTTGGGTAATTTGTCACCCCAACGGAAGAATATAAATAAAGGACACCTCTCTCACTTCTAATCACTCATTCACTCAAGCAAGTTCTCATTAGTGAAGAGAGAGAGGTGCGCACTAGTGGAGGAGTAGCTGATTTGTCTTGGGGAACTTTTGTACTTTGTGATTTCTATATTGAGGAAGGCTTTTCCAGGGTTTTCTCCCTTTGTAGTTTCCCCGAGAGAATATTTGTGTTCATTGTGTTTTAAGCTGTGCTTGTTTATCTTTCAGTAACTGTTTATATGCTATATGATGTTCAAGTTAAAAACTAACATGGTATCGAAGCTGGCCTGGAAGACTACATTGTGCAGCCACGAAAAATTAGGGCTTTTGACAAAAGAAGATTTTTAAGTTTTCTCAGCATAGGATTGATCCCCTTAGAATAATGGAAATTTAGAGACCAAGATCGAACTTTTTGGTTGGGAAGAACCCCCAGGATCAATCTTACCCTAGTTTGGGTTTTGGACCAGCAAACCAGAAAAACCACAAAACCAGAAATTGCAGATCCGAAATTCGCAGGTCACTTTTGAGGGGTAAATTTTTGGAGTTTCCAAAATTTGAGCACACTAGCTTGCTCGCCTCAGTCAAGTGCATCTCCCTGGCCTGACAGAAGTTTGAAATTCCAAGTTTGAATTTTTAGGGTTTCTTTGTCAAACCCTAGTCAGCTCCAGATCCAACAAATCATCAAGGTAAGATCTACAAACTTTTCTATTTCCATTTGAGGTTCTCATTATAGTAAAATGACAAGCAATACCAAGCTTGATGAAAAGCTTGAGGGAGCTGAGAACTTCAGATCTTGGAAGTATAGAGTCATGCTCATCCTTGAGGAGCATGAACTAGAAGACTATGTGAAGGAAGGGCTTACAGAACCAGAGGGAGATGAAGATAAGGCAAGGCATAAGAAGAACCTGATCAAATAGAAGAGGATCATTACTGATTCCATCAAGGATCACTTGATCCCCCTTGTGTCTTCCAAGAAGACACCAAAAGAGACGTTTGATGCCTTGACCAGCCTGTTTGAAGGAAAGAACATCGACAGAAAGATGACCTTGATAAATCAACTCAAGGGTGTGAAGAGTATGAATTCTGAGACCATGCACTCATACTTCTCTAGAGTATCCCATATCAAAGAACAAGTAGAAGCCATTGGGGATATGATAGAGGATGTAGAAGTTGTGATGACTACCCTGAATGGTCTCTGTTATACCTCCATATTCCACAGTGTCGCATCTTCATCACAAAAAGAGTTGACGACACTTCCCCTACTGCTTAAAACACCCAGAAGAGAAAAATGATGAGTGATCCTTGAAGGCAAATCTACCCTATCAAGATTCAACCTAGCCTGAGACTTCATTTACCCTAACTACCGCGCCTTTCTCCATGTTAGGTGTGCGGTACTCCGTACTACCGCGTTATGCTCTTATCCTGCTACGCGATACTACCGCGTTATGCTCTGTTCTAGAGGCGCGGTACACTTTTTTTAGCCTTTTTGCCATGGCTTATGAGATTTTGATTTTCGAGAGATTTTTGAGGATTAGGGTCCCTGATTCGATCCTAACTCACTTTCTGTGGTTAGTAGGCCTGATCCACTTTACTCTCCCAAGATCCACCCTTCTCTCTTGTTGGTTAACCCTACCACACACTATAAGAGAGAGGCATTCCATGAGCAAAGGGGAGGACTCTTAGAGGTATCAAACTTATGATCTTGCAGCCTTGTGGAGATAGCTAGAGGAGGAAGCACTTGGAGCTGGAGGATTGGCTTGGACATCAAGCAACCTTTGTAAGCATTCTTCAAGTTTATAATAAAAATAACTTGTCTTGTTTTTCCCATTTCATGTGTATTGTATAAGTTTCTGACATGGAGTGTATCTAGTTCAGATTTGAATTTAATCTTTACTTCAAGGTATTTGGAAGCTTGTATGCTTGTTCCTTGTTTGGTTTCAACAGGTTCTATATTGGAGCTTTGGGATCGAAAACTAGAAGCGGGACAAACGTCGAATTGAAAGGTGAGTTATATCTTTTATATCTTCTGAATACATTTAATCTTGTTGTGAAATCTAGTTCAGGAAATTCAAGGTAGCATTTGTTTTGTTTTGTCTTATCTTAGAGTCAGTTAAAAATCTGCTTTAATTTAAGAGAATTCTGACTTATCCGTAGGGAAGAATTCTACCAACACATATTGCCTAATTTGTATCTACACACCAATGCTTTTATTCATATGATGCTAATGTATGGGTTGAGTTTGTGTAAAAGTCCCAGAATTTCCATCATGTTCCCTTCCACGATTTGGATAGATAGGTGGGTACGTGACACCTTGCTGAAATTTGAAGAATCCTGAGAGAAAGCTAAAGACCGATTCCACCAACACCAAAACATAGTCAAGAGGTGGTTCAATAAGAGAAAATATGGCAAGAGAAGTTTTGAAGTAGGTGACCTAGTTCTGAAATGGGACCATACCCATGAAGGTAAACGAATGCATACAAAATTTCAGCACTTATGGGTAGGCCCTTACCAAATTTCTGAAAATCTTGTCCCAAATACCTACAAACTGAAGGATTTACAAAGAGAGGAGGTAACCCTGCCTCTAGACGGCCTTGCTTTGAAACATTATTTCTCATAGTCCTGTGAAGTCTCCTTTGTACATAATTTTTTGTTTTCGTTTTGTCTTTTATCTTTTCTTTGAAGTCAGTTTTTTGTTTTCTACACTTAAACGTTTTCTTTTATCCTTCAATAAAATCTAGCTCAGTTGTTGGTAAGGCAAGAGATAGATCTTCGGGCTAAACTCAATCCTGAGAGGGTGAAAACCACTTACAAAGAATTGTTCTGGTGACTTTGTCTTCAATGATTGATTTTCAGGAATATTAGAGACCCTTTCGCTGATTGGTCAAAGAAACCATGTTTTAATAACTAAGATTCAACGTTTCTTTCCTACACGGCCCCATTCACTTTAACATAATTATCTGTCTCAAGGATTTCACTATAATCAGACCCATGGAAAGGAAGTATGTCTCACAGATATATGGCATTTAAAATGATCCCATGCTACAAATGAAAGCCAAAAGGGCTTATATTAAAGAGTTGATTTCCATAAATTCTCGCCTCAATCAAAGCAAGGCAGAGAGACACTAAGCATATCCAGTCAAGAAAGATGTCCAAATAAATCAGCTCAATAAGGTTCTTCTCCGTCTGTGAAGCATGATAATCAAACAAACTTATCACTCACACAAAAGGACATTATGGATTGAAGAACCAAAGAAATCAAATATGCAAGTTGAAGAAACTCATTTATGGAAGACTCAAATGACAAAAGTCATCAAGAAATATCCAAAAGCTTATAAATAGCATGGGAATGAGGAACAAAATATGACTATAAGATATTGTTACGATCCTGTGGAGTATTTTTAAGTTGATTTCTAAAAGGCAGAATTCTAAAATGAAATCCATACTCAGGCCCTGAGAGAGTTGAAAAGAAGTATGACTCTAAGTTGCCCTCTCCCAAAACGACCATGATGATGAGAGTGATCACTGTATTCACGAAAGATGAACTATGAAGACATTTTATCACTCATGTAAATCAGCAGTTTGTAAGTTTTGTACCCCTAAGGAGAGTGTTTTTTCAGAGATCCGTGTTCACCAGAGAATAGCCAATTGTTGTTGCTGCAACATCCCCTCCAAAAAAATTTTTGTAGATATTGGGGGCCCCTCCTTTTTACTTCTTTTATAAAGTTACTTAGGAGTTAAACTTTCCTTAGAAGTTCTTTCATACTTAGTTTTGATAGGAGAAACCTTTCTTTTTAAGTTTATTGATCTTTTCTTCTAAGTCAGAACTCAAGTTTTTCACCCGCAACGGCGGAAGAACTCAAGCTTTTGACCCACAATGGAGGAAGAACTCATAAAGTTCGGCCACAACAGGCACCTGTTTTATCAAGTCTTTCTACCTTGTACTTTTTGGACAAAATAACCAAGTCCATCCGTAACTTTGGGCGAACTTGGCAAGTCCTCCCGGCACAGCGGACCAACTCAAGAATTCTCTCTGCAACGGCGGAAGGTTCTCATCATTCTTTTACCAAGGTGCAAAGAACACTTCGGAAAAACTTGGCAAGTTTCCCCGCAACGACGGAAAATTCACAAAATTCCGCTGCAACGTCGGAATGACTCCCAATCTTTGGACTCAATGGGCGGACGTTTTATTCGAGTCGCAAAACCTTCAACTCTAGGCGAAACTTACGAGTTTCCGCCGCAACATAGGATAAACTCAACAACTCTCGCCGAAGTAGTGGATAGAACTTACGAGTCTTCGCCACAACGTCGGGTGAGCTCACCCTTTCCTCCCGCTTTTGGTAGTTACGCTTCAATACCAAACGTGCCGAGGTGACCCCGCCTTATGCGTTTTATATGTCGTTTTAAAGCCTACACCAACCTATTAATTGCCCGCACATGTCAACCTTTATATAAGGTTTTGGGGAGTTTTGTTTTGTTTTATTGTTAGAATTTGTACCGGAGAACGTTGTTTCAAAGCTATTAGACTTATCCAGCTCAGCTCACTAGCAGCATAGCCAACCTCCACGAGACCAACAATCTTTTTCCAAGTAGGTGGCTCTGCCACTGTTTCGTTTTATTGGTAAATGTATAAATCTATTCTCGGTAACGATACCCCATGTGAGCGGTAGACGTCTGCATGTGTTGTTATTTTGGCCATTCCCAAGCCTATATTTTCTAACCATGTGCCCTTTCAGCTTTCCCCTAAGTCCCTTCAACCTACAAGATGCAACCTTCCTAGCCGGATTTTACCCATCGCACCACTCACGCTGTCGTCTGAAGAAATCTTGAACGAATAAAAAAAAAAAAAAGAACACAACTCAGTTAGGCCCCCCCCCCGAAATTACTTATTCTGGTTGAGAAAAGTGTAGTTGTGCTGGAGCAAAATCTTTGTTTTTATCTTCATTTGGCAGTATTACATATTATCATGTCAATATTTTGTTTTAAAATTCATGCGTCTTGCTCTATTATTCTGTACAGTTTTGCAATCTTATGTTTATTCATGCGTAGTTGCTTGACAGTATTAAGCCATAATGCCGAAGGGTAGCAGAAAGAGAGCTAAGGTTGTTATGTAGAATTTTGTCCTACGGATAAGCCAAAACTCTCTTAACTTTAAAGCAGACTTTAAACTAACTCTAAAGCAAGAAACAAGTCAAAACAAATGCTACCTTGAAATTCCTGAATTAACTTTTACAGCAAGATTAAATGTATTTAGAAACAATGAGAGATGAGACACACCTTTCAACCGACGTTTGTCCCGCTTCTAGATCTTGATCCAAAGCTCCGATGTAGAACCTGTTAAGATCAACCAAAGAACAAACATGCAAACTCGCAAATACCTTGAATGTAAAGGTTAGATTCAAATCCAGATTAGATACATTTCATGCTAAGAACTTATACTAAAACACATGAAATGGGAAAGACAAGACAAGTTATCTTATTACAACTTGAATAATGCTTACATAGGTTGCTTGATGCCCAAGCCAATCCTCCAGCTCCAAGTGCCTTCTCCTCTAGCTATCTCCACAATGCTGCAAGATCATAAGTTTGGTACTCCAAGAATCCTCCCCTTTCCCCATGGAATGCCTCTCTTTTATAATGTATGGTAGGGTTAACCAACAAGAGAGATAGGTGGATCTAGGGAGAGATAAGTGGATCAGGGTTTCTAATCACAGAAAGTGAGTTGGGATCGAATCAGGGACCCCAATCTTCCACTATCTTCGAAAATCCAAAATCCCACAAGCCATGGAAAAAAGGCTAATAAAAGAGTACCGCGCCCTGTGGTCTTAGCACAACGCGGTACTACCGCGTTCTGTGGAAAAAGCATAGCGCGGTAGTGTGGAGTACCGCGCGTATATAAATTAGCAAGGCATGGTAGTGTAGGTAAATAAAGTCTCAGCTGGGTCAGAACTTGTCAGGGTAGATTTACCTTCAAGGTTCATTCATCTTCTGGGTGGTTCAAACAGCAGGGGAAGTGTCGTCAACTCTGTTTGTGGTGGAGATGCGACACTGTGGAATATAGAGGTATAACAAAGGTGGCTGAGCTGGAACTAGCAGAGCCAAGAGTTGAAACTCTGTTTGAGGATACCAAGTCCACCATAGGAGTTCCTCCTAAGGTCAAATGGGGAGATGTTTATCGTATGCTCAGAGACCAAGACATCCCAGGAGCACTCTTGGAGGAAGAGCACATCTATCAGAATATCAGAACCTCTGGGATATCCAAAGCCTCCACACGTCCTGAGCTCTTTCCTTGCTCAGAAGTGATTGGATGGATCCTGGAGCACGCAAACCCAGAAACAAGAGTGTTGTATGATAGCAAAGGAGAGGAATTCACTTCGTTCCACCCAGCCTACATTGTAGCAGCCTACAAATTACCGCGCTCTCAGCAGCCACTGAATGATGAATGGCTGGGGCAGATGGAAAATCTTGAAATGGCTAAGAAGCTTCTAATTATAGGAAAGCAACTCAGGAAAAGAGATAGTGATGAATATGAAGTTCAAAATCTGAGGGCCCCTTTTCGGATGATCGCCCTTATGTTGAGAAGAATTTTCGACATGGCTGACGGAACCATTTATAGGATACAATGGCCCCCCATAATCCATTTCGTGGCATTCAAAGGAACTGTCTTTGACTGGGAAACTATCCTCTTGGACAGTTTATCATCCACCGTAGCCACAACCAAAGAAGGAATGACTTTGAAGAAGTCAGAATTCTTCATGTCTTCATATCTTGTTGATTGCATTTTTTCCAAGCTCTCTTTCCCAAAGATGGGATGCATTTGGGACCAGTCCAACACCACGGTCTATACTGCCTATAAGATACCGTGGGCTCAGAATTACAGGATGCATTACAAACTCATATGTGCGGAGTTCATCATACCTCTGTATGAACAAATGTTTAGTGAAGAACCCAATTGCTTATCAGAGAATGCCATGGCAATGCTGGAAAATTATGGCAATTTCTATTTTTCAGAAGACAGTACTTACATCATAATGTATGGAGGCTCCAAGCCGCCACATATCTTTCCCAGATACGTTATTAACTATATAGTCTGAAATAAGCAGTTAGGCAAGTTTTTCTTGATGGAGTAGGAGGATTTTTGAATAAATTGAAAAAGGATTCCTTCCCTTCTCTGCCATTCTATGTGGGAGGCTATGAGTTCTCAGGGGTTGCATTCGATGAAGAATTCATTCAAGAGTTGAAAGGTTTTCATTTCGGAGAAGCAATATTTCATAGAAATGATAGACGAAACAAAGTTGCAGAACACTGTAAGAATTGTATGCTCATTTTTATTATGCCCATTATTACGATGAGGATGAAAAAGTATATAGGGGAATCAGCAACATGATTGAGTTGCAAATCTGCCGCTACAAAGGTGGAGCAAGTTCTAGCTCTACCACTGTCCAAAGTGCCCAAGAAGATAAGTTGCAGAAAGAAAAGGAAGTAGAGGAAGCTCTAGCTAATGAAGAGCAGAGGCTAAAGAAGGAAGCAGATAGAACCCAGAAAGAAATTGCTAACCAGTTGCAGGAGGAGCAAGAACAAGCCCTTAAGCTTCAGGAGGCAAAAACTCTTAGGCTTCAAGAAGAAGAATCTCAAAGGCTTCGGGATCAAGAATTAGAAGAGGCAAGATTGTAGTAGGTTTCCAAAGAGCAGGAAGAAAGGGAGGCAATGGAAAAGCGGCTAAAGGCTGAAGAAGAAGAAAGATGGCACAAGGCCGAAGAAGAAAACAAGGCAAATGAAGATGCACGAGCTGGTGGTTCAAATACACAGGACATGGATATAGGTTCATCCCAATTGGTGCAGACCCCTCCGGCTGAAGAGAATGTCCCCATAGAAAATCTCCCACAAATCCCTTTCACCCCATCAAAGGATCATACTGTGTCCCTGTGGAACAGATTTGTATATAACAGGGATAGGAAATCTATTGTTTTGAAGTCAGAGACAAGTTTAAAGAAACTTTTTGAGTTGGACATTGTCACCCATCGTGAAACTACTGTTTATCAAAACACGAAGCATGCTCCCATGTCTATGGCATCTCCTGTTGTAGCAACAACCAAAGAAAGCGAGGACAATGTAATCAACATAGTCAATAAGTTCAAGTCAACCAAGAAAAGGGCTCGTATGCTGCAGCACACCGTGTCCAATGAGCAGTCCTATAGGGAGCTCGTAGTAAAGAAACATGATCACCTCTTGTCCGATCATAGGGATTTGTTGGATAAATATCAACACCCGGGGGAGGAAAAGGAACACCTGGCAGTACAAATGATGGTACTTGAAGCAGAGAAGAACCACTCTGAAGCTAAAGTTGTCCAGTTAGAGGAAGATAAGCAGTTGTTGGTTGAGCAGCTAGAACAAGAAAACAACAGAGCAATGGATATGACTCCGTTTCATGAGCAATCCTGTGATGTGCTTAAGTAGATGCATGAGAAGCAAGAACTGCTTACCGAAGAAGTTTGTAGGCTAAAGGCCATGCTGGACAGAATGAAGGAAATCAACTCTGAGGCTGTCAGGCTAAGGAATAAGTATACACGGGTAAAAGCAAATGTTTTAAGCCAGATGGAGTGGAGAGAAGGGAAGGTGGATTTCCCCAAGCACCTCCCATTCAAATATGCGGTTGATTTTAAGGAAGATGTAGCCTTCATGGAATTTTGTAGGAACTGTGGCGCTAAACTAATTACTGTGATCCAGGTTACAATGGGTAAGTGTAATAGCCTTTATCAAAAGATTCAAGAAGTGCATGCAAAGTGCAAGGTTGTATTTCCCCACACCCTTGATGAGTTTCCAAGTAAAGAGCAACGCCTCTCCAATTTAAAAGACGAGCTGAGCATTCAATTGGAGTATGTGAGAAGAATTGATGTGTTAACCACATACGATCTTCACCAATGCATCATGCTACCTTTAGTAAATGCTCAAATGCTCCATGAAATCTGCTAGACAGCAATAGCAGAAATGGAAGACATCGAGGCAGAGCTCAACAAGCATGTAACCTCTAAGAAGATCTTGCTCCCTTCACCTGCCAATGTTGTCATAAGAGACACTGCTGTTTGGTTCAGCTATATTTAAGAAGAAGATAGGAAGGCAGCAGTAGCAGCATTAATCGATAGAGGCACATCATCTATAACAGAGGCACCAACTGATAGAAGCACCCTCCGAAATGACTGCTCCAGCTGAAGCAGAGGCACCACCCCAAAGCTAGCTCGATAGCTATGATGCATCGAATTTTTCCTTCCCTATTATCGAATCATGAAGTCAAAGGGACAACTGTCCTCTTTTGTTTCTGTTATGCAAAAGGTGCCACGAGTCACTTAATTTTGTAAAACATTTAAAACAAAATTAAAGGAGTTAAAGAAGAAAAGACAGGTGGCAGCCCTGGAGGCAGTTTGTAAACTTATAAATAGATAGTTAGTGAATTGTACAGGGACTTTTGGCAGGTAAAATAATTTTTTAGTCTTGTACGTGAACTATTTCTCTGCATGTATAAGGAATTTGATTTTGCCTAATGAAATCCTAGGACACTATATTTTTGCTTGAAAGATGTGTTGAATGTGTGCTGTATTACTCTTGTATCAGTCATACACTTCTGTGAGATCTTTTCTTACTATTGTGAATTAGTTCTCTGTAATGAATGATTTCTATATTTTTTGTGCAAAGATGTCTGTCTCAAATGAGTAATTGAATTAAAGTTATCTTTAATATCTTGTATATTCTGCTGTGGATGCATCTTTAGGATTAAATAGCTATCTATCTGATCTTTAGATGTTTCTTTCAGTCTATTACTCATCTTTAATGTTTTCTCCTTGCAAGGATAGATTAGATTTGTTTGTACAATCTTAAATTAGCTTAGATTAGTTACCTGCATTTAACTTATGTCACTTTCATATCATCTTTAAAATAAAATACATAAACGGTGGATCAGACCACAACCGGTGTTGAGAATAAGAATATTTAAATCTCAAGATAGCCGGAATCACTAACCAGACGGATTCCCTACACCAAACGGTGAGCAATATAATTGGGCTTGCTTACCGGGGAGAATCCCTTGCTGATTGATGCTACGATCTCTGGGGCATCAACAGAAGGCTTTGGATCATCATTTTTCTAGGGCATCATCTAAGGAGTAGAAACATCATCATCTGCTAAAATATGATCATCATCATCAGCAATCATCCTCTTGATGGAACATCATCTACTGGAACAATATCTTTGTCAACTGGAACTTCTTCTGTTGGAACATCCTCATCAGCAACATCATTAGTTGGAACATATTATGTTGTCAGCAACTTCATTAACTGGAACACCATCTGCTCGAACATCCTCATCAGCATCACCATCAGCTGGAACAACGTCATCGTCACTTGGAACACCATCTTCTGGAACATCCTCATTAACATCACCATCAGTTGGAACAACATCATCGTCAGCTGGAACACCATCTGCTGGAACATCCTCATCAACAACACCATCAGCTGGAACACCTGCAACAACCATCAGTAACTAAATACTGATACTATCAGTCAGCCAGTACTGATCTACCCTCACCCTTGGACATGCATCCATCCCTACGGATAGGAATCAGCTCCTGAATGCTCGAACCATCAGTCAACCAATACTGATCTACCCTCACCCTTGGAGAGGAATCCATCCCTATGGACAGGCATCAGCTCGTGAGAGATGGAACTATTAATCAGCCAATACTGATCTACCCTCACCATTGGAGAGGCATCCATCCCTACAGATATGCATCATCTCGTGAGAGATGGAACTATCAGCCAGCCAATACTGATCTAACCTCACCCTTGGAGAGGCATCCATCCCTACGGACAAGGATCAGCTCGTGAGAGCTGGAACTATCAGTCAGCAAGTACTGATCTACCCTCACCCTTGGAGAGGCATCCATCCCTATGGACATGCATCTATCCTTTCGGATAGGATCTCTATCAGCCAGCAAGTACTGATCTTCCGTCCCTCCTGGACAGGCATCTATCCTTTCATATAGGCATCATCAATCTCTCTTCCTAGAGAGGTCCCTCTGGACCACACCAAGCTTGTCTCGAAAGTACTCAAACTTCACACTAGCCAGAGGCTTAGTTAGCACATCAGCAACTTGTTCCTCTGTAGGAACATACTCGAGCTTCACAACTCCCCTCTACACCATATCCCGAATATAGTGGAACTTAATCTCGATGTGCTTCAATCTATCATGAAACATAGGATTTTCTGTCAACTTGATACAACTCTGGTTGTCAAAGAGTATCTCCGTAGCATCAATCTCTGCATCGAACAATCCTGTCAACATCTTGCAAAGCCACACTGCTTCACCACAAGCTGAACAATCTGCTACATATTCAGCTTCTACTGTACTAAGTGCAACAGAGGGTTGCTTTCTACTGATCCATGAGATCACACCTGATCCCAAACTAAAGCAACATCCTAAATTCTCTTTCTGTCTTCAGCACTTCCAGCCCAATCTCAGTCTGTGTACCCATACAGTTTGAACTCACTATCTGAGGCATATTTGAGTCCATAATCGAATGTACCCTTTAGATATCTCATCACATGTTTTACTGCAATCATGTGAACATTCCTGGGTTCCACCATATACTGACTCAATGTGTTTACCGAAACATATATCTAGATGAGTATTGGTCAAATACATCAATGACACAATAATCTGTCTATACATGGTGACATCCACTTTCTCTGAAGAAGCATCACTCAGAAGCTTCAGATTTGTCACCATCGGAGTAGTCATGGCCTTGCAATCCAACATCCCAAATCTCTTTAGGATCTCTACTGTGTATTTTCCTTGACTCAGGAAAATCTCATCTGGAAACTGCCATACCTCAAGACCTAGAAAATAGTGCATCTTTCCAAGGTCTTTCATCTCAAATTCTGCTGCAAGCCTCTTCTTACATTCAACAATAGGCTTGTCTTCTCTAGTCAGAAATAAGTCATCCACATACAGTAATAGTATCATGGGTTCATCATTCATAATCTTGTAATAAAGATTAGAATCCACTTTACTCTTGGTAAATCCCAAGCTCATCAGGAAGCTGTCAATTCTTCCATACCATGCTCTGGGAGCTTGCTTCAACCCATACAATGCTTTCTTCAACCTGCATACATGTGACTTATTATCTTCTACTTCAAATCCTTTTGGTTGCTCGATATATACTTCCTCTTCTATGTTTCCATTCAGGAAAGTTGTCTTCACATCCATCTAATGTAGCTTCCATTTCATCTTGGCTGCCAAGGCAATAATGGTTCTAATCGAAGTATATATGGCTACTGGGGAAAAAGCCTCCTCATAATCAATTCCTTCCTTTTGCGAGAATCCTTGGGCTACAAATCTTGCCTTGTACTTTTCAATGCTTCCGTCTGCTGAATGTTTTGTTTTGAAGATCCATTTTGATGAGACAACCAATTTGTCTTTCGGTCTTGGTACCACATCCCAAGCATCATTCTTGATAATGGACTGATACTCTTCATTCATGGCATCCATCCATTCCTTCTTCTTTACTGCTTCTTCAAAACAAGTTGGTTCTTCTTCAACAAGATTGCACATCAAGGCTACGTAGATGGAGTATGGCCTTGGTATCTTGCTCTCTCTACTAGATCCTTCTGGGGCACCATACTTTCCTGCATCTTGGATTAATTCATGTGCCCAGACTGGTCTTCTCTTTCGAGAGATCTCTTTATGAGGTATCTCCTCAGATCTATGAGGTTCTTCCATGTCATGATCCTTTGGAATAGGATCTCCTTCAATATTTTGGATTGGTTCTTTGGTTGGTTCTGCAACTCTGGGAGCCTCCTACTCCTCTTCATCCTCATGAGTCTTCTTAGACTTGTTGAAGGTTGTATCTTCATCAAATTTGACATCTTGACTAATCTCGATCTGACGAAATCTTGGGATGTATATGCGGTAAGCCTTAGATTGCTAACTATACCCCACAAATATTCCCTTCTTCCCTGAAGGCTCTAGTTTCGATCTCTTCTCATTTGGATTGTGGATGAACACCGGACATCCAAATATCTTCAGATGACTGACTTCAGGCTTCTTCCCTGTGAACATCTCTTCAAGGGTCTTGTTGCCAAGAGCACTGTGTGAGATCTTGTTCTGTATATAGACTGTGGCTCTGGCATCCTCTTCCCATAGATGCATGGGTAAGTATTGATCGTGGATCATAGCGTTCACTGCTTCTATGATCATTCTATTCTTCCTTTCGACTACACCATTATGTTATGGATTATAGGGAACAGTGAGCTCCCTCTTAATCCCTATTTTATTATAGAAATATTTGAAATCCCCTGAGGTATATTCCCCTCCATTGTCTGACCTCGGGATCTTAATCTTCTTTTCGGAGATATTCTCTATGAGCGCCTTGAACTCTTTAAAATTTTCAAAGACTTCATTCTTATTCTCCAGAAAGTAAATCCAGGTTTTGCAAGAATAATCATCAATGAAGGATGCATAATATTCATACCCGCTGAGAGAGGTGGTGGACATTGGTCCACAAATGTCTAAATGAATGATATCCAGAATACCTTTCGCTTTGTTGTCGCTACTTGGAAATGGGTTCTTCGTACTTTTCCCTTGATCACACCCCTTGCATACTCCTTCATGATCCACTTGGATCTCTGGTAATCCAGTCACTACCTTACTTACAATTGGTAAGGCCTTATAGTGTACATGAGCTAGTCTCCTATGGCGCCATAGCTCACAGGGGTTCATGGTATTAGCCATCATTGTTGTATCTGCATGACCCTTCAGTTTGTAAAGTCCTCCTTCTTCTACTCCAATGACTACTGCATCATCAATAGTCTTCCCTTTAGGCCACATGAGAACTTCACCATCTACAAATGCAACTTGAAAACCTTTCTTATTTAATGCTGAAATAGATAGAAGGTTCTACTTCAACCCAGGTACATAAAGTACATCTTTCATGTTCATGGACTTCCCAGAGTCCAACTTGTAAGAGGCTTCTCCCATACCCTTGATGGGATATTGGTAGTCATCTCCAAGTTTTACCTTGTGTGGAGATTCCTTCTAGGTGAGGTGAGACAAGGATTCTTTGTATCTCGTCATGTGCTTTGAATCTCCACTATCCACTAGCCAAGTATCACTTCCATGAGATACTGAACCAGTGAGTGTTGAGATACGAACATATTCTTCACTAGAGTCTTCATCAAATCTGGTCTTGTTATCATCATCACTATCTTCCGCTGCATGAGCATGAAACCTCTTCCTCTGCTTCTTGTGGCGTCTAGGTTTGTTTGGACAATTCCTTGCAATGTGTCCAGTCTTGTGGCATGAGTAACACTCAATTGCAGAGAAATTCTTTCTGGTCCTTCTCTTCTTTTGGGCTCTTCTTGGAGAGTCCTCTCGGGAACGAGGGTTGTTCTTCCTCTTCTTCCCGCCTTTAGCATGAGTAGTTAAAGCTTGATGTTCGTCATCATTTAACTTCTCCTCTCTTACGACTATTCTTTCTTCCTCTTGCACACATTCTTCCCATAGGTTTCTGAACTTGATTAGTTTATTTCTGGCACAAATGCCACGAACAAATGGTTCCCAATCTCAGGGGAGACTGTTGGTAGAATTTTTCCCTACAGATAAGTCAAAATTCTCTTAAATTAAAGCAGATTTCTAACTGACTCTAAGATAAGAACAAAACTAAACAGATGCTACCTTGAATCTCCTGAACTAATTTCCACAACAAGATTAAATGCATTCAGAAGAGATGAAAGATATAACTCACCTTTCAATTCGACTTTTGTCCCGCTTTTAGTTTTTGATCCCAAAGCTCCAATATAGAACCCGTTGAAACCAAACAAGGAACAAGCATACAAGCTTCCAAATACCTTGAAGTAAATATTAAATTCAAATCTGAACTAGATACACTCCATGTCAGAAACTTATACAATACACATGAAATGGGAAAAATAAGACAAGTTATTTTTATTATAAAATTGAAGAATGCTTACAAAGGTTGCTTGATGTCCAAGCCAATCCTCCAGCTCCAAGTGCTTCCTCCTCTAGCTATCTCCACAAGGCTGCAAGATCATAAGTTTGATACCTCTAAGAGCCCTCCCCTTTGCTCATGGAATGCCTCTCTCTTATAGTGTGTGGTAGGGTTAACCAACAAGAGAGAAGGGTGGATCTTGGGAGAGTAAAGTGGATCAGGCCTACTAACCACAGAAAGTGAGTTAGGATCGAATCAGGGACCCTAATCCTAAAAAATCTCTCAAAAATCAAAATCCCATAAGCCATGGCAAAAAGGCTAAAAAAAGCGTACCACGCCTCTAGAACAGAGCATAACGCGGTAGTACCGTGTAGCAGGATAAGAGCATAACGCGGTAGTACAGAGTACCGCACACCTAACATGGAGCAAGGCGCGGTAGTTAGGGTAAATGAAGTCTCAGGCTAGGTTGAATCTTGGCAGGGTAGATTTTCCTTCAAGGATCACTCATCATTTTTCTCTTCTGGGTGTTTTAAGCAGTAGGGGAAGTGTCGTCAACTCTTTTTGTGGTGAAGATGCAACACTGTGGAATATGGAGGTATAATAGATGCCCCCTAAAGTGTGAGGTCATAAGGGACTGATGGCCGAAATACTTTACAAATATTGTGCGGAGATAGCATCGAGGAGAGCGACAAGGAGCTGAAACAGAAACAAGATGTTAGATATACCACCGAGGCGGGAATCCCCATGCTCAGAAACGAATGACTCAAAGCATGGTTGCCGACCAATACATTGCAGATCCATGAGTACTGAGATGATATAGATTGTGGACAAATCATGGATACTATGAACAAGCGTAGATCCATGAGACAGTAATGACACAGCCACGACCAATATAAAAATTGGATCTGTGTGACAATACAAAGGATATCTCCAACGCAACCTGGACGCAGTCAAGATACAAAGGTGCGCCCAGGGTCTTCTACCCGATCGCAAATGATACGAATCTAGCCATGTGATCACAAAGTGTTGAAGTCGAACACGGTAGAAACCATTTGATTACCGGTCAATGATGTGAACCGTTAACAAATGCGAGGGAAATAACCAATGATGACGATGATCCCCAAGGTATATGAAGTACATCTCAAGGAAATGCGAATAGATGAGTTGATGTCGATCATTCGAGAGATTGTTCGATCAGAGGTCAGTGATGTAAACCTACTGTCGAACACGAGGAAACCTGCCATTGAGGCATGCAAGTACCAAGGTACTAATGGTTGATCTCTAAGTCCGATTCCCAGATAGTGATTTGGCGTCGACGGGAATAGACTCGTCGAAGGTGGGCCATAATGATTCCCACATCATCGACACGAAATCGGAGCGAACGATAGTATAAGATGATGAAACAATGGAGTGTGTACTAACACAGCGGAGGCCTGACACAATGAACGACTCTGAACAATGCAACCCTTTGAACATATAACGGCATGTAACAGGACTTGGCAGCAGGGATTATTGATAGCAGAGGATAGAAACCGAATGAGTAGGCTCGTGGCCAGAGAGACGACTCAAGATGATGACCATAACTCAGTGAAAAAATAGATACCCAGTATAGACAAGGGATAGACACATGCCATGTTCAAAGGTAACGACCGACAAGCTGTCGAAACAAACTTGACTTGTTCCCCATATTCCCCCGACATGATAGACGAGTACCTCTTTGTTGTTTTTCGAGCTTGAAGAGGATAACAGATGCTCGGTGTAGCTCATCTCATAGATGAGTCCAATCTCACATGTTTTACGAACCTGAGAAAGGAGGGGTTCGTCCCAAAGCGGGTCCTTTGATGTTAAATTTTAACGAGTCCAAAGAAGGAAAACTCAGTAGTTTTTCACATTTAGAGAGCCTGAAAAAACTTAAAGGAGGCTCCGCAATGTACTTTTTCGTAAATTTAGTCCCTCGATCCCGAAAAAGTGTAAAACAATTCTCGAGAGAACTCTCCCAGCCAAAATTGACTGAGGTATACCTTTCTCGTAAATAGTCTAGACGGGCTGAAAAATGGGTAACCTATCACCGAATAGACGACCTTTCAAATACTTTTACAAGTGTGAAAGAGTCAAGATCACTTGGCAATCTTTTCAATTTTAAAGAGTCTGAAAAGAGCTTAACTATGGACTCCAATGGTCTTTTTCGTAATTTTTAATTATTTTGGTCCGAAAAGAGAATAAAATACAACCAGGATAATACTTTCCTCATCGTTTAACGAGCATGAGTAAAGCTGACCAAACTCGACACCATTTACTTGAGTTTGACAAGCACGAGATGGGTGTAAAAGCGCTTGGAATCTTTTTCAAGTTTTAATCTAGAGCACGAAAAAGATAAAGTAGGCTCAAAATGAAGGTCAAACAAATGAATAAATGAACGCAAGTGTGAATATATCGTCTTTAAAGGAGGTCCTGTCAATAAGTGCTCCTAAAACCAGATATTAGCAATGTGAAATGAGTTTTATTTTAACTAGATAAAATAATGAGTAAAAAATGAGTGAAAAAGCTATATAAAGGATGGGTAAAAATAGAAAGTTACCATTTCACTTGTGCATTTACTAAAAGAGGAGATTTTACCCATTTGAGGAGAAAAACTTCAAGATTCCATATCTAGAGATTCGGGGCACCATTTCAACAACCGTCTGCACCAGGTAAGAGCTTTTAAGTCTCTCTTTCATTTCATGTATGAACAACTTGTTTTCAGTAGGAAAAATTAATTTTTTGGGCAAGCCCTATTGGGAAAAAATCACCCTTCACAGTACCGCACGGGGGCCATATCGGGAAGCGCGGTACTGTGTAATAGTACCGCGCTGTGATGTTAAATAGAGGCATGGTACTGTGCAGTACCACGCAGTCCAATTTTACCCAGGCGCGATAGGTGCGAAAATTAAGATGAAAAAAATCATTTTTCCTTGAATTTTTAACTGAGATCAAGTTGTTAAATAATTACTGAATGTTTCCAATGACCTTTTGCAGGTGTTTGAAACTTGTTCGGAGCAAAATGGTCCATTGGAAAGAAAGAGAACACGAAGCGGATGATTTGGAGGCCGAAAATGACGAAGATACTTTGACTGCACTGCGGGAATGTGGTCTGTTAAAATTCTTCAAGACCAAGGGAATTCGTAAGCAGGCAAAGCTTCTTGCCCACATTATTCAAATGTGGGACCCCGATATTCAGGATTTCCAAGAAGGAGAACACATCCTCGAAATTCAACTCGAGGACATTTATTTTCTCACAGGCCTCTCAAAAAGAGGAGCCCGGGTGAATTTTACTGGATACGCAGCCTCGGAGACGAGCACAGATGCTTTGATTGCTCGTTATTGCCGTCAGGGTTCGGGAAAGAAAAGTGGCAAGGTGGTCATCAAAGACATTCTAGAACTTCCTATAAAGACCGTGCTGTTCACCATCACACATGCAGCAGGGAGTACGGATCCCCATTAGGCATCCCGTACACAGATGAATCTTGCAGTGGATTGTATGGAGGGAACAATATTCAACTGGTGTGAGGCAGTGTTGACCAACCTCAAAGATCAAGTGCACAGTGCAGGCTTGGATATAATTCCCAATTTGGTTATGGGAGAATCTTAGTCACTTTCTTTTTGGTGAGGGTGCCATTGTTGCGCCCACAGATAGCCATGCGCCCCCGTCCACCTACCGAGCCATATATGGCTCGATGGAGTGATTATGCAGGACGTCTTGGGGGACCTCAGCGTTTGGATTTTGGTGAGGATTTCTTCTCCTGGCTCGAGGAACAGATAGTGATGATCGATGACTACCCCTATGCAGGGGTGGACTTCCGCAAGGACATAGACTTGGCACTGCCCGAAGATGAGGATTGGGACAACTCAGGTATGACCTTCATGGATATATTTTTCTTTTTTGAATAAATAATTTTTATTGCTTTTTAGAATGTGTAAAAGACTTTTAATGTATGTACGTGTGCATGTCGCAGATCATGGACCACAGAGACCGGCTAGGTACCCGCCACTACGTCGAGGTGATGTTGATCGCCAAGCCGCTCCAGACGAGGAAGAAGATGAAGATGAAGTGGGAGGGGTCCAAGAAATATAGAGGAATTTGCAAGGTTTGACTCACGATATTCCTTCTATGAGGGTGGACGACATCCCCTTGCATCTCCAGCGGCATACTGTAGGTGTGCCTAGGCGTATTGGCCGACTTCTTCTTAGGGTGGCTCGAGCTGTAGTGTGTTATCACCAGCATCGTGAGGAATCTGATGAGGGACATGATAGATCCCCCAGATCTCCTTAGATGGTGGTTTTTATCTTTTTGGGGCATGTATACGATATGTAGGCTTTGAGAGCCAAATTTTTGTATGGGATTTGGTCCCAAATTTTGTCTTTAAAACACAAACTCTGTGTATTTGGAAAAACACTTTTATATACAATGATATGGACCTATTTTTATGATCTATTTATTTAAAATGACTTGTGCGTTTATTTTTGTGATGTGTTTTTATGTATGGGCAAGATGCCAATCCAAAATGTAATTAGCTAATGAATCAGCTATACAATTGAATTCCCTTGGCACGTGTTGATATGAAATGAAATTAAAAGATCGTTATAAGAGGCGTACCCTCTGAAATAAATGAAGTAGGATCGGATCGAGAACTGTGTAAACATGATTCAGATGAGAAACCACGAGTTGGGAGTCTAAAAGGACTGATAGGGAGTCAATTCCGAGTGAAGCAACCTCCGTCAAGAGTCCGATGACTGCATGGTACTCTGCGATATTGTTGGTTGCAGGACCCAAACAATTGGCTCCTGAAGATATCAACTCACCAGTGGGAGAATAGACTACCCATGCTGCGGAAGCGAGATTCCGGGTATGCTTGCTTGCATCATCGGTGAATCCAAAGTAGGCAGACATCTGCGCGTAAAATCACGAGTCAAAGTAAGAATGGATACATGAGGTCCATGCGCACACCAAAAAGATGAGTAAAAATAAGCTAAGTACATTATGTACAAACAATAACCCGCATAGGGTAACCTTACGCGTAGAAGCGTTTGAGGTATAGGCCATTGCGGGACCGTGCCAATGGCGTGCCATCACAATCGATGAGTTCATAGGCTCCTTTCTCCAAGACACGTTTCACAATAAAGGGGCCATACCACATGGATTCTAGTTTTCCTTTTCCGAGTTTATCGTGCATTTGATCATATGTGAGTACGAGTTCACCTTCATTGAAAACCCGAGGTTGAACGGATTTATCATACTGGGCTTTGACGTGTTTTTTATGAGCTTCATTGGCTAAAGCAGCATCGCGACGAGTTTCATCTAGCTTGGCTAGGTATAGAAACCGTTCCTCTTCGGAAGTGGTGTGGGGAAGTAGCTCTATGGCTATCTTAAGTGATGGAATTTCACATTCAATCGGTAAAATGGCTTCTAGGCCATACACCAGTTGGAATGGTGTGAACCCAGTAGCACTTTTTACTGAGGTTCGGTATGCCCATAGTGCTGAAAATAGAGCTGAGTGCCAGTTGGATTTCTGGGTACCCACAATACGCTGAATCATTCGTTTCAGGACTTTGTTAATGGATTCAACTTGGCCATTAGCTTGTGGGTAGTATGGGGTTGAGTTTTCATGGCGAAAACCCAACTTGGCACTTAGTTCCTCGATCATATGGTTCCTGAAATGGGAACCATGATCGGTCACAATGGATTGTGGGACACCAAATCTAGCTATAATGTGATTGAATATGAATTGTGCTGCTGTTTTTCCGTCCTTAGCATAAGTAGGCATCGCTTCAGCCCATTTTGTGAAATAGTCGACAGCTACTATAACATAGCTATGCCCCCCGGCTGAAGTGGGCTTACACTGCATGAAATCTATGCCCCATTTGGAAAAAGGGCCGACGACAATAACAGGATGGAGTGGAGCAGGGTGCGAGCGTGTTTTACTATGAAAGAATTGACATGGTGGACACTTCTTGATTGTTTCAATGCAGTCTTTGAAAATTGAGGGACAGAAGTATCCTGCTCGTAGTATTTTCTGGGCCGTAGCCATCCCATAGAGATGACCACCACATGCTCCAGCGTGGCAGTCATTAAGAACGCGTTCCGCTTCATTTAGGGTCAAACAACGTCGAAGAACGGTGTCGACACCACGTCGATAAAGAGTATCGTTGACTATGAGGTAGTATTTTGCGTGATGTCGGATTGGTCGACGTTCATCGTGAGTGAGGTGGGGGCGGAAGCATTGGGTTTGGAGATATAATAGAATATCCCCGTACCACGGATCAGACGTGCTAATGAGGAACAACGATTCATCAGGAAGAGAATCGATGGGCTCGGATTGCTCGGTAGCACGGGGCAAGTTACAAATCAACTCAGCAAAGACCAAAGACTTCTTGGACTTGGCTTTGACAAATTCCAAGTCAAACTCTTGAAGGATGAAGATCCAACGAGAATATTTTCCCCCAAGCAGCTTGACGCGTGAGGATATAATATATTGGATTGAAATTGGTTATGACAATGGTTCGGCGGAGTAGAATGTAATGACGGAATCTATGGACAGCAAAAACTGTCGCCAGAGCCAGTTTTTCAACATGTGAATAACGAGTTTCGGAGTCGAGAAGACTCTTACTAAGATAGTATACCACATGTTCTATGCCGTTGTGGTATTCCTGGACTAGCACCATACCGATGGTGGAAGTCGAAGCTGCGAGATAAAGAATGTAATCCCGTGTGTAATCGGGGGGTTGGATCACAAGATCTTTGGTTAAGGATGCCTTTAGATTATCAAAGGAGCGTTGGGATTCGTCATCCCAGATAAAGGGAATGTTCTTCTTGAGAAGCCTCATATAGCCTTTTGTTATCTTGGAAAGATTACAGATGAAACGGCGTAGAAAGTTTGCATGCCCTTGCAAACTTTGAAGTTTTGGAATGTTTGTGGGGGAAGGCAGGGCTAAGATAGCTTCTACCTTCGCAGGATCAAAACATATCCCGCTTTTGAAGATTATGAATCCCAAAATTTTTCCGGCTTCTACGCAAAAGACGCACTTATGCGGATTCAAACATATATTGTAGTGATGACACCTTTCGAAAATGGCACTTAAGTGGTCAGGATGGTCTTCCCGGGTTCGAGAGTGAGCGGGAAGATCATCAAGATATGGTTCTACAATATGTTTGATGTCGTGAAATGCGTATGACATCGCCCGTTGGAAAGTTTCCCCGGCATTTTTAAGGCCAAAAGGTAACTTTCGATATGCGAAAATCCCCCAAGGGTAGATAAAGGCTGTTTTGTGCTGGTCGACTGGGAGGATATCGATTTGATTATAGCCAGAAAAGCCATCCATAAATGAAAAGATGACACTACCGGCACAGTTATCGATGATCTGGTCTATGAACGGAGTTGGGTAGTTGTCCTTTGGACAAGCCTTGTTCAAGTCGCGATAATCGACACAGAATCTAATCGTTCCCTGTTTCTTAGCTACGGGAACGATGTTAGATACCCATTCTGTCAATGGGACAGGATAGATAAAACCAGCACGCAAAAGTTTTTCAACTTCTGCTTTAATAGCGGCTGCCTTACGAGGATGGACAGGTCGAAGTTTCTGTCGAACAGGTCGGGTACCAGGGAAGGTTGGAATTTCGTGGACTACGATCGAGGGGTCTATTCCTAGCATTTCTTCAAAACTCCAAGAAAAAACATCGCAGAAGGTTTTGAAGTAGGCACTATAGAACTCTATTTCGAGGGGAGTACATATTTTTCCAATATGTATGTTTTCCACGATACCAGGCTTCACCGAAATATCTATGGGAGTGGTTGCCATAAGGTTAGCCAAGTTTCCTTCGAAAAATACCTCGTCGAGGGAAGTGGGGAACTTGGTTTGAACCATCCCAAGTGAAGTACTGGGTTTTGTGTCAGGCTCAAGCGTCTGAATGGTGGGGAATGAAGATCGATGATAAAAATCTCTCCATGGTGGCTCATCACCGCACATAACCTCCATAATTGATTCGTCAGTGGGAAAAATCAAATTGAGAGGATCGATAAGTGGTGGGTATGAATGAATCTCAGACAAGAGCTGTGCCACGGTGTGATGGGTAGAAAAGTCGACCCAATCGGTGGCTGATTGGATCGCTTCATACGCTGCGAGGTTTCTGTTCAAAGGCATAGAGTTGCCGTGGTCTTCAATCTGAGTGGGACTCGGAATCACCCATGAATCATTGGAAGGGGTGAAATTTGATGAAATCATGTTGACTGGTTGAACATGGGTCCCCAGCTCTAGAAAAAATCCAATAAGGGAAGAATCCTTCATGAGACCAACACCAATGTCTTGGAACCGGTACCGATGTTGATCCAATAACGGGACGGTGTTGGCGGAGTTCGGATGAGAGTTTGGGATACAGTAATCAAGTTGATCAATGGTGACAATTTTCCCTTCATGAGGAAATTGCACTATCCAGAAGACTGTAGATGCTATGGCGGTCATGGCGTAAAACCAGTTCCGACCAAGTAGAAGATTGTAATCTAAAGGTGCATCTACGAATTCAATGTGTACGGATACTGTTTTTCCCCCCAGTTCAACACCAATTGAGGGGATGAGTCCATAAGGTTGAAAACCATGTCCATCAAATGCCCTGAGAGTAGTGGGAGAAGTCGTGACTTCGGGTAAGCCTAAGGCTCTCCAGCAATTCAAAGACATGATCGACGTGGAGGCACCTTCATCTAACACTGTGCGATGGATGCTATTTCCACGGATCTTTGTATGAACCTGGAAGGGTAACTGGTGAGAAAGCCAAGGTTTGGCGTGTTCCAAGTTAAACATAATAGAGTTTGAAGTATCTAGGTCCATTGCCCCTAGTGCTGAAAGTAAGGTTCTACGCTACGTGGGCAGTGTTGAAGAACCTCGAGAGTTGACATGGCGCAAGGTGCTTGAGCTAAATCCTCAACAATATTGTAATTTTGAGTAGCTCGCGCATTGGGATTAAATGTCGCCTTTCGTATGGTGCCCTTGGGTGGGCGTAGCATTGTGTCCATAAGCGTTCTCTCGATATGGAGATGGCCGGTAGGGGGATGGGTAGGAGTCAGATCTTCAATAGGAGATTTGCCTTTGGCTATCTCAGATTGTTTGTTTGAACTTGGAGGGTTGTCATACGTCTTTGAACGAGTGGTTATATGAATCTCCTCATTACTCATCATTAGGATTTCACGATTTGTGGACGTCTCTCCGCGAGTTGGGTTGGTCGAGTTGCCCCCTTGTGGGGTTTCTTGGGCAACCATCTGCTATTGCTGTTGAGGGAAAGGGTCAGTTAACACTGCCGGGTGAGAGGATCCTTTAACGAATTTGTTGACCTCGTCCTTGTAGGGACAGTCACGCGTGTAGTGATCGTCTTGACAAATTAGGCAGGGAAACTTAGCCTTTCGACATGGTTTCTGTTCGTTGTGGGTGGGTTGTGGATTGGGGTTCTCTTGCTGGTTCTTCTTAGATTTACCACGATTGTTTTTCTTCTTTCCTCCGGATGGTTGTGACATAGATTGGACTGCGTTCACTTTGGAGGAGATAGCAGGAGAAGTAGTAGCTTTTGAAGCGGCTTGAGGTAGAGCGGGGGAAGCAGAAGCTTGTTGTCCTGTCGAGTTGGTAATAGGATGGGCCTTAACTGAACTGACAATACCATCAATGGGGGGTTCAGTGGTAGGTTTTGTTGGATCAGTGTTAACACATGCGACATGAGGAAGAAGTTCGTGTAAAGTGTCGGATTGGGTGTAAACCAAATGCATGTACTGAGCTGCCGAGATGGCTTGTTCTTCTGTAACTGGCCCACGCATAGCAATATCTTTGGCTATGGGAGGAAAAAAGGATTTCGTGAACCAATCAGTGAGTAGCTGATCCGGAATGGGTGCCTTGATTAGCCTACGGCGTCGACGCCACTCATGGATGTGATCCGAAATGTGTGTAGACGTGGTTTGACGCAGTGAGGTTAGCAGTTCTGTTCCAGTCTCGTACCGGATGGGGAGCTGGAAATGGGTCAGAAACTGCATAGCCAAGGTGTTGAAATCGTGGAAAGAGTGTTGTGGTAGCTCGATGTACCATTTTGCTGCCGTGCCGGTAAGCGTATGTTGGAAGAGCCGTAGTCAAATGGAATCGTCCATCAAGGAGTTGGATGAACACCAAATATGGAAGGTCATTACGTGATTCTTGGGGTCTTCCCCGGGCTTGGCATCGAAGTTGGGAATGTCCGATGGGAGTTTGGCTGGAGTGGGTGGCTAGTGAGGTTCATGCCATATGGGATCGTTAATGAGCCTCGACAAATCAGGTAGGTCTAGCGTGGCCAAAAAGGGAAGTTGACGATTAGTCTGTGGGTATGAGTAATAACCATGTGGTGTAGAGAAACCTGGGGGGCCTTGCATAGCATACTGTTGCGTGTTATACCCATATGTGTTTCCCGAGGGGTATCGTTGGAAGTTCTGTGGGTAGTAAGCCATCTGGTTAACTGGTTGAGTGTTGGTAACCGGTTGGTGGATGTTCTGCTGAGTGGGGATGGTAGGTATGTTACCTTGGGGTTGTTGAAACCCAAGAATGGTTGCTGCTCCTGGTTGGGGAAAAGTTCCTTGGAATTGTTGTGTTCCAGGAATGTTACCACTATATTGAGTAAGTGGAGGGTTTCCCATAGTAGGGTTGGGGGGTGGCTGCAACGGTGGTGTACATGGAAGGTTCGTTCTTGCTTGAGGGACGAGTGGAAATTGAAGGGATGGGTTCCATGGAGTTGTAGCAGCTAAAGGATAAGGGAGGCCGGAGTTCAAGTTGGGGGGAATCTGATATTTCCCCCCAGCTGGGTTCCAGTTTCCAAATAGTGAGTACCCCCCACTCCGTGGGATTTGAGGTTCCCAAGAAGGAAGCGTACCTGACGGGGGAAGTTGAGGATGAGGTCCGGTTGGAAAAATGGTATAAGGTTGTCCGCTGCCAGGTGTGTTGTACATACCATACTGAGCAGATGCTGCTGGTTGGGAGGGTTGTTGGATGCAGCCAATAGGTTGTCCTCCAGCAGATGGGTTGGATGGCCCTATAGGAGAAGGTTGTTGACTAGGGACGAGGTTCCCAACAAAGGGTTGTCCTCCAGTTGGTTGGGTTGATGGCCCACCAGGTGGAGTTTGGTTGTTGGAGTTGGGGACCATGGCAGTCGGTTGTCCACCTCCTGAGATGGTGTAGATAGTGGCCGAAGGTGACCCTCCGGTCAAGACGGAAGATCCAGCAGTATGACTTGGTGTTCTTCCGCCGCTAGCCAAATACGATAGTGTCGATTGGCCAATGGCGCCAAAAGTGCCGATTTGTGGAGGGGGTCTTCCGTATCTGACAGGCGAGGACGAAGAAAAAACTGGGTTATCCCTCATAGAATGTGCTCCAAAAATGGGTGATGGCAACAAATGTGGGGAATTTAACCGAGGGGTATCGGGGGTGTTGTCCATAGTGTGTTCAATGATAGGAGGACCATCGAAGACTGGGTCCGAGTTCATGTCCTAGAAAGGGTTTTGGGGATCCGGCGGGAACCTAGGTATAGTAACGTCCGAAGGTCCAAAGCCGTCTACATAGGAGTGATGAAACTCTGTGCTAGACGGAATGTTGGGATCCCAATAGTCAGAAGGACGAGTAAGAGGGGGATATCTAGAGGCTGTCGAGAGCATTTGCTCTGTGTCGCGTTTAAATCATGCCGATGCTAACAGGGAATTTGCTAGACTAACCATACTAGACTGAATGGAGGCCATGATCTCATGTCCCGGAGGGAGGTAGGGGAGAGATACAGTATGAGGTACGTTGTTGGAAGAAATGATTTCCTGTGAATGAACGCTGGGTGGTGTGGTGATAACAGGCGGTAGCTCTGCCTGGGAAGTGGTAAAGCCATAATCAGGTTCAAAAGGTGTGTCAGGAAGTCGAGTATCTTCAATGATTTCGACGTACCCGCCTGGGACTGAAATCAAGCCAGGTATATCCTGGTCGGACCCTTCGGTGGTGCCAACAGATCTGTCTGTGTCATCGTGGAAAGTTTCTGATGGAAGGGAGGTGTTGACATCAGGTAGGAGGATGAATTCTGGTCTAGTATTTTGGGCTGTGCTAGATTCAGCCGTTGTAATGTTGTCCACTATGGCAGATATATCTGGAATAACAGTGGGTGAAGTGACAGTGGAAATCTCAGATATGCTAATGGTTGCAGAAGCTGCAAGAGATTCTGAGACTGTGCTGTGAGTAACAGTTACAGGCAGAACTGAAGATGTAGTGTGTATCGGTGGTGGAATGTTCCCTCGACCAGCACCGCGGCCAGGAGGAGCGGGAATGCGTGATGCAGGTGGACCAGAGGTCCATGGCGGTGGTGGTGGTGGAGGGATTTTGCCTTGTACTCGTCATGATCTCCGTGGAGGTTCTGACATGATGGCAGAGAAATGAAAATTGGGGGCAGTTTCACAACAAAGAACTCAAAAACTCTAATGCATCTGAGTGTGGAGAAGAGGAGCTAGAAAAATCAAGGCTCGCAGGCCAAAAAAGCAAGCTCTAAAATCTATACTGAGACCGGTGTCTCAGTAAGCGAGCTGATGAAAAGAATGGTCAGAATGCCAACAAGCAGTCACTAAAAATAAAAATGACCCTCTATAAAGATGAGATAACAAGCAAACTCCTAACTAAGAGCTGGAGACCTCAACAAGCTGTATCCTTCGCAAGGTGATGAAATCCAAGTCGAACAATACAATGTGAGAGACCAATATGAGAAGGATATCCCTCTACCGAAAGGGATCCTGGGTAAAAGATCCCTAGTAGAAAAGTCACTAAGCTACCTCGTTCATGACACGTTGGAAAAGGTTTTGGGCACTTCTGCCTTCCGAGGAAGACAATGATCGATGTTGCCTTAGGGATAAGTGGAGTGCGGCATTCCACAGAGTCCGTCTGGTTCTCAATCTCGCGACCGTTTAACCCCTGAAAGTTAAAAACAGTCAGGAGGCCCCTCCACAAACTGGCTGTGACCGTGTCAATAAATACTAGAGGATTTGACTGTGTCAATAAATACTAGAGGATTTTAGTTCCCTAGAGGACAATAACTATGTCTCAGATGAAAATGACAAGGGGGAATTATTTTGATGCCTATCCCCGATGTCCTACCTAACTACCAAATTCTTTTGATTTCCTCAAGTGAGGTTAATGTTGGTTTAGTTAGGGAGATTAATTTTAGTGGTTGTATTACTCAATCGAGTAAATGGACGTGAAACTTGGTGGTGTTATGACGACCCAAACCATGCAAGTGAGAATGAATCGAAATGAGCCTTGTCTTCGATGAAAACTAGCTATAGAAGAGAGAGAGTTCTTCGATCATAAATGCATGACTTTCACGAGCAATTAAAAACCAAAACAACAAAAAAAATTTGATTTTCTTTTTGTAAATAGAGCCAAACTAAAATGAACACTTCTTTCCAATTCACTAATCTTACAACTAAGATGCTTCAAAAAAAATTAGAATTTCTGTGGAAAATTTCAATGGTTAACTTCCTAATGCACAATTATGCTACTAGACCATTTTAATCAAAATAACACAAATGTTTTCCAATGATAACTTTCAATATGAATTTTAATGATAATAATGGAAAAAAAAATGTGACTATGAAAGCTATACAATTCAGTAACAGAGAACAGTAGTAATGGTCTGGTTGTGATGGGAAGATGAAGCCAATGCACTCAAAGTGAAGGGGTGACCCTATGTGCCAATAATGCCACTAATTCACACAATAATCAAGCTCACAAAAAAGCAATAAACACACCACACAGACTGTAAAATGAACAGGATGGTAACAGGCAACAGGAAAGACTAACTAAGGCAGAGAAAGATGAAAAATGACTCAGGAAACCAAGCAGGGGAGTACAATTTGACTGTAGCAGACACTACCGCGTGGCAGAAGAAGATTACAGCGCGGTACTGTTAAACTACCGCTCTAGTACTAATGCAGGATACGCGGTACTACCGTGCTGTGGTCAATGCAAGGGGCGCGGTACTGTTGCAAAGTGTGAAAAAGTGAAACTTTTGAAAAGGAAGATGAAATTTTCAGGGTTGCTGCAGACCCAGGGGACTCAGTGATCACACAGGAGGGAAAAAATACAGAGAGGAAGGGTGAATGAAGGTCAAAAAGACCAAAAATCAATAGTGGTTTTAAGAGAAAGAAAAAGTCACAATCAAAAGATGGATGACAGTGAACTCAATCAATCAAATGGAATTCAAACCAGCGGAGTCGCCATTCTTGTTGGTAGAATTTTTCCCTACGGATAAGTCAAAATTCTCTTAAATTAAAGCAGATTTCTAACTGACTCTAAGATAAGAACAAAACTAAACAAATGCTACCTTGAATCTCTTGAACTAATTTCCACAACAAGATTAAATGCATTCAGAAGAGATGAAAGATATAACTCACCTTTCAATTCGACGTTTGTCCCGCTTTTAATTTTCGATCCCAAAGCTCCAATATAGAACCTGTTGAAACCAAACAAGGAACAAGCATACAAGCTTCCAAATACCTTGAAGTAAAGATTAAATTCAAATCTGAACTAGATACACTCCATGTCAGAAACTTATGCAATACACATGAAATGGGAAAAACAAGACAAGTTATTTTTATTATAAACTTGAAGAATGCTTACAAAGGTTGCTTGATGTCCAAGCCAATCCTACAACTCCAAGTGCTTCCTCCTCTAGCTATCTCCACAAGGCTGCAAGATCATAAGTTTGATACCTCTAAGAGTCCTCCCCTTTGCTCATGGAATGCCTCTCTCTTATAGTGTGTGGTAGGGTTAACCAACAAGAGAGAAGGGTGGATCTTGGGAGAGTAAAGTGGATCAGGCCTACTAATCACAGAAAGTGAGTTAGGATCGAATCAGGGACCCTAATCCTAAAAAATCTCTCGAAAATCAAAATCCCATAAGCCATGGCAAAAAGGCTAAAAAAAGTGTACCGCGCCTCTAGAACAGAGCATAACGCGGTAGTACCGAGTAGCAGGATAAGAGCTTAACGCGGTAGTACGGAGTACCACGCACCTAACATGGAGCAAGGCACGGTAGTTAGGGTAAATGACGTCTCAGGCTAGGTTGAATCTTGACAGGGTAGATTTTCCTTCAAGGATCACTCATCATTTTTCTCTTCTGGGTGTTTTAAGCAATAGGGGAAGTTTCATCAACTCTTTTTGTGGTGAAGATGCGACACTGTGGAATATGGAGGTATAACAATATGCACATCGGAATTAAAACTAATCCACACACGCAATTCATGCCCATCCAGCATATCAAAACAGTCATCAATTTAATGCATTGCAGAAGTAAATACATAGACAAAAAACACTTATCTTCATTGTGCAATTGTCCCAAGCAACTAGCTATGTTGCTGCAACGTTCCACCAAACCATAGGCTCTTCGACAGCTTATACTGAGTCCGTCCAAAGGCCACCCCCGGGCTGGGCATGATTCCCACCAGGAAAAGGGGACATTAAGCTCATCCACAACCAATTAAGCATTTCATTTGAGCCAAGCCAATCCATAGCTAGGTTTATCAGGCTACCCTTGAACCCTGTATGCTTACTCTCAAGCTCAAGCCAAAGCAATGAATACCCATACCCATACCCCAACATATTCATTTCCCACACAGTAAGCACAAACATTGGGCATAGATACACATTTGCAACAATGGAATTCACAAACAAGATGGCCATAGATTTTCCCAAATCGTGGCTCACCCAAAACGAGTTGTGGGAAGGGAAATGCATCCACAGGGAGGAAAAACGTTTTCTCCCCAACTCTCTCAGCATTTAACAACAAAAACGGTCTCTATGGAACCCCCGTTCCATTCCCCTTCTTCCCCACTGGTATACAACACAAAAACGCCCTTCTCTACTGGGAGAATGAAGGAAAACACAACAAACATGCCTGGAAAACGCCCAGGTAGCTCTAAACTCGTGAGGGAGAAGGAATGATCATGGATAATGGCTTGGGGGAGAAATTCATGGCTCTTTTCTTGCCCAAGAATCAAAACACGAATTCCCATGCAGGGCGGTTTTCCCATACCCAAATTTGGACAGCCATACCTCTCATTCCCCAAGGCATTAACTACCTCAACCAACTCTTGGGAGAAATCAATGGTTGGGTACAAAAGTCAACATGGGTAGTTGAGGGTTTGATGGGTTATCTCATTGACACTTGGCTTGACTTGGTTGGCTCAAGTGTTTGAATGTTTTCCCTCCCAATTCCTTGTAAAATCATGCCCCCATCTCTTTGTTGCATTGCATAGCTAGTTGTGGGTATTTTTATTAAAATACATATTACATGATATTGAAGTTCCAATGTGCCTGGCCAGCATGCAAACCATATGCATCAATAAATCGATGGCGGGGCCTTGGCCTTGAGCTCCTCACCATGATTTCATAACAATATTACATCATTTGCATTATTTACATTCGAATGCAATAGGGTCAAGATGGGGACGTGACACAAGGTGTCAATTCTGGATTGTAAAAGCTGGCTACTGGAACCTTGGGAGGCTTGGGCCAATTGCAAAGATGGGAGTAAGATGTTGGGAGGGAGGATAGATTCTTTACCATAGACAAGGGTATACAGGGAAACCCCTAAATCATGTTTTGGAGTAACCCTGTCTGCCCATAAAGCATTTGGGAGAGCTATGTGCCAGCTCCTTTGATTTTCAATCATGGTTTTCTTAAGAATTCGAATGAGGTTTTTGTTCGAAGATTCAGCTAATCCATTTCCTTGAGGATAATAATTGGCTGAATAGTGTAACTTAATTCCTCTCTCATAAACAGATTCATTGATCTTAAAAGACTAACAACAAGTTGCATTATCAAAGACTAGGGAAATTGGAACCCCAAACCTGGTTATGATTTTTTCCTTTAAGAAGTTGATAACTGCATCCTTGTTGATTTTTTGCAATGGTATAGCCTCTGTCCATATTGTAAAATAGTATGTGGTCGTCAGGATATACCAATGCCATAGAGAAGAATTTGGTTTTATTTCTCCAATGACATCTATGCCTCATTGTTCAAAAGGATCTGAGATAATCACGGGCTGCAATGGTCCCGCTGCCTTGGGTAGTTTCCCAACACTCCTTTGACACACATCACAATTTCTTGCATAGGCATGGGCGTCTTTGAACAAGGTGGGCCAATAGTATCCATCCCTCAATATTTTTTGAGCTGTCGTATCTCCAGAATAATGTCCCCTAGCAGGGCCATCGTGTAATTCCTTGACTACCTTACTTGCATCATCTTTCTCTAAGCATCTAAGAAAAATGCCATCATAATTTTTTCTGAAGAGTATTCCTTTAATGATTTGATAAGCTGCTGATTTCAAATGAAGTGCCCTTCTTTGCTTAGAGCTCCAATGCTCTGGAAAGTATCCCTATTGCAGATAGTGTACTAGATCTTTGTACTAGGATTCAAGAGTGGTGAAAATAGGGCATACCTCGATCATGTTTAGTTCGGCTTCATTTTCCCAACTCTGTTCTTCATCATTTAGATGTTCAGTGAGCAACCTACATAGGCCTTGACCTTTGATGATAGTAGCCGGTTTAAATTATAAATCGTATTCTTGAAGAGCTGTGACCCAATTCCCTCTTCTTTCTCCTAATTCCTTTTGAACGAAAAGAGATCTGACAGCTGGATGAGGGACTACGACCTTAGTTCTAATCTTAAGAATATATGGCCTGAACTGTTTTACTGCTTTGAATACGACATAAGCTTGCTTATCAACAATAGGATAATTTAGTTCAGCGCCCTGTAGACTAGTGCTCATGAAGGAAATTGGGTATTCATCTCCTAATTCTACCTTTTGTGTAAGCACAGCCGCGAGAGAGTCATCTGAAGCAAAATTATACAAAATAAAGTCTTTGTCAAAATCTGGGCTCCTCAGAGAAGGAGCGTTAGCTATGGCTGCTTTGATATCTTTGAATGCATTCTTTTCCAAGTCTATCCATTTGAACTGTACACTTTGCTTGACCATTTGTTGCAAAGGTTTAACAGTTTGCGCGAAATCGAGAACAAACCTTCGGACAAAATTGATAGTGCCCATAAACGATTGCATAGATTTTTTGTTGTGGGGCATGGGAATTTTATTGATCACCTGCACTCTCTCTTGATCTATTGAAATTCCTCCTTTTGAAATGATGTGACTCAGGAGCTTACCCTCAAGAACAACAAAAACACTTTTCTTGGGGTTTAAAGAGATGCCATATGTTCGGCAACGATCAAAATATGTTTTAAATGAGCAACATGGTCTTCTCTCTTCTTTGAGAAAATGGTCACATCATCTAGATAGACCAAGACACAATGACCGCCTAATCCCCGAAAAGCAGTGTCCATCGCTCGTTGGAAAGTGGCTCCTGCGTTTATCAATCCGAATGACATTCTTTGGTATGCAAACGTTCCTCACTTAGTGTGGAAAGTAGTCTTAAGACGGTCTCCTTCCGCTACCAACACTTGATTGTAACCAGAGAAACCATCTAGTAGAGTTAACATTTCTGCTCCTGATACCATCAGCAAAATTTGTTCCATTGAAGGAATAGGATAATTATCTTTATCAGATGCTCTGTTCAGGTTTTTGAAATCTACACATAATCTTATTTCTCCGGACTTCTTCCTTACGGGTGTTAATATTTAATATGCTAATACAGAAAATAGCAGCATTATATTCCATTTCACAATAATAGCATATACAGGATCACTGAAGAAACAACAAGCACAACATAAACACAAGAGACACAGATTTATCCTGGGAAACCCTCATGGGGTAGAAAACCCAGCAAAGCTTCCTCAATATAGATGACCAGCAATATCCAAAGATGCAAACCAAAGACATGATCTCCTCCTCCACCATAGCAGACCTCTCCTCCATAAGTGCGCTACTCTCAAGTGAGTAAGTGTGTGTGAAATGAGGAATACACCTCCTCTATTTATACACTACTCCGGCTTGTCTTTTACTCAAATAATGTAGGCTCGTATTTAACCATTGGGTTAAATACCCCACTACAATTGACTGGGCCAACCCCTCTAGGGTGGTCTAATAACCCTTTGACCCACATAACACATACATGGCCGACCCCCACTAGGGAAGTCTAATAACCCAAGTTACCACAATCTGACGGAGGAATAAACATCTCCGGTTATACAATAAGATCTTCAAGGAGGAATGAAACATCTCCAGAATAATAAAGTACAAATATAATATTCTTTGAAGTTACAATATCTCAACAACGGGAACTAAATTAGCGACCCATTCTGAATGCCGGACTTTAATGATGATCTTAGCGTCTAATAACTTCTTTAATTCCTTCTGAATCAAAGGTTCGAGAGTAGGGTGCATTCTTCTTAGCTGCTGCCGAAAAGGTTTAACACCTTCCTTCATAGGTATGACATGCTGAATGATGCAAATATCATATGTTTTTAGATCTTCATACGTCCAAGCAAACACATCTTTATATTGCCGAAAAAGTTTGATGAACCTGTCTCTTTCACCCGACGAACAACATCTACCAAGATTAACATATTTTGGTTCGGCCTCTATGCCTAGATTTATCAATTCATGATGCATAGTAGAACTATGAGTTTTAACATTTGCGGGTTTCTTGAACTTGCTCTGCAAATCGAACAAACTTTCAAGTGATCTCACTCCTTTAGGGATGAAATTTCCTTTGATTGCATCCTTATTTTGCAGATCAGCATCATGTTTTTCTTCATCTATAACAGCTTCTTGAAACATGTCTTCATTTGTAAGGAAACTAATGATTTGGTTGTCATCATCGAACACCCTGAAATTTGTTATATTATCTGGAACGGAAGGCCTGAAAACCAATTCAATAGAACACTTATTAATAGTAGGCACCAACCTAGAAGTAGAGGTAGCTAACAAGTCAGTGGCATCATTCTGTAATCTAGGAACATATTTTATATTAAAAGCTTCAAAGTTGGTAATTAGATCCCATACCTTAGACTCATAGCCTTTCAAATGTGGTGAAAGACAACGAATCGTGTCTCTTACCTGTTTGACGACTATTTCAGAGTCGCCGAAGACTTTCAAATATTTAACATTCAAACTGATGGCTTTCTTCAATCCATGGATTAAACCTTCATATTCAGCAGTATTATTAGTACAATCGAACTCTAATCTACAAGACAAGAAGTGCTTGTTCCTCTCGGGATCCATTAGAACACAACTAGCTCCGGATCCTTCTTGAGTTTTGGAACCATCAAAGTACAAAACCCAAAAAACATTCTTTGATCTAACTAAGTTAGTATCTGAACCGTCTAAGTCAGTAACTAAGTTAACTATGTTACAGTCGATATCATTAGTCTGAGAAATTGAAGGAGATCAGATTGTTTGTTTGATTCATTGTTGATATCTTCTGACTGATAGTTTCTAGGCTCGATTCTAAGAAACAATTCCCTAGGACGGAAGATGAGAAAGCTACGGCTTCATTCTTTCCCTCTAGCTGAGTTACGTTCTATTTCATGTGCGGTTCTCTCAGCGCTTTAATTTGGTTTTTCCTATTCTGATAGGGTAGCCATAAGTGGGACCAATCTGTGGTGAAATAACCGTCTAGTTTAGTTGACCAATCTCTGCTTAGGATCAAACCATAAGCTTCAGGGATATCAACTACCATTATATCAATGAACTGACACACCCTAGAATCTGCAGACAACCTAATAAGCACATCTTTCATTTCCCCAATTACCTTAACAACGGTCCTGTCCAGCTAAATAATTTGGGCTGGGGATGGAGTTGGATTCCCATTGATCCTTTTGCAAATAGACAATGGCATGACATTCGAGGATGCTCCAGAATATACTAAGCAGTTATGCACATTGTGATTGAAAATTTCAAAAGTTAAAAGGAACGACAATGTTTGGGATTTAGATTTCCTGCCAATACTAGCTTCATTAATTTCAGGGTCTTCCTGAGTATCTGCTAACGGTGCGCTAGATTGGGGTTCAAGAGATTGCAAAAAATTATTTCGTTACTGGGGAAAACTACACATATCGAATATTAAAAAATTTGCTTTCACTTTCTTTAATCTTCAATTATGTCATATCCCATATCACATTCCTTTACAACTTTGAGTTGATTATCAATTTTATTCAAAGTTACTTTTGGTGGCTGAATTGTTTCAATGTTTGGCTGTTTAGTAGGCATTTGGTTAGGTTTGGGCTGTGGTGGAATGACTGTGATGTGCCTTTTCGGTATCTCTTTGGAGGTTTTAAGCTTGGGCGTGGTTGATCTTGGAACTGGATCAATGACTGGACCTTTACTGCGAGTATTAATGTTAACAGTTGAGACTTGACTTTCCTCGGGACAATCTTCAACTAATTCAGTTAAAGGTACCCAATCCCATAACACCATAGTAGTGTCTGTGGCTGGTTCTTCAGGTTCAGGATTTTGATCCTCTGGAGGATTGTCTTGGTCTGGGATTTGTGAGTCTAGCATTTGGTTCATCACCAAGCTCATTGAATTTATCCATTGCGGACAACTCTTCTCAGAGTGTGGTTCTTGATGAAAGGTGCAGAAATGTTCCATCCCTACTTCATTCAAATTCAAAACAGGAGAGTTATTCATAGGTGGATGAGGATGATCATTTTCCTCTCTTTTCTTGTAGAAAGGTTTAAAAGGCTTCCTGGAAGTGCTAGCTACCTTATCATTTTCAAGATCTACAATTTTATTGGACAATTTTTGCATCATTTTGACTACATTTTCCATATCCGCTGATGGTTCTTCCTTATTCCTGGTAAGCAAGAATGGTTTCTTAGTGGTTGCTATTTTTGTTTCTGCATCGAGAGCATGCTTAGCAATGCTATCTGCTTCTTCTTCTACCTTCCTAGCTTCTTCGAAACTTTCTATTAAGGTGGTTTTCTTAGTTCTTTTGACAAACATCACTAAGGGGGGATAGACTGCGGTTGTATAGTATTCCACTAAAGATTCTTCTGCGGGTTTAGTTGCTTTGCTAAAATTATTTAACAGTGTGGTGAATCTTTGGTTGAATTCTTGTACCTTCTCTTTCTTTTCCATTCTCATGGACAACAATTATTTCATGAGTGTAGCTACAGTTTTCTGATTTCCATACTTTTTTAAAAAACAATTTTCAAATTCCTCCCAATTCGATAGTGAACTAGCTTGTAAATTGAAATACCAGGAAGAAAATTTCGGTTTGAAAGTATATGGAAAAATCCTACAGACGACATCCTCGTGCTGCACATTTAAAAGGTTTAGAGCTAAATAAAAGCTCTTTTGGTGATCTTCAGCAGAGATTCCTTTACCAGGATCATATTTAGGCAAAAATTTCTCAGGGTTCTTAGGTAGATTGTGAAAAGGTCTAGCCAAATTCAGAGCTCCTCTTGTTCTCCATGCTGGTACAGCCATGGCTCCTAGTGGAGAATTAGGTGGAGAATCGTATGGAGTATTAGGTGGAGAATTATTTGGAGTGAAAGGTTCTTCAAGATCTAGAGGATCTTCGAGTTCGATTTCTCCAAGGGGTTCTGTGATTTCCTCTAAAGATAAATCTACCAATTCTTCAAAGCTTTGAACAAGAACTTAATCACGTGTATATTGTCTTTACCGTCTAGGAGCTCTTCTTCTAGGAAGAAAAGAAATTGCGTTTAAGCCGCCAAGCTGCTTAACATAAGCACGGGTATGTCTCCTTAAATTTGCTACTTCAGCAAAAGGTATAGCATATAACGTTTCTTGATTTTCAAATTCAGAATTTATATTTTCTTGATTTGTTACTTCAAGCTCAGGATTGTCTGGGATTGCTGTTCCAAGTGGGTTTCTAGTTGGATCTCCTCCTAAAGAAGAGTCTCCTTTATCAACCATGCATTGGTGGCCCTCCTTCTAGCACCAAAAACTGTTGATGCCCCGAAGATCGTAGCATCAATCAGTAAGAGATTCTCGCTGGTAAGCAAGCCCAATTAGATCGCTCACCGTTTGGTGTAGGGAATCCGTCCGGTTAGTGGTTTTGGCTACCATGAGATTTAAAGATTCTTATTCTCAGCACCGGTTGCAGCCCGATCCACCGTTTATGTATTTTATTTTAAAGATGATATGCAAGTGCCCTAAGTTAAATGCAGGTAACTAATATAAGCTCATTTAAGATTGTATAAACAAATCTAATCTATCCTTGCAAGGAGCAAACATTAAAGATGAGTAATAGATTGAAAGAAACATCTAAAGATCAGACAGATAGCTATTTAATCCTAAAGATGCATCCACAATAGAATATACAAGATATTAAAGATAGCTTTAATTCAATTAATGCATTCAATTACTCATTTGAGATAGACATCTTTGCACAAAAAATATAGAAATCATTCATTATAGAGAACTAATTCACAATAGTAAGAAAAGATCTCACAGAAGTGTATGACTGATACAAGAGTAATCCAGCACACATTCAACACATCTTTCAGGAAAAAATGTAGTCTCCCAGGCTTTCATTAGGAAAAATAGAATCCCTTATACATGCAGAGAAATAGTTCACGTACAAGACAGAAAAAGTCTTTTACCTGCCAAAAGTCCCTGTACTATTCACTAACTATCTATTTATAAGTTTACAAACTGCCTCCAGGGCTGCCACCTGTCTTTTCTTCTTTAACTCCTTTAATTTTATTTTAAATGTTTTACAAAATTAAGTGACTCGTGGCACCTTTTGCATAACATAAACAAAAGAGGACAGATGTCCCTTTGACTTCATGATTCGAAAACAGGGAAGGAAAAATTCGATGCATCATAGCTATCGAGTTAGCTTTGGGGCAGTGCCTCTGCTTCAGCTGGAGCAGTCATTTCGGAGGGCTCTTCTGTCTTAGCTGGTGCCTCTACTATAGATGATGTGCCTCTATCGATTAATGTCGCTACTGCTGCCTTCCTATCTTCTTCTTCAATATAGTTGAACCAAACACCAGTGTCTCTTATGACAACATTGGCAGGTGAAGGGAGCAAGATCTTCTTAGAGGTTACATGCTTTTCGAGCTCTGCCTCGATGTCTTTCATTTCTGCTATTGCTGTCTGGTGGATTTCATGGAGCATTTGAGCATTTACTGAAGGCAACACGATGCATTGGTGAATATCATCTGTGGTTAACACATCAATTCTTCTCACATACTCCAATTGAATGCTTAACTCGTCTTTTAAATCGGAGAGGCGCTGCTCTTTACTTGGAAACTCATCAAGGGTGTGGGGAAATACAACCTTGCACTTTGCATGCACTTCTTGAATCTTTTGATAAAGGATATTACACTTTCCCATTGTAACCTGGATCACAGTAATTAGTTTAGTGCCCCAGTTCCTACAAAATTCCATGGAGGCTACATCTTCCTTAAAATCAACCACAGATTTGAACGGGAGGTGCTTGGGGAAATCCACCTTCCCTTCTCTCCACTCCACCTGGCTTAAAATATTTTCTTTTACCTGTGTATACTTATTCCCTAGCCTGACAGCCTCAGAGTTGATTTCCTTCATTCTGTCTATCATGGCCTTTAGCCTACAAACTTCTTCGGTAAGCAGTTCTTGCTTCTCATGCATCTACTTAAGCACATCACAAGATTGCTCGTGAAACGAAGTCATATCCATTGCTCTGCTGTTTGCTTGTTCTAGCTGCTCAACCAACAACTGCTTATCTTCCTCTAACTGGACAACTTTAGCTTTGGAGTCGTTCTTCTATGCTTCAAGTACCATCATTTGTACTGCTAGGTGTTCCTTTTCCTCCCCTAGGTGTTGATATTTATCCAACAACTCCTTATGATCGGACAGGAGGTGATCATGTTTCTTTACTACGAGCTCCCTATAGGACTGCTCATTGGCCACGGTGTGCTGCAACATACGAGCCCTTTTCTTGGTTGACTCAAACTTATTGACTATGCTGATTACATTGTCCTCGCTTGCTTTGGCTGCTGCTACAACAGCAGATGCCATAGCCACGGGAGCATGCTTCGTGTTTTGCATAATAGTAGTTTCACGATGGGTGACAATGTCTGACTCAAAAAGTCTCTTTAACCTTGTCTTTGACTTCAAAACAATAGATTTCCTATCCCTGTTATATACAAATCTGTTCCACTGGGACACAATATGATCCTTTGATGGGGTGAAAGGGATTAGTGGGAGATTTTCTATGGGGACATTCTCTTCAGCGGGAGGGGTCTGCACCAATTAGGATGACCCTATAGCCATGTCCTGTGTATTTGAACCACCTGCTCATGCATCTTCATTTGCCTTGTTTTCTTCTTTGGCCTTGTGCCGTCTTTCTTCTTCTTCAACCTTTAGCCGCTTTTCCACTGCCTCCCTTTCTTCCCGCTCTTTGGAAACCTACTGCAATCTTGCCTCTTCTAATTCTTGATCCCGAAGCCTTTGGGCTTCTTCTTCTTGCAGCCTAAGAGTTTCTGCCTCCTGAAGCTTAAGGGCTTGTTCTTTCTCCTCCAACAACTGGTCAACAATTTCTTTCTGGGTTCTATATGCTTTCTCCTTTAGCCTCTGCTCTTCATTAGCTAGAGCTTCTGCTACTTCCTTTTCTTTTTGCAACTTGGCTTCTTGGGCACTTTGGACACTGCTAGAGCTAGAACTTGCTCCACTTTTGTAGCGGCATATTTGCAACTCAATCATGTTGCCGATTCCCCTATATACTTCTTCATCCTCATCGTAATAATGGGCATAATCAAAATGAGTGTACAATTCTTTACAGTGTTCTGCAACTTTGTTTCGTCTGTCATTTCTATGAAATATTGCTTCTCCGAAATGAAAACCTTTCAACTCTTGAATGAATTCCTCAACGAATGCAACCCCTAAGAACTTATAGGCTCCCACATAGAATGGCAAATAAGGGTAGGAAGCCTTTTTCAATTTATTCAAAAATCCTCCGACTCCATCAAGAAAAACTTGCCTAACTGCTTCTTTCAGGACTATATAGTTAGTAGCGTATCTGGGAAATATATATGGCGGCTTGGAGCCTCCCTACATTCTGATATAAGTATCGTCTTCTGAAAAATAGAAATCGCCATAATTTTCCAGCATTGCCATGGCATTATCTGATAAGCAATTGGGTTCTTCACTAAACATTTGTTCATACAAAGGTATGATGAACTCCTCACAGATGAGTTTGTAATGCATCCTGTAATTATGAGCCCACGGTATCTTATAGGCAGTATAGACCGGGGTGTTGGACTGGTCCCAAATGCATCCCAGCTTTGGGAAAGAGAGCTTGGCCAAAATGCAATCAACAAGATATGAAGACATGAAGAATTCTGACTTCTTCAAAGTCATTCCTTCTTTGGCTGCGGATACGATGGATGATAAACTGTCCGAGGGGATAGTTTCCCAGTCGAAGATAGTTCCTTCGAATTCTACGTAATGGATTATGGGGGCCCATTGTATCCTATAAATGGTTCCGTCAGCCATGCCGAAAATTCTTCTCAACATAAGGGCGATCATCCGAAAAGGGGCCCTCAGATTTTGAACTTCATATTCATCACCGTCTCTTTTCCTGAGCTGCTTTCCTGTAATTAGCAGCTTCTTAGCCATTTCAAGATTGTCCATCTGCCCCAGCCATTCATCATTCAGTGGCTGCTGAGAGCGCGGTAATTTGTAGGCTGCTGCAATGTAGGATGGGTGGAACGAGGCGAATGCCTCTCCTTTGCTATCATACAACACTCTTGTTTCTGGGTTTGCGTGCTCCAGGATCCATCCAATCACTTCTGAGCAAGGAAAGAGCTCAGGACGTGTGGAGGATTTGGATATCCCAGAGGTTCTGATATTCTGATAGATATGCTCTTCCTCCAAGAGTGCGCCTGGGATGTCTTGGTCTCTGAGCATACGATAAACATCTCCCCATTTGACCTTAGGAGGAACTCCTGTGGTGGACTTGGTATCCTCAAACAGAGTTTCAACTCTTGGCTCTGCTAGTTCTGGCTCAACCACCTTACCTCTCTTTCTGCTACCCTTCGACATTCTAGCTTAATCCTATCAAGCAACTACGCATGAATAAATATAAAGTTGAAAAATAGTACAGAACAATAGAGAAAGACACAGGAATTTTAAAACAAAATATTGACATGATAATATGTAATACTGCCAAATGAAGATAAAAACAAAGATTTTGCTTCAGCACAACTACAATTTTCTCAACCAAGATAAGTAATTTCGGGGGGGGGGGGGGGGTGCTAACTGAGTTGTGTTCTCTCTTTTTTTTTTATTCGTTCAGGATTTCTTCAGACGACAGCGCGAGTGGCATGATGGGTAAAATCCAACCAGGAAGGTTGAAGCTCGTAGGTTCAAGGGACTTAGGGGAAATTTGAAAGGGCACATGGTTAGAAAATATAGGCCTGGGAATGGCCAAAATAAAAACACATGCAGACGTCTACCAACCATGTAGCTCACATGGGGTATTGTTACCGAGAAAAGATTTATACATTTAGCAGTAAAATGAAACAGTGGTAGAGCCACCTACCTGGAAAAAGATTGTTGGTCTCGTGGAGGTTGGCTATGCTGCTAGTGAGATGAGCTGGATCAGTCGAACAGCTTCGAAACGACGTTCTCCAGTACAAATTCTAACAATAAAACAAAAAAAAACTCCCCAAAACCTTATATAAAGGTTGACATGTGAGGGAAATTAATAGGTTGGTGGAGGATTTAAAACGACGTATAAAACGCGTACGGCGGGGTCACCTCAGCACATTTGGTATTGAAGCATAACCGCCAAAAGCGGGAGGAAAGGGTGAGCTCACCCGACATTGCGGTGAAGACTCGTAAGTTCTATCTGCTACTTCGGCAAGAGTTTCTGAGTTTATCCGATGTTGCGGTGGAAACTCATAAGTTCCACCCGAAGTTGAAGGTTTTGCGACATGAATAAAACGTCCTCCTGTTGCCGCCAAATATTGGGAGTCGTTCCGACGTTGCAGCGGAATTTCGTGAGTTTTCCTCCGTTGCGGGGAAACTTGCCAAGTTTGTCCGAAGTTTTATTTACACCTTGGTAAAAGAATGATGAGAACCTTCCATCGTTGCGGAGAGAATTCTTGAGTTGGTCCGCTGTGGCCGGAGGACTCGCCGAGTTCGCTCAAAGTTACGGATGGACTTGGTGATTTTGTCCAAAAAGTACAAGGTAGAAAGACTTGATAAAACAAGCGCCCGTTGTGGCCGAACTTTATGAGTTCTTCCACCGTTGCGGGTGAAAATCTCGATTTCTTCCACCGCTGCGGGTGAAAAACTTGAGTTCCGACTTAGAAGAAAAGATCAATAAACTAAAAAAGAAAGGTTTCTCCTATAAAAACTAAGTATGAAAGAACTTCTAAGGAAAGTTTAAATCCTAAGTAACTTTATAAAAGAAGTAAAAAGGAGGGGCCCCCAATATCTGCAAATTTTTTTTGGGGGGGGATGTTGCAGCAACAACACCTTCCTCCGACATATAGAAGTTCACAAGTCAGTTGTGCAGATGTTGTTACCCGCAGAATACCTTCCTAGTTAAGAGGGAGTGTTAAAATAATGTAACTGCGGAAGATATTCTATTTATATTATTGTATTCCTCCTCCGGGAGATGACGGTCATGTAATTAATAATGTAAAGGTCATTGAAAGAATCAAGGTAAACCCTGGGACATGTGTCGGCCTAGAAAATCCCCTAAAAGATTATTATATTATGTAATTGACCAGTCAAGTAGAGAAGTCGGACCTGTTGGGGAATTTGTCACCCCAATGGAATAATATAAATAAAGGACACCTCTCTCACTTCTAATCACTCATTCACTCATGCAAGTTCACATTAGTGAAGAGAGAGAGGTGCACACTAGTGGAGGAGTAGCTGATTTGTCTTGGGGAACTTTTGTACTTTGTGATCTCTATATTGAGGAAGGCTTTGCCGAGGTTTTCTCCCTTTGTGGTTTCCCCGAGAGAATATCTGTGTTCATTGTGTTTTATGCTACGCTTGTTTATCTTTCAGTAATTGTTTATATGCTATATGTTGTTCAATTTAAAAACTAACACCAACAAAATTCAACAACTCGTAATGTATGAGCCATTGTGCACTCATCTATAAATAATTCTCCCCAATCATTTTCCTTCGAGCTTCTATTAATAAGCCTCATCAAGACGACATAACTTGAATTAATGGCTTTGTGCTCTAGCACACCTCTAGTCCATATCTCCTGCATCTCTCATCCATTAATGTCCTGCAATCTCACGTACTAGACATTCTTTCTACTGGGAACTTTAACTGCCTCTGACATCGAACCAAATTGACTCGCCTCCAAGGAGTCATGTATGCATAAATCCCCCCTGCCTCCCTTCATCTTACCTCGTACTCTAGACCCTCCTCGCATGACTTGCATTTTAACACACCTTCCTTTGTCGATCGGAAGCCCTTCTTCTGACAAGATTTCGCCCCATCTGGCTCCACGTTGGCGGATGCATGCGGGCCCTTAACCACCTGTACACCCACATCCGGGAATTTATTTTAATGAAACTGAAATCTTAATTAATTTTAAAATATTGTTATAAAATTAATCAATTAGGAAGGGATTTGGATAAAAAAATTAATTACTTAACATCAATGAAGAGTATGAATGTAAATTTCAATAATTACAACATTTACATATCATTCATTATTTTCATAAGCAAACAAACTTCAGTGATCACCAACATACAAAACACATTTTATAAACAACATCAATGTCACGTCACTAGTAGAAAATGAGAGATAAATGACGAGGCGACCAAAAAATTTGGTCACCGCAGTTTTTTCAAGGTATAAATGACCAAACTTGAGTGAGCCAAGTAAAAATGACCACATAACAATAATATTAAGAATATGAATTGGTCATTTATTTGGTCATTTTTAGTTGTGTCGCTCCGACAACGAAAAATTGCAATTTTGACAATGAATTTGTACAATTTACTAAATTCTAAATCCATCTGCAGTGTTAAAATTTAGTAAATTGTAGAACCTCTAATGTATCACAACTCAACATTAATGCATGAAGCTAGCAGATTTTCACCGCTTACATTAACGACCTTATACGTAATCTTCTATTCTTGGAGTAGAAGCAATTTGCTTATAAGATTTACATCATTTCCAAGGTATCATAATTAATTTTCAAAACATTTGTGGTACACGCATTAATAAAAACCATCCCAAGCTGAGATATCGCAAGTACCACAAACCTAAACTAAAAATGACCACATAACGATTGGTCATTAATTTGGTCATTTTTAATTGTGTCACTTTGACGATGGAAAATTACAATTTGACAATGAAATTGTAAAATTTACAAAATTTTAACATTGCAGATGGATTCAGAGACCCCTTAGAAAGGGGTCTCTGAATCCATCTGCAGTGTTAAAATTTAATAAATTGTAACATTGTAGATGGATTCAGAGACACGAGCGAGATAGTGTCGAAACATAATGGCATATGTGAACCTACTGAATTTTTTTGCAAGATCCTTTCATCTGTATTGTCACATCCATCTCGATGTGCTTATCATTTCCATATCTTATTTCACCATTTTTTCTTTCGTATTATCCCTTCGACAGATCTACCAAGTTGTATCATGTGCATCATCATAGTGTGGTTGACTCGAGTCTTGGATATTAATTTGTTGTATTCCCTCTCTATATTGTAATGTAGTGAAGTTGGTGTCATTATGTTTGGCTCGTCATACTGGTCATGTTCATATTTTAATTGAACAAAACCATCATCATTTGACCCTCTCGACAGTCTGTTAAAGTTTTGACAAGTTCATGTATTTTGCATCATCATGTTAGCTAAAAATTGTCAATTTCACAACCTCCATTAATTCTCCATATGCATCCATTCATCATGTTTATCCTCGCGCCTAAGTTCGGAAAGTTATAAAGTTCCCCTCGGGTCTCTCCCCTACAAAAAATCGCCAATATCCTCCATTTTTGTAAAATTATTTTTAAAAAAGAGTTACCATGATTCTAATATTTCCTCACGATGACATTGAATAAATAAATTGTTAATGGTGTAAAATAAAACTCTATGCGCTCTATACCCTCTATGCCCTCTTTTTGCCTAATTGGGTTACATATTTGAGCGTACGACTATGGATACCATAGGATCAGTTAAGGGTAAATGAATGTTGCACATATTATTATGAATCAATGGTAATTCTTAACCTGGTGAATATGGCTTTTATGCCTCCTCCGCCAAGTGTTGGTTCATTTGTGAACAATTCAACAATATATTCTAGCACTGTTACCACCAACATAGTTGGGTCATCACTGCCAAATTTTACCTCTAGTTTAGGTATGTTGACTTCAACAAGCACCACCATTCAAAGTGTGAATATATATAGACACCATTTGGTGTGCAACAACCTTTTAGGATAATAAATTATTGAAATTAAGCCATTTGATGAAACAATATATATATAGTTAATATATTAATTTACTATATAATATGTAATATGTAATATAATATATTTATTATTACATAATTAATATATTATATTTATTCAATATTTAATCTATGTAATGTATTAATATTAATATTAATAAATTATAAAAACAAGAATATAAATAACAATTTAATAAATATAACAAAGAAAAGGAAACAAAAAATAAAAAGAGGATAAATGAGCAGGAAGAAAAGGGTAAATTAGAAAAAAAAATTGGAGGGAAAATAGGAAAAATAAATGAAAATAAGGACCTATTGAACAAAAAAAGGATTCCTACGTGCTCATTCAATGTATTTTACTGTTACAAACTATAAATTATAATATTTATTATAAGCTATATGTAATATATAATTATATAAAATATTATTTTATTTTGTAATGAAAAAAAAAGGAAAACGATTGTGCAGATCCCGAAAAAATGAATATTTCTCTCTCTCTCTCTCTCTCTCTCTGTATATATATATATATATATATATTAGTTTATTTTGTAATTGGAAAAAGAGAAGGAAAACGATTGTGCAAAGCTCGACAAAATGAATTTCACTGTGGGTTAGTGTAATACCCCCATTTTGACCCTTAAATGTATTAATTAATAATGTAAATGTCGTATATATGTGATGTATGATTCCTAGCGTGGAGCTCAAGGCCAAGGCCCTGCTAGTGAATGCTCAGACTTGAAGGGTTGGTATTTTATGTTGTGTTATCCTTGTGCTAGTAATCCATGGGGAAATTGTAAAAATGATGTAAATAATTGTAATGCAAATAAAATACCAAGGGGATGGCTATGGATGCAACTAAAGGAGGGGGGCTATGTGTATCCACTAGGGAGAGGTGAGGGGGTTGTGGGATTGAACCCTAGGCTACCATATGTCACCTTGGGAACCCCCTTTGACTGTCCTAGATATCATTTAATGTTGTTGTAAGGAAGTACTTCAAAAATATGCTCATGAGGTTGATGGAGTATGGGAAGCCCTGAAAAATTCATGAGGCAGGGTATGGGTTTTGTTTTGCTTGTACCATAAGTCACTCCACCTCGAGGGAGGATGTTTTCCTCATTTCCCATTCCATGGTGGGGGGGGGTAAGCATCAGTTTTCAGGGAGGACGCACGCCCAACAGTGAGAAGAACCGAAATCGCGACTTGAAATGAAGCCACGATTTGCAGAGCCAAAAACGCCCAGAAATCTGCGTGGGAAGTGAAATCTGCTGGGGAATCCATAGACCCTAACCTTGGGGCGATATTGAGAGGGTTGTATGACCATAAATCTATTGGGAGACCCGTATTTGATAGCTGAAAACCCAATTGCGGGATAGAAACTTTCGGCCACAACCTTAAGGAAGATCCAAGAGCGGATCACAGTGGGAAAGAGACCGAGAGGGTTAGAATTCATGGTAGAGCCAGTGAGGGCTCATTTAACCTTGGTTTAGAAGTCGGGACCAACCATACTTTCCCAAGTCAGCACTGAGGGAAGGGGTGCCCGAGGGACTGTGTAGCAGAGAAGGGGAACTTACTTAGGCTCAGAGTGGAGGTGATCGGGGTGCCTGGATTGTCTGAAAACAATTGGATATGCTTATATCTCTGTGGTTGAGCTCATTGGCTTAGGAAACTTCTTCCCTATATCCCCACTTTCTTGAAAGAGCCAACTGTGTGTTGGATGAACCTGAATGACTGTGTCTAAGGCTGTGAGTGAGCCTATTAGTTCCTCCTTAGTGGATACACAACCCCAACTTGGGGGTGGTCTCTGAGTGCTGAAAGAATACAGGCTAGGCAGAGACCTATGGTTGGGTTGGAACGTTGCAGTCCATATCCAATTGCTTGGATATTTCAATCAAAAGATAAGTGTTCTCTGTGATTTATATCATGTCCATTTTGTATTCTGAGAAGAGGACTAATTCCATGTAGGTTGTTTCATCATTCTTCCTAGGAGAAATGTGTTGATACATTCCCTTATTTGTGTGTGGACAATCTTTCATTCCACTGTGTTTAATTGAGTATGCATATGCACACCTGTGTTTGTATTTATATGAATATGTTCATTGATGAATATGTCTAAGTATTTTGAAGGCCCATAAATCCCAGACTGCTAGTCATGGAATTGGGGGAGAAATAGACACCCCCCTGTTGTTTCCATGTTCCCTCTTTGGGTCAAATGAAGGGAGGTGCCATGACAGAGTGGATCAGAGCTTTTTACATAGTGGTAAAGAGGTATGGATGAGGTTTGGGGAAACATTTTGGTTGGATTAAGGACAAATTCATATTTCTCTGGTGTCGCATATGATCACAACGTTGCATAGAGATCACAAAGAGCTTTCCAACGGTACCAGGTTTTCCAAAAATGGACTTAGGATGAGGAAGTTATTAGCCTGAGAAGTTGGCAGTAATAGGGGTATGTGGCCGACTTCCGACTTTCCGAACCTGCATTGCGTATTGTGGGTTGAGGAATTCGGAGGCGTAAATATACGTAGTTTCATGTTTTGGTTCCGACTTTTCGACTCTCGCAAGGCGGATTGTGGATTGTGGAAGTCGGAGGCATATTTCTACGACGTTGTATATTTGGTGTTCTGACTTGCGATTACCGCACTGCAGATTGCGGAAGTCGGAGATGTATTTATTCGACGTTGTATATTTGGTGTTCCAAATTCTGACTCTCGCACTGCGGATTGCGGAAGTTGGAGGCGTATTTATTCGACGTTATGTATTTGGAGTTCTGACTTCCGACTTCCAAGTTGTGGCTTGCAGACTGAAGTTGTTGTAGCTGTGTAAAAGTGCAGAGTTGCGGATTCTTTGGAAAAAAAATTAGTAGGTTCTTTCTAAGGAGATCCCCCATCACCTCTAAAGGGAACTGAGGGGATCGGGGTTGTTACAAATGGTATCAGAGCCCAAGGTTGCAGAACTAGGGATGCTTGGGCCAAAGTATGAGTTTACAGGAAGGTAACCAGAATTTGAATGAGGTGCAAGGGCATACAATGTGCCTTGAAGAACTCCATATGGGGTTGGAATTGAACAAATTGCAATACTCATAAGTGTAGGGAAGTCCAAGAGAGGTCAAGTTGAACTTGGCCATAATTTCTGAAAACAATTGGAGCAGTAAGGCAATGTTGATAAAGAAGGAAATTTCTCACCTTAAACTATTTCTTTTTATAGAGTAAGAACTGTAAACTTGGAAAGTAGCGAGTAGGAATGTTATACATGAATATATGTATTGAATTTCTGCTTGGTAAGAAAATCATAGCTAATGATTCCTTGTGTGCTTGCTAGAGAGGCCATGAAAGTGGATCAGCTATGATGTGGAAGGGGAATTCCATCATATGATGAGGGATTGGAAAGGGAGAATTCCTTAACCCCTATCTTTCTCTTATATTTATATTTTATGAGCTTTATATACAAAAAATTATAGCATAGGAATGATGAAAATGCAAGAGATTAGACGGATAAAGTGAATGTGCACTAGTGGGCATATTGCTACACATTGCATAGTGCATGAGAAGATGCTTATGCATATCTATGATGTTACATGTTGGTAAAGCTAGTGAATTTTTACATATGCAGTGAGCCACATAAGATAATTATTGTGGTTGATAATCACTAGTGGTGTTGGTATTGGTTGTAGGACCAAAGACAACAGAAGCATGGCTAAAGATGTTGATGATGTTGTTGAATGTGACCAACAAACTTATGAAGAGAGGTTGGTGTAACAAATATGTGATCATGAGGTTGGTGGAAGGATGGTGTAATCCTTTGTAGGAGACCAACTGATCATGTAACATCAAATATTCTAATGGGATCCATGCAGGTAATGGTTTGTTTATGATTACATACAAAAAGGGGATTGGGTAAGAATCCCTTGAGCCAAATTTAATAATTGTAAATTGGTATCTATGTGAAGTTGAATGCATTTATGTAAACATTATCCCACTGAGTACGGTGAGGTATGTGGTAGTAAGGGAAGGGATCCTTATAGCACCTAGCTGTTTTGAATTGTAAATGAACTCATATGAAAATATATCATGCCGTTTGTATGTGCTAGTTATGGGTTTAATAACCAAATTAAGTGAGCAGTTATAGTCCTGTTGTGGTAGTGCATTCCATATGAGACAATCATGGTTAAGGCCATAATGTGGTTGGAATGATAACACTATAGTGCTACACAAGTATCCCATGAACTCCCTATTGGTGTTAATTTGGGATGAAACCTCTTTGCCAACAACCAAGGAGTGAGAAAAATCATGAGGTGTTGTTCGGGTAGATAAGGAAGGCACCTAGATAAGTTAACCAAGTGATTGGGGAGATGGTTGGGTGATGTGTTGAGGAAATAGCCATACTTTCCAAAACATCATGGTGGACTACATGACATGACATTATGGTATTCATGAATCAATGTGAGGTTGCATTGAGTGAATTCACATTAAAAGACTATGTAAAGGTTGTGAATGTGCATGCATATGTGTGGGTGCACATGTTGAGATGCATTGTGTGAATACATGGTTATGGTATACATTTCATTATAATTAGATAATAGATTAAATGATGGAATTATTGAAAATTATAAGATCCTTTCATGAGATGCTATCGATGCAGGGGAAAGACTTGCATGAAAAATGTGGTCATGTTTGATGGCCTACTATAATGCACTATTGGGAGGACAGAGTTGCATGAAATGATATGGCTGTGAAGTAATGAGTATTTAAAGTTTTATTTGATTGCATAGATGATGTGATTATACCTTGCAATTTTATTTTGATAATTATTCACATGAAGTAAATGTGTTTATGTGATATTGAGATAATAATAGTTGATCGTGTTTGAATTATTGAGTATTATAATTCTGAGATCACTTCAGTGACTATTGTAAATGCTGCAATGAAAAGATTATTTGCACGGATACTCACAAACTGTTTGACTGATTGAAAATTTCATATTACAGGTAGAAATGTCTTGGGCATGGCAATATGGGTAATTCCATAATAAATATTGGAATCTACCATGTGCAAAAGCCAAAAAAATATGAGAAGGGTCTAATGGTTGTGAAATTTAATTTATGTATAGAACATATTGTGAATTTCAGGTTTGAAATTTTGCTAATAATTACTAATGGTTGTTTGGATTCTCTAGAATTGTGTCGAGAGGATGTGTTGTAGGTGGATGTTCATGTTATGGTATCAAGTGTAAAACCATAATGGATAGAGTGATACCACTTACAAGAGCTAAACAATATGAGGACGACCTCATGGTTAAATAAATCAAATTTTTGTAGTGAACATAATTGTAAATTCAGATTTGAATTTCATTGCTAATGCTGCTGATTGTTTGGCTATTCGAGAAGTGTGCCAGGAGGATAAATTGTAGGACGCCGTGTGTTATGTCCTACAGAAGCCAAACTCCATGGAAGTATTCCATGCTTTGAAAATGGGTTTCGGGTGAAACATCATTATAAATTTTGATAATGTCTCATATGAACTGCATGTTGGTAAACAACGCAGGTGAGATGGTAAAATTATGCCAATAGGGCATGTGTTGTTTATGAAATGTGAAAGGGATTGGGGTAACAAACCCGAGGGACTGTTAACTTAGAGAAGGGAGCCCCATTCCTCGCGAAAAGAAGAGAAAATACATCTGCAAAACGGATAAGTATTTTGTAACCCTGGCTGAGAATATGCATGGCTAATTATTAGGATTAATATGAAAAGCATGTTTTTATTTACGACTGCTTGAGTTGTGATTATGACCTACATGACTCACATCGGAGAGGGGTGCACACCTCTCAGGTGTTATATTGTGTTATGGTTGTCAATATTGACTACACCCTAAGGGAATGGATGCATTCATGGTGTTTTGATATTAGAGAGTGATTTTTTTATGAAATGTGTTACAATTTTATATCAACGATATTGATGAGCTTTCCTACTCATCTTGTGTCGTCATTTATTACACATGCAATTTGGTGCTGCATACTAAAGAAGCAAAGTGAGGAAGGGGTACCCTCCTTATGTGTGTGAGTGGTTGTTCCATTGCTTAATAAATCCAGTCAGTATGTTGGTTGGGCATTGTGCTGGAATGTGGTGATATTTGTAAAGGCATAAAATCTCTAGTAGTTTTGCAGTAAGGACCTCCTACACCTACCCAGGACAACACTAAGGGAAGGGGCGCCCGAGGGAATGTGCAGTAGAGAAGGGTACCTTCCTTGGGATGTGATTGGAGGTGAGGTGGGTGCTAATACTGGCTGGAACCCATTGATATTCCTATGCCTCCATAGTAGAGCCCTTGACTTGGAAATGGTTATGGTGCAGTTTCCTTCCATTGGCCTGTTGACCCAAATGGAAGTGTTGGCTTGGAAATGGAGAGGGAAAACTAGGTATGGGACTGGTTTGGAACCATAAGTGCATGGTAAATCCGGTCAATGCATTGGTTGAGTATTGAATGTTGTGGAGCAGCCTGCGTGTTGGCCAAAGATTCATTAAACGCTTGGTAAATCCAATCGGTGCACTAGTTGGGCATTGAATGTTGTGAAGTAGCCTGCATGTTGGCCAAACATTCGTTATTGTATTCACAAGTGATCCAAGGATTGTAAATCCAAGAAGGAGCCTGTGGAATAACGTGAAGATGTTCAATACATATAAGTATTTAATTATCATCTAATTCTTATTTCGAATAATGAAAAATTTCATGTACAAGTCTTATAACAACCAAGTTGATACACTGTTGTTTCTTTGTTGAAACCCCGGTAATTGCGGGAAGCAAGAAACTTGAAGGCATCCTAAGGATGCATTTGGACATGCGACTATCCTAGAAAGCTCAATATGAGTAGCAATGGAAAAGGGTGCTAGTGGACTTGTGTGGGACCTAGCAGCCAAAGGTTCTGTAGGCAAACCACGGGGAGGGTTCCCTGGTTGAGAAGCCTTGGACAGACCTTAGACACCAAGTGTCATCGCAAAAATAAGGAAAAGGCGAGTCAAGCATTCACATTTGAAGTGAAAGAGACCAAGGAGCATGGAACCATAGTTGTGGTGGGGCTCCGGATTGGAACAAGATTAAGAGGGGGAAACTCTTACTCTTATCTTTCCTTTTTGATTGATGCATTTTAGAGATAGAAAATTGTTGAATGCATGTTATATTGGCTGAAATTTGATTGATTTTATCTTGCTTGAAATACATTGTGAATGTTGAATTAGTTAATTCCTTGTGAAAGGATGAAAATGAATGAGTTCATTTGCATGAAGCATGAAATGTGTGGAAGTCTTGTGAATAAAGCATGAACTTTCCATGTCAATTGGGCAAGTAATTGACTGATCTTAATGCATATGTTATGCTTGGCCTAACAAGATTTGCAATGATGAATTTCACAGGTGAAAATTAAACCAATTGGTTGCAGCTTTTACAAGGCAAGTATTGCTAGTAAGCAAAGTGTGGGAAGTTGTGCACATTGACCATGGCAGCAGACCAAAAGCTATTTGATTTGGCTGAAAATTTTCTTCAAACAATTACCAAGACCCAAGAAAATATTAAGGAAGTTCTCAAGCTACAAAAGCAGTAGAATGAGATGAACCATAAGGTTTTGCAGGACTCTATTTGTCTACAAAATGGGGTAAAAGGCATTCTGGAAGCTATCAACAGTGGAAAGGACAGTGGATCAATGAAGAGGCATTCATCCAATCAACCCATTAAGAAACGCTCAAGGATGGAAAACTCAAAGGAAATTAAGCAGGTAAAGAAAAAGAAGCCACTGAAATGTTGGGAATGTGGAGGAAATCATTGCCTCAGTAACTTCCCAACAAAGGACAGCAAGAAAGATAGTAGCCATAAAGTTTCTAGACTTGTGGATCAATTGGAAGGTAAAGAAAAGGAAGGGGTTTTTGTGGAGCAATTCCCACATGTGGAGCTGGAAGGTCAAATCCAACAGGAGCAGCTTGTAGAATCCAAGGGACTTGGTCCTGAAAACCCAGAGTAAAAGATGAAATGCAGGACAGACTTGCTACATTTTTGTGAATTTTGGACATGTGTAAACTGTGTAAGTATTCCTAAGTATTGGAACACTGAGGACAATGTTATTCTAAGGGGGAGGGGATTGTAATACCCCCATTTTGACCCTTTGGATGTATTGGATTTTAATGTAAATGTTGTATATATTTGATGTATTATTCCTAGCGTGGAGCTCAAGGCCAAGGCCCCACTAGTGAATGCTCATCCTTGAAGGGTTGGTATTTTATGTTGTGTTATCCATGTGCTAGTATGCCATGGGGAAATTGTAAAAATGATGTAAATAATTGTAATGAAAATAAAATACCAAGGGGATGGATATGGATGCAACTAAAGGAGGGGGTCTATGTGTATCCACTAGGTAGAGGTGAGGGGGTTGTGGGATTGAACCCTAGTCTTCCATATGTCACCTTAGGAAACCCATTTGACTATCCTAGCCGTCATTTAATGTTGTTGTAAGGAAGTACCACAAAAATCTGCTCATGAGGTTGATGGAGTATGGGAAGCCCAGAAAATTCGTGAGGCAGGGTATGGGATCTGTTTTTCTTGTCCCATAAGTCACTCCACCTCGGGGGAGGACGTTTTCCTCTTTTCCCATTCCATGGTGAGGGGGGGTAAGCATCAGGTTTTCACGGAGGACGTAGGCCCAACAATGACAAGTATTGGAAATCACAACTTGGAATGAAGACACGATTTGCAAAGCCAAAAACTCCCATAAATCTGCGTGGGAATTGAAATTCGTTTGGGAATCCATAGAACCGAAACTTGGGGGGCGATATTGAGAGGGTTGGATGCCAAGAAATATATTGGGAGACCTGAATTTGATATTCGAAAATCCAGTTGCGGGACATAACTTTTGATCGCAACCTTGAGAAAGATCCAAGAGCGGATTGCAGTGGGAGAGATACTAGGGGGGTATAATTCATGGTAGAGCTAATGAGGGCTCATTTAACCTTGGTTTAGAAGTCGGGACCATCCATACATGCCCAGGTCAACGTTGAGGGAAGGGGCGCCTGAGGGACTGTGTAGCATAGAAGGGGACCTTACTTAGGCTGAGAGTGGAGGTGATGGGGGTGCTTGGACTGTCTAAATCCATTTGCATATGTCTGTATCTCTGTGGTTGAGCTCATTGGATTAGGAAACTTCTTCCCTGTCTCCCCACTTGCTTGAAAGATCCAATTGTGTGCTGGATAACTCTGAAAGACTATGTCTAAGGATGCGAGTGAGCATGTTAGTTCCTCCTTAGTGGATACACAACCCCATCTCGGGGCTGGTCTCTGAGTGCTGAAAGAATACATGCTGGGCAGAGACCTATGGTTGGGTTGGAATGTTGTAGTCCATAGCCAGTTACTTGGAGATTTCAATGAAAAGATAAGTGTTCTCTGTGATTTATATCATGTTCATTCTGTGTTCTGAATGCTTAATTTTTCATGTTAATGGGAATGGAATGATTATCTTAAGTTAGTCAGCATAATCCTGTGCAGAGCATGAGAAGAGGACTAATTCCCTGTAGTTTGTTTCATCATTCTGCCTGAAAGAAATGTGTCGATACATTCCCTTATATGTGTGTGGACAATGTTTCATTCCATTGTGTTTAATTGAGTATGCATATGAACACCTGTGCTTGTATTTATATGAATCTGTGCATTGATGAATAGGGATAAGTCTTGTGAAGGCCCAGAAACCCCATACTTATAGTCATGGCCTTGGGGGAGAAATATAAACCCCCCTATTTTGTCCATGTTCCCTTTGTGGGTCAGATGAAGGGAGGGGCCATGATAGAGTGGATCAAATCTCTTTACAGAGTGGTAAATATGTATGGATGAGGTTTGGGGAATCATTTTGGTTGTATGAAGGACAAATTCAGAGTTCTCAGGTGTGGAAAAGGATCACACCGTTGCATAGAGCTCGCCTAGAGATTTCCAACTATACTAGTTTTGCCAAAAATGGACTTAGGATGAGGAAGTTATCATCCTGAGAAGTTGGCCGTAACAGGGGTATGTGGCCAACTTCTGACTTTCCGAACCCGCATTGCGGAAGTCAGAGGTGTAAATATTCAGATTTGCACGTTGTGGTTCCGACTTTTCGACTCCTGCAAGGCGGATTGCAGAATTCAGAGGCGTATTTCTTTGACGTTGTATATTTGGTGTTCCGAATTCTGATTCCCACACTGTGGATTTTGGAAGTCGGAGGAGTATTTCTTCGACGCTGTATATTTGGTGTTCCAAATTTAGACTCCCGCACTGCAGATTGTAGAATTCAGAGGGGTATTTCTTCGACGCTGTGTATTTGGAGTTCTGACTTCCGACTTGCGGATTGTGGACTGGAGTTGTTGCAGCGGTGTAAAAGTGCAGATTTGCGGATTCTTTGAAAAACAATTAGCAGGTTGTTTCTAAGGAGATCCCCCATCACCTCTAAAGGGAACCGAGGGGATTGGGGACGTTACAGTTAGCTCTACGAGGGGTCGAAAGAGAGACATGGGGTTGTGCGGAAGAAAGAAAGAGAACAATTAAATTTGCGAGAGCATGGGTTTCCCAGAACAAGCTTCAATCTGTTGGTAAGTGCATCTCAACCTATTTTCTGTAGATGATTGTTATTCTTGTAATTAGGTATTGGATCCTTTAGGTGTTTGTATTCTTGTAATTGTGAATATTTTGGTGCTCTTAGGAACCCTATGGATGTCTCGGTTGGTTGTTTCCATTGCTTACAGTTGGTCTCAACCTAACAAAACCAGTGCCAAGATCATTCATGCAAGGTACTTTTCTTACTGTGCCCCATTCTTGATCTATAAGTTTATAAATTGGAGCAAATTTTCTACTTGTTTTAGTTGTAAATATTAGGGTTTTAGAAGATGCGAAAACCACAGGGAGCCGGTTTAGGTTTTTTTGGTAGGGCTTCGGCCCCTGTTTGGAACCTTTTATGCAAATATGGAAATTAAAACTGGACCCAATACTTTCAATCACAAGATGCTAAAGCGACATAGCTAAGAGAGGTACTATACTAGTTTCGTTCTTTTTTTTAGGATGGATTCCTCTGCACAAGGGCTAACCCATTCGCTCATTTTTCCGAAATACTCTGAACATGGTTGTGCATGAACCCAATTCGACATTCTGGCATATAAAAAGGGAGAACCTACAGGTATATCATGGATCTCGGACATCCTACCTTCAGAAAAAATAATGGGCTTCGAGCCTCAACAAAGACAACTTGGATTCAAGGTAGATAAATTCCAAAAGGTTAATCCCCAAAGTTTGGTTTATATGAATTTTTCTTTCTTTCAAGGTAGCACAGCTTAGCCGTAGCCATCAAATTTTCTACTTGAACCCTGGTATAGACCTCCGACACTACCTTCTAACCCACTCCATTTGACTCATAATACTAGTAGTTGCATACCATGCACATATGTTTCTGTTGTAAGTGTTTTGAAGAATTAGCTATGGGTGTAAATAAATAAAACACAGGCTGAAAACACCCTTGATGCATTCATCTTGGTATATTAATATACGATATGTGCAACCACACAAGCAGCGGCTAGTAGATTATCCCGAGATAGTAATCTCATTCCCATATATACATCTGGTTATGTTCTATGTAAAAACACATAGGTTGGGATCGTAGCTATGAAACGCAAGGTATAAAATTTTGTGGCTATAACTGGAAGAGGAGATCACTGTAGGTGATATTTAAAGACTCAAATGACATACACAAGGTCTTAACGCACCATAAGACGAATTTTCTCCGGTTCTTTTCCAGTTGTCCTCTTTAATGTCCTACTGTCATCACCACAATTTGGTTGGACTCTGTATCTCCAACTGTATGCAACAACCTGCAAAAATCTATTTTCAAGATAATGGCTATTAATGAAGGGTAACTGTAATGGTTATGCTTAAGCAATGGTATACGATCTCATCCACTTAAGGTATAACCAACTATATATATAGTCTACACCCACGTCTTCATCTACTCATTTCGGAACATAGTTACACCTCCTTTTCAATGACGAATATTCAATGGAGTAGAGTATCAAAGAATTAACCTCGGATCGTAGGGAATTCTTAGGAAAATTACATCTCGTTTTATCTAACTATGTTTCACAAGTTAAATGTGTTACATTAAATATTTATGTTTCACAAGTTAAATGCGCTACAATAAATATTTTTACGGACAAATTCCATCTCATACCTTGTTGTACCTTACCTATCAAATTATAGTCTTTATCTTTCAAAGCAGAATTATGTCCCAAAAGATTGTTGAAACCATATAGATTGAACGTTGTCTAAATGTTTTAATAATTACAATGAAAAGTTGGTATTAGTAACAATGCAGATGGTTTAATATGGGACTGTAACACGTCTACCCGCAAATAGTCATCATTCGAGGACTGCAATTGATAGTCTGCACCTGCCCATCATTCAAGTGTTTTTTTCCCAGCTAGGGTTTTGTTTTTTTAATTCTCTGAGACACTGCATGGGCTAGGGTAATGACCCATGTTTCCCGCGTTCACATTGATCTATGCAGACAATTCCTTCATGCATGTTGGAGGGTTTGTACTAACTGGATGCCACATTCACCTCATGTTCACTGTGGCCTTTGTAACAACTCTCTGCTTGTGGCCTTGAGCCAAGTCCTTTTCTACTGTCCATCTACGCTATATTTATCAAGATGAGTGCCTCCCATTTTTCTCCCATACATGTTTATCAAGATGATAACACTAGTACAAAATGAGAGACAAGTGACCAAAAAAATGACCACTTTTGATTTGGTGATCACTGGTGGCTAATTTCCAATCTCTTATCACGCGACCAAAAATGTGGTCATATTTAGTTTGGTCATTTATAGCTTGTCTTGTGGTCATTAATTTGGTCGTATATTTGGTCATTAATTGTCACAATGCAAATTTGGTCGTTTATATGCAAATTTTGGTCATTTTTTTGGTTGCTTATCTCTCATTTTTTGGTCACTAATTTAGTCATTTTTAGTCATTTTATATGTGAACTTTGGTCATTTTGTTTGTCACTTATCTCTCATTTTTTGGTCACTAATTTAGTCATTTTTAACTGATATTGCAATCTCATTAGGGCATGGAGGAATCGAACCACCAACCTCCAGCTTGTAAGGTAGGCGCTCTTCCATTGAGCTAGCACCCTTTAAGAATTTGAGAACCTAACTTACAGAGTCCTCTGTAATGGTAAAAAATATCAATACATGCCTTTGAGTATCTACTGGCTTTAAAATGATGATAGATTGTATAAGTTCATAAGATATGATCAAGCAAGTTGTTGTTCGGTAATTTAACATGTGATTTGGAAGTTCAAAGATATCATCAACATATTGGTAATAAGGTACATAATCTAATAGATAAACAAGTGTAGCATAGAGCATTTCTTTAATCAAGAAAAGCTAGGGTTATAAGACAAAAGAACATACCTTGGATATCTGAAGTTTGATCCAAGATTTAAGCTTTTGTCTCCGATCCACAATCCCGGATGAAAAAACCTGCAAAAAACTAGACACCTTCCTCAAAGATTTTGACTATATACACTCGTAAATTATGACCCAAAATCCGACGAGAAAATCCAACGACATCCGACGAAAAGGATTGTGCGTCGTATTTCACCTTCAAAATTACGAATTTTGATAATACAAAAAATTAATTGATAGAAGGGCTTGTCGGACATCCGACACCCATTGGCTATCCAACGGCTATAGTCGGATATCCCACAAATATCGTCAGATATCCGACACATATTTCTATGGTCAAGTCATCGGATATCCGACACGTATTTTATAACGTTAACTATGGTCATGTCATCGGATATCCTACGAACATTTAAATTTTAAAATTATAAATTATGGAAACATTCCGACATGTTTGCTATACAAGTGACGATTTGCGGAAATTATTTTATTCTTCGACAGAGTGTTTTCCGTAAAATAATACATAATTATTTCTGTTGTTTTTGTGATTTAAAATAGTGAAGTTTGGAGCTTGAGTTTCTAAGATCGATAATATTCATTCAAGCTCTTTATGAGAAAATGTCAAATAGCTATATTCCTGATCCAGACGAACAGAATCGACAATTGCTTGCTAGATTGTGGGATGGACTGAAAATAAAGGTGTTAATAGAATTTTTCCCTACGGATAAGTAAAAATTCTCTTAAATTAAAGCAGATTTCCAACTGACTCTAAGATAAGAACAAGACTAAACAAATGCTACCTTGAATCTCCTGAACTAACTTTCACGACAAGATTAAATGCATTCAGAAGAGATGAAAGACATAACTCACCTTTCAATCTGACGTTTGTATCGCTTCTAGCTCTTGATCCCAAAGCTCCAATATAGAACCCGTTGAAACCAAACAAGGAACAAGCATACAATCTTCCAAATACCTTGAAGTGAATATTAAATTCAAATCTAAAATAGATACATTCCATGCTAGAGACTTGTACAATACACATGAAATGGGAAAAACAAGACAAGTTATTTTTATTACAAACTTGAAGAATGCTTACAAAGGTTGCTTGATGTCCAAGCCAATCCTCCAGCTCCAAGTGCTTCCTCCTCTAGCTATCTCCACAAGGCTGCAAGATCATAAGTTTGATACCTCTAAGAGTCCTCCCTTTTGCTCATGGAATGGATCTCTCTTATAGTGTGTGGTAGGGTTAACCAACAAGAGAGATGGGTGGATCTTGGGAGAACTAAGTGGATCAGGCCTACTAATCACAGAAAGTGAGTTAGGATCGAATCAGGGACCCCAATCCTCAAAAATCTCTTGAAAATCCAAAATCCCACAAGCCATGGCAAAAAGGCTAAAAAAGGTGTACCGCACCCTTAGATCAGAGCATAACGCGGTAGTACCACGTGTCAGGGATAGAGCATAGCGCGGTAGTACGGACTATAGCGCACTCATAATGGAGCAAGGCGCGGTAGTTAGGGTAAATGAAGTCTCAGCTAGGTTGAAACTTGACAGGGTAGATTTGCCTTCAAGGATCACTCATCATTTTTCTCTTCTGGGTGTTTTAAGCAGTAGGGGAAGTGTCGTCAACTCTTTTTGTGGTGAAGATGCGATACTGTGGAATACAGAGGTATAACAGATGCCCCCTAAAGTGTGAGGTCAGAAGGGACTGATGGCCGAAAGACTTTACAAATATTGTGCGGAGATAGCATCGAGGAGAGCGACAAGGAGCTGAAAAATAAACACAATGTTAGACATACCATCGAGGCGGGCATCCCCATGCTCAGAAATAATTGACTCAAAGCATGGCTGCCGACCAATACATTGCAGATCCATGAGTACTGAGATGATATAGACTGTGGACAGATCATGGCTACTATGAACAAGCGTAGATCCATGAGACAGTAATGACACAGCCACGACCAATACAAAAAGTGGATCTGTGTGACAATACATAGGACATCCTCATCGCAACCTAGACGCAATCAAGATACAAAGGCGCGCCCAGGGTCTTCTACCCGATCGCAACTGATACGAATCTAGCCATGCGATTACAAAGTGTTGAAGTCGAACATGGTAGAAACCATTTGATTACCGGTCAATGATGTGAACCGTTAACAAATGCGAGGGAAATCACCAATGATGACGATGATCCCCAAGGTACCTGAAGTACATCTCAACGAAATGCGAATATATGAGTTGATGTCGAGAATTCAAGAGATTGTTCGATCAGAGGTCAGTGATGTAAACCTACTGTCGAACACGAGGAAACCTGCCATTGAGGCATGCAGGTACCAAGGTACTAATGGTTGATCTCTAAATCCAATTCCCGGATAATGATTTGGCGTCGGCGGGAATAGACTCGTCGAAGGTGGGCCATAATGATTCCCACATCATCGACACGAAATCAGAGTGAACGATAGTATAAGATGATGAAATAATGGAGTATGTACTAACACAGCGGAGGCCTGACATAACGAACGACTCTTGAACAATGCAACCCTTTGAACATATAACGGCATGTAACAGGACTTGGCAGCAGGGATTATTAATAGCAGAGGATAGACACCGAATGAGTAGGCTCGTGGCCAGGGAGACGACTCAGGATGATGACCATAACTCAGTGAAAAATAGATACCCAGTATAGACAAGGGACAGACACATGCCATGTTCAAAGGTAACGACTGACAAGCTGCCAAAACAAACTTGACTTGTTCCCCATATTCCCCCGACATGATAGACGAGTACCTCTTTGTTGTTTTTCAAGCTTGAAGAGGATAACAGATGCTCGGTGTAGCTCACCTCATAGATGAGTCCAATCTCACATGCTTTACGAACCTGAGAAAGGAGGGGTTCGTCCCAAAGTGGGTCCTTCGATGTTAAATTTTAACGAGTCCAAGGAAGGAAAACTCGGTAGTTTTTCATATTTAGAGAGCTTGAAAAACCTAAAGGAGGCTCCGCAATGTACTTTTTTGTAAATTTAGTCCCTCGATCCTGAAAAAGTGTAAAACAATTCCCGAGAGAACTCTCCCAGCCAAAATTGACTGAGGCATACCTTTCTCGTGAATAGTCTAGACAGGCCGAAAAAGGGGTAACCTATCACCAAATAGACGACCTTTCAAATACTTTTACAAGTGTGAAAGAGTCAAGATCACTTGGCAATCTTTTCAATTTTAAGGAGTCTGAAAAGAGCTTAACTATGGACTCCAATGATCTTTTTCGTAATTTTTAATTATTTTGGTCCGAAAAGAGAATAAAATACAACCAGGATAATAATTTCCTCATCGTTTTAACGAGCATGAGTAAAGCCGACTGGACTCGACACCATTTACTTGAGTTTGACAAGCACGACACGGGTGTAAAAGCGCTTGGAATCTTTTTCAAGTTTTAGTCCAGAGCACGAAAAAGATAAAGTACTCAAAATGAAGGCCAATAAATGAACGCCAGTGTGAATATATTGTCTTTAAAGGAGATCCTATCAATAAGTGCTCACAAAACCAGATATTAGTAATGTGAAATGGGTTTTATTTTAACTAGGTAAAATAATAAGTAAAAAATAAGTGAAAAGGCTATATAAAGGATAGGTAAAAGTAGAAAGTTACCATTTCACTTGTGTATTTACCAAAAGAGGAGATTTACCCCATTTGAGGAGCAAAACTTCAAGAGTTCATATCTGGAGATTCGGGTCACCATTTCGACAACCGTCTGTGCCAGGTAAGAGCTTTCAAGCTTCTCTTTCATTTCATGTATGGATAACTCGCTTTCAGTAGGAAAAAGTGATTTTTTGGGAAATCCCTATTAAGAAAAAATCGCCCTTCACAGTACCACGCGGGGGATGTATCGGGAAGCGTGGTACTGTTTAACAGTACCACGCTATAATATTAAACAAGGAAGCGGTACTGTGCAGTACCGCGCGGAAAATTTGTCCCAGACGCGATAGAAGCGAATTTTATGACAAAAAAATCATTTTTTTTCAAGTTTTTTGTTGAGACCAAGTTATCAAATGATTACTGAATGTTTTCCATGACCTCTTGCAGGAGTTTACAACTTGTTTGGATCAAAATGGTCAGTTGGAAAGAACGAGAGCATGAAGCGGATGATTTGTTGGCCGAAAATGACCAACGGACTGTGACAGTACTGCGGGAATGCGGTTTGTTGAAATTCTTCAAGACCAAAGGCATTCGTCAGCAAGCCAAACTTCTCACCCATCTTATTCAACTGTGGGACCCCGACATTCAAGCTTTCCGAGTGGGAGAACACACCCTCGAGATTGAACTCGAGGATATTTATTTCCTCACAGGCCTTTCAAAAAGAGGAGCCCGGGTGAGTTTTATCGAGTACACCGCCTCGGAGGTGAGCACGGATGCATTGATTGCTCGGTATTTCCGTCAGGGTTCGAGTAAGAAAAGCGGCAAGTGGTCATCAAAGATATTATAGAACTTCCTGTAAAAACCATGTTGTTCACCATCACACATGCAACAGGGAGCACGGGTCCCCATCAGGCGTCCCGTACACAAATGAATCTCGCAGTGGATTGTATGGTGGGAACAGTATTCAACTGGTGTGAGGCGGTGTTGACCAACCTCAAAGAGCAAGTGCATAAGTGTAGGGTTGGAGAGAATTCCCAATTTGGTTATGCGAGTATTTTGGTCACCTTCTTTTTGGCGAGGGTGCCATTATTGCGCCCACAGATAGCTATGCCTCCCCATCCACCTACTGAGCCATGGATGGATCGATGGAGTGATTATGCAGGACGTCTTGGGGGACCTCAGCGCTTGGATTTTGGTGAGGATTTCTTCTCCTGGCTCGAGGAACAGATAGTGATGATCGATGACTACCCCTATGCCGGGGTGGACTTCCGCGAGGACATAGACTTGGCACTGCCAGAAGATGAGGATTGGGACAATTCAGGTATGACCTTCATGGATTTTTTTTTTTTTTGAATATATAATTTTTATTGCTTTTTAGAATGTGTAAAAGACTTCTAATGTATGTTCGTATGCATGTCGCAGATCGTGGACCACAGAGACCGACTGGGTACTCACCATTACATTGCGGTGGTGTTGATCGCCAAGCCGCTCCAGACGAGGAGGAGGACGAAGATGAAACAGGAGGAGTCCGGGATATAGAGAGGAACCTACAGGGTTTAACTCATGGTATCCCTGCTATGAGGATGGATGACGTCCCTTTGCATCTTCAGCGGCATACTGCAGGTGTGCCTAGGCGCATCGGCCGACTCCTTCGTAGGGTGGCTCGAGCTGTAGTGTGTTATCACCAACAGCGTGAGGAATCTGACGAGGGACATGATAGATCTCCTAGATCTCCCTAGATGGCAGCTTTTATCCTTTTGCGGCATGTATACGATATATAGGCTTTGAGAGCCAAATTTTTGTATGGGATTTGGTCGCAAATTTTGTCTTTAAAACACAAACTCTATGTATTTGGAAAAAAACTTTTATATACAGTGATATGGACCTATTTTTATGATCTATTTATTTACAATGACTCGTGCATTTATTTTTGTGATGTGTTTTTATGTATGGGCAAGATGCCAATCCAAAATGTAATTAGCTAATGAATCAGCTATACAATTGAAATCCCTTGGTACGTGTTGATATGAAATAAAATTAAAAGATCGTTCCAAGAGGCGTACCCTCCGAAATAAACGAAGTAGTATAGGATCGCGAACTGTGTAAACACGTTTTAGATGAGAAACCACGAGTTGGGAGTCTAAAAAGACTGATAGGGAGTCAATTCCGAGTGAAGCAACCTCCGTCAAGAGTCCGATGACTGCATGGTACTCTGCGATATTGTTGGTTGCTGGACCCAAACAATTGGCTCTTGAAGATATCAACTCGCCAGTGGGAGAATAGACTACCCATGCCGCGGAAGCGAGATTCCGGGTATGCCAGCTTGCACCGTCGGCGAATCCGAAGTAGGCAGACATCTGCGCATAAAATCATGAGTCAAAGTAAGAGTGGATACATGAGGTCCACTCACATACCAAAAAATGAGTAAAAATAAACTAAGTACATTATGTACAAACAGTAACCTGCGTAGGGTAACCTTACACGTAGAAGCATTTGAGGTATAGCCCATTGCGGGGCCGTGCCAATGGCGTACCATCACAATCGATTAGTTCATAGGCTCCTTTTTCCAAGACACATTTTACAACAAAGGGGCCGTACCACATAGATTCTAATTTTCCTTTTCGGATTTTATCGTGCATTTGATCATATGTGAGTACGAGGTCACCTTCATTGAAAATCCGAGGTTGAACGGATTTGTCATACTGAGTTTTGACGCATTTTTTATGAGCTTCGTTGCCTAAGGCAGCGTCGCGGCGGGTTTCATCTAGCTTGGCTAGGTATAGAAACCGTTCCTCTTCGGAAGTGGTGTGTGGGAGTAGCTCTATGGCTATCTTAAGTGATGGAATTTCACATTCAATCGGTAAAATGGATTCTAGGCCATACACCAGTTGGAATGGTGTAAACCCAGTAGCACTTTTTACTGAGGTTCGGTATGCCCATAGTGCTGAAAATAGAGCTGAGTGCCAGTTGGATTTCTGAGTACCCACAATACGCCGAATCATTCGTTTCAGGACTTTGTTAATGGCTTCAACTTGGCCATTGGCTTGTGGGTAGTACGGGGTTGAGTTTTCATGGTGAAAACCCAACTTGGCACTTAGTTCCTCGATCATATGGTTCCTGAAGTGGGAGCCATGATCGGTCACAATGGATTGTGGGACACCAAATCTAGCTATAATGTGATTGAATATGAATTGTGCTGCTGTTTTGCCGTCCTCAGCATAAGTAGGCTTCGCTTCAGCCCATTTTGTGAAATAGTCAACAACTACTATGACATAGCTAAGCCCCCCGGCTGAAGTGGGCTTATAGTGCATGAAATCTATGCCCCATTTGGAAAAAGAGCCGACGGCAATAACAGGATGGAGTGGAGCAGGGTGCGAGCGTGTTTTACTATGAAAGAACTGACATGGTGGACACTTCTTGACTGTTTCAATGCAGTCTTTGAAAATTGAGGGCCAAAAGTATCCTGCACGTAGTATTTTCTGGGCCGTAGCCATCCCAGAGAGATGACCACCACATGCTCCAGTGTGGCAGTCATTAAGAACGCGTTCCGCCTCATCTAGGGTCAAACATCGTCGAAGAACGGTGTCGACACCACGTCGATAAAGAGTATCGTTGACTATGAGATAGTATTTTGCGTGATGTCGGATGCGTCGACGTTCATCGCGAGTGAGGTCGGGGCGGAAGTGTTGGGTTTGGAGATATAATAGAATATCCTCGTACCACGGATCAGACATGCTAATGAGGAACAATGATTCATCAGGAAGAGAATCGATGGGCTTAGATTGCTCGGTAGCACAGGGCAAGTTACAAATCAACTCAGCAAAGACCAAAGACTTCTTGGACTTGGCTTTGACAAATTCCAAGTCAAACTCTTGAAGGATGACGATCCAACGAGAATATTTGCCCCCAAGCACTTGACGTGTGAGGATATAATACATTGGATTGAAATCGGCTATAATAGTGGTCTGGCGGAGTAGAATGTAATGACAGAATCTCTAGACAGCAAATACTGTTGCCAGAGCTAGTTTTTCAACATGTGAATAACGAGTTTCGGAGTCGAGAAGACTCTTGCTAAGATAGTATACCACATGTTCTAGGCCATTGCGGTCTTCCTGGACTAGCACCATACCGATGGTGGAAGTCGAAGATGCGAGATAAAGAATGTAATCCCGTGTGTAATCGGGGGGTTGGATCACAGGATCTTTGGTTAAGGCTGCCTTTAGATTATCAAAGGAACATTGGGCTTCGTCATCCCAGATAAAGGGAACGTTCTTCTTGAGAAGCCTCATATAGCCTTTTGTTATCTCGGAAAGATTACATATGAAACGACATAGAAATTTTGCATGCCCTTGCAAACTTTGAAGTTCTGGAATGTTTGTGGGGGAAGGCAGGGCCAAGATAGCTTCTACCTTCGCAGGATCTAAACGTATCCCGCTTTTGGAGATTATGAATCCCAAAATCTTTCTGGCTTCTATGCAAAAGACGCACTTATGCGGATTCAAACGTATATTGTAGCGACGGCACCTTTCGAAAATGGCACTTAAGTGGTCAGGATGGTCTTCCCGGGTCCGAGAGTGGGCGGGAAGATCATCAAGATATGGTTCCACAATATGTTTGATGTCGTGAAATGCATATGACATCGCCCGTTGGAAAGTTGCCCCAACATTTTTAAGGCCAAAAGGTAACTTTCGATATGCGAAAATCCCCCAAGGGCAGATAAAGGCTGTTTTGTGCTAGTCGACTGGGAGGATATCGATCTGATTATAGCCAGAAAGGCCATCCATAAATGAAAAGATGACACTCTCGGCACAGTTGTCGATAATCTGGTCGATGAACGGAGTTGGGTAGTTGTATTTTGGACAAGCTTTGTTCAAGTCGCGGTAATCGACACAGACTCTAATCGTTCCCTGTTTCTTAGCTACGGGAACGATGTTAGATACCCATTCTGTCAATGGGACAGGATAGATAAAACCAACACGCAAATTTTTTTCAACTTCTGCTTTAATAGCGGCTGCCTTACGAGGATGGACGGGCCGAAGTTTCTGCCGAACAGGTCGGGTGCCAGGGAAGGTTGGAATTTCATGGACCACAATCGAGGGGTCTATTCCTAGCATTTCTTCATAACTCCAACCAAAAACATCGTGGAAGGTTTTGAAGTAGGCACTATAGAACTCCATTTCGAGGGGAGTACATGTTTTGCCAATATGTATGTTTTCCACGATACCAAGCTTCACTGAAATATCTATGGGAGTGGTCGCCATAAGGTTAGCCAAGTTTCCTTCGGAAAATACCTCGTTGAGGGAAGTGGGGAACTTGGTTTGAACCATCCCAAGTGAAGTATTGGGTTTTGTGTCAGGCTCAAGCGTCTGAATGGTGGGGAATGAAGATCGATGATGGAAATATCCCCATGGTGGCTCATTACCGCACATAACCTCCATAATTGATTCGTCAGTGGGAAAAATCAAATTGAGAGGATCGATAAGTGGTGGGTATGAATGAGTCTCAGACGAGAGCTGTACCATGGTTTGATGGGTAGAACAGTTGACCAATCGGTGGCTAATTGGATCGCTTCATATGCTGCAAGGTTTCTGTTCAAAGGCATAGAGTTGCCGCAGTCTTCAATCTGAGCGGGACTCGGAATCACCCATGAATCATTGGAAGGGGTGACATTTGATGAAATCATGTTGACTGGTTGAACATGGGTTCCCAGCTCTGGAAAAACTCCAATAAGGAAAGAATCCTTCATGAGACCAACACCTATGTCTTGGAACCGGTACCGAGGTTGATCCAATAATGGGACGGTGTTGGCGGAGTTCTGATGAGAGTCTGGGATACAGTAATCAAGTTGATCAATGGTGACAATTTTCCCTTCATGAGGAAATTGCACAATCCGGAAGACTGTAGATGCTATGGCGGTCATGGCGTAAAACCAGTTTCGACCTTGTAGAAGATTGTAATCTAGTGGTGCATCTACGACTTCAATATGTACGGATACTGTTTTTCCCCCCAGTTCAACACCAATTGAGGGAATGAGTCCATAAGGTTGAAAACCATGTCCATCAAATGCCCTGAGAGTAGTGGGAGAAGTTGTGACTTCGGGTGAGCCTAAGGCTCTCCAGCAATTCAAAGACATGATCGACGTGGAAGCAACTTCATCTAAAACAGTGCGATGGATGCTATTTCCACGGATTTTTGTGTGAACTTGGAAGGCTAACTGGTGAGGAAGCCGAGGTTTGGCATGTTCCAAGTTAAACATAATAGAGTTTGAAGTATATGGGTCCATTGCCCCCAGTGCTGAAAGTAAGGTTCTACGCTGCGTGGGGCAGTGTTGAAGAACCTCGAGAGTCGACATGGTGCAAGGTGCTTGAGCTAAATCCTCAACAATGTTGTAATTTTGGGCATCTCACGCATTGGGATTAAATGTCGCCTTTCGTATGGTGCCCTTGGGTGGGCGTAGCACTGTGTCCATAAGCGGTCTCTCGATATGGAGATGGCCGGTAGGGGGAGGGGTAGGAGTCAGATCTTCAACAGGAGATTTTCCTTTGGCTATCTCGGGTTGTTTGTTTGAACTTGGAGGGTTTTCGTACATCTTTGAACGAGTGGTTATATGAATCTCCTCATTACTTGTCATCAGGATTTCGCGATTTGTGGACGTCTCTCTGCGAGTTGGGTTGGTCGAGTTGCCCCCCTGTGGGGTTTCTTGGGCAACCATCTACTGTTGCTGTTGAGGGAAAGGGTCAGTTAACACTGCCGGGCGAGAGGATCCTTTAACAAACTTGTTGACCTCATCCTTGTAGGGACAGTCACGCGTGTAGTGATCGTCTTGACAAATTAGGCAGGGAAACTTAGCCTTTCGACGTGGTTTCTGGTCGTTGTGGGTGGGTTGTGGCTTGGGATTCTCCTGCTGGTTCTTCTTGGATTTACCACGATTTTTTTTCTTCTTTCCTCCGGATGTTTGTGACGTAGATTGAACTGCGTTCACTTCGGAGGAAATAGCAGGAGAAGTAGTACTTTTTGAAGCATCCTGAGGTAGAGCGGGGGAAGCTGAAGCTTGTTGTCCCGTCGAGTTGGTAGTAGGCTGGGCCTTGACTGAACCGACAATACCATCAATGGGGGGTTCAGTGGTAGGTTTCGTTGGATTAGTGGTAACGCGGGCAGCATGGGGAAGAAGTTCGTGTAACGTGCCGGATTGGGTGTATACCAAATCCATGTACTGAGCTGCCGAGATGGCTTGTTCTTCTATAACCGGCCCGCGCATAGCGATGTCTCTGGCTATAGGAGGAAAAAAGGATTTTGTGAACCAATCAGCGAGTAGCTGATCCGGAATGGGTGCCTTAATTAGCCTACGGCGTCATCACCACTCATGGATGTGATCCGAAATGTGCGTAGAAGTGGTTTGACGCAGTGAGGTTAATAGTTCTGTTCCAATCTCATACCAGATGGGGAGCTAGAAATGGGTCAGAAACTGCATAGCCAAGGTGTTGAAATCGCGAAAGGAGTGTTGTGGCAGCTCGATGTACCATTTTGCTGCCGTGCCAGTAAGCGTACGTTGGAAGAGCTGAAGTCGAATGGAATCGTCCATCAAGGAGTTAGATGAACACCAAAGATGGAAGGTCATTACGTGATTCTTGGGGTCTTCCCCAGGCTTAGCATCGAACTTGGGGATGCCCGATGGAAGTTTGGCTGGAATGGGTGGCCAGTGAGGTTCATGCCATATAGGATCGTTAATAAGCCTCGAAAAATCAGGTAAGTCAAGCGTGGCCAAAAAAGGAAGTTGACGATTAGTCTACGGGTATGAGTAATAACCATGTGGTGCAGAGAAACCTGGAGGGCCCTGCATAGCATACTGTTGCGTGTTATACCCATATGTGTTTCCCGAGGGGTACTGCTGGAAGTTCTGTGGGTAGTAAGCCATCTGGTTAATCGGTTGAGTGTTGGTAACCGGTTGGTGGATGTTCTGCTAAGTGGGGATGGTAGGTATGGTACTCTGGGGTTGTTGAAACCCAGGAATGGTTGCTGCTCCTGGTTGGGGAAAATTTCCTTGGAATTGTTGTGTTCCAGGAATGTTACCACTATATTGAGTAAGTGGAGGGTTTTCCATAGCAGGGTTGGGGGGTGGCTGCGACGGTGGTGTCCACGGAAGGTTCGTTCCTGCTTGAGGAGCGTGTGAAAATTGAAGGGATGGGTTCCATGGAGTTGTAGCAGCTGAAGGGTAAGGGAGGCCGGAGTTCAAGTTGGGGGGAATCTGAGATTGCCCGCCAGCTTGGTTCCAGTTTCCAAATAGTGAGTAACCCCCACTCTGTGGGATTTGAGATTCCCAAGAAGGAAGCATACCTGACGAGGGATGTTGGGGATGATGCCCGGTTGGAAAACCGGTATAAGGTTGTCCGCTGCCAGGTGTCTTGTACATACCATACTGAGTAGATGCTGCTGGTTGGGAGGGTTGTTGGATGGAGCCAATAGGTTGTCCTCCAGCAGATGGGTTGGATGGCCCTATAGGAGGAGGTTGTTGACTAGGGACGGGGTTCCCAACAAAGGGTTGTCCTCTAGTTGGTTGGGTTGATGGCCCACCAGGAGGAGTTTGGTTGTTGGAGTTGGGGACCATGGCAGTCGGTTGTCCACCACCTGAGATGGTGTAGATAGTGGCCGAAGGTGAACCTCCAGTCAAAACGGAAGATCCAACAGTATGACTTGGTGTTCTTCCGCCGCTAGCCAAATATGAGAGTGTCGATTGGCCAACGACGCCAAAAGTGCCGATTTGTGGAGGGGGTCTTCCATATCTGACAGGCGAGGAGGAGAAAAAACTAGGTTATCCCTCATAGAATGTGTGCAAAACATGGGTGATGGCAACAAATGGGGGGAATTTAACCCAGGGGTATCGGTGTCATCCATAGCGTGTTCAATGATAGGAGGACCATCGAAAACTGGGTCCGAGTTGATGTCCTAAAAAGGGTTTTGGGGATCCGGCGGGAACCTAGGTATAGTAACGTCCGAAGGTCCAGAGCCGTCTGCATAGGAGTGATGAAACTCTGTGCTAGACGAAATGTTGGGATCCCAATAGTCAGAAGGATGGGTAACAGGGGGATATCTAGAGGCTGTCGAGAGCATTTGCTCTGTGTCACATTTAAACCGTGCCGATGCTAACAGGGAATTTGCTAGACTAACCATACTAGACTGAATGGAGGCCATGATCTCATGTCTCAGAGGAAGGTTGGGGAGAGATACGGTACGAGGTACGTTGCTGGAAGAACTGGTTTCCTGCAGATGAACACTGGGTGGCGTGCTGATAACAGGCAGAAGCTCCGCCTGGGAAGTGATGAAGCCATAATCAGGTTCAAAAGGTGTGTCAGGAAGTCAAGTGTCTTCAATAACTTCGACGTATCCACCTGGGACTGAAATCAAGCTAGGTATATCCTGGTCGGACTCTTCAGTGGTGCCAACAGATCCGTCTGTGTCATTGTGAAAAGTGTCTGGTGGACGGGAGGTGTTGACATCAGGTAGGAGGATGACCTCTGGTCTAGTATTTTGGGCTGTACTAGATTCAGCCGCTATAATGTTGTCCACTGTGGCAGATATGTCTGGAATAACAGTGGGTGAAGTGACAGTGGGAATCTCAGATATGCTAGTGGTTGCAGAAGCTGCGAAAGATTCTGAGACTATGCTGTGAGTAACAGTTACAGACGGGACTAAAGATGTAGTATGTATCGGCGGTGGAATGTTCCCTTGACCAGCACTGCGGCCAGGAGGAGCAGGAATGCGTGATGCAGGTGGACCAGAGGTCCGTGGCTGTGGTGGTGGTGGAGGGCTTTTACCCTGTACTCGTCGTGATCTCCGTGGAGGTTCTGACATGATGGCAGGAAAATGAAAATTGGGGGCAGTTTCGTAACAAAGAACTCAAAAACTCTAATGCAGCCGAGTGTGCAGAAGAGGAGCTAGAAAAAGCAAGCTCTAAAATCTATACTGAGACTGGTGTCCCAGTAAGCGAGCTGATAAAAAGAATGGCCAGAATGCCAACAAGTAGTCACTAAAAAGAAAAATGACCCTCTATAAAGATGAGATAACAAGCAAACTCCTAACTAAGAGATGGAGACCTCAACAAGCTGTATCCTTTGCAAGGTGATGAAATCCAAGTCGAACAATACAACGTGAGAGACCAATATGAGAAGGATATCCCTCTACCGAAAGGGATCTTGGGTAAAAGAGCCCTAGTAGAAAAGTCACTAAGCTACCTCATTCATGACACGTTGGAAAAGGTTTTGGGCACTTCTGCGTTCCGAGGAAGACAATGATCAATGTTGCCTTAGGGCTAAGTGGAGTGCGGCATTCCACAGAGTCCGTCCGGTTCTCAATCTCGCGGCTGTTTAACTCCTGAAAGTTAGAAACAGTCAGGAGGCCCCTCCACAAACTGGTTGTGACCGTGTCAATAAATACTAGAGGATTTTAGTTCCCTAGAGGACAACAACTATGTCTCAGATGAAAATGACAAGGGGGAATTATTTTGATGCCTATCCACAGTGTCCTACCTAACTACCAAATTCTTTTGATTTCCTCAAGTGAGGTTAATGTTGGTTTAGTTAGGGAGATTAATTTTAGTGGTTGTATTACTCAATCGGGTAAATGGACATGAAACTTGGTGGTGTTATGACGACCCAAACCATGCAAGTGAGAATGAATCGAAATAAGCCTTTGTCTTCGATGAAAACTAGCTATAGAAGAGAGAGAGTTCTTCAATCATAAATGCATGACTTTCACAAGCAATTAAAAACCAAAGCAAAAAAATTTTGTTTTCTTTTTGTGAATAGAGCCAAACTAAAATGAACACTTCTTTCCAATTTACTGATCTTACAACTAAGATGCTTCAAATATGAGAATTTCTGTGGCAAATTTCAATGGTTCACTTGCTAATGCACAATGATGCTACTAGACCATTTTAATCAAAATAACACAAATGTTTTCCAATGATAACTTTCAATATGAATTTTAATAATAGTAATGGAAACAATGTGACTATGAAAACTACACAATTCAGTAACAGAGAACAGTAGTAATGGTCTGGTTGTGATGGGAAGATCAAGCCAGTGAACTCAAAGTGAAGGGATGACCCTATGTGCCAATAATGCCACTAATTCACACAATAATCAAGCTCACAAAAAACAATAAACACACCACACAGACTGTAAAATGAACAGAAAGGTAACAGGCAACAGAAAACACTAATTGAGGCAGGGAAAGATGAAAAATGACTCAGGAAACCAAGCAGGGGAGAAAAAATGACAGTATGCAGACACTACCGCGTGGCAGAGTAAGGCTATAGCGCGGTACTATGATACTACCGCTCTGGTACTAATGCAGGATACGCGGTACTACCGCGCTGTAGTCAGTGCAGAGGGCGCGGTACTGTGGCAAAGTGTGGAAAAGCGCAACTTTTGAAAAGGAAGATGAAATTTTCAGGATTGCTGCAGACCCATGGGACTCAGTGATCACACAGGGAGAAAAATATAGAGAGGAGGGTTGAATGAGGGTCAAAAAGACCAAAAATCGAAGGTGGTTTGAAGAGAAAGAAAAAGTCACAGTCAAAAGATGGATGACAGTGAACTCAATCAATCAAATGGAATTCAAACCAGCGGAGTCGCCATTCTTGTTAATAGAATTTTTCCCTATGGATAAGTAAAAATTCTCTTAAATTAAAGTAGATTTCCAACTGACTCTAAGATAAGAACAAGACTAAACAAATGCTACCTTGAATCTCCTGAACTAACTTTCACGACAAGATTTAATGCATTCAGAAGAGATGAAAGACATAACTCACCTTTCAATCTGACGTTTGTCTCGCTTCTAGCTCTTGATCCCAAAGCTCCAATATAGAACCTGTTGAAACCAAACAAGGAACAAGCATACAAGCTTCCAAATACCTTGAAGTGAAGATTAAATTCAAATCTAAACTAGATACATTCCATGCTAGAGACTTGTACAATACACATGAAATGGGAAAAACAAGACAAGTTATTTTTATTACAAACTTGAAGAATGCTTACAAAGGTTGCTTGATGTCCAAGCCAATCCTCCAGCTCCAAGTGCTTCCTCCTCTAGCTATCTCCACAAGGCTGCAAGATCATAAGTTTGATACCTCTAAGAGTCCTCCCTTTTGCTCATGGAATGGCTCTCTCCTATAGTGTGTGGTAGGGTTAACCAACAAGAGAGATGGGTGGATCTTGGGAGAACTAAGTGGATCAGGCCTACTAATCACAGAAAGTGAGTTAGGATCGAATCAGGGACCCCAATCCTCAAAAATATCTCGAAAATCCAAAATCCCACAAGCCATGGAAAAAATACTAAAAAAGGTGTACCGCGCCCCTAGATCAGAGCATAACGCGGTAGTACCGCGTGTCAGGGATAGAGCATAGCGCGGTAGTACGGACTACCGCGCACTCATAATGGAGCAAGGCGCGGTAGTTAGGGTAAATGAAGTCTCAGCTAGGTTGAAACTTGACATGGTAGATTTGCCTTCAAGGATCACTCATCATTTTTCTCTTCTGGGTGTTTTAAGCAGTAGGGGAAGTGTCGTCAACTCTTTTTGTGGTGAAGATGCGATACTGTGGAATACGGAGGTATAACAAAAGGATGATGGGAAATGTTATTGTCCATGTAGTCAATGCAGGGGATTTAAGAGGAGAAGAATAAAGATCACAATAGCCAGAAAACATTGTAGGGAACATGGACACGCTGAGGGGGGACATGAATATCGTCCATTTGTAAGTTTTGAATTATATATGTTTTTATATTGATTGCTTTTGTAAATGTATGTATTATTTTAATATTTCTCATATTAACTTATATATATTGATGGTTTCATGTAATTATAAAGGAAAGACATCCTACGGCATATCGTCCGGAGGAAGTGCTTTTAGAACTTGTATCGGAGGAACATGGAGCTATGAATAATGGAGAACAAGTTAATGATAATCTTGAAGAAGACGATCATACTGATAACATAGTTGAAGATGATGGTACAAATACATTGATCCATGATTTATTTAATCTTAGAATGGATGATGATGATCATGAGAATGATGATTTTGATGATATTCATGATTTACCTCTTCTTGAGAAGGCATATGAACCCCTTTATGAGGGCTCCAACACAAATCTTCTCTCTACTATATTGTTGATAATGAACTTGAAGGTTATGAATGGTCTTTCAAACATATCAGTCACATGGATGTTAAGGTATGTAATTTATATTCCATCACATAATATATATGATCGTGCTAAAGGTTGTCACTGTTCGTCTAATAATTTTATTGTTAATTCATAAGTCAAATTAATACGCATGAAATGTGTTTCATTAATATTATTTATATATTATATTACCTAGATTTTTATTTTTATTTGTTGTAGCTTGATAGCTGAATTTTTGTTACCATCGTCAAATATTTTACCTCGCACATATCGAGATTTATCTGCCATCATGAAAGAAATTGGAATGCAGTATGAATCAATTCATGCATGCCCCGATGACCATGTTATATATTATAATCAGCATGAATTTGCAACAGAATGTCCGTAATGTCATATCAGTAGATATCGAACAGATCAAGTAACAAAAAATGTGCCTTGCAAGGTTCTTCGTTATATTCCCATTATTCCACGTTTGCAACGACTGTTCAGGTGCAAAAACATAGCGCAATTTATGGATTAGCATGCACAGAACATAAGTCAAGATGACATTATTCAAATGCCTACAGATGGGTCTGCATTTAGAGATATGCAGGAAAAATGGCCTCACTTTAAAGAAGAACCTTGCAATCTTAGGATTTCTTTGGCAGCAGAAGGTGTCAATCCATTTACAGAGATGAGATCTGTTTACTCAGTGTGGCCTATTTTTGTTATCAACAATAACATTCCTCCGTGGTTGTCAATAAAAAGGGAGCACATAATGTTGTCGATGATTGTTCCAGGTATATTGTGTTTACAGCTTTATTTTTTTTAATGTAGTGGCATCTCATTTGTTGTATTTTGTTGCATAATGTCATATATATATATATTTTATTTTTCTCTTGTGCATGGTTTATATATCTAAATGGTACTCATAATTATATATTTTATATGTTCAAATCAATCAGGTAAGTACCGAGTTAAAGATATGAATGTATATATCGAACCTCTTATTGACGAGCTACTAAATTTATGGAATGGAATCACTATGTATCATGTATCTAGACCAATACGACAAAGGCAATTTCAATTCCATGCAATGCTTATATGGACAATACATGATGCCCCAGGGTTAACCCATTTTTGCGGTTTGTAACTATAAGTTCCATTTTAATTGCATTTAATTTTATGAACTAGTTAATATACTATGCACGCATGTTTTTTTAAATAATCCATTCATTTTATATATAATTATAATTGACCTAGATAATGCATCTCTTTATGTAGGTCTTCAGACAAAGGGAAATTTTGCATGTCCATTTTGTGGTCCTTAGATCAAATCTCGTCGTTCAAAAAGCTTAGGAAAGGAGGTGTTTGATGAGTATAGGCACTTCCTCTCTAAGAATCACAAGTATCGAACTACCGAAAAACATTTGTTCAATGGGAAGCAAGAGACTGCATTAAAACCACAGAGAATGACACCTCAACTATGGAAGTTGCAATATAATAGAAATCGTCAAGGTACGTATGAATCATCGTATATGAAATGTCATGTATTTTTTTTATGGTGTGTTGTTTACTGTAATTGACATTGATTTCTGTAATTTCTTTATAAACTACGATTCATGATGGCCGCCGTGATCATGAAGGCATTAATGGGATTCCAAGAGGAATGAAGAGTTATCTTAAACAATTCAGTAGGTTGCCAAACTATGAGCACCTACAAATTGCTCCTATGTTTGATACAATGCATATCAGAAAGAATGTGACTGAAACATTATGGCGAATATTGGATGGAATGAGTGAGAAAGAAAAAATTGTCAAAATTTGCAAAGACATTCAAGAAGGCAACCATGCAATGAAAGATGTCATTAAATTTCATAACAATGGAGACCAAATTAATATAAACTCACTTCCATGGATGTTAATGGAGAAGCAAAGTAATGTTGTAAAAGAAGTCATGCAAAAAATTAAATTTCCCACTGGATTTTGTGCGAACATGAAAAATGTCATCACAAAGAAATGTGATTTTGCAGGGGTGAAAACACATGATTGGCATGTATTCATGAAGGTAATTATTATGGTATGCATATAATTATTGTTTTTTTTATTCCAGTGCATATTGTTGGTATTTTGTTTATCTAGTCTTTGTTTAAAAAAAGAAACGATTTGTATATTGTTATAGTATGTTCTACCTCTCTCTCTCCCAGACAACTTCGACAACAATGTCAAACAAGTTATATATAATCTTGGGAAATACATGAGGTAAGTAGCGATTTTTTGCATGCGCTTAGTGTTTGTTTAATTCATCGTAGAACTTATATTTGATTTTTGTGCACTAATTCATGTTCTGTAATATAATGTTTTTTTTGTTAAATCTCGTGATTGATTTGCGTCACTTATAGATGGTTGTCATCTAAATAAATCCATAAAGAAGATATAAAGTATTGGAGGAGAGAAATTCCTCGTCTCATGTGTGAAATGTAGAAGCATCTACCTTCGGCATTTTTCAATACACAAGAACACTACCTCATACACCAAGTTGAGGAGATTGAATTGTGTGGACCTGTGCACTCAAGGTCCATGTGAATGGTTGAGAGGCACTTGAAATTTATGAAGGGTTTGGTTAGACAACGAGCACGTGCTGAGGGTTCTATGATGGAGGGATATATGGTATACCAAAACATGTTGTATATTAGTGAATATATTCCTAAATTAGCATCAAAGCTCAATTTACGTCGCATTTGTGATCCGGACTCCAATAACAATTTCGAAGGGGAGTACCCAAAGGGGAAAGGTAGATCGAGGAAGGTGAAAGGTAATTATTAGCTAGTGGGGATTAATTAATATAATACATTTGACTATTGATTTTTATGTATATATCATACATATTCTATTTTTATATTCAATATGCATCAATTAAGAGTGTACACTTTGTTAAGTGAATATACATTTGTATTGAATTTTAATTTTATTGTCATCAAACAGTTGGTCGAGAGTGGGATGCACTTCATTTATACATCGCAAACAATCTTGAATGGATGAAGGTATGGATTGAACGATGTGAACAATCTGGTCATGTAATATCATGGGAAGGTGTAGCTTCATTGGTTAAAGCATCACATCGCAATGGAGATATCAATCTTACAAAAAGGGAAATCGATTTAGCATATGGTTTAAAAGATAAGCAGACAAGCATATTAATCAACCACACTATTTATTTATTTTGCAAACATATTGATGTACACGTTTATTTTTTTCCCTGTATAGCATAAACATGCACTTAATCATAAATATTGGATCATTATGTAATATTTTCGTGTATGGCTTGTTGTAGGTAAAACACCATAAGGCTATGTGGTGCAATGGTTGTAGATATCGCATCAAAAAGTTGGATGAAACGAATAAAACATCAAATTGTGGGATATCTGCAGTCTTTGAGGTGACCAATGTTTCCTCTAGAAGTGACAGACATCCATAACTCTCAGAAAATCGATACTATGGGTATTTGGAAGATATTCTTCAGTGTGAATTTAACTCCATCAAGGTAGTTTTGTTCGTTGTCAAATGGTACAGTGTACGATTGAATCAACGTGATCCCGATAAAACTATTATTGAACATGATAATGGATTTACCATGGTTAATACAAGCTTGTTTGAGAAAGGAACAAAGCCCTATGTTCTTCCAAGCCAATGTGAACAAGTATTTTACTCTAAGGTTCCAGGTAGAGGGGGTTAGTCATTTGTTGTGAGACATGATCCAAGGGAAAGGCTAGTAAAGTATAACGTAGAGGAAGGTAATGAAGAGGACGATGTTGAAGATGATCAACATGAGTTAGATGATCATGTTACAGAAGAATATATCGAAGAATTAGTTGAATCAGATGATGTAGCAGACAATGTCCATGAAGATGATATCGACGATGACATGATGATCGTAACTAACATCGATGACGATGATGATATGGCCAATCCTTACAATGTTGACTCTGGATCAGATGATACAGATGATTACTTGGATGAAGAAGGTGATGAAGTCCATTGAAATGTATGAGGTATGCCTTAATATATCTACTCTATATATTTTGATTTAATATTGCGATAGAAATATTGAATTTTATTGGTACGCATAAATTAACTGTTTCTTAGTATTTTTGGCATTTTCCTGTAACTATAAATTAACATTGCTTCTTATAAAGTATGACAAAAAACACAATTAATTATTTTGTACATAGATTTTGTCGGGTTATGGGGAATTGAGAGTGATGTGAGGGGGGGGAGGGGCCATAAGAGCTTCCAACTTCACGTGGTTGGCCCTGTTCAATAGAGAATATTAAATTATTCTCGAAACAAAGAGAAGCTCAGTAAGGAAATGCACAATTATCATGCTAACCCAAATGGAAACTCGCCAGCAGTTGCTGAAACACCTGTAACATGCTGCTGAAACTCGCCCGTAGTTGTTGAAACACCTGTAGCATGCTGCTGAAACTCGCTAGCAGTTGCTGGAACAACTGTATCATGTTGTTGAAAATCACAGCAGTTGTTGAAACACCTATAGCATGCTGTTGAAACTCGACATCAGTTGCTGAAACACCTGTAGCATGCTGTTGAAACTCGCCAGCAGTTGTTGAAACTCCCGTGGCATGTTGTTGAAACTAATATTGAAATATTGAAGACATGTTATAGTTATGTTATGGGTCTTATAATAGAATTAAGCTTCTGCAAAAGTATGCATAATGTATTTATGCATATGATTAATTTATAAATATGTATTTCTTTAAAAAAAAATTAAAAAATAATGTGTGTTTAGTTTAGTCAATGTGACGCAAGAGGGTGTTACAAGCAGAGTGAACAACCAGACATCCAGAACTAGGAGTTTCCCAACTAAATCAAACAAATCTTCCTTGTCAAGAAACCATTGTTGCATATAAACTTTGATTTCTGAAGTGAGTCCTGCTAGAGTAGTTATTCATCCTACAAACTTCAAACATCATGCCTTTTGATGTCCTTTCAATTATCATGAATATGCAATGTGCTGCCATCACAGTATATCATAGGATAATTGGTATTTCCTTTCCTTTCCTCACCATCACAGTTATTTTTTGTGTAGGTTTCTACTTTGGACACATATCGCATCTCACACGTAGCTTATGGCCAAGATCATAGTATTGTTGTCATGGGTACTACATATATATATATATATATATATATATTAAAAATTATCTATATTTTCTTTGAAGTGTGGTGTTCATTGAAAATATTTATCCTTTTCTGTACAAAGATCTCTGGTCTAGATCTTGGGTTGATCTTGTTTAAAAAAAAAAAAATTAAGTGGAATATTGAATTGAAATGTTACACTACCCAGTCGACTGTTTCAGCAATCAACTAATGAAAGGAAATCCTATTCTTAATGTTGACACCATTCAATCAAGCAAAATGAATTCTTAATCAATTACATTCTATACCAATTAACCAAACTGTTGCAGCAAACTAAAAGTAATCTAATTGCAATTTCACACCACACAGAACTAAAAGATCAAAGAAAACAACAACTAAATAATCTCGGCACCTCTATGAGAAGGTGGGCCCTAGCCTTCTAACATATATGTTGCTACAGGATCTCAAAAATTAATACACAGTAATAAGGAAAATGTTGTTTTTTAATTGATAATGGATCTCAATTACAAAGTTCTTCACTCCTGCTACAAGTTCTCTCAAAATAAGCCTAACCTTCTGTATGATCTCGTCTTCCCATATATACTGAGACAAGATAGTTCAGGTTCCTTAATTCAGGCAGCCCTGAAGATCTATGATATTCAAGCTGTCGAATATACAATGCAGAAAATAGAAACAATTACAATGATTGTTACATTAGAATGAATTATGTTCCATAATCAATTGCACCTTTACAACTGGAACTGATCCAACATTGAACGAGTCTCAACTAGCCACATGGAGGGATAACCTGATCTCTTTCAACAATGATTCAAACTGAGCCCTGTGGATGTGCAACTATTGCCAAGTGCTTCAGCGCCCATGTGTATCAACAAGCCAATATTCCTGGATTCCCTGAGGTCTTCACTTACTTCTCATAAATTCATCACAAGTCAGCATAACGAGGAATAAAATCCACAATCACAAGCATTTCTAAGCATTAATGTAACAAAGCAATAATCAATTATACTTATTCGAATCCATGCATGTTCTTGGGAAAGATAATGGCTTGGTTGTAAATAAAAGGAAAAAACAGGGAAAAGGGGTTGAATAGGAGTAAGCAACTTCCAGCTAATCCAAATCCGAGTCTAACTCAAAACTTCTCCTGTGGAAGTTGGTGAAGTTAAAGGAAGATTCAGGTTTCTCACCTGTATTAAAAAACCCACTGCTTTCAATTAAATTAGCCCAACAATTCTTCTCTTCTTTCTTTTTCAATTTGTAGATGCTCTTATACTGCCTCTCAGGGAACCATATAAGTGGAAATGTGAACTTAAATCCTAACCAGCTTGGCCCACACGTTTCCATGCATTGGACATATTCTGGCACTCGAGACAAGGCATACTTGAAATTTTCAAAACAATAAGGATCCTTTGCTTTTAAGGATGTGGAAAAGGCTTCCCACCGATGCTTGCTTCCTTCCAAGGCATAAGGATCCTGCTGAGAGATCATGCTGACACAGGTAGAAATAAACTCCTGTTGGAATTCCATTAACTAATTAACCTTTTGAGGAGATGAAAGGTGTCTTTTGTGTTTTTCAACCAGGGACACAGGTAACTGAGGCTCACTTTGAATCCAAAGAGTGGAATTAATCTCATTCTTTTGAAGAGTTTGAGAAGCGTTCCACCAATTCATATGATTAGTGACAAAAGAGGTGAATATCCTCAGATGAATGTCTCCTATGTGAGGAACAGGGTTAGATCAGAAATCCATGAAACATGCCATTTCATGTAGATATAGCTCTGTTACAGATATTTCTCCCTACGGATAAACAGAAAATCTCTTAGGTCAGAGAGGGATGGATCAACTCTAAACTAAGACAAAAAGGAAACAAATGCTACCTCATTCCCTAGATCTTAAACTAGTGTTTTCAACATTAATATCTGAAAGATAAGAAAGAAGACAACTGACCTTTTGTTCTGATGTTTGTCCAATCGAGTCTTTGATCCTGAAGCCCTCGCGATGAACCTGTGAGGATCAAAACAACAAACAAGTGCACAATATCTTCCAAATAATCAAATCACAAGTTAGATCTATATTCTACTGAATACAATTTATGTAAATGAATCATGATCAGAACACATAAATAGGGAAACAAGACAAGTTATACTTTTATTGAGAACTCAAGAGTGCTTACAGAATAGTTGCTTGATGTCCAAGCCAACTCCAGCTCTAAGTTCTTCCACCTCTAGCTATCTCTGCAAAAGGTTTATGACCATAGGTTTGATGCCCCAAAATTCCTCCCTTTTGCTCATGGAAGGATTCTCTCTTATATCATATGGGAAGGTTAACCAACAAGAGAGAAATATGGATCTATGGAGTATTTAGTGGATCAAACCCACCAAACAGAGATAGGAGTTGAGATCGCATGGAAGATGGAAATCCCAAAGATACCTCTCGAAAATCAAGATCCCAAAATCCAAGGAAAAAGGATAAAATTGGATTACCGCTCCCCCATACCTAAGCATAACGCGGTAGTACCATGCCCTAGGGTAAGAGAAGAATGCGGTAACCCTAATTATCGTGCTCTAGCAGATGTGCAAGGCGTGGTAATCTCTTCAGATGGGGTTTGTCTGGGTGACACGTGGCAGGTGAGATGCTTGCTTTCAGTGTTCAGTCAATGATTTTCACTCTGGGATGTCCAAATGATTATTAAGGAGAAGTGTCATTTAGGTCGCTGATACAAGAATGGGACAATGGGATGTAATGTGTAATATTAAGGTATAACAGATGCCCCCTAAAGTGTGAGGTCAGAAGAGACTGATGGCCGAAAGACTTTACAAATACTTTGTGGAGATAGCATCAAGGAGAGCAACAAGGAGCTGAAACAGAAACAAAGTATTAGATATACCACCAAGGTGGGCATTCTTGTTGATTTAATTGTAACTTCGGAATGTATTTCACATATATGTATATTGTACTCTTATAGAGATGTTATTATTCCTCTATACAGAAGTGTCATCATTTATATTGTAAGTGTCGTAACTTATAATTGATGGGTTATTAGACCATCCTATTAGGGGTCGGTTCTGTCAGCATTATGCTATGTGGTTAAGTTGAGGCCGACCTAGTAAAGGTTATTAGGCAAGTCAAGTCATGTATAAATAGAGTGCAGGAGGCACTCTATTTGATTATTCCCTTCTCACTCACACACTCATGGGAGAGTGGCACACTAGTGGAGGATGAGAAGTTGCTGCTAGGAGGACTATCTCTTGTACTTGGGTTGTATCATTGCTCTATCTATCTCTGAGGATGTTGCGAGGTTTTTCACCTTCTTGGTTTTCCCCAGTGAAACTCTGTGTCTCTTGTGTGCTTGTATTATTGTGTCCATGATTGATATGTTGTAGATATGTTGTAGATATGATGTACATGTTATTCTCTCAGTTAAGATCCTAGATCAGATTGAAATTTCTGAAAAACTAACATGGTATCAGAGCTAGCCTGAAAGAAGGCATGGTATGGCATTTATGACACTTGTTGTACTTGCGAAGCTAGGGCTTGATATAGCAAACACCAGTCATCGTATAAATTTCGCTATAAATCCATTTCGACGAGGTTTCAAGATATGAAAATCTTACAGGTTGAAGATAAAATCCCCATGTACCTTGTGTCCAAAGGAGAGCCTATAATTCGTTGTACTTTCAAATTTATGATTTGTACAATATAGGGTTTCTGCCTCTCCCATATCTCAGTCATAAACAGGTGACCTAGGAAAAAAGGTCACAACTTGGGATAGAAAGATCCAAATGAAATTTTGTAAAAAGTGACAGGTAGGGCATGGACCGTACTTTCACAGGTACAATGTTCAGAGGCCGAAATTGAACCAGTGACATGTGACACTCCGTACAAGTTCGCTCTCCTGTTTTATCCCATGAACAGGTCACATTGCGACACTTGGAATAACTCTCTCTCAGAGAATCCATTTGTGTTCAGACCTATGGGGTTGGAAATATAACAGGTCAGGCTACCACAGGAAGAATTTTCCGACCCTGTAGATCTAAAATTTTAGAGTTACACCAGAAACAATCAGGTGCATATTTCTGTCAAAACAGAATTGGATTTTGAGCACCTTCATTCATGGCTCCGGGAATTTAGGGTTTCGGAGAATGTTGGAATTTTTTGTATCGAAGACCACGGCTGGATTCTCCTCTTCAAAATCAAAATTTAGAGACCAAGATCGAATTTTTTGGTTGGGCAGAAGGCCGCGCTTGATCAAACCCGAGTTCGGGACTTTGATCGGAAAAGTGAAAAATTAGGGCTTCTGCAAAAATGGGAATTTTTGAAATCTGTGACCATAGGTGGAAGCTCCATGAAAAAATCGAAGTTTAGAGCTTTGGATCAAACTATTCGGTTGGGTGAAGATCCATGAAAATCAAACCCTAATTCAGGGTCCTCCCCAGTGAATTCGAAAATCTAAAAGGCAATTTTGAGGGGTGAAACTTTACAGTTTTCAAATTCTGAGTATACCAGCTTGACCAGCTCATCAAGGCGCATCTTTCTATCCTTTCATAAGTTTGAAATTCAAAGTTTGAATTTGCAGGGTTTCTCTGACAAACCCTAATCCAGCTCCAGATCCAGTTTCTGCAAATCAAGTGGATTGGGTTAATCCTAGAAGAGAATGGATTGGTCACCTGCATAAGTGAAGAAGTTCCAGTTTCAGAGGGAGATGAGGCTAGGGTCTTACATAAGAAGATTACTAGCAAACTCGACAGGTATGACTTATCCAGGTATGTTTCGAGATCTGTTCATGATTAATTTTATGGTATGTTTGTCTTCATTAAGGTTAGTACAATCTTGATTAACTTTAGACTTGTCATATCACCTTAATAAAATTATGAATGCAGATATACATTGATTAGGGTTTTGACACTTATGATTACACTAATGCATTGTGGTGTTTTATGAGGTTGATGTTGTCCGCTAACATGAAAGGTACATCAATAAAGACAAATCATGTTCTAGTTCAAGAACATATGACCATGGTGACATGAAGACAAAGATTCATCCATTGTCATGGATCACATAGAAGCTCTACTTACGAGGTATGTATAATTTGGTTCTACAATGCTTAACCTATGTGATATGCAGGTTACTAGCACAAGTCATTGAAGAGAACAAGAAGACATTGCTAGACATAACTAGCAAATATGATAACCAGGTATGTTTTTCCTATATCAAGTTAGAATCCTACCTTGTGTTAGGATCTTATACTGTTGTATGGTTGATAATGATTATTCATGAAGTTAGAAGTGTAAGTAATCAAGGGTTTATGCATATTATGTCTCTTACATTGATTGATGATATCACTAACCAGAAAAGTCTTTTGGTCAAATAAAGAATATGCATGAGTAAAAGAAGTATTCCCTAAAACCTTGAATACTAATGTTTATTATCTTTGTTTGAAATGATCATGACTATACATGTTTAATATTATTGTGTTTTGATAATATTGAGATTATACTAATGAATGTATGTATGTGACCTTGAGGATAACACAATGATGATACTAGTAAGTATGCATAAGTGATCAAGGATGGATATAAGTTCAAGGATAGGTAATCCAAGAAGCAAAGATCAAGAGGGAGCACACTCTAGTAGTTCCTACAAGGAAGCAAATATTGAGAGGGAGTCCACCCTACAAAGCAAACAAAGATAAGTATTTGAATTGTCATTTCTTGCATATTTGTTTGTTTAAATAATATTGTTCAATGATGTATATGCTTATGTTCCTAGACTTAGGGTGTGTATTATGCATATTAGAATAATTGCATTAACTACTAATATGCATGTGATGGGTAGGTGGCCTATGGCACTATACAACATTCCATTGCTACTTATATAGAATGAAACCTCTTTGCTGACATGTTGGGAGTTGTGCGCACTCTTAACAATGTTCTGGTAGAGATTGGAAGGCATCTAGAAAGTTACGGGATATGGATAAATGTTGTATTGAAGCATTGGCTAAGATAATTGCATGATTGTATGACATATTTATTTATGTGTAAGAATTTGTTCTGAAAACTATGAGATGTTTCTAATCATGCAATTTAACTTGTTTTGTAGGAAAGATCGTATACCATCACCTACAAAAGAAGGACTACAACATTTGTTCAACAACAAAGTTATCTATTGAAGATATTGAAGTTCCCAGGATTCGGGAAAAATGCCATGATCGAGGAGTACCAGTCGATCATGAAGAATGATATTTGGGATGCAGTCCCAAGACCTGAAGGGAAGTCTGTTGTGACTTCCAAGTGGATCTATAAGATCAAGCATGCTGCAGATGGTAGCATAGAAAAATACAAAGCGAGGATTGTAGCTCGTGGATTCTCTCGGAAAGAGAGGATAGACTATGAAGAGACTTTTGCTCCTGTAACCAATTACACTTCCATTAGATCAGTACTTGCTCTGGCTGCAGTGATGAAATGGAAGATACACTAGATGGATCTCAAGACAACTTTCTTGAATGGTGTAGTCGCGGAGGAAGTATATGTGGTGCAACCACTTGGTTTTGAGACACATGACAGAGAGTCATATGTGTGCAGGTTGAAGAAATCCTTCTATGGCTTGAAGCAAGCTCCTAGGACTTGGTATGGTAGGATAGACAGCTTTCTATCTAGTTTGGGCTTTACCAAGAGTAAAGCAGATTCCAACCTTTACTACAAGATTGAGGAAGGCAATCCAGTGATACTACTTTCATATGTGGATGACCTGTTTGTAACAGGTGAGGATGGGTTGATTGCCGACACCAAGAGGAAGCTTGCTGCTGAGTTCGAGATGAAGGACTTGGGGATGATGCACTATTTTCTAGGCATGGAGGTGTGGTAGAGTGTAGATCAAATCTTCCTTGGACAAGGGAAGTATGCAGTAGAGATCCTGAAGAAGTTCGGAATGATGGACTGCAAGGCCATGGCCACACCTATGGCATTGAACCTGAAGCTTATGTGTGATGCTTCATCTGATCCGGTTGATGTCACTATGTATCGTCAGATGATTGGGTCCTTGATGTACTTGACGAACACGAGACCATATATTTGCTTTGCGGTGAACACATTGAGCCAGTACCTGATGGATCCCATAGGTGTTCACCTGGTTGCTGTAAAACATATTCTGAGGTACCTGAAGTGTACAATTGATTATGGGATCAAGTATGATGTGAATCAAAAGTTTAACCTGCAGGGTTATGTTGATTCGGACTAGGTAGGCAGTGCTGCAGATAGGAAGAGCACTTCTGAGTGCTGATTCAGTATGGGATTAGGTGTGATCTCTTGGTTTAGCAGGAAGCAGTCCTGCGTAGCACTAAGTATAGCTGAGGCAGAGTATGTTGCAGCTTGTTCGGCTAGTTGTGAGGCAGTATGGCTCCGGAAGCTACTGTCTGAGTTATCTGATCTCCCATTGGAGGCTACTGGTATCTTTTGTGACAACCAGAGTTATGCGAAGCTGTCTAAGAACCGGGTGTTCCACGACAGGTCGAAACACATTGAGATCAAATTTCACTATATCAGGGATATGATGCAGAGAGGATAAGTGAAGCTCCTGTATGTTGCGACGGATGAGTAGGTTGCAGATGTGCTGACGAATCCACTAGCCAGAGTGAAGTTCGAGTACTTCAGAGAGAGGCTTGGTGATCTTCAGATTGATGACACTTTGAGGAAGAAGTGATGGACACATTTGCAGGATCCATTCCGAGCATGGTGAGAGGAGGATCCTTCCATGGCTATGGATGTAAGCACTGTGTGATGAGCATCAGGACGATGCTCCAGTTACTGCTCTGTATATGCATCATGTTGGATGCTCGTTATGATCAGTTGGATTATGTATATGTATATGCATCATGTTGGATGCTTGTTATGATCAGTTGGATCATGTATATGTATATGCATCATGTTGGATGTTTGTATATGTATCAAGTTCATACATTGTATGATCAGGAAGATCATGTATGATGATATATATCAGGTGGATACATTGTATGATCAGGTAGATCATGTATGATGATATGTATCAGGTGGATACATTGTATGATCAGGTAGATCATGTACATGATGATATGTATCAGGTAGATACTATGTATGCATCAGGTGGATGCATTGTATGATTAGGATGATCATGGATGATGAGCTTCAAGATGTTGCTCCAAATGATATGCATTAGGATGATGCTATGATGATGATCATGGATGATGAGCTTCAGGATGTTGCTCCAGATGATATGCATCGGGATGATGCTATGATGATGATCATGTGATGATGTACATCAGGATGATGTATGGTGAGTATCACGTTGATACTCTATGGCCGTGGACATGTTGTGTAGATAAACATATAATATGGCCCTGGGAGGTTTGCAGATACTCTTTCGAGGTTTTGCCTATGGAATATAATATGGCCCTAGGATATCTGGAAAATGCTCTTTCGAGGTTTTGCTTGGGAGGACATATAATATGGCCTTGGGAGATCTGATAGGTTGGGCTGTGTGCCCGTAATAAGCCCTGGGATGCTCTTGCAAGGTTTTGTCCTATGGCATATAATATGTCCCTAGGAGATCTGATAGGTTGGGATGTGTGCCCGTAATAAGTCTGGGATGCTCTTGCGAGGTTTTTCCATGACCACATGTAATATGGCCCTGGGAGATCCGATAGGTTGGGCTGTGTGCCCTTAATAAGTCCTGGGATGCTCTTGCAAGGTTTTTTGGTGACCACATGTAATATGTCCCTGGGAGATCCGATAGGTAGAGCAATGTGCTCGTAACAACCTGGGATGATCTTACGAGGTTTTGTGGTGAGGTCACATATAATATGTCCCTGGGAGATCCGACAGGTAGAGCTATGTGCTCGTAACAGCCTGGGATGCTCTTGCGAGGTTTTGTGATGCACATAATAAGTCCTAAGGATTCCATAGTATGGTCAGTGATGATGAAGACCTACAGGTGGTGGGCCTACGTCCAGTATGAAAAAGGAATGGATCTGTAGAACTTCCTATGACAAGTAGTTTAGAGATTGATTGAGATAGCAGCAGCAGTGACGATGATTCGATGTCAATGATCCAGTGACGATGATCCAGAGAAGAAGAATTGTGCTAGAAGACCTATGTCGAGAAATACCTTCCTAGTTAAGAGGGAGTGTTGATGTAATTGTAACTTCAGAATGTATTTCACATATATGTATATTGTACTCCTATAGAGATGTTATTATTCCTCTATATGGAAGTGTCGTCATTTATATTGTAAGTGTCGTAACTTATACTTGATGGGTTATTAGACGACCTTGATGGGGTCGGCCTTGTATAATTCATGTGGGTTAAAGGGTTATTAGACCACCCTAATGGGGGTTGGCCCTGTCAGCATTATGCTATGTGGTTAAGTTGAGGCCGACCTAGTAAAGGTTATTAGGCAAGTCAATTCATGTATAAATAGAGTGCGGGAGGCACTCTATTTGATTATTCACTTCTCACTCACACACTCATGGTAGAGTGGCGCACTAGTGGAGGAGGAGAAGCTGCTGCTAGGAGGACTATCTCTTGTACTCGGGTTGTACCATTGCTCTATCTATCTCTGAGGAAGTTGTGGGGTTTTTCACCTTCTTGGTTTTCCCCGGTGAAACTCTATGTCTCTTGTGTGTTTGTATTATTGTGTCCATGATTGATATGTTGTACATGTTATTCTCTCAGTTAAGATCCTAGATCAGATTGAAATTTCTAAAAAGTTAACAATTCCCATGCTCGGAAACAATTGACTCAAAGCATGGCTGCCGACCAATACATTGCAGATCCATGAGTACTGAGATGATATAGACTGTAGATAAATCATGGATACTATGAACAATCGTAGATCCATGAGACAATAAGGACACAACCACGACCAATACATAAGTGGATTTGTGTGACAATACCGAATAAATCTCCATCGCAACCTAGACGTAATCAAAATACAAAAGGGTGTCCAGGGTCTTCTACCCGATCATAAACGATACAAATCTAGCCATGTGATTACAAGGTGTTGAAGTCGAACATGGTATAAACCATTTGATTACTGGTCAATGATGTGAACCGTTAACAAATGCAAGGGAAATCACCAATGATGACAATGATTCCCAAGGTATCCATAGTACATCTCAACGAAATGTGAATAAATGAGTTGATGTCGAGCATTCGAGAGATCATTCAATAAGAGGTCAATGATGAAAACCTACTGTCGAATACGAGGAAATTTTCCATTGAGGCATGTAGGTACCAAGGTACTAGTGGTTGACTCCTAATTTTAATGCCTGTATAGTTATTTGGCATCGACAGGAATAGACTTGTCGAAGGTGGGCCATAATGATTCCCAGTACATCATCGACACGAAATCGGAATGAGAGATAGTATGGAACGATGAAATAATGGAACATGTACTGACACAACGGAAATCTCGACACAATCGATGATTGATAATAAATGAAAACCCTTTGAACATATAACAGCATGAAGCGGAACCTGGAAGCAGGGATTATCGGTAGCAGAGGATAAACACATGACGAGTAGGCTCGTGGCCAAGGAGACGACTCGAGATGATGACTATGACTCAACAAGAACAGATGAATACCCAAAAATAGACAAGGGACAGACGCATGCCATGTTCAAAGGTGACGACTGACGAGTTGCCAACAAAATAAACTTGACTCATTTCCCATTTTCCCCCGACATGATGGACGAGTACCTCTTTGTTGTTTTACGAGCTTGAGGAGGATAACAGATGCTCGGTATAGCTCATCTCATAGATGAGTTTGATCTCACATGTTTTACGAACCTGAGAAAGGAGGGGTTTGTCCCAAAGTGGGCCCTTCGATGTTAAATTTTAATGAGTCCAAGGAAGGAAAACTCGGCGGTTTTTCACATTTAGAGAGCCTGAAAAACTTAAAGAAGGCTTCAGAATGTACTTTTTCGTAAGTCTAGTCCCTTAGTCCCGAAAAAGTGTAAAACAATTCCTGAGAGAACTCTCCCAGTCAAAAGTTGAATGAGGTATACCTTTCTCATAAATAGTCTAAACGGGCCAAAAAAGGGGTAACCTATTGCCGAATAGACGACCTTTCAAATACTTTTACAAGTGTGAAAGAGACAAGTTCACTTGGCAATCTTTTCGAAACGAGGGAGTCTGAAAACTACTTAAAGAGAACTTCGGTGGTCTTTTTCATAATTTTTAATCATTTCAGTCCGAAAAAAGAATAAAATAATACCGAAACGATAGTTTCCTCATCGTTTTACGAGCACGAGTAAAGTCAACTAAGCTCGACACCGTTTACTTGGTCTTTACAAGCACGCGACGAGTGTAAAAATGCGCTTGGAATCTTTTTCAAGTTTTAATCCAGAGCACGAAAAAGATAAAGTTGGCTCTAATGAAGGTCAAAAAGTAGGAAAACACCAGTGTGAATGGTTTAGGAAGATCCTGTCAAAGAATACTTGTGAAACCTCGAAACAATATTAGTAATGTGAAAAACGTTTTAACCTAGAAGGATAAAATAATGAGCAAAAAATAAATATGTAACTTATATAATCAAGGAGTAAAAATGAAAAGTTACCATTTCACCTTGGTTATTTTTCTCATAGAGGAATTTCATCCATTGAAGGGCAAAACTTCAAGTGTCCACATTTGGAGATCCGAGGCATCGTTTTGACATCCGTCTGCGCCAGGTAAGAGCTCTCAAGATCCTCTTTCAATTCATAGCTTAAAATCTTGATTTCAGTTCAGTTTTTCCATTTTTTGAGGAAGCCCTATGGGGATTTTTTCGCGCTTGAAACTACCATGGCCTCCCTATATCGTGAAGCGCGGTGGTACCGCCCTATGGGGTTAAGTGGGGGCGTGGTATTTATCCTTTACCATTTATCCGGCTTGTGACCAGGCATGGTAGTGGTGAAAAAAGAACAAAAAATAATTGTTTTTCTTCGCGCTTGGACCGAGATCAAACTATCACTTTGCTCATGAGTGCTTCTTTTGAATTTTTGCAGGAGTTTATACCTCATTTGAAGCAAAATGGTCGAGTGGAAAGAGAGGGAGCACGAACATGATGATTTATTGGCTGAAAATTACCAAAATGCTCTAAATGCATTGCGGGAATGTGGGTTATTGAAATTCTTCAAGACCAAAGGTATCCGCAAGCAAGCCAAACTTCTCACTTACATAATTCAAATGTGGGAACTTGACATTCAAGCTTTTCGAGTTGGAGAGTATACCCTCGAGATTGGACTTGAGGATATCTATTTTCTCACTGGCCTCTCAAAGAGAGGTGCACGAGTGAACTTGACAGGGTACAGGGCCTCAGAAGAGAGTACTGATACCTTGATCGCTCGTTACTGTCACCAAGGTTCCAGGAAGAAAAGTGGGAAAGTGGTCATTAATGATGTTCTAAATCTTCCAATGAGAATTGTGTTGTTTTCCATCACCCGAGCGGCGGGTAGTACGAGTCCCCATCAGGCATCTCGAACACAAATGAATCTTGCCGTGGAGTGTTTGGCACCAACTCTATTCAACTGGTGTGAGGGGGTGTTATCCAACCTCAAGGAGCAAATAACCAAGTGCAGGAATGGAGAGAATTGCCAATTTGGTTATGGGAGTATTTTGGTCACCTTCTTTTTAGAGAGGGTGCCGTTGTTGCGTCCGCAGATAGCCATGCCTATCCGCCCTGCCACTGAGCCTAGGATGGGTCGATGGAGTGAGTATGCAGGGAAACTCGGAGGACCACAAGATTTAGCCTTTGGTGAGGACTTCTTTTCGTGGCTTGAGGAGCAGATTGTGATGATCGAGGACTACCCCTATGCAGGGGTGGACTTCCGCGAGGACATTAACTTGGCATTGCCCGATGATGAGGATTGGGATAACTCAGGTATGAACTTCACCAAAAGTGTTTTCAATTTTTTGAATATGTAATTTTTAGTTTTTTTTTATGTGTGAAAAGACCTGATGTATGTACATGTGCATGTCACAGATCGTGGACCAAGGAGACCCGTGGGTTACTCGCCGTTGCACCGAGGCGTGGTCGAGCACCAGGTTGCTCCGGAGGAGGAAGAAGCAGGAGGCATCATCGATATAGAGTAGAACCTACAGGGTTTGACTTCTGGAGTCCCAACTATGAGATTGGATGACGTTCCTCTCCATCTTCAACAGCATACTGTGGGTGTGCCTAGACGTATTGACCTACTCCTCCATAGGGTCGCTAGGGCCATGGTCTGCTACCATCAGCAGCCCGAGGAATCCGAGGAGGATCACGATAGATCTCCTAGATCTCCTTAGGTAGTAGTATTTTACATTTTTTGCGGCATGTACACGATATGTAGGCCCGAGAGCCAACTTTTTGTATGGGACGAGATCCCAAATTTTGTCTTTTAGACACAAACTTTATGTATTCAGAAAAACACTTTTATATGCGATTATATATACATATGGACTTATTTCTATGACTTATTCATTTACAATGACTTGCGTGTTTATTTTATGATGCATTTTTTTTTATATATGGGCTAGATGCCAATCCAAAATGTAGTTAGCTAATGAGTCAGCTACAAAATTGAATTCTCTTGGTATATGTTGATATGAAATATAATCAAAGAATCGTTCCAAGAGGCGTACCCTTCGAAATAAGCGAAGTAATATGGGATCGTGGATAGCGTAGACTCGATTCAAATGGGACACCACGAGTTGGGAGTCTAGAAAGACTGACAAGGAGTTGATTCCAAGGGAAACAACTTCAGTTAAGAGTCCAATGACTGCATGGTATTCTGCAATATTGTTGGTTGCGGGGCCCAAGCAAGTGCCTCCTGAAGATGCCAACTCGCTAGTAGGAGAATAAATTACCCAAGCTACGGAAGCGAGGTTCTGGGTGTGTCAGCTCGCACCATCAGTGAATCCGTAGTAGGTAGACATCTGCGCATAGAAGCACAAGTCGAGGTAAATGGGGATACATGAAATAAAATCCATGCATACACACACAAAAGAAGAAAATGAAAACAAGCTAAGTACATTATGTACAAAAATGTCTCGCGCAGGATAGGCTTACGCATAGAATCATTTTAGGTACAGCCCGTTGCGGGGCCGTGCCAACGGTGTACCATCACAGTCGACGAGTTCATAGGCTCCTTTCTCCAATACACACTTTACAATGAAGGGCATGTACCACATAGAATCTAGCTTTCCTTTTCCTAGTTTGTCGTGCATCTGGTCATATGTGAGTACGAGATCACCTTCGTTAAAAATCCGAGGTTGAACGTATTTTTCATACTGTGCTTTGACGCGTTTTTTATGGGCTTCATTGGCTAAAGCAACGTCTCAGCGGGTTTCATCTAGCTTGGCTAGGTATAGAAATTGTTCCTCTTTGGAGGTGGTATTGGGAAGTAGCTCTATGGCTATCTTAAGTGACAAGATTTCACATTCAATCAGTAAAATGGCTTCTAGGCCATACACCAGTTGGAATGGTGTGAACTTGGTAGCACTTTTCACTAAGGTTCGGTATGCCCATAACGCCAAAAAGAGAGCTAAGTGCCAATTGGACTTATGGGTACCCACAATGCGTTGAATCATGCGTTTCAAAACCTTGTTAATGGATTCGACTTGGCCATTGGCCTATGGGTAGCATGGGGTTGAGTTCTCAAGACGAAAACCCAACTTAGTGCTCAATTCTTCAATCATATGGTTCCTAAAGTGGGAACCATGATCAGTCACGATGGACTGTGGGACTTCGAACCTAGCTATGATGTGATTAAATATGAAATGTGCAGCTGTTTTACCGTCCTAAGCATAAGTAGGCATCACTTCAACCCATTTTGTGAAATAATCCACAGCTACTATGACATAGCTATGCCCCCCAGCTGAAGTGGGCTTACAGTGCGTGAAATCGATACCCCACTTGGTGAAGGGGCCGACGAAAACTACAGGATGGAGTGGAGCGGGATGTGAGCGTGTCTTACTGTGGAAGAATTGGCAGGGTGGACATTTCTTGACCGTTTCAATGCAGTATTTGAAGATTGAGGGCCAGAAATATCCTGCTCATAGTGTCTTCTGGGCCGTAGCCATCCCAGAGAGATGACCACCACATGCTCCAGCATGGCAGTCATTGAGAACGTGTTCAGCCTCATCTAAAGTTAAACAACATCGAAGAACGGTATCAACACCACGACGGTAAAGGGTATCATTGATTATAAGGTAGTACTTGGCGTGATGTCAGATGCGTCGAAGTTCATCGTGGTTGAGGTCGGGGCGAAAACATTAGGTTTGGAGATATAGTAGGATATCCCCATACCACAGGTCGGACGTGCTAATGAGGAACAATGATTCATCGGGAAGAGAATCGATGGGCTCAGGTTTCTCAGTGACATGGGGAAAATTACAAATCAACTCTCCAAAGACCAAAGATTTCTTGGATTTGGCTTTGGAAAATTCCATGTCAAACTCTTGTAGGATAACAATCCAACGGGAGTATTTTCCCCCAAGCACTTGATGTGTGAGGATGTAGTACATTGGATTGAAATCCACTATGACAGTGGTTTGGCGGAGCAGAATGTAGTGGCGGAACCTCTAGACAGCAAAGACTGTAGCCAGAGCCAGTTTTTCAACATGTGAGTAGCGAGTTTCATAGTTAAGGAGACTCTTACTAAGATAATATACCACATGTTCTATGCCATTGGTATCTTCTTGTACTAACACCATGCCAATGGTGGAAGTCGAAGCTGCAAGATATAAAATGTAATCCTGTGTGTAATTGGGGGGTTGAATTACGGGATCTTTAGTTAAGGCTACCTTTAGATTATTAAAGGAGCGTTGGGCTTCGTCGTCCCAAAAGAAGGGGATGTTCTTCTTTAGAAGCCTCATGTAGCCTTTTGTTATCTCGGCAAAATTGCATATGAAACGACATAGAAAGTTTGCGTGCCCTTGCAAACTTTGAAGTTCTGGTATGTTCATGGGGGAAGGCAAGGCTAAAATAGCTTCTACCTTCGCTAGGTCCAATCGTATGCCATCTTTGGAGATTATGAATCCCAAAAAAATTTCGGCTTCAACGCAAAAGACGCACTTATGTGGATTCAAACGAATGTTGTAGCGGCAGCACCTAGCAAAGATGGCACCTAAGTGATCAAGGTGATCTTCCCGAGTTTGAGAATGAGTGGGAACGTCATCAAGATACGGCTCTACAATATGTTTGATATCGTGAAATGCATACGACATCACCCGTTGGAAAGTTTCCCCAACTTTTTTTAGCCCAAAAGGTAGCTTTCGATACGCAAAGGTCCCTCATGGGTAGATAAAGGTTGTTTTATACTGGTCCGCTGGGAATATCTCAATCTGATTATACCTAGAAAAGCCATCCATGAATTAAAAGATGACACTCCCGGTGCAATTATCGATGATCTGGTCAATGAACGAAGTTGGGTAGTTGTCCTTTGGACAAGCTTTGTTCAAGTCACGGTAATCGATACAAACTCTAATTGTACCCTATTTCTTGGCTACGGGAACGATATTAGACACCGATTCTGTCAGCGGGACAGGATAGATAAAACCAACATGCAAAATTTTTTCAACTTCGGCTTTGATAGCGGCTGCCTTACGGGGGTGGACGGGTCGGATTTTCTTCCGAACTGGTCAGGCACTAGTAAAGGTTGGAATCTCGTGGACCACCATAGAAGGATCCATTCCTGGAATTTCTTCATAACTCCAAGTGAAAATGTCGCGGAATGTTTTAAAGTAGGCACTATAGAACTCCATCTCAGTGGGAGTACATGTCTTGCCTATATGAATGTTTTCCACGACACTAGGCTTCACTAAAATGTCAATGGGAGTGGTTGCCATGAGACTGGCCAAGTTTCCTTCGGAAAATATTTCATCGAATGAAGTAGGAAACTTGGTTTGAACCATTCCGAGTGAAGTGTTGGGTTTAGTATCTGCCTCAACCGCTTGGATAGTGGGAAAAGAAGATCGATGATGGAAATCTTCCCAGGGTGGTTCATCACCGCACATAACCTCCATAATCGATTCGTCAGTAGGAAAAATCAATGTGAGAGGATCAATAAGTGGTGATGATGAACTAGCCTCAGATGAGAGCTGTGCCACCGCGTGATGGATATTAGGATCGACCCAATCGGTGGTTGATTGGATCACCTCATACATTGCGAGGTTCCTGTTTAACGGCATGGAGTTGCCATATTTTTCATCTCGGTAGGACTCGGTATCACCCAAGAATCATTGGATGGGGTGATATTTGATGATATCATGTTGACGGGCTGTATGGGAAGTCTGAGCTCTGGGAAAAATCCAATGAGGGAAGAATCCTTCATAAGATCAATGCCAACATCTTGGAAACAGTATCGGGACTGATCCAATAATGGAACAGTGTTGGCAGAGTTCGAATGAGAGTCCGGGATACAGTAGTCTAAATTATCTATAGTAACAATCTTCCCTTCATGAGGAAATTGTACTAGTCGAAAGACAATAGATGCAACGGCGGTCATGGCGTAGAACCAATTCCGTCCAAGTAGGATAATATAATCTAATGGTGCATCTATGACTTCGATGTGTATAGATATTGTTTTTCCCCCCAATTCAATGCCGATTGCAGGAATGAGTCCGTAGGGCTGAAAGCCATGTCTGTCAAATGCTCTGAGAGTAGTGGGAAAAGTTGTAACTTCAGGTGAGCCTAAGGCTCTCCAACAATTCAAAGACATGACCTACGTGGAAGCACCCTCGTCTAAGATAGTGCGATGAATGGTGTTTCCACGGATGTTTGTGTGAACTTGGAAGGCTAACTGGTGGGAAAGCCGAGGTTTACAATACTCCAAGTTAAACATAATTATGTTTGAAGTATCTGGCTCCACTGCCCCCAGTGCTGAAAGTAAGGTTCTACGCTGCGTAGGGAAGTGTTGGAGAACCTCGAGAGTTGACATCGCGCATGGTGCTTGAGCTAGATCCTCAACAATATTGTAATTCTGGGCTGCTCACGCGTTAGGATTAAATGTCGCTTTTCGTATGGTGCCCTTGGGTGGGCGTAGCACTGTGTCTGTAACAGGTCTATCAATATGGAGATGGTTGTTAGGGGGAGGGATAAAAGAAGGATCTTCAGAAGGGGACTTGCCAGTGGCTGTTCCCTGTTTATTTGAACTTGGAGGGTTATCCTACGTCTTTGATGTAGTGGTGATATGAATCTCCTCATTACTCGTCATCAGAATTTTGCGGTTTGCGGACGTCTCTCCTCGAGGTGGGTTGTTGGGATTTCCCCCTTGCAGGGGATCGTTCGCAACCATCTATTGTTTTTGATGGGGGAAAGGGTCGGTTAACATTGCTGGGCAGGAGGATCCTTTGACAAATTTGTTGACTTCGTCCTTGTAGGGACAGTCACGCGTGTAGTGATCTTCTTGGAAAATTAGGCAGGGAAACTTTGCTTTTCGACGTGGTTTGGGATCATTATTGGTAGGTTGGGGTTTGGGGTTCTCCTATTGATTAGAAGTTTTCTTGGATTTTCCACGGTTTTTATTCTTCTCTCCCCCGAATGGTTGGGACGTGGATTGAACCGCATTCACTTTAGAGGAAGGACCAGGAGAGGGAGAAGCTTTAGGGGTATCCTGAGGTGGGGAGGGGGTAACATTGGTTTGTTGCCCACTCGGTTTGGTGGCAGGATGAGCCTTAACTGAATCGACAATGCCGTCGTTGGGAGGTTCAGTGGCAGGCTTGGTTGGATCAGTTGTGGTGCGTGTGGCATGGGTAATATGCTCGTATAAAGTTTCGGATTGGGTATATACCAAATCCATATACAAAGCACAAGAAATTGCTTGTTCCTTCGTGACCGGTCCATGCATGGAAATATCCCTGGCGATGGGAGGCAAAAATGACTTTGTGAACCAATCAACGAGTAACTGGTCCGTAATGGGTGCCTTGATTAACCTACGGCGTCGACGCCACTCATGAATATGGTCTGAGATGTGCCTAGAATTGGTTTGACGTAGTGAGGTTAATAGTTGTGTTCCAGTCTCATATCGAATGGGTAGCTGGAAATGTGTCAGAAACTGCATAGCCAAGGTATTGAAATCGGGAAAGGAGTGTTGTGGTAGCTCGATATACCATTTTGCTATTGTATCGGTGAGCGTACGCTGGAAGAGTCATAATTGAATGGAGTCATCCATCAATGATCTTGAAGAACACCAAAGATGGAAGGTCATTACATGGTTTTTGGGGTCTTCCCCGGGTTTGGCATCGAACTTAGGAATGTCCGATGGTAGTTTGGCTGGGATGGGTGGCCAATGTGGCTCATGCCAGATGGGATCGTTGATAAGCCGCGACAAATCGGGTAAATCTAGCATAGATAGGAAAGGAAGTTGACGGTTGGACTGCGGGTACGAGTAGTAATTATACGGTGTAGGGATGCCTGTGGGACCCTGCACAACATACTGCTATGTGTTGTACCCATACATGTTTCCCGCAGGATACTGTTGGAAATTTTGTGGATAGTAAACCATCCGGTTAATCATTTGTGTGTTCAAAATCAAGGGATTTCCCGTTTGATTCAGAATCACATTAGCAGTCAGTTGTTGAATGTTCTGCTGAGTAAGGATGACTGGGATGGTAGTCTGGGGTTGTTGTGTCCCAGGAATGTTTCCCGTTCCTTGTTGAGGTATAGTTCCCTGGGATTGTTGTGTCCCGGGAATGTTTCCAGCACCTTGATTGGGTGGAGGGTTGCTCATACTAGGGTTAGGGGCTGCCTGCAAAAATGGTGTCCATGGAATATGGGTTCCACCCTAATGAAGAGGTGGGGGTTGAAGGGATGGGTTCCATGGAGTATTTGCGGCTGAAGGATAAGGAACACCGGAATTCAAGTTGGGTGGTATGAAAGGTTGAGAAGGTTTCCCCCCGGCTTGATTTCAGTTCCCAAACAAAGAGTATCCCCCACTTTGTGGGTTTTGGGATCCCCAAGAAGGAAGTGTACATGACACGGGATGTTGGAAATATGATCCATTTGGGATATCGCCATGAAGTTTTCCACTGCTAGGATTATACGTGCCCAACTGAGCAGAAGCTGCTGGTTGAGAGGGTTGTTGGATGGTGCCAATGGGGGCGTTAACAAGTGGTGCTCTCCAATAAAAGGGCTATGTTGAGTCAATGGGAAAGAAGGAGGTGGTTGTTGAGTGGCCCACTTTGAATGGTACCAAGGGGTTTCCCTCCAGCAGGTGGGTTGGATAGTCTAGTGGGAGGAGGTTGGTGACTGGGACCAATGTTCCCAAAAGATGATTGTCCTCCAATAGGTGGGTTGGATGGTCTTCCTGCGGGAGGTTGGTTGTTGGGATCAATGGTTCCAATAGTTGGTACTCCGCCTCCGAAAATGGTGTAGATGGTGGCCGAAGATGAACCTCTGGTCAACATGGATGATCCAACAGTATGACTAGATGTTCTTCCAATACTAGAAAGGTGGGGTATGGTTGTTTGGCCGATGGCGCCAAAGGTGTCGATTTGTGGGGGGGGTCTTCCATACATTACAAGCGGGGATGGAGAGAAAACTGGGTTATCCCTCATAAGTGGTGTGTCCCTTGAAGATACGCCAAACATATTGGACGGTAGAAAATGTGGGGAATTTAACTGAGGGGTATCAGGAGTCACGTCCACGGGGTCTTGAAAAATAGGAGGACCATCGAGGGCTTGGCCTGGACTTGTCTCTCGTGGGGGGTCGAAAATGCAAGCTGTTTGTTCGGGATCCAGAAATAAATGAGGTGAGGTAAAATCTGAAGGTCCGGAGCTGTCAACATAGGAGTGATGAAACTCTTTGCTAGACGGAACGTTGGGAGCTCGATAAACAGGAGGACGGGTGGCAGGGGGATATTGAGAAGCCATTGTGAGCATTTACTCTGTATCACGTTTGAACTATTCCGACGCTAAAGGGAAGTTAACGAGACTAACCATGCTAGATTGGATCGACGCCATGATCTCTTGTCCTGAGTGGAGATCAGGGAGGGATACGGTAAATGGCATGTTACTAGAAGAACCGGTTTCCTAAGTGTGAACACCTAACGACGTAGTGGTGGCAGGCGGAGGTTCCACCTAGGAAGTAAGAAAGTCAAACTCAGGTTCAAAAGGTGTGTTAGGTAATTCGGTTTCTTCAATAATTTTGACGTATCCGTCTGGGACTGCAATCAGCTCGGACGCATCTTTGTCAGATCCTTCGATGGTTCCAATAGATCCTTCAGGAACATCATAGAAAGTGTCTGTTGGCAGGGTAGTGCTAACATCTGTGAGGGTGATAGCCTCCGGTGTAGTATCGTGTGCAGTACTAACTTCAGCAGTTGTGGTGTTGTCCGCTGTGAGAGGTATGTCTAGAATGACAGTGGGTTGAGTGACAGCTGGAATATCAGGTGTGTTATTGGTTGCATAAACTGGAAGAGTTTCTTAGATTGTGATGTGAGTTACAATTACAGGAGGAACTGAAGATGTAGTGCGGATAGGTGGCAGAACGTTCCCCCGGCCAGCACCGCGACCGACAGGGGCAAGAATATGTGATGTAGGTGGACCGAAATTCCGTGGTGGTGGTGGTGGGCTTTGTCCCTATATTCTTCGTGATCTCCATGGATCGAACATGATGATAGAAGTACAAGTTCTAGGGACAATCTCGTAGAAAAGAACTCAAAAACCCTGAAGCAGCCAAGTGTGCCAAAGGGGAGCTAGAAAAAGGCAAGGCTCACAGGCCAAAAAAGCAAGCTCTAAAAACTATACTGAGACTGGCGTCACAGTGAGCGAGCTGAAACAAAAATGGCCAGAATGCCAATAAGCAATCACTAAAAATAAATGACCCTCTAAGAAGGTGATATAGCAAGAAAAACCTCCTAACTAAGAGCTGGAGACCTCAACAAGTTGTATCCTTCGCAAGGTGATAAAATCCAAGTCGAACAATACAAAATGAGAGACCAATAATGGAAGGATATCCCTCTACTGAAAGGGATCCTGGGTAAAAGATCCCTAGTAGAAAACTCACTAAGCTACCTCGTTCATGACACGTTGGAAAAAAATTTCAGTGCTTCCGCCTTATCACCCTTGTATCACCAGTATGGTGGCTGTAGAATACAAGGAAGACAATGATCGATGTTGCCTTAGGGCTAAGTGGAGTGCGGCATTCCACAGAGTCCGTCCAATTCTCGATCTCGCAGTGGTTTAACCCCTGAAATAAGAGGATAACCCTCCACAAACTGGTGTATGACCGTGTCAACAAATACAAGAGGATTTTAGTACCATAGAGGACAACAACTATGTCTCAGATGAAGATGACAAGGGGGAATTATTTGGATGCCTATCCCCGGTGTCCTACCTAACTAACAAGTTCTTTTTCTCCTCAAGTGAGTTTATGATGTGTTGAGTTAGGGAGTGTAAATTTTAGTGGTTGTATTACTCAGTCAGGTAAATGGAAGTGAAACTTGTCATGTTGTGACGACTCAAACCATGTAAATGAGAATGAATCGAAATGAGCCTTTCTATTCGATGAAATCTAGCTAGAGTAAAGAGAGAGTTCTTCGATCACAATGCATGAATTTTTCAAAGGAATGAAAAGAACACCACTCCAAAAACAACTTTTTGTTTCTTTTTCAAATAAGCCAAACTGAGTGAACACTACTTTCCAATGTAACTGATCTACAACTATAATGCTTCAGAATGAGAATTTATGTGGCAAACAGAGATGAATGATTCACTTCCTAATGTGCAAAAGTATGAACTGGATCTTTTCAAGTAAAAGAAAGACAATGTTCTCAAAAGATAATTTCCAATGTTGATTTTGATAATAGTAATGGAAAAGATATTGCTTATAAGAAGGATGCAATCTTAAGAGTTATATAATCAAGGGAAGGAAAATAGTGACAAAAACTTGATTATGATGAAAGGATCAAGCCAATGCAAAAATAATGAAGGAGTGATCAATATGAATATGATGCCACTAACTCAAAAAATTCAAGCTCGAACCAAAAATACAAACAAACCAAAAAAGACTTGCAACTGACTAACAATGATAGAGTATGTAGACAAGAATCAATTGGGAATAAAGAGGTAGATATGGTGATAATTAATTTGTGACAATGAAGTGGAAGCACTGTGATGTGGCTAAGAAAGTTGTAGAGTTCTAGTGAGCAACAGAAAAATTAACCAAAGGCAGAGAAGGTCACAAATGACCTGTAGGAATCAAACAAACTAAGACACAAAATTATTTACAGGAATTATCGCGTGCCTAACATAACCCCAGGCGCGGTACTGGTGTATTACCGCGTTCTATATAGTGTGAAGGGCGCGGTACTACCACTCTGTAGTTAGTTACGGGGGCGCGGTAATTCTGAAAAAGATGAACAGGGCACCAATTTAAGAAAAGTTTTGGACTTTTCAAAGGTGTGCAGACCCAGAGGACTTACTGATCAATAAGAGAGATCAGATTCAGAGGAGAGGGGGTGAATGGAGGTCAAAGAGACCAACTTTCACTACTAGTTTGAAGGAAGATAAAAATCAAAATCAAGGATGATTGAAAGTAAAAGAACTCAATCAAAAAGGGTTCAAACCAGCAGAGTCGCTAGTTTTTCTTACAGATATTTCTCCCTACGAATAAAGAGAAACTCTCTTAGGTCAGAGAGGTATGGATCAACTCTAAACTAAGACATAAAGGAAACAAATGCTACCTCATTCCCTAGATCTTAAACTAGTGTTGTCAACATTAATATCTGAAAGATAAGAAAGAAGACAACTGACCTTCTGTTCTGATGTTTGTCCAATCGAGTCTTTGATCCTGAAGCCCTCGCGATGAACATGTGAGGATCAAAACAACAAACAAGTGCACAATATCTTCCAAATAATCGAATCACAAGTTAGATCTATATTCTACTGAATACAATTTATGTAAATGAATCATGATCAGAACACATAAATAGGGAAACAAGACAAGTTATACTTTTATTGAGAACTCAAGAGTGCTTACAGAATAGTTGCTTGATGTCCAAGCCAACTCCAACTCTAAGTTCTTCCACTTCTAGCTATCTCTGCAAAAGGTTTATGACCATAGGTTTGATGCCCCAAAAGTCCTCTCTTTTTCTCATGGAAGGCTTCTCTCTTATAGCATATGGGAAGGTTAACCAACAAGAGAGAAATATGGATCTATGGAGTATTTAGTGGATCAAACCCACCAAACAGAGATAAGAGTTGAGATCGCATGGAAGCTGGAAATCCCAAAGATACCTCTCGAAAATCAAGATCCCAAAATCCAAGGAAAAAGGATAAAATTGGATTACCACTCCCCCAGACCTGAGCATAACACAGTAGTACCGCGCCCTAGGGTAAGAGAAGAACGCGGTAACCCTAATTATCGCGCTCTAGAAGATGTGAAAGGTGCGGTAATCTCTTCAGATGGGGTTTGTTTGGGTGACACATGGCAGGTGAGATGCTTGCTTTCAGTGTCCAGTCAATGATTTTCACTATGGGATGTCCAAATGATTATTAAGGAGAAGTGTCATTTAGGTCGGTGATACAAGGATGTGACAATGGGATGTAATGTGTAATATTAAGGTATAACAAGCTCACATAATAGATTATGCCCAGGAAAGTCTCTCTGAGTAAAGGTATCCAAAAATTGAGGGGTTGTCGTAATTTTATAAGGCTTACCTTCCTTCAGAGCTCTTATTTTGAATAAAGTCATCTGCTCAAAGAGAAATACAGAATAAGAGGGTGATGGAGCTCTACAGCTTAGCAATTCTTTAATTAAGGTGTACATTTTCTCCTTCTCCTTCTACATAGGCTTGAACTTCCTTAATTATTTCATCTCTTCCTGTAGACTCTCCCAACGAAATTTATGAAAAATGACTTCCTCAGCACACCTTTCTCTAATCTCTTTAATGGCCTTCTTGTGCTCATGAAGAGGGACCATTCCTTCCTCCCACAAGGCAGCATGATATCTCCACTCGCTTATTTCGAGCTTCATTCGTGAAATCTCCTTTGCCATCTCCTGATTTCCTTCATCTCTTATATCTTCTTCATCCTCGGTATCCAGCTCAATGATCTCTTGTGGTTCCCGAGCTCTTGCTTTATCCTCCATTTTTCCAGGAAAAGGTAATTTATGAGTTTTAGCAACTCCCTCTTGCTCCATCAATTTAGGGGTCACAACAATTTCTTATTGTGCTACAAATCGATGGTTCTGATGCCTCAACAACTTTTCCTTGTGCTGCTGGTTCTTGTGTTTCGGCAGGTTTTTATTGTGCTGTTGGTTCTTGTGTTTCAGCAGCCTTTTCCTGTGAAATAAAAATTGTAGGCTCTTCACCTTGGTTATCCAAGGTTGGAGGATCTGTTTCCATATTTTGATTCTACTCATCCTCCATCATTGGCTCTGGCTGTGCTATCGCATTCCTTTCCTGTCTCAATTGCCCAAGTTTCCAGGCCAAAAGTCCCATGATTGTGACTTTAAACCCGAACTGTTTGAAGATATCCCCACATTCAGAGCACACCAACTCATCATTCTCTAAACTCCCTGCTTCATAAGGAATATTTTCCACTTGGTTAGCTACTTCAGCCAATATGCTTAGTCTCTGAATAGCCTGATTCCTTAATACTTCCTTCAATCCTTGAAGCTCTTCCCTAAGCACTTGTACCTCCTGCTTTAGCAAAACATTTTCTAAGAGGAGGGTTTCTATTTTCAATTGACCCCCTTCTACAACAGGTTATTGTGTATCGACAGACTTTGGTAATGCATTTGAGATACCCCCTGGTTCTTGTGTTACAGGGGGTGATCGAGGCTTTAAGATTGGGATTTCAATGTCTACCTCGGCTCCTTTTGCTGCCTCTGCTGCAAAAATAACTCTGGTCTTTGCTTTCATTGATGGGATGAGTGAGTGTTTCTTGGTGCATGACCTCCTTTTGTTTCTCCCTGGCACAGGGGGAGTGAAACCTTCTGCAACTATTTCAATCTCTTCTGAAGTAAAGAAAGGAGAATAATTATTATGGGAAGATTTTTTTTTTTTTTGACTGACTTCTTCTCCTGGTATAATAGGGAATTCCTCCTCATGAATTATAACCCTCTCTTGTTCAGGAGAGAATTCAATTTCCTGAATTACTTCCACCCAGGCTTCCATTTTCTCCCTTGTTTCTCTGACAATGGTCCTCTGTTTGATGGACTGGGCTTCCTATAGGCTCTTGGAGGTTTATGTTTTGAGACCCTTCCATTGTTACAGCTTCCTCTAAATCCCCTGCTTGATCATTTTCATATTCCTCATCTTCCCTGTCACTCCAACCAACTCCATTTGACAGTATCTGATCGTCATCTTCCTCCTCTATAGCCACACGGTCTACCATGGCCCCAGCAAAAAATTGCTCCTAGGTTTTGTTTCTTCCTCAAGGCCATAATATTAAAAATTTAATAAGGTCTTGGTTAGTGATAGAGGCTTCCGGGTGCTGAGACCCTTTGGCATAGTGTGCCATGTTTTGTAATGTCTTCTTAAGGTATTAAGGCATGTTAATCAGTGTACCATGGCATAGATGAGAAAGCAAGACAAAATCATATGTATATAAAACTCGGTACCTACCTTCACAGGGAATGTACTTCTTTGGGAATATTGCAACCTGATCCCAAGGCCGAGGTAAACTCTCCAGCACTGTTCCTCATCCCCTGGGTTGAACACCTTCCCCTACTACAAGGAATTTCTCTATTGCATTTGGGTTGGGCCTCTTTCTGCCAAACCACTTCCTCCCAATTCTAGGTAGCCCTGTAACTTCTGCTATTTCTCAGTCCAAGGATTCAATTCTCAAACCTCTAACCATTGAGTGGTTCCCCCTCAAATTCATGGCGAACTGTAATGCCATTTCCTTATGGAATCCATTCAATCTCTCAAAGTATCGCATCCATCCATCCTCCTCAAAGATACTGAAGGCTTCTCTATTCTGTTGCAATGCGTCCATTGTCTCAGGATCATGACGGACTGCAAACCCGCCCATAATGTTCTTCTACTGCAATTCCATACGTCGAAAATGAAAATTTCCAAATTTTTTGCTGGAGTTGCGGCAAGTAGGAACAACAATGAATAGTGGAGTTGCAACAAGTAGGAACGACAATGAACAGTGGAAAGTTGGTGTGATCAAGGAATAGACTCGTGCTAAAAATTATCGCATGCGTTGGATGAGATATTGGCGGCGGTCAATAGGTACGTAAAAAGGGTAGTGATGTGGCCTTTCTACTGAGCAGATCGGTTAGAGGTTGTTGACAGGGATGTACGAATCGTCAGCCTCCAAGGTGGACTGCCCTTGTTGGAGCGTTGGCAGTGTTCCAGTGCAGAATTGGTGGAGTTTCAGAAAGAAGCGAAAGAGTTAATGAAGCTTTAACCAAAGATATAGCGAAGTTTCAATTGAAATATTAACAAGGTACAACCACAAACAGGAATGCGAATAAATTTTAGCCAAAAGCGGGAAGATTGTCGAAGTTTCGAAAAAAAGTGGAGAAATTGGCGGAGTTTTGGAAAAGAGCAGTAAATTGGTGGAGTTTTGGAAGAAAGCGGATAAATTGGTGGAGTTTCGGCAGAACGCGGAGAAATTGGTGGAGTTTCGGCAGAAAGGGAAGAATTTAGCGGAGTTTTTGCAGAAAGCGGAGAAATTGGTGGAGTTTCAGAGCTTAACTAAAAAAAAATATCAAGCAATCTGCGAAACCAAAAGCAAACAAATTTATTTATGTACAAATTCTTGTGGAAATATGCAAAAGGTTAAAGAGTATCAGAAACAGGAGGAGACTCTTGTTTTGTTCTTGCACGAGGTTTCCAAGGCTTCTTTTGTGAGATAAATAAGCTTGCTCCATGTCCCCATTAGATTCTTGGAAAAAAGCCTTAGATTTTGGAAATGAATGGCACTCCTTAGTGTTGTGATCCATATCACACAAACGAAACACTTCTACCTTGTCAAGTGGGCATTCCCTCAATGGGTGCCTCTTTCTGCATTTAGCACAAAATATGCCCAATGCCAGATCTTCTTCTGCTTGCCTCTGTTTTTCTTTCAGAACATCCAATTGTGAGGAAATAGAACCCATCATATCAGTTTTTAATTTTTCGAGAAGATTAACTATTTCTGCTCGTGTAGCTCCACCACTAGCTAACTTTTGTGCCCTTTTTAGGACATCCCGGTCTCTTGTGTTGGTTCTGGAAGATCCTCTTGAGTATCTTCGACACAGATCCACAATTTTGTTGAAAGGTTCTCTTGAGATATCTGGTCACTTTTCCTAACAGTTTGAGCATATCCAGACAGTCTTCTCTCATTCCTCGCAATAATATGATTTTATAACATCTCTCCCAATGTCAGCATGGCCAGATTGCTGCAAATTATACAAGAGTCTCTCCACAAATTATTCCAAACTCTCATCCTCTTTCTGAACCATTTTGAACAGTTCTTCCCTTCTATCCTTAGTTCTACAGTGATCTTGATATTTAGAAATAAATATTTGTTTCATTTGGTCCCATGTTGTAACAATCTCACCACCCAAAATCATAAACCAACGTAGGGCATTTCCCTTCAAGGTGGCAAGAAATAGTTTTAACTTTTGTTCGCTGGAGGTGTAGCCATAACTTCGACAAAGAATGTCAAACTCAAAAAGGAACTCATCTGGGTCCTCAGTGGACTTACCATATAAATTAAGCAATACCGAGGGTGAAATGTTCTTCATAGGATCCACCCCAAGCATCCGTCCAATGGGGAATTCAATGGTAGCAACTATTTCTCCATGTGGATTGTTTCCATTTCCCCCCATTGCTTCTTCATGATCATTAGGGCTCTCTCTATGCTTCATCATATTCATCATCATCATCATCGTCATCATCATCATCATCATCATCATCATCATCATCATCATCATCATCATCATCATCATCATCATCATCGTTGTCGTCGTCATCATCACCATCATCATCATCATCTTCTTCATCGTCATCATCATCATCATCATCATCATCATCATCATCATCATCATTTTCATCGTCATCACCATCATCATCATCATCATCATCATCATCATCATCATCATCATCATCATCATCATCATCATCATCATCATATTCATCATCAACATATTCATCATCATCATCATCATCCTCATCGTCATCATCAACATCAACATCATCATCTTCATCACCATCATCGTGTTCTTCATCATCATCATCATCGTCATCTTCATCATAATCTTCATCATAATCATCATCATCATCGTCATCACCATCTTCATCATGATATTAATCATCATCGTCGTCATCATCATCATCATCATCATCATCATCATCATCATCATCATCATCATCATCATCATCATCATCATCGTTGTCTTTGTGGGTTGTAAGACCCCCACTGTATCATTGCTTAACTTTAAAACATGCACAATGAGAAATCGCCATGTGTTCCTCCACCAACCACAACAAACTCAATTGTTATGTTGAAATGATGTATCCACCATTTATCTCAACAATCCAATGGTCTAGATTAATGTTGGGTCTAATGGACCTCTCCATTATATAACAATAATTCCCATATGGATTTGCTTGGGATTCTATCCATCAACGATCTAAAATATGATCGGGAATCAAGATTATTGTGGGTCCAAAAGGCCCCTTCGTACTAGTACACAATTTCATAACCCACACCAATAAGGATATGGCATGCTTCCACTTTCATCCACAACCAATTAAGGCTATTAACCCTTGGAATGTTCTTACATGGTCGATCATTAATAAAAAATGATTAATATTGTAGTAGGTCCAAAGGGCCTCTCTCCTTGGGCATCACTACTTTATAACCTGCACCAATCAAATGATGGCATGTGTTTACCCTAACACTCCTCTAAGGGACTAAGTCCATAACCCCAGGTCTATTCTCCACTATAACCTACATCTTGGCCTTCTTAGGAGTGGATTATTTCTTGAGATATGTCATATCTCATCACAACTATAGCATTAAATTTTATAAATATCGTTTATGTTTATTGCATTATATTATTATGTTTATTATGGTTTATGTTTTATGTTTAATGGTTTAATGTTATATATTTTCATTATATATATATGTTATACCTTAATATTACACATTACGTATTAGTGTCGCATCCTTGCACTAGCAACCTAAACGACAGTTCCCCTTAAAGATCATCTGAACATCCAGAGTGAAAATCATTGACTGGACTCTGAAAGAAACCATCTCACCTACCACGTGTCACCCAGATAGACTTTATCTGAGGATACTACCGCGTCTTGCACATCAGGCAGGGAGCAGTAGTCAGCACTACCGCGCTTTGCTCTTCCTCTGGGGTGCGGGTACTATCGCGTTATGCTCAGTATTAGGGGCGTGGTAGTCCAAAATTAACCTTTTGCCTTGGATTTTGGGATCTTGAATTTCGAGAGATATCATTTGGATTGCCACCTTTGATTCGATCTCAAATCCTCTCTTTGTTTAGCTGGCCTGATCCACTAAACACTCCATAGATCCACACTTCTCTCTTGTTGGTTAACCTTCCCACATGCTATAAGAGAGAGGCCTTCCATGAGCCAAAGGGAGGACTTTTGGGGCACCAAACCTATGATATTAGGACTTCTGCAAAGATAGCTAGAGGTGGAAGCACTTGGAGCTGGAGGATCGGCTTGGGCATCAAGCAGCCTTTGTAAGCACTTTTCAAGCTTCTTAATAAGACAACTTGTCTTGTTTTTCCCATTTCATGTGTATTGTATGAATCTTTGATATGAATGAACAGTGTTGGCAGAGTTCGAATGAGAGTCCGGGATACAGTAGTCTAAATTATCTATAGTAACAATCTTCCCTTCATGAGGAAATTGTACTAGTCGAAAGACAATAGATGCAACGGCGGTCATGGCGTAGAACCAATTCCGTCCAAGTAGGATAATATAATCTAATGGTGCATCTATGACTTCGATGTGTATAGATATTGTTTTTCCCCCCAATTCAATGCCGATTGCAGGAATGAGTCCGTAGGGCTGAAAGCCATGTCTGTCAAATGCTCTGAGAGTAGTGGGAAAAGTTGTAACTTCAGGTGAGCCTAAGGCTCTCCAACAATTCAAAGACATGACCTACGTGGAAGCACCCTCGTCTAAGATAGTGCGATGAATGGTGTTTCCACGGATGTTTGTGTGAACTTGGAAGGCTAACTGGTGGGAAAGCCGAGGTTTACAATACTCCAAGTTAAACATAATTATGTTTGAAGTATCTGGCTCCACTGCCCCCAGCGCTGAAAGTAAGGTTCTACGCTGCGTAGGGAAGTGTTGGAGAACCTCGAGAGTTGACATCGCGCATGGTGCTTGAGCTAGATCCTCAACAATATTGTAATTCTGGGCTGCTCACGCGTTAGGATTAAATGTCGCTTTTCGTATGGTGCCCTTGGGTGGGCGTAGCACTGTGTCTGTAACAGGTCTATCAATATGGAGATGGTTGTTAGGGGGAGGGATAAAAGAAGGATCTTCAGAAGGGGACTTTCCAGTGGCTGTCTCCTGTTTATTTGAACTTGGAGGGTTATCGTACGTCTTTGATGTAGTGGTGATATGAATCTCCTCATTACTCGTCATCAGAATTTTGCGGTTTGCGGACGTCTCTCCTCGAGGTGGGTTGTTGGGATTTCCCCCTTGCAGGGGATCGTTCGCAACCATCTATTGTTGTTGATGGGGGAAAGGGTCGGTTAACATTGCTGGGCAGGAGGATCCTTTGACAAATTTGTTGACTTCGTCCTTGTAGGGACAGTCACGTGTGTAGTGATCTTCTTGGAAAATTAGGCAGGGAAACTTTGCTTTTCGACGTGGTTTGGGATCATTATTGGTAGGTTGGGGCTTGGGGTTCTCCTATTGATTAGAAGTTTTCTTGGATTTTCCACGGTTTTTATTCTTCTTTCCCCCGAATGGTTGGGACGTGGATTGAACCGCGTTCACTTTAGAGGAAGGACCAGGAGAGGGAGAATCTTTAGGGGTATCCTGAGGTGGGGAGGGGGTAACATTGGTTTGTTGCCCACTCGGTTTGGTGGCAGGATGAGCCTTAACTGAATCGACAATGCCGTCGATGGGAGGTTCAGTGGCAGGCTTGGTTGGATCAGTTGTGGTGCTTGTGGCATGGGTAATATGCTCGTATAAAGTTCCGGATTGGGTATATACCAAATCCATATACTGAGCACAAGAAATTGCTTGTTCCTTCGTGACCGGTCCGTGCATGGAAATATCCCTGGCGATGGGAGGCAAAAATGACTTTGTGAACCAATCAACGAGTAACTGGTCCGTAATGGGTGCCTTGATTAACCTACGGCGTCGACGCCACTCATGAATATGGTCTGAGATGTGCCTAGAATTGGTTTGACGTAGTGAGGTTAATAGTTGTGTTCCAGTCTCATATCGAATGGGTAGCTGGAAATGTGTCAGAAACTGCATAGCCAAGGTATTGAAATTGGGAAAGGAGTGTTGTGGTAGCTCGATATACCATTTTGCTATTGTATCGGTGAGCGTACGCTGGAAGAGTCATAATTGAATGGAGTCATCCATCAATGATCTTGAAGAACACCAAAGATGGAAGGTCATTACATGGTTTTTGGGGTCTTCCCCGGGTTTGGCATCGAACTTAGGAATGTCCGATGGTAGTTTGGCTGGGATGGGTGGCCAATGTGGCTCATGCCAGATGGGATCGTTGATAAGCCGCGACAAATCGGGTAAATCTAGCATAGATAGGAAAGGAAGTTGACGGTTGGACTGCGGGTATGAGTAGTAATTATACGGTGTAGGGATGCCTGTGGGACCCTGCACAACATACTGCTATGTGTTGTACCCATACATGTTTCCCGCAGGATACTGTTGGAAATTTTGTGGATAGTAAACCATCCGGTTAATCGTTTGTGTGTTCGAAATCAAGGGATTTCCCGTTTGATTCAGAATCACATTAGCAGTCAGTTGTTGAATGTTCTGCTGAGTAAGGATGACTGGGATGGTAGTTTGGGGTTGTTGTGTCCCAGGAATGTTTCCCGTTCCTTGTTGAGGTATAGTTCCCTGGGATTGTTGTGTCCCGGGAATGTTTCCAGCACCTTGATTGGGTGGAGGGTTGCTCATACTAGGTTTAGGGGCTGCCTGCAAAAATGGTGTCCATGGAATATGGGTTCCACCCTAATGAAGAGGTGGGGGTTGAAGGGATGGGTTCCATGGAGTATTTGCGGCTGAAGGATAAGGAACACTGGAATTCAAGTTGGGTGGTATGAAAGGTTGAGAAGGTTTCCCCCCGGCTTGATTTCAGTTCCCAAACAAAGAGTATCCCCCACTTTGTGGGTTTTGGGATCCCCAAGAAGGAAGTGTACATGACACGGGATGTTGGAAATATGATCCATTTGGGATATCGCCATGAAGTTTTCCACTGCTAGGATTATACGTGCCCAACTGAGCAGAAGCTGCTGGTTGAGAGGGTTGTTGGATGGTGCCAATGGGGGCATTAACAAGTGGTGCTCTCCAATAAAAGGGCTATGTTGAGTCAATGGGAAAGAAGGAGGTGGTTGTTGAGTGGCCCACTTTGAATGGTACCAAGGGGTTTCCCTCCAGCAGGTGGGTTGGATAGTCTAGTGGGAGGAGGTTGGTGACTGGGACCAATGTTCCCAAAAGATGATTGTCCTCCAATAGGTGGGTTGGATGGTCTTCCTGCGGGAGGTTGGTTGTTGGGATCAATGGTTCCAATAGTTGGTACTCCGCCTCCGAAAATGGTGTAGATGGTGGCCGAAGATGAACCTCTGGTCAACATGGATGATCCAACAGTATGACTAGATGTTCTTCCAATACTAGAAAGGTGGGGTATGGTTGTTTGGCCGATGGCGCCAAAGGTGTCGATTTGTGGGGGGGGTCTTCCATACATTACAAGCGGGGATGGAGAGAAAACTGGGTTATCCCTCATAAGTGGTGTGTCCATTGAAGATACGCCAAACATATTGGACGGTAGAAAATGTGGGGAATTTAACTGAGGGGTATCAGGAGTCACGTCCACGGGGTCTTGAAAAATAGGAGGACCATCGAGGGCTTGGCCTGGACTTGTCTCTCGTGGGGGGTCGAAAATGCAAGCTGTTTGTTCGGGATCCAGAAATAAATGAGGTGAGGTAAAATCTGAAGGTCCGGAGCTGTCAACATAGGAGTGATGAAACTCTTTGCTAGACGGAACGTTGGGAGCTCGATAAACAGGAGGACGGGTGGCAGGGGGATATTGAGAAGCCATTGTGAGCATTTACTCTGTATCACGTTTGAACTATTCCGACGCTAAAGGGAAGTTAACGAGACTAACCATGCTAGATTGGATCGACGCCATGATCTCTTGTCCTGAGTGGAGATCAGGGAGGGATACGGTAAATGGCATGTTACTAGAAGAACCGGTTTCCTAAGTGTGAACACCTAACGACGTAGTGGTGGCAGGCGGAGGTTCCACCTAGGAAGTAAGAAAGTCAAACTCAGGTTCAAAAGGTGTGTTAGGTAATTCGGTTTCTTCAATAATTTTGACGTATCCGTCTGGGACTGCAATCAGCTCGGACGCATCTTTGTCAGATCCTTCGATGGTTCCAATAGATCCTTCAGGAACATCATAGAAAGTGTCTGTTGGCAGGGTAGTGCTAACATCTGGGAGGGTGATAGCCTCCGGTGTAGTATCGTGTGCAGTACTAACTTCAGCAGTTGTGGTGTTGTCCGCTGTGAGAGGTATGTCTAGAATGACAGTGGGTTGAGTGACAGCTGGAATATCAGGTGTGTTATTGGTTGCATAAACTGGAAGAGTTTCTTAGATTGTGATGTGAGTTACAATTACAGGAGGAACTGAAGATGTAGTGCGGATAGGTGGCGGAACGTTCCCCCGGCCAGCACCGCGACCGACAGGGGCAAGAATATGTGATGTAGGTGGACCGAAATTCCGTGGTGGTGGTGGTGGGCTTTGTCCCTATATTCTTCGTGATCTCCATGGATCGAACATGATGATAGAAGTACAAGTTCTAGGGACAATCTCGTAGAAAAGAACTCAAAAACCCTGAAGCAGCCAAGTGTGCCAAAGGGGAGCTAGAAAAAGGCAAGGCTCACAGGCCAAAAAAGCAAGCTCTAAAAACTATACTGAGACTGGCGTCACAGTGAGCGAGCTGAAACAAAAATGGCCAGAATGCCAATAAGCAATCACTAAAAATAAATGACCCTCTAAGAAGGTGATATAGCAAGAAAAACCTCCTAACTAAGAGCTGGAGACCTCAACAAGTTGTATCCTTCGCAAGGTGATAAAATCCAAGTCGAACAATACAAAATGAGAGACCAATAATGGAAGGATATCCCTCTACTGAAAGGGATCCTGGGTAAAAGATCCCTAGTAGAAAACTCACTAAGCTACCTCGTTCATGACACGTTGGAAAAAAATTTAAGTGCTTCCGCCTTATCACCCTTGTATCACCAGTATGGTGGCCGTAGAATACAAGGAAGACAATGATCGATGTTGCCTTAGGGCTAAGTGGAGTGCGGCATTCCACAGAGTCCGTCCAATTCTCGATCTCGCAGTGGTTTAACCCCTGAAATAAGAGGATAACCCTCCACAAACTGGTGTATGACCGTGTCAACAAATACAAGAGGATTTTAGTACCATAGAGGACAACAACTATGTCTCAGATGAAGATGACAAGGGGGAATTATTTGGATGCCTATCCCCGGTGTCCTACCTAACTAACAAGTTCTTTTTCTCCTCAAGTGAGTTTATGATGTGTTGAGTTAGGGAGTGTAAATTTTAGTGGTTGTATTACTCAGTCAGGTAAATGGAAGTGAAACTTGTCATGTTGTGACGACTCAAACCATGTAAATGAGAATGAATCGAAATGAGCCTTTCTATTCGATGAAATCTAGCTAGAGTAAAGAGAGAGTTCTTCGATCACAATGCATGAATTTTTCAAAGGAATGAAAAGAACACCACTCCAAAAACAACTTTTTGTTTCTTTTTCAAATAAGCCAAACTGAGTGAACACTACTTTCCAATGTAACTGATCTACAACTATAATGCTTCAGAATGAGAATTTATGTGGCAAACAGAGATGAATGATTCACTTCCTAATGTGCAAAAGTATGAATTGGATCTTTTCAAGTAAAAGAAAGACAATGTTCTCAAAAGATAATTTCCAATGTTGATTTTGATAATAGTAATGGAAAAGATATTGCTTATAAGAAGGATGCAATCTTAAGAGTTATATAATCAAGGGAAGGAAAATAGTGACAAAAAGTTGATTATGATGAAAGGATCAAGCCAATGCAAAAATAATGAAGGAGTGATCAATATGAATATGATGCCACTAACTCAAAAAATTCAAGCTCGAACCAAAAATACAAACAAACCAAAAAAGACTTGCAACTGACTAACAATGATAGAGTATGTAGACAAGAAGCAATTGGGAATAAAGAGGTAGATATGGTGATAATTAATGACCATGCACGCAAAGTTTTGAAGTTGTCTACAAGGCTTCAAACAATGAAGTGGAAGCACTGTGATGTGGCTAAGAAAGTTGTAGAGTTCTAGTGAGCAACAGAAAAATTAACCAAAGGCAGAGAAGGTCACAAATGACCTGTAGGAATCAAACAAACTAAGACACAAAATTATTTACAGGAATTATCGCGTGCCTAACATAACCCCAGGCGCGGTACTGGTGTATTACCGCGTTCTATATAGTGTGAAGGGCGCGGTACTACCACTCTGTAGTTAGTTACGGGGGCGCGGTAATTCTGAAAAAGATGAACAGGGCACCAATTTAAGAAAAGTTTTGGACTTTTCAAAGGTGTGCAGACCCAGAGGACTTACTGATCAATAAGAGAGATCAGATTCAGAGGAGAGGGGGTGAATGGAGGTCAAAGAGACCAACTTTCACTACTAGTTTGAAGGAAGATAAAAATCAAAATCAAGGATGATTGAAAGTAAAAGAACTCAATCAAAAAGGGTTCAAACCAGCAGAGTCGCTAGTTTTTCTTACAGATATTTCTCCCTACGAATAAAGAGAAACTCTCTTAGGTCAGAGAGGTATGGATCAACTCTAAACTAAGACAAAAAGGAAACAAATGCTACCTCATTCCCTAGATCTTAAACTAGTGTTGTCAACATTAATATCTGAAAGATAAGAAAGAAGACAACTGACCTTCTGTTCTGATGTTTGTCCAATCGAGTCTTTGATCCTGAAGCCCTCGCGATGAACATGTGAGGATCAAAACAACAAACAAGTGCACAATATCTTCCAAATAATCGAATCACAAGTTAGATCTATATTCTACTGAATACAATTTATGTAAATGAATCATGATCAGAACACATAAATAGGGAAACAAGACAAGTTATACTTTTATTGAGAACTCAAGAGTGCTTACAGAATAGTTGCTTGATGTCCAAGCCAACTCCAACTCTAAGTTCTTCCACCTCTAGCTATCTCTGCAAAAGGTTTATGACCATAGGTTTGATGCCCCAAAAGTCCTCCCTTTTTCTCATGGAAGGCTTCTCTCTTATAGCATATGGGAAGGTTAACCAACAAGAGAGAAATATGGATCTATGGAGTATTTAGTGGATCAAACCCACCAAACAGAGATAAGAGTTGAGATCGCATGGAAGCTGGAAATCCCAAAGATACCTCTCGAAAATCAAGATCCCAAAATCCAAGGAAAAAGGATAAAATTGGATTACCACTCCCCCAGACCTGAGCATAACACAGTAGTACCGCGCCCTAGGGTAAGAGAAGAACGCGGTAACCCTAATTATCGCGCTCTAGAAGATGTGAAAGGTGCGGTAATCTCTTCAGATGGGGTTTGTTTGGGTGACACATGGCAGGTGAGATGCTTGCTTTCAGTGTCCAGTCAATGATTTTCACTATGGGATGTCCAAATGATTATTAAGGAGAAGTGTCATTTAGGTCGGTGATACAAGGATGTGACACTGGGATGTAATGTGTAATATTAAGGTATAACAAGCTCACATAATAGATTATGCCCAGGAAAGTCTCTCTGAGTAAAGGTATCCAAAAATTGAGGGGTTGTCGTAATTTTATAAGGCTTACCTTCCTTCAGAGCTCTTATTTTGAATAAAGTCATCTGCTCAAAGAGAAATACAGAATAAGAGGGTGATGGAGCTCTACAGCTTAGCAATTCTTTAATTAAGGTGTACATTTTCTCCTTCTCCTTCTACATAGGCTTGAACTTCCTTAATTATTTCATCTCTTCCTGTAGACTCTCCCAACGAAATTTATGAAAAATGAGTTCCTCAGCACACCTTTCTCTAATCTCTTTAATGGCCTTCTTGTGCTCATGAAGAGGGACCATTCCTTCCTCCCACAAGGCAGCATGATATCTCCACTCGCTTATTTCGAGCTTCATTCGTGAAATCTCCTTTGCCATCTCCTGATTTCCTTCATCTCTTATATCTTCTTCATCCTCGGTATCCAGCTCAATGATCTCTTGTGGTTCCCGAGCTCTTGCTTTATCCTCCATTTTTCCAGGAAAAGGTAATTTATGAGTTTTAGCAACTCCCTCTTGCTCCATCAATTTAGGGGTCACAACAATTTCTTATTGTGCTACAAATCGATGGTTCTGATGCCTCAACAACTTTTCCTTGTGCTGCTGGTTCTTGTGTTTCGGCAGGTTTTTATTGTGCTGTTGGTTCTTGTGTTTCAGCAGCCTTTTCCTGTGAAATAAAAATTGTAGGCTCTTCACCTTGGTTATCCAAGGTTGGAGGATCTGTTTCCATATTTTGATTCTACTCATCCTCCATCATTGGCTCTGGCTGTGCTATCGCATTCCTTTCCTGTCTCAATTGCCCAAGTTTCCAGGCCGAAAGTCCCATGATTGTGACTTTAAACCCGATCTGTTTGAAGATATCCCCACATTCAGAGCACACCAACTCATCATTCTCTAAACTCCCTGCTTCATAAGGAATATTTTCCACTTGGTTAGCTACTTCAGCCAATATGCTTAGTCTCTGAATAGCCTGATTCCTTAATACTTCCTTCAATCCTTGAAGCTCTTCCCTAAGCACTTGTACCTCCTGCTTTAGCAAAACATTTTCTAAGAGGAGGGTTTCTATTTTCAATTGACCCCCTTCTACAACAGGTTATTGTGTATCGACAGACTTTGGTAATGCATTTGAGATACCCCCTGGTTCTTGTGTTACAGGGGGTGATCGAGGCTTTAAGATTGGGATTTCAATGTCTACCTCGGCTCCTTTTGCTGCCTCTGCTGCAACAATAACTCTGGTCTTTGCTTTCATTGATGGGATGAGTGAGTGTTTCTTGGTGCATGACCTCCTTTTGTTTCTCCCTGGCACAGGGGGAGTGAAACCTTCTGCAACTATTTCAATCTCTTCTGAAGTAAAGAAAGGAGAATAATTATTATGGGAAGATTTTTTTTTTTTTTTGACTGACTTCTTCTCCTGGTATAATAGGGAATTCCTCCTCATGAATTATAACCCTCTCTTGTTCAGGAGAGAATTCAATTTCCTGAATTACTTCCACCCAGGCTTCCATTTTCTCCCTTGTTTCTCTGACAATGGTCCTCTGTTTGATGGACTGGGCTTCCTATAGGCTCTTGGAGGTTTATGTTTTGAGACCCTTCCATTGTTACAGCTTCCTCTAAATCCCCTGCTTGATCATTTTCATATTCCTCATCTTCCCTGTCACTCCAACCAACTCCATTTGACAGTATCTGATCGTCATCTTCCTCCTCTATAGCCACACGGTCTACCATGGACCCAGCAAAAAATTGCTCCCAGGTTTTGTTTCTTCCTCAAGGCCATAATATTAAAAATTTAATAAGGTCTTGGTTAGTGATAGAGGCTTCCGGGTGCTGAGACCCTTTGGCATAGTGTGCCATGTTTTGTAATGTCTTCTTAAGGTATTAAGGCATGTTAATCAGTGTACCATGGCATAGATGAGAAAGCAAGACAAAATCATATGTATATAAAACTCGGTACCTACCTTCACAGGGAATGTACTTCTTTGGGAATATTGCAACCTGATCCCAAGGCCGAGGTAAACTCTCCAGCACTGTTCCTCATCCCCTGGGTTGAACACCTTCCCCTACTACAAGGAATTTCTCTATTGCATTTGGGTTGGGCCTCTTTCTGCCAAACCACTTCCTCCCAATTCTAGGTAGCCCTGTAACTTCTGCTATTTCTCAGTCCAAGGATTCAATTCTCAAACCTCTAACCATTGAGTGGTTCCCCCTCAAATTCATGGCGAACTGTAATGCCATTTCCTTATGGAATCCATTCAATCTCTCAAAGTATCGCATCCATCCATCCTCCTCAAAGATACTGAAGGCTTCTCTATTCTGTTGCAATGCGTCCATTGTCTCAGGATCATGACGGACTGCAAACCCGCCCATAATGTTCTTCTACTGCAATTCCATACGTCGAAAATGAAAATTTCCCAATTTTTTGCTGGAGTTGCGGCAAGTAGGAACAACAATGAATAGTGGAGTTGCAACAAGTAGGAACGACAATGAACAGTGGAAAGTTGGTGTGATCAAGGAATAGACTCGTGCTAAAAATTATCGCATGCGTTGGATGAGATATTGGCGGCGGTCAATAGGTACGTAAAAAGGGTAGTGATGTGGCCTTTCTACTGAGCAGATCGGTTAGAGGTTGTTGACAGGGATGTACGAATCGTCAGCCTCCAAGGTGGACTGCCCTTGTTGGAGGGTTGGCAGTGTTCCAGTGCAGAATTGGTGGAGTTTCAGAAAGAAGCGAAAGAGTTAATGAAGCTTTAACCAAAGATATAGCGAAGTTTCAATTGAAATATTAACAAGGTACAACCACAAACAGGAATGCGAATAAATTTTAGCCAAAAGCGGGAAGATTGTCGAAGTTTCGAAAAAAAGTGGAGAAATTGGCGGAGTTTTGGAAAAGAGCAGTAAATTGGTGGAGTTTTGGAAGAAAGCGGATAAATTGGTGGAGTTTCGGCAGAACGCGGAGAAATTGGTGGAGTTTCGGCAGAAAGGGAAGAAATTAGCGGAGTTTTTGCAGAAAGCGGAGAAATTGGTGGAGTTTCAGAGCTTAACTAAAAAAAAAATATCAAGCAATCTGCGAAACCAAAAGCAAACAAATTTATTTATGTACAAATTCTTGTGGAAATATGCAAAAGGTTAAAGAGTATCAGAAACAGGAGGAGACTCTTGTTTTGTTCTTGCACGAGGTTTCCAAGGCTTCTTTTGTGAGATAAATAAGCTTGCTCCATGTCCCCATTAGATTCTTGGAAAAAAGCCTTAGATTTTGGAAATGAATGGCACTCCTTAGTGTTGTGATCCATATCACACAAACGAAACAATTCTACCTTGTCAAGTGGGCATTCCCTCAATGGGTGCCTCTTTCTGCATTTAGCACAAAATATGCCCAATGCCAGATCTTCTTCTGCTTGCCTCTGTTTTTCTTTCAGAACATCCAATTGTGAGGAAATAGAACCCATCATATCAGTTTTTAATTTTTCGAGAAGATTAACCATTTCTGCTCGTGTAGCTCCACCACTAGCTAACTTTTGTGCCCTTTTTAGGACATCCCGGTCTCTTGTGTTGGTTCTGGAAGATCCTCTTGAGTATCTTCGACACAGATCCACAATTTTGTTGAAAGGTTCTCTTGAGATATCTGGTCACTTTTCCTAACAGTTTGAGCATATCCAGACAGTCTTCTCTCATTCCTCGCAATAATATGATTTTATAACATCTCTCCCAATGTCAGCATGGCCAGATTGCTGCAAATTATACAAGAGTCTCTCCACAAATTATTCCAAACTCTCATCCTCTTTCTGAACCATTTTGAACAGTTCTTCCCTTCTATCCTTAGTTCTACAGTGATCTTGATATTTAGAAATAAATATTTGTTTCATTTGGTCCCATGTTGTAACAATCTCACCACCCAAAATCATAAACCAACGTAGGGCATTTCCCTTCAAGGTGGCAAGAAATAGTTTTAACTTTTGTTCGCTGGAGGTGTAGCCATAACTTCGACAAAGAATGTCAAACTCAAAAAGGAACTCATCTGGGTCCTCAGTGGACTTACCATATAAATTAAGCAATACCGAGGGTGAAATGTTCTTCATAGGATCCACCCCAAGCATCCGTCCAATGGGGAATTCAATGGTAGCAACTATTTCTCCATGTGGATTGTTTCCATTTCCCCCCATTGCTTCTTCATGATCATTAGGGATCTCTCTATGCTTCATCATATTCATCATCATCATCATCGTCATCATCATCATCATCATCATCATCATCATCATCATCATCATCATCATCATCATCATCATCGTTGTCGTCGTCATCATCACCATCATCATCATCATCTTCTTCATCGTCATCATCATCATCATCATCATCATCATCATCATCATCATCATCATTTTCATCGGCATCACCATCATCATCATCATCATCATCATCATCATCATCATCATCATCATCATCATCATCATCATCATCATATTCATCATCAACATATTCATCATCATCATCATCATCCTCATCGTCATCATCAACATCAACATCATCATCTTCATCACCATCATCTTGTTCTTCATCATCATCATCATCGTCATCTTCATCATAATCTTCATCATAATCATCATCATCATCGTCATCACCATCTTCATCATGATATTAATCATCATCGTCGTCATTATCATCATCATCATCATCATCATCATCATCATCATCATCATCATCATCATCATCATCATCGTTGTCTTTGTGGGTTGTAAGACCCCCACTGTATCATTGCTTAACTTTAAAACATGCACAATGAGAAATCGCCATGTGTTCCTCCACCAACCACAACAAACTCAATTGTTATGTTGAAATGATGTATCCACCATTTATCTCAACAATCCAATGGTCTAGATTAATGTTGGGTCTAATGGACCTCTCCATTATATAACAATAATTCCCATATGGATTTGCTTGGGATTCTATCCATCAACGATCTAAAATATGATCGGGAATCAAGATTATTGTGGGTCCAAAAGGCCCCTTCGTACTAGTACACAATTTCATAACCCACACCAATAAGGATATGGCATGCTTCCACTTTCATCCACAACCAATTAAGGCTATTAACCCTTGGAATGTTCTTACATGGTCGATCATTAATAAAAAATGATTAATATTGTTGTAGGTCCAAAGGGCCTCTCTCCTTGGGCATCACTACTTTATAACCTGCACCAATCAAATGATGGCATGTGTTTACCCTAACACTCCTCTAAGGGACTAAGTCCATAACCCCAGGTCTATTCTCCACTATAACCTACATCTTGGCCTTCTTAGGAGTGGATTATTTCTTGAGATATGTCATATCTCATCACAACTATAGCATTAAATTTTATAAATATCGTTTATGTTTATTGCATTATATTATTATGTTTATTATGGTTTATGTTTTATGTTTAATGGTTTAATGTTATATATGTTCATTATATATATATGTTATACCTTAATATTACACATTACGTATTAGTGTCGCATCCTTGCACTAGCAACCTAAACGACAGTTCCCCTTAAAGATCATCTAAACATCCAGAGTGAAAATCATTGACTGGACTCTGAAAGAAACCATCTCACCTACCACGTGTCACCCAGATAGACTTTATCTGAGGATACTACCGCGTCTTGCACATCAGGCAGGGAGCAGTAGTCAGCACTACCGCGCTTTGCTCTTCCTCTGGGGTGCGGTACTATCGCGTTATGCTCAGTATTAGGGGCGTGGTAGTCCAAAATTAACCTTTTTCCTTGGATTTTGGGATCTTGAATTTCGAGAGATATCATTTGGATTGCCACCTTTGATTCGATCTCAAATCCTATCTTTGTTTAGATGGCCTGATCCACTAAACACTCCATAGATCCACACTTCTCTCTTGTTGGTTAACCTTCCCACATGCTATAAGAGAGAGGCCTTCCATGAGCCAAAGGGAGGACTTTTGGGGCACCAAACCTATGATATTAGGACTTCTGCAAAGATAGCTAGAGGTGGAAGCACTTGGAGCTGGAGGATCGGCTTGGGCATCAAGCAGCCTTTGTAAGCACTTTTCAAGCTTCTTAATAAGACAACTTGTCTTGTTTTTCCCATTTCATGTGTATTGTATGAATCTTTGATATGAAATGTATCTAGTTTAGATTTGAACTTAACCTTTGCTTCAAAGTATTTGGAAGATCGCATGCTTGTCCTTTGTTTGATTTCAACAGGTTCTACATTGGAGCTTCGGATTCAAGAATTAGAAGCGGGACAAACGTCGAATTGGAAGGTAAGTTACGTCTTTCATCTCTTCTGAATGAATTCAATCTTGTTGTAAATATTAGTTTAGGAACTGAAGGTAGCATTTGTTTCTTTTTTGTCTTAGTTTAGAGTTGATCTATACCTCTCTGACCTAAGAGAGTTTCTCTTTATCCGTAGGGAGAAATATCTGCAACACTATGTGACCTCTGGATTAGACAACAAGTTCAAAATGCGGTCGGTTCGTGGGTAAAGCGCCCATAGTAGGAATGCTAATTGGTTTGTGGCCAGTAAATGCGTTGGAATTCCAAAGCAAAGAGCAAAGATCGGCTTTGTTTCTCTTTGAGACGCAAGAGAAAATGGAAAAGATCGGTCGACAACAATAGGTGTTATGTTTATTATATATATATTGTTGCAGATATTTCTCCCTATGGATAAAGAGAAACTCTCTTAGGTCAGAGAGGTATAGATCCACTCTAAACTAAGACAAAAAAGAAACAAATGCTACCTTGAGTTCCTAAACTAATCTTCACAACAAGATTGAATGCATTCAGAAGAGATGAAAGAAGTAACTTACCTTCCAATTCAACGTTTTTCCTGCTTCTAATTCTTGATCCCGAAGCTCCAATGTAGAACCTGTTGAAATCAAATAAAGGACAAGCATGCGATCTTCCAAATACTTTGAAGCAAAGGTTAAGTTCAAATCTAAACTAGATACATTTCATATCAAAGATTCATACAATACACATGAAATGGGAAAAACAAGACAAGTTATCTTATTAAGAAGCTTGAAAAGTGCTTACAAAGGTTGCTTGATGCCCAAGCTGATCCTCCAGCTCCATGTGCTTCCACCTCTAGCTATCTCTGCAGAAGTCCTAAGATCATAGGTTTGGTGCCCCAAAAGTACTCCCTTTGGCTCATGGAAGGCCTCTCTCTTATAGCATGTGGGAAGGTTAACCAACAAGAGAGAAGTGTGGATCTATGGAGTGTTTAGTGGATCAGGCCAGCTAAACAGAGAGAGGATTTGAGATCGAATCATAGGTGGCAATCCCAATGATATCTCTCGAAAGTCAAGATCCCAAAATCCAAAGCAAAAGGTTAATTTTGGACTACCACGCCCCTAAGACTGAGCATAATGCGGTAGTACCACGCCCCAGAGGAAGAGCAAAGTGCGGTAGTGCCGACTACCACTCCCTGCCTGATGTGAAAGATGCGGTAGTATCCTCAGATAAAGTCTATCTGGGTGACACGTGGCAGGTGAGATGGTTTCTTTCAGAGTTCAATCAATGATTTTCACTCTGGATGTTCAGATGATATTTAAGGGGAACTGTCGTTTAGGTTGCTAATGCAAGGATGCGACACTAATACGTAATGTGTAATATTAAGGTATAACACATAGGAGGCCACATTCGCCGAGCAGAGGAGAGAATTCCCCCTAAATCGGTGAGAAAATTAAAATTCCAGGTACCTGGTTATAAATTTATCCTTTGTTTTCATGTGTGCCCCATTCGGTATATTGCGTGTTTTTTTTAGGGGTATGACCTTGGGTTCTGTTGATGCCCCGAAAATCGTAGCATCAATCAGCAAGGTATTCTCCCCGTTAAGCAAGCCCAATTAGATCGCTCACCATTTGGTATAGGGAATCCATCCGGTTAATGGCCCGGCTACCGTGTAAGGTTTAAAGATTTGTCTTCTTTTCACCGGTTGCGGCCCGATCCACCATTTATGTATTTTATTTTAAAGATGATATGCAAGTGTTGTAATCTAAATGCATGCAATTAATCAAATCTGATCTAAAACTGTTTAAGCAAATTTAATCTATCCTTGCAAGGAGCAAACTGAAAGGATGAGTAATATGTTGAAATTACAACCAAGAATTTTACAGATAGTTGTTCCAATTAATAGATGTGCTTACAGTAGAAAATAAAGATTATCAAAGATAGCTTTGACAGAGATAAATATTTCATTACCCATTTAACACAGAAATTTTGCATAGGAAATATGAAAGCATTCATAACAGAGAAATAATTCGGATTAGTTAAGAACGATCTCACAGTCAATGTATGAACAACGCAGAAAGAATTCGACAAACATTCAAGACATTTCCAAATCAAAACGTTGTGCAGGATTTCCCAAGCAAAATAGAGCGTTCTTCATTGATGTAGCAAAGTAATTCACACACAAAATTCAGTTTGGGATTTCACCTGCCAAAAGTCCTTTCTCATCTCTTCCATTCCTATATTTAAATATTTTACAAACTTTGCCTCTTCCCAAAACCTAACCCTAAAATAACTCCAGCTGTCTTTTTCCAAACTTTACAATGAAACAAATTAAAACCTAGATGGTTCTGCCGCTTCAGTCGGTCTTTCTATTTCTGCTGAGCCGCCCACTTCAGCAGGCTTGCTCGCTTCAATCGGCTTGTCCACGTCCTTAATATAGCTGGCCCACTGGTTGATTTCTCTCAAAATGGTATTTCCACATGCAGAAACCATCATTCTCAACGCTATTGCATGCTTACGCCAATCTGACTTGATGCTTACTATTCCTTCTAGAGTTTCCTGAGCGATATCTTCTAAGAAGTAGGCATGGATGCCAGTCTTCCCAATGAACCGGTGGAGGTATTCTGGAGTTAGGACCTCTATTTTCTTCAAGTATTCTGATTCTGCCTCTAGGTCACCCTGCAGGTCTGCCAAACGCTGCTCTCTTTCGGGAAACTCATAAATAGTTTGTGGTAAAACCATGTGACATTTCTCATGGGTATCCCGGATTTTAGAGTAGAAAGCGTGACATTTCTTGACAGTTTTTCGGATTTCAACACTTAACTTTGCACCACAATCTCTACCAAATTCAAGGACTCCTGCATCCAAGTCCAATTCATCAGCAGTCTTAACGCGTAGGTTTGTCGGGAACCCATATTTCCCTTTCCTCCATTCAAAATGATCATACATCTCTCCCAAGTGGTGCACATATCTCTTCTTCAGCTTCAGCGCCTCGACTTCAATGGCTGTCATCCTCGTTATCATTCCTTTTACCTTGCATACCTCCTCCACGATCAACACTAGCGATTGATGAATCTTTCCTTGTATGTCGCAGGCTTGCTCCTGGAACGTGGCTAGATCCTGCTTCTTCTCATTTACAACCTTGAGATGTTCTAATAGCTGTTCTTTTTCCTGCGTCAGCCTTTCAAACTGAGGTTTAAAGAATTCAATTTGTTGTACATTGTTGGCTCCATGCTTTTCCAATTCTATTACGCGAGCTTCCAGGTCTTTCTTCTCGCCTTCGGAGATTTCCACCTACACCTCTAGTGCGCTCTTCTCACCTTCGAGCTGTAGAATTTGCAAAGCTATTCCTTTCTTTTCTTCTTGAAGCTCTTTGTACTTTAACCTTAACTCATTTCCTTCTAACACCTCCTTCTGCATGTTAATTTTTACTTTAAAACATTTTTCCTTGTACTTCCTTGCTTCTTCCACCAAACGGTATACATTATATTGACTTGCCTGAGCCGAAGCCACACTGCATGTTGCTGTGAACACAGGGTCACTGTCAGTCCCTTTAAAAAGCGGGGTTTCTGATACTCTGATTTCAAATTGACCCTCTCCAATTTTCATCTTCTTCTCTTATCTTTCTACAATAACCTTCTTCCTTTTGTCGAAATAGATGGAATCCAGGTTGGCCACTTGGCGTTGCTTTGAAGGAGTGTATGGGGTTAGTGCGAGCTCTTCAGTTGTGACAACCCCTTCATTAGCTATCCCTGATTGGTTTGTTGTTGATGGATCCATTTCCATGGCTTGTGGGATAGACATGCCTTGTTCCATAGCTCTCTTAGAATCTTCTGCTTCCTCTCTCGCTTGTTTTTTTACTTGTTCTGCTAGTTCTGCTACCTCTTGTTCTGTTTTCTCTCTTATCGCCTGCAACTTTTTGACCTCCTCCCTTTTGATTCTTTTGGCCTCTTCTTGCTGCAATCTGGAAGTTTCTTCCTTCAGATCCTTTCCTCTTCATCTTTCCGCGCTTTTGCTGCTTGCGCTTGCTAAGCTATAGAAGCTTTTGCATCTTGCTATTGTTTTACCTCTTGCTCATTTTGGAGTCCCTCTACTTCTTCCTTTTCCTTCCTCTCGGAATCCACTGATTGTGATGTCGCTGCCTCTTGTTCCTTTTGGATCAATCCAACAGGTATGGGGCTGGAACTTGCTCCGCTTTTAGGGCGGTAACACTTTCCCAACTCAGTCATGTTCCTGGCACTCCGGAAAAATTCTTCATCCTTGTCCCAAAGATGTGCGTAATCAAAAGTGGCTTTGACAGAGGTTCAGTGCTTAGTGACTTTGCCAAGGATCATGCCTCCTAAAAAAATTTGTGCCGAAATCAAAATCCTCTAAGTCCTGAGCAAAAATCTCACCTTCCTTTGCTTTCTGGAGACTATATGCACTGATGGTAAAGGGCAGTGGTCAGTAGAGAGCTTTCTTCTTTTCATTGAGGATCTTGCTGACTCCACTGATGAAGAGATGCCTTACAACTTCTTTGTGAACTACAAAGTCCGTGACATACCGAGGAAACAAAAAGGGAGGTTTAGTTCCCCCACTCAGTCTGATATAGGTGCCCTCGGGGGAGAAGTAATAGTCCCCAAATTCTTCTATGATAGGCATGGAATTTTTGGACAAACAACTTGGCTCTTCTTTAAAGATGAGCTGATACAGGGGCATGATGAACTTTTCGCAAATCTGTGTGTAGTGATTTGCATATTTGTTTTCCCATGTGAGTTGATAAGCTACAAAGAGGGGGGACTCCTTTATGTTCCAGACGTAGCCTAGATCAGGAAAAGAATGCTTGCTTAATAAGAAATCTATCAAATACGAAGACATGAAGAAATTGACTTTCTTCTGGGTCAGTCCTCCTTGGGATGTAGTTAGAAGTGAGACCATACTGTCTGAGATTATGTCGGCCCAATTGAAGATTGTACCATGCGTGGCTATGTGGACCATCACTGACACCCATCCAAGCTTGAATACGTTTCCATTTGGCATGCCAAAAATTAGACTCCGCATTAAGGCGATAAGTCTGTAAGGAGTCCTTAGAAGCACACTTTCATACTCTTCGTTTCCTCTTTGCCTTATTTGCCTTTCAATTATTAGCATCTTCATGGCGGATTCTAGGGGGTCTATTGTTTGCTTTGCTAGCCACTCATTGTTTATCCAAGCCCTTTCCTGGGGTAACTTGTAGGTAGCCATGATATGCTCTGGTGCGAAGGATGCAAGACTCATCCCAGTGTTATCATTAATGAATCTTGTGTCAGTTTTCACATGAGGAATTATCCAGCCAATAACTTCTGAGCATGGGAATATCTCGGGATGAGTTGCTGCCTTGTGAAGGCCAAACTTCTTGATGTTCAAATAGACCATTCTTTCTTCTAAGGTTGCGTCAGGATAATTCTGGTCTTTGATAAATCTGTATAACTCACCCCACTGAATTTCTGGGGTGGCTCCTAGGGCTACTCCTGTGACAGCTTTTGTATCACCAAACATTGTTTCAAGTGAGGTATCCAACAAGATTTCTACGTCTGAATCTGACTCGGCAAGCTTAGCCTTCTGTCTGGCAGATCTTCTGTGCATGTCAAACCTGTAATGGCGAGGAGAGCACAAATGAGGAGTTTACAAGTTCATGGGCGACACATTATTCTTATGCATGAATGTTAAAAGAAAATTTGCACTAACATAATTTCTAATTCTCATTGAAACTGCCCATTGGAGACTGAAAACAATGACAACTAGTATTTATCAAACAAATTATCAACATTATTTGTAATCTCAAACGTTAGGCGCTTACGCTTAAAGCAAGATGACAGGCCTCCCAGCGAAATAGTGCACTCGAGGTTTACACAGTACTTATCTCCATAGGTGAGAAAAAAAAGGCCCTAGGGACGGATAGTTTATGGAAAAGGAACCATTATGCGAGCAACCATGGCTCGGATAAAAATTGTGTACAGTGAGCCTCCTTAGCTAAGGACGAAATCACTCTCAGGTGGGTAACACGTTGAAACTGGACTAACTCCAAAAATAAGAAGCTACAACACGTTAGGAGAACAAAATAGCCATGAGAACTTCTGCTTGAGAAGGATATGGGTCTAAAAAGCCGGAGTCGAAATGCCTCTAATGGCTCTATGAAAATAAAGGGTCTGGTTTCATTTCGATGGAAATGGGGTTTAACACCACCGCACAATGATTTTTTTCTTTTTTAAACAAAAGAGATGCTTAAAATTGCTCCCAAACAGGAAACACAACAGGGCAAGGTTTTCCAGATCCTACCTGTTAATACTGGAGAGGCTCACTGGTTAAAATGTGCTCGGCTAGCTACAAGACGATGCTTTGTCACTTAGCGCGCAAATGGGGAGTTTCCAACAATGCAAATGATATGGAAATGGACCACCAACCCCGTTATTTATAGGTGCGTTAAGCACTTAATATGCACAAGTGGGCCGTTGAGTTCTAAATGTGCACATGGCTCAATGCGGAAAGCAATAACTCTGGACAGGCCAAGATTGAATTTCCCCACTAACTTATCTCTCTGTGCTTTCTAAAAATATGGACTGCGTAGTCAAGCAGCGATCCAAACGTTAATTCTTGCGCAACGATCGGTGGTGATAAGGGTAAACCCTGTGACCAGGCGCTGCGACGAGTGGTCAAATAATGGTCGGCGTTGCTTAAGCTAAAAGGATGCACAACGGTCGAGAGAATTAATCTTAGAATCGGCGACCAGGAAGCGCAACGGCGAGATACGAAGAAAGGCCAGAAATGACGCAAAAGGTCGGCGAAGTTAAGGTCAAAATTTGCACAATGGTCGGCAGAAATAGCATTAAAACCTACGACCAATGTTGACTTTAGCGCCACAGATCGAAAAAAATAAAATGGGACTCTATGCAACGGTTGGCGCTCTTGGCTTTAAATCTTGTGACTGATCAACGCAAGATAAGCTTAACAACTATGCAATGGTCGGCTAAGATAAGGTTAAAATCTGTGCAACGGTCGGCGTTGTTATCATTAAAACTATGACCAGAGCTTACTAAAAGGGAAATTTGCCTTAGCAGAAAAAAAAAAATAAATAAATAAATAAAATAAAATAAAATAAAATAAAATAAAAATAAAAATAAATAAAATAAAATAAAAATAAATAAATTTGAAGAAAAAGAAGACTTGAAAAACAAGTTTCAAAAGACCAAAGGACTTCTTCAAAAAATAAAGGGGGGCCCCATTATTTCCTAAGGGAATCATGGGGATCAGGTTGCAGCAACAACAAGTTCTTGGCAATCTACTTGACCTGCATAATGAGGTTTCTAGGAAACTTACTTGACCTCGCAGGCAGTCTTCATTCTGAGATGGTTGTTGAAATACTGTGTTTCACCACCGTAGATAGGCCACTGCGACAAGCTCACTAAGATGGTTGATGAAAGACTGTGTTTCACCACCTTATATAGGGTTATTATTTCTTGCTCAGGTTTGATTCAGTTGACTTCGTTGGGTGGGTGAAACCCTATATTTGCTGAGTGGGTGAAACCCTATATTTGTGGGTGAAAACTTGTATTGTTGAGTGGGTGAAAACCTGTATTGTTGAGTGGGTGAAACCCTATACTTATGTTCAAGGAATTTAAGCAAACTCATCTATTGTCTATCCAACAAGAGAATTGAAAATCATCCAAATTAAATGACTACAGGAATACATGAATATTTGATGAAGGAGAAGATGAGAATCTTGTGTTGAAAGCAATGAAAATCTGTGCTTAGCTTTGGCAGTTACTATTCAGCTGCTAAGTATTCGAGATATATTTGGTAAATGCATTCCATATCAAGAAACATCTTTGGTTGGTTAATTAGAGAGACGTGAAGGTCATCACAAGCAATCATTACATGAGGGAAGTGCATTTGGTGATAGTTGCGCAGTCCCTCACTCTAGCATGAATCCAAGTGTGGCTTTAACATTTCGAAGTGAGCACAACCCTCTAACATTTTCTACAGTACTTCAGAAATAATGTTTGATTAGATGATAGTGGCCGACTAATCCTAGGGTAAAGTGTTAGCTCTGGATATAAGGCCCTCTGTTTGATACTATTCAAAATGTCTAAAGATCCGGTAACCCATTCCATGTTTACAGGTTGAAGGGCATATTTCAAAGAATATAACTATTTTGTCACTTTTTAATTGTTATAGAAGAGATATTTTTTACTGAAAACTAAAACAAATCAGGTAAAAACATAAAAAAGCTTCTATTCGGTTTCACTATAGTTGCAGTTACAACATTATTCTCAGCTTGACTGTATTTGTAAGCCATTGCAAAATATAATCAAATGCTTTAATTGATTGATCCCTGTTGATTGTACTTTCCTTTGAGGGCACAACCATACAAATGAATAAGTTATTGTCAATTGCAAACGTGGTGATGGTGAGAGAACATAAGTTTCCTTAGTGAACATTGATCAATTATTTAGTCAACTTTTATTACGGGAAGTGTAATGCCTACCTGAAAATAAAAAAATAAATTAAATAGATCACACTTTAGCTCAACTTTGGAGATTGAGAAACACACAGGTACAAGAGTGTATGAATAGAGAAGTGAAGGAAATGAGAAAACAAACTCTACCAATCAATTGTGATTTATAAATATATATGCTACGTAATGCTTTAGGTTGGCCAGATTATAAAGACAATGGACTGAATTGTTAAGTCTAGACTCTATAGATACGAAGCCTTGTAATGGTCCATACAACCATACATAGTTTAATAAAGCATTTTAGCTTACACAGTTTGAGTGAAATTGGCCTTCCAGTTGTACACAACATTGTAGCTATTGTATTTTCTATTGTACTACTTTTAAAGTTATATAATAAAGTTACTACTTTTGGAAAAATGAGTGTAGAACAATAATTTGTGATAGATTCTATTTACTGAGTATCATTGTTGTTTATTGTAGAAATCTCAAATACAAGTGCAAACCTATGAGTGTAACTATTCTTTAGTTTAATGGAGTTAATAGTTTATAAGAAATAACTTCAGTGAAAATCTCAACATCTCTCTAATGAAGTTGCAGATAATGTAATTTGTGTGGAGATCACTTTTGCTTTGGCGCCAGTGACAAGGTGTGTCCTCAATAACATGGTGTTGTTTTGGTCCATGAAACTTAAAGATTTGTACAAAATCTAGTGTTTGGATGCATTAGTGAAGTTTTGATCCATATATTTGATATTTTGCAACACCATTGAGCTTCCCACATAGTTTGTTTTGAGTCCTTTTTAATATTTCATTCCTCTCTTTAAGAGCGGAATCAGTGCAGAAGCACTTGGATATTAGTTGCAATAGTTGGAGACTTACATTTTAGACAATCAATTTTAGGATGAAAAGAGAACTCCCTAGATATTCTAGGAGAGCATAAGTAAGGTCAATAGCAGCTGCAAGTTGAATGGGACATTACTCAATCATATTTTGAAGAATAATGTAATAGGTCCTCCCCCACAACCCTCTATGCAAGTGGACTCAGAAAATTCAATGGAAACGCCATCCCTAACACCAATAGAGATATCCCAAACCTTAATTAGAACCCCTAGACGATATACAAAAATGCCTTAGTCACTATGTATTAATATGAATTTTTATATTACTTTGTATATTTTGCAAGTCCTATTGCATCCTTTTAAAATGAAATCATTTACCATTTGTGCCAATAGTTTTGCAGATTTGGTTGTCAAAATCTTATCTAGTGTCTAATGCTCTGTTTCATATTGGGAATGGCATAGTCCCCACACACTATCATACAATATTTTAATTCTACTACTTTGTAATGGAAAGCACTCATACATTGTAATTCAACTTATACAATGTGACAAGGTTAAAACACATCATATAATCGACTATCAAAAAGGGGTATAATGTTGCATTATAATCCCATATCAAGTACTGGAATCCCTATTATCTATGTTGAACCTCTAAAAGAAATTACCTTATAATCTTGAATCTCTTCTTTGTTGATTTGCAAATACTTCATTAATATGAAGTGTTTTTGGTCATGATGTTAGCTGGCAAATCGTAAGGTTATAGGGGTTTATTTGGCACACAAATCCCAACCAAGATATAAGTTTGGTTAGGATTATGCACTCTTAGTATCATTCACACAAACCATTCCATGGTCCATAGTAGAAATATATAATGTTTGGTCATTACATTTGACTTTGAGCCTCATGGACTAGGTACATAGCCAAATGACATCATACAATCCTTGCATACAGAATCTTTTGCTTGTAAATTTTTCCCATTTTAAGATATGTAATAATAGGGATGGCTCACATGGCTAGGGATATCATTTTGCATATAGGTTAGGGATATATCATCCATGAAATGGTTAAAGAAATGAGTTTACATTTGGTGGAGGCATGCTAACTATGTATGATGATAGTGGAAAATGCATGCCTTAATGCCTTGTAATTTTTTAATATGAACTATGCATACCCAACAAGGTCCTTGTTACACCTAAAATATTCCCATCATGAGACTCAGTGTGAACATCTATAAAGTTTCATTGGCTAAGTCATTAACCTGAAAGAGATGCAAATCCATTTGTACTAGGTTTTGAGAGGTCATCACAGGTTGTCCTCATGCAACCTGCAACGTCGCAGGTTGTCTTCTTACAGACTGACGATATCAGTTAATGGACTAAAATAGCTTCTTCGAGCCCGTTCTCGAAGCTAGATGACATGGATCTCTATCCCTGACCTTTGGGAGAGTTGGCATTCTTTTCCTATCCTCTTAAAAGGATCCCCTATCTCTCTCCTACCATATCTCAACCTACCCTATCCACTTAGTCCTATATAAGTGAAGTTGACTCCCATTCCAAAGGGAGGAAGTCTATAGTGTCTACATGCTGGCCAAATTACCTTAGGAGATATCTCTATTCATCTATTGGGAGACTCACACTTCCTATGCACTTCCCTTTCAATACAGTAATATAAGTGCTTTCCACCAAAATCTCACTGTGTTAATGATATCTTGTGTAGTTTGCCTGCTTGACTGCTTACTTAGATCTATTATTGTGTAGATGTGTTTTACTTGTTTTGTTGTCTTGTTATCTTGACAGGTTTTGCAGCTCAGATATGAAGATCGTCAAGCTTGAAGCAGCATTCAAGGAGAAAAGGATCAGAGATCTATAAGGTAAATGTATCTAGTTCCTTGATCTCTAATTAGATATAGGAGAGTGATTTATATTCTGTCCTAATTGTTCTAGACTCGCATTGAGATAGGGAGATCATGCCTCGAGTCCGCTCTTGGTAGATTGTCCATCAAACAAATCTGGTGACCATACTGGGGAAGACATTGTTTGTAGTCGTCAATTTGAATACCATTTTCAGTTGATTGCTTTTGGAAGCCATCCATAATCTTATTTGCCTTCTAAGCCTTGTTTCACCATCAGGTCTTCACTTTGAAGAGTCTGTAGTCCTCCTATGAGTTTGTACTCGCCATTTTTAAACCATTTCATTGCTCATTGTTTGGAGAATTGGTTCATTTTTTAACTAAGATCTCGCTCGTCGTAGCTGGGCAGTGGAGCCAGAGCGACACTGTGTCATTTTGTAATCTTTGTTCTCTGTCTTTTGGCCTATCGTCGCAACCCATTCATTGGTAGACTATGACATCGTCGCACTTACCACATTAGTGACCTGCAACGTTCGTTATGTGTACAAACACAGACTACGTCGATCTGTCAAAACTAACATACAGGCCTCCCTTCTCCATTTCTGATTTGAGTTTTGGTTTTGTGTGCAAACTCCCTCTATGCTGCAAGATCCAGTCAGAGACCCCATTTTTTATTTAGTGTGTTGAATTGTTTGGTTTCATTTGAACAATTCTAAGATTTGGTAGTGGTGGACACTTTCGTCTCCCCCACCTGCATCCACTCACCCTTGCATTCCCTCCTCTCCTTCCCGGATCTGGTCATTGGATCAAATCGGTTTCCAGACCTCATTCGCATACAATTTTTTTGCTTTGCTTGCTTTAGTGTCGCTTGCTATTCATTGATTTTTAATGTTTGTGTGTATTTTCAGTCCATATGAGTGCTTGTCTTTCCTTGAGATTTTCTGAGTCATTGGAGTGCTGCAAGTGATCTTTTTCGTTTCAATATTTGTGTTTAAAAGCATCGCTGTCATCAAATTGTTATCTAAATACATCCATTGAAAAATCGAAAGTACTTCATTTCCATCATTTTTCAAGCTCATTTGAAGAATTATACATGCATTGGAAAGTCTCATTTGTAGATCTTTTGGAAAAGTTGAAAGAAAGTTAAATTATTTGCGTTTTTCATGTATTATGAGTTGCTCATTTTCTTGAAAAAATCGAGTAGATATCAAGTTTTGCAAAAGTAGTTCCATGCTTGGAAAGATTACATGCATTTTTTGGTTCTTATGCTTTTAGGCCATTATAGTGAAAGTGAAAAGCTTGCATACTCTACTTAGAGATTCTCTCTTTTCATCACTTAGCATCATTTTTGTTTTGAAAAGATAAAAGAAAAAGAAAAACATGCTTTGATTTGGTTTAGTAGTGTTGTGTTATTTTTGTCGTGTTTCGCTCAAAAAGAAAAGAATACTTCATAATCATTTTTGGTAGATTTCGGATTGTGTTGCTTTGGTAAAATCATTGGAAAGAAATTTCTCCCTCCCATACATAGAGTTCATCAAAAGAAAAGTACATTTTTGCATGTAGTTAGGGCTTGCATTAATTTTACATTTATGTACTCACCTCATGCATTCACCTAATCGTCCAGAAAAAATTAACGTTAGAACTAGGGTAAAAATTTTAGTAACTTGTGTGTAAGTTAGAGACGTGTTCCGACGTCGTTAAGCGTGGAAGCTGTCATTATTTGCTAGCACTATATCCTGAGGGTATTTTAATATTCCACGTACTTATCGGTATATCGAAGTTCTTTCACGTACCCACCAAGTACTTCAAGTACTTGGAGTATATCAAAAAAAATTTCACGTACTTGGCATATATAGAAAGGTGTTTCACGTACTTGGTAGTATATAGGAAGGTCTCGTGCTGTACGGTTGTGCATTAGACAGCACCACTATGGATTTGAGCTCCCACGTACCTTGTGTATATCGGAAGACAACATTAGGATTCCTGAGACCAACTGAGTTAACCTTTTGGCCGTCTTGGTAGAGAAATACACCGAGAACAGCTCTTGGGGAGATTACTACACACGTGTCATCCAAGTAATCGGGTATTCAGGCAAGGGTACGGTCCCAAACCTCCTTGTCACGTTTTATTGTTGGACCCTACGGTATAAAGCGATTTGCGAAGCCTTGAAAATCCTGTGGGGTTATAGACCTATGAATCCACCCTTATCACATAAGTTTGCTTGTGGACTTAGTATGTGTAGGGTTTTTTCTGGTCTGCTTCTCTTTTGTTTAGCTTCCCTTAGGAGAAACTTTTGTTTCAGTCACTCTAGCTGACTTTCCTTGGAGAAGGTCTCGTAGGATAGAGAACTTGCCACCCGAATATCCCCTTAACTAGGAGGTAATTTCGAAGGTAAGAATGGACCCACAAACCACGGTCGTGTCACCTAAAGTGGAAAACCCTACATTGAATGTTGGAGCGCATATGTTTCCTCCAGATTCACCTGCCTCTCATCCCCCGCAGGGTGAAGAAGCACAAACTTCTACTTCACAAGACCTACCTCCCTTTTCATCGGGAGAGCCTGGATTGTTGGAATGGATAACTTCACCCCAGGATGGCCCTTCAGTAGCTTATTGGACATCTCTCTAGGCCACCCAGTGGCCCATTTTGCCTTTGCATCCCCACCTAGTTGGGCTACTCCTGACGATCGCATGGCACCTTATCGTGAACAATTGGTTAGGTTATGAGATATTTCCACACAATTTACCAACCGTAGCCTTGCACGGAGGGTTGAAGACCCGACGTTACCTCCTTATCAACCACTCCCAAGTCGTTATTTGTCTTATGATTTACCATAATCATCCATGCAACACGTGACCACTTCTGAGGCTGGTCAACCATCAATTCCTACACATCCATCTCCTAGACAGGAGACCAGTCCTATACCTCAGACAACCCAACCTATTGAAGGAAAAAATTCCAACACACCTGTGACTACTACGGTTACATCACCTGCTCCTCCCCCACCCCAAAATTCGAGGGGAGGATACTTTTTACCCCCCACCTTCTTTACAGGTAATGATAATCCTACGGTGGATAATCAACAACCAATATTGGGTCAACCTTTACTTAATGGTCAGCAAGTTGTTGCTGGGGGGAAACCCCCGTATCTTAACCATAATACTGCAGCAAGAGTTCCCATCGGTCCTTCTGTTGGAAATTACTTACCTCCCAGACCTTCCACTACAGGATTATCCCATGTTGGGGGACCGTCCAACGTAATTCAACCACCATCGAGTCAAGCGTATCCAGGTCATCTTAACCATGTGTCAGGTCAACTTAATCCTGAAAATGCACTCTACGGGGTACCCTACCCTGAAAATCCGTACACTCTATGGGGACTGTTGGCTTAAACTGACCTAGAGGTTTCCAATTAGACCTAGGTTCTTTGCGGTTCTCCCTTTTGACCAACAAAACCCCTTCGCACCGGCCCTTTCGACAACAACCTGCGAGTAGGCTGAGGTCTCACCTGAGGTGTATCTTATGGGGTACTATGGAATCAGGTTTCCATAGTAAATGATGAGTTTTTTATGAACAAGATGCGCAGCGCAGGATAGAAGGAGTGCACTGCAGGTCAAAGCGATGTGGTACGCAGCAGGATCTACGCTGCTAGTGACTACGGTGCGGTGATGGCAACACTGCGGGACTCACTAAGGGCTTCTCGCTACTGCGAATCTTCTACTGGAACGGCAAATCAACCACACTTATCCTCTACTTGGAAGATCTTAAAAAGGTTAAGGCACTGAGATGAATATCACCCATCCATCCATTCAGGCACTTACTGGTTATCTTTCTAGAATTCATTCAAGGACTTAGATTATTACAACATGAACTGAATTGATAGACGTGACTAACCATGTTGCGTTCCTTCACTGTGTTTAAGAAAGTATTAAACTTAAATGACTGATTCACGATCTTAACATATAATTGAAATGTTCGCCATTCATCTATTCCCGTGGAACCTAACATATCATTCCCAAAATTCTTCTATTAGTAAATACATATCAAAGTTCTCCTATTACAGCATGCAAGGAAACATTCAAACATTCATTCTACAGGAAATATAGACAGTCATTCATTCATAAAACATAATCGCATAACACAGGATTTAACGTGGTTCACTTCCCCGGATGGAAAGCTACGTCCACAAGAACGGTTGGTAATATATTTCTTTCAAAAGGGATGGGGCAATCGTTCTTAGTCTGCGCACTCAGCTGCAGACTCTCCTTTCTCTCGGGTAGGTCTCTGCGCACATAGCTGTAGAGCCTTTACAATATTCTCATCTTAGAGAGATTTCTCAATACAAAAGGTTATATTATGATTACTCTAGAAACTAGCATCTAGCCCCCAAAAATAGAGCAACCCCATCCCATACAAAATTGTCTTCTTAAATAGATCATGCCCGAAGGTCATGCCTATACAATGTCGAAGACCTAAAACCCAAAACCCTAAGGATTTCCAAAACTACGCTGGTTTTCCAAACCGGCTTGCTGGCTCCTAGTAGCGTCTGCTTGATCATGGTGGATCTCCATGTCGCTATCATCCTTCCTGTCGCACGCATTCCTACAGCCTGCTTCTGCCGAACCATTTCTCTCTAACGGTTTTACCTTCTAAGCGTTCCAAACGTCACTTTCCTTAACAGCCCATGCATGGTCGCCTTCCTGATTTGCTTATGTCCGCCACTCGGCAATCCTGGAATATCTTTCCAAAAATGGCTGCTACCGGTCCAACCGATACCTGCACCTGATACTTGTCCAACACTCCGCTTTGCTGGCTCCACGTGGCCTCCTAAATCCATAGCACTGCTTCTGCGCAGTACTGGTCTTTACATCACGGCCAAAACTTCGATGCTGCGCGCAACTCCGCAGTCTAGTCAAAATTTGGATGCTGCGTGCAACTTCGCAACATCCTCTATACTTAGGCAAAATTGTATTTTTGAGCTGTGCTCAGCTCAGCTTTCCCTGCTTATCTCAAAAAGGTGTTTCTAAAACTTTTGTCTCAACCTGGGCCCAAAATGCCCCTAACACTTACATGTGGCTCGTCCCCGAGCCACTTGCTACTTTAGTTGTCTCACTCTTCTCTGCGACTGGTGGGACTAGTTTGGCTGCAAACTCATTATATACACCGAGCAACTGCTCCACTGCTTGTCTGGTATCCTGCTCAACTTGCTAAATTGTTTCAAGCAGTGCTAGAGTTATGTCTTCTCCAATCTGGTCCTGTACCTGCTCTTGGTTTTTACGCAATTCCTTTAGCTTATCTTCTATCTGCTGTGATACTACTGTAGAATCCTCCAGGAGTTGATGTGACTGATTTTCCATCTTAGTCTCCTTCTCTCTTAATACTTGGACTTGCTTCTTTAAGCCTGATACTTCCTTGTACCTGAACAGTCTCTCCCTGGGTGGCAAAGCCTTGAGCTCTGTGTCCAACTTTTCTAACGCGGTCTGTTTTTCTTTTACTGCGGTCTTTACCTGCAGTAGCCCCTGATCCTCTTCAAGGGAGGTGAATGCCTTGGAAACTTGTTCCAACATATCTTGGCACCGAGCCATGCCACTTGTTATGTTCTGCGCGGTGGTCCTAATGGATTTCTCTCTCAACTGCTGCTCAGTTAATGGTGCTTGTATGTTCATTTGTGCCTTCAACGAGGTAATATCAGCCTGATAAAAAATTTCCTTATCTTTCATCTCCGACTTCAAATATCTTACCCTGTCCCCGATCCTCAGAATTGTGTCCGCAGGATCATCCTGGAGTTCTATACCTTCAATATCCTGCACAACATTGGATATGGTAGTCTCCAAATTTTGTCGGCGGTCCAGTTCGTTCCGTAGCTGCATTTCTGCGTGAAGCTGTGTCTATTTTCTACGGTGAGCTATGCTTGTGACTTCATCGACTCAACCGTCCATTCATGCATCTCCTCAACGATCTGCGTGTGGATGAAGTGTAATCCTCGTAAGGGGATTTTGGCTAAGTCGAGCTCTACCCTCTCAACTCCCTTTGTGTCCAACACAACTTGTTCTGCCATTGGAAATACAACAGCCTATGGGTCCACATGGACAATTCTAGTCTTCGATGGCAGCGTTATTTCTAACTGCGACGGTTCTTGCTGCGAGGTCCCTACTGACCTCCCTTCAGTTCCTTCTTTCCACGGCAAGGTAAGGCTTTTCTGGACATCGTCCATTTTCTTCATCAGACCTTGCATTGTGAGCCGCGTCTTCTGCAGGTCATCCTGGATGACCATGTCCTTCTTTTCTTTAACCGCCATGAGCTCCTTCATCTACTCTGAGACTGTTTCGGCTATCATCTCGTAGTCATCATCATTAAGGGCTTCCTCCGATTGAATCTTTGTGGCCTTCACCTTCTTCCTCGACTTTGGCTTCTGCGAAGTCTCAGGTTCTTTCCTCTTCCCTGTTTCTTCAGTGATTGGGCATGAAAGCGAGATTAACTCATCTTCTGCTGAATCTGTCTCCACGTCCATAACTTCTACACGGAACTCTGGTGGCCAATATTTCATGAGGTCTTCAACGTCCTGCTCATACATGATGTAGTTCCCTGGGAACCACTCCGGTTTCTTCGTTTGTGCTTTCGGTGATATGAAGATACATTTCATATCCGCCTCAAAGTCGATGATGCGGATATACTTCGCTGTGACCTGCTTTGTAATGCGGGATGTCTTTGTGATTGCATTGCGCAGCTAGATATAGTACTGGTAAAAGACTTCTACTGTCACATGTTGGCACTCTGCATTTGTGTTTTCCTAGAGGTTGACGAAATTAAACCCTCTAGGATCATTGGTGTCCATAATGACGCCCACATAATCTCATGGATCCTTCCTTCCACAAAAAGCAATCAGGACGATGAGCCAGGTGAAATGGAACTGGCCGCCATTCACCTGTTTGTTGTTGAGTTCTTCAAGGAACTCATTCAACAAAAACTGACACCAATTAAAGTTGGTGCCTTCAGCCACTGCGGCACCAAGGAGTATTGCACCCGCGGGCACCTCCGAAGGCCTAGTTGTTTTGAGTATCTTGCCTGCGAGAAACTGCATTACAAATTTTGTTGATCTGTCCTCTATGTCATCTGTCGGGAAGCCTCTTTTTTCCTTCACCACTGGATGGGTTTTCTTCATCTTCTCAATAGCCTCTTTTTCTTTGCTCTTCCCCTGGAAGAGTTGCTTAGGATCCTTACCGCGCTTGCTTAGCCAGGTGATGCGGTGGATCAAATCGATGTTAATGTCAATGTTCCTATCCAGCCACAGAGTGGATTCCCGCCATGAGTGTGCGAACGACGATATTAAGTTCTGGGGAACGATCAAAATGTGGCAATCTGAGCAAGTTTAGTAGCCCCGACTGAACAACAGGTGTTAGCCAACTCTCGGCAACCAGGTTAAGAGTTCCCTTGACATCCTTTTTCCAACACATATACTAGTCTGGTTGAAAATCTGGTACTTGGGAACATCTGGATCGTCCTTCTTCATTCCCAAGAGGTCATAATCCTCCTATTTACATTCTGTTATCTTTCCTAGCAGATTCTTAGAAATCTTTACATGTTTTGAGATAGGTGACAGCGGGATGTCATATCTCACATTCTTGGACAATTTAAACACAGGGGCATTTAGTTCCCGCGGGGAGATATATTCGGGTGTCATCTTCAAGGGTTCTTTCTGAAAGAATTGGGATTTTTGTGCCGAGGAGCCCATCTTTATGACCTTGGATCGAGGTGCAGTTACGTCTTTTCCTTTATCTTTCACTTTTTCCTGCATTGTCGGATTAATTCTTGGTGATCTACGGGATCCTTCACCTTGTTCTACAGCGACCTTCTTAACTAGAGTTTTCATTAACTGTTGAATCCCTCCGTGCTGAAAGATCCTCAGTGCTTCGTCAAGGGTCAGTTCTTCTTCTCTATAGGAAGGTTCGAACATTCACTAATGAGGTAGCGACTAAGGCAGACAGAATACAAATGGCTACTAGCTCGGAGAGGTTAATCACAAGAAAATTCTAAGTGCTCGATAATGCCCGCGAGTCTCCCAACGGTGTTATTTATAGGTGTAGCAGACCCTCTCCCGCACCCTTCAACGACTAGATAGGCATTTAGTGTGGTGTCCGTTGGCGAATTTGAGCGGATCCTTCGGTCTTTTCCGTCGTCAGCATGCTCAAAACGATTATTTTCTCTTTAAATGCTGAAGCGGTTGCTGTAACGGTCATCTAACGACTATTTTCCTGAAAATCCATGCAACAGTTATTTTTCTCTGAGTGCTGTGCCGAACTACGCGACAATCCATTTGCCACCCTGCGCAGATACTTCGCAGTGCCAAAAAATTTCAACTTTTTTTTTCCCCCACGCAGTGCATAGATCATTTTTCTTATCATACCTTCTTCCTTTTATCATACATGTACAGACTCCTTTACATTTCTAGTGTCCAATTTCAACTGTACTTGACACTTAGAACTTCCTTCCTTTGCTCGGTATTCAAGGTTCTGCGAAGCAGTGCTATCATGGTATAGCTTTAGCCTGCTTCCATTTATCAAGGTTGGCAAAGTATCACCAGCTAAATTGGCTAATTGGACTGCACCAGTGTTAGTAACATGTATCACAGTATGTAGTCCAAGCCAATGCATCTTAAATTTACCAGGGAATTTCATGAATTTGCTATCATAGAGGAGGACTAGATCACCTACCTGAAAACACTTGTTCTTTGTATGGCGATCATGCCATGCTTTCTCGCGGTCCTTCTAAGCTTGCTGGTGGAAGCCTGCGATGAAGCGATCTTCCTCCAAGCCCAGTAAGTGTAGCAATATCTCTTCTAGAGCTTCACAATCTATCATCCCTATGAATGCAACGATTCTTAAACTAGGGACAATATATTCCATAGGCATTATAGCCTCCTGCCCATAAACCAACCGAAAGGGTGTCTGTCCTGTCAATTTCTTGCATGTGGTCCTGTATGCCCATAACACAGATGAGACGCGCAGGTCCCAAACGTCTCTATTTACATTACATACCTTAGTGAGTGTGTTCTCCAATATTTTATTGAAAGCCTCTACAGTACCATTCGCCTGTGGATGATATGGAGTACTGCATTGATGACGAATGTGGAATTCTTCTGTAATCGCCTCAATAGTCTTGTTCAAAAAGTGAGTACCTTGGTCACTCATCAAAATCTTCGAACAGCCAAATCTGGTGATTATTTCTTCAAAAATAAACTGCGCTATAGTCCTTGACTGGTTTTGCTTCTGCCCATCTGGTGAGGTAATCAGTAGCAGTAATAATATACCTTGCACCCATTCTTTTTCCTGGTGGGTTTATAAGACCCACAAAGTCTATTTCCCATTTTTCAAATGGTTGGAGTGTCAACTGTGGATTCAATGGCATCTCATCTCGGCGTGATGGTTTTCCTATCCTCTGACAGACATCACAGTTCCTGCAATGTTCTTTGGCATCTTTATGGAGCGTAGGCCACCATAGCCCTGCGCGCAATATCTTCTGCGCAGTAGCCCTTCCTACATAGTGACCTCCCGCGATTCCTGAGTTTGCATCCGCTAAAATAAATGGTTTCTCATGATTGAGTACGCACCTGCGCAGGACTTCATCCGGCCCAAGTTTGTATAACTGACCTGCAATTATAGTGAAGTCTGCGGCGCGCACCACTAACTATTTTTTCTGCTGGATAGAGAATTCCTGGGGTGCCATCCTTGTGGTTAAGAAATCAATAATATCCTTGTAATAATCATCGGCAACCTGTATAGAAAATAGTTTCACATCAGGTAGACTGTCTTCAATGTTCGTCGGCTTCTCTCCTGACTCAATCCTTGACAAATGATCAGGTCCCAAGTTCAGTCTACCTGGCTTGACAATAATCTCAAAGTCATATTCCTGGAACAACAATAGCCATCTGCATATGCGTCCCCCTAACACTGGCTTGTTGACCAAGTATTTCAACGCATAATGGTCAGTAAACATAAGGAAGTGCGATCCCAACAAGTAGTGTCTAAATTTCTGTAGGGCATATACCATCGCAAGGCCTTCCCTCTCAGTAGTAGTATAGTTATTTTCTGTTGTTGATAGCTTCTTGCTAGAAAATGCAATAGAGTGGTCAATACCTCCCTCTCCTGGCTGAGCTAACACGATCCCCAGGGAAATACATGATGCGTCAACATGGACATGGAATGGCTTTGTCCAGTTTGGAAAGACTAGAATCGGTGCAGTCACCATCTTTTCTTTCAATGTATCAAAACCCTATTCGCATTCTGCGTTCCAAATGAATGGTGCGTCTTTCTTCAACAGCTTCTCCATTGCTGCGGTTATCTGTGCATAACCCTTTATAAATTTCCTGTAGTATCTGGTATGGCCTAAGGTAGATCGCAACATCTTGACTGAATTTGGTGTTGGTAAGTTTGTGATGACTACAATCTCCGCAGGGTCTACCATCAATCCTTGCTTACAGATAATGTGGCCAAGTAAAATTCCATAGTGTACACAGAAAATACACTTCTTCAAATTCAAGGACATTTGATACTGTCGACACTTTTCTAGCATCATACGGAGATTCGTGCAATGATTTTTCAATAGACCAAACATAGTCCAATCATCAAAATACGCTTCTAAAAACTTGTGCATAAAATCTTTAAATGTTGCGACGACGACTCTGGAGAATATGGTAGGTGTGTTCTTCAGACCAAAAGGCATGACGGTGTACTGGAATGACCCCCATTCTGTAGCAAATGTCGTCTTATGCCTATCCGAGGGATCAATCCTGATCTGATGATAGCCAGAGAAACCATCAGTGAAAGAATATGCCTCATTTCCTCCAACGTTATCAAGGAATTCATCTGTGAATGGAGTAGGAAATGGGTCGTGCATGGAAGCATCATTCAATTTTCTGAGATCCACACAAATCCTGATCTCCCCTTTTTCTTTCTTGTCTTGAACAACCATGGGGATAATCCATTCGGATTCTTCAACTGGTTCAATGATTCCTGCCTCTAGAATCTTATCTAGCTCTGCGTGGACTTTTTCCTTGTAGAGCGGATTTAATCTGTATGGCCTCTACTTGACAGGATTAGCACCTGGCTTTAAAGGTATTTTCATGACCCCTAGGTCTTCCAAAATTCCTTTCATCTCTATAAATTTTGTTGGAAATGGTTCCTGATACTCATGTAAGGTATCTGCAATCTCTGCAACAGTGTGATCGTCCCAATAATCTCCTATTGATGCGAACTTCGGCTCTTTGTCTGTGCCAATGTTCACTTTTTGTGTTTTTACTGGTCCAGTCATATCTGGGATTTCCAACGGAGGTCCTTATACCTTGCGCACGCCTTCCAACTCTGGTATATCTATGTTGCGCGGGTCCTCCTCATCGTCTTCATTTGTATCATTGGTATGTTCAGCTAAGTTGTAACACTCGATAAAGTGCTCTTCATGTTCCTTCCATTCCGATTGTAAGTGCGCAGGAACGCAATCTGTCCCAAAAGATTCCTGTAATGTTATGTTTTGATGAGGACAGTCATCCTGGAATATGCGCTTCTTGATTAGCTGTAATGCTTCATGGATTAATGGATTCTCATCTTCAAAACTGAAGTCCTTCTGGAAGTTCGTAGTGAGCAACTTCCAATCAGTGAGTTCGCTGCGCAACTCCAGGTCTAGGTACCATTTTTCTGGGATACCCGCATGCAATGTATGTACAAATAAATGTACCCATTCTGTAGGTGGTCTTCCCACCCATGCCTTTGAACAGACTTCAATATGCTGACTAGGGTTTGTTTGTCCATTATACTTTTCAAAGGGTAAAGTAACCCTTTCGGCAAACTGGATCCGCATCTTAGTTTTGCATTGATCCCAAGTGGTCAATGTCTTCTTATGTGCATTCCACCATCTGGCAGGTGTATCGCGCAATGCTATATCTAAAGCTGATAGTCTATGCTCATCTGGTATAGCTGTAGTATATTCCCTTATGAAACTGTAAACATTAGCAGAACCATCACATGTGGGAATAGGACTCACCTCTTTTCCGATCCAGCGCAGTGATTTCGTAACCTGCGCACATCTTCTTGTTGATACTTCATGCATGCGGCTTTGCCAATTCTCCAGTCCTGTATGCGAATCAGAGATACAAGAAGTGTCACATCTCCAGCTGAGTGTACCATCTGCAGTAGGATTAATGTAGTCTTCCTTGTTCGCAGTCAACCGGTATAGTCGGTCTAAATCTTGAGCTTGGGATTCCTCCTGAATGGTGCGATGACCCTATGCTTCCCTTAAAATATCATCTTCTTCGTCTTCAAGTTTATGATATCCAAGTTATCCATAGCCCAATCAATTCCCAATATTGCTGGAAAAGGTTGACTATCATCCACAATTTCAATAATTTCAAAGTATGCATGACTCTGTACTCCGTCGATGTCAACTACTACATTAGCTAAGAGGCCAAAAGGTATGACCTTCTCTTGATTAGCCATTCTTAACTGGATAGGTGACTAGAGCAACTTTGGTCGACCCATCTGCTGCAATGTCTGCTTAGTTAAGACATTCACTTCTGATCCCAGATCAAGGATGACTTCATCCATTTCAAAATCTCCTATCTGCGCAGTGAGCCTCATCTCTTGGCCTGTTCTTTTGTGCTTCCTTATATGATGTATAGCGCTATCTGGAGTCTCTGTTGCAATCTGAGGTTCATACTGGCTGATGAGCTTCTGGAGCTCTACTATGGCTTTCTCACTTTTTAGTAACTTCATGCAGCTTCACAAGAACTGCGCAACAGAAGTACGGACATCTGTCGCAGTGCTTGTTTTATCATAAGGAGCCGGCATGTCTTCAATATGCAGTGTTTCACTGCACAGCGGGATCCTTGATGACTTATCTGCTGGTTCTCTAAAGGTATCCCGCGCGTCAATGAAGATCTCCTTGTTCTCCTGCAAGTTAAGAGGGGTTTCTTTTCCTGGAGCTTTCCTTATCCATACTGTTTCAAGGGGATCCTTATTCGTATGTGCCTCCCCTGATGTTGAAGCTTCCGCTCCTCTGTCGTGGCCTGTCTCGGCACCACTGCGCGTGACCACATTGATGCTCGTATCCACTGGTCTATTTTCTACTGCGATCCACTGGACATTTGGATTCGGAGCCTTTGTTCATCTTCTCTTCTGCATTTCCACCTCTAATACTGGGCAATCTTCAATAACATGCTCAAATGATTTACAATAATTGCACGTGGTGCATGGATTAAAATGATCTCTAGATACGTGACCGGGTTGGCCACAATTATAACAAATGACTTGGTCACGGCCTCTTCCCTGCGCCAAACCAGCATTTCTTCCTCTGCCGCAGTATCCACCACCACGACCTCTGTATCCTCCTTGGTCATATTGTGTGTTATCTTGCTTAGGCTGATTTTCTTCCTGTACACGGTATACGCCAGTTCCTCTCATTGCATCCATATCTCGTTTTCTTTCATTCATTAATTCATATGCGTGGCAGTTGGATTCATCATGTCCCACTGATTTACAGAAATTGCAGTATAAATTCTTAGGAGTTTTCACATATTTATGGATGAGGTAACAGTCTTCAGGTCTATGTCCTATGGTTCTGCAAATTTCACACCATGGGGCCTGATTCTGATTTAATGGGTTAGGCGCACCACTGTCAAGATAGTCATGAAATAGAGGGCAATGCTCATGGTCATGACCTTCTCCTTTACAACTTGTACACCAGACCTCCTGTCTAGGTTCATATCTTTGTTCTTTACCATTTTTCATACTTTGTAGTTCAAGTGTCAGGGTGGTCAGTTGGTTCTGGATCTAAGACATCCCAGAACTAGTATCACCAATCGACGAAGCTTCCAGCTTCATTTCAATTTCCAAGGCCTCTACCTGTGATAGAACCTTCTGTTGCATCAATGGTAATCTGATATGTGGTAACAGCGCAGCAATGAACCATTCTTTATGCTGTTCTGGCGGTATAACAAAACTTACCTGGTCTAGCAAGGTCTTAAACTTTTGATCAAATTCCCAGACCGTTTCAGTTGGTCTCTACTTTATTTCCTTTAACTCAGTTATACACTGAGATTCAGACTTTGGTTTCTTGAACTCAGCCACCAGCGCGGCTTTAATTTCTGCGAGGGTTCTGGGATGTATCTGAGAATATTTCATAAACCAGTGTAAAGCTCTGTCTCTAAAGGTGGTGATGAGATGTGCTTGATTCATAGCATCATCCTGGATTTGTCTTACACTCCATATGGCTTCACAAAGGAACCAATGTTGATCAGGGTCTTCTAGGCCAGTTCCTTTGAATATTGGCAGTTTCATATCCGTGTTTGCCATTGTCGGGTTAGTTTGTGGGGCACTCTGGTTAGTGCACGACTGCTGTAAAGGGATTTGTGTAGTGAACACAAATGGGACTATTGGGAGGTACGGACTAGGCTGACTAATCTGCGAGGTGTGTTGCGTAGCGGGTGGGTTCTGCGATAAGGGTGGCGCAGTTTGTGCAGCCAATAGATTCTCAAGGGTAAATGGTTGTGCAACTTCGTTATCAAGGTCACAAGGGATCTCAGTATCTATATGAAGTTTAGGACCAGTAGGATTCTTATTAAATTTATATCTCTTGCCACTTCTAAGGGTATGTGTCTCTTGATCAGAATCAATATATGTACTGTTTATCACGAAAAACTTTGACAAAATTACTGCATTCTTAGAACACCTTTCTCAGCTAACAGCATCTTAATGTATAGACTGAGATTGTTCAGAAACTTACCTTGGAATCCTCCGAAAAAGTTTGCTTCTGCTTGGCTATAGGATTTGAGTGTGTCTACAGCAATTTCTGTTACAAATCCTTCTAGCATATGATTGACCCAATATTCAACTGCACGTGACAACGGGATGTCTAACGCTTTGAGCTGTGTTGTGAGCTCAGGATTCCACTCCGTGGGTACTCCTCCCTAGAAACAAGTTTTCTTCTCTGCGAGCTGCGAGATCCATGCATGCAATTCGTTTGGAAACGATGCCCAAAAAATCTCATGAATGTCATCCAACAAATATCTATCCGACCACTGTGTGTCGCTTAGATGCGTATGTCTGTTCTCTTGTCTGTTAAAATCTCTTATGGTCTTATCCCACCAAGTCTGGATTTCTGTCTTTTCAGGATGCCAATAGTCAGATCCTTCAAGGAACTGATATTCTTCTTCACACATCGTGATTGCAACTCATCATGGATTCTAGCGCGACAACGGAACCATTTGTTGGCTTAAACTGACCCAAAGGTTTCCAATTAGACCCAGGTTCTTTGTGGTTCTCCCTTTTGACCAACAAAACCCATTCGCACCGGCCCTTTCGGCAACAACCTGCGAGTAGGCTGAGGTCTCACCCAAGGTGTATCTTATGGGGTACTGCGGAATCAGGTTTCCACAGTAAATGATGAGTTGTTTATGAACAAGCTGTGCAACGTAGGACAGAAGGAGTGTGCTGCAGGTCAAAGCGATGTGGTGATGCAGTACGCAGCAGGATCTACGCTGCGAGTGACTACGGTGCGGTGATGGAAACACTGCGGGCCTCACTAAGGGATTCTCATTGCTCTTCTACTGGAACGGCGAATCAACCACACTTATCCTCTACTTGGAAGATCTTGAAAAGGTTAAGGCACTGAGATGAATATCACCCATCCATCCATTCAGGCACTTATTGGTTATCTTTCTAGCATTCATTCAAGTACTTAGATTATTACAACGTGAACTGAATTGATAGACGCGACTAACCATGCTGCGTTCCTTCACTGTGTTTAAGAAAGTATTAAACTTAAATGACTAATTCACGATCTTAACATATAATTGAAATGTTAGCCATTCATCTATTCCCGTGGAACCTAGCATATCATTCCCAAACTTCTTCTATTAGTAAATGCATATCAAAGTTCTCCTATTACAGCATGCAAGGAAACATTCAAACATTCATTCTACCAGAAATACAGACATTCATTCATTCATAAAACATAATCACATAACACAGAATTTAACGTGGTTCACTTCCCCGGATGGAAAGCTACGTCCACAAGAACAGTTGGTATTATATTTCTTTCAAAAGGGATGGGGCAACCATTCTTAGTCTGCGCACTTAGCTGTAGACTCTCCTTTCTCTCAGCTAGGTCTCTGCGCACACAGCTGCAGATCCTTTACAATATTCTCAGCTCGGAGAGATTTCTCAATACAAAAGGTTATATTATGATTACTCTAGCAACTAGCATCTAGCCCCCAAAAATAGAGCAACCCCATCCCATACAAAATTTTCTTCTTAAATAGATCATGCCCGAAGGTCATGTCTGTACAATGTCAAAGACATAAAACCCAAAACCCTAAGGGTTTCCAAAACTGCACTGATTTTCCAAACCGGCTTGCTGGCTCCTAGTAGCGTCTGCTTAATCATGGTGGATCTCCACGTCACTATCGGCCTTCCTATCGCACGCGTTCCTACAGGATGCTTCTGCCGAACCATTTCTCTCTAACGGTTTTACCTTCTAAGCATGCCAAACATTGCTTTCCTTAACAGCCCACGCGTGGCCGCCTTCCTTATTTGCTTATGTCCGCCGCTTGGCAATCCTGGAATATCTTTCCAAAAATGGCTGCTACCGGTCCAACTGGTACCTGCACCTGATACTTGTCCAGCACTCCGCTTTGTTGGCTCCACGTGGCCTCCTAACTCTGTAGCATTGCTTCTGCGCAGTACTGGTCTTCGCATCACGACCAAAACTTCGATGATGCGTGCAACTCTGCAGTCTAGTCAAAAGTTGGATGCTGCGCGCAACTTCGCAACATCCTCAATACTTAGGAAAAATTGTATTTCTGAGCTGCACTCAGCTTAGCTTTCCCTACTTATCTCAAAAAGGTGTTTCCAAAAATTTTGTCTCAACTTGGGCCCAACAGAGTCAACAAAAATTTTTACAACATGGACCCCTGCTTACAGTCCCTCAAGTCCCTCCACCCCCGTTTGGTCCACCCCCACCTCCCATTAGAGGCGGCGGGCCCCCACACAACTCTGGAGGAGGCAGACCTCTACCTTCTGGCGGAGGACCACCTCACCCCGGCCATCATGGCCCACCCCCCCTGGTGGTGGTGGTGGTGGAGGACCATCCCATCCCGGTAGTGGTGGTGGTGGACCATCCCATCCTGGTGGTGGTGGTGGTGGACCATTCCATCCTGGTGGTGGTGGTGGAGGACCATCCCATCTCGGTGTTGTTGGTGGAGGACCATCCCATCCTAGTGGTGGTGGTGGAGGACCACCCTACTATGGTGGAGGTGGCGGAGGCGGCCCTTACCCTTCCGGCAGCGGCGGTGGCCCACCACCCCCTCCTGGTGGAGGCGGTGGAGGCTCATCCTCTTCCGGCGATGGTAGTGGACCACCACCTCCTCTCGACGGAGGCGGTGGTGTCCCATACTACCCTAGTGGTGGTGGCAGAGCCCCACCATTTGGGGGCAGCCCACCCCCCCAGGCGGCGGAGGCGGGCCCCCACCTTACGGTAACGGGCCACCTTATTATGGTAATGGACCACCTTACTATGGCAGTGCACCTGTTTGGTCCGAGAGGCCCGTACCTCTATGGACACTTTACTCCTGGAACACCCTATGGTCAGTCAATATAAGGTCCCACTAATCCTTACATGCCTTATCAGTACTATCAGTACCCGCAGCTGGCCTTTTTGGCTACTTTGGACCTGCCTGACCTATCTTGCTTGACCAACGACCCCATCTACCACAGAACTAATTGGACACCCATTCTGGTGAAACTTCCATCAGATATCCTGAAATTTGATGGCGAGCCGAGTGAGGATCCTAAAAACCATGTGATGACATACCACTTGTGGTGTTCATCCAACTCCTTGATGGACGACTCAATCCGTCTTAGGTTATTTCAACGGACCCTCACCGGTTCGGCTGCCAAGTGGTATATTGAACTACCACCCCATTCTTTTCCCGATTTCGGTTCTCTTGCTATGAATTTTTTGACTCATTTCTAGCTGCCTATATGGTATGAAACTGGTACGGAACTTCTAACCTCGCTCCGTCAAAATACCGCTACTCACATCTCAGATCATATACATGAGTGGCGGAGGAGACGACGTTTGATTAAGGCTCCTATTCTAGACCAACTCCTAGCGGACTGGTTCACGAAGTCTCTCATACCTACCATAGCTCAATATGTTTCCATGGGAAGTGCTATCACTAAGGAACAAGCCATTTCCCGTGCCCATTTACTAGACTTAGTCTATGCTCAATCTGGCGCATTGTTTGATATCCTTCTCGACGCACCCCGTAACACGTACGACACTGCAAAACCACCCAAGGGACCCCAAGCTGATGGCATCATTGGATCCCTTAACACCCAGCCTCCTTCTCAAACTATTGGATCGTCGAACCCCCAAGGTTCTTCCCCATCACCAACACAGGTTGGTCATGGCACCACCAAATCATCCACTCCTGCTGTCACTGAAGAAGTGAATTCTGTTCAATCAGCTTCACCTCAGAAGTTTGGTGGTAAGAAGAAGAACAAAGGGAAACCTAAGAAATCTTCCACCCAGCAGGAACATAGGAGCACCCCTGATGACACCAAACAGAAAAGGAAGTTGAAGTATCCTTGTCTACTGTGTGGTGATGACCATTTTTCTAAAGAATGCCCCCATAGAGACGAAGTTCAAAAGTTTCTTAAGGGAAAACCCATACCCACAGTTCTCAACGATCCCTTCCCTACTCAAAACTAGTAACTTATTGCACACACCTCTCCTTCCCAAGGAGAAGCATCCTCCACCGCGCATGTTCTCATGATGCGTAGTGAGACCATCAACTTGAACACCCGTTCTCATTCGTATGACTATGTCTCAACAAAGGAACCTGTTGGAAGTAATACTGAAAAATATTCCACTTTGATGCTTGACGTCACCATACCGATTGCTTCTCTCACCATTGAGAATCCCTCTTTCGAGTCAGTGTTGCGTCCACCCAAGAGCATGATTAGAAAATTGGTTTTTAATCCCAATGCTCGAGCTACTCAGAACTACAATATTGTAGAGGATCTGGAACAAGCTTCTTGTTCTATGTCGACGCTCGAGGTCTTGCAAAACTGTCCTAATCAGCGCAAGACTCTCCTCACTGCCATCGGCGCAGTTCACCCGAATTCATCAAACACCATCATGTTCTGGCTGGAATACTTCAAACCGAGGCTCTCCCATTAGCTGGCATTTCAAGTTGCCACAAACATTACTGGGAAGACAGTCCATCGTATCGTTTTGGACGAAGGTGCCTCTACGTCAGTCATGTCGATCTCATGTTGGAGAGCCATAGGATCTCCCGAGTTGAATCGTTCTCCTACCACTTTTAGAGCATTCGATGGACGTGGCTTTCAACCTCATGGGTTGTTACAAGCTTTAGCAGTCGAGCTAGGGGGAAAGACAGCAACCATTAACGTAGAAGTGGTCACTGCCTCGCTAGATTATAACATTCTACTTGGTCATAATTGGTTTTACGCCATGACTACGGTCGCATCATTTGTCTTCCGCATAGTACAATTCCCCCATCAAGGCCAAAATTGTCACTGTCGACCAACTGGATTTCTGCACACCTAACACCGCCACTCACCCAGACGAGAACGTTCCATTACTTGGACAATATTCGCATCAGTATGAGAGCATGGGGGTCGGCCTCATTAAGGACTCATCCCTTATGGTCCTTTTTCCTACTTCGGATCCCCCAAATCATGTTGCCACGGTGAACATGATCTCCTCGCAGATTTCATCTATCCCCAACTCCACTGATTCATGGCTTGTACCTGCTGAAGCCACCACACACCTGATTGGAGACACTATGCCTCTGTCTCCCCCTGAAATCACGTACGAGGCTATCCAGTCAGCAATGGAGGACCACTTAGTTGTGGCCTCCACCTCCTGTTCTCTACAGCGGACATCATCCGATCCCCTGCTACGAACTTTTCATTCTGATGAGTCCATTATGGAAATCATGAGTGCGCATGATCCTCTGTGGGAAGACCTCCATCATCGTTCGTCTTTCCTTCCCTTTTTGGACACTCTGGAGAATAGCATTAGCACCATTTGTTCGTTGAATGTCCACTCTTGCTCTCAATCCCCGATACTCACATGTCTTACGGACACTAAGGGAAACCTTGCGAACATCGAACCTACCACTTCGATTGACATTTCGGCTACTCCTGGTGTAGTGGAACATTCAGTTAGGCCAGAAGTGTTCCCCAGAAGAATCATTGCTTATACGGCCTTATTCAAGAGATTTCGAGACGTTTTCGCTTGGACCTACGAGGAGATGCCTGGGATAGACCCTACTATTGTTTTACAAGAAATAAAAATCTATCCCGATGTCAAACCAGTATGCAAAACGTTGCGACCGGTACACCCTCGGAAGATTGCGGTGATCAAGGCATAGATTGAGAAACTCTTGAAGGCCGGCTTCATCTACCCTGTCCCATTGACAGAATGGGTCTCAAACGTCGTCCCTGCCACTAAAAAGTAGGGCACCATTCGTGTCTGTGTCGATTATCGGGATCTCAACAAGGCTTGTCCTAAAGACAACTACCCGACTCCCTTTATTGACCAAATTATCGACAATTGTGCCAGAAGTGTCATTTTTTCATTCATGGATGGCTTTTCCAGATACAACCAGATTGAGATCCACCCCGCCAACCAACACAAGACTGCATTCATCTGCCCTTGGGGAACGTTTGCGTATTGTAAACTTTTTTTTGGTCTTAAAAACGCTGGTGCCACATTCCAACGGACCATGTCGTATTCCTTCCATGATGTGAAGGACTTTGTGGAACCGTACTTGGATGACCTCCCTGCCCACTCAAAGCAGCGCGAGTTCCACGTATATCATTTGACGACCATTTTCCTCAGATGCAGACGGTACAATATCCATATGAACCCTCATAAGTGTATTTTCTGTGTCGAATCTGGATGCCTCTTAAGGTTTATCGTCTCGAAAGATGGGATCCGTATTGATCCAATGAAGGTGGAATCCATTGTCACTCTCCCACCTCCAACTAATGTTACGGAACTTCAGAGTCTACAAGGAAGAGATACTTATTTACGACGCTTTGTTTGTAATTTCCCGCAGAAGACTCAGGGCTACATGAGACTACTTAAGAAGGACGTCCCATTCATTTGGGACGATCAAGCTCAACAATCCTTCGATAGTCTCAAACATGCCATTACCCATGCCCCTCTGCTCCAACCGCCAAATTACTATCGAGATTACATTCTATACCTCGCAGCTTATGACACCACTATCGCCATGGTTTAGGTACAGGAAGACCAGAACTGCCAAGAACATGTGATATATTACTTAAGTAAGGGTCCAATTGACACTGAAACCCATTACTCACATGTTGAGAAGCTCGCTCTCGTGGCAGTTATCGCCATGCAGAAGTTCCGACATTATATTTTGCTTTTCACCACCACCATCATCACCTATTCGAACCCCATGTACCACGTTTTGACACATTAGGTGCTTGGGGGGAAGTATGTAGATACTGCAAGAATTTGATCTTCTTTTCGAGAAAGCCAAGTCTAAAAATTATTTGGTGTTTGTTGAGCTCATCTGCGACCTTCCCCGTGCTGATGTAGAATCTGAGCCCAATGACTCTTTTCCGAATGAGTCATTGTTTCTTATCAGTATGTCTAATCCGTGGTATGGAGATATCACTTTATATCTTCAGACCCAACGTTTCATCCCTCAATTGTCTCGTGACGACTATCGTCGAATACACCACCATGCGAAGTATTATCTGATTATCAGTGATACTTTTTACCGCCATGGCATTGATTCTATTCTTCGACATTGTCTGACTCATGATGAGGCTGAACACGTTCTAAATGACTGTCACGCTGGGGCTTGTGGCGGTCATCTCACTGGGATGGCTATAGCCTAGAATATTCTTCACGCGGGATATTATTGGTCGTATATCTTCAAAGATTGTATCGAGGCCATAAAAAAATGTCCTCCATGTCAACATTTTCATATGAAAAAGCACACCCATCCCGCCCCGTTACACCCAGTTATTTCCGTTGGCCCCTTCACTAAATAGGGCATTGACTTCATACATTGTAATCCTACCTCGGTCGGGGGGCATAGATACATCATCGTAGCTGTGGATTACTTCACAAAGTGGGACGAGGCTATGCCTACATACACGGACGACGGCAAAACTGCCGCACTCTTCATGTTTAATCATGTAATAGCGCGGTTTGGAGTTCCTCAAGCGATAGTTACTGGCCATGGTTCTCACTTTATGAACCACATGGTTGACGAGTTGAGCACTAGATTGGGTTTTTTCCATGAAAAATCAACACCGTACTACCCACAGTCAAACGGACAAGTAGAGGCCATCAACAAGGTCTTGAAAACCATGATCCAACGCATGGTGGGTACGCACAAGTCCAACTAGCATAACATGCTCTTCTCCGCACTATGGGATTATCAAACTTCCGTTAAAACCGCGATTGGATTTACTCCCTTCCAACTAGTGTATGGATTGGAGGTTGTCCTTCCTATTGAGTGCGAGATTCTGTCCCTCAAGCTCTCCATTGAACTTCTCCCCAACACTACTTCCGAGGAAGAACGCTTCCTCTACCTAGCTAAGCTCGACGAGACTCGCTGCGATGCCGCTTTTTCCAACGAGGCTCATAAGAAACACATCAAAGCGCAGTACGACAAGTCGGTAGAACCTCGCGTCTACAGCGAAGGAGATTTGGTCCTCACATATGACCAAAAACATGATAAGCTGGGGGCAGGAAAGTTTGAGTCCATGTGGTATGGACCTTACATAGTGAAACGCGTCTTAGAGAAGGGAGCTTACGAGCTTGAAGACTATGACAGGATATCTTTGGGTGATCCCCGCAACGAACTCTACCTGAAGAGGTACTATGCCTGAGTCTTTCATGCATAAGTACTTTTGTATATATTGTACATGGTGTGTGTGTGTTTTTGTGTGGTGTGACGCTTTGATTTTTGCGTGCTTAGGTCTTGTTTCGTTTCTTATACCATGTTCTGTCTACGTGTGCAGATGGAAACTTGCTACGGATTCGCAGAAGGCGCCAGCTGGCATACCCGCAACCTTGCTTCGGCAGCCTGGGTACTCTATTCACCTACTGGTGAGCTTATCAGCTCAGGAGGAATGTGTCTAGGTTTCGCGACCAACAATGCTGTGGAATATCAAGCAGTCATTGGAACCCTAACCGACGTTATTTCTTTGGGTATGGACCACATTGTCATCCACTTAGATTCTCAACTAGTGGTCTCTCATCTTAACCAAGTCTACACCATCAGCGATCCTACCTTACTCCGTCTCTATAGATGAGTCCATCTTCTAGAAAGGTCCTTTGATTCCATTCAGTGCCTACACATTCCACGAGGCGTGAACATAGTTGCCGACTCCATGGCCAACTTCATCTTAGATTGGTACATTGCACACACATAAGCATATTCATGAACTTTTAAAAAGTAGACATAACATGTAAATAAATCATTTTATAAGCAAACACATAAACAAGATCACATCATTCACCCATTTAAAACACATAATGTATAAAACCACCAAAATGTTTGTATATATATATATCATAAAAAGTAGTGCTGGTACAAAATCTGAAGCACGACAACTTTCAGTGAGTCTATACAAAATCTGAAGCCTCATAGCTTTCAGTAGTACAAAATCTGAAGCTTCTGAGCTCTCAGTACATACATTATAAAAATATAAGGCCTAACGCCTGGCCCGTGCACCCCTACGTCTCGCAGCTCTAGCCTGCTGAATATGGAAGCAGTCAACTGCCCTTGCTACCTTGCGGAGCAGTACGTTGAAGCACATGGACGCCCCCACCGCATACCTCTGCATAGGACACAGTAGCTCGTCCACTATCGACTTAGGGACATCTAACGTCAACCTATTCAGGTTCTCGTAGACGTCCTCCATCTCCACGATGGCAGCATGCACAGGTGGGGCCATGGCTACTCCCTCTCCTCTCCTCGCAAGAAGAGAAAATCCTACTGGTCGCACGGGGCCCACATCTACACACACATGTTATTAACTTATCAACACTATAACAAAAAAAAATCATAAATACACAAAACTAAAAAGTACAAGGGTCATTGTTCTTACTGATGTCTCCCCACTCTGCTCCCTCGGGCAGTGCCAAGTCTGGGTTCTCCCTATAATCCGTACCACTGTATGGGTAGTCCTCTACCATGAGCAACTGGCCTTCCATCCAAGTGAAAAACTCAGGACCGTACCCGATGATAGGACCCCCACCATGGCGGTCCATCACTTCTGTCCATCGGGCCATGTGAGGATCCTTAGGATCCCTGTCATTGAAAGGCACCTGCGGGCATAAGAGGGAAACTTGCTCTAATAGAAATGAGATCACTATCGATCCATATCCGAACTGCTTGAGCTCTCCACGCCGACACTTGGTCAGCTGAGCTCGAATGTTAGCGACGAGTCCCTTGCACCAGTTGAATACCTTTGGATACATACAGTCCTCCGCATACAGCATCTAGGACCTAGTATCTAGATGGGGTGCTTGGATCCCTTCTATCCTCATTATGGTGAAAAGAATAGCTCGCAGTGGACATTCTCACACCTCTTTGATGGGAATATTCCCACTAGAGGCACGAGTATGTGGGGTGAAATGCTGAACTATCAAGTCATCTACTGTCCAGTCACTTCCCCGTGATCCGGTAAGAGCCACATTGTCCCCCCTCCAGGACAATATAGTCAAGAAGTAGATTTCCTCGACATCTATAGTCAAAGTGTGCTCTCCGATCATGAAGTACTGCTGCGCGGCATCCCAACAACGGACCATATGTTCTAGCAGTAGTACTTGGGTCCTCATGCCCTGAACATTGAAGAACTTTAGTAGCCTGCAGTTCCGTAATGCCTCTACACATAATGGATCATTTGCAGCTTGCACATCATCCACCACAAGTTCTCGCTCACGCCACTCTAAGACCATGTTGGCTGCTACTAACCTGCCAATAGGAGCATTTTAATACCATTAGAACTCACTCAAGCATTTAAAACTTTTTCTTTTGGCTTGGGTTTTGGTTTGAACATGGGCGTTTCCACCGTCGCACCTCGTCCTTGTGGACAGGGCGACATCGTCGCAACCCAGATTTGCAGAACTTGCGATGACCCGGGTTCATCGCAGTTCCCATAAGGGAGACCTGCGACGACCTGAGGGCGCATGAGCTCCCCACAAACCAACTACAAAACCCTACAAAATGAACTAAAAATGAAATTCTAAACCACTGGAAATATGCTGGATGAGATTTAGGGTTACCAGCTTCGAACGGCTCGTGAAATGGTTGCTCGTAGATCCGGTAATCGGCAAGTGAAATTCTGCTTCCAACAACACTTTTTTCTCCCAATTTGGCAAATGAACAATGGTAACTATATTTGACCATTTTTTCTATTTATAGACAAAAAGGAATATTCTTTTTCAAATATTTGATGCTTTTTAGGTCATTTGCTATAGTTTGGATCATTTTTATGGCATTTGAATACCTGGTTGACTTTTTGACCTAGTTTTCAAGTGTGCAGGAGTCGTTAAGTGTTCTTTTTGCACCGTTTTCACATTGAAGCAATCATTTTAGGTATGAAAAAACCCTTGAATGTTTTGTCGTTATTTTGTATCTGTTAGATTGTAATTATTTAATGATGACGAACTTACTCTTTGTTCTTTCTCGTGCTATTAAAACCATGAGAATAAGTCACCAAGTTACGATTTATCACTTTTTCGGGCTCGTTAAACTCCTATGGAAAAGGAACCCCCTCGGAGTCTATCTTTAAGCTATTTTCAGGCTCTCAAAATACGAAAAGATTGCCAAGCGAACTTGTTGCGTTCACGCTTGTTAAAGAATTTGAATGGTATGACTTCCTAGTGATAGTTTACCCCTTTTTCAGACCAGGGGGCACTACTTACGAAAAAGGTATACCCCAGCCAATCATGACTGGAAGAGTCCTCTCCCACGTTGTTTTACCCTTTTTTGGGGTGATGAGGCTAACTTTACGAAAAAGGACTGTTGGAGTCTTCTTTAGTTCTTTTCAGACTCTCTAAACATGAAATGACGACCGAGTTTTGCCTTCTATGGACTCGTTAAAACTCAACATTGAAGGGCCCATCATGGGACGAACCCCTCCTATCCCAGGTTCGGAAAATATTTGGGATTGGACTCATCTATGAGATGAGCTATACCGAGCATCTGGTTACCCTCATCAAGCTCGTAAAAAACACATGAGGCACTCATCGTTCATGATGGGGAAAAAGGAAAGCTTTTATGTTACGTACCTTTGTCAGTGGCATTACCTAGTCGTTCTTGAACATGGCACTTATTTGCATTTTCATACTGCGCTTGGATCATCCGTTTGTCCTTGAGTTTCACCCACTTCCCGAGTCTTGTCACTCCTTTGAGTCATTTAGAGAACGCTTCCCTCATCAGTTGCATTAGGTTTTGGTGTCGTACTCATCATGTCAATACTGCCAAGTCATGCCATTCCCATGTTCAAGAATATTCTCACCATTCATTATCTGCATTCAGTATGCCTACTACCATGTCGGTCTACTCTGACACAGTCTTGCATGTTACTATACCATCTGATCCACTCTACACATCTTTTGTCGTGTTTCGTGTCAATGATGAGGGATTCATCATGGCCCTCCTTCGACGGATTCATCCTTGTCAACTTCAACACATCATCCGAGGATTGAATCTAGAAACCAACCAAGTACCTTGGCCCTGCATGCCTCAATGGAAGGTTACCTCGCTTTCAACATGAGTATACATCATTGACTCTTGATTGGAATATTTCTTCCAGCGTTCGACTTCAACTCATTTATTCACGCTTGGTGATATGTACTATGATACCTTGGGGATCATAGACATCAATGGTGATTTCCCTTGCGCTTGTTAACGATATAAATCAATGACCGGTAATCAAGTGGTTTCTACCATGTTCGACATCAAGACATTTGTAATCACATGGATAGATTCGTATCATTGCGGGTTCGACTTTAAGACCTTGGGGAGTCATATTTTACCTAGGTTGTGATGGAGATTGTTTTGATTCATATTACACGGATCCACATTTGTATTGGTCGTGGCCAGGGTATTTTTTAAGGATTCTAATATTATACTTAAGTATAGTATTCTAGGTGATTATTTTGGAATGACAAATACATGTATATAGATAGGTAGGCGAATATTAAATATGAAACATACAATTTACTATTGAAACGTGTAAATTTTGGCTAATATTATGATAAAAAAACATATTTTATGTAAATATAGGCGATATTAGAGACTAAAAATGACCAAATAGTGAATTTATTTTTTGAAACAAAGCCCAAAAATAGCCAATTGGCTAAATTGCGCCCCTAAAAACTACCCTGGTCGTGGATGTGTTATCATCTCATCATGGATCTATGCTTGTGTCTAGTAGCCATGATTGTGTTCAGTCGGTCTTTACTATCATGGATCTGCAATGTATTGGTCGGAAGCCATGTTGTACGTCATATGATACTATGTACTCAGATTCATTTGTACTGCAGCAGCATCCTTCGTCCAACAAGCCATTGCCATTCCTTCTGTCAAAGCATTTCACCTATCCAATTTCAAACAGCTTCATGCTTTGGGGGGCATTTTGTTACACCTAAAAACTTACCATCATGAGACTCAGTGTGAACATCCCTAAAGTTTCCTTGGCTAATTCATTAACCTGGAAGAGATGCAAATCCATTTGTACTAGGTTTTGAGAGGTTATCACAGGTTGTCTTCTTGCAGACTGCGACGATGTCAATTAATGGACTAAAATAGATTCTTCGAGCCCATTCTCAAAGCTAGATGACATGGATCTCTATCCCTGACCTTTGGGAGAGATGGAATTCTTTTCCTAACCTCTTGGAAGGATCCCCTATCTCTCTCCTACCATATCTCAACCTACCCTATCCACTTAGTCCTATATAAGTGAAGCTCACTCCCATTCCAAAGGGAGGAAGCCTATAGTGTCTACATGCTAGTGAAATTACCTTAGGAGAGATCTCTATTCATCTATTGGGAGACTCACACTTCCTTGGGAGGCTTTGGCATTGGCTTGATCGGAGGAGGATTGCTACGTCAAGTTATTGGTTGTAATATTGTCATCCTATGTACTTCCATTTCAATACAGTAATATAAGTGCTTTCCACCAAAATCTCATTGTGTTAATGATATCTTGTGTAGTTCGCCTACTTGACTGCTTACTTAGATCTATTATTGTGTAGATGCGTTTTACTTGTTTTGTTGTCTTGTTATCTTGACAGGTTTTGCAGCTCAGATCTGAAGATCATCAAGCTTGGAACAGCATTCAAGGTGAAAAGGATCAGTGATCTATAAGGTAAACGTATATAGTTCCTTGATCTCTAATTAGATCTAGGAGAGTGATTTATATTCTGTCCTATTTGTTCTAGACTCACGTTGAGCTAGGGATATCATGCTTCAAGTCCGCTCTTGGTAGATTGTCCGTCAAACAAATCTGGCGACCATACTAGGGAAGACATTGTTTGTAGTTGTCAATTTGAATACCATTTTCAATTGATTTCTTTTGCAAGCCATCCATAATCTTATTTTCCTTCTAAACCTTGTTTCACCATCAGGTCTTCACTTTGAAGAGTCTGTAGTCCTCCTATGAGTTTGTACTCACCATTTTTAAACCATTTCATTACTCATTGTTTAGAGAATTGGTTCATTTTTTAACTTAGATCTCGCCCGTCGCAGCTGGGCAGTGGAGCCAGAGCGACAATGTGTCATTTTGTGATCTCTATTCTCTGTCTTTTGGCCTATCATCACAACCCATTCATTGGTAGACTGCGACATCGTCTCAATTCCCGCATTAGTGACCTGCGACAGTTGCTCTGTGTACAAACACAGACTGTGTCGATCTGTCAAAATTGTCATACAGGCATCCCTTCTCCATTTCTAATTTGCGTTTTGGTTTTGTGTGCAAACTCTTTCTGTGCTGTAAGATCCAGTGAGAGACCCCATTTTTTATTTAGTGTGTTGAAGTGTTTGGTTTCATTTGGAGTTGTTTGGGTTCCGTCTTGTACAAGTCTAAGATTTGGTAGTGGTGGACACTTTTGTCTCCCCCACCTGCATCCACTCACCCTTGCATTCCTTCCTCTCCTTATCGGATCTGGTCATTGGATCGGATCAGTTTCCAGACCTCATTCGCATATAATTTTTTAGCTTTGCTTGCTTTAGTGTTGCTTGCTATTGATTGATTTTGAATGTTTGTGTGTATTTTCAGTCCATATGAGTGCTTGAATTTCCTTGAGATTTTCTGAGTCATTGGAGTGCTGCAAGTGATCTTTTCATTTCAGTATTTGTGTTTAAAAGCATCGCTGTCATCAAATTGTTATCTTGATACACCCATTGAAAAATTGAAAGTACTTCATTTCCATCATTTTTCAAGCTCATTTGAAGAATTGTACATGCATTGGAATGTCTCATTTGTAGATCTTTTGGAAAAGTTGAAATAAAGTTAAATTATTTGCGTTTTTCATGAATTATGAATTCCTCATTTTCTTGAAAAATTCGAGTAGATATCAAGTTTTGCAAAAGTAGTTCCATGCTTGGAAAGATTACATGCATTTTTTGGTTCTTATGCTTTTAGGCCATTGTAGTGAAAGTGAAAAGCTTGCATACTCTACTTAGGGATTCTCTCTTTTCATCACTTAGCATCATTTTTGTTTTGAAAAGATAAAAGAAAAAGAAAAGCATGCTTCGATTTGGCTTAGTAGTGTCGTGTTATTTTTTTCGTGTTTCGCTCAAAAAGAAAAGAATACTTCATAATGATTTTTGGTAGATTTGGGATTGTGTTGCATTGTGTTGCTTTGGTAAAATCATTGGAAAGAAATTTCTCCCTCCCATACATAGAGTTCATCAAAATAAAAGTACATTTTTGCAAGTAGTTAAGCCTTTCATTATTTTTACATTTATGTACTCACCTCATGCATTCACCTAACCGTCCAGATAAAATCAACAGTAGAACTAGGGTAAAATTTTTAGTAACTTGTGTGTAAGTTAGAGACGTGTTTCGACGTTGTTAAGCGTGGAAGCTGTCGTTATTTTCTAGCACTGTATCCTGAGGGTATTGTAGTCTTCCACGTATTTATCGGTATATCGAAGCTCTTTCACGTACCAACCAGGTATATCGAAGCTCTTTCACGTACCCACCAAGTACTTCAAGTACTCGACGTATATCGAAAGGTGTTTCACGTACTTGGCGTATATAGAAAGGTGTTTCATGTACTCGGTAGTATATAGGAAGGTCTCGTGTCGTACGGTTGTGCATTAGACAACACCACTTGGATTTGAGCTCCCACGTACCTTGCGCATATCGGGAGACACCATTAGGATTCCTGAGACCAACTGAGTTAACCTTTTGGCCTTCTTGGCAGAGCAATTCACTGAGAACGGCACTCAGGGAGATTACTATGCATGTACCATCCAAGTAATCGGGTATTCAGGAAAGGGTACGGTCCCAATCCTCCTTGTCGCGTTTTACTGTTGAACCCTGCGTTATATAGAGATTTGCGAAGCCTTGACAATCCTGTGAGGTTCCAGACCTTTGAATCCACTCTTATCACATAAGTTTTCTTGTGGCCTTAGTCTGTGTAGATTTTTTCCTGGTCTTCTTTTCTTTTGTTTAGCTTGCCTTAGGAGAAAATTTTGTTTCAGTCACTCTGGATGACTTTCCTTGGAGAAGGTCTCGTAGGATTCAGAACTTGCCACCCAAATATCCCCTTAACCAAGAGGTAATTTCGAAGGTAAGAATGGACCCACAAGCCACAGTCGTGTCACCTGAAGTGGAAAACCCTACAACTAATGTTGGAGCGCATATGTTTCCTCCAGATTCACCTGCCTCTCATCCCCCGCAAGGTGAAGAATCACAAACTTCTACTTCACAAGACCTACATCTCGTTTTACCGGGAAAGCTTGGATCATTGGAATGGATAAATTCACCCCAGGACGGCCCTTTGTTACCGGACAATCCACTCGACCGAAGGCGAGCCGGATCTCCCTAGCTCAACGTGAGTCTAGAACAAATAGAACAGACTACAAACACGTTTCCTAGATCTACTTAAGGATCAAGTGCTAGATGTCTTACCTATTTGATTCGCTATCCTTTCTCCCGAATGTTGCTCCACGTCCCACGGTCGTCAGATCCAAGCTGCAAGACCTGGTAAGACACAGAAAAGAGAAACAAGTAAAAAGCATCTATACAATAAGAGATCTATGTAAATAGTTAAGCAGGTAAACAACACAATATCATCACATATAAGAGCGATATTGGTGGAAAGCATTTGTATTACTACAAATAGAGGAGTACATGATAGAGATATAGAACTACAACCAATGACTTAACGTAGCAGCCCTTCTCCACACAAGCCAATTTCCAAGCCCTTCCAAGGAAGCATGAATTCTCCAAGAGGTGAGTGAAGGTGTCCCAAGAGAGATTTCACCAGCATGTAGATACCATAGTCTTCCTCCCTTTGGTATGGGAGTGAGCTTCATATATATAGGACTAAGTGGATGATATTATGGATAGGATAGGTTGAGAGATGGTAGGAGAGATATAGGGGATCCTCCCAATGAGTTAGGGGTCAAGTACCAGCTCTCCAAGAAATCAGGGATAAGCCCCCAAATGGGCAAGCTTCGAGAAAGATCTCGAAATGGCTATTTTTTCCCATTAACAGACTTCGTCGCACCTTGCTATGAAGAAACCTACGACGTCACATGTTTCCAGTGTGCAACCTACAACGACCTCTCAAAAGGTTGTACAAACTGAGTACAAATCCTCCCAAATGAGTACTTGGTCCAGATGACTTCAGGGATGTATACACTAAATCATGATGATGGGTAGATTTTAGGTGTAACAGAATGCCCCCCAAAGCATGAAGCTGTTAAGGATGTATAGGTGAAGTGCTTTGATATAAATAATGGCAAAAGACTTGTCGGATGAAGGACGCTGCTGCAGTACAACTGACTCTGAACTAACAATCTCATATGTAGTACAACATGGTTGCCGACCAATACATTGCAGATCCATGGGAGTAATGACCGACTGAACACAATCATGGCTACTAGACACAAGCGTAGATCCATGATGAGATGATAACACAGCCACGACCAATACAAAAGTGGATCCGTGTAATATGACTCAATACAAACTCCATCGCAACCTAGGTAAAACATTACTCCCCAGGGTCTTCAAGCTGAACCCGCAATGATACGGATCTATCCATGTGATTACAAATGTCTTGACATCGAACATGGTAGAAACCACTTGATTATCGGTCATTGATGTAAACCGTTAACAAGTGCGAGGGAGATCACCATTAATGTCAATGATTCCCAAGGTATCATAGTACATATCATCGAGCGTGAATAAATGAGTTGACGTCGAACGCAAGATGAAATCTTTCAATCAAGAGTCAATGATGTAAACGCATGATGAAAGTGAGGTAACCTACCATTAAGGCATGCAGGGCCAAGGTACTTGGTTGGTTTCTAGATTCAATCCTTGGATGATGAGTTGAAGTCGACAAGGATGAATCCGTCGAAGGAGGGCCATGATGAATCCCCCATCAATCGACATGAAACATGACAAAAAATGTGTAGAGTGGATCAGATGGTACAGTAACATGTGAGACTGACTCAAAGTAACAACAGCATGACGACGTGTGTACTGACTGAAAATGATGAGTGAATGTGTTCTTGAACATGGACATGGCATGACTTGGCAGTATTGACATGAGAATGACGCAAACTTCTAATGCAACTGATAGTGGAATCTTTCTCCAAATGAATCAGAGGAGTAACAAGACTCAAAAAGTAAGCAGGGACTCATAGACAAACAAATGACCCAAGTATCGGTATGCAAATGCAGATGAGTGCCATGTTCAAGAACGACTATATACTCCCACTAAGGTATGTAACACAAACACTTTCCTTTTTCCCCATCATGAATGATGAGTGCCTCATGTGTTTTTTAATGAGCTTGATGAGGGTAACCAGATGCTCGGTATAGCTCATCTCATAGATGAGTCCAATCCCAAATATTTTCCAAACCTGGGATAGGAGGAGTTCGTCCCATGATGGGCCCTTCAATGTGAAAATTTAACGAGTCCATAGAAGGCAAACTCGGTCGTCATTTCATATTTAGAGAGTCTGAAAAGAACTAAAGAAGACTCCAACGGTCCTTTTTCGTAAAGTTAGCCTCATCACCCAAAAAAGTGTAAAACAACGCGGGAGAGGACTCTTCCAGTCATGATTGGCTGGAGTATTCCTTTTTCGTAATTAGCGCCCCTTGGTCCGAAAAAGGGGTAAACTATCACCAGGAAGACGACCATTCAAATACTTTAACAAGCATGAACGCGACAAGTTCGCTTGGCAATCTTTTCAATTTTGGGGAGTCTAAAAAGAGCTTAACTATGGACTCCAGGGGGTGTCCTTTTCCATGGAAGTTTAATGAGCCCGAAAAAGTGATAAATCATAACTCGGTACTTTCTCTCATGATTTGGTGAGTACGAGAACAAACGAAGAGTAAACTCATCCTCATGCAATAATTACGACTTAACCAAAAACAATAATGACAAAACATTCAAAGGAGTGTTCATACCTGTAATTACCATTGGTAATGCGAGAAACGCTACAAAAGATCACTTTACGACTCCTGTACACTAGAGAAAGTGTCAAATAGCCCCAAATATAATGACAAACGGTCGAGACTATAGTAAATGGCCCAAAAGCATCAAAATATTTGAAAAGGAATATTCCATTCTATTCTATAAATAGAAATATGGGCCAAAAATAGAAACATTGTTCAAATTTTCCAATTTGGCTGGAGAAGTACCAATTTAGAGCCAAAACTTCCTTTGCCGATTCCGGGAGTTACGATCTGCCATTTCACCAGCCGTCCGAACCAAGTAGGCCTAAATCTTGTCTTGCAACTTTCCAGTGGTTTACTTTTTGCATTTTTGTCCATTTTTTGAGTTTTTTTTTATGATTTGGGGAGGGGCCAATGCGCCCTCAGCTCGTCGCAGGTGGACCTTTCGGGACTTGCGACGAGCCTGAGTCGTCGCAAGCCTCGAAAATGGGACCTACGATGATGTCACCCTGTACCTGAAGGTGAGGTGCGACGGCGGAAACCCACGACTCAAACATCAAAAATATCTCAAAAAATGAGTTTGTGCAAGTTGGGAAAGGACCTAACATGTTTTAAATGCCCCTTTTGGTAGGTTCCCAGCAAGCAAATATAGTATTAGAGTGGCGAGCGGAGAGAACATGAAGTGGAATATGAGCAAGCCGCAAATGATCCATAATGTGTGGCTGCTTTGCGAAACTGTGGGTTGCTCAAATTCTTCGAGATACGGGGGATGAGAGCCTAGATCCCGTTCCTAACACACATGCTCCAGAGTTGGGATGCAGCCCAACAATACTTTGTTATAGTTGATCATATCCTCACGATTGACATTGAGGATATCTACTTTCTGACAGGTTTGTCCCGAAGAGCAGACATTGTACAACTCACTGAGACACATTCCAATGATCGTACAGTGGAGGACATGGTGGCACAATACTGCATAGCTTCTTCTCGTCCTTCCAGCGGGAAGATACTCATCAGATATGTGGTGAGTCGTCCACTAAGGACCATACTTCTCACTATTACCAGGGTGGCGGGTAGCCAAGCTCCACATACGGCTACTCGGACTCAGATGTTGTATGCGAAATACTGTATGTCTCCCATGGTGTTCAACTGGTGCGAGGGTCTCCTCGCCAACATCCGAGCTCAGCTGACCAAGTGTCGGCGCGGGGAGCTCAAGCAGTTTGGATATGGATCGATCATAATATCGTTCCTCTTGGAGCGGGTTCCTCTCTTACGCCCGCGAGTGGTACTAGATGACAGGGATTTGAGAGATCCACACATGCTCAGGTGGGCAGAGATGATGACCCACCATGGTGGGGGTCCCATCATCAGTTTTGGTCCCGAGTTCTTTAGCTAGCTAGAAGGCCAGTTACTTATGGTCGAGGATTTCCCATACGATGGCACAGACTTTTGAGAGGATCCCGACTTAGTGCTTCCAGAGGGTGCAGCATGGGGTGTTATCGGTAAGAACAAAACCCTTGTACTTTTTAGTTTTGTGAATTATATTATTTTTTTGACGTAATGCTGACAAGTGCGTAATATGTGTGTGCATATGTGGGCCCCATGCGACCAGTAGGTCTCTCCCTTCTGGCGAGGAGAGACAGAGGTGGGGAGGCAGTGGTTCCTGCAGGTGCTCATTCTTCCATCGAGGAGATGGAAGAGGTGTATCGGAACCTATCCGGGTTGACTGCGGAGGTGCCAGAGCCAGCCATCAACGACCTACCGAGGCCCATGCATAGATTTGGGGTTGGAGCGTCCGTGCGCTTCAACTCCTTACTCCGCAAGGTGGCTCGTATTGTATACTGCTTTCTCACCCAGCGTCAGAGAGCTGTTAGAGCTAGGGGTGTATGGGTCAAGCATCCATCCTTATTTCACTTTTAGACTTGTACTGAGAACTTAGAGGCCTCATATTTTTGTACTTACTGAAAGCTATGATGCTTCATATTTTTGTAGAGACTCACTGAAAGCCATCGTGGTTCAGATTTTGTACCAGCACAACTTTTGAGCGATTTATATATATATACATTATCGACGGTTTATACATTATGTGTTCTTCAAATGATTAGTGATGTGATCTTGTTTATATGTTTGCTTCTGTACATTATATTTACATGTTGTGAATGATTTTACATATTATGGATGTTATGTGTGTGCAATGTACCAATCCAAAATGAAATTGGCCATCGAGTCAGCAACTGTGTTTAACTCTCATGGAATGTGCAGGTATTGAACAAATTCAAATGACCTTTCCAGGAGACATACTCGTCTGAAGAGATGGAGTAAGATGGGATCACGGATGGCATAGACCCGGTTAAGATGAGAAACCGCTAATTGAGAATCCATGTGGATGACAATGTGGTTCATACCCAAGGAAATGGCATCAACTAGGGTTCTGATTATTGCCTGATATTCTGCGGCATTGTTGGTCGCAAACCCTAGGAAACTTCCTCCTGAGCTAATGAGCTCAATTGTTGGGGAATATAGTACCCAGGTTGTGGAAGCAAGGTGAAGGGTATGCCGGCTGGCGTCGTCCGGTAATCCATAGCATGTTGCCATCTGCATATGCAGACAAAACATGGTATAAGAAGCGGATATAACTCTTGTAGACCTACTGGATGTCTCACTTTCCTCTAGCCTTCCTAAAATCCCCTCACTCGAGGAAGACAGATCTGACAAATACCTGTTTGGTTCTAACTACACCATGGTCAGTAACTATCGCTTGAGGAACTCCAAACTGCGCTATTACATGATTAAACATGAAGAGTGCAGCGTTTTTTTCGTCGTCCGTGTATGTAGGCATAGCCTTGGCCCACTTTGTGAAGTAATCCACGGCTACAATGACGTATCTATGCCCCCCAACCGAGGTAGGCTTACAATGCATGAAGTCAATGCCCCATTTAGCGAAGGGTCCAACGACAATAACTGGGTGTAACGGGGCGGGATGGGTGCGCTTTTTTGTATGAAAATGTTGACATGGAGGACATTTTTTTACGGCCTCGATACAATATTTAAAGATAGACGGCCAATAATATCCCGCGTGAAGAATCTTCTGGGATGTAGCCATCCGAGAGAGATTACCGCCACAAGCCCCAGTGTGACAATCATTTAGGACGTGTTCAGCCTCGTCATGAGTCAGACAACGTCAAAGAATAGAATCAATGCCACAGCGGTACAAAGTATCATTGATAATCAGATAATACTTTGCATGGTAGCGTATTCAACGAAGTTAGGGGGTAAAAATTATCCTCCCTTCAAAGTTTGGGGTGGGGGAGGAGCAGGTGATGTAACCGTAGTAGTCACAGGTGTGGTTGACTGTTGTCCTTCAATAGGTTGGGTTGTCTGAGGTATAGGACTGGTCTCCTGTCTAGGAGATGGATGTGCAGGAATTGATGGTTGACCAGCCTGGAAAGTGGTCACATGTTGCGTGGATGATTCTGGTGAATCATAAGACAAATAACAACTTGGGAGTGGTTGATAAGGAGGTAACGTCGGGTCTTCATCCCTCTGTGCAAGGCTCCGGTTGGTAAATTGTGTGGCCATAGCTCGTAACCTAGACAATTGTTCACGATAAGGTGCCATGCGATCGTCTAGAGTATCCCAACTAGGTGGGGATGAAATGGAAAAATGGGCCACTAGGTGTCCTAGAGAAGATGTCCAATAAGCTGTTGAAGGACTAGCAGCTGCTGAAGGGTGTTACACCTAAAATCTACCCATCATCATGATTTAGTGTATACATCCCTGAAGTCATCTGGACCAAGTACTCATTTGGGAGGATTTGTACTCAGTTTGTACAACCTTTTGAGAGGTCGTCGCAGGTTGCAGACTGGAAACATGCGACGTAGTAGGTTGCTTCATAGCAAGGTGCGACGAGGTCTGTTAATGGGAAAAAATAGCCATTTCGAGATCTTTCTCGAAGCTTTCCCATTTGGGGGCTTATCCTTGATCTCTTGGAGAGCTGGTACTCGACCCCTAACTCATTGGAAGGATCCCCTATCTCTCTCCTACCATCTCTCAACCTATCCTATCCATAATCTCATCCACTTAGTCCTATATATATGAAGCTCACTCCCATACCAAAGGGAGGAAGACTATGGTATCTACATGCTGGTGAAATCTCTCTTGGGACACCTTCACTCACCTCTTGGAGAATTCATGCTTCCTTGGAAGGGCTTGGCAATTGGCTTGTGTGGAGAAGGGATGCTACGTTAATTCATTGGTTGTAGTTCTATATCTCTATCATGTACACCTCTATTTGCAGTAATACAAATGCTTCCCACCAATATCGCTCTTATATGTGATGATATTGTGTTGTTTACCTGCTTAACTGTTTACATAGATCTCTTATTGTATATATGCTCTTTACTCGTTTCTCTTTTCTGTGTCTTAACAGGTCTTGTAGCTTGGATCTGACGACCGTGGGACGTGGAGCAACATTCGGGAGAAAGGATGGTGAATCAAAGAGGTAAGACATCTAGCACTTGATCCTTAAGTAGATCTAGGAAACATGTTTGTAGTCTGTTCTATTTGTTCTAAACTCACGTTGAGTTAGGGAGATCCGGCTCGCCTCCGGTCGAGTGGATTGTCCGGTAACAAATCTAGCGACCATACTGGGGATTATAATCTGGCCTGCATGGTATAAAACCAATTGCGACCAAGCAAGATATTTTAATCTAACGGGGCCGAGACCACTTCCACGTTAATGGTTACGGTCTTTCCGCCCAACTCAACTACAAGAGCTTGTAAGAGCCCATGAGGTTGAAAGCCACTCCCTTCGAATGCTTTCAACGTGGTAGGAGAACGATTCAATTCATGGGAGCCAATGGCTCTCCAACAAGCGATGGACATGACAGAAGTGGAGGCTCCTTCGTCCAAAAGAGTGCGATGGACAATCTTCCCACCAAGGTTCGCAGTAACTTGGAATGCGAGTTGGTGTGAGAGCCTCGGCTTAAGGTTGTCAAGCCGAACATGATGGTGTTCGAGGAATCCGGGTCGACTGCACCAATGGCTGCAAGGAGAGTTTTGCGTTGATTAGGACAATTATGCAAAACTTCCAGGGTGGACATGGCGCAAGGAGCTTGGGCCAAGTCCTCTACGATATTGTAATTTTGTGTCGCGCGAGCATTAGGATTGAAAACAGATTTTTGAATCGTGCTCTTGGGTGGACGCAATATCGAATCTAAGGAGGGTTTCTCTATAGTGAGAGAGGTCGATGGTACAGTGACATCAGGTAAAGAGTCGAAAGCTTTTTCATCATTACTTCCGGCGGGTTCCTTCGAAGGGACCTGTTCGTAAGATCGCGAGCGAGTAGTTAAATTGATCGCCTCGTTACGCAACATGAGAACATGCGTGGTATTGGATGGTTCCCCCTGGGCTGGGGGGGTTTGAGCAATCATCTGCTTGTTTTGAGCAGGAAATGGATCGTTGAGGACTGCGGGATTCGATTTACCCCTAAGAAACTTTTGCACTTTGTCTCTATGGGGACACTCTTTGGAGAAATGGTCTTCTCTGCACAGTAAGCAAGGATACTTCATTTTCCGTTTCTGCTTAGTATCTTCAGGAGTGCTCTTCGTTTCCTGCTGGACAAAAGACTTCTTGGGTTTCCCCTTGTTCTTATTTTTGCCATTAAACTTTTGAGATGAAGCTGATTGAACAGAATTCACCTCTTCGGTTACAGCAAGAGTTGTGGACTTGGCGGTGCTGTGGCCAGCCAGAGTTGGGTTGGATGATCCAACAGTGCTAACAGCAGGCTGGGTGGTAAGGGAACCTATGATCCCATCAGCTTGGGGTCCCTTATGTCGTTTTGTGGGATCGTTAACGTCCCGAGGTGCATCAGGAAAAATATTGAACAGAGTGCCAGATTGGGTATAGACCAGGTCTAACAGATGAGCACTCGCGATGGCTTGTTCTTCAGTGACAGCACCTCACATGGAAACATCTTTTGCTATGGTGGGAAGAAGCGATTTAGTAAACCAGTCTGCTAGGAGCTGATCTGGAATGGGAGATTTAATGAGATGTCATATCCTTCGCCACTTTTGGATATGATCCGAAATGTGAGTGGCGGTATTCTGATGGAGCGAGTTTAAAAGCTTAGTACCAGTCTCATACCGTATAGGCAGCTGGAAATTTGTCAAAAAGTTCATAGCAAGAGAGCTAAAATCAGGAAAAGAGTGTGGTGGCAACTCGATGTACCACTTGGAAGCCGAACCAGTGAGAGTCCTTTGGAACAATCTAAGATGAATTGAATTGTCCATTAAGGAATTAGATGAACACCATAAGTGGTATGTCATCACGTGGTTCTTGTGGTCTTCACCCGGATTGCCGTCAAACTTGGGGATATCAGACAGAAATTTCACTGGAATCGGTGGCCAGTTAGATCCATGGTAAATAGGATTGTTGGTTAAATGAGAGAGGTCAAGTAGGTCCAAAGTAGCCAGAAAGGGCAGCTGTGGATTAGGCTGCGTGTATTGATAATACGGATATGGCGCGTAAGGACTAAACTGATCATAAGGTGTACCAGGATAAAACTGACCGTATGGGGTGTGCCGCCCGAACCGTAGGGAGGTCCGCCACCATAAGGTGGTCCGTTCCAATAAGGTGGGGGTCCACCTCCACCTCCAAGAGGGGGTGGAGGTCCGCCGCCACCACCGGGAGGAGGTGGAGGTCCATAACCGTAATAAGGTGGCCCACCACCACCTCCGCCTGGAGGGGGGTGGTGGACCACTTCTGCTGCCAGATGGGTGGGGGCCCCCACCACCTCCGCTGCCAGAAGGATGAGGGTTTCCACCACCACCGCCACCACCGGGGTAATTAGGTCCTCCACCGCCTCCGCCTAGAGGGGGTGGTGGACCACCGCTACCACCCGAAGGGAAATGTCCTCCTCCACCATGATAAGGTGGTCCGTCGCCGCCTCCGCCTGGAGGAGGTGGTGGACCATTCCTGCCACCGCCCGAGGGGTGAGGGGCATTGTAGGTAAAATGAGGTGGGCCTCCACCAATGTTAGGTGGGGGCCCGCCGCCTCCAACAGGAGGTGGGGAAGGACCGATCGGGGGTGGTGGTACTTGCAGCATAGTCGGTTGGGGTCCGTGTTGCAACACAGGTTTTTCCCCTATAGAGTGTATGGATTCCCTGGATAAGGTATCCCGTATGGCACGTTTTCGGGATTAGGTTGGCCCGGCACGGGGTTAACAGAACCTGGATACGCTTGACTCCATGAGGGTTTGGTTACATTGGATGGCCCTCCAAAATGAGATAATCCCGTGGTGGACGGTCTAGCGGGTTGGGAAGGTCTAACAGAAGGTTCGTTGGGGACTCTATCTCCTACGTTCTGGTTAGGAAACGGGGGTTTCCCCCAAGCCACAATGGGCTGACCACTATTCAAAGGTTGAACCAACGTGGGTTGTTGACTAGCTACCATGGTAATAACATTACCAATAAGATAATCTGTGGGAATGGAATACCCTCCCCTCGAATTTTGAGGTGGGGGAGGAACCGATAAAGTAACCGTGGTAGTGACAGGTGTGTTGGACTGTTGTCCTTCCACCGGCTGGTTCACTTGAGGTGCAGGACTGGATTCCTGCGAGGGTTGACCAGTCTCATTAGTGGTCACGTGGTGGGGTGGTTCAGGTGATCCGAAAGACATCGGATGAACTGGGGTGTTTCTGTCGTCAAGTCGTATTTGGAAATGACGATTGTGGAACTCTTCAGAGTGTCGCTCGAGACTTTGTCTTCGAAGCTCATCTCCTTTAACACGTAGCTATTCCAAACGTTCATGGATGGGGCCGAAAGTCTCGGCAAGGTCAGGCCTATGGTAAGGCCTAGTGAACTTTGGAGTAGTCCAGTTAGGTGGGGATGAGATTGAAAAATGAGCCACTGGATGGTCTGTAGAAGATGTCCAATAAGCTGTTGAAGGACCAACAGCTGCAACAGGGTCATCCTAGGGTCAATTTATCCATTCCAACGATCCAGGTTCTCCCAGGATGACGGGAGGAAGGTTTTGAGAAGTGGGGGTGTGTGCTTCTTCATCCTACGTGGGATGAGAGGCAGGTGAATCTGGTGGAAACAAATGTCCACCAATACTCAAAGTAGGGTTCCCTACTTCAGTAACTACGACCGCGTTATGCTGATCCATTCTTACCCTCGAAATAACCTCCGGATTAAGGGGAAAATCGGGTGGCAAGTTCAAGATCCTACGGGACCTTCTACAGGGAAAATTCGCCAGAGTATCAGGAAAATCACCCAAAAAAGGCCGAAACAGCATTTCTCCTAAAGGTATTCTAAAAGAAAAGCAGTCCAAGAAACCTACTCAAACTAAGGCAACAACAAACTTATGTGACAGAGTGGATTCAAAAGTCTGGAACCTCACGGGATTATCAAGGCATCGCAAACCGCAATATACTGCAGGGTCCAACAATATGACACGACAAGGAGGATTGGGACTGTACCCTTGCCTGCATACCTGACTACCTGGATAGGACGTGCGTGCTAATCTCCCCGAGTGTTGTTCTCAGTGTATTTCTTTGCCAAGACGGCCAAATGGTTAACTCGGTTGGTTTCAGGAATCCTATTGGTGTCTCCCAATATACGCAAGGTACGTGGGAGCTCAAATACATAGTGGTGTTGTCTAATGCACGGTCGTTGGCACGAGACCTTCCGATATACGTGTCGAGTATGTGATACACCCTTCGATATATGCCAAGTACGGATTATGGTACTTGGTGGGTACATGAAGGAGCTCGATATACCGATGTACGTGGAAGACTACAATACCCCCGAACTACAGTGCTGGCAAGTAACGACAGTTGCCACGCTTAACGACGCCAGAACACGTCTCTAACTTATACACAAGTTGCTAAAAATTTTACCTAGTTCTACCGTTAATTTTATCTTGGACGATTAGGTGAATGCATGAGGTGAGTACATAATCGGAAACAGAATGCAAGCCCTAGCTACATGCACGAAATATTCTTTTCTTTCGATGAATCCTATCTATGGTAAGGAGAAAGCTTTTTCCAATGGTATTGCCAAACAAACTCAATGCAACACAATTCCCAATGCAATTAAATTCGACAATGAAAGTACTCTTTTCTTTTTCAATGAAACACACAAACGTACACAACACTACTATCCAAATCAAAATATTTTTTCTTTTCTTTTCTTTTTCAAATAAAAACAACACTAAGTAATGAAATGAGAGGATTCTGAAACAGAAAATGCAAGCTTTTCACTTTCTCTTTTCAATGATCTAAAGGCAACAAAGATCAAAAATGCACTTATCTTTCCCTAGCATGGAAACAACTTTTGAAAAAAAACGAAATTTACTAGAGCTTTTCAAGAAGACGAATGATTCATAATTCAAGAAAAACACAATCAATCATATTTCCATTCATATTTTCCAAAACATTCCAATGCACAACGATCTTTCTTCAATAACTTTTTGAGAAACAATGGGAGAGAAGCACTTTTAATCTTTCAATGGATGTATCAAAGCAATAAACTTGAAGACAACTTTGCTTTCAGATCTAAATGACTAAAAAGAAAATGTTACTCACAGCATTCATATACTCAGAAAACTCAAGAAAAGAACAAGCACTCAACCAAGCAAAAAGACACACTTGACTCAAAATCAAGCAGCAGCAAGCAAACTGAGCAATCAAAGCTCAAAACAAATGTAAATGAGGTATGGAAGGTGATCCAATGCACTGATCAGATTAGGAATGGAAGGAAGGGAATGCAAGAGTGAATGGATGAAGGTGGGGGAGACAAAAGTATCTGCTACTACCGATTTCAAACTTGTCCAAAGTGGAACCTAAAGTCAATCCAAATGAAACTAAACTCTCAACACACAAATCAAAATGGGATCTCTGGCTGGATGTTGCAGCACAGAGGGAGTCCATACATCAAAACAAGGCTCAGACTGTCAAACAAGAAGATGGATTCCTGTATGCTAAGTCTCGACAGATCGGTGCATTCTGGCTTTAAAGACAGTGCGACGTCGCAGTTTACCTGCACGAGATCTGTGACGATGTCGCAGTCTACTAATGAACAGGCCGCGATGAGCAAGTAACAGTCAAAGAACAAAGACCCAGAAAAACACAGTGTCGCTCTGTTTTCACTTCCTAGGTGCGACAGGCGAGTTCTAGATTCAAAAATGAATCAGATCTCCTAATAATGAACCACCAACAGATTTGAAACTGAGTTGTATAAACTCAAAGGAGGAAAATTAGGATCTTCAACGTGAAGATCTGACAATGGAATCAATCCTAAGAAGGAAAATGGAAAAAGAAATGACAAGGGGAAACCCGAGAAGTCTTATGCCCAGTAGGAAACGAAGAGCACTCCTGAAGATACTAAGCAGAAACGGAAACTGAAGTATCTTTGCTTACTGTGCGGAGAAGACCATTTCTCCAAAGAGTGTCCCCATAGAGACGAAGTGCAAAAGTTTCTTAGGGGTAAACCGACTCCCGCAGTCCTCAATGATCCGTTTCCTGCTCAAAACCAGCAGATGATTGCTCAAACACCCCTAGCCCAGGGGGACCCATCCAATACCGCGCATGTTCTCATGTTGCGTAACAAGGCGATCAATTTAACTACTCGCTCGTGATATTACGAACAGGTCCCTTCGAAGGAACCCGCCGGAAGTAATACTGAAAAAGCTTCCGACTCTTTACCTGATGTCACTGTACCATCGACCTCTCTCACTATATAGAGACCCTCCTTAGATTCGATATTGCGTCCACCCAAGAGCACGATTCAAAAAGTTGTTTTCAATCCTAATGCTCACGCGGCACAAAATTACAATATCGTAGAGGACTTGTCCTAAGCTCCTTGCGCCATGTCCACCCTGGAAGTTTTGCATAATTGTCCTAATCAACGCAAAACTCTCCTTGCAGCCATTGGTGCAATCAACCTGGATTCCTCGAACACCATCATGTTCGGCTTGACAACCTTAAGCCGAGGCTCTCACACCAGCTCGCATTCCAAGTTACTGCGAACCTTGGTGGGAAGATTGTCCATCGCACTCTTTTGGACGAAGGAGCCTCCACTTCTGTCATGTCCATCACTTGTTGGAGAGCCATTGGCTCCCCCGAATTGAATCATTCTCCTACCACGTTGAATGCATTCGAAGGGCGTGGCTTTCAACCTCATGGGATCTTACAAGTTCTTGCAGTTGAGTTGGGCGGAAAGACCGTAACCATTAACGTGGAAGTGGTCTCGGCCCCGTTAGATTATAATCTCTTGCTTGGTCACAATTTGTTTTATACCATGCAGGCTGGATTATAATCCCCAGTATGGTCGCCATATTTGTTACCGGACAATCCACTCGACCGAAGGCGAGCCGGATCTCCCTAGCACAACGTGGGTCTAGAACAAATAGAACAGACTACAAACACGTTTCCTAGATCTACTTAAGGATCAAGTGCTAGATGTCTTACCTCTTTGATTCGCTATCCTTTCTCCCAAATGTTGCTCCATGTCCCATGGTCGTTAGATCCAAGCTGCAAGACCTGTTAAGACACATAAAAGAGAAACGAGTAAAGAGCATCTATACAATAAGAGATCTATGTAAACAGTTAAGCAGGTAAACAACACAATATCATCACATATAAGAGCGATATTGGTGGAAAGCATTTGTATTACTACAAATAGAGGAGTACATGATAGAGATATAGAACTACAACCAATGACTTAACGTAGCAGCCCTTCTCCACACAAGCCAATTGCCAAGCCCTTTCAAGGAAGCATGAATTCTCCAAGAGGTGAGTGAAGGTGTCCCAAGAGAGATTTCACCAGCATGTAGATACCATAGTCTTCCTCCCTTTGGTATGGGAGTGAGCTTCATGTATATAGGACTAAGTAGATGAGATTATGGATAGGATAGGTTGAGAGATGGTAGGAGAGAGATAGGGGATCCTCCCAATGAGTTAGGGGTCGAGTACCAGCTCTCCAAGAGATCAGGGATAAGCCCCCAAATGGGCAAGCTTCGAGAAAGATCTCGAAATGGCTATTTTTTCCCATTAATAGACCTCGTCGCACCTTGCTATGAAGCAACCTGTGACGTCACATGTTGCCAGTGTGCAACCTGCGACGACCTCTCAAAAGGTTGTACAAACTGAGTACAAATCCTCCCAAATGAGTACTTGGTCCAGATGACTTCAGGGATGTATACACTAAATCATGATGATGGGTAGAGTTTAGGTGTAACGCCCTTCAGCAGTTGTTGGTCCTTCACCGGCTTATTGGACATCTTCTCTAGGCCACCCAGTGGCCCATTTTTCCGTTGCATCCCCACCTAGTTGGGATACTCCAGACGATCGCATGGAACCTTATCGTGAACAATTGTCTAGGTTACGAGCTATGGCCACACAATTTACCAATCGGAGCCTTGCACGGAGGGATGAAGACCCGACGTTACCTCCTTATCAACCACTCCCAAGTCGTTATTTGTCTTATGATTCACCAGAATCATCCACGCAACACGTGACCACTTTCCAGGTTGGTCAACCATCAATTCCTGCACATCCATCTCCTAGACAGGAGACCAGTCCTATACCTCAGATAACCCAACCTATTGAAGGACAACAGTCAACCACACCTGTGACTACTACGGTTACATCACCTGCTCCTCCCCCACCCCAAACTTCGAGGGGAGGATACTTTTTACCCCCTACCTTCGTCGAATATGCCACCATGCGAAGTATTATCTGATTATCAGTGATACTTTGTATTGTTGTGGCATTGATTCTATTCTTCGACGTTATCTGACTCATGACGAGGCTGAACACGTCCTAAATGACTGTCACACTGGGGCTTGTGGCAGTCATCTCTCTGGGATGGCTAGAGCCCAGAATATTCTTCGCACAGGATATTATTGGCCGTCTATCTTTAAAGATTGTATTGAGGCCGTAAAAAAATGTCCTCCATGTCAACATTTTCATGCAAAAAGGCGCACCCATCCTGCCCCGTTACACCCAATTATTCTCGTTGGACCCTTCGCTAAATGGGGCATTGACTTCATGCATTGTAAGCCTACCTCGGTCGGGGGGCATAGATACGTCATCGTAGCCGTGGATTACTCCACAAAGTGGGCCGAGGCTATGCCTACATACACGGACGACGACAAAACCACTGCACTCTTCATGTTTAATCATGTAATAGCGCGGTTTGGAGTTCCTCAAGCGATAGTTACCGACCATGGTGCAGGTAGAACCAAATAGGTATTTGTCATATCTATCTTCCTCGAGCGAGGGGATTTTAGGAAGGCTAGAGGAAAGTGAGACATCCAGTAGGTCTACAAGAGTTATATCAACTAGATGTCAAAAGATCAGATAAAATTCCATAAACACATGGAATTGTTTCTCGCTGAAGGGGGGTCATGTTCCTATGATGATGAGACAACAAGCGACATCGAGGTGCCCTTGAGGTACAAACATCTAGTGAAACAATGGACTCCCAAGTATCTTCCTCAACTGAACACATATTTTTTTGTGAACGAGAGGATATATCGAATTGCATCGTCGTCATTACATGGTTTGGGGTTGTTTTGCATGGATGGCATAAAGGTCGGTTATGGCAGATGTACAGAATTGATGGAGTATGTTGGACCCTGTTACAACTACAAATATTGGATGCACCTCGTCCAATATACACGAAGTATGCATAGATATGGATTGTCAGCAAATTATTTACAGCTGAAAGACAAAGATCAAAATAAAGGAGCAACGTTGTACATTGACGGAAGGCCAAAGGCCACAGGGAATATTGCGGGGTTTATAAACAGTACACAACCAGGGTCTACAATTAAGCAACCCAAATGCGAATTTGAGGGTCATGAAGGAAACCATGTTTTTGTATGTTCCATTATATCAATAGTTGCAGGGGAAGAGTTGCTTATTAATTACAATTTGAATCGAGTAGATACAAACACGGTTAGTATGGGAGTGGTACATCTAACAGTTTACCCAACCTTTTATTAATGAATTTAACATCTTAAGGATTTTTCGCTAGTTTATTGTTATAATTTTGTTTAAATTTTCTATATTTACTTCGCAGGGTAGTGATCAGGGCATCTCCCTAGCAGCTGGTTAGAGGAGTACAACTTCCTCGAGGCAGCAAGTATACATCTTTGTAATAGTAAAAATATAATATGAAAAAAGAATTTTTTTTGTTGTGTTTTTCATTAGTATATTCGTTTGGTTTATATAATGTTATCTATATTTGATGCAGACTATTGATCGGGGTAGCCACCCGGATGTTGATCAGACTACAACAGACTCAGGGCAAAAAGTAAACCTAATTGTAATTGTACAATTTAAATACTTCAAAATGTTTTGATATTATATTGTTTCAGTTTGTATTTTGGTTTCGTTTAGGTAATTTTTGCTATGTTTTTGATGCAGGGTTCTGTAAGGGGATCCTCCTTAGCAGTAGATGATACCAGACCTTCCTCGAGGCAGCAGGTATACATCGATGCCATTGTACAAATTTAATATGTACAAAAAAAAAAATTGTTGTGTTTTTTCATGAGTATATTCATTTGGTTTATATAATGTTATCTATATTTGATGTAGAGTGTTGATCGGGGAAGCCACCCGGTTGTTGATCAGACGACAACAGCCTTGGGGCAACAGGTAAACCTGATTGTAATTGTACAATTTAAATACGTCAAAATGTGTTGTTATTATATTGTTTCAGTGAGTATTTTGGTTTCGTTTAGATAATTTTTTCTATGTTTTTGATGCAGGGTTCTGTAAGGGGCACCTCCCTATTAGTAGATCGGGTAGGTAACCTATAACCATTGATCCAATGAGTAGACAATCCTTGAGGCAACAGGTATAATTCATTGGAATTGTACCAATATAATATGTAGCATAATGTTTTTTTTGTTATGTCTTTTTTGTGTGTATATTGGTTTCATTATGATAATTTTTTCTACTTCTTTTTGGCAGGGGGATGATCGGGGCAAGTCCCCAGCTATGGATTAGATGACACCATCATCAAGGCATCAGGTAAACCTAGTTGTAATTTTAGGAATCTATCATGAAAGATATGTTTTGTTAATATAATTTTTTTCTCAGTCGCTTGCTTTCACGTCAGTAATGTTTTATATATATTTGTTGCAAACCAATGATTTGGCATATGAAACAACATAGCAACAATCAATAGCTTTTGAAGTGTATGAGTTGATGCGCGATGTTGACATTGGTTCTTCTCTAGACCCAGTTAAGGTGATAGAGAAGACCTTGAAAAAAATTAATGAGGATATCCTTTGTCTGCTATTCATTCTGCAGCAGACAGATGAGATTAAAGCCAAGGTTGATGTTTTGGTAAAGAGATCTCATGCCTTGCAAGTAAGTTGCGAAATCTTGAATCATAATATAAATTCATTTAGAACTTTATAATTTTTACTTTTATATGATAGTGAACTTATAAAATATGGTTTGTCTTTACAGGATTTTCTGCAATCACACACTATTGGTCAAGGCAGTGTTGGCCCCAATGATGCTGGTGGAGATCAGTCATCACATGAGAAAACGACTCCACGTACATCGAATCATGTGCCATTGTTGTTGACTAAACAGTCGGCAACACGTTCTGTGACACCCTCGAGGCCAGCTGTGAGTGCACCCGCTAGTGACCGACGCACACCAGATCGTGCAGAAGGTGGTCGATGCAGAGCCTGCTAGTATTGATATTGCTGAAGCAACATTTCTTGGATCTTCCCGTGTCACTAGCACGAGTACAATACATACAACATTTTTGGTGGACGAAGATCTCGTTCCAATAAAGATAGATAAGATCCCAGGTAATTATACATTGTTCAAGTTAGTGTTTATAATTTGATTGTAATATACCGATAAAACATTTTTTTCAACTAATGATGGCATACTCGTTTTGCAGGAAATGATTTTTTTATAAACATCTAAATGATTTCTCCTTGGAGATCTTCAGGCCCACCATCCACACAAGGTGGGATAAACAAACGAAAAATTTAAAAGATGAGCTCACTAATCGGTTGGTTGGCCTGTTCGGAAACGAGACCTGCGATCGAGCCGCCGTCCTAAAGAAGGCTAGACAACATATGAATATTGTCCAAGACCAATATAGGGTTCACCTAGAAAGTAAACCTACATATGAGTGCCCTCTGATGATTCCAGCAAGAGAGTGGAAATCCCTAGTGGAAGATGAAAATGAGAGGGCTTTGAGAAAAGACAGAAAGCTACCACCAGGCACAGGGAGGTATGCAATACTTTCCACAATGTAATTCTAAACCTTATTATTATTAATTTTTATATCGAATTTGGAACATCTAACGTATTTCAACACTTGCATAGGCTGTCAGACACATCAAAGGCCACAAAGGAAAGACTAGAAAAATTGGTCAACACAAGATTGGGCCTGGTGGTTATTCGAATTTGGTGGCACGAATTGTAAGTATCGAAAAAACAATAATGCATCCAAATAATAAATTGCAAATTATTTTCGTTTTATTGCACAACAAAATGTAAATTAATGACGTTATGCAAATATGCAGGCCGACTAATTAAAAGAATTTCCCACTGATGAAGACTTGAAGCTTGGCTTCCAGCACGGCTTTGGAGCTGTTGTTGAACGCCGAAAAAGCTTGTATGGGAAAACACAGTCTTCTGGTGATCCATCTGGTGAACAATTATATAAAATATATATAGTTTAATGACGATTTATTACTTGTGCAATCTATTCGTTACAAATAATTGACATAAAATATTGACTATGTTTTGAGCAAGAAAGCAATTATCCCCTTAATGTCGAGGATGGACAACAACCAATCGAAGATCATGCTTCGAATCCTGGTAATGAATTTATTCATATGCTACAATTTTATATATAGAATTGCAGATGGTGAACATTAATTGTACTTGTCCATGTTTCAACTGCGAAGCATGTAGAGGGTCACACTGTACAGGTTGATCCTGGACAAGAATATGAAGAATATGATGTGGCCACAACAAGTAAAAAAAACATCTTTGTAATGTTTTTTTAAATGAAATACTTGTCATTATAATAACATAATATATCGATGTAACATTTTCACATTATTGCAGCAAATCTTGACCCTTTAACGCAAAATCAACGTCGTGAGTACTCTACTAGGAAGACATCACAGCAGGTTGATGAAGCACCAAGAACTAAACAACAAGTTCCAGAAGATGAGCTTCTTGTTGATTTTGTAAAGAGAAAAAAAAATAGAAAGAAGTGACTGAAGAAATATTGTGTAATTATTTTTGATAATATAATGTCATGCACGATTTTTTGCCTACTGAATGGATGAATGGTTTAATGAATGTTAGTTGTTATTGCATGAATGTGTTGACTAAATGAATGAATGGTTTAATGAATGTTAGCTTTTATTGAATGAATGGTAAATGTTTATTTATGATGACATCTGCATGTTTGCACATAATTTTTTTTCAAGTACATGCATTGGGTATGGTGAATTGAGAGTGATGTGAAGGGGGGAGAGGCCATAAGAGCTTCCACCTTCACGTGGTTGGCCCTGTTCAGTAGAGAATATTAAATTATTCTCGAAACAAAGGGGAGCTCAATGAATGGCTACGGTGTTTCCTTTCTACAACCCACTTGCGTGTCATCTAAATTTTGACAATTTCTTGGGGCTTGTTATGAAACTAAATCATCTTATCCTACTTTCCAAGCCTCTGACAAGGTAGGAAAGTTGTTGTGCTAACGTGGCCAACTGTGTTATCTAAGTGGTACATAGACTTGAAATTTGAAAAGTTGGTCATTCAATAATAATTGAGATATTTCTCAATGTATCATGACCTAGAAAGACATCATTTTCTAAGCCTTCGACCAAGTCAAATGGTTCTGAAAAGGATAATCTATAGGGTGCCACACAACTGGTAGACTCTATTGGCATCCCTAACATAAATAATTTGTCTCTATCTCAGGAGAAGATAATTGTCTATTAAGTGGAAATTTGGTTTCAGAATGGTTTGTTCTTCCCTGCAATGGAACACACTACCTCTCACGGAGTATACCACATGCTTCCCACAACCCATCAAGTTAGCAATTGCAATTTAAATGGTGTTCAAGGCCCTTTATTTCAGTTGAAAACTAAATTGAAGAAGAAGGGGATATTAAATGTCGCTCATGGAACTAAAACAGATAAATTGGTGGTTGATAGAGACGAGGATTTCTCCCAACTATTATGCTAGCTTGATATTGTGGAAGATATTCATTTTGGTGTCCCGAGTCATGAATTGATCATGAGAATATTTTCTCTTGCTTAAGTACAGTGAAAATATCCTCCCAAACAAAAGGAAGGAGGAAAATACGATGTCTACGAGATCGATGTCTAAGTTTAACACTGCAAGCTAGGGTGTTCTATTTGCATTTTATTTCTTATTAGTGCATTCATTGTTGGGTCTCATGTTATGGTTTTGAAAAAAGGAGACAGGTGTCTAAGCTTAACGCTGCCAGTAAGGGTTATAGATTCACATTTACTTTCTTGTTAGTGTGTTGATCATTGGGTCTCATGTTATGGTTTCTCCTCTTCAAAGTGGCAACCAAGGTTAGTCTAGTCCATCTGTTGCAGTTGCAACATTTACAGAAATGCAAAGAACCGAAGAAAAGTCCACTAAACCATCAAAAGATGCCAAATGTCACCCTACTCTTCGACTACATGCCACCTGTGAAATATAGATATGCTAAAAAGTAGGAATGGCAAAGGATGGTCCTATAGCTCATGTTGAGGATCCCATTTCCAACTGTGGTGTTATATTTTCATGATTGATCATTATGATCAATGATATGTAGTAGGCATGTCATGTTTTAGATTCTAGAGGCCATTTATAGCCTTGTTGATTATGTATTTTGTTTCACATATGTTTTTCACTCTAACATTTTGATATATTCACCCTTACATGATATACACATAAGAAGACTTTGAATATTTTGTCTCTAATGATTTGGATCTTTAAAATATATTATTTTTATTAGCAATTTAATATTTTCTATATATTTTAGTGAACTGAGTCATAAAATTCAAATTGGTCTAAGTCATAGCTGAGTCCAAGTTGACCCTTGGCCTAGTCCGAGTTTTACAACATTGATCTATCTCCTTTTATGAAACAACATATACGTCTGCATATTCAAAAGGAGTACGCTCTATCCACTCTAGCTTGTTGCAATCATCTTTGATTACTGGAACACCAATAGTGGCTGAAACACCTGTAGCATACTGCTGAAACTCACCAGCAGTTGCTGAAACACCTGTAGCATGCTACTGAAACTCGCCAGCAGTTGTTGGAACACCTGTAGAATGTTGTTCAAACTCACAACAATTGTTGAAACGCCTGTAGCATGCTGTTGAAACTCGCCAGCAGTTGCTGAAACACCTATAGCATGCTATTGAAACTCGCCAGCAGTTGTTGAAACTCTTGTAGCATGTTGCTGAAACTAATACTAAAATGTTGAAGACATGTTATAGTTATGTTATGGTTCTTATAATAGAATTAAGCTTATGCAAAAGTGTGCATAATGTATTTATGCATATGATTAATTTATAAATATATATTTCTTTTTAAAAAAAATGATGTGTGTTTAGTTTAGTCAATGTAATGCAAGAGAGCGTTACAAGCAGAGTGAACAACCAGACCTACATAACCAGGAGTTGCCCAACTAAAGCAAATAAATATTCCTTGTCAAGAAACCAATGTTGCATATAAAATTTGATTTCTGAAGTGAGTCCTGCTAGAGTAGTTCTTCATCCTATAAACTTCAAACATCACGCCTTTTGATGTCCATTCAATTATCATGAATCTGCAATGTGCTGCCATCACAGTATATCATAGGATAATTGGTGTTTCCTTTCCTTTCCTCACCATCACAGTTATTATCTATATTTTATTTGAAGTGTGGTGTTCATTGCAAATATTTATCCTTTTATGTACAAAGATATCTGGTCTGAATCTTGGGTTGATCTTGTTTTCAAAAAAAAAAATATTTAAGTTGGATATTGAATTGAAATTAACACCCATGGATACCCATTTCATAGGTTGTAGATAATCTTGAGCAATAGCAAATTAATCAAACATAAGCCATGCTATACGTGGTAGAATTTGGATATTTTTCCTACAATAGGAAGGGTTGATTAGGCAATCTGATGTGAAGTTCCATATAGAATTTCTAGTTAAGAAATCTAATGTGAATTTCCATATCACTGGTTGTAGTATTTGGAGGAGTTGATAAGGATGACCATAACCTCTTTCTTTCAATTTTTGTTGTATTTTGATCATGAGATTGATCTAATAAAGTTTGGTGTTTCAGATGTTGGAGTGTTGGTATCATGGGGTGCAACAGACCTTGGTCAACTGGGACACAAATATGTTGGTGGTGTTGTTGATGTTATTCAGCCTCGCATTATTAAAGGGATGTGTGAACTTCACTTTGTTTGTGTTGCTTGTGGGGTTGCTTCCCAATATTTTTATATGCTTTAGAAGGTCGATTTGTAACTTGGAAGGATGAGAATCAAGGTTTGCATGGATGAGTTTCTACACCCATGTTTACCTTGTGGAGTGCCATTGATGATATTAGTCCTAATCTGATCTCCACTAAGGGAATTTGAAATATTTTTTCTAGGGGAGATGCATTTTCAAGTTTGAAATTGCATTTACTATGGATATGGCAGCTACATTATATCAATGCATAAGGAGTTACAACTAGACCAACATTGGTTACTATTGAGTAGATTGGATTGATTATATTCATCTCAGCTTGATTGTTTATGGATTGATCAATGGATCTGTATGTTGGTTGTGGACAACTATGCTAAGTTTGTATTGACCACTGAAGTTTTGTTGGTTGTGTAGATACTGACAAGTTATAGGATTCGTTGCAACTAAGATGAAATTGTGATAGAATCATGCAAGCAACAATGAATTTACAAATATGTCACAATTCATGTTTTAATATTAAGATATCAAAATTAATTGTTGTGGTCGTGATAAGTAGGATAGGATGTCGTGCTTAGAGGGGTTGATTATCTTTGAGAAATATATTTTACAAATTGCAATTAAGAATAGCTTGGCAAAAGAAGCCATGGCACTTCCAACATAGAAGTTGTGTACTTTTTCTTATTACAATTAAGCTATAGTTTCATGTGCATCTTGTTCCATGCCTTGATTATCTTAATTTTTATGAGTGTATTTTGCCAAGGATTGTTGTGATTCCAAGAAAAATTTTCCTTAAATACAACATGCAAAATGAAATACCAAAATGACCTAAGATAGTGCAATCATCACTGTTAATCACCATGTCGATCATGATGGGAAGGAATTACAACACAACACAAGATAAAATAGTTCACAAAGGAATTGACAATATTCATTTGCTTACCTTATGCATACCAAATCTTTGTGAAAGGGATAGAATTAGTATGTTGATCTGGCTATGTTGAAATGTATAGCTTGGTGAGTTCTTATACTAGCTATTCCTATTAGAATCAATGCTATGGATGATGGGCATCGAATATCTCTATATTTAAAAAAAAAAAATTCCCCAGCTTCATCGGATATCCGACATGCCCTCCCAAATAATCCGACGATGTCGCCATACCAACCGACGACAATAGGAGTCGGATATCAGACTTCTTATAATGTAATTTTGGTCGAATATCCCATGAGATTGCCAAACCGCCGACGCCAATCTCCACCGGTATTTCTAGGTTATCTCACTACCATGTTGTCGAATAACCGATCCCCTATAAAATAATGAGTGTCGGATATTCGACTGCCCTGTTGTCGTGCGTGTCGGATATCCAACTGCCATGTTGTCGGATAACCGACCCCCTATAAATTAATGCGTGTCGGATATCCGACTACCCTGTTGTCGACTATCCGACCCCCTATAAAGTAATGGGTGTCGTATATTCTATGGGTATATTAAAAGAGTTGTGTTCAGATATCCTACAGGACTATGTTGAATATCCGACGAGGACATTTTGTTATCGGATATCCGTCGAAGTGCAACCGACTTTTTAAAAAGGAGAAGCTTGTTGGATGGTCGATAGCGTGATGTCGAGAATCGGACATATATGTCGTCGAAATTTGGGTCATAATTTCCTAGTGATAAACATGAATAACCTAGTTTGAAACTCATATATAAAGAAGATATGACTAGATTCACAAAATAGAAAAATTATCTTATGGGAAAGACAATATCTTGCATTTTTATCATCAATGGTGACAACCTATACCTTATCTGTAACTTGCACTGTTGAAACTTGATCCTAGGCTCTTTGCTCCTCTTCCTTCAATGGATATTTCTCCATCATTTCCTTATACAAAAATGGTTCTCCCCTTTCTCAAGGCCCTCTCCTTGTATTTATAGCAAGGTTTGAGAGGATAGACTCGAAAGAATGGTTAAGGAAGTTATGGTGGTCAGGGTTACTACCATAACGATCCCTAATTCGTTTTTCAATATATTTTTTCATGATTTTAAGAGATACCCGTGGATATACCACTTGACAACAAGTGAGTAACTCGTTAGTCTTGTGTCAAAAAACCAGCGGGTCAACTTTTTAGGTAAAAACCACGGGTGGTCAATGGAGCTCCAACGAGTGACCCGTGAGTTGACAGTTTTGGGAGTCGCGGTTAAGTCTTCAAAATACTTCACAAAAATAGATGAACTGGAGGTGATATTGTAAGGTTCGGATCAAATTCATCTATAGTCAATGAGGCTCTTCCATTCATAAGGTCCTTTTGTGTGACTGACAATGCAATTTGGTCACGAACGAAGAAGTGCCAATCTAACTAATAAAATATGCCCCCTAATGCATGAGGTCGGAAAGGTAATGATAGCCGAAATGGATTACAAACCACGAAGTGGAGGAGCGTGATAGCCACAAGAACAAAGTCTCAAACAGTACTTGAAACAAAACAAGGTCAGTGAGCAATTACAATCTTGACATAAGGAAATGTTTATAATGATAGAACAATATCTCCAATGGTGTTGATGTATTTGTAACTTTGGAAGATATTCACTTGTAAATTGTATGTATTGCATTTGTACTTTATTGTATCCCCAACGGAGATTTATTATTCCTTCGATTGGAAGTGTCGACATTTGTATTTGCAAGTGTCGCAAGTTACATTGTAAGTGTCGTAACTTATATTTGATGGGTTATTAGACCACCTTGGTGGGGTCGGCCCTGTATGAGTTATGTGGAAGGGTTATTAGACTCCCTTGGGAAGTCGGCCCAGTTAGGGTTAAAGGCAGGTTAATTTAAAGTATAAATAGAGTGGTTACACCACTCTATTTTCTCATTCGCTCACTCATCCAACTCGCATAGTTGAGAGAGAGGAGTGCGCACAAGTGGAGGAGGAGTAGATGTTGAATACATCTATATTTTGGGGATTCATCTTTGTGATCTTTGTATTGGTGCTTATTCTATCTCTGAGGAAGTTGCGAGGTTTTTCACCTTTATCGTTTTCCCCGGTGAAATGCTTTGTGTCTCTTGTCTCTTGTGTTTGATATGTTGTGCATGTTGTTCTCTCAGTTAAGATACTAGATCATATTGAATTAAATGATGAAAATATATCAAATGCATATATTGAAAATATGTTTATAGCATAGCCACTAAAAGACTAGCGTGGATCCATATCAAAAGGAGATGATAGCCATAACAAAAACTAGATCTATGTCTCATGAGGAACCGATATAAATAAGGCTCAATCTTGCACAGCTTGGATGATAACAAAGGAGTTGTATCATAGGCCCAAGGTATTCAAAGAAACCATCGATAAAAGTACAAATCCTAAGCCATGTGAACAAAGGAGTTGAAATCGAACATCGAGGATTTCGTTTGATTACCGGTCAATGATGAAAATCGTTAACAAACGCGACACCCACCAATAATGAAAATGGGGTCCAAGGTACTTAGTAAATTCTTGCAAGTGTGAATAAGGGGTCTTGAAGTCGAGAACTTGAAGAATATGTCGAGTAAGGGACATTAATGTATTCCCATAACTCAACAGTGAGAGGATCTACCACTAATGACTTCAAATCTCAAGGTACTAACCGGGAACTCTAATTCTACTTCCTAGAGAAAAATGTGTTGATGTCGATAGGAAGAGACCTATGAGAAGGAAGGAATTAAGGTATCCTTCATCGTCTCACACGAGGAACACTGAGAGACTGATTTGAAACAAGATTGAGATAGGGGATGGCCGACATGAGGGGTCAAGATGAACTGCAGAGTGGCCGACACGGGGATAATCCTTGAACATTGAGAACCATTAGGAAAGTGACTTAGGCAGCTTTGGAAAGACATGAAACATGATATAAGTTATCCATGTAGGAGACATAACAAACTCTCCATATGATCGGAAGAGTAACCAATCAAAGGAGTAGACAACTCTTGAATCAGGTAAAATCCTAAAGCCAAAAACTAAGACCCATTGACTTTAACAGAAGTGTTATGTTCAAGGAAGGATTAGACTTGCTTCCATATGATGAATGAATGACAGAGGTTTTCTTTCCCTTCTCTTTTTAAATGTATTTTCTTGTTTTAACGAGCATGAAAAGATTGAAAAGGAAGCTCGATAGTGTCTTTCTTGTTAAATTTTAACGAGTCCAAGAAAGTAAACTCAACAATCCTTCTTCATTTTGAACAATCTCGAAGAAGAGAGAGAAGATTGCTTGATACAGGTCCAACCATGTGTAATTTAGTGAGTCCATGGGAGGAAAAATCAAGACTTTCTTCATTTTTTAACAACTTTGAAGAATAGATAGACTAGTACTCGATAGGTTACTGATCCATGGATTTTAATATCAATCTCGGATCTATTCATGCTCGTCGGTGTTTTCATATTTAAGGAGTCTGGAAAACTTAAACAAGAACTCCATACACCTAGTCATGGATTTTAATATTGAGTTCGAGTTGGTATGTGCTCACCGGTGTTTTCATATTTAGGGAGTCCGAAAAAATTAAACAAGAACTCCATAAGGTACTTTTTATAAAGTTAGCCTCCTCACCCAAAAAAGTGTAAAAGTATACGAGAGAGGACTCTTCTAGTCAAAAGAACTAGAGTATACCTTTTTCGTAAATAATCTACTAAGATCCGGAAAAGGGGTAAACTTATATCTAAGAGGATGTGTATTCAAGTCCTTTAACGAGTCTGAACAAGAAAAGTATACTCGGCCATCTTGTTAAATTTAAGGAGTCTAACAAGAGAATGAAAAAACTCCATAGGAACAGGAACTTGCTGTAAGTACCAAAATGATGCATGACGAGTGGCAAGTTCCCAACATGGTAAGCAACAACATGGGCACCAGTATGACATAGTTTCCTATATAGGGTGACCCATGTTTAAGGAAGGTCCTAACCATGGAAGAGCAACGTCAATGGAGGGTAAAAATTGCAGTCCATGGTGAAAAAGGAGGTCCTAGGGCGTAAAATGACGAGGTATAGATGCAATGCAATGATCTAATCGACATTCCATGGGAATCCAAACCTTTTATAGAAAACCACTATGGACACATTTGTGAAAAAAGTGCCTTCTTGTACTTTTACCTAGTGAAAATAACTTCATTAGTCACTTTAGATTAAGAAAAATATCAAAAAGGGTTCAAAACTATATAAACTGGGTAAAAAATCAAAAAGATTTTCTATAAAAAGTAACAAAACAAAAAATAACCCATATTTACTATTTTACCCTTTGGAGAAGAGGAAAAAACCTACAACTTTGTGCATTGCATACGATCGATCCAGAGGACCATTTCTCATTCCGTTGCTTGCAGTTAACAATCAACCATGTGTTTTGCATTTTAATAGTTTTTTGAAGCTTTTTAATGGTGTATTGGAGTGCATTTTTTGTTTTAAAATTTTGATTATGCGTACCCACGGGTACACAAAATAGCCACAGGTGGAGTGATCTCCACTCGCGGGTAGGCGCGACTGTGCTAAATGGAGACCCACGAGTGACACATAAGTGGTTAAAAAACTCCAAACTAATGAAAAATTAATGGCTACAATGAAAATATGGTGCTCATTTGGAGAGAAAGAAAACATGACACAATGGGGGACCCGTTGACTTTAAATGCATTAAGACGATGTGGACTCCTCAAGTTTTTTTGTACATCGAATATGAGGGCACAAACGAACTTTAATCCAAATTTTGGTGCACCTTTAGGATCCTGATCAGGGACTCTTTAATATCTGAGGGGATACCATAGATATCACAGTGGATGATATCTACTTTATCACTGGGTTGTCCCAACGAGGAGAGTGTTATACCTCAAAGTTACACATTAAGCCCTAGTGTCGTATCCTTATACCATGTGACCTAACGACACTTCTCCCTAATGATCATTATACATTACTGGTACCCTCCTTGGTCTCATCTGGTCACCCAGGAGCAAAATCCATTAACTGAATGCCGAAGACATCACCTTACCTGCCACGTGTCACCAAATTTGACCCAATCTGCATATATTTTTGCGCTTTGCACATCTATTGGGTAGCAACAATTAGGGTTTTCGTGCTATGCTTAGACCCTGGGGAGCAATAATTTCGCGTTATGCTCAGACCCAGGGGCATGAAAATCCCTTTTTATCCTTTTTTCCATGGATCTTGGATCTCACCTTTTGAGATATTTTCTTGGGATTTCCAGCTTTGATTCGATCCCAACCCCCTCTCTCTGTTTAGTATGCCTGATCCACTAAACACTCATTAGATCCATCTTACTCTCATTTTGGTTAACCCTTCCAAGCACTATAAAGGAGAGGCCTTCCATGAGCCAAAGGGAGGACTTTTGGGGCATCCAACCTATGATCTTGAGACTTTTGCAGAGATAGCTAGAGGAAGAACTTAGAGCTGATTATTGGCTTGGACATCAAGCAACCATTGTAAGCATATTCAAGTTGTAATAAAGATAACTTGTCTTGTTTCCCAATCATGTGTGTTGATTATGTTTCAATTTCATGATTTGTATATATCTACATTTGGATTCTAACGTGTGATTCATGATTCTTGGAAAATTGTATATGCCTGTATATTGTTTGATCTTAATAGGTTCATCGCGAGGACTTTGAGATCTAGACTACAAGCGAGACAAACATCAAGAGTGAAAGGTCAGTTATCTTCTCTCACTTGCTTCAATACAGGAACTTTGAAATACTCATTTAATCTAGGATTCAAGATCGCATTTGTTTCATTTTTGTCTTAGTATAGAGTCAGTTCATCCTGCTTTATCCTAAGAAGGATTCTTTCTATCCGTAGGAAGAAATATCTACAACAAAAACTGGCGACTCCACTGGTTTGAACCCTTTTATTTTGAGTTCTTTTACTTTCATGATTGTGAATTTTCTCTTCTTTCAAACCAGTTGTGAAAATTGGTCTCTCTTGACCCTAATTCGCTCCCTTCCCCTCTGCATTATACCTCTGTTAGTGATCGATGAGTCCTCTGGGTTGGAAAACCCTGGAAAAGTCAAAAACTTTTCTTAAATTCCCACCCTAATCCTCTTTCTGAGTATTTTCGCGCCCCTGCCACTGCTTACAGAGCGAAAATTACCAGATTTTTGCTACCCATACTTTCTCCAAAACGCGATAATTCCTAAATATCACGCCTGGGATGCTTGTAGCCACACGAAAATCTCTGCAAAAAGGAATTTTTCTTCATTTTGCTTGGTTACCTTCAGTCAAGTTTAGTTTCTTTGTCTCTGATTACTTTTCTGGTCTTCATCAGACACCTGTAACCTACCCAGCTGCAGTACATTACTTGCATTTCATCTTTAGACTTTTTGTAGACACTTTGGACATTTTGGGTTTTAGGTCACTGTCATAGCCACACCTACTTACTCATTACCTTTTGCATTTTGTCTACACATCTTGTCACCTTTTCACAAGTTGCAAGTATTTTGTGGTTTGTTTTGTGTGATTTCGAGCTTGCATTTTTTAGTTTTGTGACTTTGTACCCATTTTTATCACCTCCTTATCATTTTTGCATTTGCTTGGTCCTCTCATGATAGTCAAGTTTTACTACTATTTTCCATTCCTTGATTATATTATTTCCAAGACTACATTGTTCTTACAGCAATAACTTTCCATTCATGTTATCAAAATCAATATTGGAAAATTTTTTGGAACATTGTCTTGCTTTTGTTGAAAAGATCAAGTTTATAATTTTGCATATTAGGAAGTGAATCGCTTATCATTGCTCGTCACATAAATTTACTCATTTTGAAGTACCTTTATTTGTATATCAGTTGCATTTTGAAAGTAGTTCCATTAGTTTGGCTTATTCAAAAAAGAAAACAATTTTTTTTTGGAGTGGTTTTTTCATTTCTTTTGAAAAAATTTATGCATTGTGATCGAATAACTCTCCCTTTACTTTAGCTATCATTCATCGAACAGAAAGGCTCATTTCAATTCATCTTCATTTGCATGGTTTGAGTCATCATAACACCACAAGTTGCGCTTCCATCACCCGATTGAGTAATACAATCATTAAAATTTACACTCCCTAACTTAACCCACTTTAACCTCACTTGAGGAGAAAAGAATTTGTTAGTTAGGTAGGACACCGACGATAGGCATCCAAATAATTCCCCCTTGTCATTTTCACTTGAGACATAGTTGTTGTCCTCTAGGGTGCTAAAATCCTCTTGTACTTGTTGGCATAGTCATCGACCAGTTTGTGGAGGGGCCTCCCTTTTTTTGGGGGGTTAAGCCGCAAGGATTGATTCCGAATGGACTTTGTGGAATGCCTCACTCCACTTAGTGCCTAAGGCATATCAATCCATTGTCTTCCTTGTACTCTACCGTATAGGTGATACAGGGGTGATAAGAAAAAAGTGTCAAAAACCTTTTCCGATGTGTCATGAACGAGGTAGCTTAGTGACTTTTCTTCTAGGGCTCTTTTACCCAAGATCCCTTTCGGTAGAGGGATATCCTTCCATTATTGGTCTCTCATTTTGTATTGTTCGACTTGGATTTCATCTCCTTGCGTAGGATACAACTTGTTGAGGTCTCCAGCTCTTAGTTAGGAGGTTTTGCTTGCTGTTTCATCTTCTTAGAGGGTCATTTTTCTTGTTAATGTTGCTTGTTGGCATTTTGACCACCTTTGTTTCAGCTCGCTTACTATGACGCCGGTCTCAGTATAGTTTTTGAGCTTGCATTTTTTGGCCTACGAGCCTTGTCTTTTTCTAGCTCTCCTTTTGCACACTCGATTGCTTCAGGGTTTTTTATTTTTTTTATGAGACTGTCCCCGGATCTTGTAATCCCACCATTATGGATGATCAATGAAGCTCACGGAGAATACAGAGACGAAGCCCTGACCCACCACCACCACCACGGACTTCTGGTCCGCCTGCATCACGTATCCCTACCCCCGCCGGCCGCGGTGTTGGTCGGGGTACAGTTCCACCACCTATCTGTACTACATCTCCAGTTTCTTTTGTACCTATAGACCATGGCACCATCTCAGAACTGCCTACAGTCACTGAACCTCATAGTCCACCTGAGCTTCCTGTTATCCCACAGCCCCCTGCTATTCTAGAAGTTTCTACCACAGTGGACATTACACCAACTGCTGAAATTATTACTTCACGTGATGTTACACCAGAGGTCATCATCCTCCCACATATTAGCACTATACCACACTCGACCACATTATACGATGTCCCTAAAGGGCACATTAAAACTCTTGAAGGATCCGATGAGGACACAACCGATTTGATTCGAGTCCCGAGTGGATACGTTGAGATTATTGAAGAAACTGAATTACCCCTTGCCCCGTTTCAACCTGAGTTTGAATTTTCCACCACGCAGGTGGAGCCTCCACCTACCACCACTACACCATCAGGAATTCATACTTATGAATCGGGCTCTTCTAGCAACGTACCGTTCACGATTTCCTTCCCTAATCTCCCTTCAGGACATGAGATTATGGCATCTATCCAATCCAGTATGGTAAGTTTAGCTAATTCACCCTTAGCTTTGGAACAATTCAGACATGATACAGAGAAAATGCTCTCATCGGCTTCCCAATACCCCCCTGCACACACCTCTCCAATGACCCGTCCTCTTGGTTATCGAGCTCCCCTTCCTTCGTCTAGTAAGGAGTACCACGCATCCTACGCTGATGGATCCGGACCCTCATACGAGACTATACCTAAACTACTTCTGGACCCCAACGGGATAGCTCACAGTTTTGACCCAGCCTCTACTTTATGGGATACAACTTCGGGCCCGGCCCTCGATGATCTTCCCATCTTTCTGATCCCTATGGACGTGACGCCCGATAGCCCTCGGTTATACTCCCCCCACTTATTGTCTCACAATATGTTCAACTTAACTTCAAGGGATGCACCCCTTATGAGGGATAACCCCATCTTTTCACTGTCACCACCTGAAACCCACGGAAGATCTTCTCCACAAGTCGGCACCTTTGGTGCTATTGGCCAATCGGCACTACCCCATCTTTCTAGTGCTCGTATTGGAAGGACATATATCCATACTGTTGGATCATCCATGTTGACCGGAGGTTCATCTTCAGCCACCATATACACCATTTCTGGAGGGGGACAATAGTCTACTGGAACCATCAATCCCAATAACCAACCTTCTCTGAGTGGACCATCAAACCCGCCCGTAGGAGGACAACCATCTGTTGGGAACGTTGGTCCCAGTAACCAACCTCCTCCAACCGAACCATCCAATCCACATGCTGGAGGACAACCCCTTGGTGCCATCCAAAGCGGGGCTACTCAACAAACACCTCCATTTTTTCCATCGGCTCAACAAGGCCCACAACTTACATCATTTGGAGGAATACCGCTTGTTAACGTCCCCACTAGCACCATTCAACAATCCCCTCCATCGGCATCATCTGCTCAGTTGGGCACATACAATTCACCTGGCGGTGGACAACCTCATGTTGGCATCCCACCCGGGACAAATTTTCAACATCCCTCATCAGGAACAGTTCCTTCTTGGGGACCGCACATCCCATAGAGTGGGGGGTACTCTCTTTTCAAAAACTGGAATCAAGCTGGGGGGAAATATACTCAACCTTTCACCCCCCCCCAACTTGAATTCTGACATTCCTTATCCTACAACCGCGAATACTCCATGGAACCCACCTCTTCAACCTCCACCTCCTCATCAGGGTGGAACCAACATTCCATGGATGCCATTCTTTCAAGCATCCCCTAACACTGGTATGGGAAATCCTCCACCCAATCAAGGTGTTGGGAACATTCCTAGGACACAACAATCCTAGGGAACTATACCCCAACAAGGAACAAAAAACATTCCTGGGATGCAACAACCCCAAGTTACTATACCTATCATCCATACTCAACAGAACGTTCAACAACCGGCCACTGCCGTGATTCTGAATCAGACGATAAACCTCGTGATTTCGAATACACAACCCGTTAATCATATGGTTTACTATCCTCGTAATTTTCAACAATATCCTATAGGAAACATGTATGGATACAATACGCAGCACTATGTGGTGCAGGGTCCCACAGGCATCCCTACGCCATAAAATTATTACTCATACCCGCAGCCCAATCGTCAACTTCCTTTCTTGGCCACACTAGACTTGCCTGATTTGTCTAGGCTTATTAATGATCCAATATGGCATGAACCACTTTGGCCCCCCATCCCGGCCAAACTACCATCGGACATTCCAAAGTTTGATGCCAAGCCCGGGGAAGACCCCAAGAACCACATTATGACCTTCCATATTTGGTGTTCTTCGAACTCATTGATGGATGACTCCATTCGGTTACGGCTCTTCCAACGCACGCTTACCGGTACGGCAGCAAAATGGTACATCGAGCTACCACAACACTACTTTCACAATTTCAATACCTTGACCATACAGTTTTTGACACATTTCCAGCTCCCCATCCGGTACGATACTGGAACAAACCTATTGACCTCACTGCGTCAAACCACTTCCACGCATATCTCTGATCATATTCACGAGTGGCGTCGACGCCGCAGGTTAATTAAGGCACCCATCCCGGACCAGTTACTCACTGATTGGTTCATGAAGTCATTTATACGAGCTTATTCCTCACGCCTCCCGCACCACTACTAATCCAACCAAGCCCTCCACTAAACCCCCCATTGACGGTATCATCGGTTCAGTTAAGGCTCAGCCTGTAACCAAACCGAGTGGGCAGCAAGCTACTACTACCCCCTCTCCATCCCAAGCTGCACCCAAAGCTTCTACTTCTCCTACTCCTTCTTCCAAGGTGAACATGGTTCAATACATGTCACAACAACCGGGGGAAAGAAGAAGAATAATAGAGGAAAATCCAAGAAAAATTCTAACCAATAGGAGAACTCCAAGCCACAACGAACCAACAATGATCCCAAACCACGTCGGAAAGCAAATTTTCCTTGCCTTATTTGTCAGGAATATCACTATACACGAGACTATCCTTATAAGGATGAAGTCAATAAATTCATTAAAGGATCTTCCCCCCCATCATTGTAAACTGATCCTTTCCCCCATCAGCAGCAACAGCTAGTTACTCACGATCCCCCGCAAGGGGTCAATCCGAACAACCTACCCCATGGAGAAACGTATGCAAACCGCGATGTTTTGATGATGAGTAACGAAGAGATCCATATATCCACTCGAGCAAGGACATACGATACCCCTCCAAGTTCAAACAAACTAGAGACAACCAATGGAAAGTCCCCTCCTAAAGATCCTTATATCACCCCTCCCCCCAATGGTCATCTCCACATTGACATACCTGTCACAGACATAGTGCTACGCCCACCCAAGGGCACCATCTGAAAGGCACCATTTAATCCTAAAGCGCGAGCAGCCATAAATTACAATATTGTTAAGGACCTGGGTCAAGCACCATGTGCGATGTCGACTCTCGAGGTTCTCCAACACTGCCCCACGCAGCATAGGACCTTACTTTCAGCACTGGGGGCAGTGCACCCGGATACTTCTAACATGATTATGTTTAACTTGGAGTATTTTAAACCTAGGCTTTCCCACCAGTTAGTCTTCCAGATCCAAACGAAGATCTGTGGAAACAACATTCATCGCACTATCTTAGACAAATTTCTTCCACGTTGATCATGTCCTTGACTTGTTGGAGAGACATAGGCTCACCTGAAGTTACACCTTCTCCCACTACTCTCAAAGCGTTTGACAGACATGGTTTTCAGCCATACGGACTCATCCCTGCAATTGGCGTCAAACTGGGGGGCAAGACAGTATCCATACACATCGAAGTCGTATATGCACCATTGGATTATAACCTTCTATGTCATTGGCATCTTCCTGGACTAACACCACACCAATGGTGGAAATGGAAGCTGCGAGATATAAGATGTAATCCCGTGTGTAATTGGGGGGTTGGATTACGGGATCCTTAGTGAGGGCTGCCTTTAGATTGTCAAAGGATCGTTGGGCTTCATCGTCCTAGATGAAAGGGCTCTGGCTATAGTTTTTGTTGTCTAGAGGTTCCGCCATTACATTCTGCTTCGCCATACCACTGTCATAGCTGATTTCAATCCAATGTACTACATCCTCACACGCCAAGTTCTTGGGGGCAAATACTCTCGTTGGATTGTTGTCCTTCAAGAGTTTGACTTTGTTGTAGATATTTCTTCCTATGGATAAGAAGAATCCCTCTTAGGATAAAGTGAGAAAGACTAACTCTATACTAAGACAAAAATGAAACAAATGTGATCGTGTTCCCTAGATTAAACAAGTATTTCAGAATTATTGTGTTAAAGAGAATGAGAGAAAGTAACTCACCTTCACTCTTGATGTTTTGTCCTGCTCGTCGTTTCGATCCCGGAGTCCTCGCGATGAACCTGTTGAGATCAAACAATACACAAGCATATACAATTCTCCAATATTTCTGAATCACAAGTTAGAATCCAAATCCATATAGATACAAATCATGAAATTGAAATGCAATCAACACACATGAGTTGGGAAACAAGGCAAGTTAACTTTATTACAACTTGAAGATTCTTACAAAGGTTGCTTGATATCCAAGCCAACTCCAACTCCAAGTCCTTCCTCTAGCTATCTCTGCAAAAGGCTTATGATCATAGGTTTGATGCCCCCAAAATTCCTCCCTTTGTCCCATGGAAGGCCTCTCCTTTATAGTGTTGGGAAGGGTAACCATAAGGAGATTAAAATGGATCTAAAGAGTGTTTAGTGGATCAGGCCTACTAAACAGAGAGAGGGGTTGGGATCGAATCAGAGCTAGCAATCCCAAGAATATCTCTCGAAAGGTAAGATCCCAAGATCCATGGAAAAAAGGCTAAAACTGGATTATCGCGCCCCCGGGTATAAGCATAACGTAGTATTATCGTGCCCTAGGGTAGGAGCAGAACGCAGTAACCCTAATTATCGCGCCCCCATAGATGTGCAAAGCGCAATAATTCTTGCAGATTGGGTCTGTCTGGGTGACACGTGGCAGGTGAGATATTGCTTTCAATGTTCAGGCAATAGACTTCACTCCTGGGTGTCCAGATGATCATGAAGGGGAAGTTTCGTTTAGGTCGCTTGGTGTAAGGATGCGACACTAGGGTTTACTGTGTAATATTGAGGTATAACAGATGCCCCCTAAAGTGTGAGGTCAGAAGAGACTAATGGCCGAAAGACTTTACAAATACTTTGCGGAGATAGCATCGATGGGAGCAACAAGGAGCTGAAACAAAAACAAAATGTCAGATATACTACTAAGGCGGGCATTCCCATGCTCGGAAACCATTGACTCAAAGCATGGCTGCCGACCAATACATTGTAGATCCATGAGTACTGAGATGATATAGACTGTAGACAAATCATGTCTATTGTGAACAATCGTAGATCCATGAGACAATAATGACACAGACACGACCAATACATAGGTGGATCTGTGTGACAATACAAGAGTGAGGTCTTCCATGTAATGACTAGGTGAAAACCTGACCAGAGAAACGCCATCGCATCCTAGACGTAATCAATATACAAAAAGGTGTCCAGGGTCTTCTACCCGATCATAAAGGATACGAATCTAGCCATGTGATTACAAGGTGTTGAAGTCGAACATGGTAGAAACCATTTGATTACCGGTCAATGATGTGAACCGTTAAAAAATGCGAGGGAAATCACCAATGATGACAATGATCCCCAAGGTATTTGTAGTACATCTCAACAAAATGCAAATAGATGAGTTGATGTCGAGCACTTGTGAGATTATTCGATCAGAGGTCAATGATGAAAATATACTGTCGAACAGGAGAAAACCTGCCATTAAGTCATGCAGGTACCAAGGTACTGATGGTTGACTCCTAAGCCTAATTCCTGGATAGTGATTTGGCGTCGACAGGAATAGACTCGTCGAAGGTGAGCAATAATGATTCCCACATCATTGACATGAAATCGGAAAGAGAGATAGTATGTAACGATGGAACAAGAGGACATGTACTGACACAGCGGAAGACTTGGCATAGTGGATAACTTAGAGCAATGCAAACCCTTTGAACATGTAATGGCATGAAACAGAACCTGGCAGCAAGGATTGTAAATAGCAGAGAACAAACACATGACGAGTGGGCTCGTGGCCAAATAGACGACTCGAGATGATGACTATAACTCAGCAAAAAAAGATTAATACCCAAAAGTAGACAAGGGACAAACGCATGCCATGTTCAAAGGTGACGAATGACAAGCTGCCAACAAGATAAAATTGACTCATTTCCCATTTTCCCCCGACATGATGGACGAGTACCTCTTTGTTGTTTTACGAGCTTGAAGAGGATAATAGATGCTCGATATAGCTCATCTCATAGATGAGTCTGATCTCACATGTTTTACGAACCTGAGAAAGGAGGGGTTCGTCCCAAAGTGGGCCCTTCGATGTTGAATTTTAACAAGTCCAAGGAAGGAAAACTCGGCAGTTTTTCACATTTAGAGAGACTGAAAAATTTGAAGAAGGCTCCAGAATGAACTTTTTCATAAATTTAGTCCCTCGGTCCCGAAAAAGTGTAAAACAATTCCTGAGAGAACTCTCTCGGTCAAAAGTTGACTGAGGTATACCTTTCTCGTAAATAGTCTAGACGAACCGAAAAAGGGGTAACCTATCACCGAATAGACGACCTTTCAAATACTTTTACAAGTGTGAAAGCGACAAGTGCACTTGGCAATCTTTTCGAAATGAGGGAGTCTGAAAAGAGCTTAAAGAGAACTCCGATGGTCTTTTTTGTAATTTTTAATCATTTCGGTCCGAAAAAAGAATAAAATAATAACAAAATGATACTTTCCTCATCGTTTTACGAGCACGAGTAAAGTCGACTAAGCTCGACACCGTTTACTTGATTTTAACAAGCATGACACATGTGTGAAAAAATGCTTGGAATCTTTTTCAGGTTTTAATACAGAGCGTGAAAAAGATAAAGTCAGCTCAAATGAAGGTCAAAACAGTGATATATCACCAGTGTGAACAGAGTATAGAGAACCTGTCAAAAATGGTTTATGAAACCTTGGAAAAATATATTAGTAATGTGAAATATTTGACCTAAAAAGATATTTATATAAAATAATGAGCAAAAAATAGGCATGCAACTTATATAAGCAAGAGGTAAAAATAGAAAGTTACCATTTTAACTTGGTTATTTTTGCTCGGAGAGGGATTTTTACCTATTGAAGGGAAAAACTTCAAGTGACCATATCTGGAGATCCGAGGCACCGTTCTGACAACCGTCTGCACCAGGTAAGAGCTCTTAAGCTCCTCTTTCAATTCATGTCCTTATTTTTTTATTTCTCATCAGTTTGATAATATTTTTAGGAAGCCCTAGGGCGTCTTTTTCGCACCTGTAATTATCGTGGTCCCCTCTGTCGAGAAACGCGGTAATCTCAAGATTACCGCTCTGTAGCTCCATACGGGGGCGCGGTAATTCCTCATTTCCGCATATCCAGGCGACACCCAGGCGTGGTAATTGCAGAAAAAAGGAAACAATGTTTGTTGTTTCCTCATGTTTGGGATGAGATCAATTTTTCGGCTTGCTCATAAATGTTTTAATTGGTTTTTTACAGGAGTTTACATCTCATTTAAGGAAAAATGGTTGATTGGAAGGAAAGAGGAAAGGGAACATGAAGCTGATGATCAGGTGGCTGTAGATGACCAAATGACACTAAATGCACTTCGGGCATGTGGGTTGTTGAAGTTCTTTAAGACCAAAGGTATCCGAAAATAGGGCAAACTTCTAACTCACATAATACAAATGTGGGAGCTCGACATTCAGGCTTTCTGAGTTGGAGAGCATACTCTCGAGATTGAACTCGAGGATATTTACTTTCTCACTGACCTCTCTAAGAGAGGGGCATGGGTGAACCTGACGAGGAACAGGGCCTCAGACGAGAGTACAAATGACTTGATTGTCTGTTACTGCCGACAAGGTTCTTCAAAGAAAAGTGGGAAAGTGGCCATCAAGGATGTGATAGAGCTCCCATTGAGGACTATATTGTTCACCATAACCCGAGTGGTGGGTAGTGTGAGTCCTCATCAAGTGTCCCGAGCGCAAATGAATCTTTCCGTAGAGTGTATGGCACCAACGAGTGTGAAGGGGTGTTATCCAACCTCAAGGAACAAGTAACTAAGTGTAGAAATGGAGATACTCACCAATTTGGGTACGGGAGTATTTTAGTCACCTTCTATTTGGAGAGGGTGACATTGCTATGTCCACAGATATCCATGCCTATCCGCCCTTTGTCTGAGCCTCGGATGGGTCGATGGAGTGACTACGCAGGAAGGCTCGGGGGACCACAAGTATTAGCCTTCGGTGAGGAATTCTTCTCGTGGATCGAGGAGAAGATCGTGATGATCGAGAACTACCCCTATGCGGGGGTGGATTTTCGAGAGGACATCGACTTGGTATTGCCCGATGACGAGGATTGGAACAAATCAGCTATATGACCTTCACCAATGTATTTTTACTTTTTTCAAATATATATATATTTTTAGTGATTTTTTAATGTGTAAAAATATCTAATGTATGTACGTGTGCATGTCGCAGATCGCGGGCCAAGGAGACCAGCAGGCTATTCGCCGCTACGTCGAGGTGGGGTCCAGCATCAGGCCACTGCTGAGGAGGAAGAGGAGGATGAAGAAGAAGCAGGAGGTATCCGTGATTTAGAGCAGAATCTAGCGAGTTTGACCTTTGGATTTCCTGCTATGAGGATAGACGACGTCCCTCTCCATCTCCAGCGGCATACTATGGGTGTTCCTAGGTGTATCGGCCTACTCCTCCGTAGGGTGGCTAGAGCTGTGGTATGCTACCACAAGTAGCGTGAGGAGCGCGAGAATCGTGAGGGTTGCGATGATCGTGATAGGTCTCCTTAGATAGTAGTATTTACTTTTTTCAACATGTACACGATATGTAGGCCTGAGAGCCAGATTTTGTATGGGATGGAATCCCAAATTTTGTCTTTAAACACAACTTTATCATATGTATTCATATACATGTGGACTTATTTCTATAATTTATTCATTTATAGTGGCTTGTGTGTTTGATTGATGATGTATTTTTTATGTATGAGCTAGATTCCAATCCAAAATGTAGTTAGCCAATGAGTCGGCTACAAAATTGAATTCTCTTGGTATATGTTGATATGAAATGTAGTCAAAAGATCATTCCAAGAGGCGTACCCTTCTAAATAAGCGAAGTAATATAGGATCGCGAACAGTGTAGACACGATTCAAATGGGACACCCCAAGTTGGGAGTCTAGAAAGACTGATAAGGAGTCGATTCCAAGGGAATCAACCTCAGTTAAGAGTCTAATGACTGCATGGTACTCTGCGATGTTGTTGGTTGCGGGGCCCAAGCAAGTGCCTCTCGAAGATACCAACTCACCATCAAGAGAATAGATAACCCATGCTGTGGAAGAAAGGTTCCGGGTGTGTCGGCTAGCACCATCAGCGAATCCATAGTAGGCAGACATCTGTGCATAGAAGCACAAGTCGAGGTAAATGAGGATACATGAAATAAAATCTATGCACACACACACAAAATAAATAAATGAAAACAAGCTAAGTACATTATGTACAAAATGTCTCGCGCGGGATGAACCTATGCGTAGAAACATTTTAGGGACATCCCATTGCAGGGATGTGCCAACGGTGTGCCATCACAGTCGACTAGATCGTAGGCTCCTTTTTCCAATACACGCTTTATAATGAAGGGACCGTACCACATGGACGCTAGCTTTCCTTTTCCTAGTTTGTCATGCATTTGGTCGTATGTGAGTACGAGATCGCCTTCGTCGAAAATACAAGGTTGAACAGATTTGTCATATTGTGCTTTGACGCGTTTCTTATGGGCTTCATTAGCTAAAGTAGCGTAGCGGCGGGTTTCTTCTAGCTTAGCTAGATACAGAAACCGTTCCTCTTTGGAAGTCATATTGGGAAGTAGCTCTATGGCTATCTTCAGTGGCGGAATTTAACATTCAATCGGAAAAATGGCTTCCAGGCCATACACCAGTTGAAATGGTGTGAACCCGGTAGCACGTTTCACTGAGGTTCGGTAGGCACATAATGCCGAGAAGGGAGCTAAGTACCAATTGGACTTATGAGTACCCACGATGCGCTGTATCATGCGCTTCAAAACTTTTTTTATGGCTTCGACTTCGTCGTTGGCCTGTGGGTAGTATGGGGTTGAGTTTTCATGATGAAAACCCAACTTGGCACTCAATTCTTCAATCATATGGTTCCTAAAGTGGGAACCATGATCGGTCACAATAGACTATGGAACTCCGAACCTAGCTATGATGTGGTTGAATATGAATTGTGTTGTTGTTTTACCATCTTCTGCAAAAGTAGGCATCGCTTCAGCCCATTTTGTGAAATAATCAACAGCAACTATGACATAGCTATGCCCCCCGGCTGAAGTGGGCTTACAATGCATGAAATCGATGCCTCATTTGGAGAAGGGGCCGATGGAAACAACAGGGTGAAGTGGTGCAGGGTGCGAGCGTTTCTTGCTATGGAAGAATTGACAGGGTGGACATTTCTTGACCGTTTCAATGCAATCTTTGAAAATCGAGGGCCAAAAATATCTCGCTCGTAGAATCTTCTGGGTCGTAGCCATCCCAGAGAGATGACCACCACATGCTCCAGAATGGAATTCATTAAGAACGTGCTCATCCTCGACCAAAGTTAAACAATGTCGAAGAACGATATCGACACCACGACGATAAAGGGTATCATTGATGATGAGGTAGTACTTGGCATGATGTCGGATGCGTCGACGTTCATCGCGGTTGAGTTCGGGCCAAAAATGTTGGGTTTGGAGATAGAGTATGATATCCCCATACCATGGATCAGACGTGCCAATGAGGAACAACGATTCATCGGGGAGAGAATAGATGGGCTTTGGTTGCTCAGTGACATGGGGCAAAGTACAAATCAGCTCTGCGAAGACTAAAGATTTCTTCGATTTTGCTTTGGAAATTTCCAAGTCAAATTCTTGAAGGACAACAATCCAATGAGAGTATTTTCCCCCAAGCACTTGACGTGTGAGTATGTAGGACATTGGATTGAAATCAGCGATGACAGTGGTCCGGCAGAGTAGAATGTAATGGCGGAACCTCCAGATAGCAAAAACTGTAGCCAGAGCCAATTTTTCAACATGCGAGTAGCGGGTTTCGGAGTCGAGGAGACTCTTACTAAGATAATAAACCACATGTTCTATGTCATTGGTGTCTTCCTAGACTAACACCATACCAATGGTGGAAGTGGAAGCTGCGAGATATAAGATGTAATCCCGTGTGTAATTGGGGGGTTGAATTACGGGATCCTTAGTGAGGGCTGCCTTTATGTTATCAAAAGATCGTTGGGATTCATCGTCCCATAAGAAAGGGATGTTCTTTTTCAGAAGCCTCATGTAGCCCTTTGTGATCTCGGAAAAATTGCACACGAAACAGTGTAGAAAGTTTGCATGCCCCTGCAAACTTTGAAGTTCTGGTATGTTCGTGGGTGAAGGAAGAGCTAGGATGGATTCTACCTTCGCTGGGTCTAAATGTATACCGTCCTTGAAGATTATGAATCCCAATATTTTTTCGGCTTCGACACAAGAGATGCACTTGTGTGGATTTAAATGAATATTGTAGTGGCGTCATCTGGAAAAGATGGCGCTTAAATGATCTAGGTGATCATCCCGAGCCTGAGAATGGGCAGGGAGGTCATCAAGATATGGTTCTACAATATGTTTAATGTCATGAAATGCATATGACATCGTCCTTTGGAAAGTTGCCCCAGCATTCTTGAGGCCAAAGGGTAGCTTTCGGTATGCAAAGGTCCCCCATGGGAAAATGAAGGTTGTCTTATGCTGGTCGGCGGGGAGTATATCTATCTGATTATAGCCGGAGAAGCCATCCATGAATGAAAAGATGACACTCCCGGCACAGTTATCGATAATCTAGTCAATAAACGGAGTTGGATAGTTGTCTTTTGGACAAGCTTTGTTCAAATCACGGTAATCGACACGGACTCTAATCATACCCTGTTTCTTTTCCACGGGAACGATGTTAGACACCCATTCTGCCAACGGGACAGGATAAATAAAACCACCATGCATAAGTTTTTCAATTTCTGCTTTGATAGCCGCTGCCTTGCGGGGATGAACAGAACGGAGTTTCTGCCGAACTGGTCAGGCACCAGGGAAAGTTTGGATTCCGAGGACCACGATGGAAGGGTCTATTCCTGGCATTTCTTCATAACTCCAAGCGAAAATGTCACGGAATGTTCTAAATAAGGCGGTATAGAACTCCACCTCGATGGGAGTACATGTCTTGCCTATGTGAATGTTTTCCACAACACCAGGTTTCACTAAAATGTTAATAGGATTAGTTTCCATGATGTTGGCCAAGTTTCCTTCGGAGAATATATCGTCAAATGAAGTGGGAAACTTGGATCTAACAATTTCAAGTGAACTGTTGGATTTGGTGTCTTGCTCAATCACCTGGATAGTAGGGAAAGAAGATCGGTGATGGTAATCTTCCCATAGTGGTTCATTGACGCACATAACCTCCATGATTGATTCATCGGAAGGAAAAATCAGTGTGAGAGGATCGATAAGTGACGATGATGGGCCAGCCTCAGACGATAGCTATGCGTGATGCATAGTAGGATCGACCCAATATGTGGCTGACTGGATCGCCTGATAAGTTGCGAGGTTCCTGTTTAAATGCATGGAGTCACCGTAGTTTTCAAGTTCTGTAGGACTCGGTATCACCCAAGAATCACTAGAACCATTGGATGGGGTGACACTTGATGATATCATGTTGACGGCATGTATAGGGGATCTGAGCTCCGGGAATAATCTGATGAGGGAGGAATCCTTCATAAGACCAACGCCAACATCTTTGAGACGGTACTGAGACTGACCCAGTAATGGAACAGTGGCGGAGTTCGAATGAGTGTCTGGAGTACAGAAATCTAACTGATCTATAGTGACAATTTTCCCTTGGTGAGGAAATTGTACTAGTCGAAAGACGGAATATGCAACGGCGGTCATGGCGTAGAACCAATTCCGGCCGAGTAGAAGATTATAATCCAATGGTGCATCTGCGACTTCGATGTCTATAGATACTATCTTGCCCCCTAGTTCAACACCAATCGCAGGAATGAGTCCGTATGGCTGAAAACCGTGTCCGTCAAACGCTCTGAGAGTAGTGGGAGAAGTTGTAACTTTAGGTGAGGCTATGGCTCTCCAACAAGTCAAGGACATGATTGACGTGGAAGCACCTTTGTCTAAGACAGTGTGATGAATTTTGTTTCCACGGATATTTGTTTCAACCTGGAAGGCTAACTGGTGAGAAAACCGAGGTTTAAAATACTCCAAGTTAAACATAATCGTGTTTGAAGTATCCGGGTCCACTGCCCCCAGTGCTGAGAGTAAGGTTCTACGCTGCGTGGGGAAGTGTTGGAGAACCTCGAGAATCGACATCGCGCATGGTGCTTGAGCTAAGTCCTCAACAATATTGTAATTTTGGGCTGCTCGCACGTTGGGATTAAATGTCGCCTTACGGATAGTGCCCTTGGGTGGGCGCAGCATTGTGTTTATGGCAGGTCTCTCAATGTGGAGATGACCGTTGGGGGGAGGAATGATAGAAGGATCTTCAGAAGGAGACTTGTCATTGGCTATCTCCGGTTTGTTTGAACTTGGAGGGGTATCATATGTCTTTGCTCGAGTGGATATATGAATCTCTTCATTACTCGTCATCAAAATTTCACAGTTTGCGGACATTTCTCTATGGGGGGGTTGTTCGGATTGCCCCCTTGTGGGGGATTGTGGGTAACCATCTGTTGTTGTTGATGGGGGAAAGGATCGGTTAACACTACCGAGTGAGAGGATCCTTTAACAAATTTGTTGACTTCGTCCTTGTAAGGACAGTCGCTTGTGTAGTGATCTTCCTAGAAAATCAGGCAAGGGAGCTTTGCTTTCCAACGTGGTTTGGAATCGTTGTTGGTTGGTTGCGGCTTGGGGTTCTCCTGTTGGTTAGAATATTTCTTGGATTTTCCATGGTTATTCTTCTTCTTTCCCCTGAATGGTTGTGACGTGGATTGAACCGCGTTCACCTCGGAGGAAGGAGCAGGAGAGGAAGAAGCTTTTGGAGCAGCCTGGGTTGGAGAGGGGGAAGCAGTAGCTTGTTGCCCACTCGGTTTGGTGGCAGGTTGAGCCTTAACTGACTCGACGATGCCGTCAATGGGGGGTTCAGTGGTAGGCTTAGTTGGATCAATAGTGGTGTGGGTGGCATGGGGAATAAGCTCGTATAAATTTTCGGATTGGCTGTATACCAAATCCATATACTAAGCGCGAGAAATTGCTTGTTCCTCTGTGACAGGTCCGCCCATGGAAATATCCCTGGCGATGGGAAGCAGAAATGACTTCATGAACCAATCAGCGAGTAACTGGTCCAGAATGGGTGCCTTAATTAACCTACGGCGTCGATGCCACTCATGAATATGATCCGAGATATGTGTAGAAGTGGTTTGATGTAATGAGGTCAACAAGTCTGTTCCAGTCTCGTATCGGATGGGAAGCTGGAAATGTGTCAAAAACTGCATGGCTAAGGTATTGAACTCATGAAAGTAGTGTTGTGGCAGCTCGATATACCATTTTGTTTCTATGCCGGTGAGCATGTGCTAGAAGAGCCATAACCGAATGGAGTCATCCATCAATGAGTTCGAAGAACACCAAAGATGGAAGGTCATTACGTGGTTCTTGGGGTCTTCTCCGGCTTTGGCATCGAACTTGGGAATGTCCGATGGAAGTTTGGTTGGGATGGGTGGCGAATGTGGTTCATGCCATATGGGATCGTTAATAAGCCTCGACAAATCGAGTAAGTCTAGCATGGCCAAGAAGGGAAGTTGACGATTGGGATGCAGGTATGAATAGTAATTGTATGGTGTAGGGATTCCCGTAGGACCCTGTACAGCATACTGCTACGTGTTGTACCCATACATGTTTCTCATGGGATACTGTTGGAAGTTTTGAAGGTAGTAGACCATCTGGTTAACCGGTTGTGTGTTCAAAATCATGGGATTTATCATCTGAGTCGGAATCACAGTAGTAACTGGTTGTTGAACATTCTGCTGAGTGGGGATAACGGGTATAGTACCCTGGGGTTGTTGCGTCCCAGGAATGTTTCGTGTTCCTTGTTGGGGTATGGTTCCCTGGGATTGTTGCATCCAAGGAATGTTTCCACCACCTTGATTGCTTGGAGGATTTCCCATACCAGGGGTAGGGGATTCCTAAAAGAATGGTGTCCATGGAGTATTGGTTCCACCCTGATGAAGAGGTGGAGGCTGAAGATGTGGGTTCCATGAAGTATTTGCGGCTGAAGGATAAGGAATGCCAGATTTCAGGTTGGGGGGAATGAAAGGTTGAGTAGGTTTCCCCCCAGCTTGATTCCAGTTCCCGAACAAAGAGTATCCCCCACTCTGTGGGACTTGGGATCCCCAAGAAGGAAGCGTGCCTAACGAGGGATGTTCAAAATGGGTTCCAGTTGGGATATCGCCATGAGGTTTTCCGCTGCCAGGTAAATTGTACGTGCCCAACTAAGCAGATGGTATTGGCTAAGAGGTTTGTTGAATGGTACCAGTGGGGGCATTAACAAGTGGTACTCCTCCAAAGGAAGGGCCTTGTTGAGCTGATGGAAAGAATGGAGGTGTTTGTTGAGTAGCCCCACTTTGGATGGTACCAAGAGGTTGGCCTCCAGCAGGTGGATTGGATGGTCTAGTGGGAGGGGGTTGGTGACTGGGACCATTATTCCCAAAAGATGGTTTTCCTCCTGCAGGTGGGTTTGATGGTCCGCTCAGAGGGGGTTGGTTGTTGGGATCAATGGTTCCAGTAGTCGGTTGTCTGCCTCCTGAAATGGTATAGATGGTGGCCGAAGATGAACCTCCGGTCAACATGGATGATCCAGCAGTATGACTTGATGTTCTTCCAATACTAGAAAGGTGGGGTAGTGTCGATTGGCCAATAGCGCCAAAGGTGCCAATTTGTGGAGGGGGTCTTCCATACGTTTCAAGTGGGGACGGTGAGAACATTGGGTTATCCCTCACAAGGGGTATGTTCCTTGAAGATATGTCGAACATATTGTGCGGCAGCAAGTGTGGGGAATTTAATCGAGGGGTATCAGGTGTCACGTCCATAGGAACTTGAAAAATAGGAGGATCATTGAGGGCTGGTCCCGGATGCGTATCCCGTAAGATGGAGTCGGGGTCGAAAATGTGAGATGTCCGATTGGGGTCCGGAAAGAGTTCAGGTAAAGTGAAGTCCGAGGGTCCGGATCCGTTAGCATAGGAGTGATGGAACTCTGTGCTAGATGGAATATTGGGAGCTCGGTAACCAGGGGGATGGGTGGCAGGGGGGATTTGGGAAGCCGATGAGAGCATCTGCTTTGTATCACATTTGAACTATTCCGATGCTAAAGGAGAGTTAGCCAGACTAACCATGCTAGATTGGATAGACGCCATAATCTCTTGTCCTGAGGGGAGATCAAGGAGGGACATGGTGAATAGTATATTGCTAGAAGCACCCGTTTCATGAGTGTAAACACCTGATGGTGTAGTGGTGGCAGGCGAAGGTTCCACCTGGGAGGTAAAAAATTCAAACTCAGGTTGAAACGGTGTGTTAGGTAGTTCAGTTTCTTCAATAACTTCAATGTATCCATCCGGGACTAGAATCAACTCGGGCGTATCTTCGTCAGATCCTTCAATGGTTCCAACATATCCTTCAGGAACATCGTAGAAAGTGTCTGTTGGCGGGTTAGTGCTAGCATCTGGGAGGGTGATGACCTCTGGTATAGCATTGTGTATGGTACTAACTTCAGCAGCTGGTGTGTTGTCCACTATGGGAGGAATTTCTAGAATGACAGTGGGTTGTGGGACAGTCGAAATCTCAGGTGTATTATTGGTTTCAGGAACTGTAGGAGGTTGTGAGATAGTGTTGTGAGTTACAGGTACAAAAGGAGCTGAAGATGTAGTACGGATAGGTGGTGGAACATTCCCCCGGCCAGCCCCAGGGCTGGCAGGGGCAGGAATACGTGATGCAGGTGGACTAGAATTCCGTGGTGGTGGTGGTGGGATTCGTCTTTGTATTCTTCATGATCTCCGTGGATCTAACATAATGATGGGAACACAAATTTCGAGGATAGTCTCGTGGAAAAGAACTCAAAAACCCTAAAGCAGCCTAGTGTGTAAGATGGGAGCTAGAGAAAGGTGAGGCTCACAAGCCAAAAAAGCAAGCTCAAAAAACTACACTGAGAACGGCATCACAGTAAGTGAGCTAAAACAAAGGTGGCCAGAATGCCAACAAGCAACACTAAAAGAAAAATGACCCTCTAAGAATATGAAATAGCAAGCAAAACCTCCTAACTAAGAGCTGGATACCTCAACAAGTTGTATCCTTCACAAGGTGATGAAATCCAAGTCGAACAATACAAAATGAGAGACCAATAATGGAAGGATATCCCTCTACCGAAAGGGATCCGGGGTAAAGAGCCCTAGAAGAAACATTACTAAGCTACCTCGTTCATGGAACGTCAGAGAAGGATACTGGCACTTCTGCCTTATCACCCTTGTATCACCTATACGGTAGAGTATAAGGAAGACAATGGATCGATATGCCTTAGGTGCTAAGTGGAGTGCGGTATTCCAAAAATTCCGTCCGGAACCGATCCTCGCAACTTACCCCCGAAACGACGGGAGGCCCTCTCCACAAACAATACAAAATGAGAGACCAATAATGGAAGGATATCCCTCTACCGAAAGGGATCCGGGGTAAAGAGCCCTAGAAGAAACATTACTAAGCTACCTCGTTCATGGAACGTCAGAGAAGGATACTGGCACTTCTGCCTTATCACCCTTGTATCACCTATACAATAGAGTACAAGGAAGACAATGGATCGATATGCCTTAGGTGCTAAGTGGAGTGCGGTATTCCAAAAAGTCCGTCCGAAACCGATCCTCGCAAATTACCCCCGAAACGACGGGAGGCCCTCTCCACAAACTGGTCGATGACCGTGTCATTAAATACTAGAGGATTTTAGTACCCTAGAGAACAACAACTATGTCTCAAATGAAAGTGACAAGGGGGAATTATTTGGATTCCTATCCCCGGTGTCCTACCTGACTAACAAAATTCTTTTTCTCCTCAAGTGAGGTTATAGTGTGTTGAGTTAGGGAGTGTAAATTTTAAGGGTTGTATTACTCAATCGGGTAAATGGAAGTGAAACTTGTGGTGTTGTGACAACTCAAACCATGCAAATGAAGATGAATCTAAATGAGCCTTTCTATTCGATGAAATCTAGCTAAAGTAAAGGGGGAGTTCTTCGATCACAATGCATGAACTTTTTCAAAAGCAATGAAAAAACCACTCCAAAGACAAACTTTTTGTTTTCTTTTTTAATAAGCCAAACTAAGGAAACTACCTTCAAAATGCAACTGATCTACAACTAATGGTGCTTCAAAAATGAGTAAAATTATGTGACAGACAATCATAAGTGATTCACTTCCTAATATGCAAAAATTATAAACTTGGTCTTTTCAACAAAAAACAAGACAACGTTCCAAAAGAAAACTTTCAATGTTGATTTTGATAACGAAAATGAAAGTTATGCTATAAGAACAATGTAGTCCTAAAAACTATATAATCAAGGAAAGGAAAATAGTAGCAAAACTTGACTATCATGAAAGGAACAAGCCAATGCAAGAATAATGAGGAGTTGATCAATATGGGTATGGTGTCACTAACTCGAGAAATCCAAGCATAAAACAAATAAAATCAAACCACAACAGAATTGCAGCTTATGAAAAGTGACAAGGTATGTAGACAAAAGATAACAGGTAATGAGTAAGTAGGTATAGTGATAACAATGACCACGAACCCAAAGATGTCCAAAGTGTCTACAAAACTTCCAAAAAATGGAATGCAAGTACTGTACTATAGCTAGGCAGGTTATAAAGGTCTGATAAATATCGAAGCAACAACCAGAAGCAGAGAAATCAAGAATTGAGCAAAGGTAACCAAGCACACTGAGAAAAAATCCCTTTTTGCAAAGATTATCGCGTGGTAGTAATTAGCCCAGGCGCGGTAATGATAGATTATCACTCTCTGAAAAGAGTAAGGGGAGCGGTAAACTGGTAATTACCGCTCTGTGAGAAATTGTAGGGGCGCGATAATTCTCAGAAAAGGGGAAAAGGGTGGGAATTTAAGAAAAGTTGTGAAATTTTCAAGGGTTTTCCAACCCAGAGGACTCACTGATCAACGAAAGAGGTATGATGCTTTTATACCTCCATATTTCACAGTGTCGCATCTTCACCACAAAAAGAGTTGACGACACTTCCCCTACTGCTTAAAACACCCAGAAGAGAAAAATGATGAGTGATCCTTGAAGGAAAACCTACCCTGTCAAGAATCAACCTAGCTGAGACTTCATTTACCCTTACTACCGCACCTTGCTCCATCTTAGGAGCGCGGTAGTCCGTACTACCGCACTATGCTCTTTCTCTGCCACGCGGTACTACCGCGTTATGCTTTGTTCTAGAGGCATGGTACACCTTTTTTAGCCTTTTTTCCATGGCTTGTGGGATTTTGATTTTCGAGAGATTTTTGAAGATTGGTGTCCCTGATTCGATCCTAACTCACTTTCTATGATTAGTAGGCCTGATCCACTAAACTCTCCCAAGATCCACCCTTCTCTCTTGTTGGTTAACCCTACCACACACTATAAGAGAAAGGCATTCCATGAGCAAAGGGGAGGACTCTTGGAGACATCAAACTTATGATCTTGAAGCTTTGTGGAGATAGCTAGAGGAGGAAGCACTTGGAGCTGGAAGTTGGCTTGGATATCAAGCAACCATTGTAAGTTACTTCAAGTTGATAATAGAACATAACTTGTCTTGTTTCCCAAACCACATGTGTTGATTTTGTTTCAATGATATGATTTGTATCTATTGTAGATTTAGATCCTAACTCATATTTCAAGTTGCTAGAGAATTGTATATGCTTGTATCTTGGTTTCATTTTGGCAGGTTCATTCGCGAGGACTTGGAAATTGGAGCAACCATAAAGACAAGCGATTGGATTGAAGGTCAGTTAGATTTCTTCTACTTCTTCTAGCACTTTAATCTTGAGATGTCTGTTTAGATCTAGGAATTCAAGGTAGCATTTGTTTAGTTTTGTCTTAGTTTAGAGTCAGTTAAAGTCTACTTTAATCTAAGAGAATTTTTACTTATCCGTAGGGAAAAATTATACCAACAAGAATGGCGAATCCGCTGGTTTGAACCCCATTTGATTGATTGAGTTCACTTTCACCCATTTTTTGATTGTGATTTTTTCTTTCTCTTCAAACCAGTATTGAATTTTGGTCTCTTTGACCTTTATTCACCCCTCCTCTCTGTATTTTTCCTCCCTGTGTGATCAATGAGTCCTCTGGGTCTGCAGCAACCCTGAAAAATTCATCTTTCTTTTCAAAAGTTGCGCTTTTCCATACTTTGCAACAGTACCGCGCCCTCAGCATTGACCACAGCGCGGTAGTACCACGTATCCTGCATTCTTACCAGAGCGGTAGTGTAACAGTACCGCGCTCTAGTCTTATTCTACCACGCGGTAGTGTCTGCATACTGTCAATTTTTTCTTCCCTGCTTGGTTTCCTGAGTCATTTTTCATTTTTCTCTGCCTTAGTTGGTGTTTTCTGTTGCCTGTTACCATCCTGTTCAATACACAGTCTTTGCGGTGTGTTTATTTCTTTTGTGAGATTGATTATTTTGTGAGTTAGTGGCATTATTTGCACATTGGGTCACCCCTTCAGTTTGATTGCATTGGCTTGATCTTCTCATCACAACCAGACCATTACTACTGTTCTCTTTTACTGGATCGTGTAGCTTTCATAGTCACATTGTTTCCATTATTATCATTAAAATCTATATTAAAAAATTATCATTGGAGAACATTTGTGTTGTTTGGATTGAAATGGTCTAGCAGTATTATTATGCATTAGGAAGTGAACCATTGAAATTTGCCACAGAAATTCTCATTTTTTGAAGCATATTAGTTGTAAGATCATTGAATTGGAAAGAAGTGTTTATTTCAGTTTGGCTCTATTTACAAAAAGAAAACAAAAAAAATTTGTTTTGGTTTTTAAGTGCTTGTGAAAGTTTCATGCAATTATGATCGAAGAACTCTCTCTCTTCCATAGCTAGTTTTCATCGAATACAAGGCTTATTTCGATTCATTCTCACTTGCATGGTTTGGGTCGTCACAACACCACCAAGTTTCACGTCCATTTACCCGATTGAGTAATACAACCACTAAAATTAATCTCCCTAACTAAACCAACAATAACCTCACTTGAGGAAATCAAAAGAATTTGGTAGTTAGGTAGGGCACCGGGGATAGACATCAAAATAATTCCCCCTTGTCATTTTCATCTGAGACATAGTTGTTGTCCTCTAGGGAACTAAAATCCTCTAGTATTTATTGACACGGTCACAGCCAGTTTATGGAGGGGCCTCCTGACTATTTTTAACTTTCAGGGTTTAAACCGTCGCGAGATTGAGAACCGGACAGACTCTGTCGAATGCCGCACTCCACTTAGCCCTAAGGCAACATCGATCATTGTCTTCCCTGTAATTCATAGTAATGCAAGGGTGATAAGGCAGAAGCGCCGAAAACCTTTTCCAATGTGTCATGAACGAGGTAGCTTAGTGACTTTTCTACTAGGGCTCTTTTACCTAGGATCCCTTTCGGTAGAGGGATATCCTTCTCATATTGGTCTCTCACGTTGTATTGTTCGACTTGGATTTCATCACCTTGCGAAGGATACAGGAGGTCTCCAGCTCTTAGTTAGGAGTTTGCTTGTTATATCATCTTTATAGAGGGTCATTTTTCTTTTTAGTGACTGCTTGTTGGCATTCTGGCCATTATTTTCTCAGCTCGCTTACTGAGACACTGGTCTCAGTATAGATTTTAGAGCTTGCTTTTTTGGCCTGTGAGCCTTGCTTTTTCTTGCTCCTCTTCTGCACACTCGGCTGCATTAGAGTTTTTGAGTTCTTTGTTGCGAAACTGCCCCCGGATTTCATTTTCCTGCCATCATGTCAGAACCACCATGGAGATCATGATGAGTACAGGGAAAAATCCCTCCACCACCACCACCACGGACCTCCGGTCCACCTGCATCACGCATTCCCGCTCCTCCTGGCTGCGGTGCTGGTCGAGGGAACATTCCACCGCCGATACATACTACATCTTCAGTTCCGTCTGTAACCGTTACTCACAGCATAGTCTCAAAATCTCTTTCAGCTTCTGCAACCACTAGCACATCTGAGATTCCCACTGTCACTTCACCCACTGTTATTCCAGATATATCTGCCACAGTGGACAACATTACAGCGGCTGAATCTAGTACAGCCCAAAATACTAGACCAGAGGTCATCCTCCTACCTGATGTCAACACCTCCCTTCCACCAGAAACTTTTCACGATGACACAGACGGATCTGTTGGCACCACCGAAGGGTCCGACCAGGATATACCTGGCTTGATTTCAGTCCCGGGCGAATACGTCGAAATTATTGAAGATACTCGACTTCCTAACACACCTTTTGAACCTGATTATGGCTTTATCACTTCCCAGGCGGAGCTTCCGCCTGTTATCACCACGCCATCCAGCGTTCATCCGCAGGAAACCAGTTCTTCCAGCAACGTACCTTGTGCCATATCTCTCCCCAACCTCCCTCCGGGACATGAGATCATGGCCTCCATTCAGTCTAGTATGGTTAGTCTAGCAAATTTCCCGTTAGCGTCGGCACAGTTTAAACGCGACACAGAGCAAATGCTCTCGACAGCTTCTAGATATCCCCCTGTTACCCATCCTCCCGACTATCGGGATCCCAACCTCCTATCTAGCACAGAGTTTCATCACTCCTATGCAGACGGCTCCGGACCTTCAGACGTTACTATACCTAGGTTCCCGCCGAACCCCAAAAACCCTTTCCAGCACATGAACTCGGACCCAGTCTTCGATGGTCCTCCTATCGTTGAACACGTTATGGACGATACCCCCGATACCCCTCAGTTAAATTCCCCACATTTGTTTCCATCACCCATGTTTGGAGCACATTCTATGAGGGATAACCCAATTTTTTCTCCGTCCTCGCCTGTCAGATATGGAAGACCCCCTCCACAAATCGACACTTTTGGCGTCGTTGGCCAATCGAAACTATCGTATTTGGCTAGCGGCGAAAGAACACCAAGTCATACTGCTAGATCTTCCGTTTTGACCGGAGGTTCACCTTCGGCCACTATCTACACTATCTCAGGAGGTGGACAACCGACTGCCATGGTCCCCAACTCCAACAACCAAACTCCTCCTGATGGGCCATCAACCCAACCAGCTGGAGGACAATCCTTTGTTGGGAACCCCGTTCCTAGTCAACAACCTCCTCCTATAGGGCCATCCAACCCATCTGTTGGAGGACAACCCATTGGCTCCATCCAACAACCCTCCCAACCAGCAGCATCTGCTCAGTATGGTATGTACAACACACATGGCAGCGGACAACCTTATACTGGTTTTCCAACCGGGCCTCATCCTCAACATCCCCCGTCAGGTACACTTCCTTCTTGGGAACCTCAAATCCCACAGAGTGGGGGGTACTCGCTATTTGGAAACTGGAACCCAGCTGGGGGAAATCTCAGATTCCCCCCAACCTAAACTTCGGCTTCCCTTATCCTTCAGCTGCTACAACTCCATGGAACCCATCCCTTCAATTTCCACACGTTCCTCAAGGAGGAACAAACCTTCCCTGGACACCACTGTCGCAGCCACCCCCCAACCCTGTTATGGGAAACCCTCCACTTACTCAATATAGTGGTAACATTCCTGGAACACAACAACTCCAAGGAAATTTTCCCCAACCAGGAGTAGCAACCATTCCTGGGTTTCAGCAACCCCAGGGTACCATACCTACCATCCCCACTCAGCAGAACATCCACCAACCGGTTACCAACACTCAACCGGTTAACCAGATGGCTTACTACCCACAGAAATTCCAGCAGTACCCCCCGGGAAACACATATGGGTATAACACGCAACAGTATGCTATGCAGGGCCCCCCAGGTTTCTCTGCACCATACGGTTATTACTCATACCCGCAGACTAATCGTCAACTTCCCTTTTTGGCCACGATAGACTTACTTGATTTGTCGAGGCTCATTAACGATCCGATATGGCATGAACCTCACTGGCCACCCATTCAAGCCAAACTTCCATCGGACATTCCTAAGTTCGATGCTAAGCCCGGGAAAGACCCTAAGAATCACGTAATGACCTTCCATCTTTGGTGTTCATCCAACTCCTTGATGGATGATTCCATTTGACTACGGCTCTTCCAACGTATGCCTACCGGCACGGAAGAAAAATGGTACATCGAGCTGCCACAACACTCTTTCCATGATTTCAACACCTTGGCTATGCAGTTTCTGACCCATTTCCAGCTCCCCATCTGGTATGAGACTGGAACAGAACTGTTAACCTCACTGCGTCAAACCACTTCTACACACATTTTGGATCACATCCAAGAGTGGCGTCGATGCCGTAGGATAATCAAGGCACCCATTCCAGATCAGCTACTTGCTGATTGGTTCACGAAGTCCTTTTTTCCTCCCATAGCCAAGGATATCGCTATGCACAGGCCGGTCACAGAAGAACAAGCCATCTCGGCAGCTCAGTACATGGATTTGGTATACACCCAATCCGGCACTTTACACGAACTTCTTCCCCATGCCGCCAACGTTACCATTGATCCAACGAAACCTACCACTTAACCCCCCATTGATGGTATTGTCGGTTCAGTCAAGGCCCAGCCTACTACCAACTCGACGGGACAACAAGCTTCTGCTTCCCCCGCTCTACCTTAGGCTGCTTCAAAAGCTACTACTTCTCCTGCTATCTCCTCCGAAGTGAACGCAATTCAATCTACGTCACAACCATCCGAAGGAAAGAAGAAAAACAATCATGGTAAATCCAAGAAGAACCAGCAAGAGAACCCCAAGCCACAACCCACCCACAACGACCAGAAACCACGTCAAAAGGCTAAGTTTCCCTACCTAATTTGTCAAGATGATCACTACACACGTGACTGTCCCTACAAGGACGAGGTCAACAAATTCGTTAAAGGATCCTCTCGCCCAGCAGTGTTAACTGACCCTTTCCCTCAACAGCAACAGCAGATGGTTTCCCAAGAAACCCCACAGGGGGGCAACTCGAGCAACCAAACTCACGGAGAGACGTCCACAAATCATGGAATCCTAATGACGAGTAATGAGGAGATTCATATAACCACTCGTTCAAAGACATATGAGAACCCTCCAAGTTCAAACAAACAATCAGAGACAGCCAAAGGCAAATCTCCTGTTGAAGATCCGACCTCTATCCCTCCCCCTACCGGCCATCTCCATATCGAGAGACCGCTTATGGACACAGTGCTACGCCCACCCAAGAGAACCATACGAAAGGCGACATTTAATCCCAATGCGCGAGCTGCCCAAAATTACAACATTGTTGAGGATTTAGCTCAAGCACCTTGCGCCATGTCGACTCTCGAGGTTCTTCAACACTACCCCACGCAGTGTAGAACCTTACTTTCAGCACTGGGGGCAATGGACCCAGATACTTCAAACTCTATTATGTTTAACTTGGAGCACGCCAAACCTCGGCTTTCTCACCAGTTAACCTTCCAGGTTCATACAAAAATCCATGGAAATAGCATCCATCGCACTGTTTTAGATGAAGGTGCCTCCACGTCGATCATGTCTTTGAATTGCTGGAGAGCCTTAGGCTCACCCGAAGTCACAACCTCTCCCACTACTCTCAGGGCATTTGATGGACACGGTTTTCAACCTTATGGACTCATTCCCTCAATTGGTGTTGAACTGGGGGGAAAAACAGTATCCGTACACATTGAAGTCGTGGTTGCACCATTAGATTACAATCTTCTACTTGGTCGAAACTGGTTTTTACGCCATGACTGCCATAGCATCTATCGTCTTTCAGATTGTGCAATTTCCTCATGAAGGGAAAATTGTCACCATTGATCAAATTGATTACTGTATCCCAGACTCTCATCCGAACTCCGCCAACACCGTCCCGTTATTGGATCAGCCTTGGTACCGATTCCAAGACATTGGTGTTGGTCTTATGAAGGATTCTTCCCTTATTGGAGTTTTTCCAGAGCTGGGGACCCATGTTCAACCAGTCAACATGATTTCATCAAATGTCACCCCTTCCAATGATTCATGGGTGATTCCAAGTCCCGCTGAGATTGAAGACTACGGCAACTCCATGCCTTTGAATAGAAACCTCGCAGCGTACGAAGCGATCCAATCAGCCACCAATTGGGTCAACTGTTCTACCCATCACACCGTGGAACAGCTCTCGTCTGAGACTCATTCATCCCCACCACTTATCGATCCTCTCAATTTGATTTTTCCCACTGACGAATCAATCATGGAGGTTATGTGCGGTGATGAGCCACCATGGGGAGATTTTCATCATCGATCTTCATTCCCCACCATTCAGACGCTTGAGCCCGATACAAAACCCAGTACTTCACTTGGGATGGTTCAAACCAAGTTTCCCACTTCCCTCGACGAAGTATTTTTCGAAGGAAACTTGGCTAACCTTATGGCAACCACTCCCATAGATATTTCAGTGAAGCCCGGTATCGTGGAAAACATACATATTGGCAAAACATGTACTCCCCTCGAAATGGAGTTCTACAGTGCCCACCTTTAAACCTTCTGCGATGTTTTTGCTTGGAGTTATGAAGAAATGCCAGGAATAGATCCCTCGATTGTGGTCCATGAAATTCCAACCTTCCCTGGCACCCGACCTGTTCGGCAGAAACTTCGACCCGTCCATCCTTGTAAGGCAGCTGCTATTAAAGCAGAAGTTGAAAAAATTTTGCGAGCTGGTTTTATCTATCCTGTCCCATTGACAGAATGGGTATCTAACATCGTTCCCGTAGCCAAGAAAATGGGAACGATTAGATTCTGTGTCGATTACCGCGGCTTGAACAATGCTTGTCCAAAGGATAACTACCCAACTCTGTTCATCGACCAGATCATCGATAACTGTGCCGGGAGTGTCATCTTTTCATTTATGGATGGCTTTTCTGGCTATAATCAGATCGATATCCTCCCAGCCGACCAGCACAAAACAGCCTTTATCTGCCCTTGGGGGATTTTCGCATATCGAAAGTTACCTTTTGGCCTTAAAAATGCCGGGGCAACTTTCCAACGGGCGATGTCATACGCATTTCACAACATCAAACATATTGTAGAACCATATCTTGATGATCTTCCCGCTCACTCTCAGACCCGGGATGACCATCCTGATCACTTAGGTGCCATTTTCGAAAGGTGTCGTTGCTACAATATCCATTTGAATCCACATAAGTGTGTCTTTTGCGTGGAAGCCGAAAAAATTTTGGGATTCATAATCTCCAAAAGCGGGATACGCTTAGATCCTGCGAAGGTAGAAGCTATCTTAGCCCTGCCTTCCCCCACAAAAATTCCAGAACTTCAAAGTTTGCAAGGGCATGCAAACTTTCTACACCGTTTCATCTGTAATCTTTTCGAGATAACAAAAGGCTATATGAGGCTTCTCAAGAAGAACACTCCCTTCATTTGGGACGACGAAGCCCAACGTTCCTTTGACAATCTAAAGGAAGCCTTAACTAAAGATCCTGTGATCCAACCCCCCAATTACACACGGGATTACATTCTTTATCTCGCAGCTTCGACTTCCACCATCGGTATGGTGCTAGTCCAGGAAGATCACAATGGCATAGAACATGTGGTATACTATCTTAGTAAGATTCTTCTCGACTCCAAAACTCGTTATTCACATGTTGAAAAACTGGCTCTGGAAACAGTTTTCGCTGTCCAGAGATTTCGTCATTACATTCTACTCCGCCAGATCATTGTTATAGCCGATTTTAATCCAATGTATTATATCCTCACACGTCAAGTGCTTGGGGGAAAATATTCTCGTTGGATCGTCATCCTTCAAGAGTTTGACTTGGAATTTGTCAAAGCCAAGTCCAAGAAGTCTTTGGTCTTTGCTGAGTTCATTTGTACTTTGCCCCGTGCTACCGAGCAATCCGAGCCCATCGATTCTCTTCCTGATGAATTGTTGTTCCTCATTAGCACGTCTGATCCGTGGTACGGGGATATTTTATTATATATCCAAACCCAACACTTCCGCCTCGACCTCACTCGCGATGAACGTCGACGCATCTGACACCACGCCAAGTACTACCTCATAGTCAACGATACTCTTTATCGACGTGGTGTCGACACCACTCTTCGATGCTGTTTGACCCTAGATGAGGCGGAACGTGTTATTAATGACTACCACGCTGGAGCATGTGGTGGTCATCTCTCTGGGATGGCTACGGCCCAGAAAATACTGCGAGCGGGATATTTCTGGCCCTCGATTTTCAAAGACTGCATTGAAACGGTCAAGAAATGTCCACCATGTCAATTCTTTCATAGTAAAACACGCTCGCACCCTGCTTCACTCCATCCTGTTATTGTCGTCGGCCCCTTTTCCAAATGGGGCATAGATTTCATGCACTGTAAGCCCACTTCAGCCGGGGGGCATAGCTATGTCATAGTAGCTGTCGACTATTTCACAAAATGGGCTGAAGCGATGCCTACTTATGCTGAGGACGGCAAAACAGCAGCACAATTCATATTCAATCACATTATAGCTAGATTTGGTGTCCCATAATCCGTTGTGATCGATCATGGCTCCCACTTCAGGAACCATATGATTGAGGAACTAAGTGCCAAGTTAGGTTTTCGCCATGAAAACTCAACCCCATACTACCCACAAGCTAATGGCCAAGTTGAAGCCATTAACAAAATTCTGAAACGAATGATTCAGCGTATTGTGGGTACTCATAAATCCAACTGGCACTCAGCTCTATTTTCAGCACTATGGGCATACCGAACCTCAGTAAAAATTGCTACTGGGTTTACACCATTCCAACTGGTGTATGGCCTAGAAGCCATTTTACCGATTGAATGTGAAATTCCATCACTTAAGATAGCCATAGAGCTACTTCTCCACACCACTTCCGAAGAGGAACGGTTTCTATACCTAGCCAAGCTAGATGAAACCCGTTGCGACGTTGCTTTAGCCAACGAAGCTCATAAAAAATGTGTCAAAGCTCAGTATGACAAATCCGTTCAACCTCGGATTTTCAATGAACATGACCTCGTAATCACATATGATCAAATGCACGATAAACTCGGAAAAGGAAAACTAGAATCTATGTGGTACGGCCCCTTTGTTGTAAAACGTGTCTTGGATAAAGGAGCCTATGAACTCATCGATTGTGATGGCACGCCATTGGCACGACCCCGCAATGGGCTATACCTCAAACGCTTCTACGCGTAAGGTTACCCTACACGGGTCACTTTTTGTACATAATGTACTTAGCTTGTTTTCACTCATCTTTTTGGTGTGCGCACGGACCTCATGTATCCATTCTTACTTTGACTCGTGATTTTATGCACAGATGTCTGCCCACTTCGGATTCGCCGACAGTGCAAGCCGGCATACCCTGAATCTCGCTTCCGCAGCATGGGTAATCTATTCTCCCACTTGCGAGTTGATATCTTCAGGAGCCAATTGTTTGGGTCCTGCAACCAACAATATCGCAGAGTACCATGCAGTCATCGAACTCTTGACGGAGGTTGCTTCACTCGGAATTGACTCCCTATCAGTCCTTTTAGACTCCCAACTCGTGGTTTCTCATCTGAATCGTGTTTACACAGTTCGCAATCCTATCCTACTTCGTTTATTTCGGAGGGTACGCCTCTTGGAACGATCTTTTAATTTCATTTCATATCAACACCGACCAAGGGAATTCAATTGTATAGATGATTCATTAGCTAATTACATTTTGGATTGGCATCTTGCCCATACATAAAAACACATCACAAAAAATAAACACACAAGTCATTGTAAATAAATAGATCATAAAAATAGGTCCACATCACTGTATATAAAAGTGTTTTTCCAAATACATAAAGTTTGTGTTTAAAGACAAAATTTGGGACCAAATCCCATACAAAAATTTGGCTCTCAAAGCCTACATATTGTATACTTGCCGCGAAAAGATAAAAGCTACCATCTAAAGAGATCTGGGAGATCTATCATGTCCCTCATCAGACTCCTCACGCTGCTGGTGATAACACACTATAGCTCGAACCACCCTACGAAGGAGTCGGCCAATACGCCTAGGCACACCTACAGTATGCTGCTGGAGATGCAAAGGGATGTCGTCCACCCTCATAGCAGGGATACCGTGGGTTAAACCCTGCAAATTCCTCTCTATTTCCTGGACCCCTCCCGCTTCATCTTCGTCTTCTTCTTCGTCTGGGGCGGCTTGGTGATCAACACCACCTCGACGTAATGGCGAGTACCCTGCCGGTATCTGTGATCCACGATCTGCGACATGCACACGTACATATATTAAAGTCTTTTACACATTCTAAAGAACAATAAAAATTATATATTCAAAAAAGAAAAAATATATCCATGAAGGTCATACCTGAGTTGTCCCAATCCTCATCTTCCGGCAGTGCCAAGTCTATGTCCTCGTGGAAATCCACCCCTGCATAGGGGTAGTCATCGATCATCACTATCTGTTCCTCAAGCCACGAGAAGAAATCCTCACCGAAAGCCAAACGTTGTGGTCCCCCAAGTCGGCCTGCATATTCTCTCCATCGAGCCATCCATGGCTCGGTAGGTGGACGGGGGGGCATGGCTATCTGTGGGTGCAACAACGGCACCCTCGCCAAAAAGAAGGTGACTAAGATGCTCCCATACCCAAATTGAGAATTCTCTCCAAGCCTACACTTCTTCACTTTCTATTTGAGGTTGGTCAACACTACCTCACAGCAGTTGAATACTGTTCCTGCCATACAATCCACTGCAATATTCATCTGTGTACGGGACGCCTGATGGGGACCCGTGCTCCCTGTTGCACATGTGATGGTGAACAACATGGTTTTTATAGGAAGTTCTATAATATCTTTGATGACCACCTTGCATCTTTTCTTCCCCGAACCTTGATGGCAATAACGAGCAATCAAAGCATTTGTGCTCGCCTCCAAGGCCGTGAACCCAGTAAAACTCACTCGGGCTCCTCTTTTTGAGAGGCCCGTGAGGAAATAGATATCCTCGAGTTCAATCTCGAGAGTGTGTTCTCCCACTCGGAAAGCTTGAATGTCGGGGTCCCACATTTGAATAATGTGGGTGAGAAGCCTTTCCTGCTTGCGAATACCTTTGGTCTTGAAGAATTTTAACAAACCACATTCCCGCAGTGCAGTCATAGTCCTTTGGTCATTTTCAGCCAGCAAATCATCCACTTCATGTTCTCTTTCTTTCCAATGGACCATTTTGCTCCAAACAAGTTTCAAACACTTGCAAAAGGTCATAGGAAACATTCAGTAATTATTTAACAACTTGATCTCAGCTAAAAATTTGAGAAAAAATGATTTTTTCATCTTAAATTTCGCCTCTATCGCGCCTGGGAGAAATTTGACTGCGCGGTACTGCACAGTACCGCGCCCCAGTTTAACCTTACAGTGCGGGTACTATTGCACAGTACCGCGCTTCCCGATACGTCCCCCGCGCGGTACTGTGAAGGGCAAAAATTGCCCAATAGGGCTTGCCCAAGAAATTATTTTTCCCTACTAAAAACAAGTTATTCATACATGAAATGAAAGAGGGGCTTGAAAGCTCTTACCTGGCGCAGACGGCTGTTGAAACGGTGCCCCGAATCTCCAGATATGAACTCTTGAAGTTTTTGCTCCTCAAATGGGTAAAATATCCTCTTTTGGTAAATGCACAAGTGAAATGGTAACTTTCTATATTTACCCATCCTTTATATAGCTTTTTCACTTATTTTTCACTCATTATTTTATCTGGTTAAAATAAAACCCATTTCACATTATTAATATCTGGTTTCATGAGCATTTGTTGACAGGATCTCCTTTAAAAAATATTCACATTGGCGTTCATTTATTGTTTGACCTTCATTTTGAGCCTACTTTATCTTTTTCGTGCTCTGGATTAAAACTTGAAAAAGTTTTCAAGCGCTTTTACACCCATGTCATGCTTTTCAAACTTAAGTAAATGGTGTTGAGCTTGGTCAGCTTTACTCATGCTCGTTAAACGATGAGGAAAGTATTATCCTGGTTGTATTTTATTCTCTTTTCGGACCAGAATAATTAAAAATTACGAAAAAGACCATTGGAGTCCATAGTTAAGCTCTTTTCAGACTCCCTAAAATTGAAAAGATTGCCAAGTGATCTTGACTCTTTCACGCTTGTAAAAGTATTTGAAAGGTCGTCTATTCGGTGATAGGTTACCCCTTTTTCGGCCCGTCTAGACTATTTACGAGAAAGGTATACCTCAGTCAATTTTTGACTGGGAGAGTTCTCTCGGGAATTGTTTTACACTTTTTCTGGATCGAGGGACGAAATTATGAAAAAGTACACTTTGGAGCCTCCTTTAAGTTTTTCAGGCTCTTTAAATGTGAAAAACTACCGAATTTTCCTTCCTTGGACTCGTTAAAGTTTAACATCGAAGGACCCACTTTGGGACGAACCCCTCCTTTCTCAGGTTCGTAAAACATGTGAGATTGGACTCATCTATGAGATGATCTATACCGAGCATCTGTTATCCTCTTCAAGCTCGAAAAACAACAAAGAGGTACTCGTCTATCATGTCGGGGGAATATGGGGAACAGGTCAAGTTTGTTTTGGAAGCTTGTCAGCCATTACCATTGAACATGGCATGCGTCTATCCCTTATCTATTTTGGGTGTCTATTTTCGCTGAGTTATGGTCATCATCCTGAGTCGTCTCTCTGGCCACGAGCCTACTCGTTCGGTTTCTATCCTCTGCTATCAATAATCCCTGCTACCAAGTCCTGTTACATGTCGTTATATGTTCAAAGGGTTGCATTGTTCAAAGTCATTCATTGTGTCAGGCCTCCGCTGTGTCAGTACATACTCCATTGTTTCGTCATCCTATACTATCTTTCGTTCCGATTTCGTGTCGATGATGTGGGAATCATTATGGCCCACCTTCGACGAGTCTATTCCCGTCGACGCCAAATCACTATCCAGGAATTGGACTTAGGGATCAACCATTAGTACCTTGGTACCTGCATGCCTCAATGGCAGGTTTCCTCGTGTTCTACAGTAGGTTTACATCACTAACCTCTGATCGAACGATCTCTCGAATGCTCGACATCAACTCATATATTTTCATTTCGTTGAGATGTACTTCAGATACCTTGGGGATCATCGTCATCATTGGCGATTTTCCTCGCATTTGTTAACGGTTCACATCATTGACCGGTAATCAAATGGTTTCTACCATGTTCGACTTCAACACTTTGTAATCACATGGCTAGATTCGTATCATTTGCAATCGGGTAGAAGACCCTGGGCGCACCTTTGTATCTTGATTGCGTCCAGGTTGCGATGGAGATGTCCTTTGTATTGTCACACAGATCCACTTTTTGTATTGGTCGTGGCTGTGTCATTACTGTCTCATGGATCTACGCTTGTTCATAGTAGCCATGATTTGTCTACAGTCTATATCATCTCAGTACTCATGGATCTGCAATGTATTGGTCGGCAGCCATGCTTTGAAGTCAATTGTTTCCGAGCATGGGGATGCCCACCTCGGTGGTATATCTAACATTTTGTTTCTTTTTCAGCTCCTTGTCACTCTCCTCGATGCTATCTCCGCACAGTATTTGTAAATTCTTTCGGCCATCAGTCCCTTCTAACCTCACACTTTAGGGGGCATCTGTTATACCTCCATATTTCACAGTGTCACATCTTCACCACAAAAAGAGTTGACGACACTTCCCCTACTGCTTAAAACACCTAGAAGAGAAAAATGATGAGTGATCCTTGAAGGAAAACCTACCCTGTCAAGAATCAACCTAGCTGAGACTTCATTTACCCTTACTACCGCGCCTTTCTCCATCTTAGGAGCGTGGTATTCCATACTACCGCACTATGCTCTTTCTCTGCCACGCGGTACTACCGCGTTATGCTTTGTTCTAGAGGCGCGGTACACCTTTTTTAGCCTTTTTTCCATGGCTTGTGGGATTTTGATTTTCGAGATATTTTTGAGGATTGGTGTCCCTGATTCGATCCTAACTCACTTTATATGATTAGTAGGCCTGATCCACTAAACTCTCCCAAGATCCACCCTTCTCTCTTGTTGGTTAACCCTACCACACACTATAAGAGAAAGGCATTCCATGAGCAAAGGGGAGGACTCTTGGAGACATCAAACTTATGATCTTGAAGCTTTGTGGAGATAGCTAGAGGAGGAAGCACTTGGAGCTGGAAGTTGGCTTGGATATCAAGCAACCATTGTAAGTGACTTCAAGTTGATAATAGAACATAACTTGTCTTGTTTCCCAAATCACATGTGTTGATTTTGTTTCAATGATATGATTTGTATCTATTGTAGTTTTAGATTCTAACTCATATTTCAAGTTTCTAGAAAATTGTATATGCTTGTATCTTGGTTTCATTTTGACAGGTTCATTTGCGAGGACTCGGAAATTGGAGCAACCATAAAGACAAGTGATTGGATTGAAGGTCAGTTAGATTTCTTCTACTTCTTCTAGCACTTTAATCTTGAGATGTCTATTTAGATCGAGGAATTCAAGGTAGCATTTGTTTAGTTTTGTCTTAGTTTAGAGTCAGTTAAAGTCTACTTTAATCTAAGAGAATTTTTACTTATCCGTAGGGAAAAACTCTCCCAACAGATGCAGAGGGGAGGGCGGTGAATGGAGGTCAAAGGGACCAACTTTAACAACTGGTTTGAAAGAAGAGCAAATTCACAATAAAAAATGAATGAAAGTAAAAGAACTCAAACAAAAGGGGTTCAAACCAGCGGAGTCTCCAGTTTTTGTTGTAGAGATTTCTTCCTACGGATAAGAAGAAGCCCTCTTAAGATAAAGTGAGAAAGACTAACTCTATACTAAGACAAATATGAAACAAATGTGATCTTGTTCTCTAGATTAAACAAGTATTTCAGAATTCTTGTGTTGAACAGAATGAGAGAAAGTAACTCACCTTCACTCTTGATGTTTTGTCCCACTCGTCATTCCGATCCCGGAGTCCTCGCGATGAACCTGTTGAGATCAAACAATACAGAATCATATACAATTCTCCAATATTACTAAATCACAAGTTAGAATCCAAATCCATATAGATACAAATCATGAAATTGAAATGCAATCAACACACATGAGTTGGGAAACAAGGCAAGTTAACTTTATTACAACTTGAAGATTCTTACAAGGTTGCTTGATGTCCAAGCCAACTCCCGCTCCAAGTCCTTCCTCTAGCTATCTCTGCAAAAGGCTTATGATCATAGGTTTGATGCCCCCAAAAGTCCTCCCTTTGGCCCATGGAAGGCCTCTCCTTTATAGTGTTGGGAAGGGTAACCATAAGGAGATTAAAATGGATCTAAAGAGTTTTTAGTGGATCAGGCCTACTAAACAGAGAGAGGGTTTGGGATAGAATCAGAGCTGGCAATCCCAATAAGATCTCTCAAAAGGTAAGATCCCTAGATCCATGGAAAAAATACTAAAACTGGATTATCGTGCCCCGAGGTCTAAGCATAATGCGGTATTATCGCACCCTAGGGTAGGAGCAGAACGCGGTAACCCTAATTATTGTGCCCCCATAAATGTGCAAAGCGCGATAATTCCTGCAGATTGGGTATGTCTAGGTGACACATGGCAGGTGAGATATTGATTTCAGTGTTCAGGCAATAGACTTCACTCTTGGGTGTCCAGATGATCATTAAGGGGAAGTGTCATTTAGGTCGCTTGGTGTAAGGATGCAACACTAGGGTTTACTATGTAATATTGAGGTATAACAGACTTGGAATTTTGCAAAGAAAAATCCAAGAAATCTTTGGTCTTCGCAGATTTGATTTGTACTTTGCCCCGTGTCACTGAGAAACCAGAGCCCATAGATTCTCTCCCTGATGAATCATTGTTTCTCATTAGCAAGTCTGATCCATGGTATGGGAATATCATACTCTATCTCCAAACCCAACATTTTCGTCCCGAACTCAACCAGGATGAACGTCGACGCATCTGATAGCATGCCAAGTACTGTCTCATCATTAGTGATACCCTTTATCGCCATGGTGTCGATACCGTTCTTCGACATTGTCTAGCCTTGGACGAGGCCGAACACGTTCTAAATGACCGCTACTCTGGAGCGTGTGGTGGTCAGCTCTCTGGGATGGCTACGACCCAGAATATTTTATGAGTGGGATATTTTTGGCCCTCGATTTTCAAAGACTGCATTGAAACGATCAAGAAGTGTCCACCCTGCCAATTCTTCCATAGCAAAAAACACTCGCATCCTGCTCCAGTCCACCCTGTTGTTGCCGTCGGCCCCTTTTCCAAATGGGCCATCGATTTCATGCATTGTAAGCCCACTTCAGTCGGGGGGCATGGCTATGTCATAGTAGCCATATATTATTTCACAAAATGGGCTGAAGTGATGCCCACTTTTGCGGAAGGCGGTAAAACAGGAGCACAATTCATATTCAACCATATTATAGCTAGGTTTGGAGTTCTGTAACCTATTGTGACCAATCATGGTTCCCATTTCAGGAACCATATGATTGAAGAATTGAGTGCCAAGTTGGGTTTTCATCATGAAAATTCAACCCCCTACTACCCACAAGCGAATGGCCAAGTAGAGGCCATACATAAGGTCTTGAAGCGCATGATCCAGTGCATTGTGGGTACCCATAAGTCCAAATGGCACTTAGCTCTCTTTTCGTCTTTGTGGGCCTACTGAACCTCAGTGAAAAGTGCCACCGAGTTCACACCTTTCCAACTGGTGTATGGCCTGGAAGCCATTTTGCCGATTGAATGTGAAATTCCATCACTGAAGATAGCCGTTGAACTACTTCCCAATAGAACTTCTAAGGAGGAACGGTTTCTGTATCTAGCCAAGCTAGATGAAACCCGCTGCAACGCCACTTTGGCTAACGAAGCCCACAAGAAATGCTTGTACTCACATATGACAAATCCGTTCAACCTCATATCTCTAACAAAGGTGACCTTGTACTCACATATGACCGAATGCATGACAAGTTAGGAAAAGGCAAGCTAGAGTCGATGTGGTATGGTCCCTTCATTGTAAAACGTGTATTGGAAAAAGGAGCTTACGAGCTCATCGACTGTGATGGTACACCTATGGCACGACCCCGCAACAGGTTGTACCTAAAACGATTCTACGCGTAGGTTTGTCCTGCACGAGACATCTTGTACATAATGTAATTAGCTTGTTTTCAGTTATTTCTTTTGGTGTGTGTGTGCATGGATTTTATTTCATGTGTCCTTATTTACCTCACTTGTGCTTCTATGCACAGATGTCTTCCTACTAGGGATTCGCAGATGGTGCTAGCCAACACACCTAGAACCTTGCTTCCACAGCATGGGTTATCTATTCTCATGTTGGTGAGTTGGTATCCTCAGGGGGCACTTGCTTGGGCCCCGCAACCAACAACATTGCAGAGTACCATGCATTCATCGGACTCTTAATTGAAGTTGCTTCCCTTGGAATCCACACCTTTTTGGTCTTTCTGGATTCCCAATTCGTGGTGTCTCTTCTGAACCGTGTCTACTTGTTCGCGATCCTATATTACTTCGCTTATTTAGAAAGGTACGCCTCTTGGAATGATCTTTTGATTACATTTCATATCAACATGTACCAAGAGAATTCAATTTTGTAGCTAACTCATTGGCTAACTAAATTTTGGATTGGCATCTAGCTCATACATAAAAATGAAACATAAATCAAACACACAAGCCACTGTAAATGAACGAATCATTGAAATAGATCCGCATGTAAATAATCACATATTAAATTTTTGTTTTGAATTCATATAATAAGATGTGTCTAAAGACAAAATTGGGGATCTCATCCCATACAAAATTTGGCCCTCTGGCCTACATATCATGTACATGCCGCTAAAAAATACATACTATTGTCTAAGGAGATTAATCGTCATCCTCGTGCTGCTCGTGGTATCATACCACGGCTCTAGTCACCTTACGAAGGAGTTGTTCGATACGCCTGGGCACACCCACAGTATGTCGTTGGAGATGAAGAGGGATGTCATCCATCCTCATAGCAAGGACTCCCATAGTCAAGCCATGAAGGTTCCGCTCCACATCGCGGATACCCCCTACTTCTTCTTCGTCTTCCTCCTCCTCTTCAGCAGCAGCATGATGTTGGACCCCACCTCGACGTAATGGTGAATAGTCCGCTAGCCTCCTTGGTCCACGATCTGCAACATGAACATGTACATATGTTATATCTTTCTACACATCAAAAAATCACTAAAAATTATATATTTAAAAAGTTAAAAACACATTGGTGAAGGTCATATACCTGAGTTGTCCCAGTCCTCATCATTGGGCAGTGCTAAGTCAATGTCCTCTCGGTAATCCACCCCTTCAAAGGGGTAGTCCTCAATCATGATGATCTTCTCCTCAAGCCACGAGAAGAAATCATCACCGAAGGCTAACACTTGTGGCCCCCCGAGCCGTCTTGCATAGTCACTCCATCACCCCATCCGAGGCTTAGTCACAGGGGGGTAGGCATGGATACATGTGGACACAACAATGGCACCCTCTCCAAAAAGAAGGTGACTAAGATGCTCCCATACCCAAACCCGCAAATATCCTCATTTTTGCACTTCGTAACTTGCTCCTTGAGGTTGGTTACAACCCCTTCGCACCAGTTTAACAATGTTGGCGCCATGCACTCTACAACAAGAGTCATCTGTCCCCTCGTTGTGTGGTGAGGACCCACACTACCCGATGCCCGTGTAATGGTAAATAGTATGGTTCTCAATGGAATCTCTATGACGTATTTTATGGGTATTTTCCCACTTGTTTTGCAGGAACCCTGCCTGTAGTAGCGAACGACCAAATCATTCGTGCTCTCTTCCGAGGCCCTGTGCCCCGATAGGTTCACCTGTGCCCCTCTCTTGGAGAGGCCAGTGAGAAATTATATGTCCTCGAGCTCAATCTTGAGGGTATGTTCTCCGACCAGGAAAGCCTGAATGTCACTATCCCACAATTGTATTATGTGAGTCAGAAGTTTTCCCACTTTCGGATACCCTTGGTTTTAACGAACTTGAGCAAGCCGCATTCACGTAGCGCGATCAGTGTTACGTGGTCATTCAAAGCCAATAGATCATCATTCTCATGTTCCCTCTCTTTCCAATCAACCATCTTGCCTCAAATGAGATGCAAACTCCTGTTAAAAGCCACGCAAAGCATTCATGAGAAGTTGGAAAGTTGATTTTGTGCCAAACATGAGGAAACAACGAAATTTTTTCTCATTTTTCGCAATTTTCACGCCTGGGCATTTTCGGGCTACGCGAAAACTGTAAATTTCTGTGCCCCTATCAAAGACAACAGCGCGATAATCGTGGAATTTTCGTGCTTCCCGACGGAAGGAGGCCGCGAAAATTCTAGACGCGAAAAATATGCCCTAGAGAATCCTCAAAAAATTAAAAATTGACATGAAATCAATAAATAAAAACATGAAATGAAAGAGGAGCTCGAGAGCCCTTACCTGGTGCAGATGGATGTCAAAATGGTGCCTCAGATCTCCAGATATGATCACTTGAAAATTTTCCCTCCAATCGGTAAAACCCCCTCTACAAGTGAAAATGGCTAAGTTAAAATGGTAACTTCCTCTTTTACCTCTTATTTATATAAGTTACATGGTTATTTTTTATCATTATTTTATTATAAATATCTTTTAGGTCAAAATTTTCACCTTACTAATATCTTTTTCCAAGGTTTCATAAACCATTTTTGACATGGTCTCTATCCTTTGTTCACACTGGCGATATATCATTGTTTTGACCTTCATTTGAGCTGACTTTATCTTTTTCATGCTCTAGATTAAAACCTGAAAAAGATTCCAAGCCCCTTTTCACACCTATCTCATGCTTGTTAAAATTAAGTAAACGGGATCGAGCTTAGTCGACTTTACTCGTGCTCGTAAAACGATGAGCAAAGTATCATTTTTGGTATTATTTTATTCTTTTTTCGGACCGAAATGATTAAAAAACTATGAAAAAGACCATTGGAGTCCTCTTTAAGCTCTTTTCGGGCTCCCTCGTTGCAAAAATATTGCTAAGTGCACTTGTCTCTTTCACACTTGTAAAAGTATTCGAAAGGATGTCTATTCGGTGATAAGTTACCCCTTTTTCGTCCCGTCTAGACTATTTACGAGAAAGGAATACCGCAGTCAACCTCTGACAGGGAGAGTTCTCTCAAGAATTGTTTTACACTTTTTCGGGACTGAGGAACTAAAATTACGAAAAAGTACATTTTGGAGCCTTCTTTAAGTTTTTCAGACTCTCTAAATATGAAACTGCCGAGTTTTTCCTTCTTTGGACTCATTAAAATTTAACATCGAAGGGACCACCTTTGGGATGAGCCCCTCCTTTCTCAGGTTCGTAAAACATGTGAGATCGGAATCATCTATGAGATGAGCTATACCGAGCATCTGTTATCCTCTTCAAGCTCGTAAAACAACAAAGAGGTACTCGTCCATCATGTCGAGGGAAAAATGGGAAATGAGTCAAGTTTACCTTGTTGGCAGCTTGTCAGTCGTCACCCTTGAACATGGCATGTGTCTGTCCCTTGTCTTCTTTTAGGTATTCATCTTTTTCTGCTGAGTTATGATCATAGTCTCGAGTCGTCTCTTTGGCCATGAGTCCACTCGTCGTGTGGTTGTTCTTCGCCGTCTCCCTGCTTCCAAGCTCTGCGTCATGCTGTTACATGTTCAAAGGATCTGCGTTGCTTTGAGTCATCCATTTTGCCAAATCTTCCATCGTGTCAGTACATGTCCTTTTGTTCCATTGTTTTACACCTCTCTCATTCTGATTTCATGTCGATGATGTGGGATTCACTATGGTCCACCTTCGACAAGTTTGTTCCTGTCGACATCAAATCACTATCCAAGAAACAGGATTAGGAATCAACCATCGGTACCTTAGTGCCTGCATGCCTTAATGGCAGGTTTCCTCATGTTCGACAGTAGGTTTTCATCATTGACCTCTGATCAAATAATCTCACGAGTGCTCGACGTCAATTCATATATTCGCATTTCGTTGAGATGTACTAAGGATACCTTCGGGATCATTGTCATCATTGGTGATTTCCCTCACATTTGTTAACGGTTCATATCATTGACCGGTAATCAAATGGTTTCTACCATGTTCGACTTCAACACCTTGTAATCACATGGCTAGATTCGTATCATTTTGGGATCGAGTAGAAGACCCTGGACACATTTCGATATTGATTACATCCAAGTTGCGATGGCGACTTTTGAACGGGTTTCCACATGATCATTACGTGGGTAACCTCATTGTTGTATTGTCACACATATCCACTTATGTATTGGTCGTGGCTGTGTCATTATTGTTTCATGGATCTACGATTGTTCACAGTAGCCATGATTTGTCTACAGTCTATATCATCTCAATACTCATGGATCTGCAATGTATTGGTCGGTAGCCATGCTTTGAGTCAATTGTTCCGAGCATGGCTATGCCCACCTCGGTGGTATTTTTGACATCTTGTTTCTGTTTCAGCTCCTCGTTGCTTCCCTCAATGCTATCTCCGTGAAATATTATTTGTAAAGTCTTTCGGCCATCAGTCTCTTCTGACCTCACACTTTAGGGGGCATCTGTTATACCTCAAAGTTAGACATTAATCCCTAGTGTCGCATCCTTATACCATGTGACCTAATGACACTTCTCCCTAATGATCATTATACATTACTGGTACCCTCCTTGGTCTCATCTGGTCACCCAGGAGCAAAATACATTAACTAAATGCCGAAGACATCACCTTACCTGCCATGTGTCACCAAATTTGACCCAATCTGCATATATTTTTTCACTTTGCAAATCTACTAGGTAGCAACAATTAGGGTTGTCGCGCTATGCTCAGACCCTAGGGTGCGATAATTTCACGTTATGCTCAGACCCAGGGGCGCGAAAATCCCTTTTTAGCCTTTTTTCCATGGATCTTGGATCTCACCTTTCGAGATATTTTCTTGGGATTGCCAGCTTTGATTCGATCCCAACCCCCTCTCTCTGTTTAGTATGCCTTATCCACTAAACACTCATTAGATCCATCTTACTCTCCTTTTGGTTAACCCTTCCAAGCACTATAAAGGAGAGGCTTCCATGAGCCAAAGGAAGGAATTTTGGGGCATCCAGCCGATGATCTTGAGACTTTTGCAGAGATAGCCAGAAGAAGAACTTGGAGCTGAAAGTTGGATTGGACATCAAGCAACCATTGTAAGCATATTCAAGTTGTAATAAAGGTAACTTGTCTTGTTTCCCAATTCATGTGTGTTGATAATGTTTCAATTTCATGATTTGTATCTAGCTAGATTTGGATTCTAACTTGTGATTCAGGATTCTTGGAGAATTGTATATGCTTGTATATTGGTTGATCTTAACAGGTTCATCGTGAGGACTTCAAGATCTAGACTACAAGTGGGACAAACATCAAGAGTGAAAGGTCAGTTATCTTCTCTCACTTTCTTCAATACAGGAACTTTGAAATACTCGTTTAATCTAGGATTCAAGATCGCATTTGTTTAATTTTTGTCTTAGTATAGAGTCAGCTCATCCTGCTTTATCCTAAGAGGGCTTCTTTCTATCCATAAGAAGAATTCTCTACAACAGAGAGGTGGTGAACCTCAAGAGCACATTTAGAGGTTTTGGAGCCTTATCTGTGCAAGATTACATCAACACTTACTGCATAGCTGGTACAGAGAAGAGTGGCATTCAAGTGCCAATTTGAGAGATAGCAAGCTTTCCTTTCAAAGTTATCCTGAGTACCATGAACAAGATAGGTGGTAGTGCGGCCCAACATCTAGCTTCAGAAGCTATATGCATATCAACGTGGAATGTCTACGCAATGTGATATTTGATTGGTGTTATTGCTTACTGGTGAACATGAAACACGAACTGACTGAGTGCAAAACGGGGAAAAAGAAAACTTTGGATATGGAACCATACTGTGTACTTTCTTCTTCGAGAGAGTCCTTGCCTTGACCCCAAGAGTGGCACTCCTGCCGCTCAACCCCCGTGATCCTATGATGACCCGATGGGGTGAGATTTTTCTACGTCAGGGAGGAGGTGATACAAGCACTTCATATGAGGACGGGGATTTTCTCGGATGGTGGAGCCACCAGGTGCCAGCATTTCAGCAATTCCCATATGCAGGAATGGACTTTCGGGGTGATCCGGAGCTCATGTTGCCTCCAAGAGCTGCCTGGGGAGATACAGGTACCAAATTTTTTTTTGAAAGTTATTTAATTTTTATGATTTTTGTGTTAAAATATACATGTGTTTTTTGTGAGTTTGAGTACTAACAACATACATTTTGTATAGATATTGGGCCAATGAGGCCAGTTGGACACCCAAGGGTGTACGTGCGACCAATAGAACCAGGTGGTACTAATGCCATGCTACGGAGTATTGAGGGGAAGATGAGCCAGCTGACACATGACATCCCTACATATCGCATAGAGTACATGCCCCTAGATATCAAGGACATTTAGTGGGAGTGACCCCTGCATGGATCGGACTACTTTGAAAAGTATCTAGGATAGTGATATGTTATAGAGAGTCCATAGAAGAAGAGGCTGAGGCACCTGCCTCTCCTTAGGGAGACTAAGACTATTTTGAGGTTGTTGTGTCCATCTTGTATATTGTTATATGTCTTTGATAGAGATTGACTAAGACTCATATATTTTTTTGGACTTATATATATACACTATCGATTATATACATGTTGCTTAATGTGTGTGATGGTTTATTTTTTATTGTGTATGATACAAATACCAATCGAGTACATAATTTGCATATGCATCAGCTAATGTGTTATGGTTTCTTGAAATATGTTGATATAAAATGTAATCAAATTGTCTTTCAAGTAACTTAACTCTCAAAAACTGACATAACAATAAAGGATCTCTAACACAATACTCACCTGTAAGCTGGAGTACAACTAACAGCGAATCGAGCCTCACTTCCAAACATGTAATGTCGTGGTGAACAACATCTCGAAGTAGCTATATCACCACGCTATACTCTGCTATATTGTTTGTCGCAGGTCCTAAACAAGCACCTCCTGACAAAACAAGTTGGCATGTGGGTTCATAGATCACCCAAGCAGCTGAAGCCAAATTGAGGGTGTGACGAATAGCGCCATCGATGAATCCTATAAATGACTCAGTTGCCGTCTGAAACACCATCCAAAGGACACATAAGAAAAACCAAAAATTCTAACTCTACAATAATGTACAGCTACAATACAAGAAAAAGCATGTATGCTTGGCATAATAATTTTTCAAGTAGATCCCATTTTTGGGCTCGAGAAGCTTAACTCCATCATAATCAATTAATTTGTATGATCCTTTATTCAAAACTCTAGAAACAATATAGGGACCGAGCCACATAGACTTGAACTTTCCTTCCCTGAGAGGATTCTTATCTTGATCATAGACCAAAACAAGATAACCTTCGGAGAAAACCCTAGGCTTAACAGACTTGTCATATTGATTTTTGACTCGTTTCTTATGAGCTTCATTTGCAATAAGTACATCTCTGCATTGTTAATCCAAATGTTCCAGATGAAGCAATCGCTCTTCTAAAGTCGAAGTCTCGGGTAGTAGTTGGATATCCAACTTTAATGATGGAATCTTGCATTCAATAGGTATGACTACCTCCAACCCGTGGACAAGTTGGAATGGTGAAAAACCAATAACAATCTTGACATTGGAACGATATTCCTAAAGAGTCGGATACAACATAATGTGCCATTTTGACCTACTAGCATTGACGGTGCGTTGAAGAAATATGGTTTTTATAAAGTCTTGTTAACGGCTTCAACTTGTCCATTCTCCTACAGATAGAAAGGAGACGAGTGCTCCTTTCTAAACCCTAGCATACTGGTCAAATATGTCATCATATGGTTCTGAAAATGTCTACCATGATCGGTGACAATCTCTTTAGGAATGTTGAACCTAGTAATGACCTGATTGAATACGAAATAGGCTGCAGTTTCACAATCCACCTTCACAGTCGGAATTGCCTCCGCCCACTTAGTAAAGTAATCGACAGCAATGATGATGTATTGATGCCCCCCAGCAAAGACTGGGTTGCAAATCATGTAATCAACTCCCCACTGGGTGAAGGGACCTGCTGTGGTGACTGGGTGAAGGGACCTGCTGTGGTGACTGGGTGAAGAGGAGCAGGGTGTGATCACATTTTCTTTGTGAATAACTGACATGGGTGACAGCGTTTCACGGCTTCCACACAATCTTTGAAGATGGTGAGCCAAAAATAACCAGCACGAAGTATTTTCAGGGTTGTTTCCAACCCAAAAAGATGAACCCCACATGCTCCACTATGGGCATCTTTCAATACTAACTCAGCTTCATCCAGAGTCAAACAACGACGTAATATTGAATCTACCCCCTGTCTGAATAGTGTATTAGAAATAATGAGGTAGTTCTTGGCATGATGCCTGAATTTTCATCGTTCTTCCCTAGAAAAAGTCAGCGGACACCTCAAACTCTAGAGATATATTAAAATGTCTCCATACCACGAATCAGAGGTTTCAAGGAGGAAGATATGTTCATCAGCGAATGAGGGATATTCTTCATTGAACTCTATACAGCTAGAAAATTCATATATCAGTTCTGCAAACACTAAATATTTCTTTGAATTTGTGGATTGAAAGGTAAGGTCAAAATCTTGAAGAATGACAATCCATTTGTTGAATTACCCCCGTTGATGCATCGGGTTAAAACATATTGGAAAGAATTGACATCCGCAATCACTATGGTAGTGCGCAGTAAAATATAGTGACGTAATCTTTGAACGAAATACACCGCGACTATTGCCAATTTCTCTACGTGTGAGTACTTTAGTTCAGGTGTTACGAGTGCATGAGAAAGGTAATAAATGACATGCTCTTGGAGTTTGTCATCCTCCTGGAACAAAACTATACAAACTGTCGAATCAGATGCGGCCAGATATAAAATAAAATCCTGGGTGTAATCTGGAGGGCTCAACAAGGGGGTTGACAATAATGCTTTTTTCAAAGCCTCAAAAGAGTTTTGTTCAGCCTCGTCCCAGAAGAATTGAGTATCTTGTTTAAGTAGGCGCATGAAACCTTTAGTCATTTTTCATAGTTAATGATGAAACGTCTAAGAAAATTGGACATGCCTTGCAAACTTTGAAGTTGTCTGATATTGCGAGGAGGAGGCAATTTGATAATTGCCTCAACTTTCAAAGGATCGATCATAATCCCTCGGTTTGACACAATGAAACCTAATAGTCATCCAGACTCGACACAAAACACACATATTTTATTGGTGTTTAACCGAATATTGTAGTGTCTGCATCATTCAAACACAAGCCATAAGTGTTATGGATGATCTCTTCTCTTTCGATATCGCGCAGGTAAACCATCCAGGTAAGGTTCGACCACGTGTTTGAAGTCATGAAAAGAAAAGTTCATAACTCGTTGGAAAGTGGCTCCAGCATTCTTCAATCAAAACGGCATTTTCCTATACTCAAAGGTACCCTAGCGACAAAATTTGTCTTATGCTGGTCTTCAGGTTTGATTTGAATTTGGTTATATCCCGAAAATTGGTCCATTAAAGAAAAAATTTCATGCCCAGCACACGCATCTATGATATGAACAATAAATGGTGTGGGATAGCTATCTTTTGGACAAGCTTTATTAAGGTCTCTGAAATTTGTGCACACGCGTATGGTACCTTGCTTATCAATCGGGACTACCGTCATGTCAATATGATAAATGAATCTGGCTTTGAGGTGCTTTTCGACCTCAACCTTGATGGTTGCAGCCTTTCTAGGGTTAACTAGACGCAGTTTTTGCTGAACTGGTTTCACATTAGGATATGTCATGATGACATGTTCGACAATGGAAGGGTTGATGCATGGCATCTCCTCATATGACCAGGTGAAAAACATCGCAGAATTCTTTAAATAAGTTGGTCTACAAACTGACCTCTTGCGAAGAACAATTTGTGCTAATAAAAATGTTTTCCACGACATCTAGTTTGGTTGAAATATTGATTTGGATAGTTGTTTAAATGTTATCCATATTACCTTCAACAGAAATCTCCTGTTTCATTAAAGAGTTGATGTACAAGTCAACATTTCCACCGAGTCTCACGGAGAACTCTCCATTCTTGATTTTGTTTAGATCCGGAAGGAAATAGGATCTGTGGTGCATGTGTTCCTAGCATTGATCCAGACCTATCATAGCTTCCAAAATAACTTCATCTGATGGTAAAACAATGTCTAAACAATCATAGGAATGGGTAGAGTCTATTTCCCATGCAAGTGCATAATCGATATCTGACTCCATGGATACTGAAGGAGTCGAGATATAATCTATCGCAAAATTTTGTGAATCTTGATAAGTCACTTCTGCGACGGATAGGGACATAATTGGTTCCTCTTGAGTAGTAAGAATCCAAGGATTTTTTGTTTGGACATCTATGAAGACCTCCTTAGATGGCATACTAGAGTTACTCGTTGAACCAATATAATTCACAGGAGCGGGTAAATCAAAGGTGCCCATCGACGATGAGTACATACCTACTCCTAAACTCTCACTAGGAAGACGATCTCGATCAATCCACAGGATATTCGAATCCGAAAGGGTTGTATTGTTTTTCCAGGAAAAGGAGAGTTGATCAATTGTGACGATCTTTCCTTCATGGGGGAACATAAGTAACTGAACAATGGATGAAGGAATGGCTTGCATTGCATCCATCCAACTTCTTCGCAACAAGTTGTAATCGATAGAAGCATCTACAACTTCACCTCTACTGACACTACTTTTCTCGCTAGCTGGATCTTAAAAGAGGGTAAGATTCCATGTGGACGGAAGGATATCCCATCAAAAGTGGTAAGTAATGTAACTGAGGGGGCTAACTCCGGAGAGCCTAAGGATTTCCAACAAGAGATAGACATTACTCATGTTGACACGCCTTCATCCACTACTGTTCGTCCAATGGTTTTCGAACCATGAACTACTTCGATTTGGAAGGCCACGTGATACGGCAACCGGGGTTTGATATTAGACATATCAAATCTAGCCAACATACTTGACGAATCCATACTTCCTATTGCCGCTAGAAGTGCATTTCGTTCCGATGGGCAGCTTTGCAAAACTTCTAGAGTAGACATAGCACATGACGTTTGGGCTAGATACTCTACAACTGAGTAGTTAGAAGCAACCCGTGCATTAGAGTTGTGTGTTTCCCGTTTATAGACACCTTTCGGTATCTTCGGAATAGTATTTGCAAGTCTCTCAATATGAAGAGGAACAAATGACTCAGGGAATTCTTTGTCTTTCTACGACAAATCCAGGGTATAATTATTGGCTCTCGTTTGTAGTAAAGCATGTGAGTTAACCATATTTATATAGGATTGATCATCATGTGTGGCACGATGAGTGCCTCCAGTATTAGAGATTCCAGAAGCTGGGTTTTGTCCTTTCGAAAAAGGATCCTTCAGCATGGCTGGTTTCTTTTGGTTTAATAGATTATGGGCTTCATCAATCAGAGGACATTGATGAGTCAGGTGATATTCTTTACAAAGTTTGCAAGGAAACTTCACCTTATTCTTTTCTCTTTTTCCCTCCTCGGCATTCTCTGTGGTTTGGGGCTTGTGTTGGTTTCCTTCCCCCTTCTTTCCCTTTTTCTTACTATTGGGTTGTCGAGGACCCTTTTGATTTGACTGCACATTTTGTACAGTTTCTGTTTGCGAAGGGGAGGATGCAACCGTAGTTGCTTTCGTAGCAGAATGCTTTATAAAAAGTGCATGGACTTGTTTAGTCAAATCTTTTAAGGCGGATGAATCGGCTGAACCTACAATGCCATCAGCATGTGGTCTAGGTTTATGTTAACCAGGATCAATGTTTGACCTTGGCGCATCGGGAATAATTTCATAAAGTATCTCAGATTGTGCATAAATCAAGTCTAGTTGTTGTCTCCTTAAAGTGGCTTCCTCTTCAGAAGTAACCCCGAAAGTTGAGACATCTTGAGAGATGTAAGGTAACAGTGATTTCAAAAACCACTCGAATAGAAACACCGAGGGGATCTCAGCTTTAATGAGCCGCTTCCATCTTCTCCACTTCTGAATGTGATCAGATATATGAGTGGATTTATTCTGTCTAAAAGTAGATAGAAGTTCTGTGTCAGCATCATACTGGATGGGAAGTTGGAAAAGGTTCAGAAAAATTGTCACTAATTCATAAAATTCATGATAAGCCACAGTCGATAACTCAATATATTATTTGGCCGCAACACTAGTCATGGTTCTTTGAATGAGCCTCAATCGAATTGAGTCATCATTCAGCGAGTTAGAACATCACCACAGATGAAATGTTGTGACATGGTCCCTAGGTTCTTCACCAGTTTTTCCTTCAAACTTAGGAATGTTTGAAGGGAGTTTGGTTGGGAAGGGAGTTTGGTTGGGAACGGAGTCCAGGCAGGATTATGACGTACTAGGTCATTCATTAAATTTGAAAGATTAGGCAAATTCAACATTGCAAAAAAGGGTAAGCAAGGCCTTGTCGATGGCACATGAGTTTGAGGAATCTGGTAAGGAGAAGCACCTGAACGATGACCCCCATAGGGTTGGTTTAGGTTTCCCTCAGCCATCAGTTGTGATGAAAATGAGTTTTGGAAATTGCTCCATCCATAAGCCAATGGATTTCTCCCTTGTGGCCCAGTCCATTGCAGCTGAGTGTAAGTACTTCCAAACAGAGTATGAGTATAAGTGTTACTTCCTCCTCCCCCGAAAAGTGAGAAAGGAGTACTCCCTATAGGCATGTTAGAAGTTTGAACATTTGAGGATTGTACATTAAATCCTGTAAAGAGATTAGAACTCAGAAACTGTGCAATAGAAGGGAAAGGCATCGAGCCTATAAATGGTGTTGAAGGGGCAATGTGCCCTCCATGCCAAGGGAATCCTTAAGTAAAAGGAGTTGAACTAGGGTTACCCTGGAACTGTTGAAGGAACGAGGAAGAAGTAAACGATACCATATATATCCCAATAAAAGGGACATTAGATGAACCAATAGATAATAAAAAATGTATAGAGGTTGATGCAATCTAAGTGCTAGACGACCCTAAGGATCTTGTATTGAAGCTCAATGAGGTACTCGGAGCAGAAGGTATCTGCAACGTACTAGGTATCGAAGTGTTTATATGTGGGGGAGACAAACCTCCCATCCTGATAGCCGATGTGGGAGTGTATGGAACTCCCGATCCATCCCCTATATTGTCCATGCTAAGTCCATAAGCAAACCTATATACACTTAACTCAGGTAATCCTAAGGAAACAACTCTTTCTCTTTCTAACAAAGGATCTCCAGGTCCAGTTAAAGGAGGGTTGAAGTGTCTTGCAAAGTCTTTTGTTGGAAAATATTTAACCTCGATGTTATGTGGGACCGATGAAGTTTGAGTGATGAGTTGAGGTTCCCTAGGTGGCTCAGTTGTACCAGTTGGTTCAAAAGAACGGCCTGAATTTGTTGTAAGTCGTTGAGGTTGCGGTGAGGGATCCATAGTGAGTGGGGGAAGGTTTCTCAACCTTCTTGACCTATGAGGAGGTTGGTCCTCCACATCTACAACAAAAAAATATTATATGTAATCAACCTAGGGCCAACTAGAACAAAAACTAAACACACAGCACACCGCTAAAACAAATCCTATAGTAATCCAAACCAGGAAAGCAGATGAACTTCCAAAGGAAAGTGTGGGATGATGAGGGCCCAAAACGAACCAGTGAAGTGACGAAGCACAGTTACCCAGGGTCCGTGGTACATTCACGATGGGGCCAAGTGCTGGAATCACCCAACCACCTTCCCAAAGAGCTACAGAGGATTTTCGCCTGAATCTGTCCTAGGTGAACTGAAAATATCCTTTCACTATCACCTGTGTAGAGCCCTAACAGTCAAGATACTAAGGCTAAGAACAATGTAGAAAGTGTATGGGGGGACAGTCGTAGGTCGAACCAACACGCATGGGCGGGGTAACTAAGCCCGAAATCCAAAAGCACCAAAAGGTACTAGTGGATCCTCGTGCGCGTATCTATTATGGGAGATTCTCGATTGAAAAGTGGAGGGGCATCTCCAACTAATCAATCTCATACAACCTCGTGCTTGAATCCAGTATGAGTGGAGCTTCCTGGCGTACCTTCCAGTACAAAGGTGGATTTACCTAGTGATAGTCCACTACGATTTGAGTTTAAATGGATTTGGATAGTTAAACAACCTAGTCCAAAACCCTAGCTTAAGCTAGTTGGTGTGTGTTCCCTAGAAAAAAAGTTACTATTCAATTTTAACTTTAATGTTCTTTTTAGGGTTGTTGTTTACTTAAAAGGAGTAAGTGTGTGTGTAAGATGTTTATGACTGAAAAGTAAAGTGTATAATGAAAATGCAAGATTCCTTTCACTTCTTTTATTTTCGCTTATATCTTTCAAAATAAAAAAGTTTGCATAGTAAACCTAAAATAAACTTGAATTTATTTTTTCTTTTTTCAAAAAATTAGTGTATGCAACTAATATCTATTTTGAAAAACAATGCTATTGCTAAGGGAAAAGTACTTGTTATTTTTTGCAATTATCTTTTAAATAAGAAAAATAACAACTCACTAGGAACAAGAAAAGCACATTCTAGAATGCAAGTATAGGCTAGGTGTACCTAAACCTATAAGAGACAGAACACTACCCTCAATGAAGTCTGAAAATAACAAGTTCAAAAAGTTTCTTCAATCCAAGTAAAGAAGTAACTAACATTGGCAAAAAGACACTAATGGAAACAACCAACTCAAAGAAGAAAACAAAGATCTTTTTCAAGAAATCAAACCGTTCTCTATCAAGTCAGCAGTGATAAGGAAACATTCCAAGTGCCAACCAACAAACTTTGAACTCAAACGACCTAGGAACACCCTCAACAAGCAAATGAAATCAAACAAGATCTCATAAAAGAGCAAAAAGACTCAATCACAACCTACCAACAGGTCCAAATGATCCAACTCTAAGCAGAGAAACTCTTCCTAAATCAAAGCAGAGACCCAAAGTTTAAACCCTAGGAGGAAATAAAATCCTACATAAATACTCATGATTGTAAGTACAACAACTTGCAGGTGACTCGTGGGTGTAACATAGGAAACTCACGGGTATGAGGGAAACCCGCTATTGTATCTAAAGACAACTCGCGGGTCTACTTCAAAAAAAAATGAAAAAAAGAAAGAAAATCTCAAGAAGGACCTGGCAAGTCTGAGCCTTAAGTAGGGGTCAAAACACCTTGTAAACTCTCCCAAAGAACTAAAGGATTAATCTAGCTAATGAAAAACTACCCTAGGACTCCCAGAGCAACAGAAATAAATCCCCATTATAGTCGCCAATTCAGTTGTTCGGTAATTTAACCTATGATTGGGAAGTTCAAAGAGATCATCAACATACTAGTAAGAAGGTACAGAATCTAATAGATAAACAAGTGTAGCATAGAGTATGTCTTTAATCAAGAAAATCTAGGTTTATAATCCAAAATAACATAACTTGGATATATGAAGTTTGATCCAATCTTTAAGCTTTTGTCTCTGATTCACAATCCCAGATGAGAAACCTACAAAAAAACAGACACCTTCCTCAAAGCTTTTGACTATATAAACATGAATAACCTAGTTTGAAACTCATATATAAAGAAGATATTACTAGATTCAAAAGACTAGATTCACAAAATAGAAAAATTATCTTATGGGAAAGAAAATCTCTTGCATTATTATCATCAATGGTGACAAGCTATACCTGATCTGTAACTTGCACTGTTGAAACTTGATCCTGGGCTCTTTGTTCCTCTTCTTTCAATGGATATTTCTCTCGCATTTCCTTATACTAAAATGGTTCTCCCCTTTCTCAAGTCCCTCTCCTTGTATTTATAGCAAGGTCTGAGAGGATAGACTCGAAAGGTAAATGGTTGGGGAAGTTATGGTGGTTAGGGTAACTACCATAACTATCCCTAATTCGATTTTTAATGTATATTTTCATGATTTTAGGAGATACCCGTGGGTATACCACTTGAAAACAAACGAGTAACTTGCGAGTCTTGTGTCAAACAAATAGTGGGTGCAACGTTTTAGGTTAAAACCGCGGGTGGTCAATGGAGCTCCAGCGAATGACCCGCGAGTTGACAGTTTTGGGAGTCGCAGTTAAGTCTTAAAAATACTTACACAAAAATAGATGAATTGGAGGTGATATTATAAGGTTCAGATCAAATGCATCTATAGTCAATGAGGCTCTTCCATCCATAAGGTCCTTTTGTGTGACCGACAATGCAATCTGGTCACGGACAAAGAAGTGCCAATTAGACTAATAACACAAGTTTTGAAAACCATGTACATAGATATGAAAATGCTATAAGACTTTGAAATCCAATAGGACAAAACAAAACCTGGAGATCAATACATTATGAAAACTTGTTTGAACCCTTGTAAAAGTACCTAAAGGTTCTAACTCAGGTGAACTCAAATTGAAAACACAACATAATCACATCAATCACAACACAACACACAAAGGTCAAAGAAAATAGCAAGCCAACAATATGGCTTGCGACACCCTTACAAAGCATAAAAAGAATACCATCAACCACAAACATAGAGAAAAACATTGCTAGAGTTATCACAAAACATTGCTAAGTCATCTCAAATGCCCATAGAGAACCATGGACAAGGAATGCAAGCAAGATGCATGAGTAAGGGCCTAGGATGCAACAAGTTGTATCTTGATTATTAGAGGATATTACTTTGGTGTACCAACAAATCTAGTAATAGAAATTAGCATGGTCTATAACATCCCTTACTTGTACCTAGTATGCCTTGGGAGAGCATCTCCATAGATTTTATGGGTGGTTCTCCAAGAGTTAGTTAAAGATACAATTATTTATTTGTGGTAATGGATAGGTTCAATAAAATGTGCATCTTAATGTTTTCTAAAAATACCAAAACCTAATGAAGAATGAATAACTTGACCAGTTGAATTTGGAAGGATATATGTAACACCTGGAACAAGCTTCTCTGCAAATCCTTCATCTATGTTCAGCTATCAACCACCTGCCACAATGAAATCATATTGACTTGACTGCTAATATTTTAGGTGAAAATGCATATCAATAAAATACTACTAGGAATGTAAGGGACACTTCTATAACTACAGTTATAGATTAAAAGGTTATAAATTAGAGTATCACCAAGGATGTAAGGGACACTTCTATAACTATTGTTATAGATTATAGTTGAGTGGTGCTTGAGAGGTTAACCACATGTAGGAAATTATAGTTGTTAAAACATAAAAGGTTCTTTTGTAGACCACAACCAATTTAAAAGGACGGCCCATTGGTGCAATAATATGCAATTATCTAGAAAAGAGATCATGATTCGAGTGCTATTTAATTTTGTTTCACAGATATTAAGAATTAATATTGCAGGCCATGCCCACAAAGAGAGTGCCATGATTCATATTAAATGAATGTCTCAAAAATTTAACATTTAAAAAATGAGTACTACTACTTCTATGGAAGGGATATTAAAAACAACTGTACGTGAGAAAGATACAGGACTTACTGAATGCATGATATTCTCAAGCGAATCTGCATTGGAATGTGTATAGGCGTCATAGCTTGGATAAATGCGCCATTTATCTCTTGCATGTGGATGGGGTGTAAAGTGGAGGAAAATTAAAAAGTTCAGTCAACAATTGTAAATTCAAATAAAGTTCTTTCAAAAACTCAAATATAAGCAATTAGATCATACATGTTATAATTATAACTTTCAATATCTTGTTTCATGCAAAGTGTTTCCTTTCCCTCATCAATCATTCCCTACTTCATTTCATCAAACAACATTAAAGACTCTATAATAGGACGATTTCTCTATGGAGAATCTAGTTTTTTCTCTCTGTACTCCTTTACTTCTTCAGGCATCTGAAAAAAAAATATTTCATTGATAGATAATCCATCAAGAATGGATCCAATTCCTGAATCCATTTATGATGAATATATACTTTTGTGTATGTTTATATGCAGTTGTTTCTTATCTCTTAAATATAGGTAAAAAAAGAAAAAAATGTAATTAGGAATAGGATGGTTTTGGTATAAATATTATGTTGTTTTATTGGTATTTACCTAATGATCAACATATACGTGACGACGTTTGTTCAACTCCACTATCAGATCATAAAGCTCTTGAAAATAGCCACTACTATAGGTTATCTACAACAACAAGACGAAAATTATCATTTTTCAAGATGGAGCACAATATCCTGCCCCCTCAATGCCTACATAGATCATCATTGGAGCCCAAATGAGGAAGGAATTTGTGTGGACTGGATGATTCCAAACAAAGGAACAACTATTGAACAATTCCCAATGCATATGCTCCCATTCATCATCAGAGGCATTAATAAATCTTTACTTATATGCCATTGTCAATGTCAAAACCACATTATCTTCTTTCATTGTGAAGATGCCACTCAGGGTGATTACAGATGTCCTGTTCTACTTTTGGATGGTATTCCTCTAGCCAAAAACCTTTATTTCTTGAAAACGAGCAGGTTCTTGGAGCGAACTGATCAAATTTGAATTTTTAGCAGTGTCACGATAATTGGAGCGATTTGAACAGGTTTATTGGAGCACGTTTGATTTGGCAGCGTGATCCTTCACCTGCGTGCTGGTCCTTTCTATGGCTCCCGGAGGGGGACCTAAGAGCACCCGGCTTCCCCCAAAAATTGCAGCATTCAAGCTATTGGTCACTGCCTATGGTAAACGGCCATCCTCTAAGCAGCAGCAGAAGTTTGTGAAAAGAATGGCAAGCATCCCTACCATTTCCCTACTGGCAGAGGACCCCTGCAAATCCGCTCTTAATCTTGTTGAACGAGGACTTATTGGCTAGTTCACCGAGCTCTGGCCATCACCCAAAGCTGTGGACAATTGGGTCCAGAGGAACTGGTGATCTTTAACACAAGAAAATATAAGAAGTTTCTTAGTGGGTAAGGGGTTTTTTATCTTTGTATTCGATAATGCAGAGGATAGGAATTTGATTTTTAGGAATGGACCATATTTTATGGGCCCTCGGGGTCTGTACTTGAATAAATGGACGCCGGATTTTGACCCCACACAAGATGTGCCATCGGCTGTCCCGGTTTGGGTTCGGCTGCCGCATTTTCCCTTGCACTGCTGGAACCCCAAATCCCTAGAGGCCATTGGGAATAAGCTTGGAAAATACATAGATCGCGCAGAGAGGAAAGATCAATACACCTGTGCTCGAATTTGTGTAGAGGTGGATTTGGAAGTCGGACTCCTCGAAGCAATAAAGCTCACGGTGGCAAACTGGTCATACATTCAAGAGCTAGATTATGAACAGCTTCCATTCAAATGTCGGTTCTGCCATGGATATGGCCACTTCGCCAGGTACTGTAAAAAGAAAGGAGAGGAGGAATCTGAGAAAGCTAAAGGAGAGCAATGGGTCTCGGTTCAGAAATCAATAGCTAATAAACAGACTACCAGAACTAAAGGTAAAGGAGCGCTAGCTAGGAGTGCAGCCCCTTCCTCTAGACAGGCCCATGGAGAAGGGAGCTCAGCCCCCCCATTAATAGAGACATTTTCCAACCCCTTTGAGTCTCTTAGCATCCCGGAAGATCAGCTTGCCATAGCTCTAGAGGAGGTTGAGCAGTCGGCCACAAATAAGGATGAAGTCAAAATTCTGGAAGATATAGGCAATTTACAAGTAGGATCCCCACCAGGAGTCACTAGCCCCCTCTCCTATGCTGAAATGATAAGGAAAAAGTCCCCGGAGACCTCATGTTCCTCGGAAGAAGAGACCTTCAAGAAGCCATCGAAAAGAGTCGGACGAAAAACTCATAGGGAAACAAGGGCGGAAGAAGCAGAAAGACAAAAAATGAAAGGCAGTTAGGCTACGATTGAGATGTCCATAGCCAGAAATACAAGAAACAGGCCTCCTAAGGGAGGAACTGCTCCTTCACCAACCAGCAAGTAATGAGACTAGTCTCTTGGAATTGTCAAGGTCTGGGGAATCTGTTGAAAGCTGAAGCTGTAAATAATTTGTTGAAATCTGAAACCCTGAAATCCTCCTTCTCCAAGAGACTAAAATAGAGAGGGCTGCCCTGCTAGAAATCAGCAATTTGAATTGGAAAATAAATGCAGGGAAAGTTGTCAGTGCCCGGGGCTCCTTCGGAGGGTTGGCTACTCTTTTGGAGGATAACAAATTTCAACTCATTCGCTCCTTCGAGACGCAGCACTGGATTTACACCGAGCTTCGTCATGATATTAGTAAGTTAAGAATTTCTCTAGTCAATATATATGTCCCTGTACTCTATGGTGAAAAGAAAGAATGTTGGCAATCATTGTCTGATTTTCTAGAGATGTGCCCTCCCAAGAATTTAATTCTGGCTAGAGACTTCAATTTAGTTTTCGAACCCAAGGAGAAAAGGGGAGGCAATGTCAGCAGAGACTATTTTCTCCCATTGGTGGAAGATATCATTCAGCAGTGGGACTTGATGGACTTTAAGCCTAACAAAGGGCTTTATACTTGGACTAACAACAGAGTCGGAAGACATCATATTGCTGCCCGGTTGGGCAGATTCTTACTGCAAAGCACATTTTTGCCAGAGAATAAGATCATCTCTACGAGAGTATTGGAAAAACTGACCTCTGATCATAAGCCTATTATTTTACAGCTTGAGGATGTAGAAAAATTGGGTCCCATCCCCTTCCGGTTCAGTCCACTATGGGCTGATAGAGAAGGTTTTGTGGACACCGTCAAAAAATCCTAGACCACTCCTATCATAGGCTCGCCCAGCTATGTATGGGAACAGAAATTAAAAGCTACAAAAATGGCATTGAAACAATGGATAAAAAATCCTTCTACCTCCCCTACCAGTTGCAGAAAGCAATCCACTTTTCAGCTGACTAACATGCAAATGGAGTTGGAACATAAGGAGATTACAGTCTCTGACATTCAGAATGAGCAAGCAGCCGAACTCAACACACTCCGCTCTTACAGAAAGGAGGAGGAGCACTGGAGGCTTAAATCCAGAAGCCTCTGGCTCAAGTTTGGCGATCGAAACACAACCTTTTTCCATAAGCAATTTAAAGCCAGACTCTCTCGAAATCATGTTGAAGAAATAACTACTCCTGACGGGACTGTCCATAATAAAATTGATCATCTTAAAGAGGCTGCCACTACGCATTTTCACCAGCTCTACATGGAAGAAGGAATGGATTCTGGGCAAGATTTCACAGAATTTTTCTCTAACATACGAAGACTGGTTGAAGAGGAGGATAACGTTGGTCTATTGCATCCTTTCACTGAAAGTGAGATCATCAACGTAATCTGGTCGATGGAGCCGGACAAAGCTCCTGGGCCCGACAGTTTCTCCATCCATTTTTATAGAATTTGTTGGGATATTATTAAGATTGACTTAATATGCATGATCAAAGGCTTTCACCATAAAGCCAAGGTTGGAGGAAGTACTAACTCCTCCTTTTTGGCCTTAATCCCCAAGGAGACAAACCCTAGGACCTTCGACCGCTTTCGACCAATCTCGTTGTGCAATGCCTCTTACAAGATTCTGTCCAAACTTCTGGCAAACCGCATCAAGCCTCTGCTGGATAAGCTTATCTCCCCCAGTCAAGGAAGACACATCATGGATAATGTGATTCTCGTGCAGGAAACCATCCACTCCAGTTTTCAGAGACAAGAGCAAGGGATGCTCATAAAGCTTGATATGGCCAATGCCTTCGATCGGGTAAGACATTCCTTCCTTTTTCAAGTTCTACTCTCCTTTGGTTTTAGTACTGACTTTGTCAGGTTAATCAAATCTTGTATAGAAAGACCTTGGATCGCTCCTCTGGTCAATGGCAGGCCGACTAAATATGTCCAAGCCTTGAGGGGACTTAGGCAGGGCTGCCCCCTGTCCCCTTTCTTGTATATATTGATGGTCGATTCACTCAGTCGAAAATTGACAGCCGAGAAGCTTGCTAGGATAGTTCCAGGTATCCGTGTGGTGAAAGAGTTGGAACCTCTAAACCATGCCTTGTTCGCTGATGATTCCCTTCTTTTGGGTGGTGCCTCAATAAAAATTGCCAGAGCCTTTAATGTTGTAATCCATAGCTTTTGCAGAGTTTCTGGAGCTTTGGTTAATAAGCGTAAAAGTGCAGTGTATGGTTGGAGGGTTGATCAGCCAACCATCCTTCGGATAGCACATTCCTTAGGATTCCAGGGGCACGCTGAGTGGCATTCCTTTAAATATCTTGGCCTGCCTTTAACTCTGGGTACTACAAATGCTTCTCAATGGATTTAAATAATCAGAAAAATCAAGGCTAAATTGGCTTCCTGGGGTGGTCATTGGCTCACCATTGTGGGTAAGCTTACTCTCATTAAATCAGTCCTCTCATCCCTATCCATTTATCAAGTATCTTTTCTTTTTTCTCATAAAATGGTTACAGAGCTTATGTCCCAACCTATTCAAAATTTCTTGTGGCAAGGTGGTAAGGGGAATCAAAAAAAGTTTCATTTGGTCAGGTGGGACATTTTGAAAAGGCCTTACTCAGTCGGTGGTCTTCAGATAAGAGATCCAAGCTTGGCAAATCTGGCTCTGGGAGGGAAGATTTTGTGGAATATCTTCTCAAATCCAAGCCATCCTGTTAGTCAAGTTCTTACAAAAAAATACCTGAATGGTCTCTCTCTTAGTAGTATGGAGACTGGAGCTTTTAGCAAAGGAACCACGATTTGGAAGCTTTGTAGCAGTGGTTGGAATTTTTTCAAAACCCACCTGTATCTCATCCCTGGCAATGGGAAGAATATCAAGCTCTGGGAAGAAAAAATCATGGGGAATCCTATGCTCAGGAAAGCTAATGAATTCACATAACTGCGTGATTGGTTAACTCAACAAGGCATCCAAACGTTGGCAGACATTTCGATTTGGGATCCTGGTGGGACATGGATCGCATGGAAAATACCACGACCCCCGGCTTGGATGCTCGAGCAAGAGAAATCCCTTTTGTCGGCGCTCTCTAGTTTAGCCCCGATCCACCTGCGAGCTCGTGACAAGTGGGGATGGGGCTCTGCAGGTGTTTATACAACATCTCACGGATATGCTATTCATCAAATGCATTCCGAGTCGATTCACACGCGTGCTCTGTGGAAACATGTATGGGACCACTACAGCATCCCAAAGATAAAAAAAAATTGTTGGACTCTCTTGCACGACAGAGTTTTGACAGGGGAGAATCTTGCTAAACGTGGTATTAATGGGCCACACAAATGCTCCCTCTGCTGCCTGGCTCAGGATTCAATCGATCACGTGTTTATAGATTGTTCTTACACACAGGAAGTTTGGAAATTAGTTGTGTAGGGTCTCAATGTGATGGCGCCAACGCAGATCTCTATTGTCCTAATGTTCTCCACCTAGAATGACCGGTACCCTCATGTGATTAAGACCAATTCTCTATGGGCCAAAATCTTGCAGGCTCTTCCAAAACACATTTGTTGGGAAGTGTGGCTTGCCCGGAATGAAGGAATTTTTAAAAATAGCCTGTGCTCCCCTTCCATCATGGTGGCTAAAGCTAAGGCTCTGCTAGTTGAAACCTTGGAAAATCGACCTCCCAAACAAGCTAATCTTCTATTGCCCAAAGAGAGCAGCTGGCTTGGAACTCCAATGCCCTGCACTTGGAGAAAGATCTCTTCTCAGCCTACCAGCAATCCAAGGTGGAGAATCCAAAGCAGTGAGACTGAATTTCAGGTGTGGTGGCAAAATAAAGGTAAAGCTACGATCTTCTTTGACGGTGCAGCTAAAGGTAATCCTGGTCTAACTGGAGTGGGAGGCATCATCTACAGTCCGGATGGTCATAGTAAAGATACCTTTAGTTGGGGACTCGGGTAGAGTACCAATAACCAGGCAGAAATATTGGGCTTGTTCAAAGCTTGTCAACTCGCTCAAGGTTATGCTGGTCAGGACATTCAAATCTTCGAAGACTCGAAAGTCATTATCAAAATTCTCAACACGGAATATACCTTTAATAACTCGATGCTAAATAAGACCTTGCAAAGGGTGCGAAGATTGCTGCAAAACTTCAAATCTTCCTCCTTATTTCATATTCTTCGAAGTCTTAATCAGGAAGCGGATGTTAAGTGTTGAATATTGTAACTTCTAAGAATATTATATTTGTATATTATTTACTCCGGAGATGTTCCATACCTCCGATGTGATTATACTATGAATCCGGAGATGTTTATTCCTCCGAATTGGTTGTGGTAACTAGGGTTATTAGACCCACCATGTGGGGGTCGGCCCAGTCAGTTATAATAGGGTATTTAACCTAATGGTTAAATACGAGCCTACATGTACTTCTGTAAAATACATGTCAGTGTGGTGTATAAATAGAGGAGGTATGTTCCTAATTTGACACACTCACTCACTTATGAAAAGAGGCACACTTGTCTGGGAGATTTGCTAAGGAGGATTAGAAGGAGGGAGCACATCTTGTATTTTGGTTTATCATCTTATTGAGGAAAGCTTTGCTGGGTTTTCTACCCCATGAGGGTTTCCCAGGATAAATCTGTGTCTCTTGTGTTTATGCTATGCTTGTTGTTTCTTCAGTGACCCTGTATATGCTATTATTGTGAAATGGAATGTAATGCTGCTATTTTCTGTCTTAGCATATTGAATTTTAACATTAAGGCAAATAAGGGTTGCACTTTAGCTCAAGCTGAGTTGAAAAAGAATGATAATGCTTCTCTTTGGTCCCCTATTCCGTAGGATAACAATCTTTTGTTTTGTAATAGCAGGATTGGTTTAATTCATACTTATGAACTGCCGGCAATGTAATGGAGGTTGATTAGGCTATGGCCCAACCGTGCTCCACTCAATAAAAGCTAACCATTTTTGTTATAAAAAAAAATGTCAAAACCACATTAACAATGGAAGGATTCTTCGTCATCTCCCAATGTATTCAACTCATTATTGTGCTTTCTCCTTCTCCATGCAACCTTGTCCAATCCAATGGGTATAAGACCATATCAAAAAATGAAAAAACAAGCTCATTTATAATAGTTTGATTGGATTCAAAACTCATATAGATTTCCTCAACCTCATGCAAAACATTCATTCTCTGAGTGAATTTACATTCAAGGATTATATGATTAATACTCAACTATGTATATAGATACTATAGATTGATCTGCTTTGTCTACACAAAGTGACAGACTCTATAGTCCTTCTTTAGCAAGTGATAAAATTTTGAGTAGCTGGGATAACTTACCTGGGTATAGAAAAGGTAAGCTCCTAATAGGTGTTACCTTATCACACCGAAGGGTCCTTTGAGACAATAAGTTTTTACCCTTTTTTTAGAAGGGAAAGGTATTCACCTTTGGTAAGTCTTGAAATATCAACAATTCCTTTGTAAGAAGGGTTAGGTTAACCCTTTCAACCAGGAGTGGTAAGGTCTCAAAATTTATTACCACTCTGCTACTGATATAGATAACCTTAATCACCCGAATTCAAGAGCCAGTTGGACTTCCTCGGCCTCAAATTAAGGTCTGCAATAAAAGTATCTAAACCACACCCAACTGAAAATCCCTAATCATACCACAAGTACGGATATATAGTGAATAAGATTATATCATTCCTATAAATGCATCCAAGTGCGGAATTTTAGAAAATGTGTGCTTGAATTCTACACCCAATTGAAATCCTTCTGAAATACTATAACTAGGCATTGAACTTGGATGTACTAGTTAAGATATTCCTAAAAGATTATGATTAGTTGTATATCTATTGGACTGCATAACTATGCATATACTCTGTTATAATCTTACACATCATTCAATCAATCCATGCTAATAATCCACATTATTCATCTAAAGAGATCGATGATACAGTTGCAAGTGTTTATTGTCGGTTTATTGATTAAAGGTCTCCACACAATTTTGCAGAGTTAAAGAGAATGTTTGTTTACCAAGTTTCCTATAATTTCCTATTTATCGCTTGCATATGAAGTTACAAAGTAATGGAGTGTTTAGACTCTAGAAAACAGCTCAAAAGCTCTATTAAGTCTTAAAACACCTGCACCATCCAAAAACTCGGGGATTTCTCCATCCATCCACAAAAAGTATCCCCCTCTCCCTTGTCCCCTAAAAATCATGAAACATAGCTTTCAGAGATTGTATTTATATAATGCACAAAAAAATTTAGTCTCCATGAAACATATCTTTGAGGAATAGTATTTAGATTTTGAGTGTTTTCTTCACTGGGAATATGAAGACTAGAAACACCAAATGTTCTTTGAAAGAAAGGAACACAACTCGAAAATTTGGAGGGAATAAACATTATTTATTTTGAGTTTAAAAAATTCAAGACTCAAACACAACTACAGACTTATTAGGCACGCACATTCCCACTATCATTGTCACTTGGGTGGTCTGCACCAGACCTCCCAACCACAACAGAAACTAACACAATTTTTTAGATCTTCCACTGCTCAAACCCCATCAAATACTTTGCATAACAAAATTATTTTGTTTTTAACTAAATAGAATTGTCCTACTGGAAAGAAATATGTCTTGAAGATGGCACTAGTACAAAATGAGAAATTAGTGACAAAAAAAATTACTAAAATTCACATATAAACGACTATTTTTTAGTCGACGACTATTAGTAGCTAATTTCCAGTATCTTATAGCTCAACTAGCTTAGTCGTATTTATTTTAGTCATTAATAGTTGCATTATTTAGTCGTATATTTGGTCATTGATTTAGTCATTAAATATACGACTAAATAATGCAACTATTAATGACTAAAATAAATACGACTAAGCTAGTCGAGCTATAAGATACTGGAAATTAGCTACTAATAGTCATTTATATGCGAATTTTAGTCATTTTTTTAGTCACAAATTTATCATTTGTAGTTGTCATTTATCTCTATTTAGTAGTTTCATATTCATTGTATAAATGACTAATTTGGTAGTTTTATATTACTTTATTTTCTTTCATTATTAATCAATATAATAAATGACTAATTTAGTCATTTATTCTTTTTTATTTGGGTTCATTATAATATTCATGCTAATCAAACCTAAATACACATGTGAATCATACAAAATCACATTAGTTAATTACAACACTAAATAATATCAAGTACACGCATATATAATTTCAACCATGTAAATTTTATTATGTGAAAAATGTCAAGTATTACAATATATTGGATTTCCAACCGAATATCCACCGATGGACTAATACTAGTCCATGAAAAAAATTGTCTCCATACTTTACATGAAAATCATCTGCGTCGATCACTTTTTAAAATATTACAATGGCCACTAAGTGAAACCTTGACAATTCCCATAGAAATCCAATAATTATGTTGTTGTCATTTAAACAACACCCACTACGCTCTCGCACATCTTGCTGTTACAACGTAATCTTCCACCTTGTGAGCATCAGCACTTTTTGGCCTATAGGATCCATTTCACTAACTCAGATCCACTTTATATCCTTCAGACACATTATTTCCTCAAATATGAAATTAACGAGTGATCGGTTAGACACCCATATTCATCCTAGTGTTCGACTCCAACACATCTATTCACACTTTGATGATTGTACTCTGTGCCTTGATGCCCATTTTCATTATTGGTGATTTATCTCGCGTTTGTTAATGGTATACATTATTGACCGATAATTAGACGATGTCACATCAGGTTCGACTTCAACTCCTTTATTCACTTGATTGGACTTGCACTGTCGAAGACTTGTGTAGAAGACCCCAGGCGATAGTGGCATTAAGTATGCTACTTATGATTATGACTTTACATCTGAGATATCACTTCTCAGATATCAGCAGTTTGCACCAATTGTTTCCTTTTCAACAGGAGACCATATCTTACTGTAGAAGGATCATGGCTATGATCACCTATGACATGTATTCACTATGTACTGCCTATTCATAGCCATTGTATCAGATTGTTGTACTATACCGACATGTATTCAGGGATACTATTGTATTATGACAAGTGAGCTGCTCCTTCCACTTGTGTTTCCATCACTCCACTTCTGAGTTTTATAATGTATTTCGGCCATCATAGCATCAGTCTCTGACCTCACACATTAGGGGGCATATGTTACAACGTAATCTTCCACCTTGTGAGAATCAGCACCCTTTGGCCTATAGGATACATTTCACTAACTCAGATCCACTTTGTATCCTTCAGACACACTATTTCCTCATTTTTTTCCTTGTACGCTTGCTGCATCATTACAGCGGGCGTACCTGCGAGTTGCATCACTATAGCCCGTGGGTAGCATGTAAAATGGTAAAAATCACTAGTTAATTACTTTTTACTCCCAAAAAGCGGTTATTGGGTGACCTTTGACCCTCCATCTGCCCAAGAAACGTCTCGATGTGTCCTTTCACTTACCTTTGAGAGGACTATATATTGAGAACATATGGCTTATGGACGGGAGGAGAAAGAAGAGCAAGAGAACTCTAGTGGATTTTTGCCCTATCTTGAGTCTACACTAATTGATCCTTGTATTTGTGAACCATTATGTTCACCTTCCAAACTCCTTTCATAGTTTGAGTTTTCCATTCATGGAGGATTGAAGTGGTGGAGACACAAGTGGATTGATCCAGATCTTGGTTCAAATTGGTTGTCGGCAAGAGGTCGTATCACATTGTACTTCTTCTTGTTTATAAATAGAAATACTCATATTCTCGTCCATTAATGTTGTGAATGTTGTTTATTCTACATTGGGTTGCATTTGCTTATAATATCATGGACCATTGCTATTGATGATGTTAATGTCGTTTATATATATTATGTACTTGTTGTATATTGGCTGTCAAGACTAATTTGCAGATTCAAGTGCACGGATTGAAAGCTCCAACGGGGATCTACATCAAACGTTTGGATCGAGATTGGTTATATTCTTCATTATTTTAGCATTATCATTTATATAGCATAATACTGAGAATAGAGTTAATTTCTGGTAGTCAGCTATCTGTTGTGGTCTACCCCAAGCCATAGTGAGTTTTCTCCAACACAGAAACGGCGACTCCGTTAGGGAAAACATCCATGTTTGGGGATTTTTTGAGCAATAGTCCGTAATTAGAGTTGTTGTTTGTCGAAGCTCTGTGTCACTGATTGGCCGTTGAGATACACTATAGAAAACTTGCTTTTTTCTGAGCCATTGGACTCTTTATTTTCCAATTTGCTTTTCCCTACCCGCGGGCTAGCTTAGCTCTGCCCGCGTATACCCGCCTCTATTTACTCTGCTGCTCGCGGGTACCCGCAGGTATTCCTTCGACAGTAGCGTATAACTCCGGATTTGGTTGTTTTATGACCTTTGGTTGTTGCTGGGTTGGTTTTGGTTGATCCTGAGTCTTTGTTGGCCTATTTCTTGGTTGTTCCATGCCTTGGTTGTGACCAGAACTCTTCTTTTCTCTTGGTTGAGCCTTATTGGTTTTTCTACCCATCTTTGGATTTAGCCTTGTTGGTTTTTTCCTTTTGAGCTCATTCCTTTGGCTGAGTCTTACTATTTGGTATCTGTTGGGTTGTCTTAGTGATCTCCTTGGCATATCAATGACTAGATAGTAGGATTTTGCTTGCATTTTTCATTTCCTTATACTGAAAAATACAACAAAAAAAACATATAGTTTTACATTTTCCTTTTGCTTATAAGAGAAAATACAAACAAAAAAAATTACTTTTATGTACTGCATCTTGCATAGAGTGCTTGCTGCTTTCATTTAGGTTATGCATGTGCATAGAAAATATAAAAGGATTGCATTTTTATTTCGAAACCGTTGGGCTGATTTTGCATGCTAGTGACATTGTTTTATTGGATAGATGAGTCTAGGATTTGACGATTTTGCATACTATTGAGTCATACACATCACTAGTTTCACGACCATATCCCTTGAGTAACCGCAACCACTAAAATTAACGCTTAATCTTAAAATTGATTAGACCGATTTTATTTATAGGGTACACCAACTAGCATAGGTTTAGAGTCTTGGAATAGATCATTGTGAGTTAACGATCCAAGACTACTAGACGAAACATTAGGCATCTGACCAGGGAGTGGAGGAATCCATGGTATATATCGATGTTCTCAGGATTCTCTACTCAAACCAGAGTTAAGCACGAGGTCATGGGAGCTTGGTTGAGGAGATATCCCTATGATACCGGCTGAACGTGGGAGATATTTCCAGGATTTGTTCGTATCTGGGGACTCTTGGGGGATTTGACCCTCATTGAATTTCGGGCTCGGCTACCCTGCCCATACGACAGATCCCACCTGCGACTGTCCCCCCGAGCATTGGTTATATTGTGGTGACCATAGTTGCCTTAACTAGGTATCGCATAGGGTACTTGCAGTGGTTATGTTGTTTGTGTCCTGAGTCAAATAGGGATTGGACAGAACAGTTGTTTGTTGCCGAGGGTTATGGCCCTTTGCACGCAGTGAAGCCTGGGTGTCTCTATAAATTATTCTGTTACCTCCGGCTATAGTTTGGGAGTCTCAAGCCTCTCCTAGGTGAGACATACCGGCTCTAGTGTCGAGAGCTCATTTAGCCACTCTGTTTGTCTGCTCTTGGTTGTAGTTTCTCTAGGTGTGTGCTTTTGATTTACTATTTTTGATCGATAGTTGGTCATAGGAAATGTTGTGATTTGATATTCTCTCCGGAGATATCGTGGCATGGAGTCCTACTCTCCGTTGATCCCGTCGGTTAGCTGGTTTAGAACCGACCGAACTTTCACACCGTGTTGCTTGGGGACGTCGGCGGGCTCCCTCTGAGTCTTCGGATTCTTACAAGACATACGTAGCCGACTTTATGACGGTTGCACATTTCGACACGAAGGAAATCCCCACGATTCCATCGGGTGGAGTCGAACACACTTCAAACACCCCCACACCTCGAGAGGCAATAATACTCCCTAAACAGTCTCGTAAACGTAAATAACTATGATGGTAAATCAGAAAGATGACTAGATGATGTAGAAGGTAACTGGGAAGATGAGAACCACGTAGGTAACATTGGGTACCTATGTGTTGTATGACTAATATAACGGCATTAGGAATGTACTGAACTCAACAAAAGCTATTATGAATATGCTGAGAACCTTCTTGATGATGTAGCTTTGTTTTGCTTTTCTGGAAACTAATGGTGACTGGAATTATCTGACCATCTTGGAAATTAATCGTAGTTGTAACTGTATCTAACTATTCTGGAAGAATAACGAAAGGTGTAACTTACGTTTACGAGACTGTTTAGGGAGTATTATTGGCTGTCGCTTTGAGTACCACTGCTCATCCAAAAGCATATGGATTAAAAACTCGTATTCATCTGGATTCCATACAAAGTATCCATTCTAGCATTAATCTTATAAATTACATTTTGGTCTAACTCAGTCTTCCAATGTTGTTGTTGCTTGAGGGGAAGGAAAGAAACATGAATTCATCCAAAATCATATGGATTAAAAACTCGTATTCATTTGTTATTCCATACAAAGTATTCATCCAAGCATATGGGGTAGTCCCACTGCAATTAATATGCACTCACTGAATGCTTTGTTCTAGCAAATGAACTAGAGAGGCTTCTTTAAAATGTGAGACTCGGTTGTGTCATTGAACGTTTTTTTGAATTTCAAAGATATCTTTATAAATATTTAATAGATACAGCACAGACGAAACAAAGATAAAACAATACGTGAATGCTACTCATTAATTAAGGTTTACCTGCTGCACATGTATGAGCTTCGAAATGTTCTCCAAGAGAAAATGGAATAGGCATGTGAATATACATACAATAGATATTTCTATCAATACCAACTTGAACTATCCAAAGTGAGTTACCTATAAAATAAAAATTATTAGCAAATAAAATAAGAAAGTTGATCCTTGAATTCAAATTTTTTATCAATGGAAAAAAATACAATACCCACAAGGAAGAAAACTCATTGAAATGTATATCAGAGATCCAATATAGCAAACTCCGTCAAATTTGATTGAAACCTACTTCCTGCATAGATCAAGAACAAAGAGAGTGAGATACACATCACAAATCTTACATGAGCATCCTTGTCCTCCTCTTCTTCCAGCTCTTCATTCTCATCTTGTTAGAAAAAATACATGAAACAACAATTCATGTTACACTCTAATAGAAACATCAAAAACCAACTTGACATTTCTACTTGTGACCCACACAATCAACATAGTTTGCTTATAGAGGTAACTCCACATATGGTGGTTTGATAGTTGAAATTCAAGAAAATGGTTTCAAAACTTACAGTTGTCTTGTCATCCTCTAAATCCTTAGCTTCCTCCTGAGTATGTTTAAAGGCAACAATCGGTGCAATGAAATCAACTGAACTATACTAGTAGTTGAGTAAATGATTCAAGTTTTTGAAAAGAACTTGTTTGCTATAATGGAAATAACTTGTTTGTTTAGTATCCTTGTTATGAATATTCTAGCTGCCAAAACGATGAGCAGCTGCAGTCACAAATTTGACTAAGACAGAAAGCAATACAATAACCTAGTTGAGTTAAATAATTCCAACCAATCCAAGTGATTACGACATGTGAGATTGCACCACTCCTATGACTTCTCTAAAACACAATGAACAAGATAACTGGAATACTCAACCCTACCTGTTGCTACGCTTGTAACTATGATATGCATGGTATGCACAAATTCAATACCTAACTTGCCAACCAAAAACATAAAAAAATTCCTAGGCCCATCTTGTTGTAGCATAGAGCCATTTGGTCCTCATTTGTATTCAAAACCTGGTTAAACGGTATACTTACCATACTATAAAAAGGTAGATTGCCACATCTAGGTATGTACACAGTTGAAATCTAGGAGTGCACCCAAAGACTATCATCTAGCACTATTATTGGATCGGACTAACCTTACCCTCAGTAGAAATCCAATCTAACTATTATCACCTTGAGAACTACATATCGGAATATCAAGGAGGCATTGACTTTCTAACTGGGTTTCCTCAACCAACATGAACTTCACAATTGTGGAATTCTTGCCATCCCAAAAGGCAATAGTGTCCATTAGAAAATATACTGAGATACTAAAAACAACATAATAAAGGATGATGGAATCACTGCAAAACATGGCCATACAGTATAAGAATCCCATTGTCTTGGACTAGAACATAACTTAGATACAAATGAATGCATATTCCATCCATTCCTATGTTTCTACAAATATTTTCCTGTTAGAAACTGAGAATTTGTGTTGCATACATAACTGGAGATTTAAAAAAATATGCAACTAGCCAACCTTTTGTATGCATAGCTGACAGGTGCAGGCAGGGTTGGGACCTCAGCGGCGTCGGGCTTGGCCAAAACTTGATTTAGGCTGCTGTTGAAGATAAGGCTGGAAAGAGAAAATATAAAAAATAAGTTAGGAAAAGGAAAGACACATACATCTGTATAAACTGCCTAAGATATTAAATAAATAAATAAAAATATCAATATAATGCATGCTAGTTACACCCATACATGAGCAAGAGGCTGTTGAAACTGTTCACAAAGATGGATATAGGATATTGCAGGACCTGGGCAAGCAAATTGTGAAGATTGTAAATACATATCAGGTAAATAATGTGTGCCCATATGACCAGGATGGAATGGCCTCGTCATAGCATCTGGAGGACCATAACCCATTGTATTTGGTGGGGATAGTTCCCATGTTCCATGGACATGAGGGGGGACTGGAGGAGGTGGTGGTTCCATATGAATCTGTGCCCTGTGTGGTGTCCCCAATTGGGAAAATTCAGTGTTATAATTAACAAGTGGAGTATACAATGCTTGCATACTGAATGGTCCCAAATTTAAACCAAAACCAGGATAAAATCTTTGGTTGTACCCGACAAAAAGAAGAACACCAAATAACCAAATCAACAAGGCAGACATGCATTTTCAAAGAAGAAATCATAATATATAGCTGGAAGAAATGTCAGTAACAAAATTGAAAAATATCCCATAATTCATAATAGTTCCCTATTCACTTGTCATAACTTCGGTCATAATCAGGATCCTTACGATCCTTCTCACGATCTCGAAAAATGGCAACTCTGTTATTGTTAGAATTTACCCTACTAGAATTCAGAGAATGAGCACTGAGTGCTTCCATGCACCAATGAATAACTCAAATTAAATAGAAGGATACGCGCTATAATACATTGCCTTAAGACTATGGTTCAAAAACTTAGAGAATATTAAAAGTATATGATACAAGATTAATTCCTTGAACCATTTGACTAGGAGCCACCTTTATTATAAGGCAAAAAAGTAAAATTGCATCTAAAGAGCAGTTTGTCCCTAAAGAGAAAACTGCAGCTTTTTAGCCCAATATAGTGCAAAAACTAGAGGACTTTTCCTTCCCATTGCTAGTACACATGCTCCAGGATGCAAAACAATAGGGGCAGAGGACAAAAATGAAACAAACTTCTTCAGAAATATTTCTTTTGGGGTCAGAATACTAACAAATAAAGGATCATTGCTAGACTATGTACTTGGATAACAAGTGGGTTCCACATGCAACATCCACTGCGGATACTCCAAAAGAGCACATAAAAGATATAGAAGAAGATGTGAATCTATTGATAGTTCCATAGTCCATCTTTTCTTTATTTTTTCATAAAATTCCCCTCTTCCCTCAAACTTCTACTTCTTCACACGTATTCCTTCTGTGAGTAACAACCTTTCAATCTACATGAACACTAATCTATGGTAACAACCGCTTAACCCACTATTCTTTCATCAATGCACGTAGCCTCTAATGCTTAGTCACAAATTCCAAAAATTCTTAAATAAGGGGATTGAAAGGTTTATCTTTTGGAGGTTGCAAGCCTAGTAAAGATGGATGTGGAGTAGGAGGAGCATCTCGTGCTTGTATGAGATTAGCATGATAATGATGTAGAACTCCATCCTCATCAAGGCTAAATGTCAGTTGCCACTCATTAGCAGCATTGTCAGATGATTTAGTAGTTGAGACTCTTGAATTTGGTACAATACTGCCTACAAGAGGGTTAAGCAAAACTTCAAAAAACCAATTCTATAGTTGATCGCTCCATTGCTCAATATGAGGGTAAACACCCAAGTTTTGAAAGGATTCTATTGATTTCTCCATTGACATGGGAGGGGAGAGGTCTGCACCCTCTCCCTTTTTTCATAGTGTGCTAAACTTGTGTGCATTTGGAGACATCCTAACTATCCACAAGGAGGTGTTTCTTGGAATACCAATGAAAGATCTTGAATTTGGAACAGGACTTGGGGTGTTACCACCTATTACATGAAGGGTTTGTGGCGGCGTTGCAAGACCTTGGTTTGAAAGTAGTGTTTCCTTTTATGTAGACTCTATCATTTTTCTTCCACATCTACTAGAAACTCTTCAAGCTTTTCTTCTGTTGGTATTTCCTGCTTTATAAGAGTAGACCTTGTTTTAGACCATGGCCTTGAAAATTTCTTGTCCCAAGGTGTTGTGTTTTGGCTTGGTACTTATGATCCTACAAGGTATGGAATATCTTCAGACCATGGAGATCTATTTGCAATTGGAGTGAATGGGGAAATTTTTTTTGACACCCACATCTCGCATCTCCAATCTAGACCATTTAGGTTGACCAGGCCCTAACTGCACAATAAATTTTGGAATACAATTGATGAAAATTTACTAACAAAGATGAGAGGGAGGGAGTTCATGATTTCCTTGATATTTGTGGATTTTGTCTACTACAACATATATACATGCCTTTCCACTAGATATGAAATCTTTCATGAACTAACCATCAAGGGGGCTGCAAATATATGACTTTAAAGTTCCTTGAGGAATTACTATCATATTTGTTGGGAGAAACAAGAGTTGGAAATCACAATTTAGCTACAAGTGGGATCTAGGTTCCATGGATTAAATACATCAAAATATCCTCCATATTTCTATTTATTGATCTGTATAATGGTAATATATATAACTACTTCGATCCATAAATTCCAATCAACAATAAAATCTCCAAATAATATCCCTACTAATGGTAAAATTTACAGGACTAAAGATGAATGTAGGTGTACCCTTTCCCTTTGTTGTTTCAGGACAAATTCTACTAGGTCACACCATGTCAGACTAACCTCACCAAATTCCTTTCATCCCTTTGTCCATTGCAACAAGGTTTCTTGTATCGGAAGACATACGTATCTCCCTCCTTAATCAACAAGTGGAGGTGACAAATTGCTTCCTTTATTTAAGACATTCATTGTATTCATAACCTCAATTGTTCAACACAATGATATCACCACTAGGATGCAGTTATGGGTGTTCTACAAGTGTCCATTCTCTACTTTTACAACCAGAGCAAAGGTTCCTGTATTAAAATCAGGTTGGACTAAATATTCCCCAACACACACCCTACATCTGATGAAACGGCACCATATATCATTGTGCTTTGAATGATCATGAAAAGCTGGATTCTGAGAGTGTAACTCTGATTATCATAGTAACTAATTTTTGGCTCCAACATCTTATCAATAAACTATAATATCAATTTATGAAGCTAGATAGCGTCACAACTAGTATCTCTTGCTTCCATGTGCTATACCTTTTCCAAACTAATTGTGAATGAAGGACTACTTCCTTCTGAACTAGGATATGACCCCTGAACCCAAACTGAAACAACATTGTGAAGTACTCTTCCTCTATACCTGGGTAAGAAAATTGAGTTAGGTGTAGGATAATGCGTGGTCAATAATATTTGCATGCATAAGCTATACATTTCATTAGATCACGAAAATGATAAATTCAAATTTACAAAAATAAGAGCATTGACTTGGACAAGCTTGTACACATTTCTATTACTATTTTTTTGGAATTAGAGTGCAAGATATTGTTGCATTAGTTCCCATACATAATCTACTACAAGTAATTCCCTCGTCTCCAGTTCATTTTTCCCGTGTTTCCTCTTTAGAGAATGATAAAATGATGAATGATTGGGTTATGAACTTCCTAGCAATCTTAAATATGCAACAAGGTGTGATGGTTATACATGTCCAAAGAAATGTTATATTTTGGTTAAAAAAATTATTTTGTTAGTAGATAATGATGGCATTCAACACATTTATAGTTTTTTATGGCAGTTGGGTTGCAATTTCTCAAAATTGTATACTGTGCTATATTCTACTCGGTCCAAATACTAAAACTTGATTGGGAATAATGGAAGAGGCAGATGCCTTTGGGGTAGCACTTCCTGATGCCTTGGGGATAGTGAAGTTTTGGTTGTATGGTTGAAGCCAAAAATATTGTCTAGATTCCAATTTGTGTTAGTTGAAGAGTACAGAGCTCTCGTGCATTCAAGCGATTTCATCTTCTATTGAGATTTCAAGTCTATTGTATTAAGTAATTGGTGGAGAAAATTAAATCTCATTTCACCTCAATGGTGCCTTTATTTTTTCAAAAGAATACAATAGATGAAATTTATTGCAAAATAACTATCAACAAACTTAGAACAACAGAACACAATCCCAACTGCTGGCAAGAGATAATAAACACTATAACTAATCAATTTCTCACCTCAAAATAAGATCTGGAACTTGAAAGAAACCTTACTTTGTTGGTTTTCCCCTGAGGATGATGAATTTGAGGCTTTTCATCAATGGAAAAATAGGAAACACACATAAACAGTCAAATATTATGGTCACAAAATGGAATCACTACTGGCTAGGATACCTTATATGCCTAAAAAATATAATGTAATTGGTTTGTGGATCTACATTTGCACAAACATAATCCATGCCATATTAAAGGATGTGGAAAGCATTTTATTTTGCATAAATACCTTTTGCACTACCGTTGTGTACACCTTGATGACAGGGCCATGGTGTGTCCTTGGAAAGAATGCAGAAAGACTTTCAAGTGGGCATGGGCAAGAACTGAACATATTTGTGCAACACTAAAGAGCATCCTTGTGTGTGTAAAATTGTAGGATGTGGCAAAAAAATTATATTTGTGTCACACTTCCATTTGTGACAGATAATGTCCTTGCCTTTATAATGTAGTTACCATGCTTCAAATTTGTTCCACTAAAAATCTCTTTGGTAAGAGCCATAGTGAATAACAAAAGTGAGCTTCATAACCTTGAATAAGCATAACACATTAAAAAATTAACATTGTTGTTGGCCAACAGAATAATGTATTAATAGTTTATTTGGTCTAGAAGATGAGTAAGCATGTTCCAACAATGTATTAATTCTGGGCAATTCTGAGCATTAAAACAACAGTAAGGAGGATTATTTTAAATCTGAGAACATTCTAGGTCATCTTGTAGCATGACATGAACAATATCCCTAAATCCTTTGTTCTACTTCTAACCAATTTTGGACATTATTTCCTCCTCATACAACAATAAAGTGGGATTTATGAGCATGCTTGTTGGTTAAAACAACATCAAAACTTCAAAGAAGTAGTTCTATGGGTGAAAGTAGCAACTGGTCTCCAATTCTGGGCAATTTGTGGATGAAAGGGCATTAAACAACCTCATATCTTAGTTTTGGGCCTCCTAATGGTAGACATTTGAAGGTCCTTGTGAAGATATGAGGGTTTAATCCAACACTTTATCCCCGCGGGCCTATTCGTCTAGTAATGCATCTTAAGGAGGCCAACGTTCACTTTTCATCCTTACCTTGAGACAACGTTCAGCCATTAGGAGTCTTCTCTCACTGTTTGGAGAAATTATACATGTTTTTTGTGCTATTTAGAGGGGACATTCCCCTTGGAGGAGGTTTCCTTCATGTTTTCTATGCATGATGGAGGGCGCATCTAGCATAGCTAGGAAACTTGTTGGGGAAATTTACTATTTGGAGGGTTTCTATGCCACATATGGAAGACATCATTCAACCTTAGGGTGTTTTTTAAGATAACAACCACCTTTGATGATTTTTATGCCTTTTATGGAGGACGTCATCCCTTTGGAGGAGAAAGCATAGCAGCAAAAAACACAGGAAAATGTGTCGGTTTCAGAGGGGTTTTGGGCTTTTATAGGTCAAACTGAGTTTGACTTACCCGAGGGTCAAAATTGTTTGTTTGAAGGCCTAGCAGAGTCAAACTTGGGAATTGGCAAGCCTGGACCACTTATTTAAACACATATGAGTGCTTTCTTTCATTTTTTTTGCAGTGTAGCATATATGAGTGTAGAATGTTTTCTTAAAGTTAACTTAATATATGTGTTTTTTATTTAATTTCTGAATTGTTGCATGATTTGGTTTTGGATATGAATTCTTGTAATTTATTAAATGTTACTATACCACATTTAGGGCTTGAAGTTGTGCTTACAAATTGCACTGTGGTTGATATGCTTGGGAACTTGAGAAAAGACAATACATGGTATGATTTGAAGCAATTGTTCATAGGTATGTTATTCAATTATGTTATTATTTAGTACTTTACAAGGTATACCATTTGAACAAATTCTATGTTGGTAGTGCCTTGGATTTTTTTTCCAAGCTATTCTTGATTAAAATTTGTAAAATATCTTTCTCAAGGACAATCAACCCCTCTAAGCACATGACATCCTATAATACTTATCACAACCACACCAATTAATTTTGATATCTTAATATTAAAACATGAATCGTGACATTTTAGTAAATTCATCATTACTTGCATGATTCTAACACAATTTCATCTTAGTTGCAACAAACCATCTAACTTGTCAGTATCTACACAACCAACATAACTTCAGTGGTCAATACATAGTTAGCATAGTTGTCCACAACCAACATACAGATCTAGTGATCAGTCCACAAACAATTAGACTGAAATGATAATCAATCCAATCTACTCAACAGTAACCAATGTTGGTCTAGTTGTAACTCCCTATGCAATGATATAATGTAGCTACCATGTCCATAATAAATGTAATTTCAAACTTGAACATACATCTCGCCTAGAAAAAATATTTCTAGTACCCTTAGTGGAGATCAGATTAGGACTAATATCAACAATGGTGATCCACAAGGTAAGCAAGGGTGTACGAACTCATCCATGAAAACCTTGATTCTCATCCTACCAAGTTACAAATCTACTAGACCAATTGCAAACTGAAGAGCTAAGATAATCCCATGGACAATCATTCCAAGAAAAAATCTTGTTGAATCTGAATTCTCAACTAGTCAACTAATATTATTGTGAAATAAATAGATAGTTGAACAAGAATGTAGAAAAACATGAGATAGTTTAGGAACCAAGGTCCATGGCCTTCAAGAGATGAGAATTCATGTCCAAAGGTTAAATTATCATGCATTTATTGCCCCCATACAAGGAAATTTTCTTGTTTTGGGAGAGAAGTTATTCCCATATCGTTGTCAATTCTATGCCCGTCTCTAATCCTCAGGCTTTATGAAAAGGTTTTAGATATCTGACGGTCGTGGAGAATATTATGAACACTAGAGAGAAGGTTTCTCTTATACACCTAAAAGTTATTTTTTGCAGAATCACAATATGGAAACATACTTAGTATTGAGCTAACAAAAAGAGCTTCCTCTTTGCCTGGATTCTATCTTTGAATTCAGGTTTGAAGACATGAGAAATTGCAAGTCCTAGACAAAGAAAATATAATCTTATAAATATCCAACAAAGCTCTAGTTTCTATTGTAATGATTCTTATCTATACATCCAACAAAGTAAATATGACACCTTGCACATGACATGTTAACTAGGCTTTGTGTTTTTACATTGATTATTCATCAATAATCAATCAGTGGATATATAGGCCTCTCCAAGAGTTATGGAGGATAGTTCAACAAAATCATGTTAGTCTTATGACCCTAGAACATGAGTGCGAGTTGTTATTGTTTCCTTGGATATATACCATCCTAGACTAAACATATTAATATCATAGAGATGGAATCTTGATTGTTATCCCATGGTCTACATGTTATTGGAGAATACTGAAATATAGAAGATATTACAGAAATAATGACAGTGAAATCCCAAAAGATGTAGAGTTCATAAAACAAATAACAGTAGTATCCTGGTGGATCATATCTACATCTATTGATAGGCCCCAATGAATAAGAAAGTGTTGTAGACACGATTGGTTCATTACTTGGATTTGTAAGAAGTGGGACTTAGAGAGAGTAACCTAAAAAGACAAGGTTTTTTCTCTTATAATCATGATAAGCTCTACACCCTGTCTAGATTTCTTGTCAAGTGTCTGAATTTAGTTGTGGCTGAAAATGAACTTAGGGGATCGAAGTATGATTTAGAGCGTTATTGTGTATCACTTGGATCCGAAGGTGATCAAATCAGAAATCCCAAGGTGCTTCCAATTGGAAAAAGCATCCATGGATTGGATCTATAAGTTGTTCCAACAATGGCAGCAATGCATAATGCTAATGTAGTAGTTAAATGCCTTTAAGAACTCCAAAAAGCAGACAATGGTGGAAAGTACCCAATTATTTGGTTAATATATAACATCAAGACTTATGATGAATCACTTGCACATGTTTTTTTAGTAGTTGGCGTGAAACTTGTAGTAGATGCTCTAGACCAAGTCAACAAAGTTGAACGCGTACCTCTGGAGGATCTTGGACTACCTCATATCGATGAGGTAGTGAATTGTTTGGGAGTAGAGACTAGTCTATCAATCTGGTACATATTTACCCATGTTTAAAAATTATTTCTATTAAAGTTGGAATTAGTTTCTCATGTACGGTCAATTTCTTATTTTCCATGGCATTGTTAGCTTGTGTTTGAATTCTTAACAGCTATTTTCTTGACAGTTTTATTTCAAATCCTTTGCTCATTTTCCTTTTGGCTATAATCCTACATTCTTTACCATGAGAGTGTTGCAAAATTCTCTGATTGTTCCTGAGCTTTTCAGGTTGTGAGGTTTTCATGATCAATTTTCTTAATTCAATGAAGTTTTATTTCTAATATACCACTCTTGCATATGTGTAGATGAATCTCCTTGATTGAGCAATAAAAATGGTTTTTGAGCTTGATGAACATTTGAAAATGAACTATGTAAGAACTAAGAAACCATGTCTTGGCGCAAGCTTAAACACTGGTAATTGGAGTATGTGAGGCTTCCACATGTATATTTACGAATGTCTGTGGATCCTACTCATCTAGTGTCAATATAGAAGTTGAAAATTATTCCTGGAATGATGAAAAATAGCTGAAGTCTATGTATGTTAGTAGGAAATTATGTGCCTCTGACTCTGATGCAACAGGGGCAAGCATGAAGGAGAACAAGCAAGTGTTTGAAATGGCATTTTCAATAGCATAGGCCACTTCCAGAACATTGATTCATTTGAGATGTCTCTTACAGATGCGAGCCCTTACATTGACTCATACCCCATAAACCTTGTGCAGAGATTAAGAAAGCTCTCTCGACCTATATTGGTTGAAAAACACAAATAGGAGGCATTTATCCAGCACTTATCAAATGATGGTGGTGTGCAGGCTTTAGATGGTACTCACAAAACCTTCAAGTAGATGTGGATGGACTCATGGAGACTTTGCCAAGGAGTTCTTGGATGAGATTTGACTAGACTTGACAAGGTCAAGTGATTCAAAATTGGTTTCCAATAATAAAAGTCAATCATAGTATAAACTCAGCCAAATTAAGGAGTGACATGTCCACAGAGAATGGAAATGAAGGTAAAAGATACCGGTAGACTTAGGTGGCCATTTCTATAAGAACTCAATGAAGCTTTTGGAGAAACATTTGTAGAGAAATCACCGAAGGTTTTTTTATAGACTAATCCTACTTTCTTCTCTCAATTTACACTGATTATAGCCACTCAACTCCTAGAGAATGTGGTTTTGAAACTAGATAGAATTTGCAAACAAAAGAATGTGATACTTGTAATTACACTCTCTTATGGATTTGGTGGTTTAGTTCTAATTAGTCTAAAGGAGCATTGAATATCTAGGGTTCTTGAGTGGTTGAAGGAATAACAAGAGCCCTATAGCTGAAAAACAAAAGAAAGTTTTTCTGGGGGTTCACGGGAGGACGAGCAAGAAACAGCTCCGCTAGGGTTTGTGTCGGCAAAACCTTGGCGGCCATGGATTCTTCCATGGTCGCCCTTCTCCTGCGTTTGCTTCATTGACGAAGCGTGATGGTTTTTTCGGGTTTGGAGAGAGGGCGGCTCTTTGCACGGTGACCCATTGGGTCTGTGAGCTCCAGATCCAGTGGCGGCGGCGGCGGTTTCCGGGTGGCTCGTCGGCGGAGAGGGTCGGCTGCTGTGGGTAGGCTTGGCTGCGTCGGCGCAACAGTGGGCGGAAGGGTAGCTGCGAAAGAGGTCTCAAAGCCTAAAGAAAGCAATGCACGAAAGCCCAAGAAGACCATGTCGGTTGCTGGCAAACCTGAGAAGAAGAAGAAACAACCAGCAGGAGCTCGTCCACCGCATACCCACCCGTCATACTTTCAGATGGTCGTGGAAGCCATTGCTTCACTGAGGGAGCGCACGGGTTCGAGTCGCCAGGCCATCGCGAAGTGAAGCCCATTGTGAACTGCCGACCCATTTCAAGAAGCTGTTAACTAACCAGTTGAGAATTCTGTCCGAAAAGGGCAAGCTCGTGCAAGTCAAGGGCTCCTTTAAGCTCACGGACGAGCTTAAAAAGTCTTCCGAGGTGAAGGCCATCAAGGCCGCTTGAAAACCGTCGTCTTATGTGAATCCAGCTGCCGCGAATAAGCCCAAGCCCGCAGAGCAAGCGCATGCTAAGAAGACCGTTCCGGCAACACAACAGAACTGGAATCGAAAGGTTCGAGAAAGAGTAGCAGGCTGCTCCAGGGCGCGTCGGCTATGTGCAGGACCTGCGTGTGGTGGTTGTGGGGGCATTCGGCGGCTTCACCCTTGACGGTGTGGGGTGATCCTGAAGGCGGCAGCTCCTTCGACGGGGACTGCTACTCTCGATGGTGGTGGCTCTTTTCTTGGTTGATTCTTCGACGAGCGCCCAGATCTGAAATCGGTGGCCCTACTTTCTCCTGCTGTTCATGAGTTTTTTGTTTCTTCTTCTGGTGGCTACATTTTCTGGGTTCTCTTTTTGGTTTCCTGAAAGGCGGTGCCCTTTCTTTCGATGGAGGCTCCAACGGTGGTCTGCTCTAGTTTTTTCTTCATCTAGGGTCTGCTTGCTGGCCGTTTCGCTGGTTTGGGAGGTCTATCGTGCCTGCTGCTTGTCCACAGACATAGATATCCTACATACTTCGATGAGGGTTTCGGCTGGGATGGATTTTCTGTGGAGGGCTGGCTCTGCTCTTGGTTTTCAGGGTTTGCTGCCTATTATTGGTGCTGCTCCCTTTCACGTCACCACCTCTCCTTTCACGCTGCAGGGAGCTCTGTCTTAAAGACTGCCTTTGCTGTTGGGGAGGTCGGTGGCTGCATGATGGAGAGGTTCCATTTGTGGAGGCGGATCCTGGGAGATGCGGATCGGCTGGTGGTTTTTTGTGGGGCACCTTTTCTCTGGAGTTTGGGGTCTGCAGTCTTGACGGAAATGTTCTGATTACAGTTTTTTTTTCTGTTTTTTTTCTGGGCAATGAGGGTTTGCACTCGAGCACTTTCTCTGTAACCACTCATATGTGACTTTTATATTTCATTTCTGAAATGGGAATGTAAATATGTGACAATGTAGGGATCTTTGTGATCCTATTACATGTGCAGAATGTAATTTTGTTCATCTTTTTGAAATAAAATTACGACTTTTTCCAAGGAAAAAAAAAAACACAAGATCCCTATAGCTCATAAAAACTCCTCGAGTAGTGTACATTTTTTCACAAACCCTACAAACCCTAAATTCGAAATTCATTCTTGTAGTTGCTTAGGGTTGGAGAAGAAATTAACATAAAATGAAACTCACCATCACTGACCACAGGTGTGCCTTATCCTCCAAAAATAGTTGTCGGCCCCAATAAAATTTCTTTATTACTTTTGTCGGCCACTTTTATCTTCTTTTGGCACCTCTAATCCAAATTATTATTGTCTAATGGTTCTTTATTTAAACAATACTGAATTTTCATCTTTACTTGGAACTGAGTTAGGGTAAGTTGGCTCTATTGATGCTTCATAACGATGGAAAAGGAGCAATGAAGAGCGGGATAATGGAACATGTGGTACCAACGATTGTCACGAGAGGGATAGGAGAGGATGCCTCTGGCATGTGGGACCTCAACCTCCAGCCTCAGCCCCTACTGGTATGAAAATATATGAGGAGGAATCTGCGGTGGTGAATTTTGTCCTTCGATGTTGCAAACCCTAAAGCAGGTCAATCATCAATAGAGGCTTTTGAAAGCTTCACCTGATGATGGACCTTTCAGAAACCTCTCCTAATGATGGATCTGCCTTAGGGTTTGAAACATCGAAGGACAAAATTCACCACCGCAGATTCCTCCTTATAGAATAATCATTTTGTTATATATAGAAAGCTAGTAGAAGAATTTAGGGTACTTACTGGTGACAAAAGTGTAACTGACCTTGACATATTGGGGTGCGTAGAAACCAATGCCAGAGCAATTATGCAACCCATTAAATGAGCGACTAAACATAATGACTTAAATTTGTATGGTTGAATCAGCAACTGCTCTATCATGTCTACATGTTGTGTGACTGTATATGAGCAATTTGATGGCTTGGGACTTTTTCCAAATCCAAGAAGACCATCTGCATAGAACATGTAAGCTATTTTTGTGGCTTCAAGTAAAGAGGGATAGATGGTCTCAATCCACAAATATGAGGAAGAAAGAAACCCATGTATCAATATAACATTTGATTTTGAATCAATCAAAATGCCACTAGAAGCACAAGTACTGGAACCTATAATCACAAGGAAAGGAATAAGAACCAATCAAGAAGACAATGAAAATTTAGTGAAGGAGAAATAATAAACGATATCCATGAAATTTCAAAAAATGACTTTTGCATAAATCAACTAATTTTAGAAAGAAGTAGAGATAGGGCAGGAGATTCTATAATAATAATAAAAACATATTCCTATTTTTTTGGGAATGTAGAAAAAGTCAAATCTGTATAGAGAATGTTGAGTATTCCACCAGAGAGTTTTGGAAAATCCTATCAAAGGATAGATCTATCCACAGAAGAGTTTGAACAAGCATACACAAGGTTGTTAAATAATCAACTGGAAATTTTGGGACAAGCCAACCCAAGGCTACTGAGTACTCAACCAAAGAGTTTGAGAGTAAGCCAACCAAAGGCTACTAAGTAGTCCACCAAAGAGTCTGGAAAAGTTGTGTTACCAGATCCACCATCCATGTGTGTAGGACCCATCCAGGTTCCATCATGGAAGACTTGGATTGCTTGAAGAAAAAAACAGATCCTGAGCCGATGAAACAGATCCTAAAATTTTGAAATGGATCCTGATACATCCAGTGCTCTTTTGACCCATGGATCCCCCTAAAAAATCAAACTTTTAATGAAAAACTCCCAAAACCCTAAATGCCTAACGACTAAAACTCTAAACTCCATTCCTGGTCAAGCGCTGATCTATCCTTGTGCCAAATCTTACTCTCATGGTCTGATCTTTGATCTATCCTTATATCTTAATCTTTTGCTCATTTCTCCCACACTATTATTTAGTTTTTCCATAGCCTTCGAGAAAAACACTTTATTCACTACTGATATGACATGTGGATGTGGCTCACAAAATGTTGTTATGACCTACTTCATGCTCATGATGAAATGGTCTTCAAAATGATCAATTAATTATGATGGTTATAATTTATCAAATTATCAATTATGGTACATGGATGGCCAATAGTAATATGTATAAGAGTAGTATTTTGTGTTATAACTTATTTTTCTAATATCGTGATTCTTGAATGGTTTTGATTCTAAACTCTGATTTATTTTTTAATTGTAAAATTATTTTTTATATCTTTTTTGTATTTTCCATTTCCCTGCCATATCTAGATCCTAGATTTTTGAAAATCTGGCGGACTAATAACTTAGAGAATAATCCAATTGAAGACAACAAATTTGTCCACTACAAAGACCAATTTTTGTATACTAACTCTTTGTAATAAATTTAGGTCACTATATAACAAATAATGGTTGGTAAATGTTTAATAGCATAACGATATAAATGAGATAGGTGGTTAGATGATGAGGGGACAAGAATATTATTGTCTGGAATGAGATTTTCTTTGTAAGGACCCTCATGCCATGGATTCTCTATGTTTTACAAGTTGTTGTTAATTTATTTTTCTCTATTGTTATTTGCTTTCAATGTTTCCTCTTTAGTTAGTTTTCTCACATGGTATCAAATCCAAGCTCTTGTTTGAGAACAGGGTCTTAGTGAAGCATAGAAGTGAATTTACAGTTGTGTGCAGATGTTTGAGAACAAGAAATCTAGTGAATTGGCAACAAGAAGCAATGACTACAATTTTTGAAAATTGGATTATTGAGAAATTTGAGATATATGATAAGATAATTTTATTAAAGTCCAACAAGTTACCAATAAATGGGAAACAAGACGAGAATGTACAACCAGGAATCAATAGACTATGGGAATGTCCATAATTTTCGTATATGCTAAAAAACTAGCAAAAAAGGAAAGATACAATTGACAATAAAGAAAGAGAGAATATCAAGATCTAGGTAAAGTAGAGAAAGAAAACCCTAAGAGTGTGAGGCCCTATCACAACATCAAGATCATTATTGGAAATAGAATTTAGAAGTACAAGTAGAGGTATCCTTGTCTCTATATATCACTGTGAAGGGACTAATGAAAAACCTATTGATGTCCTTTGAAGAGTGCTCAGGGTTGAGAGGGCTAGATTTTGCAATATTGGGAAGAGTTATAGGGAAAATGAATGGTCTCTCCTAACAATAGAGGCTCGAGAGAAGAACCTCACAATTTTAAACATAGATCATAATTCATTGTTTTGTCTTGAATGATGAAATTTTATGAGAAAAGGAGCAATTATATCATCACACAACCTAGTCCTATATTTAGTTTCCAAGGCTTATAAAAAATTAGTTGATGCCCATCCAATAGGGATTGCCTTTTCTCCAGGGAACATAGAAGTAAACTAGTGGGATTTTTCTGCTCACCCCAAATATTTGGACAGAGCTACAAACTGTGATGACTGAAAATTCACAAGTTCTTGAGGAGGACCTCCCAAGCCACGATGCAAACATGGATGATTAATAAGCCTGGATTTAGGTTAGAGCCCTAAACTTTGAGAGCTCAAAATTAATCATAACATTATACAAACTATGGGGACAACTAAAATACTTATTCTTTGATCAAGTCTAACAGAGTCTGAAAACCTGAGATGGAATGAAAACATGCAGAATTTCAATAATGCATCAATATGCAATCTAAAATTTTCTTCAACCGCATACAAAATGAGCATAAAACATAACTGAGACAACAAGCAGTGGGTATAGACTAGAGAACATAGTAACATACCTCCTAGTGAGACTTCCAGAGTAAAGCAACTGTTCTTTTACGATCTTGACATTGTCGGTCTATATGACATCCCTGCCAGTAGGGCACTTGAGCAGAATCTTGTAGTCTTTGGGAGGGCACACCAAGAAAGGCTCCTGCATTAATCTTGAAAACCCACAATGTCGATCGTATTCCTCTCCATTCATATAACCAAGAATTTGATTCTTAGAGACATTGTAGAAGGGAATGAAGTCCCCCACGCCTTTTCCATATAGACCCGACTATTCCTTGGCCTGGAGAGAAAAGAAGCCTATGTCCAAGAACTCCGCCATGACTTCCTCCCTTAGATGCATGTAGCCTCTATAAACATTGGGCAAATGAATTGATGATGGAAAGCTGAAACCCAGAGCATAAATCAACATGAGGATGCTGATAAAGAACATAAAAACCCACTTGAGGAACGATAGAGTGCCACATTTACAATAACTTGGTCCTACATTGATTTGCTCCACTAGATCCTTCATTGCCCAACCCTTTTTCAAAGGGCTTATTGGGGATGATTTTGTAGAGCATAAGACTGGTTTGAGCTCAAATCCTCCAAATTTACTTGCTTCAGCCATAGCTTGAGCGAATGTGACCACAAAATGGATCTCGATGGACTTCAGACATGTGACCTCATTGAAGAATAAAAAGCGACAAAGCAACATAGGTGCATATCCAATGGTGGTGGATTATCTACCTTGTTTGGTGGATTATCTAGTTTGAAAGATAAATCAACATAGGTAGACAATTTCTTCCTTAAACTAGTGAATTTTGCATATACACTTTGAATTAGGATATATCAAAGATTGAAGAAATATGATGTAAATGTATGGAATTCTATAGCGTTAAACTATATGATGCAAACATTTTTCAATAAATTATATAAAGCTCACTTCCAAATTAAACAAAGCATATACATTTTGGTTATAACTCCTCCCACCTAATGTTATGGCTCTTTGGTTATAAGACTAACACAAATTGAAGACATCAAATAAATGGTGTATATTTAAATTGTTTATGACTTTTGTAGGATATTTTATGATGACAATAATAATTATGTGCCAAATGAATCCAAAATCAACGCGCTCATTGTTCAAAATCATAAAAATATTTGAGGTTAGCCATTTACAACTTCATGTTCACACAATTTCATAAAACACTTATACATGTTAAGTGAAGGAAGCACTTGCTCTGACTAACTTTTTTGGTCTATATTAATATTTACAAATGCAAATAAAAGGTGGAATAACTGTATTATATTTTGTTTTAAATGTTAATATTAATATAATTATATTATATTATATTACATATGATATATTATAATTATAATTATAATATATTAAAATAGCTATATTACATATTAATAATTATATTATAGTAATATGCTTCAAATTATCTGACGAAATCCGGTAATGAAAATTTGCACTTTTGACCAAATTTTTTTAATAATTTGTTAAATTCAGAGACCTCGAATGGATTCATAGACCTCCTCTAAAGGGGTCGGAGTCTCTAAACCCATCGGCATTTATGAAATTGTCAAAATTGTAATTTTCCATTGTCGGTATGACAACTAAAAATGACTAACATAAACGACTAATTCATATTCTTAGTCGTTGTTAGCTAGTCATATTTATATTCCCATGACTAAATTAGTCGTTTACATTAGTCATTTTTATTGTAGTCACTTGTTATCTAGTCGTATATTTTATCCTGTGACTAAATTAGTCATTTATCTTAGTCGTTTTTAGTTGCCTTACTTAAAATTGCTCGATTTTAGTCATTTATCTCTTGAAAACACTATGGTTACTAACGTTTTTAGTCACCTAGTCACTTATCTCTCATTTTGTACTAGTGTGGCCTAGAAAAATATGACAGTCATCATTGCTAGGTAGCTTCCAATAATAACTCCAATGGAAAAAATTTAAGAAAGATTCCAACTATCTAGCAGAGTTGATGGTTTCAACCTGTCTTTTGAGATTATCATTATGGTACATGATCAAGTAACATAAACAACAGTTAATAGAAGATCAATTCAATAATAATCATCCAGACAATTAGTATGACAAATAGGACTGATCTCATAAATGGACCTGTCCATGCTCGCAAAATCTCTTCACCTCTTTAGGATTAGCAAGAACCCCAACAATGGCTGCATCAATTGCATCTTGATTCTCTACTCTGGATGCTCTTGCAGTCATCAAAACAAGTAGATCCTTATGAACTCCTTTTGCAAATACCCGTGAAATAAAAAATCAATTAAATTGTTGGTCTGGATACATCAAACTTCGAAGGATCTTAAAATATTCATTCATCACTAACCTCAACTAGATTTTTGTCTACAGTAAGCTTTTCAATGTTAAAGTTCATGTCTTCTCACTACACAAAATGTCCAATATCCCAACCATTTCCTCAATAGAATTCATCCTTTTAGTAATAGCACACTACCAAAGAAAAATAAAGAACAATTATTTCATTCCATTTATAAAGCTTCAAAATTGGAAAAATCTAGTCTGATCAAGGAATCCAATTCCACGGTCTAGGCAGTATTAGATATAAAATGGTGGCAATGTCTCTTGATGCAAAAATCCAATTAGAAGAAAATGAATGGACCGATTGAGAAATACAACGTGAACAAATAACCATAGTCACAGAAAGAACAATAAGCATTATTATCGAAATCCCACCGATAAGAAGCACTAACAGATTGTCAATTCCAGGTTGATGCAGTCGACCTTGAATTGGATATTGGATTAAAATTTCAACTATCATGCCAACACTCGAACAAATACATAAATTTTCAATTGTTGTAAAAAAATGGAAAGGCAGATCTCTCTCAGCATAGGCTAAGGGCACCCTGCAGGCTTCAATAGAGCCCTGAGCACCTGCAAATCTCTCTCAGCATAGGTTGAGGGCACCCTGCGGGCTTCCTGTGAGCTTCAATCGAGCATCCCATTCCAGAGTGCCTAGGGATTACATTGGATCTGGGATCGATCGTGATCGTAGCGGATCAGCACAACAGGGGAATCTGATCAGTCAGTGGAGGAGGCATTGGAAGGAACCAACGATTAGGATGGAGTGACTCCAACTGTAGGGTAGGAGATTGGTTCTACGGCTTGACAGACATTGTGTTGATCGGATTACTGACCTGATCGTTGAGAATTCAGGATCTGAAGAAGAAATGGAAGATAAGGGAGCTACCTCTCTACCACCACCGCTTCTGCCTGAAGTTGAAGCATTCAAGAGATTAGTAGCTTCCCAACTGAAAAGGAAGACGAAAGACCTCTCAAAATTCGTCAAGAGATTGGATGAAATACCGGCAGTGTCCCTCCCCTTGGAAGGCCCAATGAAAGTAGCGTTATCCCTAGCAGAAAGAGCTCTGGTAGGGAAGTTTACAGGTTTGTGCCCCTCCCTTAAATCTATTGAAAACTGGGTTCATAAAAACTGGAGACCTCTTATCTCAAATAGTGTTACCTCATATTTTATGAGCCGTGGATTCTTCCTGTTCAAGTTTATCTCAAAAGAAGACAAGGATCTGATATTCAGAAATGGACCCTACTTTATGGGGCCATAAGGCCTTTACCTAAACAGATGGACTCCGGACTTCGACCCTTCGGAGGACGTCCCAATAGCAGTTTCGGTTTGGGTTACACTTCCGAACTTGCCAGTTCACTGCTAGAATTGGGAATCCTTGCAGTACATCAGGAATACATTAGAGAAATGTATAGATCGGGAAAATACCAAGGAGCAATATGGTTGTGCTCGAATATGTGTGGAAGTGGATTTGGAAATAGGGTTACCTGAGGCCATCAAAATCACAGTTGGAAATTGGTCACACGTGTAGAAACTATACTACGAATAACTCTCGTTTAAATGTAGAGGGTGCCACGAGTATGGGCATTTTGCTAAGAGTTGCCCAAAAAATAGCCCCTGAAAAAGAGAAAGAGGAAGGATGGCAATTAATCAATAAGCCTAGAAACAATCCTAAAACAAGAGCAAAAACTTAGGGAGGGGGGAAAGGGAAAGCACAAGAAACAAATCCAGGGAGCTCAAGCACGACTAAGGAAAAATCAAAGGAACATGAGAACAATTTTGCAATTTTGGGATCAACACAAGAGGAGGTTCAGGAAGGGGATCTGAAGATATTACCAGAGCAAAGCAACCCCCCATCCCCAATGAATGGGGATCTAAAGGGAGAATCACAAAAAAAAATTGATACTACTCCTGAGGATGTAGACCAAGACTCGGAGGAATCTGGGGAGGAAGGGGAAACAGGAGACTCTCAATGCACACCCCGAAGATTTATTAGAGGAAGGAAAACGACCTGCGAAAGGAGGGAACAAGAAACATACAAGGACAAACTACAAGGAATCCAACCGAATTTAGAAAAAATGTTGGCAAGAAACCAAAAGGTAACAAGAAATCAAGGTCAGGGCCCTAAAGGAGCCCTATCGATCAAAAAAATCAAGTGATGAAGATTGTCTCATGGAATTGTAGAGGGCTCGGTAGCAAGTGGAAAGAAGGAGCAATGAAGAGATTGACTAGAACAAAAAATCCCGACATTCTTCTCATCCAGGAGACAAAAATGGAGGAAAAGGACTTCCTCCAAAGTAGTAAGAAATTTTGGAATAAAGGGGGTGGACAAGCAGTCTCATCCAGGGGAGCCTCAAGAGGATTGGGAATTCTATGGAATGAATCTAGCTTTGTGAAGATTCAGGAAAGGCAAAATACTCATTGGATCTTCATACAATTTCTCCATCATGATTCAAAATAAATTGTAAGCCTTTTTAATATTTACGCTCCAGTTAATTATGGGGAAAAAAATAAGTGCTTGGAATCAATTTGTGAGTTTTCAGAAGAAATCCCATTAGAAAACATCATTCTACTTGGAGATTTAAATCTAACTTTAAGTCAATATGAAAAGCATTGTGGAAACATTGTCAGGGATCCTGCCAGGGAATGGGTGGAGGAACTTATTCAGGACTGGGACTTATTAGACATCAAGCCAAGCAAAGGAAAATACACCTGGACTAACCGGAGAACAGGCCCTGGACACATAGCTGGAAGGTTAGATCGGTTTCTCATCCAAAGCACCTTTCTGCTGCGAGCATTAGATGCAAGCTCTGGCATTTTTCCCTCAAGTGATTATGATCATAAACCTATTAAACTGGAACTAAAAGTGCAAAAAAAATTAGGCCCCATACCCTTTAGATTCAATTCACTCTGGATGAAGCAGGAAAACTTCCTGAATCAGGTGGAAAAGGTGTGGAAGTTGCAAGTGGTTGGCTCTCCTTTCTTTGTCTGGGAGGAGAAACTGAGAAGAGTTAAAAGAGAACCAAAGAATTGGGCCAAAGGTTTAACCTCCCCTACTGAAAAAAGAAGGACAGCCCAGAATAATCTGGAAATGCACCAATTAAATATGGAAAACATAGAAATCCTAAAGGAAAATTTGAGTATGGAAGAGGGTCTTCAAGCAACTTTAAGCAAGGCCTGTATTCAAGAAGAGGAGTTTTGGAGACAAAAATATCGCGGTCTTTGGTTGCATGTTGGGGATAGGAACACCTCTTTCTTCCATAAACAGGTGCAAGCAAGAATAAATTTCAATTTAATTATTGAGATCTCGAATGGAACTCAAAGCATAATAGATTTTACCAGCATAAAAAAGGTTGCTCATCAGCATTTCAAATTACTATACACCGAAGAAGAAGACACCAGAAATAGCTCAAGTATGACAGATCTTGTTCCAGCCAAGTTAACAAATCAAATAAATCAAAATCTTGTTGCACCGGTCAGTACAAACGAAATTAAGGAGGCTCTTCAGACAATGGACCACGACAAAACTCCTGGACCTGATGGCTTCACAACTCACTTCATCAAAATTTGTTGGCAAATAGTTAAAAAATATCTTCACAAAATGGTGTTGAAATCCCAAACTAGTCACAAATTAGGAGGAAGCACGAATTCCACTTTCCTAGCTCTGATTCCAAAAGAAAAGGGAGCGAGATCGTTTGACAGGTTCAGACCGATCTCTCTTTGTAATATAGGTTACAAATTGATCACTAAGGTAATTTCGAATCGGCTAAAACTTCTTCTTCCAGACTTGATTCCTAAAAACCAAGGTGGCTTTGTTAAAGGAAGGCAAATCGGAGATAACTTAATAATTCTACAGGAAGCGATACATTCCATTTTCCAGAGAAAAGAAAAAGGTATGGTGGTGAAGCTTGACATGGAAAATGCATTCGACAGAGTGAGGCATGGATTTATGTTTGAAATTATGCTAAAGTTTGGTTTCGAAGCCGGATTTATAAGATGGATCAAGTCCTGTATTGTGGAACCTTGGATAGCCCTGCTTGTTAACGACAGAGCATCGGATTTCTTCAAAGCATCCCGTGGGATTAGACAGGGATTCCCTCTCTCACCTATGCTCTTTGTAATTCAAGCCTCTACGTTAAGCTACCTTTTAGAAAAATGATGCCTTGATCAAGATATTATGGGACTTAAAATTGCAAGAGGTTTAAAGGATCTGAATCACGCTCTGTTTGCGGAAGATACACTTCTTCTGGGAGGAGCTTCTAAGTTAATCGCAAGAAAATTCAAAGCTAAATTAGATCATTACTGCAACAAGTCAGGAAGCATGATTAATAAAGTTAAGTGCCAACTTTATTGTTGGAATGTTACAGGTCTGGAGCTCAGCGCCATTACCAGAATATTTGGGTTCAACGGGACTACACATTGGACCTCTTTTAAATATCTAGGAGTGCCAATGTCTTTGAAATCCCCACGGGGTATAGATTGGCTTCCATTGATCGACAAGTTCAAACAGAAATTGCAATACTAGGGTACTAACTGGCTAAATATGGCAGGTAAATTGGTATTGATCAAGTTAGTTTTAAATAGCCTGTCAACCTATCAATGCTCTCTCCTACTTGCTCTGATTGGAATTCTTCGTAAGATGGAGAAGCTAACTAGAGCATTTCTCTAGAATGGAGGAAAAAACAATAAAAAAAGATAGCGCTAGTTAGTTGGGACAAAGTAACAAAACTGATCGTGGAAGGTGGACTTCAGATAAAGGACCTGAAAGTCCAAAATTTTGCATTGGGCACTAAAATACTATGGAGAAAAGTCTCGACAAACTCAGGATGGGCTCAGAAAGTCATCTGGAAGAAATACTTTCAAAATGCAAGGTTGAGAAGTTTAGATAAACCCCTGGAAGCTCGTATTGGCTCTTCGTTTTATACTCTGTGTAAACATGCTCTTCCCTTGATCCAAGAAAATCTGTTTTGGGTCCCTGGAAATGGGAAAAAAATAAAGCTATGGGAAGATAGAATTATGGAGGGCGAAGCATTAGCCAATGTGATTGAATTGAGAAATAAGGATTTGGATGACAAGAGAAGGAATTACAACATTATGCGATATCTCAGAATGGTCCAATAATATTTGGACAAGCTGGAAAAATATGGAAATACCTTCAAACCTGCAACAATCCTCGGATAATCTGAAGAATCTTCTAATAGGGAAAGCACACATTGATTCAAGGAAGAAGGATAAAAGAGGTTGGGGAACCAACATTGGATTGTACACCGTTGCTCAAGGACACAAACTTCTCAAGGCTATCCCGAACGTCCCTTTTAATCCAACGGTCTAGGCTGGAATCTGGAAAGAAAAAAGCATTCCCAAGATTAATCTATTCGCTTGGACACTGGGGCATAATAGCATACTAACTCGACAAAAGCTCCAAAAAAGAGGTTTTCATGGGCCATTTCGACGTCGTCTCTGCCAAAACAATGAAGAAAACTCAACACATCTGGAATGAAGCGTCAGATATATGGAATACTAAAATTGTTATTCCTTGTACTTTCAATTCACTTTTCGCAAATTGGAATTCATTATACCCCAAATCGTTGTCCTCCAAAGGCTGGTACAAGCTGGGATGGATGGCAATCCCAAATTTTATTTGCTGGGGAATATGGCTTGAGAGAAACTCTCGAATTTTTAATCAAAATTTTTAATCCAAGTAGTTTTGATCAAAATCAAAAAGAGTTTTAAAAGAGCTCTTGCAATTAAAGATGGATAGGAATGAGATTAGATCTCTAATCCTAGATGAGAAAGAGTGGGGAATCCAACTAGGCTTGAAACCCTCAGACTATGAAGGATCAATAAATCAATTGGGAGGATGGAAAATCAGACTAAACAAAAATTATTTCATTAAGTGGAAGAAGAGCAGTAAAACTCATACTCTCTTCTTCGATGGTGCAACCAAAGGGAATCCAGGGAAGGCTGGAGGAGGAGGAATCATTCGGAATTATGAGGAAACTTCTGAGTACAAATATGCATGGGGGTTGGGACATGCAACTAACAATCAAGCTGAAGCGTTGGACCTGTTACAAGGACTACGGCAACTTAGACAGCAAGGAATTGACCATGTCAGAATAATTGGAGATTCACAAAATCTTATTAGGATACTGGTGAAGAACTTGAGCTCTAATGATTTAAAACTGGAAAGAATTGTCATCATAATAAGACAGTTAGCTGCATCCTTCTCAAGTATTCATTATTTTCATGTACTTCGAGGCAATAATAAAGAGGCAGACCGAGAAGCCAACAAGGCAGCAACTCTACAAGCTGGAAATATTCTCAGGAATAATGAGGATGAAGACTGGGACCCTCCTCCCTGGAGCTGGAGCAGAAAAAGCTAGGCGTCCACTCTCTCATCACAGATGAAGACTCACATTATGGTGGAAATCGAAGTTGAAGACGCAGGAGTGGGAGTAGTGAAGCCGATAATTCAGAACATCAAACTCAGCAAGATCTTTGCAACGCTATTAAGATGCGAATTAGAGATAACCAAGCTGAGTAAGAGATTACGTTGAAGATTGTAGTGCCTCCACTTGGCAGGATGATGTTCTGGCTGAACAAATTTAAAATTATTTGTTGGTAGCAATTGAATTCCGCGCTAATCATGATGAATGGAAGGTTCAGATTTTTGTAGTTATGCCGAGTCAATATCAATGGAATTATAATGGCTTTAGGAGAGTTGGAGATCGATTGTTATTAGCAGATAAAGGAATTTGGATGCAGCAGAACCACAAGAATCACACTCTGAGTATGCAGAAAAAGCAGAACACTCAATATGTCACTCATGGTTTAGTTTTTGTAGTTGAGTTCAGTTACATTATTAGTATTTTGAACTCGAATTGTGGCCCTTGAGATGGATTTTGTAATTTTTTCCAGTGAATTTGTAACTGGTTTTTTATTTTTAATTCAAATTATAACCGTTTTTGTAAAAAAAACGGAAACCACATATAAGATAGCAAAGTCTCAGCACATGAATATATCTTGTGGTAGTTATGCACATCAAAATAAAAATTCATTGGGATGTTACTTCCACTTGCTGATTAAAACATAACACAATACATTCGCTAAAAATAGGCTATCAACCTTTTGGAGATGACCAACATTACTTGTAGAGTCTACGAGATGGGATGATTTCCCAAAAAATGTATGCACTCCTATGGCTATGACCACAACCTCTAGTTCACCTTGTTTAAATGTGGAACCTGAATAAACCTCATCACGAGAATTCTTGGTTACTAGAAATGATTCTCGAGTAAGTGCGGACTGTGATCAATGGATACGAATTGTCACCCGAAAATTATCAACATTGAACTCTAAATTTTTAAATTGATCAGGGAAGAAAATTCTGAACCATTTTAAACAAAGAAAAATGCAGTATTTTGGAAAAAATTTAAATTGAGGAATGACAGAGCTACAATCCATCCCTCATCAAATGTTGATTCACTAATGGCAATTATTCAAGCATAAAACAACACAAATTGTGGGGTTAGATTCTTCTCCATTAAGGGTTGTTTGGAAATAGTGCACTTCATAAAATCAATGTGAAAGATGCTACTTGTATTTTATCTTTTGGGTGGCAGAGTTGAAGTAATTGATGTTGAGTTGCTAAAGTTTTTTTAGCATGGTTTCGGGATATCACTTCTTCTTTACAACCCTACTTTTGTGGAAGGGCCCTCTTCTGGGTGGTACTTGGTTGATTAGGGGCAATGGAAAATTCCTATGGCAGTCGACATGGTTTCTAGCTATTGGCTTTCTGTGGAAGCATCGATATACAGTCACTTTTCAGGGAGTCCCCCTCCCCTTTAGTCCAGGAGAATGAATTGAGGATTTATAAGCAAGAGTAGGTTTTTCTTGTGAGAGTCAAATTCAATGTTTTTCACCATGTCGATGTTGAGTCCCTCTCTTTTAATGGATAGGTTATATATGCTTTCTTTTTTTTCCTTTTAAGGGTGGGATTTTCCCAGTACCCTTGTTGTTCAAGTGAAGTAATTTTCTAGTCCATGATGTACTTACTTATCCTATAAAGTATGTACACAACATTTTCAAAAAAATAAAATAATACTTCATAAACATTTGTAGGCAGTAATGTCCCCCCCCCCGCTTAAAAAATCTCACTGTCCACAACGAGACCAGATTCATGAGCAAAGTTCTATACTTTTGAGTAGCTTCGTCCTTTATGACAATTTCATGCAGACAACTAGCTATTTGGCTCTATGCTTAAAGAAACCTTGGCACTAATCTCAATGACCATGGAATTCTATTATGATCACTACATAATTTCGACCTTTCTTGAGCTCGTTCCACATTATTCTTACGTTCCCTTGATTCATTTTTCCTTTCCTATGCTATTTCTAATGATACATGTTTTCACTTTTCCCCTTAACATTTTATATATCTAAGGAAACTGTAAGGGGATAACAATTTCTATGAATGGAAACATCCCTATAGTGAAATGCTCACTAGTTAATGTTAGTGTTGTCAATTACTCAAATGGAAGCCTTTCTATCCAAAATGCATGCCCTCCATTAACTTGGTCTACCATCTCTGCCTAAGGGATGTCTTTCTTGGAATACCTTTTACTTCTATTGTTTCTCCTTCATCATTTAAACATGTAAAAAATTTCTCATAACAATTCAAAATGACATGATGGGCTTATAACCAGTCCATTCCGATTAAGATATCATAGGATCCTAAAGGTAAAACATTCAACTTGGTTTGTGTCTTTAACTGATTCATAAATAAAACACAACTTTCAATCAAATCAGATACTTTTCTTTTTGTCCCTGTTGCTAGTCTAACTAACCGGGATTTATTGAATTTTTTTGTTTTCAATTTAAAAATTTCTACAATATCTGGTGATATATAACTTAGGCTAGCACCTAGATCAATCAAAATAGTAACAGGATGGTTTTGTAGCATACCTTCAATCTCTACCATAGAAAATTGATGATCTGCTTCCCTGTTGTCTAGTGTTGCATAAATTCTGGGCATCTCCATTGCCAAGTCTCCAACAGTAGGTTCAGTCTGTATGGAATGAATATTGTTAGCTGTCTGCTTCCTCTTGGGTCATTCTGAAGCATAATGAGGACCTTGACACTCAAAACATTTGATAGGTTCATTTTGGTCATTAGTTCTGGTAGCATTGGAAGTATTTCTAGGAGCTGTAAAATTATGCTGCTGATTATTTCTGGGATTGTTTCCTTGAAAATTTCGATTCTAAAATTTTTTCTTTTGAAAACCAGAATTTCCACTAAACCTAGAATTTTTCTTTTTCAGCTCAAAGTTGTTGGGTTTGTGACTTTTCCAATTTGATATCCCTTCTCTTTTCCAATTAGTGTCATAACAGAAAGTTGCTTTCCTCATGGCCTCTTCTAAGGTCTTTGGATTGTCGTACTCGATTATGTCCTTGATGTTGAAAGGTAGACAACTCAGGTATCTTTGAATCTTCGATTTTTCTTCCACGAGGTATGGCACATACCTCAGTAAATTCAGAAATTTACTATTCATCTCTTTCATGTTCATACTTCCTAGATTTAAATCATAGAATTCCTTGGATTTTTCTTCATAGTATTGTTCAGATAAGAACTTCTTCTTGATGTATCTTTTAAAAGTGCTCCAATTCACATCCTTGTCTTTGATTCCCTTCACTCTTTTGACGTCCTACCACCAAATATCTGCTTTCCCTATCAAGTTGTATATTGCCATCTTTGCCTTCAATGATTCAGAATAATCATAAATTTGGAAGTACTTCTTCATGTCGGACAGCCATGCTTCTACTGTCTCTCCTTTCTCAGTTTCACCATTGAAGGTTGGGGGTTTGATTTTCTTGAACTCCCCAGAAATCTGTTCATACTGTTTGTGACTTTTTCTTTTGGGTTTGTAGTCTCCTTCGCTGCTATCACTTGAATAATTTCGTTTCTTTTTTGCGTTTTTCATGGGCAGCTTCTGATAATATTGAGATAATGTTTGCATCATTAATTTTCATTTTCTTACCCCTGTCTCAATGAGGTAAATCTTCAATCTTGGAGGTATTTTCAATTTCTCTATCCTGTTCATCAGTTGGGCACTATTCAAATAGTACTTGGTTAAGTTCCTCTTGTGCTTTCAGAATTTTCTCATTGTCTTGTTTTACAGATCTGATTTCTGCTTTTAACTCTTGAAATGCACGTAACAATTCTGATGAATTGTCATTTAATTCGCCATGGACTTCTTCTTCATAATGATGTCTCGTGCTATGACTGTTGGGTCGAAATCTGTCCTCTATATGTTCAGCCGATCCTTCCATACCTGTAGCTTAAAAACACTTTCTGTATAACACAAATAGTTTAAAATTTTAATTAGTAAGATTTCTACTGTTAAAAAAAAAAATTATGTTGCGTGTTCTTTGGACCTTTTCAGGCCTAGAGTTCGAACGTGAGCTCTGATACAACATGTAACATCCCATAAAAATACCAAAATAAAAAAAAATAAAAAAAATAGTAATAATTATCGAAGTTGTTAATGCGGAACATATAATATAATTAAATTTCTTAACTAGGATAATTAATAACGATGACACGTCGAATTTCTCAAAATAAAATATGATGTAGTTGTATTTGCTATTTCAAATTTAAATGGATGTTAATCTCCTCAACGAAAGATCTTTTATGATTATGCACAAGAATACAATTTTCAGATCTGCTTAAGTTCTAAATGCGATTACATATTGTACATAGGTTTGTATTATTATGATGTTCTTGATAATGTGCCGACAGTTTGTTTGTATGATGACGAAGGGGTCCTACGAGTTACCCTGGGGTTTACTTGGATACGTTTAGCTAAGGCATTTGAATCTTGTTTCCATGTGCAGACCGCAGGTAATAATTTCTACGACAAACATGTGTTAAGAGTACATGTGTCTTTCAATTCATCGTCAATGTAATATTAAAATGCTAAATACTTCCTTGCGAAACAAATTATTGGAGGTATGGATATTTTGGTTCCAATTCTAGTTGACGTGCTGACTTACAAAACTCTTCAGTGTTATAAATTCACATCGTCCAATTGTTTTTATAATGCTACGTTTATTATCATATGACTATTGTCATTAATATCAAAACAGTGATACCTATGTCCATTGGTAATTCTATTAGAAAGCTTGTAGAAATAGTGTTTATACTATTGAACTATCATTACAATTTGCATCTACAGAACTTAGATTATTCTAAGTCCCGAATTTATCATTTGATTATCATTACATAGTTAATATATGAAAAGTATAGTGACTAGTGCTTGTGCTATGATCTTAGCATTAGAGTGTATATCGTCACCCCTTAGACTATACCTATAGTATTACATTTATCATTAGTCTTTGCAATACATGGCTAACATATGAAATATATTGTGCATATGGTGTTTATGCTATGAACTTAGCATTATAATGTGTATCACACCATTTATCTATACCTATAGTCTCACACTTATTATTTTGAATTGGAAATACATAGCTAGAGCATGAAACCATATAGACTTTACCTTATGTGACTTTACGTATAATATAGGAATGAAAAGTTAATAAATCTATACTAACTTGTGCATTTTTGCACTATACAAAAGCATGTGGTATTAATATTGTCACGACGCATGAAAATAACCTTCAGGACTATATGATATGTATACTATGTAACTAACAAAGCAATCATTACGAATTTGATAGGGTTTTAAAGCTCGTACTGAGCATGCTTTTGAACTGGTAAAGACAGGCCCTAGCATTAACGTCGCTCAGTTGTTCGGTGATGTCGAAGCTTTGTTGGATGGTCTCCACGTGATTAAGTTTGTAATAAGCACATTAAAAGGCTGAGCTATGCCATGCACTAGCTCTTGGTCTGCTAACTTGGCGACTTGGTAGATGAAGTAATCAATGCAATATTGATTGCAATCGTTGCTCGAATATCAACATGCCTTGACTAGCAGCTGATCCACCGTTGATCTTCATAAGATCTAGGGCTGAGAACGAAACCCTATTCTCGCATTTGTAAGTAATGGAGATTGGTTTTCCTGGCATTCATTTCGTGTTTTAGTGGTAAGGTCGGAGAGCCGACCGTTTCACAGCAATGTAGGGTTTTAGAGTTTGTTGAGAGGAGGACTCCTTCCTCGGTTTCGAACCTTGGACCTGTGAGAGATAGTTTAAAAGTTACAGGCTTAAAGATCTCGAGCAGTGTAGTCATGATACAGCCGTTGTGTTTTGTGTGGTTCTTCTGTCAGTTGTTGAATGTAATTCAAACTGGTTTGATTCTCCAAATTGTGGAATCGTCTTCTGAGTTTTGAAATTGTAGTTTGCTGTAAAAGCCATTAGGCTCTGTCGTTTTGCTGGTGTGGTGTGTCAATGTTTAGGAGCTTCATTTCTAAGGATAAGTTTTTATTATAAAAACAATCATACAGTGATACTTAGTTTTATCTCTGGGTTTTCTTGTTTTAACCTTTCCAAATTGTAACTTGGCAGGTACCCACTTCGTTGGAAGACTTTTATGCAAAAGATTGGAAATGGGGATGCTACAACTGCTTCCTGGTAAACCTCGGTGGTTCTTGAAACCTCGTAGGTGCCGTTGGCACAGTTTTGCTCGTGATTACTGTGTGACGAGAGTTGGAATTACTAGACACTGTTCGGTGATGGCCGAGTGTTAAGTTTGAAAGTCTTATTTTGATAAATATTGTAGAGAGGATAACCCTCATTTGTTTAAGTTGTTATTCAGCTCTGTGATGCCTAGCTGTGTGTTTGTACTGTTGTTTGTTAAGGGTAAAACCTTTTTTCTGTAAGACAATGGCTCGTTTGAAATGAAATATTTTGCTTAAAATGGTTGAGAAAACAATTGTATAACTGTTGTTGTGATGCCGAAAAACGATAGTTGTCTTTGGCCGAGAGTTATGGTTTGCATAACTGTAGATAGTTGTTTCCTGTACTTCGTTATCGTTGTTGATATTTATGTTTTGGAATCGTGATGAGATAAAGTTTGGTCTGTTTATATGTTTTTGAAATGGCTATTGCCACAGGGTTCTATTTTGATTCAAAGAATGAAACCCTACCTGTAGTTTTCGTTGGCAACCTTGCTTGTACAGAGAAGTTGAACCCACGAACTCGACCTTAACTCATACATGTGAATGTTTCGACACTGTGTATGTTTTCTTGCTAGGGTTGTGAGCTATTGTTAGACATTGATACTGAATCGTGCTTTCTGCTAAGTGATTCTTAATGTCTTGTTAGTAGTCTCGATATGTTCAAAAGATGGTATGGTTATATAAAATGTTAGTTAGGGTTTGGAAATTCATAACTATTATAACCTCATAAATAAATGTCTAATGTTGGCCATGAATGGCTTGATGAGAAATTTATAAACTGTGTACTAAATAAACATTCAGATTCTAGATTTTGTGATAACTTAGGGTTTTGATTTTTACAATGACAGTACTTGTATCTGAGATTGAAATCTATATTAATCTAAATGTGATAAATAGTGTTGAAAACATTAATAAGTGTTTTACTTATTAGCTGTAAATAACCGTCTGTTATAGAGAATAGTTTTTGCAGCTGTTATATAATTCTTAGAGTATGAAGTGCTTGACAACATGAAATCTTTAATATTGAAATAAATATTGTTAATTATCTGAAATAGATGGAGATGAAATGAAAAGTATGGATCTGTGCAGAAACAAAATGTGTTTTTCTTTTATTTAAGAAATAGATGAATGCTATGCATCTATTTATACTATACTGTAATATTTTCTACGTTTTAAACATATGATTGAAATGACAGAATTTAACAAGAACATTATTGTATTCATCTTTTCATTCAAATGGCATTCTGCCTATCACTCATCTCTATTAATTTTGTTTTTTCTTTACTAGAGTACTATAAAAATAACAGTATGGAAAAAATACATAAAATAATTTAATCATTCATTTAAAATACTTAATCATTCTTAAAAACAAATCATCTTTAAATCATAAAATAGAATAGTTTCTTCTGTATGACTGTAATTAATAATTCTACCATACAGAACATTTAACTATAAACAAAAGTAAGAACAGTAGAACCTGGTTGACTGTAGGAGAAACAAACAGCCCAAGGAACCTGTTCCACCCAACCTATTCCTGAAGACAACCAAGTTACTTGCCTTAGGACCCCCGAGCCTGTTCACTGAACCACCAGGAGGAAGATTCGGTAGAAGCCTTAGTACATCAACTTGCAGTAGAATATAGATTATCCAGTCATAAAGACTCATCAGTCAAAGAGACCTGCACCAGCACCTTTGGTTTTCCTTCTCAGTATAACAAGCAGACTCACAGTTGCACTCTCACATAGCCTCCCTATTCGAATCTCTCAGTGATCACCTGATGCACTTGAGGAATATTTCTGCAGAAAATATTGTAGGTTTCCTGCCCAATTCGAATTGCCTTATCTAGGCTACCTAGGCCTTTTAGTGGTTAACTGGTCATTAATGAGCTGCCTGCTCTCTTCCACCCACTTGGGGGATAATGCAACAAATTTAGGGGTAGTTGTCCCATAACCAACAGCTAGTGGTGGAGTGCAAATGCTGTCATCTGTCCCATACCTTCTAACAGCTTCCATTCCTCATAGTGGGTCAGTGAACACTCATTTAACAATTCCCTTGGGTGTTTGTCTCCTATTTTAATTTATTAAATAATAATAATCAGTAATTACAATCATCCTTGACCAAACTTGGTCACAATTACAAAACTTTGTAATTATAATTTAACATAAAGTATTTTGCAAATAAAATAATATTTCTCAAAATTTGGGTAGGTGACATACACCTCCCCTTAAGTCTCAACATCGTCCTCGATGTTGTTCAATCACTCTCTGAGTGTTCCTGAAACAGAGTTGGGTATGCTGCCCGCATACTACTCTCCAACTCCCAGGTTGCCTCTTCTGCGCTGAGGTGCTTCCATTGCACCTTTACCTGCCCAATGGTGCGATTCTGGAGTAGAGTTTCCCTCTTTTCGAGGATACAGTCTGGTTCCACCTGGAAATCGTCGTCTTGTCCTACCTGTACATCATTCCAATTTACAGCATGAGTAGCATCGTGTACATACTTCTTTAAATATGAAAAACATTATGTATCTTTAAATTTGGTGGAAAAGCCAATTGGTATGCCACTGATCCAACCCTTGATAATATTTTGAAAGAACCACAATACCTGGGTGCCAACTTAGCACAACTTCCCAATTTCAATGAACTCTTTTTCGGTCTTACCTTAAGAAAAACATGTTCACCAACCTGGAACTCTTTATGATTCCTTCTAAGATCTGCTTAACTCTTTTGCCTATCTTGGGCAGCTTTAAGATTTCTTTGTACCTGTTTCACAATTAGTTCTAATTCCTACAACAATTCAGGTCCTAAAATAACTCTATTTTCTGGGTCATTCCAAGAAACAGGTGTATCACATTTCCTACCATAAAGAATTTCAAAAGGGCTAAGCCTGGTTGATGCATGATAATGGTTATTATATGCAAATTATGCTAAATGCAAGTAGTCCTCCCACTTACCAGGCTGATCCTTAACATACATCCTAAGCATGCCTTCCAATACCCGATTCACTCTTTCTGTCTGTCCATCCGTTTGTGGATGAAATGCTGTACTGAAGTTTAAGGTTGTATTCAACCCTTTAAACAAAGACCTCCAAAAGTTTCCAGTAAACTTAGAATCACAGTCTGAAATTATCACTTTTGGTATCCCATGTAATCGAAAAATCTGTTTCATGAAGATTTATGCAATGTCTGGAGCCTTATGAGTAGTTTTTACAGGTATAAAGTGTGTTGCATTGATGAGTTTATCCACTACCACCATAATAGAGTCATTTTGTTTCTGTTTTTTGGGTAGTCCGGTAATAAAATCTATGCTTATAATTTCCCATTTCTAGCTAGGTATAGGCAATGGCTGCAACAGTCCAGTCGGATGTTGATGTTCAACGTTCACTTTTTGACAATCTAAACACTTAGCTATGTATTCTGCTACTTCATCCTTCATTCTGGGTCAATAGTACTCTTTCCGTAGCATAGTGATGGTTTTCTGATAACCTGGATGACCATAGTAATGGCTTTTATGCATCTCATCTAAAATCAGAACTTTTACTTCTGGTATGTTGGGTACATACAATCTGTTTTTGTATAATAACAATCCATTTTCCTTTAAATTGTAATCTGCCATAGAATTTTCAGAATTGCTATTTGCTGTCTTTTCTTGTAATTTTATGTATTCTTCATCCGTTTCACTCCTTTCAAGGATCTGGTTTTCTAAATCTGTTGAGTATGTACTGATGGCTGAAATAAAATTCAACTTCGCTTTACGACTTAATGCATCAGCAACCTTGTTCTCTTTCCCTTTAATATGCTAAATTTCGAAATCATATTCACTTAGAAAAGTTAACCATCTAGCTTATCTAGCGTTCAAATTTGTCTGATCTAATAAATACTTCAGTCCCATGTTATCTGTTAACAAGGTAAATTTTCTGCCAATAAGATGGTGACGCCACATTTTTAAAGTGTGAATTACTGCTCATAATTCTAAATCATAAGTAGAGTAGTTCTTCTCATGTATTTTTAGCTTTCTAGACTCGTATGCAACAGCATGTCCCTCTTATGTTAGGACTCCACCGAGTCCGTCATTACATGCATCGGTGCATACTATAAAATCCTTATTAGGATCTGCAATCCTCAGAATAGGCGTTGTAGTTAGTAATTCTTTTAGCTTTTTAAAACTATCTGAACATTTCTAATCCCACATAAATTTCTTCCCTTTCTTCTGTAAGGAGGTTACGGGGTTTGCAATCTTTGAAAAACCCTCTATAAATTTTCTATAATATCCAGTAATACCCATAAATGATCGTACATCTGACACATCCTTAGGAACCGGCCAATCATTAATGGCTTTTATCTTATCGGGGTCAACCGAGATTCCTTCCTTGGAAATTATGTGTCCTAAATACTGAATCTTATCCTTGTGAAAGTCACACTTACTAAACTTAGCATATAACTGATGATTTCTCAAAACTTGTAAGACAATACGCACATGCTCGTCATGTTCTTCTTTACTTTTAGAATACACTAGAATGTCGTTTATGAACACAATAGCAAACTTATCCAAGTATTTGTGTAGAATATTGTTCATTAAACACATAAATACAGCCGGGGCATTAGTCAATCCAAATGGCATGACTACGAATTCATAATGTCCATATCGAGTTCTAAAGGTTGTTTTAAAAATATCCTCATCCTTCACACGAACTTCATGGTATCCTGACCTTAAATCAATCTTTGAAAATATCATTTATCCACGCAGCTAATCAAATAGATTGTCTATGTGGGGCAACAGATATCGATTCTTGATTCTCATCTTATTCAGCTAGCGATAATCTATGCACAGTCCTAAAGTGCCATCTTTCTTCTTAACAAATATAACAGGTGCTCCCCAAGGAGACACGCTGGGTCTTATATATTTTTTATCAATCAGTTCCTTCAACTGTGATTTCAACTCATTTAATTCCAGTATATTCATCCTATATGGAGCTTTAAAATTCGGTACCGCTCCTGTTATTAACTCGATGGTAAAATCTAGGTCTCTCTTAGGAGGTAATCTTGGAATCTCTTCAAGAAAAACATCTTGGAAATCTTTTAGGACAGGTATATCTTCTAGTTTCAGTTTGTCCTCTTTAGTAATCAACTCATCATTCACTACATCCACTGCAAACATTTGACATACTTTTCTAACTGCTCTCTTTACTTGCATATGAAATATGCCTAAGGGATGTCTTTCTTGGAATACCTTTTACTTCTACTGTTTCTCCTTCATCATTTAAACATGTAAAACTTTTCTCATAACAATTTAGAATGACATGATGGGCTTCTAACCAGTCCATTCCGATTAAGATATCATAGGATCCTAAAAGTAAAACATTCAACTTGGTTTGTGTCTTTAACTGATTCATAGATAAAACACAACTTTCAATAAAATTAGATACTTTTCTTTTTGTTCCTGTTGCTAGTCTAACTAACCAGGATTTATTGAATTTTTTTGTTTCAATTTAAAACTTTCTACAATATCTAGTGATATATAACTTAGGCTAGCATCTTGATCAATCAAAATAGTAACATGATGGTTTTGTAGCATACCTTCAATCTCTATCATAGAGACTTGATGATCTGCTTGCCTGTTGTCTAGTGCTGCATTAATTCTGGGCATCTCCCTTGCCAAGTCTCCAACAGTAGGTTCAGTCTGTATGGAATGAATATTGTTAGTTGTCCGCTTCCTCTTGGGGCATTCTGAAGCATAATGAGGACCCTGTCACTCAAAACATTTGATAGGTGCATTTTGGTCATTAGTTCTGGTAGCATTGGAAGTATTTCTAGGAGCTGTAAAATTCTGCTGATGATTATTTCTGGGATTGTTTCCTCGAAAATTTTGATTTTGAAATTTTTTCTTTTGGAAACCAGAATTTCCACTAAACCTGAAAATTTTCTTTTCCCGCTCAAAATTGTTGTGTTTGTGATTTTTCCAATTTGATATCCCTTCTCTTTTCCGATTAGTGTCATAACAAAAAGTTGTTTTCCTCATGGCCTCTTCTAAGGTCTTTGGATTGTCGTACTCGATTCTATCCTTGATGTTGAAAGGTAGACAACTCAGGTATCTTTGAATCTTCGGTTTTTCTTCCGCGGGGTATGGCACATACCTCAGTAAATTCAGAAATTTACTGTTCATCTCTTTCATGTTCATACTTCCCAGCTTTAAATCATATAATTCCTTGGATTTTTCTTCATAATATTGTTCAGATAAGAACTTCTTCTTAAAGTATCTTTTAAAAGTGCTCCAATTCACATCCTTGTCTTTGATTCCCTTCACTCTTTTGATGTCCTACCACCAAATATTTGCTTTCCCTATCAAGTTGTATATTGCCATCTTTGCCTTCAATGATTCAGAATAATCATAAATTTGGAAGTACTTCTTCATGCCGGACATCCATGCTTCTACTGTCTCTCCTTTCTCAGTTTCACCATTGAAGGTTGGGGGTTTGATTTTCTTGAACTCCCCAGAAATATGTTCATACTGTTTGTGACTTTTTCTTTTGGGTTTGTAGTCTCCTTCGCTTCTATCACTTGAATAATTTCGTTTCTTTTTGTGTTTTTCATGGGCAGCTTCTGATGATATTGAGATGTTGTTTGCATCATCTGTTTTCATTTTCTTACCCTTGTCTCGATGAGGTAAATCTTCAATCTTGGAGGTATTTTCAATTTCTCTATCCTATTCATCAGTTGGGCACTGTTCGAACAGTACTTGGTTAAGTTCCTCTTGTGCTTTTAGAATTTTCTCATTGTCTTGTTTTACATATCTGATTTCTGCTTTTAACTCTTGAAATGCACGTAACAATTCTGATGAATTGTCATTTAATTCGCCATGGACTTCTTCTTCATAATATTGTCTTGTGCTATGACTATTGGGTCGAAATCTGTCCTCTATATGTTTAGTTGATCCTTCCATACCTGTAGCTTAAAAACACTTTCTGTATAACACAAATAGTTTAAAATTTTAATTAGTAAGATTTCTGTTGTAAATTTATTTTTTTCTGCTGCGTGTTCTTTGGACCTTTTCAGGCCTAGAGTTCGAACGTGAGCTCTGATACCACATGTAACATCCCATAAAAATACCAAAATTTAAAAATATTTAAAATAGTAATAATTATCGAAGTTGTTAATGCGGAACATATAATATAATTAATTTTCTTAACTAGGATAATTAATAACGATGACACGTCGAATTTCTCAAAATAAAATATGATGTAGTTGTATTTGCTATTTCAGATTTAAATGGATGCTAATCTCCTCAACGAAAGATCTTTTATGATTATGCACAAGAATACAATTTTCAGATCTGCTTAAGTTCTAAATGCGATTACATACTGTACATAGGTTTGTATTACTATGATGTTCTTGATGATGTGCTGACAGTTTGTTTGTATGATGACGAAGGGGTCCTACGAGGTACCCTGGGGTTGACTTGGATACGTTTAGCTAAGGCATTTGAATCTCGTTTCCATGTGCAGACCGCAGGTAAGAATTTCTACGACAAACATGTGTTAAGAGTACATGTGTCTTTCAATTCATCGTCAATTAATATTAAAATGCTAAGTACTTCCTTGTGAAACAAATTACTAGAGGTATGGATATTTTGGTTCCAATTCTAGTTGATGTGCTGACTTACAAAACTCTTCAGTGTTATAAATTCACGTCGTCCAATTGTTTTTATAATGCTACGTTTATTATCATATGACTATTGTCATTAATATCAAAACAGTGATACCTATGTCCATTGGTAATTCTATTAGAAAGCTTGTAGAAATAGTGTTTATACTATTGAACTATCATTACAATTTGCATCTACAGAACTTAGACTATTCTAAGTCCCGGATTTATCATTTGATTATCATTACATAGTTAATATATGAAAAGTACAGTGACTAGTGCTTGTGCTATGAACTTGGCATTATAGTTTATATCGTCACCCCTTAGACTATACCTAGTATTACATTTATCATTAGTCTTTGCAATACATGGCATGGCTAGCATATGAAATATATTGTGTATATGGTGTTTATGCTATGAACTTAGCATTATAATGTGTATCACACCATTTATCTATACCTAGAGTCTCACACTTATGATTTTGAATTGGAAATACATAGCTAGAGCATGAAACCATATAGACTTTACCTTATGTGACTTTACGTATAATATAGGAATGAAAAGTTAATAAATCTATACTAACTTGTGCATTTTTGCACTATACAAAAGCATGTGATATTAATATTGTCACGATGCATGAAAATAACCTTCGGGACTATATGATATGTATACTATGTAACTAACAAAGCAATCATTACGAAATTGACAGGGTTTTAAAGCTCGTACTTAGCATGCTTTTGAACTAGTAAAGGCAGGCCCTAGCATTAACGTCGCTCAGTTGTTCAGTGATGTGGAAGCTTTGTTGGATGGTCTCCACGTGATTAAGTTTGTAATAAGCACATTAAAAGGTTCAGTTGTGCCATGCACTAGCTCTCGATCTGCTGACTTGGCGACTTGGTAGATGAAGTAATCAACGCAATATTGATTGCAAACGTTGCTCGAATATCAACGTGCCTTGACTGGCAGTTGATCCACCGTTGATCTTCATAAGATCCAGGGCTAAGAACGAAACCCTATTCTCTCATTGCTAAGTAATGGAGATTGATTTTCCTGGCATTCATTTCGTGTTTTAGTGGTAAGGTTAGAGAGCCGACCGTTTTGCAGCAATGTAGGGTCTTAGAGTTTGTTGAGAGGAGGACTCCTTCCTCGGTTTCGAACCTTGGACCTGTGAGAGATAGTTTAAAAGTTACAGGCTTAAAGATCTCGAGCAGTGTAGTCATGATACAGCCGTTGTAGTTTTGTGTGGTTCTTCTATCAGTTGTTGAATGTAATTCGAACTGGTTCGATTCTCCAAATTATGGAATCGTCTTCTGAGTTTTGAACTCGTAGTTTGTTGTAAAATCCATCAAGCTCCGTCGTTTTGCTGGTGTGGTGTGTCAATGTTCAGGAGCTTCGTTTCTAAGGGTAATTTTTTATTATAAAAAAAATCATACAGTGATACTTAGTTTTATCTCTGGGTTTTCTTGTTTTAACCTTTCCGAATTGTAACTTGGCAGGTACCCACTTCGTTGGAAGACTTCTATGCAAAAGATTGGAAATGGGGATGCTGCAACTGCTTCCTGGTAAGCCTCGGTGGTTCTTGAAACCTCGTAGGTGCCTTTGGAACGATTTTGCTGGTGATTACTGTGTGACGAGAGTTGGAATTACTAGACATTGTTCGGTGATGGCCGAGTGTTAAGTTTGAAAGTCTTATTTTGATAAATATTGTAGAGAGGATAACCCTCAGTTGTTTAAGTTGTTATTCGGCTCTGTGATGCCTGGCTGCGTGTTTGTACTGTTGTTGGTTAAGGGTAAAACCCTGTACCGTTTTGTGGAAACTTGAACTCGTTTTAGTGTTCTCTGGTTGATAAGGGATAAACCCTGTGTAATGTTGGAATCGTGAAAAGTCCGAAATGTAAACTCTGTTGAGGTTTTATTTATGGTTTTGAATGTGAATCAAGAGCCGAGGGTTCACCTTTTTCTGTAATACAATGGCTCGTTTGAAATGAAATATTTTGCTTAAAATGGTTGAGAAAACAATTGTATAACTATTGCTGTGATGCCGAACAACGATAGTTGTCTTTGGTCGAGAGTTATGGTTTGCATAACTGTAGATAGTTGTTTCCTGTACTTCGTTATCGTTGTTGATATTTATGTTTTGGAATCGTGATGAGATAAAGTTCGGTCTGTTTATATGTTTTCAAAATGGCTATTGCCACAGGGTTCTATTTTGTTTCAAAGAATGAAACCCTACATGTAGTTTTCGTTGGCAACCTTGCTTGTATAGATAAGTTGAACCCACGAACTCGACCTTAACTCGTACATGTGAATGTTTCGACACTGTGTATGTTTTCTTGCTAGGGTTGTGAGCTATTGTTAGACATTGATACTGAATCGTGCTTTCTGCTAAGTGATGCTTAATGTCTTGTTAGTAGTCTCGATATGTTTAAAAGATGGTATGGTTATATAAAATGTTAGTTAGGGTTTGGAAACAATATCTTGGATGGAGGTGCTTCCACATTTATCATGTCTTTGTCCTGTTGGAGAGCTATTGGCTCTCCCGAAGTAACTTAGTCTCCCACTACTCTAAAATCCTTTGACGGCCGCGGTTTTCAGCCGTACGGACTCATTCCATCGCTCGCTGTAGAACTAGGGGGAAAAACCGTCTCCATCCATGTTGAAATCCTAGATACTCCATTAGATTACAACATCTTACTCCGTCGAAATTGGTTTTATGCCATGATTGCAATCGCATCCTCGGTTTTTCGTTTGGTCCAATTTCCTCATCAGGGGAAAATTGTTACCGTCTACCAGTTATACTTTTGCACTCCGGACATCCACTCCAACACCAATAATAGTGTGCCATTATTGACACAAGCTCAGCATCATTATGAGGACATTGGTGTCGGTTTGTTGAAAGACTCCTCCATCATTGGAGTATTCCCGGAGCTCCCACCCCCCGTCGTTCCCATCCATATGATCTCTTCGAGCATCATTCAACCTCACGAACCTCGTGATTCATGGGTTTCTCCGAGTCCCGCCAATTGCGAGACCATCGGTGACTGTATGCCTCTGAACCATAATCAAGCAACCTACCATGCGATCCAATCAGCATCCGATTGGATCGACACAATTGACCACCATAGTGTGGCACCTCTCCCACCTCGAATCAATTCATCCTTGCCCTATATGGACTCCCTTTCACAGACTTTTATGTCTGACGAATCAATCATGGAGATCATGTGCATCGATGAACCACCATGGGAAGCTCGCCATCATTGATCTTCTTTCCCAACGATTCAGGCGGTTGATACTGATACAAAATCCAACGCTTCATTGGAAATTGTCAACACTACGTTTTCCTCTTCTTCACATGATGTTTTTTCTGAAGGAAACTTAGCCAGTATCATGGAAACCATTCCCATTGACATCTTTGTGAAGCCTGGTATCATGGAACATATCCATCTAGGAAAAACCTGTACACCTACCGAGGTGGAATTCTATACTGCCTTATTCAAAGAGTTATGCAATGTTTTCGCTTGGGGTTATCAAGAAATGCCAGGGATAGACCCCTCTATAGTGATTCATGCAATCCAAGTCTATCCGGGTGCCCAACCCGTCTGGTAGGAACTTCGACCTGTCCATCCCCGCAAAACTGCAGCTATTAAAGCAAAGGTTGAAAAACTTCTTCGTGTTGGTTTCATATATCCTGTCCCACTGACAAATTGGGTTTCTAATATTGTCCCTGTAGCTAAGAAACATGGCACGATTAGAGTTTGCGGTAATTATAGAGACTTGAACAAAGCTTGTCCCAAGGACAACTATCCAACTCCTTTCATCGAACAGATTATCAACAACTGTGTCGGGAGTGTCATCTTTTCATTCATGGATGGTTTCTCTGGCTACAATCATATTGAGATACTCCCATCTGACCAGCATAAGACTGCTTTCATATGTCCATGGGGGACCTTTGCATATTGTAAATTACCCTTTGGTCTCAAGAACGTCGAGGCCACATTTCAACGAGCCATGTCATATGCATTTCACGATATCAAGCATGTTGTGGAACCCTATCTGGATGACCTACCCGCGCATTCCAATTCACGAGAGGTCCATCCTGATCATCTGAGTGCAATATTCTCACGATGTCGTCACTACAACATTCGCTTGAATCCGCATAAATGTTTATTCTGTGTCGAAGCCGGTAGATTGTTAGGTTTCATTATCTCCAAGGATGGCATACACCTTGATCTCTCGAAGGTGGAGGCTATTTTAGCCTTACCTCCCCCCTCCAGTATTCCAGAACTCTAGAGTTTGAAAGGGCATGCGAACTTTTTACGCCGCTTTATCTGTAACTTCGCCGAGATCACCAAGGGCTATATGAGGCTTCTCAAAAAAGACATTCCTTTCATATGGGATGATGAAGCCCAGCAGCCTTTTGATAACTTGAAAAAGGCCCTTACTAATGCTCTCGTGATACAACCCCCCAACTATACACAGGACTATATTTTATATCTCCCTGCCTCTACTACCACCGTTGGCATGGTTTTGGTTCAGGAAGACAATAACGGTCAAGAACATGTCGTGTACTATCTCAGCAAGAGTCTCATTGAATCCAAGACACGTTACTCACATGTAGAGAAGTTGGCTCTGGCCACAGTTTTTGTGGTCCAGAGATTTCGACATTACATTTTGCTTAGCAAAACCACCGTCATCGCGAAATTCAATCCGATGTACTACATCCTAACACGTCAAGTGCTAGGGGGCAAATATTCCCGTTGGATTGTTGTTCTTCAGGAATTCAATTTGGAGTTTGCCAAAGCGAAATCCAAAAAATCCTTGGTCTTTGCAGATCTGATTTGTGCATTGCCCTGTGTCAATGATCAATCTAAGCCCATTGATTCATTCCCGAATGAATCTTTGTTCGCCATTGGCATGAATGATCCTTGGTATGGAGATATCATTTTGTATCTCTAGACCCAACGTTTTCGGCCCAATCTTAAACATGATGAACGTCGTCGTATTCGACACCACACTAAGTATTATCTTATTGTTAGCGATACAATGTATCGTCGTGGTATTGACTCTGTGCTACGTTGTTTCTTAACTCTAGACGAATCCGAACATGTCTTGAATGAATGACACTCCGGAGCATGTGGTGGTCATCTTTCTGGGATGGCTATTTCCCAAAAGATCTTGCGAGCGGGTTACTTATGGCCTTCAATCTTCAAAGACTACGTTTAAGTGGTTAAGAAGTGCCCTCCATGCCAATTATTTCACTCTAAGAAACGCTCGCACCTCGCTCCTCTCGATCCTGTCATTGTCATCAGCCCCTTTACAAAATGGGGTATTGATTTTATGCATTGTAAGCCCACTTTAGCTGGGGGCATAGTTATGTCATCGTCGTCGTTGAATACTTTACAAAATGGGTTGAAGCCATGCCTACATACGCCGAGGATGGAAAAACAATAGCGTTATTCATATTCAATCACATTATATCTAGGTTCAGAGTCCTGCAGGCCATCGTAACTGATCATGGTTCCCACTTCAGGAATCATATGATGGAAGAACTGAGTGCCAAGTTGGGTTTTCGCCATGAAAACTCAAACCCATACTATCCATAAGCAAACGGTCAAGTGGAGGCAATTAACAAAGTCTTGAAACGCATGATCTAATGCACTGTGGGTAAACAAAAATCTAAATGGCAGTTAGCTCTCTTTTCATCTCTTTGGGCCTACCGAACTTCGATAAAAAACGCAACCGGGTTCACACCATTCCAACTGGTATATGGATTGGAAGCGATCCTACCGATTGAGTGTGAGATACCATCTTTGAAGCTAGCAGTAGAACTTTTACCTAACGCCACCACCGAAGAAGAACGGTTCCTATATCTGGCTAAGCTAGATGAAACCCGCCGAGACGCCGCACTCGCTGATGAAGCTCACAAAAAGCGCGTCAAGGCTCAGTATGACAAATTTCTTCAACCTCGAGTGTTCAACGAGGGTGACCTAGTCCTTACTTACGATCATATACACGATAATCTAGGTAAGGGAAAATTGGAATCCATGTGGTATGATCCCTACGTCGTCAAACATGTGTTAGAGAAGGGAGCTTACGAACTTGTTGATTGTGATGGTATACCTTTGGGAGAGCTCCGCAACGGGCTCTACCTAAAGAGATTTTATGCGTAGGTCTATCCTGTGTATAACACCTTGTATATAATGTATATAGTGTGATTGTGGTTTGGTTTTTGCATGCTAGGACTCTGTCTCACACATCATCATTTATCTCGACTTGTGCTTTTATGCGCAGATGTCAGCGTGCTTTGGATTCGTGGATGGTGCCAGTGAAAATACCCAGAACTTTGATTCTGCAGCATGGGTACTATATTACCCTGTCGGCGAGTTGATATCTTCGGGTGGTATTTGCTTGGGCCCCGCAACAAACAACATTGAGGAGTATCATGCAATCATCGAACTTCTGGCCGAAGTTTCTTCTCTTGGAATCTGTTCCTTTATAACCTACCTGGACTCGCAACTCATGGTGTCCCAACTTAATGGTGTTTACACTGTCCGTGATCCTATACTACTTCGTTTATACATAAGGGTACGCCTCCTTGAACGATCATTTGATTACATTTTATAGCAACATGTACCAAGGCAACTCAACATAGTGGTTGATTCATTAGCTAACTATATGTTGTATTGGCATCTAGCCCATACATAACTCATACATCATAAAAGAAAACATGTACATTTGCAAACACACAAGTCATCATAAATAAAACTATAGAGATAGGTCCATATATATAAATCATGTAAAAAGTGTTTCCTGCCACATACAACAGTATAATGTGTCTAAGGTCAAAATTTGGTTCATAACCCATACACAAATGGGCTCTCAAGCCTACATATTGTGTACATGTCGCTAATGATACTACTACTTAAAAACACTAATCACGAGGTTCATGGTGCTCATGGTAGCACACCACTGCCCTGGCCACACAGTGGAGCAGTCTTCCTATGCGCTCCGACACTCCTACGGTGTGCCTCTGGAGATGGTAGGGTATCTCAAGTATCCTCATAGGAGGGACACCCATCGCCAATTCCTCGATGTTCTGTACTATGTCACGGAATCCTCCTACCTCTTCCTCCTCAGCCTAATGCTGAAACCCCCGTCGATGTAATGGTGAGTATCCCGCTGGCCTCCTCGGTCTATGATCTACAACAGTGCACGTACATATGTTAGACTTTATACACATTATCAAAACAAAACAAAAAATAATATATATCTAAAAAACTAAAAACACATTTCTGAGGGTCACATACCTGATTCGTCCCAATCAACATCCTTAGGCAGAGCCATATCGATGTCATCACGGAAGTCTACCCCATCATAAGGATAGTCTTTTATCATCACTATTTGTTCCTCGAGCCAGGAAAAGAAGTCCTCACCGAAAGCTAGGACTTGCGACCCTCCAAGCCGCCCTGCATAGTCGCTCCATCGCCCCATCCGTGGCTTGGATGCAGGGCGACGAGGTCTCTCTATCTGAGGACACATAAGTGGCACCCTCTCCAAGAAGAAGGTGACTAAGATGCTACCATATCCAAACTGATGGATGTCCACGTTTCTGCATTTGGTGATCTGATCCTTGATGTCAACCAGGACCTCGTCACACCAGTTGAACAACTTTGGCTCCATGCATTTCACGACATAGGTCATTTGTGCTTTGGTAGCGTGGTGAGCTCCCACACTTCCCGCCACATGTGTAATGGTGTACAAGATCGTCCTCAAAGGAAGATCCAATACATCCGCTATGAGTACTTTCTCGCTCTTCTTGCGGGACCCCTGTCTGCAATACTGCACTATATAAGTATCTGTGGTCTCATCAGTGGCCTGGTGCCCTGCTAGGTTGACTCAGACCCCCCTCTTGGAGAGGTCGGTCAAGAAGTAGATATCATTGAGTTCAATCTTGAGTGTGTTCTCCCCAATACGAAAAGCTTGAATATCAACGTCCCACATCTGAATGATAGGATTCAATAATTTTCCTTTCTTTCGGATCCCCTTGGTCTTGAAAAAATTTAATAGACTGCATTCTCGTAGTGCAACTAGTGTGTCATTATCATTAAGAGTCGCCCTTTCATCCCCTTCATGCTCTCTTTCCTTCCAGTCCACCATTTTCACTTGGGCTACTTGAAATCTCCTGAAAATCATCGTAGGAGACTTTGGTCAGAAGATGAGAAACTAGCTTCATGCAAACAGGGAGAGGCAAACATTTTTTTTCCATGACAGCGGATTTTCGTGGCTTGGCTAGTACTGGGGATGCGAAAACTGATAATTTTCGCGCCTCTCGACATAGAGAGGCCGCATAAATTCTTGGGCGCAAAATTTGTGCCCTAGGGCCTTGCCAAACCCAGAAAAATTAACATGAATGCAAACGAAAAGTGGATAGAAAGAAAGAGCAAGGTAAGAGGATCTACTTGGTTCAAACGGTAGTCGAAATGGCGCCTCAGATCTCCTGATATCCTCAGCTGAAGATTTGCTCTACACAAGGTAAAAAATCTCCTTTGGGTAAGAGTAACTAAGTCACAATGGGTAATTTTTCTTTTATCTTCTTTTTATATATATCACATGGTTATTTTTTCCCTATTTTTACATTTAAGAAACCTTTTTGAGTCAATTCTTCACATTATTAATGGCCTGATGTCCATTTCTAGTGTTTTTTATTACTTTTGACAGGTTCATGAACGTTGTTCACATTCGTGGTTTCATATATTTGACCTTCTTTGGAGCTTACTTTCTCTTTTTTCGTGCTCTGGATCAAAACATGAAAAAGATTCCAAGCGCTTTTCACACCTGAGTCATGCTTATTAAACTTAAGTAAAACGGCGTCGAGCTTAATTTACTTTATTTGTGCTCGAAAAACGATGAATAAAGTATCGTCTTAGTTTTATTTTCTTCCATTTCCGGACTAAGATGATTAATTTACAAAAACATAACCTTAGGAGTTCTCTTTAAGCTCTTTTTGGACTCCTTCGCTTAGAAAAGATCGCCAAGTGAACTTGTCTCTTTCACACTTGTAAAAGTATTTGAAAGGACGTCTATATGGTGGTAGGTTATCCCTTTTTCGGACCATTTAGACTATTTACGAGAAAGGTATACCTTAGTCAATCATGACTATGAGAGTTCTTCTGGGCATTATTTTACACTTTTTTGGGTCCAGGGACTAATCATTACAAAAAATTAAAACCTTGGAGTCTTCTTTAAGTTATTTCAGACTCTCTAAACATGAAAAACTGTCAAGTTACCCTTCTTTGGACTCGTAAAATTAAACATCGAAGGATCCTTATGGATTCCAACCTCTCCTTCCTTGGGTTCATAAAACGTACAAGGATGGACTCACTTAAACGTGAGCTACACTGAGCATCTGTTATCCTCTTCAAGCTCGTTAAACCACAAAGAGGTACTCGTCGATCACGAAGGGGGAAAAATTGGAAGTAAGCCGAGTTTACCTTTTTGGCAGCTTGTGAGTCATCACCTTTGAACATGGCATGCGTTTGCATCTTGTCTTCCTTGGGTATTCGGTCTCTCTGTTGAGTTATAACTACAGTCATGAGTCGTCCTCTTCATTTTGAGCCTTCTCACCTTGTGGTTGTTTCCGCTAATTGCACCGAGTGAAACCAGGTGCTCTACGGCCCAGTATGGGGGAGATGTTGTAACGTGTGTGATGTAACGTTTGTTACTAACAAAATAATTAAAAAATTTCATGTCGGCTCATAAAATAAAAAATTAAATTATGGAAAGTATTTAAAAAAAATCCATGTTGGTTCATAAAATAAAGTATTATGAAAAGTAATTAAAAAATAGATGTTCGTTTATAAAATAAAAACTTAAAACTTAAACACGGATCTATCAATCAAGAGAGATCAAATTTCTTGAGTTTAAATTTAACAAAAAGAAATGCACCTCAAGAAATTGGATCCCTCTCGGTGCTTGATAGATACGGGTTTAAGATGGATCCATGCTGGTTAATCCGAGCTGCCAAGTATCGTTACATGTCGTTATATCTTCAAAGGATCATTGTTACTTTGAGTGAACCCTTTTACCATTTTGTCAACCCTCCAGTCTTGTGTCAGTGTGTACTATGTTGATTTGTTTCTCCACCACTATTTCTTGTATCGGTTTCGTGTCGATGATGTGCGATTCATTATGGTCCACCTTCGACGAGTTTGTTCCTGTCGACGTCAACTCATTATCCAGGAATTAGACTTAGAAACCAACCTTAGTACCTTGGTACCTGGATGCCTTAATGGCAGGTTTCCTCGTATTCAACAGTAGGTTTTCATCATTGGCCTCTGATCGGATGATTCCATGAATGTTCGACGTCAAGACATCTATTCACATTCAATGGACTGTACTAGAGATACCTTGGGGATCATCGTCATCATTGGTGATTTCCCTCGCACTTGTTAATGGTTCACATCATTAACCGGTAATCAAGTGGTTTCTACCACATTCGACTTTAACGCCTTGTAATCACGTGGTTAGATTTGTATCGCTTTGGGATCGGGTAGAAGACCCTGGACGTTCCTGTTGATTCTTTTACGTCCAGGTTGCGATGGCGTCCTTTGAGGAGGTCCCTACATGTGGTATTTTGTCGGTGACCTCCTTTGTTGTACTGTCACACAGATTCACTATTGTATTGGTTGTGGCTGTATTGTTATTTTGATCACGGATCTACGCTTGTTCACAGTAGCCGTGATTCATCTACAGTCTCTATCATGTCAGTTATGTCATGGATCTGCATTGTATTGGTCGGCAACCATGCTTTGAGTCAGTTGTCCCGAGCATGGGAATGTCCGCCTCGGCGTTATTTGACATTTTGTTTCCTTGCAGCTCCACTCCAACTTCCTTGCTACTATCTCTGCGGACTAATTTATTTGTAAAGTGTTTCGGCAATCAGTTCCTTCTAAATTCACACTTTAGGGGGAATCTGTTATACTCCAAAGTTCCACATTGAGTGTCGTTTCACCTTGTCATGGTTTATCCCCATGTGAAACTGAACGACGCTTCCTCATAATGCATGTCAGAACCTGCTCTAACCTAGTTGGTCCCCTCTTTGGTCTTCCTTGAGAACCTTAGAGCCAAATCCAACTTGCTTAAGCTTAGTGCCACATCATCAGATCGGGCTGCCACTTCATTTGCCCACTTTGCAAGAATTTTCGCGCCCTGCTAGTGGTGCAAGGCGCAAAAATTCCCCTTTTTCGCGTCTTGCATGCCTGTTGTGGCACAAAAATGACAACTTCATCACATTTTGCATAGTGTGGGGGGCGCGGAAATCCTCTCAACCACCTTGCTCCTTGAAGGTGGGATCTTGGATTCGATAGAGGAACTTTAGGGATGATGATTCACCTCGAATCCCATCTCTTCCTTCTTCCTTATTGTGAGTCAGCTCCTTGATCCACCTTCTACTCCTTGAGATCCATTATTATCTCCTAGTGGTTGGCCTCCCAAATCCTATAAGAAGGATGCCATCCATAAGCTATGAGGAGATCATTTGAGGCATCAAACCTATGGTATTAGGAGTTTTGCAGAGGTAGCAAGGAAGGAGGCTTTGGATCTGAAGGTTTGCTTGGACATCAAGGGATCACTTTGTAAGTTTTTCCTAGTTTCCATTAATAATAACTTGTCTTACTTTCCCATTTCATGTGTTATGTTTCAGTCATTAGCATGAAGTGTTTCTGATTTGATTTAGATCTTGACTAGTATACAAGGTATTTGGAGATTTGCTTTGCTTGTTGTTTGCTTGATTCAAACAAGTTTGACTTGAGAGATATAAGACTGGAGCTGGAAGCAAGACAAACATCTGGTTCAAGGTGAGTTACATTGGTTCTTCTTCTTTGAATACATTTAAGATTTATATGCATTGATTAGATCTAGGATCTTAAGGTAGCATTTTTTTGTTAGTTGTCTTAGATTAGGATTAGTCAGTCTCAGTTTAATCCGAGGGTAAATCTAACTATCCGTAGGACGGATTTACTACTACAAATATTGTTGAACAACATTTAAAAGCACAACAATTAACAAAACAATTGTATTAAGAGCACATAGAAAGATGCAAAAACAACTTACTGCAGCATTGAGAGCTCTATTGACAATGCCTTTCCTTTTTGTGTTGTTTTGATATAGTCGCTCCGCATGTGGTTTGATCATCACGCATAAAAATATATACATCATCTTTGATTCATAGTCCAGGAACAATGGAATAAATCAATTCAAATTTTGTTATATATACAATATCATTGCAAGTACAAAAGTACAAGTAAACTTGTAAAAAATATTGTTTGCAAGTTACAATTTTTTTATTATTCTAAATTTGAATTGATACAAGTTGTAAGAACACTTTACCAATAACTATCAATCAAGAATTCTCTTGTGGTGTGCTAAAGGTCTACAACTCAATGTACATTGTAACTGTTGTTAATCAGCCATAGATTTTCATAGCATGCACCTTTTTTTAATTGAGATACCATATGCTGCATAGAAAACTAATGATGTTGTATATTGACATTCCTTTGGTTGTAGTGGGCCTATCTACAGTCACATCACAAGGATTTTGTAGTGATTTGTGGACAAACTAGACCATTATCATCCCTAATTATGATGATGAAGTACTAGCAATAAAAAGGGTTCAATGCTAGGCGTTTTGAAGATACACACCTAGTTTTGGAGCTTCCTGCTAGCAAAATATTAAGGTCAACCCTTCTCAAAACAATATAATAATTTAACTAGTAAGGTTGACCCTATTTGTAGGCATATATCTGTATTCATTGGTGCCTCACCAGTGCTTGTAAAGAACATAAAGCACTGGTATGAATTCGTTAAGGGTAAGGAATCAAGGCCACATTGTCTCTCTTACCACAATCATTTACCATTAAATAAAAGCCAAGATGCTTTAATCCAATATGTAAATTAATTTGCTAGAAATGAAATAGCCAAGAAAGGAATTAGACATTATTTTCATCCATCCTTGAAAAAGAGACTAAGGACTTGCCCAATTTACTTTCATGCCTATGCAGTGCTTTATAATTCTAATGAATCTATCAATTTATGTGCATCTCTTATATGCCCATCGCATAAAGGAAATATATCATCCACAAAAAGCAAGTGAGAGAGATATCGAGAGCCACCAATTTTTATACCTTTGAACATGCTAGTTCTCTTTGCATCCAATAGGGCGCTGCTCAACTTTTTTGCCACTATGAGGAACAATAAAGGAGACAATGAGCACCCTTGTTTGAACCCCTGCCTTGGTCTAAAAATGTTGAAGCTAAACCATTTATTATAATGGAGAATGACACTCATGAAACACAATTCATCACCCAGTTTACAAATAGAACATTGAAACCCAAGTGAATGAGCATGATAGGCTTACATTTAACCAATCGAATCTATTGTATGCACATGAAAGATTCAAAGTTACAACCACAATTTGAGGCCTTTTAGACATGATAATAGCTTCATGGATTTGTTTACTTGACAAGAAACCAAACTATTCATTAGATATGGAGGAAAATAACATAGACTTTACCCTCATAGATATTGTCTTTACCACAGTTCCATAAATACAATTACACAGAGAAATAGGTCCGAGTTTCTCATAGGATGAGGGGTCATCAAATTTTGGAATCAGGGCTATCAAAGTGGCATTGAATGTAGACAACATCTTTCCAATTCTCCTATATTCATCTACCACCCTCAATAAATCCTCCTCGACGAGATTAAGAAAACCTAGGAAAATCTCCACACGCCATCAATCATGCCCTAGAGTTTTGTCTTTTTGAAAGGTGTATAGAACTATTTACAATTCATCTTTTGGAAAATTTTCCATCGACCTAACATTATCATTTCACTCATAAAACTAGAAAGAAATTTAGTCATTTTCCCACTTATGTTACAGTAACCTTACTTTCTCCCTTACACATCTCATTAAAGTGGCCACCGCCAACATTTACAATATCCTCAAAGCTAGATCCCACCAATCCATCACTCCTAACCATCTTCCATATAATATTAACTTTCTTCCAATGGCTTGCACATTGATGTAAAAACTTTGTGTTTCATCCCCTTTTTCTAACCAAAGGGCTTTACTTTATAATCCATAGGCTACTTCATTATTTGCCACAATCTCCTTTTTTCTTATACACTAGTAGATAACCCTCCCCTCCCACTGGGAAAACCAACCATCTCCTTAACAATCTAAGTTTTTTCTCAATGCAATATTAAATTTCAAATGTTAGATCTATAAAACAATGATCACCTTTACACCCTACAACTAATTTTGGTAGTTTATCTTTTATAACCAGCATAGATCCATCTTAAATCTGGATCTATTAAGCACAGAGAGGAATCCAATTTCTTAAGGTGTAAATTTTTTCTCGATGCATAAAAAAATTAAGATAAAAGAAATGACACCTCAAGAAATTGCATCCCTCTCGATGCTTAATAGATCGAGATCTATGTTGGTTTTAATTTTTTTGATATTTTTAATTATTATTATTATTTTTTTGATATTTTTGATAAGTTTTTTTTTTTCCTCGGAAATATATTTTTGATAAGTTATGTGTGGACATGAAGTTTTTAATTACTTTTAGTTTTGCGAATGTTACACGTTACATTTAGTAACGTGACAACATCTCCCCCATTCTGGATTGTAGAGCATCTCACTACTCTCAATGCAATTATTCAAATGTAACGTGACAACATCTCCCCCATTCTGGATTGTAGAGCATCTCTCTACTCTCGATACAATTATTCCAAATTATTAAATTAATCAAGACTAATCACTTGTAATGTTTTCGTCTTATTTATTAAATAATAATAATATAATAATAATAATCATCTAATTTTAAAGTTATATTCAAACCACATACTAAATAATATATATAACCTCTTATTTATGGGAGAAGAGACCTCCTATAGTGATTTGACCACTAGATTTATAAACTACAAACTCTACCGTCATTTACTTTTAAATTTGTTGAGATAGTGGTGCCAAACACTATAAATATTGAACAATGGTTTAATTAACAATAAATATTGAACCATTGTTTAATAAACATAAACAACAAAGTTAATCCCTGCAAATTAATATTAATAATAATAATAACAACGATATGATTCATCGCCTTCGATCTCTAACTCAAAAGGGGAGGGAAGAGAGAAAATAGCGGACGTTTCCATCCCATAGCAAGGGCAAGAGCCATGGCCAAGACCGGAGAAAGAGCGCGCGCACGAATTGTCGGACAACAAATTTCTGGAATTTGAAGTCGTCAGCAGGTGGAGGAGGAGGATTTACTTCGCTGTTTTGTTGTTATATATGTTTTTTGGGAGGGGGGACAATGGCTACTTCGGTTGAGGAGAGGATAGCCGAATTGGGGAAGCGCCTTGCTCACACCCAGCTCAAAAAGGATACCCTTCTCAAGCTATTGAAGGTACCTTCGCCTTAATCTTCCCCGTCCATTCAATTCTTTAAAATATTTAATTTCTTATCTCTGTGTCTGTGCAAGGGGAAGTGCCCTAGCATCCATTATACTGATCCCTTGGCTATGGCATGGTCGAAGCCCATCACACTAGTTCTCAGGTTTTCAATCATTCAAATGTATATATACAATATTTGATGAGATTTGAACCCTTTCAACATGGCCAAGCCAATTGGATGCTCTTCACCACCAAACAATCGCTTGCACCGCCAGATATCTGCGCCATTGCCATTACTGACAGTGCGTGTTCGGCGAGGGAAGGGACCCGGACATTTCAGGCAGCTCCACGTTACTATGGCAGTCTTTACAAATATATTATAATTACTATTGCTATCTGCAGGGGACTGTACAAAAGAACCAATTAATGTGAACTACTCTGTCGGAATTATAGTTGTTTTAGACAGTTTGAGTCGTTTTCTCCACGACGAAAAGCTAGGAATTTACATATGATGGAAGCTTAAATTACACAGACTTAGTGAAGCGATTGATCTGCAATACTTGGACAAAGTGTAAAGTGTTCAAGGACACCAAACAAATTTAAACTGCTACTGAAATCAATCCACAGACTTAATTAACGATTTCATGATGAAACTAGGAAAATTTGATGTCAAAATGGATACCAACTTTGTATTTACATGGCATTCTCTTCCCTCTTTATAACATGGGTTCCAACTTTCATCTCAAATACTCAGAAATTAATGACAACTTAAATGACAAATACATTGATGAACTAAGCTCAACTTTGGGTTAGGGTGTCTTCTCCGTCAGGTCTTGATTTTGATCCCGCTCTTCGTTGATGATGTGGTCCTCCTAGTCTCTTCTCCGGAGGGATTGCAGCGAAAACTAGACACCTTGGCCCTCTTTTGTGATCTTTGTTAGTTGACAGTCAACTTGGATAAGACCAAGGTCATGATTTTCAATGGGTTGAAGAAAATTCTCACAAATAATCATTTCCTTTTTAGAGGCGAGGAGATTGAAATCACTAGCATCTATACCTATTTGGGGGTATAGTTCACAGGACCTCATTTTAGTTTACGGCATGCCCTTCATCCCTGAGTCAACAAATGTTACAGATCCTTAGCCCTTCTCAAGAGACAATGCTTCAGACATGATTTTCAGAATTTCTCATCCAAGATGTCTCTCATGGATACTCTCATCCGATTCACAATCCTCTATGGTTTAGAGATTTGGGGGCCTTGTCTACTAGATGTTGATTGGGCCTCAACAGAAAGAGTGCAGATCCTCCCCCTTCGTCACATCATCAGATGCAAGCAGATAGTTCCTTAGCCCATCATACTTGTCGAGTTTGGTTCCTGCCCCCTCTGGCTTGAGATGATGTTTCGCCTGTCTCACTCTTACATCATCTTCAGAGCTTCATTGACTTGGTGAGAGGGCGTGATCAGTACCCGTGTTTGGCCTATCTCTCATCTCAATTCATTGCCTTAGTTGGCCCTTTAGGCCACACTATCTTGGTATGGGGTTATGGATCTTTTGGCATTTGTTGGCAATGTTTTAAAACTCAGAACTTGGACTCAGAATCGGTCGAGATGGACTCAGACTCGGAATCGGTAATGACTCGGCTGATTTGAATTTAATGACTCAATTTACTGAAAAATGCATAAATTTTTAAAATTTTAAAGAACAATATTTTAAAGATTAAAATCCATGCATTAGAGACAAAGTATTCAAAGTCTGTTCATGTATATACCATAGAAGGGTTAATATATCAAAATACATAATCAATGAGGCCTAAATGGCCTGTAGAGTCCAAAAAAAACATGCTATGATGCCACTACATCATACATCATACATCATACATCAATGACCATACATCATACATGTCATTGATCAACATGATTAGTTATCAAACTCATCACCACTGCTAGAACTAGAAGTAGAACTAGAATTGGGACTAGAAATGGCATAGGTAATGGCATCATCATTTGGCTCAAGCTTGGACTCCTCAAGGTCATCTACATCTACAATAGTAGTACTAGCTAAACTCTTAGAAGCACGAGGTTACGGTTCATCTTATAGCTTTAGGGTTAGGGTTAGATTGTAAGTTGAATGAAACGGGGAAACGGGTTCATGAATAGCAACCTATGCCTCCCTCTTCTAGGCTCTAGCCCTTGCCTCTACCTTGAATCTCAAAGTTGATCCTCCAAGGACATCAGTCAACGACTCAACACCCTACAATTTTGATGAGACTTCCTAATCCAGTCGTTAAAATAAGGTAGAAAAAACTTCTTATGCTTAATAAGTGATTTGCTTGAGTGAAGAGTACATTTTTATCAAGGTCATGACAAAGGAGTTTAACATTCAACACCACCAACATCAAGGTTTATAGAGGGTGTTGAAATTGTACCTATGAAGTGTTCTCCTAGTCATTTTATGCCTAAGTAATTAATGAGGAAAAAGGGGACTGACCCTTGTATTAATTGCTTGAGATGAGCAATTAATTCACTTTATTTTTATAAAGTGACTTTTGGTTTATTTAAGTGGTAGGTGAATGAATTTAATTTATGGAGAGAATAATGAGTATTTATTCTCATCCATTGATCTAAACCAATGTGGGTCCTCTCTTCAGTTACCCTTGAGAGGCAAACCAAGAGACAAGATTTTTGAATTAAATAAGCCCTCCCTCATTCATTTGCACACATCCCAAGAGAGTTGTAGAAGTGAAGATTTTCCAAGAGAGTTGGAAAGCAAGTTGAATTGGAGTTTGAGAGAGAGAAGGTAGATGTTTGAGATAGCAGCTCCATTCCCAAGACAAGGTATAGCACGGATTCCAAGATAGTACATCAATTCTGGGCACATTTTTTGAGAAGAAAATAGTGGCACGCATTTCCAGGCAGGCACAAAAAATCGAGGTCTGAGATAGGCACGATTTTTGAGGCAGAAAATTAATTTTTGGGCACGAATTTCGAGGTCTGTATAGTCAGTCCGTATAGTCTGTACACTGCTGGTTTGGCACAAATTCCAAGACAAAATTTATGGGTTTTGCTGTTGAGATAAGTTGTAATTATGCTGTTGCAATTTTTTTTATTTTGCTGAAGAAATAAAATTAAAGACCTCTCTCTCACAGGTTTTCCCTTCGGGGTTTTGCCTGGCCATTTTGGCTAAAATATCTGAGTTTGAAATTTTTTTTGTGCATGGCTGTTATGTTAATTTTGTTCTCAGTATTTTGGTAGTACTTCTCTTGTGCTTCCATTTCAGATGTGTTTATGAGTGAAATTTCATTTTCAGCTGTCTATGGTTGAATGAGATGGGTTATTAAACATTGTTAATATGAGTTTAACTTGAAAGCCTGTTAGGGAAGTGAAATTTCTACATGGTATCAGAGCCCTATTAAGGGCAGATTGACAGTCAAAATTTTCAGACATCAGGGCAAAGTGTGCATTTGGAAAAAGAGCAGAAGTGAATGATGGCTTGCATCCGGTATGAAGATCGGTTGGAAGGGATTTCCAACTACTTGCAGTGGAAAGCGCAGCCGACAACTGTTCTCAAGAACAAGTTATGGACCTTCGTCAGTACCACAGTGGTTCCTCCCATAACTGATCCTATAGCCCTTGACATACATGAGGTGAAGGAGGCCAGAATGCAGAGACTGCTTCTGGATGGTGTTCAAGATCACCTCATCCCACATTTGGCAGAGAAACATACTGCTAAGGAGATGTGGGATACTTTGAAAGGGTTGTATGAGAACAAGAATGAAAATCGTAAAATGGCTTTAAAGGATAAGCTTCATGGCACAAAGATGGCGAGAGGTGAGGATGTAGCCTCTTACCTCACTAGACTCAGACAAGTAAAAGATGAACTGAGTGCAGTTGGTGAGGTGATTCCTGATCCCGAGCTAGTGCGGATAGCCTTGAAAGGCTTCACTAAGGAGTGGGATGTGTTCGTGAAGTGTGTAGTTGGCAGAGAGAACTTTCCCTCTTGGGAAACACTGTGGCATGATTTTACTCAGGAGGAGATCCGAGAAGGGTCTCAAGGGAAGACTGAGCAGGATAATGATGAGCATAATGTTGCCTTATCAGCTAAAGGCAAGAAGTCCAAGAAGGGCCCAGGAGGGGCTAAGCAGTAGAGGGGTGAGCAGAAGAGGGACCTGAGCAGAGTCAGGTGCTATGCATGCAATGATTTTGGCCATTATGTAGGCCAATGTTCTAAGAAGAAGAAGGGCAAGCAAGAGAAAGAGGAGCAGGTTGCAGTGACAACAAAGATTGAGTGGTATGCTACAGAGTTCTCTCTTGCCACTATTGTTTCGAGTTGCGGCAGTAGCGGACCAGTTGATACTGGGAAGTGGATTGTGGATAGTGCCTATTGCAGTCACATGACTGGGAGGCAAGATGCCTTCCTCACTTTTGAGACTATTCCAGAGCAGCTTGTACAGGATAGAGATGGGACAGTGCATGCAGTCAAAGGTTTGGGACGAGTACGGTTCCAACTTGAGACGAGTACGGTTCCAATTTGAGTTTGGAGAGATTCTGGAGATTACAAGAGTACGCTATATTCTAGGGCTGCAGGACAACAAACTTTCAATTCCAGCCTTGGAGGGAGCAGGATATGCAGTTTTGTTCAAGAGTGAACACATCTTCATTTATTTATTGGGAGTGGATTCGGTTGACCCTGTGCTTATCGTAAAAATTTGATTCAGAGATCACTACTCCCTCTGAATCACCCAGAGATCTCAAGCGGTTTGAGTCTCGATATCAATACTTGCTCATATAAATATAAACCCAACAACTAGATCTGCATTTACCAAACTGAAACATATGCAATCACACATAAACAACAGATATACCCTGGAAACCCCAACCGGGGAAAACCAACAAACTCTGGGGCTGTCTTCTCTCTCGAGCCTAGAGCATATATATAAATGGACAAGTACAATACAGGATTACCTCAGCAGGTAATTGAATCCTTGAACTGAATAGACTCTAGATCTGCATGCATCAGCTGATGCATGCACTGGAAGAGTAAGCCCTAACTGGAAAACTGGATCTGAGTGTCTCTGACTGATCTGCCTCTCTGTGTCACACTGTTCTGATCTGCTCTCTCTGGAGACAGCCCTCTGAAGAACTCGACTTCTTCTGCATGCAGAAGTGCGCCCTCCCCTCTGGATGTCAAATGCTCGTACGGGACCATATCTTAGCAGATCTTAGCTCTGATCGTCCCTAACCTTCCTCAAATGCCGAGGCAAGGCTATCCAGGAAGACTCAGACTCTGAATTGGTCAATCCAGCTCCAAACGAGCTTCTCCCTCCTTGGGAAATGCGCCCTACTCCAAGGAAACACATCCTCCTTTAAACTGAGCAGAATGCTCTCAGATGGACTCTCTCAGTCCACAGGCTTGGGTGCCTAGTGACTTTGGAGTTGAAGGTCACTGATCCAGCTCAGATCTGACCTTCCTAGCTCCTACAGCAGCTCCTCTCTCTCTCTCAGAAAGTCGCCCTGCATGCACAGCTGCGCCCTCCTCACTCTTAGCACTATCACTCTCCGATAATGCAATTGAGTAACATCAACTGGGGACCTCCTGCCTCTATAACTAATCTCACCGATGAATTAGGTTTGCCAAAACCCTAATTCTCGGTGCATGCAAAAGTCTCTTTTGCATGCATCCACTGATCGCTGATGGGTCATGCAAATCTCATGCATGCAAAGGTCAAAACACTCCGGAAGGTCCGCATGCAGCCACCATTGGACTCATGCCACTGAGTAGAGAGTAACTCACCCTCTACTCCATCCTGATGCCTATGCAGCTAATGTACCTCCATGTAAGGCATCTGAACCATGGAGGACATCCCGAAGTTACCACACTCTAACACTTATAGGTCATCGGAGAGATGGAGAGTATGTAGTGCGTGGTCAGCCTACAACTGGAGGATCTGGATGGATATCAAAGCCTGAGTCTGAGACAGATAGTGAGCGAGATGCTTCGAGGATTGATGTGGCATCGAGTAGTTAGTCTGCGGTTCAGAGGAGACAACGAGATGCTCCAGAGATTATTGTGGTACCGAGTAGTTCATCTTCTATTCAGAGGAGTCAGCGAGAGGCTACTTCCTCCAGTGCTGGCAAGAGGGTTAGCTGGTATGACTTGTCACTGATGGATGAGGGAGATGAGATGTCCTGACATGAGGCATCAGTACAGGATGCAGGACAGATTCCAGAGATAGGGGGAGCTTCTACAGCTGATAGTATGAGACTGGAGAGAGGTTCTGGCAGAGGATATGCCAGAAGGTCTTCCCGCGTGAAGCGGAAGCACTAAGCTTTGTAGCTCAGGATGATGTCCTTCATGTGATGATGTCTAACATGAAGGGACACTTGACTTGACTTTTCTAGAGCAGAGTTTAGAAAGGGTGGGCATCTTCGATATTATGCGAGAAGCACATGAGCAGACTTTGATAATGTGTGAGAAGCACATGAGTAGTTTACTAGCTTTGGTGGGGAAGCAGGTTATCTTCTTCAGAGATGAGTTGGTTGTCAGTGAGAACATCTTCCTTGGTAAGGGGGAGTGTTGAAATTGTACCTAGGAAGTGTTCTCCTAGTCATTTTATGCCTAAGTAATTAATGAGGAAAAATGGGACATGACCCTTGTATTAATTGCTTGATATGAGCAATTAATTCACTTTATTTTTATAAAGTGACTTTTGGTTTATTTAAGTGGTAGGTGAATGAATTTAATTTATGGAGAGAATAATGAGCATTTATTCTCATCCATTGATCTAAACCAATGTGGGCCCTTGGATTAGATGACTCTTCAGTTATCCTTGAGAGGCAAACCAAGAGACAAGATTTTTGAATTAAATAAGCCCTCCCTCTTTCCTTTGCACACATCCCAAGAGAGTTGGAGAAGTGAAGATTTTCCAAGAGAGTTGGAAAGCAAGTTGAGTTGGAGTTTGAGAGAGAGAAGGTAGTTGTCTGAGATAGCAGCTCCATTCCCAAGACAAGGTACAGCACGGATTCCAAGATAGTACATCAATTTTGGGCACATTTTTCGAGAAGAAAACAATGGCACACATTTCTAGGCAGAGGCACGAATTTTGAGGCAGGGACGGAAAATTAATTCTGTACAACTCCGTACAGTGGCACGAAAATCAAGGTCTGAGATAGGCACAATTTTCGAGGCAGAAAATTAATTTATGGGCACAAATTTCGAGGTCCATATAGTAAGTCTGTACAGTCCGTACACTGTTGGTTTGGCACAAATTCCAGGACAGAATTTCTGGGTTTTGCTATTGAGATAAGTTGTAATTCTGCTGTTGCAATTTTTTTTTATTTTGCTGAAGAAATAAAATTAAAGACCTCTCTCTCACAGGTTTTCCCTTCGGGTTTTTGCCTGGGCCATTTTGGCTAAAATATTTGAGTCTGAAATTTTTTTCTGTGCATGGCTGTTATGTTAATTCTGTTCTCAGTATTTTGGTAGTACTTCTCTTGTGCTTCCAGTTCAGATGTGTTTATGAGTGAAATTTCATTTTCAGCTGTCTATGGTTGAATGAGATGGGTTATTAAACATTGTTAATCCGAGTTTAACTTGAAAGCCTATTAGGTGAAATTTCTACAGAGGGGTTGATGTGCTTGATTAAATGCCAATCTGATACCCTCATACATGATAGAATTTGGTGGAAACTTTGCAATCTTGAAATCCTGAAAACTATTAAGTCTGTTGAATTCTGATGGGCTCTAAAACTATACTTTTTGCATATGAAGTCCGATGAGGTTGGAACCACTCTCGAACATCCTGAAACAATTAATGGTATTGTTAAAAAAATAAGTGAAAGGATAGAAAATGACCACTGATATGTGCGCCCTTAGACCTATGACCATTGATATGTGTGTCTGTGTGTAATTTTTTTCAAAGAAAACCTTGCGGGATCCCCCATCTTCTCTGAAATATCTGGATGGAGGGTGGCTCAAACGCCAACCAAGATAGTGGCTGGTAATCCCGAGGGACTTGGCTGGATTTAAACTTGTGACGTATGGCCTGCTCGTGTAAGGTTTGTCGTTACACCAAAACTTGCAGATGTTGATGAACATTTGAAACCAAGCACAAGGTCCGATTATCTAGGGTGGCGGTTAGTCCACATTATATTCCCAGAGGTGTGGCGGTTGTCGGTCGATACTCCAACACCCCCCTCCGACGTAGCTCGAGTGAATTGAACCTGAGACCTCAGCTTTGATACCATGTAAGGTTTGTCGTTACATCAAAACCTGCAGATGTTGATGAACATTTGAAACCAAGCACAAGGTTTGATTATCCAGGGTGGCGGTTAGTCCACATTATATTCCCAGAGGTGCGGTGGTTATCAGCCAATACCCCAGCAGCCCGTCGGCAAACAATGTTTTAAAAGTTGGAGTTGGGATCAGAATCAGCCTTGGGTCAGATCAGACTCAGATTGGAGTTGATCAATGACTCAGAACTGGTTACTAAAAAGTACATTGAATATGAACATTTTATTAAAAAAAATATATTCATGTAAATTGATGTAGCCATGAGCTAGCATCTAAAAAGTTTCTAAAATAGTAAAAACAATGAACAGTGAGAACCATGGGTTGGAATCTAAAAAGTTTCTGAAAGGTGGATGTTCATTGCCAATAACCATATAAATTTCATGAGAACCATGGGTTGGAATGGACAAGAATGAAAAGTGAGTGAGTGCATACACTATATGAATATGGTTATCTTATTAGCTAAGAACCTCTGATGCAAATATGCCGTGGAACCTAGCGCCATAGTAACAGAGAATTGCCATGGAGATATGAATACAAATTCAGGTTTTCAATCACAAAAGTTATATACAACAACCAAGAGCAATCAAATAGTATATCATTCTAGCTAGAATTGACAAAATAAAGGATGGCATAGGCTTCACTGACAATTATATTTTTGAAAGGGTTTGACAGATTCAGATCACAGATTCCTAGTTACTTGCAAATCATATTCAAGGCTAGATTCAGTGGCCAACAAAATTTATGAAGCCTGAGATAGAATATTTGGCATTACCACTTTCCAGATTGATTAGGTTTTTTGTTTGTTTGTTGAATTATTATTGTTAAATAATTTGTTTCTTTTTATTTTAGTTTTTGAATTTTGTGGGTCAAAACCCTACCGTGCTGTGCCCAGACCAGTTGAACCGTTTGGTCCGACTGGTTTCGTACCAAATTCGAACTGGCTGTTTCAGTATGGAATTGGTCTCCAAACCGGTTCAAAGGCCTGTTCAGTTGTTAAACTGGCTGCAGAACTTGTCTTTGGTAAATTTGAACTTTGGTGGGGGGGTTATGAACACCCCCGTCTTTACAATTGAACCAAGACCCCATTGACAGAAGTCTTGAAATGATTTGCTATCTCCTCCAAAATAGTTGCAAAGTCCAAGGCTATCAGCAAATTATTACTAGGCTGAGATATCAGATAAGGCAAACCCAATAACTTCTAGGACGTTGCCGAGCATGCAGGCATGGCTAGGAAGTTGTGAAATTGTATTTGGAGGAAGGAAATTGAAGAGACTCAGTGAATCAGTTGCTATCTGTTGTATGCAAGATGGCCAAAGACTTTGACACATGACATCTAGCTTCAGATTTGGAAGTTGCTTCCATATAAAAGGAATGGAAAAAATTTGTGCTGGAAAACTCAATTGCATGTTGTGATCAATTGAGAACCTCTGATCACGAGTGTCATTTTGTCAACTTTCATTTGTTTATTGATTGGTTTAGTCACGTAATGAAGTTGAAGTGACATACATCTCTTGTTTTTAGTGCTGGCCCTGGCTATACAGTAGCGCATGATACTGAGCTACAACCATCTACTCTTAACATACTAGATACATGATAGAGTTGAACTCAAAGTTTTATAGCTTGCTTCTGTATTTATTTGTCTTTCCTAATCTTTACATTTATGAGTCATTAAACCAGAGCTGGAAATTCTAAATTCCAACAGGCTTCTACCTTGTCATCTCAAAGAACATCCAGACTTACTTGTCATCTCAAACAACAGGCAGTGGGATAAGAAATACAAGAGAAAGCACATTTTAATGGCGCCACTTCTCTACCTTGGCTGATTTCTTGTGATAGTTCCCTGTTTAATGCTTGTTTGTATAATTGTATTCAATTAACACTTCCAAGATTATCCTTCCTCACTTTTGAGATTACTCATATGAGATAGATTTGTGTCCCTCAGAGATTAATGGTTCTATATCCTATCATATCTATTAGATGAGCTTGTAATTGTTCCATTACTGATACTGATATAAGATTTATTAACAAATATAACAATATTATTTAGAAAGTTTATTTTCGTCCTTGTACTGCGGATGGATTCTGGAGCTGTTTCCTCTTCTGACCATTTCTCTTAGTTTTTGTAATAATTATTCATATTTTTTGCGAGGGTGATCCTGTATAAATGAAAAGAATAGGACATATGGAGAATGCTGTCTGTGGAGAGAGGTAGCATATGTGTGCACTGTGCTCTCTTGCACAGATATTCCGACTATGAGTACAGAAAGTCAATAATTGAGACCAAGGATATGAGAAAGAATTGTTATCAAACTATTGGTTATATCAAATTAACTGATGATTCTCTCAAAATCAATTGCACCATTGTTATTATAGCTCCTTTTTCCCAATTTTTTATCATTAGAGGCTGGTTATCATGAGCAGATTGTTTATTCATGCATATTTATTTGTTTAAAATATTTTGTCCTGCAGCAAGCAGCAAGCTCTCTGTCTGAGGTGAACCAGTCACCAACTCTTAGATCTGTACTTGGACCCATAAATGATGTTCTTGTTCAGGCTGCATTTCTTCGGCATAAGGACAAAGATGTGAGACTTCTTGTGTCTGCATGCTTCAGTGAAATGATGCGAATATTGGCACCTGATCCACCTTACAGCGATGATGTGTTGAAGGTACATATTACCTCATGTTCACCTGCAAGCTTTCTTTGCATCAGCTAAGTTATTGTACATTGAGACCAACACCTGTAGGTCTCTAATAAACTTTTGGTACTCTGCTAGAATGCACAATATTGATGTTATTTGAGTAAAAATTTATGTTGAGCATGCTTATTGTCAGAACTTAGAAGGAATCTCAGAGTTTTTCCCTGTTTGTGTTGGCAGTTTAGAACCAAAGCTAAGTTATCATACATTGAAACGAACACTTGTAGGTGTCGTATAAGCTTTTGGTGTTCAGCTACAATGCAGAATATTGATTTTATCTGAGTAATTTTTTTTGTGGAGAATGTTTATTGTCGGAAGAAATCTTTGAGTTTTCCCCATTCGTGATGTCAGTTTAGAGCTTTCTGGCAGAGTCCACCCCATTTTTGTGCTGTGGGTTTTTTAATCCAATTTTCCAACTGAATAGGTGATCTCAAGTTTCAAGGTCAGCCACATTTTTTCTGCTGCTCTTCACCTATAAGCCTACCTTTTTGCTTGGCTTAATACCAGGAATTCTCCCTGGGATTATCCCTGCTTTCCTCAGAGGGGGAGGTAGGCTAGAAAGCTGCTATTGCTTGCGAGTATATGATGCAGCCTCTTCTAGACATTCTCCAGGGCTGAAAATGCCTCTGAAAATTGAAAAAAGCCCAAGGGGTTAGCTCAACTGGTTGTCACCATTGTTGCTGGGCATTTGGCTTGTTCTGTGCTGGTAGGTTTCTGGTTCAGATCACCTGGGTGAGGCACACTAGTCTATGCTGGCAATTTTATTAGGGATGCCATCCTTAAATGTGGGAAGCATCTCTTGGGTTGCCCGGCGAGATTTTCCTTGAGAATATACACACACACACAAAGAATTCTATGGACTTTTTATTTACCTTTCCGAGCTTTTCTTTTTTGGAGGTGCTTCAAGGAACACACCCTCAGCTTAGGTGCCAGGGCTGAGGAGTAACTATTCTGCTAAAATCATCCATGATTTGCAAAACCCTTTGATGCTCATACTATTTGGGTGGGACAGACCACACCAGGGCTGGAACCTTTGTGGATGACTAAATACACCGTTGACCTAACCAGTAGACCAATGTCCCTTTGCTCCTCTTCCACCCACCATTTTCCTTATTAATATTTCTGAGTTTTCATACTTTTTCTATGCAGATTTTCAAAAGTGTGAATTAAAACATGGGATTTGGTTTTGTGGGTCCTTTGGATTTCTTGACGATGATAGAAATCCCTGGTTTATCAATGTGATTGAGAACTCCAGTTCCTGTCCTTGTTATTTTGTCTGTAGGTTTCAGGTGTTTATATTAGTCTGTTGTATCTCACCTTTATCTTAGCTATTAAACTTTAAAGCTTTGTATAAAACAGATTATTACCAATTTCCCATTCTCATATAAAATTGTTTTTGGGCCATGTTCACAGGATATTTTCAAGCTTTTTGTTAGTACTTTTGAAGAATTGGATGAGACAGAAGGCCCTTACTTTGCAAGGAGGGTCAGCATACTGGAGACAATTGCAAAGATGAGATGTTGCGTCATAATGTTGGACATAGATTGCGAAGATCTAGTTTTGGAAATGTTCCAGGTTTTCTTTGCTGTGGTAAGGTAAGAGGTTGGGATTTCCTTCACCAAAGACTCATTATTCGAAATACATTGACTCTGATGTTAACTGTGATCGCTGATCATTAAAATATCAGTAGCTTTCATTAGCATTTTTTGTGAAGAATCTATGCTTGCTTGCAAGGAAATATTGTTTTGTTTGATCTGAGTTAGGTTTTATAGTCAACGAGTTTAATGTCTTGAGTTATGCATAGTAAAATTCCTCTTTTTTTTATTCATACCATCTGAGGTCAATAGAAGCTATCTTGTGTCAAGGTTGAAGAGTCAGTTTATTTAAAATATAATGATCGTGAATATGGATCATGATAGTTTAGTCATTGATTTCAGAGTCTCACCTGTTGAGGTTAACGCAATTTTATAGAATATTCCTCTATGTTTGCTTACAGATTGGTTTTCTGCTAGTCTTGAGGTTGTCTGAGATGGTTTATTCTGATGTAAATTGCATGAGTCTAATTAGGAAGCTTTTGACCATTTATTCTGTTTTTGGTTCTATGTTTTAGTCATTGTCATTGTCACAGATTATTTGAGTCTGATGTGCATCACATAATTTTAATAAGGAGAACTAACATAAACTGAATAAAAGCAGTGCTGAAGGAATTGTTATTAACTTATTATACAAGCATAGCAATTACCAAGGCTGCTATATATCTCAGCTTTGGTGTGCATGAGTGAATGCTTCATTGCCTTAAAAAGTGCAAGCTCACTGTCCATTCTCTGTTGATCAGATGTATTGTAGCTGTGGTTTGATATTGACTAATATTTAAAATCTTATCTCATCTTGTCTAGATGGTTTATTCTGATGTAAATTGCATAATTAGGAAACTTTTAACCATTTATTCTGTTTTTGGCTCTATGTTTTAGTCATTGTCATTGGCACAGATTATTTGAGTCTGATGTGCATCACATAAGTTTAATAAGGATTACTAACGTAAACTGAATAAAAGCAGTGCTGAAGGAATCGTTATTATACAAGATAGCAATTATCAAGGCTGCTATATATCTCAGCTTTGGTGTGCATGAGTGAACGCTGCACTGCCTTAAAAAGTGCAAGCACACTGTTCATTCCCTGTTGATCAAATGTATTGTAGCTGTGGATTGATATTGTCTAATATTTATAATCTTATCTCATCTTCTCTCTATGTATTCAATATCCAAATGGCTAGAAGTAGAATATTTTTTTGGTGACTCAGGCGGGAATGATCCATATGATAGCAACATTCAACATTGGCACTTAATGAAGTAGACATAATGCTGCTATTAATCATTTTTGTGCAAGGCAGAGCATTGAGGAATACTATTGATTAGAGACAAATATAACAATAATGTGATAATGCTTAGATGGTATTCATAATTTGTTTCTCTGTTGTGCATATAATAATCCATCAACTAATAAAAAATGTTTATTAACCAGCATAGACCCATCTTAAACCCGGATCTATCAAGCATCGAGAGGGATCCAATTTCTTGAGGTGCAATTTTTTTTTAACTTAAATTTTTCACATCCAAAAGAAATTGGATCCCTCTTGGTGCTTGATAGATCCGGGTTTAAGATGGATCTATGCTGGTTTTAATTTTTTTTATATTTTATGAGCCAACATGGATTTTTTTAATTACTTTTCACTTGGTTTTAATTTTTTATTTTATGACCTGGCATGAATTTTTTTAATTACTTTTTATTTTTGTAACATAACGCTATGTTACGTGACAACATTTCCCCCATACTGGGTTGTAGAGCACCTCACTCCTCTTGGTGCAATTATCTTGCATTTATTGTTAGGCTTTGTATATAGTCACTAGACTAAAAATCCAGTCATGCACAAGCGAGTCGTTAGGATTTGTATATAGTCACTAGACTAAAAATCCAGTCAAGTACAAGCGAGTAACTTGTTGCCGCCGGAACACGCACTTGGGTGCGTTCCTTGAGGGCAACTCTTGAGTCAAGCACTGTCACTTGATCTTGACTCCTTCGTTTAGGCATAACCCCTAACGAAGCCAAAGGGGGTAGTTCCTAAAGGTTACTAAAGTTGATTAAGCTGTTTAGTTTGTGAATGGGTAAGTTTTTAAGGATTTTTTAAGAAGTAAATACTGAAAGCAAAAGCACTTGCAAATGTGAAATTAAGTCAACAACATGAAATGATTATAACCACTTAACACAAGATTGAAACTTTGAAAATAGGACCAGTGCCTAAATGGAGTCAAAAGTAAAGTGTTGTTGTAATGTAGATGTTTTGCGAGTGTTCTTGGTCAGTTTTAGTTATTAAAAGATGAGTTGATTAGAGGGGAGGGGGATTCCCAATATACCAAAATGGTACGGGGAATATGTCCAGACTCACCAAGTGTGGCCCTACACAAGAAAATGTGGGGTAGATGGAGTCGCAGGGGGATGTCCAACACTGCACCAAACTAGGGTGTAGCCTGATGGAGCCATGCGGTCACTTCTAGTTGTTCCCGCTTTCTCTGTAAGATTTTCCCACACGAGGTAATACCGAGACGTTGGATTTTTGTCTTCTAGGGGAAGTAAATTACAAATGTGAGACTAATTACTATCGCCTGAGAAACTCTTTTCTGATCATCCATCACGTACTTAGGTAAGCCCTTTATGTGATGGCGAGAACATACTTCAAGTATACAAAGCCGGGTTCGTTACTTTGAAAGAACTAAAACAAAGACTGAAAATAAAGTGTGAACTAATTACTACACTACGAGTATCTTTTCTCTTTTGGTACTTCGGTAGAGCATAGTGGGTTAGTATTTGTTACTTTTGCAAGAATAAAATACTTAAAAAAGATTGAAAAACCTATTTAATTTGTAAAGTATACTGCTTGCAAAAGGGATTTAGATGTTCCTATGTCTTGAGTACATTTTGAAGGCCGATATTTGGATCAGACACTTCAAAAGTTAATTCTAACTTTAGTTTTAATTATTAAACTGAAAGGAAAGCTAATTAAGCAAAAAAAAAAAAAAATCACAAAACGACGCAAAACCCCCCAGGGGGGTTGGGGTGTGGGCACTAGGTAGCCCACTTGCTTTTCTTTTTATTATGGATTTACAATAGCCTTTGGAAAATGCCTTGGATCTTTCTAGAAATAGATCCAAAGGCATACAAAAAAGTTTAAGACAATTTGTCGGATGAAGTAGGAATGCTTCGGGAAGCTCCGGATTGGCTAGAAACTTGATTTTTCGCCCAAAATGTCTCAAAACCTGCTAAAATATAAAAAAAACAGCGAACAATATTAGTGTTAAAAAAGTGCCCAAAATCACTTTAAAAGTGATTTGGGCAAGTTAAACAATTACCGGAAAATTTCTATGTTAAACTAACAAAAAATGACTAAAATAACTCAAAAGGACTAGTCCTTTTGAGGATCTTAGCTTGCTTTTTAGGGCAGCCAATGAAACACTTTAACTTTGCTAGATTTATCTATCAAACTCAAAACTACTAAACTTGCAAACTAAAAAAATCTACTTTGAAGGAACTTGCAAAATGAAATAGATTCCTAGCTAGATCTACTTTTTATGATAAAACTATGAATGGACTTTTAGATCTAAGCATAAACTAAACTTATAAATCAGATCTACTTAGTAATTTGAACTTTGAAGTATAGATCTACAAGTCTAGCAAGTAACCAAGGAGAAGAAATTTGCTTTTTTGAAGGAGAAGGAGAAGGAGAGAGAGGCCCGATGCCGGATGAGAATCACTGTAGAGGCTTTCGGTGGAGTGCTATTGGAATAAGCCACATGAAAGTCTGGAGAGAAGGTGAACAAGCTTGTTCAAACTCCAATCCACGGTTACCTGCAGCTAATAAAAAAACACTTGCAACAAGGTTTGTGAGATCTAGTTACACATGCATAGAAAAACTAGAGCATCATGATAATAATCTTATTAAAATGCTAGATCTATATCTTTAAATATGTATGAGCAAAATAAACTAAGTAATAAACTTATTAAATGATTTCTTCCTATCAATTGAGAACAATTCTACCAAGGCTAGATCCACCATACAAGAATGCAAGAGAAAATTAATTAAATACAGGTTACCTCAGACATGCATAGCCATGGTTATCCGACAAATACACTACATCAATGAGCCTCCAAAGCTTTTGCTTTTATTCCAACAATACAAGATAGAAAAGATTACAATGACAAGCCCTCTACTCATGCAACTCGAACTAGTTTTCAATGAGAGAGGGAGCTTGTTTATATAGAAAACTTGAGAGAGGGAGGGCATGAGCTCCAATGGAGCATGGGGGCACATCACACGAGAGATTTAGGGGATTGAGGGAGTTAATTGTGGAAAGAGAGGGAGCTTAGGTGATGAGGTGGGTGCCACCTCAACATGAGGTGCGACCCCTCTCCTTGGAAACATCATCCATCCAATTCAAGACTCCCACAACAAGAGATTCACCCAACCAAAGGAGAAATGCGCCCCCCTGTTTGAGGAATATCTCGCCCTCCATGATTTGATTCACAATCGAGCTTGATTATGATGGATTTGGTCCTCAATCACCTCTGATTGACCTATAGTTAACTCAGATCCTGATTGAGACAAGATTCCCTGAATTTAGGAATTTGATTTTCTCTCATTATTTATTATTTTTCTATTTTTTATTCACTTTTTTGATTTTTTGAGAGAAAATCAATTTGAGTGATAAATATTCACTCAAATACTTCGGAAAGTGGGTTTAGGGGTTTTGTGAGTGCTCCGGGGTTAGAAAACGAGCACCCCCATGGTGAATTTCACCTCCTACCACACTTTTATTACATTTTTGATTTTTCCAATTAATCTATTAAAAAATAGCCTAAGTTTACGGAAAAATTTATTTTTTGCGAAACATAAAAAAAAACTTAGGGGGACCTAGCACATGTCCATACAACTCAATATTAATGCCTAGCATGGTATTAAACATTGACACTTAGACTTTAAGAACCTCCTAAGGCTCAGGGACCAAGACAAATATTCCAACTTTGGAGTAGTAAGGTGAAAAACTCGAAAATTATACCTTGTTGACAAACAAGGTATAACAGGAGTACCTCCGAGCTATAACATGCTAACAAGAAGCTGAATTGTTTTTACTGAATAGGGCATGAATGACCCATATGATACCGGCATTTGGCAATGCCAGTGAATGAAGTAAACGTAATGTTGCTATCAATCTTAGGCAGAACATTGGGGAATACTATTGATGAAAGACAAAAATAACAATAATGTGTTAAGATAAATGGCATTTATAATTTGTTTATCTATTTTGCATATAATAACCTCTCAACTCATGAAAAATGTTTGTTAATTATCTCAAACTTATTGTCGGCCATTGTATAGTACCTGGACTAAAAATCACAGGCCACTAATCAACGTTTTCTCTAATCTTTTAGACAATCCACAGGAACACATTCACAGTTGGTGCCACTTTACATATCACAATACACATTCCTATTTTTATGCCACTTTACATATCACAATACACATTCCTATTTTTATGCCACTTTACATATCACAATACACATTCCTATTTTTATGTCATTTGAAATTTATGTATATTCAGATACTGGAGGTAAAGCCACTTTTTACTTTAATTGTTGCGTTCATGTTTAATAGATTTCTTTTGGAGATAATAATCATCAATTTTCACAGCTTTCACATTTTCTAGTTTTGCTATTTTTCTTGCTACTTTTTGAGGTTTCAGGTGCTGCTACGATTTTGTCTTCTTATCCTCAGATCTCCTATTTGGAATAAAATAGCTAAAATAGATTGGTATTGCTTATCACATGATTACTATTACAATCTAATTGGGATGCACGGGAGTGCATTTTTTACAATGCCCCAATGCCTGAAGAATTGGTAAGGACGATGAATATTACATGTGCCAAATTTCATTCAATGACTTGTCTCTGAATACATTTTTCACAATGTTTTGAGTATTGCTGAATCTTTCCTTCATTCCTTGTTGTAAGTGCATATTGAAGATTCTATTGCTTATAAACATATTCAAATAGAATGTAGTAGAGAAGTTATGCTAAATTTGTGGCTTTTTTGTGGGTTTGTAGAGAACACCCACCAAGTATTTTATAGAATATGGCATAGAATGTAGTAGAGAAGTTATGCCAAATTTGTGGCTTATTTGTTCATCTTTGTGGGTTTGTAGAGAAGATCACCCACCAAGTGTTTTACAGAATATGGCAGCAATAATGGAATTGATTTTGGAAGAAAGGGGGGACATCTCACAAGCACTATTGGATGTGATTCTTCACAACCTTTTGAAAGATACTAGGGTAAGTGCAAGGATATTTGATACGTAAACCATGCTTTTGTATTCTACTCATCTTTCCAAGGTCAATTTTATTCTCATTTTTAAAATGTGAAACTATACATATACCATCATTTCAAAATTTTTGCTTTCTTACTTTTTTGTGCATTATATACGATAACAATACAGATTTCCAGAATTCCACTGTTATTGTTAGTAGAATATTTTTAGCTTGATTAGTATGGAAAAATTTGGGGAGTTGGTGTTGTGCTGTCAATGTACTTGTGGTCACTAAGATAGCTAGCAAAATTACTCCCAGGACCACTTATAGTCATGATGCTAAAGATACATTTCCTATTGTTCAAACTTCAGTCTCTTCCCTGAAATTCTAGACCATACATTTCTCTTTACAACGTCATTGGTCATGCAAGTTGTTACTCATACCTATAAGCTGTAAGTAATTATAATTTTGTATGGTGTTTTATAGTTATCTTGAGAGAGAGTGTGGCATTATAGCATATCTCATCAATGATAACTGCAGGGTTTGAACTCTATCACAAAAGGTTTAGAAGGTTTATGGAAGCACATAGATAAAATCTCACATGCAATAAATTTTTTTCTCTAATATGCTTAGATTTATGGAAACACATAGTTTTAACCTCAAGTTTCTAGCTTGTTCTTAGATCTTAATCTAAGTCACTTGACACGAGGACATGGGACACGAAAATACGAGTGTCCTATACGGACATGGTGACCCCCGGAATTAGGACACGGAGGACATGTTTTATATATTTTAAAAATTATATATATTAAAAATATAGACATAGATCCATTTTTTTTTTAAACTAGAACATTTACAAATATTCAATAGAAATTACTAATTAGAAATTTAGAATCAATACACAATACACATTTTGTCATTCACAAATCACAACGAGACACAAAGATGATAGCTCAAGATGTCGAAACCATATTTCTCATTAAGTCATCAAAATCAAAATGTATTACATAGATGTCGGAATGCCAATGGCAACTAGTAGTAGTAAATAGTAAATACAAAAAGGGATAGATCATAGATGAGATGAAGATGGAAGAATCTTATCTGTCAATAGTCCTCCTCCATGCCTGAATCAACAAACTCATCACTGCCCTGACCCTCATCATCCTCCTCGTCCTCGTCCTCCTCTCTGCTCATCTGACGATATGCATCTGCTGGTGTGGAGGATGACCCCTCCATAGGATCACCATCGTCAAAAGTGACCGGCTCTAGCATTGGATCATTAAGATCCATGTTTGCTAATGCCAACTCAGTACTGCTGTCCAAACCCATATCATCAGGAAAGACATCCCACATCTTTGTCTTTCCCTTCACCCACTCCTTTCTCTTCCTGTAAATAAGACGAAGGTTGGAGTGCACATATACCATCGTCTCTGCCCTGGAATGCTCAAGCCTACTCTTCTTCAAACTGTACAAGTTCCCATATGTGCTCCAATTCCTCTCACAACAAGAGGATGAAGTAACTTGAGAGATGACCCTTAAGGCTATCTTCTGTAGAAGAGGGCATGCTGCCCCATGAGTTGCCCACCACAGGGTTTCTTAACCCCCATGTCTCTAAGCACCTCATAGCCTCCAAATCTCCCAGTGGCAGTGGAAAAATCTACAAAGCCCTCCTCCACCTCCTCAAGTAGGTCTCCATCTTGAAGTAGCCGTCTAAATGCTGTCTTCCTCCCCTGTGAGATCTCTCCATCCATGTGAGGAGGGACTCTGCGTGAGGGCCCTAACCCACCATTGAGCCAATCATGACCGTAGAACTTGGGTTTCAATGAATGGGCCAAGCAATGCAAAGGTGTGCAATTCTTATCCCACTTGGAGATAAGAATATCCTGTATAGTGGACCATAAGTTCTCTGCCAATGTCTCATACTCGACACACTCATTCTCCATAACAATGGTCCTCATGGACTCAATCATGAAATCCCACCCCTCATAAACATCTTGCTAGGATGGGTTGTCCATGTTTGCAAACCCAACAAAGAAATGATCGGCTCCATGATCTTAATGGTAAGATTTACACTCTCCCACCAACCATCATCTAACACTATGTCCTTTACCTTTTTTGAAGCAATCTGCTCCGTTTTTCTCCAAAAGGACCAAAATTCTGAAATAACCATGGACCCAAGAGTGATTTTGAGCTCTCTCCTTGAGCATGATGAATGAGGAAGCAAACCAAGTATTTGCAACGTTCAACAATGAAAGATGTGTGTACTCTTTGTAGATTGTGAGGGCATTGGTGTGGTTTTGTACAAAGTTACGGATATGGCATGCATCCTCAATAAGTTTGCCAATCCATGTCACATATGAAGCAATAGATTTTGGTGCTAAATTCAAAGAATGGATAATGCAAGGTGTCCAAAATACATGTAAGATCAATAAAAGAAAGTATAAATGACTCTAGACTCTAGACTCTAGACTCTACAAGACTACAACTAACAACTCAAATGAAGATTGAAAATCTATAAATTGACCTTTCCCCTAAGGCCTAGATGAAATCTTGTGCTAAATTCAAAGAATGAGCAAATTAACAATGCAATTATGCAAGGTGTCCAAAATGAAATACCTGTGGATATTTAGCTTCCACAATCATGCCAACAACCTTGCAAACAGGTGCATTGTTCGTGATGATTTGTACACAAGAATCAACACCTACATCTTCAGTGACTTTGATGAACAACTCACCCATATATTGTGCATCCTTGTATTTCCCAAGAGCATCCGTCGCTTTCAAGAACACCGGTCCATTTGGGGAAGACACCATGAAATTGATGAGTGGATGGCGTGCTGCATCCGTCCATCCATCAGAAACAATAATAACACCACATGTGGGCCATTTTGATCTAATTGGCTCAATAATTTTATCCACCTCCTTCTTTTCCTTAACCAACAATGTGGTCCTAAGCTTCTCTGAACCAGGAGGCACATAACCACTTGGAGCTCGTTCAATTAGTCTTCGACACATCTCAAAATGAACAATGGTGATCGTGCAACATTGAATGAAATGAAGTTGAGGTAGAAAAATAATGCAATGGTAAGGTTCACCTCTTCTCGCGCCTCTTGTTGGAAAATCCTGTCCATTAGACCATTTGTAGTTGGCCTCTTTCTTGTTGGATAAGTATCAACCTCACTCCTAGTGCTAGAGGGTTTCCTCAAGAATGAAAGAGGATCCTCATTCTGTTGTGTCTTGCTTGCTAGTGCCACCTTCCCTAACCCAACATGATCCTCTCTTTCCATCTCCCTCCTGTTGTCCGCCAAACTGCACACCAGCAGCAGAAATCTTTCGAAAGCTGTCTCTTCACTACAAGTGAGAGAGGTGTGGCCTTGGGGGCAAGCAATGAGCCAGGTATTGTCACCTGAATCCCAGCTCCTCCGTTTAGGCTAACTCCTAACGAAGCCAAGGGGGGTAGTCCCTAAAAAGAGTTTCACTAAGGCTCTAGTGTTTAAGTGTTTTTTTTTGTATGGGATGATGCAAATGAGTGTTGATTAGGAGTTTTCTTGTGATGAGACCAAAAATATGTAAAGATGAACAACAGATAATAAGCAATCCATGTTGCGAGATAAGATAACAAGATGACAATATGATTCAAGATCTGATAAATCACTAAAGCATTCACAATACGAAATAAACACAAGGACAAATGGTCCTGATCAATATATAAGCTTTTAGATAGCCAGTGCCTTATGGAGTCAAAGAAAAAATAAAGATTGTGATGCTGAAAGTGTGGGTCTTGAAAAATGCCGTTTGTGAGATCGTTGTGCAGATTATCTTTGTAAATTGAAGATTTTAATGGTCTTGATTATTAGGATAAAACCAAGGATATTCAAGAGAATGTCCGGAAAGACAGTATCAAGTGCATCCGTTCAAGGACATGTCGGGCCACCCAATGCTCTAGCCAGGTCGCGCAATGCTAACCAGCAAACTAGAGGCTGAACATGGAACCCCGGCGCCCCCAACTAGGAGATTACCCACCGAACTTATCTTATCGCTCAACTCCAGATTGGTTGGTTATGGGGGTGAAAGTTTTATTAGTTATCACTTATGAACTTAACAAGTCTTCCACCTTTCTGAGTACTAGCCCAACAGTTTCCGGTTGGCAGAGCATACGGGTGTTGGACGATCAACCAAAAGTAAATTTATTAGGGGGAAAATGTGGGTTGAAATATTTTATTAAATTAAGAGCACTTTGTTCGACTCTCCGACAGAGAGCGCTCTTGACTTAGTCTTAAGACCACAATTCAAGAGACTTCCTACTTTAAAATGCCTAATGCAAGGGAAAAATGCAGATCTAACAATGCTCTCTGACAGAGAGTGCTCTTGACTTGGATTTGGCCAAGTTCAAGAGGCTTTGTTCGTTTTATGAAACAAGAAGCAGTTGTGATAACAAGATATTGAAATTTTGTAATATTTAAATCATGTGATAACTCAATAGATGTGAAACACAGCTAGCATGCTACTTGCAAAATAAAATGAAATAACTGAAGGATCTAGTGTTCTACCAAACAATTTTACACTAAAGGTGGGATCAACCTCCGAACAAGGTTAACCACTAGAACCGTCTGCACTTGAGAACCTCTAGCTAGCTGAAAGCTCTACCAAGGAAACCGACGGGGAAGGAAGAGTAACCACAAATTATGTGGTCCTGCCCCTGGGATGGGATCCCAAGGATACAACTTCCGATCGAAGGCTTGGAAAAGAAATATGACAAGAAGAAATAAGGACTAATCTAAAACATGAACTGAAAGATCTAAGCTAAGCAAACCCAACACTCTTCCCCAAATGGGGAAGAAACCCAAAAGGTGGAGGACTCCTCCACTAGAAACTTTTATTAATTTTTACAAGTGCCTCGGGTTTTAAAACCTTGAAGGACTTTTTTGAGAGATAGGACTTTAAACTTGAAATGAACTCTTGAAGAGTTTTACAAAGGATAATAAGATCTTGTATGTTCAATCACTCCTTATGGCATTCATTTGATTTTGCTCTGATCTTTTGCTTCAAGATCTACCAAGTATCTCTCTCTCTCAAATCACCTACACAAGCTCGAAACAACTCAACAAGGCACCCATTATTTGTCAAAAAAATCAAATAAATTTGAAATTTACTGAGTCTAAACTTGAAAACTAAAGCTTAAAACCTAAGGAGCATGAGATTTAAGTTTTAAAAAAGTTAATATGGTGGAACGGACCAGCGAACAACATGTGTCTAGAATATGCCGGGAATGAGATCTAAAGTATAAAAAAAATGAAATATTTTTGGTATGTGAAATCTATTTTTTGGAAGATGTAAAATATGCAAACAACTACAAGCTAAATGCTATCTATGACTGCCCTATATGCTCAACGAACTACTTGACATGCAAGAAAAAGACTTCTAGTACAAGATCTAATCGTTTACCAAAACTAGTGCAAAATTTGACTAAGACTAACAATGCTAACTTTATAAATAATGGAAACTAAACACTACTAATCACTTAACAAGTTTGTGGTTTTTTGTTGTGTTTTTTTAAGATGCTCAAAGAGGGACGAAAAGAGGGGATAGAGCAGCAGCAAAGGCAAAGAAAGAGCAGCAGCAATGAGAGGACAGCAGCAAGGTAAAAGAGAGAAAAACAGTAAGGAGAAGGTAGTGAAAAAAGTGAGGAAAATGGGGAAGACTTAGGGAGACGAGAGACAAGGAAAAAGAGGGCAGAACTAACAAGGAAGATGGCTGCAAAAAGATGGGACAGTCAAGAAGTGAAGAGAGGGGGCAGCCAACAGAAATGGAGAAGAGAGCAGCTGCAAAACAGAGAAGTAGGGCAGCAGACAAGGGTGTGGACTGTCAACTAGAAGGAGAAAAAACAATGGGGAGCTATGGGTTGGAAGAAAAGACTAGCAGTCAATGACAAAGATCAAGGGGAAAATGGATGGCTTGAAGAAGATAGCCCTTAAGAACCAGTAACCAAGGTAAAAGTTTGTTTGAATGAAGTTCTTTGTTGGAGAAGACAAGAAGTACTTGGAGAAGCTTGCAACCCTGCAAACAAAATATTAAGATAAATGGAACACTTGAATGGTGAAGGAATTAGATGCCAATAGCTCCCAATAGATGAATTCCCTGAAGACACAAACACTCAATGCAAAAGATTAGAAGCCTAAGTACTAGATTGTTAGTCTTCAATAAACAAATAATCAAATTTGCAATACAAGGGTAGGGTGAAAGAGACATTACTTCATGTAGGATGAAGACACAATGCCAAAAGCCCACCAAGTGACCTCCAAAGTCTTAATAATTTTATTAACAATAATATGCTTACAAAATCCACCAGACTTTCTATGCCAAAAACTCCATGAGGAATGAGGAAAAAAGAGCCTCATTATATAGCAAAACACAAAAGCTAGCCTACCCTAATTCGAATTGGCTTGATGGAAGCCAATGGCTACCTAACCCAAATCGAATTCCAATCACATCTAGTCTTCAACCAATCGAATTGCAAGTCTTGGAGTTACAAAGTCGAGCTTAGTTAATGAGATGAGGAGGTGGCCTCCACCTAGGCAAGGCGCCCCTCATCTCCACATTGGAAACATCTCCCATCAAATGAACACATGCCATGTGGTAAACTCGAGCTCCAAATAGGTATGACGTAAGCAACTTGGAGCTAGCGTGAGCTTTGAGGTAGGTGCTTGGAGTTTTAACCAAGATTTGATTGCAATCATGGTAGTTGGGAGTGGGAGGTGGCCTCCACCTAGGCAAGGCGCCCCCACTTCCATTCAATGCAACCTCTCACCAACCAAAACTCATTTAATTTTTGCTTCACATCACCAATTCGACTTTGCATGCATGGAGGGCGAATTCACTTGAAGAGACTTGACTTGTGCTGACTGTACAGTTGATTGAAGCTCAGTGAAGTTGATTGGAATCATCTTTAATGCCAGGTGCCATGTCAACTAGCTTTTTATTTTATTCCATTTGGATTATTTTGGAGAGATTTGGATTATCTCCAAAATAATCAAATTTTATTATTTTAATTAATAATTTCTCTGTAACTGGGTCTTTTGAGAAATTATTAATTATGAGGCCTAGCTGACATTCGAAACTTAGGATAAATTGGACCGGGGATCATGAATGATTTTTGGCTTAAGGTTAGAGCCTTCAATCATCAAATTCGGATCCCGGATGACTGACATATTAAAAATTATTATTTCTCTATTTAAACTATAGAGAAATTTATTAAATTTAAAAAATAATTAAAAACCCAAATTCGACGGACCCGGTAAAATTTTTTCGAAATTTTTTCTGAGGGTTTTATGGACTTAGGACATGACCGACACCTATTCTAACAGTGTCTATTAGGCTTATATACATCAGTTGGACTCTAATAACCCCCCATGGCTAAAATTTTCAAAATCGGGCATTCCAGCTTTGGAGGAGCGGGAGAAAACCTCATCGATTATAGCTCGGCTATAAGCAAAGTATAACTGACAAGGGAAAAAACTCCCTGGAATGCCTTAGTTGCTTAATCAAGTCATGGGGAACCGAGACACTCAGATCCTACTAGCACACTTTATTACAAACCCCATGGGGCCATGGTCATGTCGACTCAAAAAACAAAACAGGCTAGCCAAAACTGGCTAGTCACAAATGCTGGATCATCTGATACACTGGAGTCGAACACTTATCATGTTTGTCAAATGGCGGCTCTTCAGATAATCCAACTATGGTACAAATAAGTTGGTAACACCTCCTTTGGGTGTTACTAACTGCTTTACATGAAGAAATCCCACAAGGAAGGGCCAACAAATGGCCCCTAATCCAGTAATATGTGCTCTTGAACTTATGCTTGCAGAAATTGCAACTCCAACACACATTGCCTCCCCCACCAAGCTTTGCTCCAGGCCCTTCTTTCCTTGTCACATACTTCCACAAAGGGTATTTACTCTCTTGGGCTTGTTGTCTTGCTAAAACAGGGTTAAAACGAACATGAGCATCACTAGACGTAGTTGGAGCACTAATAGGAGTAGAAGAGGATATGCTTGGAGGAGGAAGAGGAGGAGAGGGATTAGATGGGGCATTTCTCCCTTTCCTTTGCCCTTTAGCTGTTGCCCTAGCTGATTGAGACATTTTTCTTCTTCCTTGATGGTGAGCTTGAATCCTCTCAACTAAATCTCCCCTCAAATCCACTTGGAATCTTCTTTCACCTGCAAAAATACCCACTCTAAGCTCTCCTTCAACTTGCAAATGCCAAAAAGAATGAGAAAAATCGCTTTTGAAGAGGGCGCGGTGTCTTTTTCTCGTGGTTCGTGTCCTGGAATCGGGACACGGGTTGTGCAGGGGCGGGACACGAGCCCAACACGTGTTTTATCGTGTCCTAAAATCGGGACACGATAAAACACGTGTTCGACATGTGTTGGGCTCGCGTCCGTGTCCTACACGGCCCCACGGGACACTTCCCCCCTTTTCCACGTGTCTGGTGACTTAGATCTTAATATATTTTTTCTGCGTTTAGTATTGTTTGCTTTTGCACTCCCACTTTGTACGATGTACTATTATAGTCCCATTCACCTACCTTTGTGGTCAATTGTTGGACATTAATAAAATTATCTTATCTATCCAAGCTATTAAGAAGCATGTAATGGTAGATATCTTCTAAGCGTCATTTGATTATTAGCAAAAGGCTTCTAGTGCACATGTGGGGTGCATTACTTGAGTTAGTTACTTTGAGAAGCATGCTTAGCATGAGTTGTAATGTTAACACCTACCCTTAGCACATGTGAGGCACATGAGTTGGTTAGGGTTAAAATAAACCTTGTTAAGGTGCAACGTTGCACTTGTGGATCAATTCACTTAAATGGACCTAGTCTAGGATTTGTACTTGTAATCTTTCTCTCATATTTTATAAAAGGGAAGGAGGGGTGCACTACTTTAAAAAATGGTAGCTAGAGTGAAGAGTAGTGGAATGTAATCAATGTTGCATATATCATCTCAGGGAAAGTATCATCGAGGGTATGGAATATAACTTCTCGGTGGTATCGACGGAAAATATTGGAAAATGTCGGAAGGCCTCAAAAAAATACAAAAGTACTCATTTTTTTCAATTTTTAAAACATATAAAGCAACGACATTATCAAATAGACACATTGCTACATAAATATGATGACACAAGTAATAAATAAGATGCATAAGATGTTAAGTGGTCACATTTCTTTACTAAACTAAAAATTCTAAAACTTGTTCCTAAAAGGATGATACAAAATCACATCAAAAGCTCAAAATAAATGTATCTCATGAGACAAATCATCATGAGGCATCAAGATACTAAATAGTACATAATACAATCAAAATGATAGATCATAGGAATCCCAATCATCGATTCCCTCTACCCCTTTTACGGGTAAAGAGCACCACTCTTCCTCTGGAAGTAGTAGGTGGTCGTGGAGGTACTCGGGATGATGTTGGAGTGGAAGATCCAAAGCCTCCAACTACTCCAGTTGAGGTGGAAGTAAAAGTGGGTTGTCTCCTCCCAGCCCTAACTCCAACTACAGGTCTTTGTGGAGGTGGTGGTGGTGGCATTGGTTGCACCGGAAGATCAATCTCCTCCTGAACATCTGTATACACTGGAAGTGGATCATCCTCCTGGCTCCTCCTCCCCCTCACCTCCCATTATCGTCACCTCCCCCAAATCATATGCATGATCCTCCTCCAACCACTCGGGTGCCTCCTCCATCTCCACCCTCCACTGAGTAGTGGTGTCAATGGCATCCAAATTTATGGCCTCTATGTCAGCTTCTTTGTCAAGTTGCTTCACCCATAGCCTTAGATTGTAGTAGACATACACCATGTCATTAAGGCGTTGGGTACCTTGTATGAACATTGAGGGCCATAGTTAGAAATGGTAATTTGTAGTAAATTAAAATTAAAAATTAAAACATATAAACAATTTAAATTTTGATTGTTGCATTTTTGAACATTTCTAAACTGGTGCGCTTCTTGGAGTGTATCTTTTCAAAGACACTCCAATTGCATTTGCACCCTGAAGAACTGCAAGTTTGGCTAAGCACCCGAACAACAAGTTTCTACAACTCTGGGAGCTTTCCACCATAGTGTTTCCACCAAACATCTACAATGAATAAAATGAATGGATTCAATGGAAGACAACAAATTATATTTCCATCAAGTAATATATGCCAAATATATATAAAGGAAAAAAACAAAATTTGAAATTGAAGCTTACTTCGCATCTTTGCGGTCCTATCTAGGATAGCCATCTCATAACCCAAAATCCCGGATTGCATCTTATATATCTCCCTTTGTCTAGGAATCTCTAAGCATTCAGCTGGAGTATGTACCATCCTCTGAACACACTGGAAAAAACTATCCATGACCTCACCATCAAAATTAAATCCACAAGCATAAGCGAATGTAGGGTTGAGGAAGAGCCCTGCTACATGAATGGGACGATGGAGAGTTTATTCCATCGCTCATCAATCACACCCCAAATCTGAGCTCTCTTGGTGAGTCCTTCCTCCCCTTTGTCATCATAGTACCGATAGATAGCTTCCTTGGCCCTATCCATGGCCTCATACAAGTAGCCCATTGCGGGCTTGTCACCATCAACCAATCGAAGAACCTTTACGAAAGGTTCACTAATGGTACATACCTCACCTATTGCACTCTAGAATCTCTGGTCATGTCCCACAAGTTGGGCTATGGCTTGCCCATCTTGTTTGGTGCTATAGACACAAGCAACCCACTCATCAGAAAGAAACATCCTTTGTGACTCTAACATACTCTTGAGGAGCGACTGAAGAGAAATGAAGTTGGTGGCGAAACATGTGATTGAGGGACGCACCAACTCTTTGTTCCGTATGAACTGTCTCATGAGTGAAAGAACATATGTCTAATTGCGTCGAAAAGGCACATTCTACAACCCAGTAGGGGGATGTGTAACTCCTTCCTTGCTCATCCTGGAGCTCACATGTGTCCTTTTTAAAAAATAATAAAATATTATAAAAATTAAGATTTAAACATTTACAACGACATATATGTAAAACTATAAATTAAAACGCTTCCTTGACATTTGCACTCTAAAAAGGAGTTTGTACCTCGAGAGATTTGATCCCTCTCGGCGGTTGGTAGATCCCCTTTTAAGATGGATCTATGCTGGTTATATATTTATTCGGTCACACTTTGAGCTGAATCAATGGTTTCCTTGATCCAAGGAATTTTGCCCATGTCCTCTAGCATCAAATCAATGCAATGGGCTGCACAAGGACTCTAGTACAAGGTTGGATACCTCTCCATGAGCAACCTCCTAGCAACAACATAATTAGTAGCATTGTCTGTGACAACTTGGACAACACACCGCAGGCCTATCTCTTAGATAAAGCCATCCATCAACTCACATAATAATTGTGCATCTTTTGTATATGCACTTGCATCAACACTTTTGATAAACATTGCCCCCCCTGGGACAACTAACCAAGAAATTTAGAATTGACCTACCCTTTGTATCAGCCCACCCATCTGACATAACGGTGCATCTGATGGTCTCGCATGATTTCTTGAGCCTAGCTAATATTTGTGTGCAATCAACCTTTTCCCCTTGAAGAAGACGCCCTCTCAAATCATTATAGGAAGGGCCCCTATTCCCCGGGCCAACAATAGCATCAACTTCAAACGTGGCATGGTAGAAGGGGTTCTAGGCAATGTTAAATGGTATATCACTCCAAAGAAAACAGTTGGTCACAATCTTGTCACCCTCCTCCTCTGTTTTAACAAAACTGAATAGAAGGTTGCCCCCTGGTGTTGATCTCGCCACAAAAAAAGGTGAGGTTGATGAGGGAATTTGAGAAGCTATGGGCCGTGTGAATTCGGAGTGGGATTGTGGTCCTACTCCTCCCATTGAGGCACTTGTTCCAGTGTCGGTACTTGTAAGTTTATTTTTGTGAGGCTCCTTCGCATCCCTCTTATTAGCAATATCAAAGATGGATTGTTTTGCAATGTGCATAGTTTTTGGGGTAGTTTTCTCACAAGCATCCACATCAAACCCGGTGAGTTTTGCAAGGTGGTATTTCAAGCGGCTAATTCCTCCATAAATTTTTTTGCCGCAAAGATTGCATGTCAATATTTGTCTATTGGGAAGTTCTACTGGTTCACCATACACCCACATTGTATCTAATGGCTTTGGCATTTTGTTGAGGAGAAAATCTTAAACCTATGGCACAAAAAAAAACCAAAATAAACACATAATAATACAAAGCTTAAAAATGAGAGTTAGATGAAAGTGGAATGATTGAATCTTCCATTAAAAAACAACAAGAAGAGGCACATTGCAAACCCTATCCTAGGTCTAGAAAAACAAACAAATGAAGCCAAAACATTTTATACATACCTGGAAATCTTGATGGTTTGAATCCCCACCCCATGATCTCTTGGCTAATGGTGACAAGATCCTTGGCTTTTTCGTTCTTGAATGGATGCACAATGTTCTCTCACACCTCTGACCTCTCTTGCTCTCTTGTGTTAAAGAAATGTAACTGCGGAAGATATTCTAATTGTATTTGTTTATTGTATTATTATTATTCCTCCTTCGGGAGATGTCATTGATGTAATTGGTCATGTAAGAGTCATTGAAAGAGTCAATGTAAACCTTAGAAGTTGTGTTTGCCTAAAAGAATCCAGAAAAATATATTTTATTATGTAATTGATAGGTCGGCCCAGTTAGGGTAAAAAGTCACCCAACTGAACAATATAAATAGAGAGGTCGAGTTTGTCATTTGTATCACTCACTCACTTGAGCAAGTTCGCATAAGAGAAAGAGAGAAGTTTGCTGGAGAGGAGAAGAAGTTGTTTTTGTCTTGGGGCTTTATCTTGTATTGGTGAATTCTATATTGAGGAAGTTTTGCCGGGGTTTTCTCCCTTGTGGTTTCCCCGAGAGAAATTTTGTGTTCTTTGTGTTGCTGTGCTTATTTTTCTTTCAGTGATCCTATTGTTTAATGTTATTATGCTAAACAAAGTACAAACTTAACATGGTATCAGAGCAGGCCTGAAAGAGAACATTGTGCAGTTGCTGCCTAGGGTTTCCATTTCTGGAAAACTAGTCATCTTGGCATTTTCGCTATAAATCACTTTTGGCGAAGGTTCAGGATCTGAAACTCGGACAGGCCGAAGATGAAATGTTCATGTACCTTGTTTGCGAGTTTCAGCCTCAGATTTGCTGTACTTTAGGATATATGATCCATGCAAATCAAGTTTCCAGTCTCCTCCAGAATTCAGTTTTAAATAGGTGAGCTAGGGAGAAATGCTATATCTCGGGCTAGGAAGATCCAAATCGAATTTCGTAAGATGTTCCAGAAAGTGCACAGACTGTAGTTTGGCCGGTGTGAGTTTCAGAACCCGAAGATGAAGCAGTGACACGTGGCAGTCCGTATAAGTTCGCTATATTGAAACAGTCCTTAAACAGGTCACCTTGGGAAACTTAGCATAAGTTCCACTTGGTGAATCGAATCCTGCTTTAACCTGTGGGGTTGGATAGAGGACAGATCAGACTATCACAGAACAAAGTTTCAGACCTTGAGGAGCAGAAATTTCTGATATACATCAGAATTAAGACCAGACAAATCTGTAGTAGAAATTGAAGAAACTAGGGCATCAAACATTTTGTAGTCTTGTCCACAGATTTGGGAAAAGGAGTACTTTGCCTAACTTGCCTTGGGGAGGCGCATATTTTCCTCCAATCAGTTTCTCAAGATCTCAAAGTTGAAAAATTAGTGTTTCTCTCAATGTTGCACGACTCGGACTCGGCAAAGACTCGGCTGGCATATGACTCGTGGACTCGGGAAAAACTCGGGAAAGACTCGGGACAGACTCGGCAAGACTCGGCAAATAGGAAAAAAATAAAAATATTGTACATTTTGGGTACAAAAAGAGGTTAAAAACATTTCCGATCCATATAAGCTATAAAACTACAATTTATACCTACAATTTAAACAATAATTCATAACATTGTCTCATTATTCATAAACTATCACTATACTATATAACACAATCAATTTTAAAATAAATAAAATTAAAAATAAAATATATAAAATATATAACAAAAAAAATATATAAAAAAAAACAAAATGTAACAAAATAAAAAATAAAAAATATATAACAAAAAATTAATAAATATGAATTTAAAACATATAACATAAATAAAAATTTAAAATAAAAAATATCACAAATTAAATAAAATCAAAATAAAAAATTTATAAAAAAATATAAATAAACAAAACTATATAATCAAAAATATAAATAAAAAATTACATATATAAATTTTTAATATATATTATATATAAAATATAAAAATTATATAACATAAAATATAAATAAAAAAAAGTTTTTTTTTTTTAAACTATTCAACTTTAAAAAAAACAAAACTATATAATAAATAAACTAAAAAATAGTTTTAAAACTTTCAACTTAGAAACTTTAAATAAAAAAACTGTATAATAATTTAATAAAAGTTTTTATTATAAAACACATATGACATAAAGCAGCCCGTTGAACACCGTAAAACAGTAGCCCGCCGTAGAACCGCAGCTCGTCAAACGTCGTAGAACAGTAGCCCGCTGTCGAAGAGCAACCCGAACGCTGTCGAACAACAGCCCGTCGAACGTCGTCGAACTGAGACCGAAACCGAACGGAACTGAGACCAAACTAAACCCCACATTGAACTGAACCCAATACCGAAACTAAGAACGAACGTCGAAGACATAACTGAGACCGGAACTGAACATAGACCGAAATTGAACCCGACGAATTGATCTTCATCAACAGAACCTTCGTGCGAGTCTGAGACTGAGTTCCACGATTCCACCAAGTGCTTGCCGGTTCCAGCGAGTGGGGCGAGTCCACGAGTCCTCTGTCGAGTCTCTGCCGGTTACGCGGTGTGGGAGCTCGCTCGGGTAGACTCGCGAGTCCCCGACGAGTGTTGCTTCATTGGTTTCTCTATCAAACTCTATGTCAAGCCAGAAGTAGTTCTTAGAGAAGCAGTTTCACAAGTAAGTACAATCTCCATTCTATTTCCATTTGAGGTTCTCATATTATCAAAATGACAAACACTACCAAGCTTGATGGGAAGTTTGAGGGAGCTGAGAACTTCAGGGCATGGAAATATAGGGTCATGCTCATTTTCGAAGAACATGACCTAGAAGGCTTCATAAAAGAAGAAGTTAAAGAACCAGAGGGAGATGAGGCCATACCAAAGTACAAGAAGGATGTGATCAAGGCCAAGAGGATCATTGTTGACTCTATCAAAGATCACTTGATTTCTCAAGTGTCTTCAAAGAAGACCCCAAAGGAAATGTTTGATGCATTGTCTAATCTATTTGAAGGAAAGAACATCAATAGAAAGATGACCTTGAGAAATCAACTCAAGGGTGTGAAGATTCAAAAGTCAGAGACCATGCAGTCATACTTCACTAGAGTATCTCAGATCAAAGAACAATTAGAAGCCATTGGAGACATGATAGAAGAAGCATAAGTTGTGATGACCACCTTGAATGGTCTCCTAAGGGATTGGGAACCTTTCGTTCGTGGCATATGCTCTAGGAAGAAATTGATCAAGTTCAGACAACTATGGGAAGAGTGTGTGCAAGAAGAAGAAATGATAGCAGTAAGAGAAGAGAAGTTAAATGATAATGAAGATCAAGCTTTGGCATCCCATGCCAAAGGAAGGAACAAAAGGAAGAATCATGAACATTCTCATGACCACTCTCCTAGAATATCTCAAAGATTTCAAAGGAACAAAAGGATCAAGAAAGACTTCTCCTCCTTTGAATGTTTTACTTGTCACAAGATGGGACACATTGCAAGAATTGTCCTCTCAGAGCTGAACAATTCAAGAAGCAGAATAAAAGATTTAATGCCCATGTAGCTGAAGAAGATGAACATGATGATGAAAGGAAGGCCAAAGAAGATTCCTCCAATGATGAGGAATATGTACTTTAATCCAAACTAGGGAGATAGAAGAACCTCTTATCTATCTCAGCATTGGATGAGAAGGGATGCGGTTGTGATTGGAATTGAAGAAGGAGGACTCTACAAATTGAAGGGACATGTAGACTCAACCCTAATAGCTAGGACCATGAGTCCTTGTGAATTGTGGTATAGAAGACTTGTTCAACATTGTCGGTCATAAGCAAGAAAGGATCAGGTCCTCAGAATCAGAAGATGGGGTAGAGCACACTATCAAAGACTCCAGTAATTTCTACAAGAAGACAAGGATCAAGAGAGATCCTCCCAAACAAACAAAGATAAGTATTTGAATAATCATTTTCTGTATATCAAATTTACTTAAATGATATTGTTCAATTGTGTACATATTTATGTTCCTAGATTTAGGAAGTGCATTATGCATGTTAGAGTGATTGCATTGATGAACAATATACTACTAATAAGCATGCGATGGGTAAGTGGCCTATGGTGTTGTACACCATTCCATTGCTACTTATCTAGAATGAAACCTCTTTGCTGACATATTGGGAGTAGTGCACGCTCTTAATAATGTTATGGTAGAGATGGAAGGCATCTAGAAAGTTACCGTATGAATGTGGGATATGGATGAATGTTGTAGCATTGGCTAAGATAGTTGCATGACTGCGTGACCTATGTGTGTATGCATAAGAATTTATCATTATCAATATGTCTTGGAAACTATGAAATGTTTCTAACCATGCAACTTAATTTGACTTGTAGGAAAGATCATGTACTATCACCTACAAATGAAGAATGATGAAACTTGTTTCGTAAAACAAGTGATGAGGATAACATTCAAAAAGATTTACCAAATCAAGCATACTACAGAAGTCCAAAGCGAGGGTTCTCTCAGAAAGAGGGAGTCAACTATGACGAGACGTTGCTCCAATAGCCAAACACACTTCCTAAGTGGTGGATATTACACTAGATTGATGGTGTAATCGAAGTAGAAGAAGATATCGAGAAACCTCCAGGACTCAGGACTCTCTATCGAGAACTGCATGTGTGCAGATTGAAGAAGACTTTGTACGGGCTCAGAAGGCACCCATGGGAGAGGATTATCACCTAGAGTGATGAGATATCAACCTTTGCTTCAAGGTTGAAGATGAGGAGCTCATGGATGGGTGCAAGAGAGAATTTGCAACAAAGTTCGAGATCTAGGTATCCAATGACCTAGAGAGATGACATAGATGGATACCCAAAAGATTAATAGAAGAGAAGGCTACCAATCACTCCAATGCAGAATGTCTCGATGTAGAGAATACAAGATGTAGAGGGAGGATAGTGCTTAGTTAGAGAGGGAGCAGGGAAGCTCCGCTTCAGAGGGAGTGACTACAACATAGATGGAGAAGGTTGTCTACCTCAATATCTCAGGGATATGCTCAGTGTGATATCGGATGTCTCCCCTCACGAAGAAGAAGCTTGTTGTAGAATTTAAGATGAAAGACCTTGGAATGATGCATTACTTTCTAGGTCTTGAGGTGTGGCAGTTCCTAGATGAGATTTTCCTAAATCAAGGAAAATGTGCTGTTGAGATCCTAAAAGGATTTGGGATGTTGGACTGTAAGGCCATGCCTACTTCGATGGCGACAAACTTGAAGCTCTTGAATGATGCTTCATCACAAACAATAGATGTTACATTGTACAAGCAAATTATTGGCTCATTGATGCATTTGACCAATACTAGACCAGATATATGTTTTGCTGTGAACACCTTGAGCTAGTATATGGTGGAGCCTAGACACGTTCACTTGGTTGCAGCAAAACATGTGATGAGGTACCTAAAGGGTACATTGGATTATGGACTCAAATATGTATCAGACAATGAGTTTAGATTGCACGGTTATACAGACTCAGATTGGCCGTGAAGTGCTGAAGACAGAAAGAGCACTTCAGGATGTTGTTTGGGATCAGGTATGATCTCATGGCTCAGCAGAAAGCAGAGCAGTATTGCTTTCAGTACGACAGAAGCTGAATACATTGCAACATGTTCATCTTGTAGCGAAGCAGTTTGGCTTCACAAGATATTGGCAGGATTGTTCGATGTAGAGATAGATGTGACTAATATCCTTTGCGATAATCAAGAGTTGTATCAAGATGTCAGAGAACCCGGTGTTTCATGATAGATCGAAGCATATCGAAATCAAGTATCACTACCTTCGGGATATGGTGTAGAAGGGAGCTGTAAAGCTCAAGTATGTTCCTATAGAGGAACAAGTTGCTGATGTGTTGACTAAGCCTCTGTTTCGTGTAAAGTTTGAATACTTTCAAGACAAGCTTGGTGTAGTCCGAAAGGACCTCCCTCAAAAGAGGGAGTGATGCTGATGAGTCCGAAAGGACCTCCTTCGAAAGAAGGAGTGTCGACGATGAGTCCGAAAGGACCTCCTTTGAAAGGAGTGATGATGATGGGTCCGAAAGGACCTCCCTTGAAAGAGGGAGCAGTTTCCTGGAGCCTTGTTGTGGCAGCTCAGTCTAGGATTGGTACGTCAGTCTGACAAGGTCTGGTTGATCTGAAAGGATTGGTATGTCAGTTTGGATAGATCCTAGGGGGATTGGTATGTCTGGCTAGGCTTGGTTGGTCCAAAAGGATTAGTAAGCCAGATAAGGCCTGTTTGGTCCCCAGGTAGATTGGTATGTCTGACTAGGGTTGTTTGCTCCGAAAGGATTAGTAAGTCAACATCATCTACTAGAGTGCCCACCATAGTGCATATTCCAGATGATGATGATGTTGTTCCAGCATATACATGCTGCTGATGATGATGTTGTTCCAACATTTACATGCTGATGATGGAGATGTTGTTCCAGCATTTACATGCTGATGATGATGATGCTGTTCCAGTATTTACATACTGATGTTGATGATGTTGTTGTTCCAGTAGTTATATACTGATGATGATGTTGTTGTTCCAGTATTTAATACTGATGATTGATTGATGTTGTTGTTCCAGTATTCACATACTGATGATGATGTTGTTTTTGTTCCAGTATTTATATACTGATGATGATGATGTTGATGTATAAATGATGATGTTGTTGATGATGTTGCAGCAGTTCCTTGTTGACGATGATGTTCCAACAGTTCCTTGTTGACGATGTTGTTGATGATGTTCTAGTAGTTCCTTGTTGACGACGACGACGATGTTGATGATGTTCCAACAGTTCCTTGTTGATGACGATGATGATGTTGATGATGCTCCAATAGTTCCATGTTGATGACGATCATGATGATGATAGTGATGATGATGATCTAGCAGTTCTATTTTGATGATGATGATGATGCCCCAGACATATGATGATGTTCCAAAACTTCCTATGACATACAGAGTTTCACCAGTTAGTTGTACAGCTGTTGATGTCTATAGAATACCTTCGTAGTTAAGAGGGAGTGTTAAAGAAATGTAACTACGGAAGATATTCTAATTGTATTATTATTATTCCTCCTTCGGGAGATGTCATTGATGTAATTGGTCATGTAAGAGTCATTGAAAGAGTCAATGTAAACCCTAAAAGTTGTGTCGGCCTAGAAGAATCCAGAAAAAATATATTTTATTATGTAATTGATAGGTCGACCCAGTAAACTAGGAGAGGTCGGCCCAGTTAGGGTAAAATGTCACCCAACTGAACAATATAAATAGAGAGGTCGAGTTTGTCATTTGTATCACTCACTCACTTGAGCAAGTTCACATAAGAGAATGAGAGAAGTTCGTTGGAGAGGAGAAGAAGCTGTTTTTGTCTTGGGGCTTTATCTTGTATTGGTGAATTTTATATTGAGGAAGTTTTGCCGGGGTTTTCTCCCTTGTGGTTTCCCCGAGAGAAATTTTGTGTTCTTTGTGTTGCTGTGCTTGTCTTTCTTTCAGTGATCCTATTGTTTAATGTTATTATGCTAAACAAAGTAAAAACTTAGCATCTTGCACTTTAGATAACACAAAATGAAGCAATAAAACTCAACCCGTGGACTTAAAAAAACGCTCCAGTTAAAAAATTTAATTTTTTACTCAGCAGCCTGATATTTACCACCAACTCGTGATATATCACAATATATTGCGATATATTCAAAATGTCGCGATATATTGAATATTTTGGATTTATCGCGATATTTTGAATCCAATATATCGGACCATGGAAAATGTCAGCGATAAATCTGATGTATCTGATATATCAGCGATACATGCAACACTGAATGTAATAGCCAGGGTGTTCTAGTTAAAGTGTTTTGCTTTATAAGCTTTTGATATTCTAGTTGGTTTTGCATTGTAAGCTTGGGAGATGCTGATTTTGCTTTATGTAATCTTCACATATATGTGATTGCTGGTGCATATTGTGTAATGTCCCCTACTAGATCTGGGATCATTTTTTAGTTAACTGTTTACGTTTATAGAGGTTGTCCCCTAGATGTGAGCTACGCTCGAGGGCAGGCTGAGTCACACATGCCTCTAAAGTACGGAAATGAGAGGCAAAGCTTGACATGATATGCTATATGACCGTAAAGGTCTATAGTTTTAATATAAAGGGGCATCCACTACTTCCACTTCTATTGCGACGGTCTTGCTTTCCCTATCACTACCACGTGCTAGGCAACTCACTCAATCCATCCCGTATGGCGGGTGTCCTCACTCGGTGTTTTTTGGCTTGGTGGACATGTTTTGGACCGATGGGCGGACGATGCTTACTTACAATGCACCTGTCCAGGATCATGCGCCATACACTTCAAAAGAATGCCCTCATCGAAGAAGATGCGCCTCTATCTTCTGTCACGAAGGTCTCATCCATAACTTGTGTTGTTATCGGTAACGTGCACATCTTTACGCTTTATATTTTTGGCTTAGGAGTTCCATCAAACACTTAGCAACTACCGCCCAGATACCTCTGAATGTCCCCACTTACTGCTGTTATGTTTAGTGCAGTGAAGCACCACTCGCCCAAGACTCGCGAGTACTCGCGAGTCTGGGCGAGTCAACCTCTGAACCGAGTAATCGTTGAAGACTCGTCCCAAGACTCGGCACAGTTGGCATACTCGGGTTACTCGGCACAGACTCTCACGGACTTGCACGGACTCGGGTGAACTCGGGAAGCACAGAAAATAGCCCCCGCGGAACTGAAAGCGGGCTTGATTGACGCGGTTAGATTTACGTTTCTTGCTGCGATTCCAAAGTCAACACGGAATTCCCGGTGAATTTGGTGAGAAGTTTGTAATTTAACCACACCCATAGCTGCTCCGTTTTTCCGCCGCGATTTCAGGAATGATTCGACATGCTAGTATTTTCCGTTAAGTGGAAGGTATGTTCCACATACGGGATAAGTGCGTCTGGTTTCCTGTAAAAAATGCTCCATGTTCGGGGAACGAAACGTAGCTTTATTGGTTTATGACTTATGCGTTTTATTACTGCATGTGATAGATGCATTGTATAATAAGGCAATTGGAGCATTTCTCTGCTTCATCGATCTGCTGCTTGCCTCTACTATTTATTTAACCTTATCCAGAAAATTAGAGTTACTTCTATCAAAAGTTTAGTTTTTATGTGTACCCAAAATTGAATCCCTTAGTGAGCTGGTGGGTGAATCCCTTAGTGGGTTGGTGGGAAGGTGGCCTCCACTAAATCCACGGGGATGAAGTTCTCGGTGAATTTGGTTTTATGTCAAAAACGATTTTTATATTATATGAAATATCTTAATTTTAAGAAGATATGTTCTTTAGATTAGAAGAGCAACTACCAAACTATATATGACTTTGATTTTGAAAAGCTTCTTTTATTATTTTATAATATTATATAGATTTTAGAAAATTATTTATTTAAATTAAAAATAGTCTTTAAGTTTACATTTTAGATAAATTATTATAATAATTATATTACTAAATAAATATGAATATTTTGATATTTATTAGAAAGTTATTTTATTAAAGAATTTTTTAATCTAATAAACAACAAACTTTATAATTATCATTTAAAAGTTCATTTATAAAAAAATTCTATCATAAAAAACCCAAAAAAAAATTATGATCATTATTTAAATTTTTGCATACAAAATGGATTGTGTTATGTTGTATTATCAAAGTTTATGAGATAGTTTTATGAATTATTGCAAAAGACCCAAAATGTTTTGCAATAACTATCTCTTCACATCACCTTATCCTTCATTGTTACAGCCTTAGCAATCCTATCTTAGGGAAGACCCCCTTGCTTTGGAGAAGAGCAACCTAAAGTGTAGAGAGAGAGTTACTGAGGTGACAATGGCTATCCCTCTAGGTTGCCTTTGGGTTAGCATCGTTCTGTTGGGCTTTAATCACCCATGCTAGTTCAGGAGGTAACTAGCCCCCCACAATCAGTATCTCTGCTGGAATTCAGCTTTTGGATTGCCCTCTTGACATTATGCAGTACCCATGGACATTGCCATTTGTCTAGAAGGTGTGACCACCTTGGAGTAGAGTCACAAATCACCTCCTTGCCGTTATTGCACCGAGAGGAGCGAGGTGCTCTACAACCTAGTATGGGGGAGATCTTGTCCCGTAACGTAGCGTTATGTTACCAAAAATAAAAAATAATTAAAAAATTCATATCGGTTCATAAACTAAAAAATTAAAGCCAAATGAAAAGTACTTAAAATAAAACCAAATGAAAAGTATTAAAAAAAATCCATGTTGGCTCATAAAATAAAAAAATTAAAACCAACATAGATCCATCTTAAACCTGGATTGATCAAGCACCAAGGTCCAAGAGGGATCAAATTTATGGTGTAATTTTTTTTGGATGTGTAAAACATTTAAGTTAAACAAAAAATTTACACCTCAAGAAATTGGATCCCTCTCGGTGCTTGATAAATCCGGGTTTAAGATGGATCTTTGCTGGTGGAGTACAACCCATTTGTTGTCTTTCTTGACAGTCACCACCTGAGCTGGAACCGTTTCAAGCTCCTCGACTTGGAGGTTTGTGAGGTCCACATCTAAGTAAATCTTGTGAAGGAGTGAGTATCAGTGTTACAAATATCGTGTCGGCGAATATATCGCCAAGGGTCCAAAAAGAAAATATCGGATTTATTGCGGAAAATGTCGGCAAACATCGGCAATATATCGGCGAAATTAAAAAATATAAAAATATAAAATTTTTGACTCAGCCGATATTTCCTGATTTTTGGCGATATTTTCTGATTTTTGCCGATTTTTTGTCGATATTTTGGCGATATTTGCCAATTTTTGGCGATATTTGCCGATTTTTGTCGATATTTTAAAATGGCGATTTTTTCCACCGATATTATCGCCGAGCTGGGAACATCGCGATGTTGGTGATATATCGCCGATGTTTTTAACACTGAGTATAACTACTTGGTTCCTAAGGCCTGGAGTAGATCTTCACCTGAATCCCTGGTCGAAAGTGGAATACAAGCGTCACATGTGGAGTCGACCAGGAAAGCAGAATATATGCATCACATGTGGAGTGGAGTCGACCAGGCTCTATCAAGAGAGATGTCCTTTATGTCCAGTGTGTAGTGCATGAAAGAGTGTCTGATCCACAAGGGATCAATGGTTTTCACAAGGCCTCAAACTCTGAGGTTCAGTTCCTTCACTTTTCTGGCCCTTTGCTTCCTTTGTCTTGCCCTCTACACTCCGAGTTTTGTATGCACAACATGCTCGATGATAGGGAGTTCCTTTTTCCCTTTAACCACTTGTACCCAAGCGCTGTGTTTATCAATTTGCTTTTGGAGACAATTGTTAGTAAGCTGTGGTTTTGTTCTTCAGATCTATTGTTGGAGAAATAATTTCAGACTGATTTTTCTTAATATTTGACAACTCACTTTCAGGAAGTTGTAATCCCTAAGTGTTTGCGTTTATTCTTCTGTCTGTGTTTGCAATTTGTGGATGTGGGTGATCATCTCCTTTGCTTTGATTTGCCAATTATGTTCTGCAATAGTATTGTCTTTCTCTGTCACCAGACTCTGAAGCTGCTGTAGCTGATCACAAAACTTTGTCCCCAGTTTCTCCAATTCTGAAATCTGGCATTATAATCTGTGATATTCACTGCATGGGGACCTACAACATTCGGGGGGTCTTAAAATGCTTGCTTCTGAGGAGTCTTAAAATGCTGCTACTGAGGGGTCTCCATGAACCCCAGTCACTTGATGCTGCTAGAATATCCAAATTGCCATGAGTTTGCTGCTAGAATATAGAAACCATTTCCTTGATTGTTTTTTAAATAAAAACCATTTCCTTATTTTTTCCATTTCTTTTAAAAGATATTTCCATTTGCTACTGTTTTATGCATCGCATTCTCATATGCTAACAAGAAATTAGTAGTTATTACTCATACAAGTTGCACCTATCCTCGCTAGTCTCATCTTGTCCCTCATACTGGTTTAAAATGTATCGTTGTTTAATTTGGTCACCATCTGTATAGTCTGTCACTTTATTGTTTCAATGCAGAACGTATCTCCTGCTGCACGTAGGCTTGCAATATCTGTGGTTCAACACTGTGCTGAAAAACTGGAGCCCTTTATTCAACGATTTTTAACTTCAGTTATGTTCGAGGGAAAGAATACTAGAAGTGATCTGCAAGAGGATTATCATGAGATTATTTTTGAAATTTATCAATGTGCCCCTCAGATGCTGTTGCCCGTAATTCCGAATCTAACCCAAGAATTACTGGTATGAATCTATTTACAATGGTATCAGTGTTAGTATTTTGATGAATTATAGCTTATGCTGGTGTCCCAACATTTTCTAAGATTTCAAGCATTAGATTGTTCCACATTAAGGAGATTTATCATGAACCAATTCATTAAGAACTGGCCATTTTTTTATGTTCTGTATTTGTTAGGATATTATCTTCATTGTATTGTGCAATGTAGTATCCCAACTGGATGCCATGAATTTTTACAGACAGACCAGGTGGATGTTCGGTTGAAGGCAGTTCATCTGCTGGGAAGGTTGTTTGCATTACCTGGGCAGCATGTTGCACATGAATATCATCAACTATTTGCTGAGTTCTTGAAGAGATTATCTGACAAGAGTGTTGAAGTAAGGTTGGCTGCTGTGGAGTGTGCAAAGGAGTGTTTTTTGGCAAATCCTTTTGGAACTGAGGCGTCTGAAATTTTGTGTAAGATGAGGCCTAGTAGTGTGCTTTATTTATTAAAATTGCATTTAACAGATTATATGTTTTATGAATAAGTTATGACATAATGTTGCCCTCCTCTGATTTTGCTGGAAAAGTTATTTCCAGTGTATGTTTTTTAGTTAATTTCTTGGCTGTTTCTCTGACAGCTGGGCTTAAAGGTCGACTTCTAGACTTTGATGATAAAGTGAGAATGCATGTTGTGAATGCCATATGTGATCTGGCAAATTCCAACCCTAAGTGTGTGCCTTCTGAAGCTATTATGCTTGTTGCAGAGCGGTTACGTGACAAGAAGGTACATAAGCTGTTTGTATATATGCTTCAATGTTGGTTGGTTTGCATGACCTATTTTTCTATTGATATTCAATTTTTATCATATCAGCTTTCTGTAAGAAAGGACACCCTTCAGAAGTTGGTAGAAGTTTACGAGGCTTACTGCATGAAGTGCACTGAAGGCATTATCATACCCAGTGAGCAATTTGAATGGATTCCAAGTAAAATTATAAGGGTTTGTTATGACAAGGACTGCAAGGAGTTCAGGTATGGTTGGATTCAATTTCAATCTGAGTGGCCTGTGCATTTAAAATTTACATGGATTTCTCCGAGGTTTCATTCATCTTATATTTTTCTGTATTTGTAATTACCTTAATCATTCTTTTCTTGTGTTTCTGCTAGGCCACCTGGAATGGAGCTCGTCTTTGCAGAAGACCTGTTTCCAGTCCAACTTCCTGTGGAGGAGAGAACCCAACATTGGATTTTAATGTTCTCAGTTTTCTGTTCTACAGATATTAAAGCCTTGGAACGTATCTTATCTCAAAAACAAAGGTATCCATTTTTCAAATTTTTCTGTGATGATGTTATTAACTTATTGCTAATTGGTAGTGGAGTGTTCTTCAATGCAATCAACTTCTCCTGCTGAAAAAAAATGCAATCAACTTCTGAGTATGCTCTTGGTCATGGTGCAGGTTACAGCAGGAAATGCAAGTATATCTGTCTCTTCGTCAAATGTCAAAGGTAATATTGGTTGCTATTTGGATAAATGCTGAACTGATATTTTTTAATCTTTTTTATTCCACCTGAAGTCTTTTTTGTTTAGGTCCATTTTCCTCTGATATATTGATGTCTTGTTAACTATTATACACAGCTTTTCTTAATGATAATATATTAAATTTTAATCAGTTAAAGACAAGGCCTTCATGGTTCAAGAGGTCATCAGACTAAGTGGCACCTCATTCAAGATTGGTAGAGATTGTGTAGTATTTCCTTTCAGGGTCTTCAGTGTCATTCTAATTTCTTGAGAATTTGTCCTGTTGGTTAGGTATGCCACATTATATTTGTCTGAGGAACAACCATTATGCAAATTCTACATACTAATGTTTCGAGTGCAAATACTAAATAGTAAATACTAATGTTTCTAGTGCAAATTCAGAGATAGAAGATAACCACTGATAATAAGATAATTTTATTAATGTCCGACAAGTGACCAAAAAAGTAGGTCAATGGGACTGAAGAGATTTTTTCCACGAATAGTACTGAAGAGTAAAACGAACAAAGTTCCTTATCAAGGAAACTTCCAATGTAAACATGATCAATAATCCATAAAGGATAAATATATAATAAAATGTATAAGAGATATGATATGATTACAAATAGGAGAGCCCACATATATAATGCTTAAAGGGCACTTAGTAACTCTTCGTAAAGAGTTGCAACTTTTAATAATTATTACTATTTTTATTTAATATTAATTAACAATTTAATTATTATTTATTATTATTTGCATATCTTATATTCATAACATTGCCTTCCTCTTAGAGATGCTTTGTCCTCAGAGCATGATTATGGAAGACTTTTATCCTTGCTCTTGCTCATGATGCTTTCTCATGATCTTCTGTGTTGGTCACTGCAACACTTGATGACAGGAGACGATACGTTCTTTTAAACATTGAGTGAAATTGTTGCGTCATTTGTGAAGTGGTCCATTCGAGATCTACCTTCAATGGAACTGTTTGTTGATCGATTGTTCAAATAGAACTTCTCATTTTTTGCTTCCACCGAGTTTCTTGACTTTGTCCCCATTCTGTTTTGAAATCACAACTCGTTTGTTTATGTTCCTCTGGACCTTGTCGTTAGTCATATCGATTTTTATGATTTGGAATCTGGATGACGATCAGGCATCCCAATCTTTTGTAATTGTTCTTTGGAACCATATTGTCTTGATGTTTGTAATGATTTTTCAGTATAAACATTCTTCTGATTTTGAGCACCATTTGACTCTGTATTGGTTCCCCTTTTTGTTGTTTGAATTTGAGTGTTTGATGACTTGTCTATTGGGTCAGACATCATTTCCTTGTCAGCTAATGATCCCTTGCGATCTAAATTTTCTTGTAACGATTTCTTATCATGCTTTAGTTTTCTAATTTGTATGAGTAAATCTTGATTATGTCTTCTTAAGCATAAGAGTTCTTTGAACCTTTGTTCCATCATCCTTTCTTATCTCCCATATATTTTTTATATCTTTTCTGTGCTTTGTATAATTCTGGAAGAATTTTGTGTTCTCATCTCCCTCTGCTAGCCATATTACCCTACTTATCCTCCATATATCTTCTTCCCTTTCTGATAGCTTTCTATTCTTTTCCTCTAACTCCAATTTGTTTTTCTTTTCTTCAGAAAAGATTCCTTGCTTGTTCCATTCAAAGTTCAAACATATTCGTGATATGAGCTTGAACCTCCAATAACTCTTTGTAAGAGTTTTGGGACTTTTGTTTGCCTTTTTTTCACTTTCTTTACTTTTCCTCCATATATCTTCTTCCCTTTCTGATAGCTTTCTATTCTTTTCCACTAACTCCAAGTTGATTTTCTTTTCTTCAGAAAAGATTCCTTGCTTGTTCCGTTCAAAGTTCAAACATATTCGTGATATGAGCTTGAACCTCCAATAACTCTTTGTAAGAGTTTTAGGACATTTGTTTGCCTTTTTTCACTTTCTTTACATTTTCTGCACATTTGTTGTTATATACATCATCATTATTATGTATTTTTATACATGGAGTGTCCAGCCATAGTGTCTCTAGATTTTTCTAAAAAACTTGACTATCTGTATCCATCCCTGTATTGGAATTGGAACCAATATCTCTATCCATGTAACTAGGTCTTTTGGCATTGGATTTTGAAACAGAGTGCAAACCCTGCTGCAATATGAATCTCATCTTCCAAACATTTAATACCAGGGGTAGGGTACGTGTATCCGTATTGGGTAGCATGGGTACCCGTACCCAGGGGTAGGGTACACGTATCCGTACCGGGTACTTGGGTACACGTAAGGTACGTCTCCTGCCGTACCCTGCTGTACCCCATACTGGCTCCACGTACCGGAGACGCCGTTATAAAAAAGGGGGTACTTATAGGCTAAATGGTACAGTGTACCCCGTGTTTGGGTACTCCGAGGGTACGTCCGACTCAGCATAATGCAACTCCACTATGGAAAATATAATGAGCCCCAACCAAATTTGAAGTAAATTTTTGCTAACTGTGTATGGAGTCTGGTTCAAGACTTATGTCAAGCACTTTGCAACACTGTTCAAATTCCACTGAATATTGTCCAAATCTGGTAGACTGATTTTGCATTGATTTACAAGGAATGTTTTTATGGCTTTGCGTTCAGCACTCATGGAACATAATTTAACTACCAAATGTGCACATAAAAAATATACATATGTATTTAATACTAAGAAATACACTCACATCAACCCAGTATTATATTTTTAACTTTTTTATCGCCTATAACAGCAGTACAAATAGGTGTTTAAAATCAGATTACAAGTGTACCTTCAGATTACAGTTTGACTATTTGTTACAACTACCTGGTACAATGATTTATCAAATTTTATGTAACTTCCAGTCTTCCACTTGAATCATTGAATTTAGAATTATGAATCATGATACATAATTTATGAAGAAATCTTAAATATGCATGTATAATGTGACTATGACATGTTTTATATATATATATACAGTACCCCAACGTTCCAAGAGACTGGACAGATTCTTGGTTTCTGAGAATTTACTCTCGGGGCTTTTTGTGGCGAAAACCTGGGTAGAGGTGGGCGGCCTTTCTGATCACCTCCCAATTCTCTATCAGCTTCAGGGAAAGGAAAAATTACCGAACGCCCCCTTCAAATTCAATCCGGCCTGGCTTCACGAAGAGGAATTCCGGAAGATTGTTACAGATACCTGGGTTCCCTTAGAAGCTTCCTCCAATGTCTCTTTCATGAAGCAATTTTCGGATAACTTAATAAGAACGAAAAAGGTGACCAAAAAATGGGCCAAGATTTTCACAGCTAATCAACAGAGTCAACTGAAGGAAGTGGAAGTGAAGTTAAAGGAGATTTACAGTTTCAACAACTCTGGAACATTCACAGAGGCTGAATTAAAGGAGGTTCGTGAATATGAGACAAAAAGAGATGAGCTTCTTTCGAAAGAGGAGGAACTCTGGAGGCTAAAGAGCAGGGCCATCTGGATCAAGGAAGGAGATAACAACACGAAATTTTTCCACAGGTTTGCAGCGCTTAGGGGGAATGTTAATTCGATTTCAGCTATCAAAAACATGGATGGCGATTTGGTCCATTCCTTCAAGGATAAAGCGAAGGCCGGAGAAAGTTACTTTAAAAACCTCTTCTCGGAACCAGAAGGTTGTAATATCCAGGAGATCCTAAAAGTCTTAAGATTGTTTCCGAAGCTAATAAATGAAGAAATGAACAAATCCTTGGCCGAAGCTGTTTCAGAAGAGGAATTGGAGAAAATAGTCTACTCCTTCCAAAAGAGTAAGAGTCCGGGCCCTGATTGTTTTTCTACCGAATTCTATCAAGGGTTCTTTGAGCTCTTGAAGAAAGATCTGTTATTGGTTGTTAATGAGTCTCAAAAGGCTGGGAAGGTGTTAGGGGCTTTAAATTCAACATTTTTAGCCCTCATCCCCAAAAAACAAAACCCTTCCTCCTTTGACGAGTTTCGCCCAATCTCTTGCTGTAATGTTGCCCATAAGATTATTGCCAAAACAGTAGCGCAGCATTTGAAACCAATCTTCAGTGAAATTATCTCAAAGGAGCAGTTCGGGTTTCTCTTCAACCGTCAAATCCATGATGCGGTTTCCCTAACTCAGGAGGCTATTCATACCATCAACAGGAACAAAAGTAAAGCCTTTGTGTTAAAACTGGACCTTTCGAAGGCTTATGATAGGGTTAGCTGGACCTTCTTGAGACTACTGTTGGTACAGATTGGTCTTTCCATCGAAATAGTCAATTGGATTATGGGTTGCATTCAGTCGGCTTCCTTTGCAGTTCTCATCAATGGGTCTCCTTCAAGCTTCTTTAGACCTACAAGAGGTCTAAGATAGGGGTGTCCGTTGTCCCCCTTTCTCTTCCTTCTCATAGCAGATGCTTTAAGTAAGATAATAAATCATGCCAAGCGAGACGGTTCTTACAAAGGGATTTCGGTCACTAGCTCAGACGAACTTTCTCATATCCTGTTTGTGGATGATGTGATTATGATGGGGGAAGGAACTTGGGAGAATATTAAAAGTACAAAACAGATCCTGGATCTCTATAAAAAAGCAATAGGGATGCACATAAATGTAGATAAATCCATCCTTGCAGAAAACGCCTTCTCTGCATCAGTAAAAAATAGACTCTTGACTAAAGTTCCTTATATTGTTAAACCTCTTTCGGAAGGTTTCAAGTATTTAGGTTTTCTCCTTAAACCTAATGCTTACGCCTTCAAGGACTGGCTTTGGTTGTACAAAAAGATCGAAGGCAGGATTGGCTGTTGGGCAAACAAGTTCCTGTCCAGAGGAGGAAGATTGGTATTGCTCAAGGCAGTTTTATAGAGCATACTTGTCTACTGGGCTACAATTGCTTATATTCCTAAAGGTATTCTCCAAAAGATTAGAAAAAAGTTTTTTTCCTTTCTGTGGACCGCTAGCAAGCAATCGGAGGGTATACCTCTAGCCAAATGGCAAACGATTGCAAATCTAAAGGAACTTGGCGGGTGGGGAATAAAGAACCCCTTTCTTTTCCGTCAATCACTAGCAGCTAAGGCCCTGTGGAGGCTGATACAGAACCCCAGTTCCTTTTGGGGGAGGACCCTAATCTCCAAGTACTGCCCTAACGCCTCCATTATAGAGTGAATAAGGAAACCGGATAAAACTTTCAAGAATGGTTCAATTGGTTGGAAGGCATTTGTACTCGCCTTTCCTCAGGTTGGTAAATGGCTTGCTTGGTCCATCGGGAACGGGAAGGAGGTCCGGATAGGAGAAGATCCTTGGGTAGGGGCAGGAGAAAACTTCAAGCTTTCGGATGCCCTGATAGCAAATTTAAGAAGACAAGGGATAGTCATCCTAAGCCAGGCTTGTGCCATATCTACTCAGAGAGAAACAATTTGGAAAGAAGCTGAAGTCTTAGGACTTGAAGGAGGTTTCAAGGAAGAATGGAATGATCTTATCCTGCAGTTACAATCGTGCTTTATTCATCTAGAAGAAGGCACAGAAGACAAGTTGGTTTGGACTAAAAACAACGCTACAGGGGATTTCACGGCCAAGCTTGGCTATAAGATTTGTGCGCTGGAACTTTTTCAAGGAGAAAAGGAAGTTTGGTGGAAACAAGTCTAGAAAACCGAAGGACCTCTCAAAGCAAATTTTTTATTGTGGTTGGCTTTAAACAACAAATTCTTAAGCTGGGATAATCTCAAAAAACGAGGGTGGATGGGACCGAGCTGGTGTGTTTTATGCCATTCTGAAGAAGAAACTGGTTCTCATTTATTTACTCTCTGTTCTTATGTAGTAGCAGTCTGGAGGGATGCTAGCAAAGAGTTAAAGTCACAAGGATCGCTTTCAGGCACCTCTCTAGAGAAACTTTGCTGCGCATGGTGGGCAGACAGCTCGGTACGTCTTCTCGGTGCATTTCCATCCTCTTTTACTTATGGAATCTGGTGGGCAAGAAACTCAGCGATTTTCAACAACAGCTTTATTCCTCATGAAGTAACGATGGCCCTTGTGGTGCAGTGGACCAGAGAACACAAATCCAAAGATAAAGATCATAAGAAAAGGAAACTGGCCCCCCCTGTCATCAACAAAGAAAGACCTTGGGCCTTTTTCGATGGCGCAAGCCAAGGAATCCCTCCTTTGGGAGGCTCGGGAGGTGTTCTATATCTCTCAGAAAAACACAAAGTGCAGGTGAGATATGCTCCAGGACACTGCTCAAACAGCAAAACTGAGTTAGCTGCCCTTCATACAATCATCGAGCTAGCAGCAAACAGAATCATAACTAGTTTGCAGGTCTTTGGGATTTCGAAAATGGTGGTGGATTGGGTCAATAACAAGATCCAGATCAAAGCACCTCACTTACAACAACTCTTGAATGCTATCAGAAGGCTTCTGGTTCTCTTTTCATACTTTTCCATATCTCACATTTACAGAGAATTAAATATGGAAGCAGATAGCTTGTCTAAGAGTGCTTTACTTCTTGCTCCGGGTCAGAAGGAGATAGAAGACCTGCACGAAGACTAACCATTTCTCAAACAAGATCATTGAATATCTTTTTGAGATTGCAACATTGTAAAAATTGTTAAAGAAGAGAAATCTGTTTTTGTTTATAAGGATAGAGGATCGTTTGACAGTGTCAAGATGATCTCATTTTGAAATGTAAAATCGATGATGACACTCGGAATGCAATATTCAGGAGTTTATGAAAAAATGATGTAAGCCTGTATAGGACAGTTCATGATCACTTTATTTAAAGTGATAGATATTTTCCTGTTGGAAGATATACAGTACCCCAACGTACCCAAGTACCCTGTTTCAAAAAGTGGCGTCCCCATCCCCGTACCCAAGTTTCCTGGCAACTTAGGTTCTGCCCTTTTAGGGCCTTGTCAGTTCTTGATCTCATAAAATCTTGGTATCTTCTTGGCCCTTGATTTGTACCTCTGGCCTCGACCCTTCTATACTTCCATCAATACCAAATATGCAAACATAAGGACAAACATATTGTAGTTGCCCTCATGTATTTTTTCTTCATGTCTCTTAAACACACATGCTCACAAATCCCATTACAAATACTGATAGACTGGTCGGCATGACAGTGGATATTATCTTTCATCAGTTGAGAGAATATTCATGTTAGTTTTTAAGTTTTGTGAGAGAATACTTCTTGATTGACAGAAGTTTTTCTCTTTCTGACGCCTATTGTCTGGGAAGTTTCTGTTGTTGAGAAGAAATTTTATAAATGGATTGGATGTCTTACCAACTTGTTTCTTATAACTGAATAACAGTGACTTCTAAGTTTCATTGAACATGTCTGTTTTAATTTCCACTTACTGGTAGCTGACTAAGGAGCTTATGAATATGAAGGAGGAAGATTCTGCAGAATTGCAGAAAAAGATTCAGAGGGGGCTAAAGACAATGTCTATATGCTTTATTGATCCTTCAAGAGCCGAGGAAAGCTTTCAAAAGTTGCACCAAATGAAGGATAACAATATCTTCAAGGCTTTATCACAGTTGCTTGATCCAGAGACAACGTTTGCAAATGCTAATGCCATTCGTGTAAGTTGCATCCTTCTTATGGGTCGTGTTCTTTTTACTGAGAGTTGGATACAGCTGTAGGTTTCAGTGGTCTTCTCTTATTAGGTAAATGTACTTAATAGTGGTTATAATGAATAAAAGGTTAAAGGACCTAATACAAGACCTTTATATTTTTCACAGGATGATTTGCTCAAGAGAATGGGAGAAAGACATCCACAGCATGAATTTTTGAAAACCCTTTCTTTGAAATGCAGTTATATATTATTTGGCACAGACCATGTGAAAGCTGTTTTAAGGCAGTCCTTGGCAAATAAAAGGGCATCAAATCAGAGTCTGCTAAATGCTACGATTGATCTTCTTCTGGTAGGTAGATTGCAAATGCAATTTGTTGAAGATGATGATACAGTTTTGGCAATTGGGATTAAATAGCAGAAACTATTTTATACTTGTTTTCTTTCTCGTTTTAAAGTTTTTGTTGAATATTGAATATATTGAAAAAAATAAAAGAGGGAACTTTAATTTATTGTTTTTTTGTATAAAACAGAGCATATATTTCCTTAAAATTCATTAAAAATTTTACATCAAGATTAACGTATTCAGAAGCTTATGAGTGGGCTTAACACTGTTTTAAAAACTGGCCGGTTTGGCCAGTTTGACATTAAAAGAGGACAGAACAGCCTTTGAAGTTTGAACTGGTTCAGTGACTGGTTCTATCCTGAACTGACCAGTTTGCTATGAAATTGGTTAGATCAGCTGGTTCAACATTCATGGACATGAATATAATTTTTCTTTTTTAATTTTCATATTCTATATATATCCTTCAGTAAATGGTTCATAAACCAAGTCGTTCACTGATTCCGATCCAAGTCTGCTCTGACCATTGGCTATTTCCGAGTCTGATCCGATTTTTAAAATATTTGGCTAACATAATTCCCGACCTACATAGGTCAGGAGTGCCAGCAGCCAACATATCCACTTTGGCTTCAAGTGGCAGAGAACACATATCCTTACTAAACACGTCAATTCTAGATGACACCTAAGGATCCAACTCTGATCAGGATAAGGAAACATTTCTCCAAGTGAAGAAAGATGGCCCCTCATGAAATCTGGTACGGCATCGAAACACAAGCCTACAATTTGATTGCACACCACATAAACTTGCCAGTCTGCTAGTTCATCCACTTTTTTGCTGGAGAAATATAGTACTTTACTCACTCAAGTATCAAGCATTCCAAGTGAACACGTTGGTACCTTGCGAGCCCCTTGCGAGTTTCACCCCTCTTCCCTGGTTTTCCATATGGAGGGTGGTAGTAACCGCCAGTCCCAATATTGGCTGGTAACCCCAAGAAACTTAATAGGATAAGATCCCAATACCTTCGCGAAGTTTCGCACAAGAGAATGTACCAAATGAACTAACCCTTAAGACTGTTGAATCATTCAGTTATCTCCAAACAGAACACCCTTGCAATGATGGGGGGTGACAAAGAGCATATTATTTAAACAACTATCCATGGCTAAAATATTTGTGCAACTAAACGATGCCACAACACATGATTAACTGTTTTAGGTTTGTGACAAAGCACTCAATATTGTTCAATAAAATTAGAGTGATGCAATCGATCCATGTTTGCGAGACTCTTATGGAGGGCCAACCACTTCAATAAATGTTTTAAAAGAAGAATAATACTTCCAAATGTTTTGACACCACCTGGTCCACATAGATTCATGAGCACTAGATGGACACATTTCATATTTAGATGTTCATCAAACTAGATGGACACACCTCTCTTGGAGCAATAATCTATGAAAGAACTTCCACAAGGCCATTGCTAGTCTTCCAAATTGGCCCGTGAACATTCATATTTAGCTTAGACCAACAAATCCAACAACTTTACAAATTTGTTGATATAATGTAGCAAAAGTAGGGTAGTCAATGGCCATGGGTTATTTGGTCATATCCATCAATTAGAAATCAGGAGAAGATGACTTCTCTCTAGTGGTGGAAAATGTATGGTGGTTCTACCCCACAACTGCAGCATTTGGCGACATGGGTTCTTTCACAGCTTGTGAACTCCTTTTTATGGAGAGGTGTTAGAGCACCTTCCATTTAATACATAGTGAGATCAAGCGAAAGAAATTGAATGTAAGTTGGGTAAAGAGCTCGTGTTATGTGCATTACAACTTGTGGTGGTTGTCCCATCATTAGGAGGCAAAGATGGGTAAACATATAAGGCTTGGGACAACTATGCAAAGGAGGACAATTTAGAGGATGGAGCATTAGGTATGGAGAACTTGGAGACCACTCTTTTGATGATGATGATGTTTGTGTTGAGATGCCACTCCCAGCTATTCCCATGGTGATCCGAATCAAGACTCTAGCAGCATGAGCTTTAGGTCGAACTTCATCTTTACATTTACCTCAACAGTGACATTTGCATGGGGCTCATGGTGGTGCCAATGGAAAGGAAAGGTAGATGATAGATTTAAATACTCTTCTCTTTTTTCACTTCTTTACTTGTCATATTAAAGTTTTAGTTTTTAGAATTCGTTTTCTATTTTCTAATTTGAAATGTCTGTTTTAGAAAAAAGACACATGACCTATTTTGTAAGCATAACTCTTTGGTCATTATGGGCTATTTCATTTCATAAATTCATAGTCTACTCTACTATCTATTATCTAGTTCTAGTTCAAATCTTTGCAAGTTTGTAATTGCAAGATGGATGATGTTATAGTGTAGTATTAAATGTTTGATGCTCTAATGATCGATATACTATGTTGATATTTATAACCTCATGATAATGTAGATAAGTAACAGAACAATGTATGTTTGCATCTTTTCAACAACTAATTTGATATTCTGTGTGTTTTTTTGAATATATATGTGTATAGTATATCAAAATATATACTATGTATTGTTCTTGGGATTTTCTCGAGAAATGGTGCTCCTGCTTCTACTCTACGTTTTGGCAACATTGCATTTGAAGTATGTCGACATAGTCTTCGACCTCCTCTTTCAACACAGCAACATAACAATATGAATGAATCTTTCTTTGTACATACATTGTCTAATATTTGGGCATTGTTATTGACGAAGTAAGAGTTTCTACAAATAGTGAGAATGTTTGGGTTTTGAAGGAGTGGACTCTGTTACAATAAAATAACTAGTGTTAACTTTATGAAACAAACAAGTCTAGGTCAATAGTCAAAGTGAAACATAACTTAGGCTTAAATCACGTGAAAAGTAATTATGTAGTTAGGGATTTAGACACTTTCATGTACCTTTAAGTAGTGAGTCCATTATGTTTGAATGGTTTCTTTATTACGTCTTTTAGAATGAATCTAGAGCTTATCGTGCACCATTCTCTCTTATTCTCACTCGTTGGTATCACTATGATAATTTATCATAGTATCGTAGCATTTTTGACACCTTTGAGCTGTTGAAATTCCAGGTTATGTACGTTTTATCGCATAAATAAAACTTGATACAAGAATATGTAAACAATTGCAATACTTAATTAGATTTAAGCTGAATTAAAACAGAAGTAACATAATTTTCATCTCTTTCAACTTAATGCTCCATTTGGTCACTGCATTAGAGTTGGTCCTCGAGAATCATCAAATGCACAATATATAAAATAAATTTCAAGTAACATGAATAGTAAACTAAATTTCAAATGTCATGTACATGAGAAGTAGCATTAACGAATTATAACCATGATTTGGATCAGCCTTATACTCAGATAGTTTTGATCTTGTCACTGAAAGGACAAGTCGAACTAGATAAACCATATACGTACCTTAAGAGAGAGAAGGTTCAGGCAGAATAAAACAGACCTCAAGTTCTTCTATTAAAAAGAAAATGACAGTAGTAAGAAAGACACATAGGTGCTGCAGACTACGAAGGTCAAGCATGCAAGCAAACCCTCACACACAGAGTTCAATTACAGTGAAGAGAAATCAACCAGTGAAGGAGCTGGTTGTGGGATAGAGAAACTGTGAGACTGCTGAATGCTACAGCCAGAGAAACTATGAGTCAATCAAACAGAGAAGCCGTGAGACATTCAAATACTATAGATAGTTAAATGCTACAGCCATGAAGAGAGACACTTGTGAAGGAGAGACAGCCGTGAAGGAGTGACAGGGATACAGCCGTGAAGGAGATCACCGTGAAGGTAAGACCGTGTAGTGCAATGGATACAGCCGTGAGGGAGATCACCGTGAAGGTAAGGCCGTGTAGTGAAATGGATACAGCCGTGAAGAGAACCGAGAAGATACAGTCAGCTCAGTGAGGAGACAGCCGTAAAAAGAAAAGCAACGTGAAGATAAAGTCAGCCGTGAAGAAAACCGAGAAGATAAACCCGTGACAGAATTACAGTCGAGAAGATAAACCAGAAGATAAACCCGTGACAGAATTACAACCGAGAAGATAAACCCGTGAAAGAATTACAGCCGAGAAGATAAACCCAGCCGAGAAGATAAACCTGTGACAGAGATACCATAAAGAGAAAGCCGTGGAGATAAATTCGTGACAGAGAACCCGTGAAGGAAAGCCGTGGAGATAAATCCGTGACAGAGAACCCGTGAAGGAAAGCCGTGGAGATAAATCCGATTAGGAGCAGACCCGATAAAATTACCCGAGAAAACAAAACGAAAAGTGAAGTGTTATCTCCCGTAAGATATCTCACAATCATAAGATTTATAAGGTTTATATAGATTAGGAGTTAACAACCTTAGGTTAGGATAGGAAAAATAAAAATAACAAAATAATGAGAAAAGAGAGGTCAACGAATAAAGTACCAATAGTCCAATGTAAAAATAAAACTTAAATGGACAAAGATATAATAATAAAATAATAAATAAAATCACAAAGTCTTTATTAATAAAATCATAAAGATTTTATTAATAAGACTAAAATAAATAATTAATGAAATTAACATAAAGTGAAAAATCAAAGGACCAACACAAAGGTAAAAGGACCAAAAATCATGGGTCAAGGGTCTTAACTCAAACATAAGGTAACCATAACAATACATGGTCCAATAATCTTTTAATAAATTAATATTTAAATACACTCCATAAAGTAGGAGTCATCATGGTCAAGAATGCACATAAGTGAGAGTGCTAGGACCAAGTAAGAAAAAAGACCATGAGTCAACAACCACAAGACCAAGGTGGGCATGCAATCAAATAGGACCATCAAGACCAAAAACTTTTCTCTCTCTTAAGATACATAGTTTATATATTTTTGTCATCACTGTATAAGGGAGAAGATCCAAACGGATGGTGCAATCCTTTTGTCCTTAACGCTGCTCCTAAGGGTTAGGTACTAGAGACATCGTCAAGGGGTGGCCAGTCCCTTGAGAAGCAACCTAGCAATAACCGATTAGGAGAGGGGACAACAATATCTTCCATTCTTAATGAATGGCTTTCAGCTCAAGGCTGAACCTCAGTCCTAGACTGGGACATGTTGATCAACCATCTGGTCCATGACCAGGATCTCCATTCTCCCAGAGAATGGTCCTCAGCCTCAAGCTGAGCATTCAGTCCTAGGCTGAATGTTGATCAACCATCTGCAGGACCTAGGAAGTCTCTGTCTCAACCTGCAGGATCTGCTTGGTCATCACGACCAAGAAACCGTCTGGTTCTAGACCAGAATACCCTAGAGACAAATAGGGGCCCTAGCCACATGCTAGGGACTTTTCCATGGCATCAATCTGCTTGGTCCTCGACCAAGAACCCCAGGAGACAGCTGGGGGCCCTAGGGTACCTTCTAGGGTCTTACTCATACTCTGCCTAGTAACTTGACCAGGAACCCTAGTCAAATGACTAGGGTACCATTCTCTCTGAGAATGGGTCTCGCAGCTGCACTAGAAATCAACATGAGCTTGTCAAGACAGACTGAGGAATGTAGACTGTACTTGTCGGAGACTGCAAAAGGCAAAAGTATTGTTGGTTTGTGGAAGATGCTGACACTGGAAAGGATGTTGGATGCACATGTGTATGTATGAAATTGAATCCTTAAGTGAATGAAGATTAGCAAGAAAATGAAAAAAAAGTTGAATTTTCTATTTCCTAAGATGGAAAATAAAAGGAAAAAAAGGGAACGAGAATGTTTATTCTCTAAAGTTTGTGTAAGGTTAAAGAAAAAAAGAAGGGAAAAGGCCATGTCAATTGAGAAGCTTAGCATTTATCCAATGGGGATAATGGATATTTCTAGACAGAGAGAAGGTGTTTCGTGAAAAATATGTCATGGAGTGTCAAATGTTAACGTGAGAATTTGCTCGTGGAGGAGAGCCACCTCTTAGCTTGATCTTGTGAGAATACTTTCAATCATAGAGAGAAGTTATCAAGTTCCGTAAAGGAAGTTAAAGACATAAGAGAAAGACAACCTACATTGAAAGGTCGATCCATTTACGAAGGAATAGAAGGAATCTGTGAGAAAGGCTTTCAGATAGAGAAGAGAAGCACACGTAGAGGTAATTGCATCCAAGAGAGTCTTGAAGTTGAGACAACCAATGAAAGAATTATTCATCCTAAGGAATGGAAGACAGAGACAATTTTATCTATTCTAAGATAGTACAAACTTGTTAGGGCATTGAATAAAGAGACAATCCTTCAAAGTCCGCAGAGAAGAGAGACGATTTATGTAAAATTGAAAAGAAGACTATGCCCTGTTGCCTAACATTTGAAGATTGAAGAAGAAAGACTATGCCTTGCTGCCTAACATTTGAAAATTGAAGAAGAGAAGACTGTGCTCTGCTGTCTAGCAATTGAAGATTGAAGAAAATTGCCTGGACATTAGAGAGTAGCAAAGCAACAAGACTGTGGTTACACAATAGGTCAGAAGAGGCAAGATTGGAGGTCAATTTGTAGTTAAAAAACAGTACAAAGAATAGGGAATGAGATTGCTAACCTTGGCGTAATCCTAACTCATTGTGAAAAACTGTTTGTTGGTCAATATTCTCTTTGAAAATCTTAGAAATTGAATGTAAAAAATGTTAAGTTTCAATATGCTAAGACAGAAAATATCAGCATTACATTCCATTTCACAACAATAGCATATACATTATCACTAAAAGAACAACAAGCACAGCATAACCACAAGAGACACAGATTTATCCTGGGAAACCCTCATGGGGTAGAAAACCCATCAAGCTTCCTCAATATAGATGACCAGCAAATACAAAGATGTAAACCCTAGACATGAGCTCCTTCTCCTCCATAGCAGATCTCTCCCTCAACTATGCGCCATTCACAAGTGAGTGTAATGTGTGTTAAATGAGGAACACACCTCCTCTATTTATACACAACTCCGACTTGTCTTTTACATTAACTAGGTCGGCCCCAACTTAACTACTTAACATAATGTGGCAGGGCCAACCCCACTAGGGTGGTTTAATAACCCTTTAACCCACATGACTCATACAGGGCCGACCCCCACTAGGGAAGTCTAATAACCCAAGTTACCACATTCTCCACGAAGGAATAAAACATCTCCAGATATACAATAAGGTCTTCACGGAGGAATGAAACATCTCCGGAATAATAAAGTACAAATATAATATTCTTAGAAGTTACAATATTTCAACACTCCCCCTTAACGAGAAGGATATTATAACAACATCTGCAGGAGCAAGGAGTCATCAACTACATGATATTTGATACATCTATAAATCATTGGAAGCTTTCTTCATACATCATCAGTAACTCAACCAGTTACTGGAACATCTTTAAATCTTCAATACTGGAACATCAACATCATTAGTATTGAGTCTTCATCGTCTGCAGCACTCAATCAACTACAGCATCATCATCTGGATCATCTCGATCTACAGCATCTGGATCATTTTCGATCTACAGCATCTGGATCATCTCGATCTACAGTATCTGGATCATCTCAATCTACAGCATCTGGATCATCTCGATCTATAGCATCTGGATCATCTCGATCTTAGCAGCACAATCTGCAATATACATGATCCAATTCCAGGATGATCAATCCTTATCAATTTTAGACAAGTCTCATGTCTATGGATGATGCAATCTAGATCTACTTCCAGGATGATCAATCTTTATCAATTTAAGACAAGTCTCATGTCTATGGACGATGCAATCTAGATCTACTTCTAGGATGATCAATCCTTATCAATTTAAGACAAGTCTCATGTCTATGGACGATGCAATCCAGATACATACATTTTGAACTAAATGTTCAGGGACGATGCAGTCCTATCATCAATTTTCGAAGACAGATGTCTACGGACCAATTCTGGGACTGAAGTCCGTGGATGATGCAATCCCCTCTCGTCCACTAGGGACCACATTCTCGGAGACATCTGTCTATGGATCAATTCTGGGACCGAAGTTCGGGGATGATACAATCCCCTCTCGTCCACTAGGGACCACATTCTTGGAGACATTTGTCTACGGATCAATTCTGGGACCGAAGTCTGGGGATGATACAATCCCCTCTCGTCCACTAGGGACCACATTCTCGGAGACATCTGTCTATGGATCAATTCTGGGACCGAAGTCCGGGGATGATACAATCCACCTTGTCCACTAGGGACCATTTCTCGGAGACATATGTCTACGGATCAATTCAGGGACCGAAGTCCAGTGATGATACAATCCCTCCTCGTCCACTTGGACAAAGTTTAAGGACCATATATCGACCTCATCGTCGAAACCGGTAACCCCATCATCGACCTCATCGTCGGAACAGGTAACCTCATCATCAATACAGGTATCCTCATCATCGATACAAGTATCCATATCATCGATAGAAGTATCCACATCATTAATACAAGTATCCTCATCATCGACCTTACCATTGATACAGGCAATTTCATCATCAACGACCGTATCACTCCCCCTTTCGAGGAGGGTTCTTCTGAACTATACCAAGCTTGTCTTGGAAATACTCAAACTTTACTCGAGACAGAGGTTTGGTCAATACATCAGCAACTTGTTCGTCAGTGCTCACATACTCGAGCTTGATAGCTCCTTTCTGCACCATATCCGATATATAGAAATATCAGATCTCTATGTGCTTTGACTTATCATACAACTTTGGTTGTCACACAGGATCACAGTGGGGTCCATCTCTAAGTCAAACAATCCTGATAACAACTTCCGAAGCCATATCGCTTCACAACTAGCAAAGCAAGCAGTTATATATTCCGCTTCAGCTGTGCTGAGATCCACACTAGACTGCTTCCTGCTAAACCACGAGATCATGGCAGATCCCAGACAATAACATCCGCCCGATGTGCTCTTCCTGTCTGATACACTTCTTGCCTGATCAACATCTGTGTAGCCATACAATCTGAAGTCATGATCTCCAAGATAACATAGACCAAAGTCTATCGTACCTTTTAGGTACCTCATCACATGCTTTGCAGCTATTAGGTGAACACGCCTAGGTTCCACTAGATACTGACTCAAGGTGTTCACAGCAAAGCATATATCTGGCCTAGTATTCGTCAGATACATCAATGACTCAATAATCTGTCTGTACAGAGTTACATCCACTAACTTTGATGAGTCATCAGCTAACAACTTCAAGTTGGAATCCATGGGAGTGGCCATGGCTTTTGCATTCCAACATATCAAATACTTTCCCTAGTTGAGAAAGATTCCTTTTGGGCCTTGCCACACTTCCAGACCTAGGAAGTAGTGCATCAATCCGAGATATTTCATCTCAAATTCTGTAGCTAGCTTCTTCTTGCTTTCCATGATTTGTTTCTCATTCCCTGTCAGAAAGAGATCATCCACATACAATAATAGTATCATCCATAACCTTAAGGTAAAGGTTAGGATCAACTTTACTTCTGGTAAAGCCCAAGCTTGTCAAGAAGCTATCAATTCTCTCTCTGTGACTGAACATCATTCACACTCTGCATTGAGTGATCTTTTGCATATCTATCTGTGCCATCTCTCGTCAGATGGGTCTACTGATATGAGCCTCAAGACCATTCGAACTTCTTGCATCCAACTAAGAGAAGAATTTCATCTGCATATAGGCACCATCTTTAACCTTGTAGCAAAGGTTGAAATCCGCATCACCCATGGTGATCATTAAGCTCATCAAATAACTATTGATCCCGCGTACTTGTACAGAGCTTTTTTCAATTACACCATTTAAGAGAATGGTCTTATCTAGCCACTTGGAGCAAACATCTCGTCATGATCCTCTTTCTAAGAGAATCTTCTATCCACGAGCCTTCGATAATATGTTTGATTTGTATGTCTTCTTGTTGAACATCCATCACTCGTTCTTTGGAACAGGTGTTGATCATCATAGCACATGATCTTTTCTACAAATCAAAGTTAATCACATGATTAGTAATACTTCATAATCATCAAATTATGTTGACATGATAACCTACTATGCATACTGATATCATACAACTATCTTGACCAATACTTTGGCACAACACATTTCCATATCCTGTATGCATACAGTGGTTATCTAGATGCCTTCCATCTTTACCAGAACATACTATCAAGAGCGTGCACAGTCTCTCAGCATGTCAGCAAAGAGGTTTCATTCTAGATAAACAACAATGGAATGTTTGTCCAACTTACCCATCATATGCATATTTGATATTAGTAGTATACTGTTCAATGCTATATGAATGCTCACACTATGCATGATAAATTCTAGGAATATAAATATGCATGCAACTATTACGAGCAATATCATTAACTTATTCAGAGATTCAAATAACAACTCAAATGCTTATCTTTTATGTTTGTGTGGTTGCCTCCCGCTTGATCTCTTTATGTCTTTTGAACTTCTATTCATTCTGTACCACTATGCATGCTTAAGTGTGCACTAGTGTCATCCTCATGATCTCGTAAGTAGAGTTTCTATGCTATCCATGACTATGGTTTTGTCTTCATGTCATCATGGTCATATGTTCTTGAACTAGAACTTGATTTGTACCTTTCATGTTAGCGGACAACATCATCCTCATACAATACCACAGTGCTTTAGTACAATCATAGGTGTCATAACCCTAATCAATGAATGTCTTCTATCATTCTCATGCATTCATTATCAAACAATCATAATTGTACTAACCTCAATAATATGAAGACAAACATATCATGAACAGATTTCAACACATACCTGTATCTCCTCAAGTCATACCTGTCAGGATTGCTTTTAACCCAATCCACTTTGATTTGCTGAAACTGGATCTGGAGCTGGATTAGGGTTTGTCAGAGAAACCCTAAAAATTCAAACTTTGAATTTCAAACTTCTGAATGGATGGAAAGATGTGGCTTTCTGAGCTGATCAAGCTGGTATACTTCAATTTTGAAAACTGCAAATTTTGACCCCTCAAAATTGCCTTTGAAACTTCTGGATTCACTGGACAGGACCTCGAACTAGGGTTTGATAAAGCCCACCCTTTTTCCCAATCAAAAGGTTCGATCCAAAGCTCTAAACTTCGATTTTTCTGAGGAGCTTCCAAAAAGTGCTTATGAGCTTTCTGAGGAGCTCATAAAGTGCTTCTCACTTTAATAAAGTGACTAGGGACCACATTTGATGTTTTCTCACTCCTAAGCATCAAAAGAAGTGGAAAACACTTACCTTGGTACAAATTTTAACACACCCTCTTACCGAGAAAAGGGTTTTTCACAACTCCCAACTTGTCTCTTAAATGATCAAACTTGCCTCTTCCCAAAGGTTTTGTCAGAATGTCTGCCACTTGCTCCTCGGTAGGAATGTACTAGCAGTTCCACTGCACCTCTCTAGACATAATCTCAGATGAAGTGGTACCTGATCTCAATATGTTTTGACCTGTCATGAAAAACTGGATTCTCTGAAAGCTTGATTCAGCTTTGATTATCACAGTAAATCACTGTTGGTCTCGACTCCTGACCAAATAACCCAACCAATAACTTGCGAAGCCAAATGGCCTCACAACTGGCCTGACTGGCTGCCATATATTCTGCCTCTGCAGAACTCAATGCAACTGACTTTTGTTTCCGATTGAGCCAAGACACTACTGCTGAGCACAGAGTGAAACAACACCGGGATGTACTCTTCCGGTCTGTCACACCACCTGCCCAATCAAAATCTGTATAGCCAGTCAAACTAACTCCATCTGCTCTCCTGTAGTCCAGACCAAAATCGATTGTACCATGCAAGTACCTCAACACATGTTTTGCAACAATCCAATAAACTCTTCCAGGCTCCACCAAGAACTGACTCAAAGTGTTCACTGCAAAACAAATATCTTGCCTAGTGTTGACCAGATACATCAAAGAACCAATGAGCTGCCGATATACTATCGGATCCACCGACTTTCCCTCATAAGCATGAAGTTTCTTCTAGTTTGTGATCATAGGGTGTAGTCAACGGTCTGCAATCTTGCATCTGAAATCTTTCCAGAATATCCATAGTATACTTCCCCTGTTCGAGGAAGATATGTCTTGACTCTTGCCACACCTCTAGACCCAAATAGTGATGCATCAACCCAATGTCCTTCATCTCAAACTCCGACGCAAGATCTTTCTTGCATTCTGCAATGAGTTTGTCTGTACCAGTAATGATCAAGTCATCTACATACAATACCATAATAAGTGTAATCCCATTAACCACAATGTAGTAAAGATTTGGATTTGCCTCACTTTTTTGGAATCTCAACTCCTGCAGATATGTATCAATCCTGGAATACTAAGCTCTCGGAGCTTGCTTCAACTCGTAAAGGGCCTTCTTTAACCTGCACACATGGGACTCTCTCCCATGCACCTCAAATCCCCGTGGCTGCTCCGTGTACACCTCCTCCTGTAAGACACCATTAAGAAATGTTGTCTTCACATCCATCTGATGAATGCTCCAACCCATCTTCGCAACAATGGAGATCACTGATCTAATGGAAGAGTATCTAGCCACTGGTGCAAATGTCTCATCATAATCAACTCCCTCTATCCATGAGAAGCCTCGCCCCACAAATCGAGCTTTATACTTCTTGACGCTGGCATCCGCAACATGCTTGATTTTGTAGAGCCACTTGGAAGTCACAACTGACTTCCCCTCTGGTCTCATAACCACCTCCCACACATCATTCTTCATGATGGAACTATACTCTTCCAACACGACATCTCTCCAAACCTGATGTGCAGTTGCCTCCTCAAAAGTAGAAGGCTCTGACTCACGAAGACTAGTCACAACAACCATGTAATTGGAAAATCTCTCTGGTGCTTTACTCTCTCCAACCTCTCTCTTGGTTTCCCCACAAACTTTGTAGCTTCCTTCAAAGTTTCTCTAATCCATCTCGACTTTCTCTTCTCCGAAGTAGCCACCTGTGGAGAGATCTCCTCCTGTACATCCTCACCTAACAACTGTCTACCTGAAGAAGTAGCACCTGAGGTCTGAGATCCTATAGCTGGTGAACCTGTACCAAGTGAACGTGAATCATCTAAAAGTGAAACTAGTGATCCTGTGACTCGAGAACCTGTACCTAGAGTACCTATAGATTGTGCCCCTGAATCTGAAGATCCTGTAACCTGTGAACCAGTCACTCTTGATACTTGTAACCCTACACCCTGAACTGCTGGACTCTGAGATGTGCTCACCTGTGATGTAGGACCCTGCTGCTCCTCCTGCTCTGACTCTCGAGACTTTCTGAAGGCCTGCTCCTCCTCAAATCTCACCTCCCTCCTGAGTCCTCAGAACAACTCTTTTTTGTGCTGGAAGCCAAGTTGCATGATACAGGGAAACAAAAACGTGTATCCGATAAGGAAACACACCAGAAACGCGGCCCCTCAAAATTTAGGAAACGGGGAAACGCGACCCCTCAAAATTTAGGAAACGGGGAAATGCAATATATTACTCATAAGTCCATCTCTACATCATTAATAATTGTCATAGATGATTACATAACGCAAGTTGCCAAGTAATATCCAAAAACAACCTTGGCAATACAATATATTCAAAATTTCAAAATCAGCCTTTATGTATGAGGCTACAATGCTACATATATCAAAATGTGAATAGTCAACATAGAACTAAAACATAAGATAAGTCGATTTGCACAGTGCTATAGTTGACTGTCTTCAAATCGGCTTTCTCAAGTAACCCTCGCTTGCTTAGTGAGATGAGGGAAGTAAAATCCTCCTTTTATTAAAAAAATGACTTTTAGAGGCTTCTAGAGGTTTCCTCAATCATCATTAACCCATTAAGAAACAACTTAACCCATTGATTAAGCTAACGGGTTCTTTTTTTGGATGTAAAAGCAAGAATTCGAGGAGGAAACACGCCATACAGACGCGGATACGGCACGGAAACGCGTTTCCAGCCATACCACCCATGTTTCCTCCACGTGAAATGTGGTGGCACGGTCGGAAATGCGTTTCTGAGGAGTACCAAACACGTTTCCGAGTTTCCTCACTGGTACGGGGCCTGGTACCAAGTTTCCTGCAACTTAGTTTTGGACATAAGTAGTCTCTCTTCTAAGGTTATGGTTAGGTTTCCAAGGTTTAAGATAGCTCTGATAGACCCTAGGGTCATTCTTATAATAGATTTCATATCCTCAACATCTTTAATACAGATCCAACCTCTTAATTGTAGGTGAAGACTAGGAATAGACCTAGTATAGGAAACTGATTCCCCTTCAACTAGCTCTTGAGGGTTTCAACCTTCACATATGTTGCCATGAAATGACCAACCAATGCTCAAGCCATCATCCCTTTGACCTTTGCTATATTTGAATCATGTCCTAGACTCCTACCATCATCTTTACTTTTTGTTTCTTCATTGTGATAGACTTCCTCCTGCACACACAACTATGTCTTGCTTGCTACCCTTCTAATGGCAGGTTATTCAAAACACTCATAGCACCGTGTCCTTTTGGCCGGTGATTCAACACACGAACTCTATCCTTCACCATCGACAGAGATTCATTTATAGGCTTAGCTAAACCCTCACTGATCTCTTCAACATTACCCTTATTAGTTTGTTTTGTATAGACTTTGTGAGATAAGTTTGTAGAGAAGTCGAGAGTATCATTTCAAGAATGTAGAGAGCTTTTAGGTACAAGCCTTCCTTTAGGAGCCTCAAGTTGCTCAGTCACAATGAATGAATATGATAGTGTATCATTACACTCTTATCTTTTGTTGTACCAGAAGTGACTTTACAGGATTGGGTATGCCATCGATCTCTTCATCACCCATCAGATCTGATGGCCTATACTCCACTGCCTCTGCATTAACTATGTTAATCATCACCTTAGAGCACTCCCAAGTCCCAACTCTCCAGGAGTTCCTAATGTGTCCTGAAAATAGACCTATGCAAACTCTCATCATTGTCCCCATAATCAACAAGGTCTTGATCGGGCTCCATAGTTAACAAGAATAGGTTCAAATCCCTAAAATTCCTCTCTCACTTGCTATGGATCTCCTAATCCTTGATCATAATAGCCAATTGTGCTATAAAAACAATGTAGTAAAAGGAGAAGCACCGAGCCTTTCTAGAGCGAAAGTTCTCTCGTTCTCCTTCTTCTCAATTTAAAGAATACTCTGTGGCTGGGTTTGAACGCTCTAAGTACTGCCTACAGATATTATCGTTTAGAAAGTTTTATGGATACTCAAGTGGTGATTAACGGAAACTTCCTTGAGGATCTCATACTTGGTGGTTAATGTTGGGGTCTTTTTGCTGAAACTGTTTACCCGCATGATGGCCTGACATTCAATCCATTTCCATTTCCATTTGTTTTTAGGGAAGTGATGTCACATTGCGTAGACATAGAGAAACTGTTACATGAACCCTTGGCCTCCCTCTCGGCCTTTGCACGATAGTTGTTGATTGCACCATCTTTGAATATGATCGATTGGAGGTCTCTTGGCCAAGGAAATTACTATAGAAGGTAAGGGTTGCTATTTGATATTAAAAGAAGGCATTTGTGATTATTTCTGATCTACATTCTAAACACTCAGTGAAACCTTGTCTAACCTGCCATAGACTGCAAACTTAGCATAGTTGGTCGCCACTTCCTCCTTCAAACTCTCAATTTGTTGGTGGAGAACAAAAACATTGGAAAAGTAGCCTTGATCAAGGTTTTTTGATTTCCGCCTCTCTGTGAGAATAGCCTTGATTAGGGTTTTCCTATTTGTGCCTCATGTTTGTTCCCTTGGAGTGGGGCAATAGGAGGTCATCCTGTTATAAGACTTTGTTCATAAATGTTACCCTGCTATAGATGTTGTTCATGAATCTTCTCACTTACATTTATATAACGACTCTTTCAATTGTGAAAATGCAAGATAATTTTTCAATATTGGTGCGCACATATTTTTGATAATTTCTACAAACAATATATATATTTTTAAAGAGATTGTATTTTCCCTAATGCATCTCAATAAAATGGCATTGTTGATTCTTTTATGTTATCCTTTTATTTTGATATTTTCCTGTAAATGAACTATTGTTTATTACACTAATTAATATATAAAAACCTATCTCTCGCCAAGATTTAGATGTTCATGACCACCTACATATCAATGCAATTGACTTGATAATACCTAAAAATTGCGAAGCTTCAATAAACACTCTAGATGGGGAAAATTTTCAGTTATATCTTGGACAACCTCTTTCGTCCTTCTCAATGAATCAAGTTTGCCTCTTTGAACAACTTTACCCTTGGTAACAAGTTGACAACCCTAACTTAACATCCTTGGATATTAAGGAAGGCATTTGAGATTGTCTGCAATCTACATACTCAACACTCAGTGAAACCTTGTCTAAGCTGCCACAGGCTACAAGCTCAGCATAGTCGGTGGCCACCTCCTCCTTCAAACTCGCAATTTGTTGGTGGAGAACAAAAACATTGGACAAGTAGCCTTGATTAGGGTTTTTTGATTCCCGCCGCTCTGTGAGAATATCCTTGATTAGGGTTTCTTGATTCACGCCTCATGTTCGTTCCCTTTGAGTGGGGTAGTGTTGGTCATCCCGTTACAAGATTTTGTTCATAAAATTTATCGTGTTATATATGCTATTCGTGAATCTTATCACTTACATTTATATACCGACTTTTTCAATTGTGAAAATGCAAGACATAGTTTTTCAATATTGGTTTGCCCAAGTTTTTGATAATTTCTACAAACAAAACCAAATTAAAAGAGATCATATTTTCCCTTGGGCATCTCAATAAAATGGCATTGTTTATTCTTATATATATATATATATATATGGATTCTTTTATGTTATACTTCTATGTTGTATAGTTTGCTGTAATTGAACTCTTGTTCATACATTAATTAATATATAAATACCCATGGGTTGCCAAGATTTAGATGTTCATGACCACCCACATATCAATGCAATTGACTTGATAATACCTAAACAATTAGGAAGCTTCAATAAACACTCCAGATGGGGAAATCTTTCAGTTATCACTTGGACAACCTCTTTCATCCTTCTCAATGAATCAAGTTCTCCTATGTGAGCAAACCTAACTCCACATCCTTTCATTACATGGCCATTACTAATTAGTCACCGTACATCCAACAAAACGGGCACTGCTACTACCAAGGATGGCTTCGACTTCTGCAACTCCAATAGGTACCATTGTCATCAAGCGGCTCACTGATGACTTTTTACAAGTGGATTTTAACCTATTTTCAGCATGAGCTTGAACCATTGTAGGCACTCCAACATTGAATCTTACAATAATGGCATCACTAGTGTGAGGCTTGAGCTGGGTCAACATGACTTGTAAAGGGGTCGCTTTTAGGGTTAGTGATTTTGTAGTGTGTTTTAAACGTTTATTAATTCAAATTTATCTTCAAAATTGAATTCGGGGCTTGAAATGATACTCAGAGAGGCCCGACAAATTTTCTTGAAATGCTTTTTAGATCATGACTTTGGATTGAACTAAAACACCTGAAAAACATTACTAACCTTTGAAACACCATTTCAAAATTTGTGAAATGATCACTGAGACATTTGTTTCAGAGCTGAATACCCTCCATTTAGGGATCCGAAAGGAGTATCTGTGGCTCATAGCCCCCCCCCCCCACCGCCCCGCCACGTCTGCTGTAAACTTAGATGCCTACATATACCAATTCCATTTGGTTATTATGTATAAAAAGGGTAGCTCCAACAGGGCCAATACACCTTCTTCTAAAGGAGGCTCAGTCTTCATTATATGGAGGGCAGTGTGGTTAGCAGAAAACCTTATTGCATCTAAATTTTAAAATGATACTTGAAAGTTGAAATACATGAAATATTACATTAGGACATGCTCAGATTGCAGCGAAGCCAAGCCTTCTAATAAGAAGCCTGGGCTGTACCAACGCTTGCTTGTACTCTCTAGATTATGGGGATTCATTTCCATGGACCTCATCAGCAGTTTGGCTACTACTCGGAGGAAACACTATTGTATTTTCATTGTGGTTTGTATATTTTCTAAGATGCCAATCTTCATTCCCTGCAGCAACTCTATTGATCCCAAATGTTTGGAATGATTTGGCCACTGCTGACCATCATTTCAGATTGTGACTCCAGATTTCTAATTCACTTTTGGAAGACATGGTGCAAGCTTTTAGGTTGTTAGTTGAGGTATTCCACCTCATTCCATCCCCAAACTATGGATAAGCTAAGGTACTCGATTGAACATTGTTCCATTGTCTCTGCATTTACTAACAAAAAGAAAAACATATACCTGTGCTTTGTGCTGTCCTTTGCAGGATGACCTCACTCAGACAACCGTCTTGAGATTTGCATCATAGTAGTGCTGATGTAGTGATTTCATACCATCAGCTATGTCCAGTCCATAGCATTAGATTGCTGGGTGCATCCCTTAACCAGATTGATCCAGATCATGGTACTCAGGGTACCAGATCGAGTGCAGAACAATTCGTGAATATGATCTGACCTGCTCTGTTCTAAATGTGATCTGATCCATCATGCATCTTTAGAGATACGTTTGAGATAGGAATCTCGTAGTCTAAATCTGGAATGAATGCTATCTGAGTCTGGAATCAATGAAGTCTGTGAGCAGAGGCATCTGTACAAGAACTTCCAAGAACTTATGAAAAGAAGTGTGTCATAGGGTGCTGTCTGGAATAATCGTTGTTAAAGAGCCATCTGTAGCAGTTGTTGACTTGTATGAGGACTTGCTTGGTGAGAAAGATCAACCATTTTATGTTGTAAGAACGATAAGCAGAGGCTGTATTTTCAGATTCAGAGGGCGAAACAGAGATGAGTGTTTCCTGTTTTCTATTATTTATTTGCTGAGGGTTTATTCCATTTAGTTTTTCCAGGAAGACTACTTTACAGCGGTGCGTTTGTTTCAACAGTTACTGTTTTCAATGTTTATTTTCAGCAGATGTAAGATTGACATGGATAAACCCCGTATCCAGAATATCTTCCTAGAGAACTAGGTGAGCACCTTGTCTAGGTACCTTGGTGACTTGGCAGATGGAGATATTTCCCTAGGGTATTTTTGTAGCATAGAAGTCTTTACCCTTGTGCTTAACCAGAGCAGAGGACAATAAAAATAGATGACGTTTCATGATTTATAGAGGACCACGCTTATCAGACAAGGAAGGGATCAAGTGTAGGTGATGCTCAACATGGATTGTTGCCTAGATAGTTCAGGTCCCAGGAGATCCTTGATTTGGGAGTTCGGGGAGGTGGAATCTGAGAACTCCTTAATTTGTCTCAGGAGCTGCACCTTTATGACAGTTAAAAGGCAGCATGATGGAGCCCTATTTGTTCCAAGCATTGTTTGCCAAAGAGAAGCTTCTGAAGAATGTTTTAATTGATGTGTTTAGTTGTACCTGAAGCCTTAATGGGGTGTAAAATATAAGGCATACTTGATGTAATAAAGTCATGTTTTATAAGTGACGTAGATCAATTGTTAATTAATGTTTAATTTGTAATTAGGTTTTAGGTTTTAGGCTTAAGATAACGTGAGCTCTATAAAAGAGACTCATAGCAATTGTATTCGATGACTTGAAGATAATAAAGAATATCATTTCTGAGTCTATCTTTGTCAGGGTTTAACCCTACCCAAGGTTTTGTGCATGGCTCATTGTTCTCTATTCATCACATACCTAGGGTTTGTTTCATGGTTATTCATTGTCTGAATCAATAACTGCATGCCATTGTTGTTCATTGCTAATTGTCACATATGGTTTGTTTTTGTTTTTTTTCCACTTTTATGATACAGACCTCAACTTTTATTCGATTTTAGTTGATTAGCATTACGGATGGATATTACATTACACATCTCATCCATACTGGGATGTAGAGTGCAACTTGCTTCTCTTGGTACAACATTTAAAGCCTATGTTATATTTACTATGTTACCGGATCCACCACCCCAGTGTGTAGGATCCGTGGATCTGATACGTATCCGGATCGGATCCACCTAGGATCCGTCATGGAAATGAATCCCCTGCAGAAGGAAACCTATCCTGGTCCCATGAAACAGATCCTGTGAAAAATCAAACAATTCGTGAAATTTTCAAACAGATCCTGAAACTTCCAGTGCTTCTATGACCCATTGATCCACCCCAAAAAAATGTTTTTAATGAAAAACTTAAAAAACCTGAAACACCTAATGGCTAAAGGTGTAAACCCCATTCATGCTCAAGTGCTGATCTATCCTTATGTCAAGATCTGCTCTTGAACTCTTATATATCAATATCAAGGTCTGCTCTCAATGTTTTTATTTGATTTATCTTTATCATTAAGGTCTGCTGTCAAGGGCTGATCTATCTTTATGTACTATGTTGTTGCTCACTTCAACTACACTGTGATGTAGTCTTCCATAGCCTTCAAGAAAACCACTTTATTCTCTGCTGATAGGGACATGTAGATGTGGCTCACAAAAACACTGTTATGCTCTGCTTCAAGTTCATGCTGAAATGGTTTTTAAAATGATCAAATATCAATCATGGTTATAACTCATCAAATTATCAGTTATCGACTCGTACATGAACTCTCTTTTTTGGCAATAACTTATAGTTCTACTGTTGTGTTTCCTGAATAGTTTTGTTTCTTCACTCTATTTTTTTTTATTTATTATAAAAATATTTTATATTTTTTTGTACTTGCCGTTTCCCGACCATATCCGGATCCTGGGTTTTAACAAATCTGGCCAATCCGTATCCGGATCCCAATCCATATCCGTATCCCGGTAACTTAGTATATTTATTTTCACTTTTACTGTGTATTCTCTATTAGCTAGACATTCCTTCGTCCTTCCCTTAGGTAGACACTTAGTTTTCTGCTTTTAGCATCGATGTAGGAGTTGCTTTTGCACTACCGCTTTGTGATGTACCTTTTTGTTCCCGGTGACTTAATTTTTTGGTCATTTGTTGGACATTAATTTTTTTATCTTATCTTACTTATCTAACATTGGTCACCAAGCTTACTTCAATGCTCAAACACATTATCCCTTGGTTTTAATGTATTTCATCTCCCTATGAATGGGTAGTGCATGAGTTTCGGTTCCTATTCAAGTTCTTGTTGCCATCAGAATTTCTACTATTAAACTTGTGTAACAGAACGTTTATTTTGTTTTCTCCAGAAAATTGTAAGCTTTTTCCCATTCCTTCTCAAAGGATCTGAAGAAGACTTGTACCGTCTATTTTTGGAAGATGATGAATCCCTTAAAGATAGGGTAGTGCAAATCATAGCGAAGGCAGGCCGTTTCATTCAAAACCAACGGTGAGCAAAAGATACTTGTGCTGTTTGTCTGACTGTTGATTTGTTCATTGATCTTCATAGAATTATTGCAGGCAATTAATGAACAAGGAAATGTGGGAAGTGCGGTGGGTTCTTTGTTGTTTTACAGTTACTGAATAGTCTTATCACAGAGAAAAGGATATTGATCCTCCTTCGTGTTAACTTCGCTGATTTAGACATTATTGTGTTTTTTTAATAATTGTTGCTATTACTCATTCAGGATAGGGTCAAGAGGAGTATTAAACATATTTGTACATATTTTTCTCTGTATAATATAAGTAGTATTTTCTCCAGAAAAAATGTTGTGATTACTATTTCCATAAGTTTTAATTTTATTGGTAACACACTTACTTTGTCTTTAGAGACATTGGTTTCTTTTTCATTTTTCTTTTAAGAGGGAATGTCAAAGCAGAGTACTCAAAAAACAAATGCAGAACATTCCTTGTTTTGGTAATTTATGACAAAATTTGAAGAAAAATATGGTAAATATAACTGCACTGTATGAAATTTTGTAAATGATGTAATGTAAACAGGGGAAAGATATACATACAGTTTCTTTTTTACCTAATTATAAGAGTTAAATGTTCATAAACATTGGGAGATACTATGCACTATCGGGTTCTGTCACTAGTTATGTTTACTCTTATTTCATTCATTTGAAAATAATCTATTACTTTATTGCTTTAACTCTAGGAAACCTTGTAACATTAACCTTGCTTATTATTGGTCTAAGTTATTCCCAATATGATTAGTATTTAACCCTTGATTTAATACTTTAACCCAAGTAATGCAGAAAAATAAGAGTACACACAGATGGGAAAAACAAGAGTACACACAGATGGGAGATGCAGAGTAAAACTTTTATTAAATGGAGTCATCCATACATTGAGGTCGGTAATTTTTATTTATATGTTGGGTACTTGATATACTGAGCTCTTCTAACTATTAAATCTTGATTAACACATAACTTTAATGATGGTCACTTAACACTAATGCGACCTTTATAATGCTATATTAAACACTGAAATAGACTTAATATACTGGACTGTTAATACTCCGGCATCTCCCCTTAACATGAAAATATTATTTCATGAACATCTATGTCCCATTAATACAAAAGCCCAAAACTTCTACAACAGCAAAATAATGACTATGAAATTTGGGACCGCAAATGGGTATATCCCCATCCATTGAGGCACCTGGGTAACTAGTTGCAGTGGTCGCTGGTTCTATAAGATGGTAAGCTTGGATGCAAGGCATATCTTCAGCTTCTCCTAATCTTCAGGTCCACGTCTTTTCATTGGTGCTTTGTATCAGATTTCCATCTTCTATATCAGTTGGTTGGAAACCTAGTTAAGGTGGTAATCAAAATAGGCTGTTATGATGCAATGCTACTATTGTTAGATTTTATACCATGGATGTGTTCCCCCTAGTGATTTAGCCTAAGTCACTAAGAAAGGGGTGGTGGGACCCTCACATTAATTAATAAATTAATGAGACCATAAAGTCACTTTTGTCCTAAGTCTAAAAGTGAGTGAGTAATTATTAATTGAGTGATTTAATTAATAAGACTTTACTCACTTCTAATCTCAGCCATTGATTAGATCTAATCTCAACCATTGGTTTAAAGATTCCTTTTAGGGATGGATAAAAGGGAGGGAGGCAAATACCTAGTTCATAATTGTTATGATGAGAAAGGAGATGAAGAGAGAGCACGAGAAGGAGAGGCCGAGAAAGTACTGCAGCAGCTAGCACGCACCTCGAGGAGTTCAGATATCAGTTTGGCACCAGATTCGAGGCATAGTACAGGCATTTATTATCAGCAGAGATTAATACACAGTACCAGTTATCATCAGCAAGGAAATCGAGGTGATGCTGTTGGCAGCAGCCATTATCTCAGGGCGCAGTTAGAGGAAGAGAAGGGTTCAGATTTGAGGTAGCTTGACTGAAATTCCAGGCACTCATATCGTGACAATAACCCAGCTCAAATTCCAAGCAGAATCACCGTATAGCAGTCTGATATTTCCAGCACACAGGTTGAGGAGATTCTGGGCACTAGACCCAAGACAGTTTCTGCTCAGTTTGTTGACAGAGTTCAGGGCACGGTCTTCTAGACTTTCTGCACAAGTTTCTAAAGAGATAACAGCACAGAAAACAAAGAGGATACAGCACCATACATTGCACAGAAACCAAGAAAGTCTGCACTCATTTCCAGGCAGCAGTTGAGCATTGAAATCGAGGCAGACTGGGGTGTATTCAATGGAGATAAGTTGTATTTGTTTTATGTACTGCTGTTGTATTATCTAGCTGAAGGAATAATAAATCTCTCTCTCTCACTCAACTGGTTTTCCCCGTGGGGGTTTTTCCAGGGCTCGATTTGGCCAAAAACTACCGTGTCAAATTATGTGTGCATGTTGGTAGATTAGCTTGCAGCCTGTTTATTTGCTTTCAGTGTGTGTTTATTGTTTATCTAATGTGCATTAAGTAACCTACAGCCAATGCAAAACAGGCTGTAGGTGAAAACCACCTTAAACCAAGCATTAAACCAGCAGACAGTGAAGGCAGAAAAATCTACAACTATACTGTCAGAGTAAACTGTTAAATGTTTAATAGAACTATTTAACATCATCCTCATCAATTTGATTGCCACTCTGCTAGCCATCTTAAACCGAATTAATTGTTTCCTGAAGATAGATATAACATCTTGGGTTTCTGAACCAAATATGTTCTTTTATTCCTCCCAGGTTTCTTGGGAACTTTTGGACAAGTCAAGATGGTAAAATTGTGTGTTAGACATCCCTATCCCAATAGCTGATTGCTCTCATCTCATCAAGTCCATTCAACCAGTTTATCCTGCTTTGAAAGTTTTTCAAATAATCCACTAACAATACTCCATATTAGTAAATGGGTTAAATGCAACTGCCTTTTAATCTTCCAAGTGTGACAGTTACCTCCATTAAACTTTTTAAAGGAACAAAAGTCTTTTCTATTTTTGCAGGAAGTAAACTGTAAACTATAGAATACGTTGTTGTCTGAAAGCCTTCATCAAAAAACTTCTGTAAGTCACCACTTGGTTGCTGCTCCTTGTCTCCGCCCTAGTTTGGCACATCTTCAATAGACATTATTTATCTGGTTTGTGTCCTCTTCTAAAATAAATTAAACAATAGAAATCCAACTTGTGTTTCTCTTCATTGATTCTCAAAATCTCTCTCTTCTCAATTGCTGGTGCTAACTCCTTTAATAGTCTTTATGATTAGAGGCATGAGACTGGTATTGCTTTGATGCCACGTAGAGAGATAAGAATACACAGACTGGAGATGTAGAATAAAAACGCTTATTAAGTGGAGTCATCAATACATTTTAATTTGTTTGTTTGGTAGTTTCTTTTTCGTTTTCTGGATTTGTATGTTTGGTAGTTTCTTTTTCGTTTTCTGGATTTGTATGTTTGGTAGTTGATCTACTAAATTTGTAATGTCCTCTTCTGATTAAGCACAGAGGACCATCCCGCTAATCTATCTAATTCCCATACGTTCGAGTGGGTACTGACATTTAGGGAATTGACTGAGGTTTGATACCATTCAGAGCAAAAGAAGATCTTAATCATGGTTATTATATCATCAGTAGATAAAAGAGGGCCACAGAAATTAGGGCCCATCTGCATGCATTACATGCGGGCCATATTTCATAATGCATGCACAGAAACACCTTATTTAAGCCATCATGCACACAGAAAGCAATGCATGCATGTCAACTGAGAATTAGAAGAGAAAAGCGACCTAGGCATGCAAAAGTTAGGTCATGCACTGTCAAAGTTATAAAAGAAGGATAAAGTGAATGAAGAGGCCTGCTTATTGATTATTGATTTGAGAAGTCGACTTGGAGAGCTTAGAGAGCCAGTTTAGGGTTGAGGGCACACTACTCAACCATCGGGTGTATTTCGGCAGTGAAATCTATCTGCCCTAGTCACTATCAGGGTTGGATCATCCAGATTCAACATTACTGCTATCATCATACAGTATTCTTCAGCATTTTGCAGGGTTCAAGCCACATACTGGATCAGGAGGACTGCCCCTCTTTGCATGGGAAACTTGGACAAAGTAGGGCATCTTCATATCTCAACATACAGTTGCCTTTTTGTTTGCATGCAGCTTCCATCCTTCCGAGAGCATCACTATTAGCCTACTTACTGAATACAAGCTTCTTATTCGGATCCAAGAGCAAGTTATCATCAAAATAAGTATCTGAGGGGTGCCCTTTCTTGCATGGGCTACTTTTCCTTAAGGAGGTTCACGCTTTAGGCTTTGGAGCTGATGCATGGCTTGCATGCAGCTTCCACAATGATCAGAGGGGGATCTTAACCCTAGTGCACACTTTCCAGAGCCATCTCCCATCAGTATAGCACTTATTCCTCAATTCCAAGACTGAAGAAGGCACATTTATTATAAGGCCGAATTGTTGGAGGGAGATTACTTCATATCTCGACCGATCCTTGGCACATCTCTTGTATGCTGGTCTCATATTGATCTACATCCACTACTTCAGCTATTGGTACGTACATGCATTATTTCTATCCCTATTTTATAACATATCTGAATATTTGGGTTATTTAGGGTTTTTGCAAACCCATGCATTTGCATGCATGATCATGCAATTGCATGCATGATCATGCGATCATAGTTCAGCACATGCATCCATATTTTCTTTAAGTATTGGGCCATAAGACTACAAGCAAGCAACAACATCATAAAAAACTCCATAAAACGGACATAAAATATCATTTGGTATATTATAGTGGTATTAGAGCATGTTCCTCGCCAGTTGTGGGAGCATGCAGTTGTGAACAATAAATGAATATAGAGGACCCACACAATATTAATTACAGAAGCATAGGTTCAGGAACAATGGAAGAAGGGAAGAAGAGGAGTTAGAGGATATGGAACTGGAAGATACAGAGACTCAGTTTGGAAAAGTTAAGGGTAAAGAAACAATGGCAGATGATGATAAATTGGCTTTCACTAGTCTCATTTCCATTTTGAAGGAACTCACTTCATGACATAAAGAAATGTTGACTGCCATCAACAAATTGATAGATAAATCAGGGCCCACCCCACACAGTCCTCTGTTCCCCAATAGTGATCGGGTATCCATAAATAGCAGTAGAGAGCATTTACATACTAATATGTAGAGTCACCCTCATCTCTACAATAGGTGCTCCAGACCTACCATGCCACAGTTCTTGGATAGCCAGGAAACAGTGCTGATAGTACAAGTAGAGCCAGAAGAACCAATGGGGGCATATTTACGGGAGTACAGAGCATTGGGAGATGGCTTCTACTCAGCCATGTCCATTAGAGATTTTTGTCATTTTAAGAGTAAGAATATGCCGAGAGCTTATAACAAGGCTTTCAATGAGAACTATGAGTTGCAGCGCATAGTAGGGAAGCTGACTATTCCTACCTTTGATGGGACCCGGAGTGGCCCAGCGCGGAATTGGGTACAAAAGTTGGACACTCACTTCCAACTTAACCCCAAGATGGAGACATATGCCATTATATTGGCTACCTTGCATTTGGACAGAGAAGCCCATGAGTGGTGGTACCACGGGCTAGTGACATTGGGTCACAATACCATATCTTCTTATACTGATTTTATATAGAGGCTCATCGAGCACTTCGACACGAAAGACCCCGAGGTACATTTCAGAGAGCTAGCACAACTCAAGCAGATAGGTAGTCCAGAATCCACCTTAGTCCACCTCTACCTCCGCCCATCACCAATGACGGGAATAGCCTTGGCCCCATCACGATAGATGGACAACTTCTTCCAAGTTGCAGCATCTAGTACCCTTCTCCAGGCAGCGGCTGCAATTCTTCTTCTAGCTCTTCCTCCAGATAGAGTACTCTTTTTAGCTTTCTTTAGTCGGCCTTGAATTGTAGGAGAGATACTACCAATGCTTCCAGTGCTTCCAGTGGCCCATGACAGTTTCACCACCACCATTTTTGTGTCACAGTTCTTGGATCCACTCTCCTTCCTTGGACTAGCTCTCTTCATATCTCTCCTTGTACATATTCTTCTCCGAAACCGACTCTCTATTTATAGAACTAGGGTTCGATTTAAGTTCTGTTTTTTTTTAATCTTTTATAAGAGCTATTTTTATGCTCCCACTTTGTATTGTTCTCACGGTAATACACAGTCCTATTGACCTACTTTCGTGGTCATTTGTTGGACATTAATAAAATTATTTTATCTTATCTTATCTTATGGCTTCCTGATACAAGGTTTTCATAAAGAGCGACTTTCTTCCAATACAGTCTACAAATTTGAGCTCCCAGTTTTGGATCTCTTACCGTTACACTTATTAGAGCAAAGGATATGTACTCATTTAAATATACTGTAAATGAAAATGCAAAACCAAACTAGCTGACTATTGATTCTCGCTTGGCTGGTGTGTAGTCTGTAAATTTCTTTGATATTTCAGCTTGCTGGTTTATGTCAACTTTTCAGTGTTTTTCATTCCCAAGCCGGTTTTGCATTGGCTGGAAACTACTTATAAAAAAATGCAGACAATTAAACACGCTGTAAATACACTTTAACAGGCAGAAAGATAACTTAACCATGCACACCATAAAAAAAATCAGACTCAGAAATTTTGGCCAATAGCCCTGGAAAAACCCCCACGGGGAAAACCAGTCAGAGAGAGAGAGATTTATTATTTCTTCTGAGAAAAATTCAGAGCAGTAATTTTCAGTCAAAAATACAACTTATCTCAACCAGAAAATAAACCCAGCTGTCTGCCTCGATTTCAGTGCAAACTCCTTCTCGAAATTTGTGCCAAAATAACAGCCCAGTTCTGCCCTCGAAAACTGTGCCAAACCTGTCTCGAAAACTGTGCCCAAACTGCTATATGGTACAGCAATTTATGCTGAAGTACAGTCCTCGAAATGTGTGCCCAGAACTGCCTCGAACTGCGTGCTGTACGGACTGTAATAAATGCTTTGGTACAGCCTCAAAATTCGTGCCAGAAATTAATGCCGATGTCTCGGGAAATGTGCCAGGAATTTTTTTCGAAATATGTGCCAAGAACAACCTCGAAACTCATGCTGGAGAATCTGTACTGTACGGCTGTCTTGGGAAATGTGCCTGCAATAAATGCTGGAAACCCTCCTCGATTTCTGTGCTGGAATCTCTCCTTGGAAATCGTGCTGCTTCTCTCTTTCTCTTCAGGTCTCTCTCTTCACAAGAATGAATGTCATTTGCCTCCCTTTCCCTTTTTGACAAAGTCACAAAACCCTAAGTGAGTTTTTCATCCAACGGTGGAGATTAAATCCGACGGTTGAGATGTGATGAGGATAAAATTATCTAATTTAATTCTCATAAATGCACTCACCCACTTAAATTTTTCAAAAGTGACTTTATGTTATAAAGTCACATTAAATGCTTTTCAGAAGTCATTTAATGCAAGGGTCACTTTTTCCCCCTTTTAAGTGACTTAGGCAATAAAGTCACCTAGGGAACACTTCCTAGGTACAAAAAATCAACAGAGTCATGCTTTCTTCATTCTACTAGCTGCATCCATCTCTACCAATAAATTTATTAATTTCCACTATTCTCCCTGCTTTTCTCATAAGATACTGCACAATATTGTCATCTCTTCCTTGCCACTTTTGTTAAGACTGAGGATAAATGTCCTTGATGTGACTCAGGTCAACATTTCTGAAGGGCCTTATTTTCTTTCCTTACTTTACTAATTTCAATAGTCTCGTGTTTGATTGCCTCATGGAATACTCACTGAAGCTTCTCGAAGCTCATTCCCTTCTGTGCACTTAGTCAATACTTGTTCCTCTAGGCAAATGGCGAATTTTAAAGCTTTTTTTGAGTTTTTTTTTTTGTTGAGTTTCATGCTAAGTTTTCTGAGTACTTCCCATTGTGTTCTTTTGCTGGGCTACTTATTCCCAATTCTGAGCTGTGGGACAATGCTGCCTACAGGAAGACAGAGTCCATCAACTACTTGAGGAGGATTCTCAAGGCTATAGGTGGGGGACAAATGCTAGCCCCAATTATGTCACTAAGTGCATTTTGTTGTGAAGTCTATTTTGTCTTATAATGACTTGTCCTCAACCATTCACCCCATCTAATTAAAATTTAAAATTTCTAAAGAAGATTACATGATAAGGTCTTCATTATATTATTATAATAATGTCAGACTCTTTTTTTAGAGATACTTCTTATATTTACAAGGCCATATTTACAATCATACCCACTCAAGGATTTGAACCCGGTTCTCCACGTTAATACAAGCCCAATCACCTCGCTGCTTCTGATAAACCACATTCTTGTGGGTTATATAAATTCAGGCTTAACTTGCAACCCATGAAGTAGTCACATTTCAAATACATAATAGTGACTTGTGCACACGCTATTATGTATTTGAAATGTGACTAGTTCATGGGTTGTGAGTTAAGCTTGACTTTATTATAATGAAGACCTTATCATGTAATCTTCATTAGAGGTCTTAATTAGATGGGGTGAACGGTTGCTTCCCCATCTTTCATATTCTGAAGGACCTGATTGTGTTTTACAAGCTCCCTATTCTTAAACTAATTAGTCATCCTGGATAGAGGGATCATTATGTTTGTGCTTCATACATCCATCTTTGTTGATCGTGTATAAGCATTGCAATAGACTATTTTGTTGAATAAGAGCGTAAGCCCATTCTTTGCATTGTGATGAATACTGTTTTGTTTCTGTTCTGCTATTTATTTATGTGCACAAACTTCTTGTTCTCTGGTTACCCTTTTTCATTTCCATTACTCGAAGCTCACAAAGTTGGGTGAATCCAACATTGAACATAGAGTTTTTGTTCTTGATACAAAGGACAACTGCTTTAGTTCCATATTCCGTCACAATTTCACATTTTTCTAGATTCTACAGATAAGATTAAATTGTTTTCTGTGTTATTTATGAGTTCAGCATTAGTTTCATATCCTTTAACAGTTATCTGCCTAGCTTTTTTGATGGACTAGAGGCTTCATTATTATTTGGTCTAGCTTATTATTGGCTGTAGAAACATTTGGTAACATATTTATTTTCCTCAACTAATTTATGTATTCAATAAATGAAATCATCTCAATTACTTGTCTGCGGATGTATCTGATAATATCTTCTGGCATACTTCTTACGGAGATGTTTGGAATGTTATCTTCTAGCGAATGCTTGCTCTGGTGTTTTATAGGAATTGAAGATTGAATTTATTCCAGTCGAAACTAACGTATTATACCATTTCAGATCTGTCACTGCAACATTGGAGAAGCTGTGCATAGATGGAAATCGCAAGCAAGCAAAATATGCTGTTTCTGCACTTGCAGCATTAACTGCTGAATCTGGTCCGGAGACATTGTCTCTTTTGTATAAGGTACGATCTGTCTGTTTATAAGTTGTTAGATTCTGTATTTGTAACCTGGAAAAGAATTGAATTTTTAATTAAGAAATTCTTTCACCATTCCCACCAATGAGATTTGGAAGAGTGCAACTATATTTACTTATTTCACTCTCTTTGTTGAATAAGTTCATGTGAAATAAATTGAATCATAGGCTGATAAGGCTGTTGAACTATTTTTAGAGTATGCAATCTGGACCTCTTTGGGTTTTCTCTGCTATTTGTTGTGTAATCTCATGGAATTAATTGCTATAAGCTTCATAACATAGATATTACTACATCTCACTGGTGTGAATGTCTGTGTGATTCGTTCTTTCACCATTTTACATTATTCTTTAGAGTGAACGAAGTTATTTGTCCACTTTCTTATTGTCTTCGTTGGTGATTGCTTTAATTTCTCACAGCAACTGGTGGAGTCCATAGACAATTGTCAAAATCTTCCAACAGTATTGCAGTCTCTTGGTTGTATTGCACAGACTGCTATTCCAATATTTGAGACTCGCGAGGAGGATGTCATCAAATTTATAGTCCGTAAGCTACTTAGGAGTGATTGTGTGAGTCTTTTTTTTGTCTTTTCCTTTTCTCTTTTACAGCAGTCTGTCTTCTCAGGATTTTTTCCTAGAAGTCAGTTCTATATATATTGATTTATAATTGGAACAATATTTTGAGTCTAGAGAATACACTTTAATTTCTGTTTTTGTTATTGTTACTATGATTTCTGTTTCTAATTTCATTTGTCCATAATTATAAGACATGCTTATTTTTCTTCATTATATTCTTCTAGCAGGATTCTGTCTTTCAGGAAGGGGAAGGATTTCCGGATACTGAGATTGAGCATCCTAGCAGAGTATGCCAACTTAAGGTTTGCCCATAATCATACATAACCATTGTTTGAAAGTTTGTTCCGAGATACTGGTGTTTTCGTTCTCTTCTATTATTTTAGCTATGTTAACTAAAATGGGAATTGACAAAAATTAAAATCTCCTGAAGAGATGCAGACACACATCTATATGTTTGTGTGTATATCCATGCCTGCACATTTATGCTTGGGAGATGTCCCTAGATGGTTTCAAAAGTCAAGGATGTTTGGAATCTGGACACCCCCAATCCAAACTGACACCCATGTGGCTGTGGCTCTCCAAGAAAAATATTCGGTGACTGGTTTGACATATAGACCATGACAAAATTTATCTATGTATGCAGTGATGCCATAATATGTTGTGGTTTGTTTTGGTAACAAGGGATAATTGTATCAACAGTACTGCCATGTTTGGTAGGTTTTTGCAGCCTATATCTACCCTTTTTATTTTTTTACGGGTTTTATATTTTAATACTCATGCAGACAAGGTCTTCAGACCTACTATTTAAGAATCAGTACCTTTATTGAGCTTATCATAGTCCTGTTTTCTAGACTCTCTGTCTATAAATTTTTCATATGTTATGTTGAAATGTTACCAAGGAAGTGTTGTTCAACTTGTGTTGCCTTGGGGTGGACAAGAACACTTTAAAAGATGACCTCTAGTCATTAATTAATAAAGTGATAAGTACTTTATTTTTTAATAAAGTCACTTTATTAAAAGTTAAGTCATGGTTATATCCTAAGTTCATTTAAATAATAAAGTCAAGTGAGTGATTAATTAAAAAGAGTCATCTCTTAAATTAAATGACATGAGTGCACTAAATGTTATTTAATAATTATTTATTGAGCATTTATTGAGAGCCCCCAATCTAATCTAATCTTGACCAGTGGATGGAAAAGAGGAAGTTGCCATGAACAAAAAGGCTTGGGAAAGGCAAACTTAGATTATTATTCAATTTTCAAGAGAGTTTTGGAGAGAAGGAGAGAAGAGAAGAGAGAAGAGAAGAGGGTTTGAAGAGAATTCAACCCAAGAAAATTTCTGAAAAGTTTGAGAAGAAGAAGAAAAATTCAGGGCACAAATTCCAAGGAGAGTTGGCACGTTTTTCGAGGAAGAAAAACAGGAGCAGTCTGTACAGCAGTAATCCGTACAACAGGGCATGTTTTTCTAGAAATCCGTACAGTATGGATTTCAGGGCACAAAAATTGAGGAAAGGTACAGCATTTAATGCTGGCCGTACAGTGATTGTACAGGCAGAAATCTGGCACGGTTTTCAAGGCAGCAGAAAGCACAAAAATCAAGGTCCGTACAGCCACACGTGTGAGGCCGTACATCACGATTTTTGAGGATTTCGTACAGCTGACTGTTGGCACGTTTTTCGAGATGGAAAGTAGATAAGTATTGCTGTTTTAATTTTGTCTTTCTGCCTCTGAAGAAATAAAATCTCTCTGTCTCTGAGTCAGGTTTTCCCTTAGGGGTTTTATCCTGGACCAATTTGGTCAAAAATTCTGTATTGAAAATTTATGTGGTTGGCTGATTTAAATTTCTGAGTTATAAATATTTGAAAAAGAATTTCATGTGTTTCAAGTCAAGTCATTTTTATGAGAAAAATGTGCATATTGGGGTTTGGGCATTAAACTATATGCAGAGAAGCTTGAAAGCTTGAAACCGGGTTGGGGTTCCAAAAATTTCATGGTATCAGAGCGGTGGTAAAGATCATAAATTTAAACACTCAGAAATATTTCAGATTTGAGAAAAACAGGTTCTTGAACATTTTTTTAAGAAGAACAGGTACAGGTTGTAGTCATGGTGACTGGACTTAGATTATAGGACATATTAGATGGGGCTGCAAATTTTAACCCTTGGAAGGCTAGAATTATGTTGATACTTGAAGATAATGAACTATGGGAAGTAGTAGTCAATAGTACAACAACAAATCCTGTGACTGTTCCTACTGATGCTACTTATAGGGCAACCTTCATGAAAAATGATGTGAAGGCAAGAAAGATCATTCTTGATGTTGTGAAGGATCATGTGATCCCACATATTTCAGCGAAGGCACATGCCTTTTAGATGTTGGCAACTTTGACAAATCTTCACCAAAGTTCAAATGAAAACAAGAAGATGGTGTTGGGGGAAAAGTTGAAGGATGTACACATGAGTAAAGGTGAAGGCATGGATTTCTATCTTACCAGGATTACACAGGTGAGGGATGAGCTTCTAGTGGTTGGGGAGGTTGTACAAAGCACTGAGATGGTGTGGACAGCCTTAAATGGTGTGACACAGCCATGGGGTGTGTTTGTGCAGACAATGGTTGCTCATGAGAACATGCCTTCTTGGGATCGTCTTTGGGATGATGTCATACAGGAGGAGACACTAGAGGATACCTGCAGGGCAGTTCATCACATCACAGGATGATGACGACAATGTGGCATTGGCAGTTAAAGGTAAGAAGAAGAAGTTCAAGAAGGGCCCTAAGAGTGGGGCCAAGCAGCACATAGGTGAGCAAAAGAAAGACTTGAGTAAAATCAAGTGTTTTGCTTGCCAGAAGTTTGGACACTATGCTGGATAGTATCCGAACAAGAAGAAGAAAGGACAACAGAGAGCAACTACAGCAGAGATGGATGACTTTGCCTCACGTTTTGAGGGAGAGTTTTCTCTCTATGCTGGATGTACAGAGAAGACATCTTTCACCAGCAGTGATATGGAGGATCAGGTACAATGTTCTTTATTGGTTGGTCATTCTTTTAGTGCTTCCGCAACTACTTCTACTTGGTACATTGATAGTTGGGCTTCAAGCCATATGACAGGTGTTCGAGATGTGTTCACCGAGATGACTGAGATAGGCTTGAGTCTTGAGGTAGTGTTGGGTGACGACACGATTGTGAGAGCAGTTGGGCAAGGGACTGTTATCTTTCAGAGGGAGTCTATGCAGTCTATGACGCTGGGGGATGTCTTGTATGTCCTCGGGTTGAAGAAGAACCTTGTTTCGGTTTCCACTATTGAGGACAGGGGTTTTGGAGTATGTGTCCTAGATGGGAAAGTGCATATTTTTCCCAGAGCAACAAGACCATCTACTTCATGTGCCATTGGAGTTAGATGCGAGAAACTGTACAAGCTTCTCTTCCAACATCATCATGCATTGGCCCATACTAGCAGTAGCATTGAGATGTGAGAGTTGTGGCACAGGAGGATGGGCCACCTTCATCATTCAGCTTAGAGATTGTTGAGGGAGATGTCTACAGGTTTGCCTCAGTTCAGCACAGAGCAGGGTGGTGTGTGTAGAGGGTTTACTTTCCTGTGCTTTGGGAAAGTAAACCAAGACTGCTTTTCTGAGTAGTGACACGAGATCAGATGGGGTACTGGGTTTGATTCATTCCGACTTATGTGGACCTATGTCTTCTGCTTCGTTGACATGATTTGAGTACTATATTAGTTTCATTGATGACCACTCCAGGAACACCTGGATCTACTTTATGAGAAGTAAACAATCTCACGAAGTCTTGAAGAGGTTCCAAGAGTTCAAGGCTCTTGTGGTGAACCAAACAGGGAGGAAGATCTGGGCACTCAGGTTAGATAATGGGTGTGAGTATACCTCCAAGGAGTTTGATGAGTTTTGTAGACAGGAGGGCATTAAGAGGCAGTTGCCAGTTCCATATACTCCACAATAGAATGGAGTTGCCGAAAGGAAGAACAAAGCTATAGTGGGAGCAACTAGAGCCATGTTGCATGATCAGAGTCTTCCTTTCTTTCTATGGGAAGAGGCTTGTAGTACTGCTATTTATGTGCATAACAAGAGTCCACACCGTGCATTGGGGTATAAAACTCCTGAGGAGATGTTCACCGGGAAAAGGCCTGAGATATACCACTTCCGTATATTTGGATGCCTTACATATTCCCATTTCCCTTCTGAGAAGAGGACAAAGTTAGAACCCACGGCAGAGAAAGGCATCTTTGTTGGTTATGATGAGACTTCGAAGGCTTTTCGCTTATACCTTCCTGCACAGAGGAAAGCTGTGGTGAGGAGGGAGGTTAGATTTGAGGAGGAGAAAGCCTTCAAGAAGTCTTATGATTCAGAGATGGTGGAGCAGCAGGTTGTGACTCCACAGGCGACACCTTCACACAGTTTAGTGAGTCAGGGTACAGGGTCAAAGGCTACAAGTTCATTAGTTTCGGGTACTCAGTCTACAGGGAATTCTGGTACAGGGACAGGTTCATAGGTTTCACCTTCATGTTATTCAAGTGGTACATGTTCAGGATCACTAGGTACAGGATCTCAGGCCACATGTACTTCTTCAGTGAGACAGTTGTTAGATGAGGAGGTTCAGGAGGAGGGCCCTCCACAGGAAGCTACTTCCAAGAAATGTAAGCCAAGTTGGCTTAAGGTGCTTGTGAAGGAAGCTGAGGATTCTGTGGGGCCACCCAGGAGGGAGGTCAGAGAGAGAAGGGCACTAGAGAGATTTTCTAGTTATATGGCTATGGTAACTATCTTGAGTGAGTCCGAGCCTACTACTTTTGAGGAGGCTACCCCAAACCAGGTTTGGAGAGATGCCATGATGGAAGAGTACAATTCCATCATGAAGAATGGAGTGTGGGAGATTGTCCCGTTCGAAGGGGAAGTCAGTGGTGACTTCCAAGTGACTCTATAAAATCAAGCACGCTGTAGATGGCATCATTGAGAAGTACAAAGCTCGGTTTGTGGCACGGCGGTTCTCCCAGGTAGAGGGAGTTGATTACTATGAAACCTTTGCACTAGTTGCTAGATTTTCTTTGATCAGAGCAGTGATCTCCATTGTTGCAGAGATGGGTGGGAGGATTCATCAGATGGATGTGAAAACCGCTTTTGTGAACGTTTTTCTACAGGAGGAGGTATATCTGGAGAAGCCTCAGGGCTTTGAGATTCATGGGAGAGATTCACATGTGTGTAGGCTGAAAAAGGCCTTGTATGGTCTGAAGCAAGCCCCTCGGGCTTGGTACTCGAGGATTGATTCATACTTGCTTTCGATTGGATTTTAGAAGAGTGAGGCTGATCCCAACCTATACTTCATTCTGGTTGGGGGTGATCCGCTCATTCTTCTACTGTAGGTTGATGACTTGTTCATTACAGGAGCAGAGCACCTGATTGAAGCATGTAAGAAAGATCTTGCTTTAGAGTTTGAGATGCCAGACCTTGGGTTGATGCATTACTATTTGGGGATGGAGATTTGGCAGGAGGATGGACTTGTTTTCCTGGGGCAAGGAAAATATGTTGCAGATGTTCTGAAGAGATTTCAGATTGAGTGCAGACCCATGTCCACATTCATGACCACCAACTGGAGGAAGCTTCATGCTTTTGAGGGAGAGTTGGTGGTTCCTACTTTGTATCGTCGGTTGATTGGTTCTTTGATGTATTTGGTCAACACCAGACCAGATTTGGGTTTTGCGGTAAACAATCTCAGTCAGTTCATGGTGGAGCCCAGGAGAGTGTACTGGACTGCCGCAAAACATATATTGAGATATCTTGCAGGGATAGTAGACTATGGTTTGGACTACAAGAGGTTTGATGGAGCGAGATGGGTTGGCTTCACGGATTTAGATTGGGCAGGCAGTGTTTCGGACCGGAAGAGAACTTCCGGTTGTTGGTTCAGTTTGGGCTCGGCAGTTGTGTCATGGTTCAGTTGGAAGCAAAAGTCCGTTGCTCTGAGTTCTGCAGAAGTTGAGTACATGGCAGCCAGTCAGGCTAGTTGTGAAGCTTTGTGGCTTCGCAAGTTGATGGTAGACTTATTTGGTCAGGAGTTGAGACCTACAATTATACATTGTGACAATCAGAGTTGCATCAGGCTCTCTGAGAACCCGATATTTCATGATAGGTCAAAGCATATTGAGATCAGGTATCACTTCATCAGAGATTATGTTCAGAGAGGAGCTGTTGAGTTGCAGTACATTTCTACTGATGAGCAGGTGGCAGAAATTCTGACAAAGTCTTTAGGTAGAGGGAAGCATGTTTACTTCAGAGACAAGTTGGGAGTGGTGAAGAACACCTTCCTTGGTAAGAGGGAGTGTTGAAATGTTACCAAGGAAGTGTTGTTCACCTTGTGTTGCCTTGGGGTGGACGAGAACACTTTAAAAAGGTGACCCCTAGTCTTTAATTAATAAAGTGAGAAGTACTTTATTTTTTAATAAAGTCACTTTATTAAAAGTTAAGTCATGGTTATATCCTAAGTTCATTTAAATAATAAAGTCAAGTAAGTGATTAATTAAAAAGGGTCATCACTTAAATTAAATGACATGAGTGTACTGAATGTTATTTAATAATTATTTATTGAGCATTTATTGAGAGACGTCAATCTAATCTAATCTTGACCATTGGATGGAAAAGAGGAAGTTGCCATGAACAAAAAGGCTTGGGGAAGGCAAACCTAGATTATTATTCACTTTTCAAAAGAATGTTTTGGAGAGGAGAAGGAGAGAAGAGAAGAGGGTTTGAAGAGAATTCAACCCAACAAAATTTCTGAAAAGTTAGAGAAGAAGAAGAAAAATTCAGGGCACAAATTCCAAGGAGAGTTGGCACATTTTTTGAGGAAGAAAACCAGGAGCAGTCCGTACAACAGTAATCCGTACAGCAGGGGCACATTTTTCTAGACAACAGTACAACATTAAATGCAGGCCGTACAATATGGATTTCAGGGCACACAAATCAAGGAAAAGGTACAACATTTAATGCTGGCCATACAGTGATTGTACATGCGTAAATATGGCACGGTTTTCAAGGCAACAAAAAGCACAAAATCAAGGTTCGTACAGCCACACGTGTGAGGCCGTACAACACGATTTTTGAGGATTCAGTACAGCTGATTGTTGGCACATTTTTCGAGATGGAAAGTAGATAAGTACTGCTGTTTTAATTTTGTATTTCTGCCTCTGAAGAAATAAGATTTCTCTCTCTCAGTCAGGTTTTCCCTTAGGGGTTTTATCCTGGACCAATTTGGTCAAATATTCCGTGTTGAAAATTTATGTGGTTGGCTGATTTAAATTTATGAGTTTGAGTTTATAGGCTGCAAATTAAAATTTATGAGTTATAAATATTTGAAAAAGAATTTCATGTGTTTCAAGTCAAGTCATTTTTATGAGAACAATGTGCATGTTGGGGTTTGGGCATTAAACTATATGCAGAGAATCTTGAAAGCTTGAAACCGGGTTGGGGTTCTAAATCTTTCATGTTATAGTATATTATTATATATATTTTTAAAATTTATTTCCATCCTTGCACACTTGTTCATTGGAAATTTTGGGGTGCCTTCCAGGGATCCCTGAAACTCATCTCCTCATCCCGCAGATCCCACATACCCAACACCTGGTGCATTATAGAATTAAATGCAAGTGGAGTGATCCTAGATATGACTTCTAACTTTCTAAGTATTTAAAGAAAACCCTCATGTTACGGAATCACTAGGTGAGCAAGCTAGGGCAAGTAAACCATGCAACTGGATCCCTATTCTTCATTTTCAAAAAGTTAAGATAAGATAATTTAATTCATGTCCAACAGATGACCATAAATAGGTCAATGGGATTGCTAAGGACATCAGAAAGAGAATACAAAGTGGGAGTGCAAGATGCTGTTCCTAGAAAAACATCATAGAGTCAAACCTGTCTGATGTTGAGAAGATCCAAAAAATCTAAAACTCAATAACATGGATAAAAAAAATAGACTCATAGAGTGATAATGTAGGTACATGCAAGTCTGTGGAGCAATGTAGCACGACTCGGCCAAGGCTCGTGGGTACTCGCGAGTCTACCCGAGTCAAACCTCAAAACAAGTAACTGTTTGATACTCTGCGTAGACTCAACATACTCGGCACAGACTCATCTACTCACCAAGACTCGCGTGTACTTGGCACAGACTCTGTCGGACTCGCCTGAACTCCCCTGGACGCACAAAATAGACGCCAAATCCAAAACAAATCACTTTTGGTGAAACTTCTACTTTCATTTCAACGGCTGTGTATGTTAAAAAAATCATATTTCTTTTTGCCATTCTCTGAAAATATCGTTCTTTTTGTTACTATCACTGGTTTTTCTTTGACTAGTTCTACTGGTGATAAGGCTGTTATTTTTCTTCGTTAACATTATTAATTTATTTTCAATTCTCAATGTTTCGTTATTACTCTCTGTAGAACACTCTGGAGAGAGTTTTGCATCAAGTTTATAATTAAATTCATATCAGTTTAACGTTGATTTAATTACTTTTTGAGACTACATAAGTGAAATGTAAATAATTCATTTTTCAGCCCAAGAGTAATTGGACAATATTTTGAGATCCTACAAAGTATCGATTTTAAGCTTCATGGCATACCTTAAAATTCACTTTCAACCAACTGATTTTAATCGGATTGTCCAACAAAGTTGAAAATCGATTTTAAGCTTCATGGCCTACCTTAAAATTCGCTTTCAACCAGCTGGTTTTAATCGGATTGTCCATCGTTATGTCATATTTTCATTATTGAATAGTTAACCTATTCATGAATTCATTGCCCGTAATGACTAAAACTAAGCTGCGGGGAATTGCTCTAGACCCCTTCGCTTCACTCCCAATTCGCGATCCCGGGAGGAATCGATTCCGGAATCGCGATTCCTCATCGATTCCTCCTGGGATTGATTTCCCAATTCGCGATTCCTTGGAGAAAAAAACGCTCCCTGGAATTTTAGGAATCGATCCGGAATCGACGCTTCCGGATCGATTCCTTAGCGTTCCCGAGCAAAAAAAATTGCTCCCGAAAACGCTTCCTGAGCGATTCCGCAATTTTTCTCATTTCTTTTTTTAGGGATTGGCTAGGGTTAATTTGGGCAAATAAAGTCTATTGGACTCCATTTGGACTCATTCTATGCCCTCAGTGGTAAACAGTTTGATGTGACCCCCATGGTAAACAGTTTAAAACTTTGATGTGCCCCAGGTTGGTGAAGAGTAGTTTCACAGATGATAAATGCATTTTCTGCCCCAAGATGAAGCTGTCAAATGCATTCTTTGGGAGTATCGGTTTTCTTGTCAATGTTGGAAATTAGCACAGTAGAGGTTCTCTGAAATGATCCAGGGTACCATTCATTGGAGAGCAGCTGTTCTTGGGGACTAACTCTTTGATCAGTCACCTTATCAAGGCTTGTGGCATTGTATCCATATTGTTGTTATGTTCTCTTTATGGAAATTGTGCTGTAAGTGTGTTTTTGAGGACTCTAGTGGCACTATTCTTCCTTTCAAGGGCTGTGGATGGATGAGCTTTGTGCCCAACTCAAGGGTGAAGGGTTTTTGCTCATTAGAGATGAAAAAAGTGAATTGATAACACCATATTCAGAATTGATTGCAGCTGTAACTGCAATAAGATAGCTGCTACAATGTCTGTATATTCTTATCTTCTCTTGTACAGATTTTGTTCTCCTTGTACATAACTATTTTGTGAGTAAAATAAGAAGTATATTTGAAATAAAACACTTTTAAAGGAGTTTCAAAAAGATCTATCCCATTGTCTGTCAAAACCCTGGCCTTGGGTTTACCTTCACATCATATATCAGACAATGACATTATAGAAATTGGACGAATAAATAAGGAAAATTTGACAGTACACTGGTAAAGGGGCCTTTTCAGAAGCACCTTCGCCATATCAATAAAGTTCATATTCTATTCAGAAGGGATAAAAGTATAAAATAGAAAACTGTTTGCATGTTAATTTTAATCAAATTCTAATTAATACAGTTTGGTTATACGAGAAAAATGGTATTGAGATATGAGGGTCAAATACATGCAGCATTATCTTAAAGTCGATGCCATGAGCTACACATTTGTACTTCCCTTACAAAAATTCAACTTCTGTTACAAAAATGCAATCATAGAGTTTGTTTGATAAAGTAAATTTTAACAATAACTTAATATCTTTGCAAGTTTGATATTGGATTTAAAGACATCACTTGCAAATGGTCATTGCCATAGTTATGTCATTCCATAAAGTCTTTTGAGATGTCCTAGATGATGTTAGTTTTGTACCTAGGGAAGTGTTCCCCAAGTGACTTCTTGCCTAAGTCACTTAGAAGGGGGAAAAATGTGACCCTCACATTAAAAGCTACTTAATGAGACTTTATAAAGTGAAAGTCACTTTTTTGATTTAAATTTAAGTGGGTGAGTGAAATTTATTTAAGTGATTTAAATAAACGTGATTTTTACTCTCATTGAATCTTAGCCATTGGATTGGATCTTTCTCCACCATTGGATTAGATTCCCACTTAGGGTTTAGACAAAAAGGGTTGAGGGAGGCAAACCTATTCACTTCTATGATTGAAGTGAAGAGAAAACAGAGAGAGAGACCAAGAGCACTTGCACGCATCTCGAGGCTGCCATTAATGACTTTGGGCACTGAAATCGAGGCACAAGTTTTGGGCATTTATTATCAGCACAGATTTCAAGGTGAGTGAGATCATCTTCAGCACGAATCCCGAGGTGAACACCGTACAGCAGTCATCTTCCTCTTGCACGTAGTTTGAGAAATTCCTGGGCACTATTTTCGAGACTGCCCTCACGCATCTCAGACAGAAAATTCAGGCACGGGTTTCAAGGCAAACTGGCACAGAAAACAAGGTTTATGTCTGCACGGTTTTCTAGAAATTGATAGGTACATTCTGGTCCGTACAGACCGTACAGTAGTCATTTCATTGCACGGATTTCGAGGGTGATTTATGCATAGAAATCGAGGAACAGTTCAGCACAGAGTTTGAGGTTGATTCTGCACAGAAATCGAGGAGGGTACAGCAGTAATATCAGTCTGATATTTGCACAGTTTTTGAGTTTGTCTCAACACACATTTCAAGGCAGCTCTGTGGGTGCATTTCTTGAGTGGAGATAAGTTGTATTCTTACTGTATTACTGTTCTAATTTTTGCTGCCGAAGAAATAATAAATATCTCTCTCTCTAACTGGTTTTCCCGTGGGGGTTTTTCCAGGGCTTGATTTTGGCCAAAAATTTATGAGTCTATCATTTTATGGTGTGATTGTTAAATGTGTTTTTCAGCTTGTTAGTGTATTTTACTGTGTGTTTAATTGTTACTGAAAGTTTCATAAGTAACTTACAGCCAATGCAAAACCGGTTGTAAGTGAAAACCACGAAATGTTGACATAAACCAGCAAACAGTAAAGTGCAGAAAATCTACATGGTATCAGAGCTAGGGGGCAGAAAACAATGATAGTTTGCAGACACACAGAAATTTTCAGATCTCAGAAACTTCAATATTTTTTACCTTCTGTTAGTGGGCAGCGTTCTGTTGGGTTGGTGTTGAGATGGCCACAGGTCTAAGAATTGAGGATAGGCTGAATGGGACATAAAATTTTGTGCCTTGGAAGGCCAAAATTTTACTGATATTGGAGGAGAATGAGCTATGGGTGGAGGTGGTGAAAAATATTATAGCTAACCCGGTTACCATTCCCGATGCCACTGATGCAACAACATTTTCAGCCTTCAACAAGAAGGACTGTAAGGCTAGGAGGATTATCCTTGATGCAGTAAAAGACCACATAATCCCTCACATTTCCGGGAAGACTAGGGCACATGAGATGTGGAGTGCCTTGACCAGCTTGTATGAGAGCTCCAATGAGAACAGAAGATGGTTCTCAAGGAGAAACTCAAGAGTATCAAGATGAATGGAGGAGAGGGAGTCACAGCTTATCTCACTAGGATTTCTGCAGTTCGGGATGAACTGGCAGCGGTTGGTGAAGTGGTATATCCTACTGAGCTAGTATGCATAACAGTGAACGGGGCTTCAAAGTCCTGGAGTGTATTTGTGCAGGCCATAGTGGGTAGAGAGAACCTATCGTCTTGGGAGAGACTGTGGGATGACTTTGTGCAGGAGGAGACCAGGAGAGGTCTCGTACAGGGCAGTTCATCAAATGGTGGGGCAGATGAGGAGAACGTGGCACTGACAGCCAAGGGTAAGAAGAAGAAGGCTCCCAAGAAGAATGGGGCCAGGAGGCAGCAGCAGCAGCAACCGTAGGGTGGACAGAAGAAGGACTTGAGTAAAATCAAGTGCTATTGCTATTAGGCGTTTGGGCACTATGCATCACAGTGTCCAAGCAAGAAGAAGAAGAAGGGACAGGGATAGCAGACAACAGCCTCAGCAAAGGTTGATGATTTTGGTGACAGGTTTCAGAGGGAGTTTTCCCTATATGCTGGACAGATTGAGAGAGAGAGAGTCTCCTTAGCCACCATCACAGACATGGATATGGAGAGTGAGCATTCATTGTTGACAGGGCATCAGACACGCCCATCCACCACTGGTACGTGGTACATTGACAGCGGAGCCTCGAGACACATGACAGGTACTCGGGAGTTGTTCTCCGAGCTATCACGGACAGCTAGAGAGGTGGAGGTGGTACTTGGTGACAACACCATTGTTAGAGCAGTGGGTCAGGGGACCATTACATTTGAGAGGGAGTCCATGAGTCCTATGACCTTGAGGGATGTGTAGTATGTCCCTGGGATGAAAAAGAACCTTGTTTCAGTTTCCACTATTGAGGACAGGGGTCTTGGGGTGTGTTTCTCAGATGGGAGAGTGCAGGTGTTTCCCAAGACCACAGGTGTATCTACCCCCATGGATATTGGAGTTAGATGTGGACGACTGTACAAGTTAATGTTTCAGCCGCAGCATGTTCTAGCACACAGCAGCAGCAACAGTGAGCTATGTGAGTTATGGCACAGGAGGATGGCCCATTTACATCATCCTGCTCTGAGATTGTTGAGGAGCATGGTCACAGGTTTACCTGAGTTCGACACTGAGCAAAGTGATGTGTGCAGAGGGTGTGCTTTGGGAAAGTACACCAAGACTGCTTTTCCTAGCAGTGACACGAGAGCAGCAGGAGTGCTTGACTTGATTCATTCTGACATTTGCGGTCCTATGTCTTCAGTATCTTTGACTGGTCACGAGTACTATATTAGCTTCATTGATGACTACTCCAGGAAGACCTGGATCTACTTCTTGAGGAACAAGAAGTCCCCACTAGTGTTGAGTGTCTTCCAAGGGTTCAAAGTCCTTGTGGAGAAGCAGACGGGGAGGAAGATCAGGATGTTGAGATCAGACAACGGGGGTGAGTATACCTCCAAGGAGTTCAATGCTTTCTGCAGGCAGGAGGGTATACAGCGACAGTTGACAGTTCCCTACACTCCTGAGCAGCATGGAGTAGCATAGAGAAAGAACAGGTCGATCGTTGGAGCAGCGAGAGCCATGCTTCATGATCAGGGGTTACCGTTCTTTCTATGGGCAGAGGCATGCAACACTGCAGTGTATCTGCAGAACAGGAGTCCTCACCGTGCTTTGGGGAGGATGACTCCAGAGGAGATGTATTCAGGCAAGAAGCCTGAGGTGAGTCATTTTCGGATATTTGGCTCTCTGACTTACTCTCACGTCCCTTCTGAGAAGAGAACGAAGTTCGAGCCCACTGCAGAGAGAGGTATCTTTGTGGGTTACGATGAGACTTCGAAGGCATATCGACTTTACATTCCTGGCCAGAGGAGAGTTGTAGTGAGGCGGGAGGTGAAGTTTGATGAGGAGAGGGCCTTCAGGAAGTCGAGAGAGATGGAGCAGGGGGAGCCACTAGCTCCCACACCTCAGTTGATACAGGCTTCTTCAATACAGGTTTTAGGTCCGCAGGTTTCTGGGGTGACTGGATCACAGGGTACAGGCACAGCTTCTACAGGATCAGTGGTTCATATTACAGGTACTTCAGGGACAGGTTCAGGGACATGCATAGGTTTCGGCTCACAGGTTTCAGGCTCACAGGTTACACGGTCTTCTGGGACTAGTTCATCAGTTACAGGTCCTCGGGGTGTTAGACCTTCTGCTTCTGGCACTTCCTCAGATGAGGATACACTAGTTTGGGAGGAGCCTTCAAGGAAGAAGAAGCCTAAGTGGCTTCAGGACACCTTGAAGGAAGCAGAAGCATTTGGTAGACCTCAGGAGGCGATCAGATCAGTGGTTGAGCTAGACAGATATGGGATGGCCCTTGTTGCGAGTCTTCGTGACTCTGCGCCTTCTACCTTTGAGGAGGCTTCTCAGCATCAGGTATGGAGAGATGACATGATGGAAGAGTACCATTCCATCATGAAGAATGATGCTTGGGAGATAGTGCCGAGACCTGAGGGGAAGTCAGTGGTGACTTCCAAGTGGCTTTACAAGATCAAGCATGCTGCAGATGGCAGTGTGGAGAAATTCAAGGCTCGGTTTGTGGCTAGGGGGTTCTCACACGTTGAGGGAGTTGACTATGATGAGACATTTGCTCCAGTTGCTCGGTATTCCTCTATCAGGGCAGTGATATCTATAGCAGCAGAGATGGGTTGGAAGATCCACCAGATGGATGTGAAGACCGCGTTTCTCAATGGTCTTCTGCAGGAGGAGGTGTATTTGGAGCAGCCACAGGGATTCGAGATACATGGGAGAGATTCTCATGTGTGCAGGTCCTAAGCCTTGTACGGTCTGAAACAAGCTCCCAGAGCTTGGTACTCCAGGATAGATGCGTATCTGATGTCGATGGGATTCCAGAAGAGTGAGGCTGATCCCAACCTATACTACATTGTGGTTGGTGGAGATCCGCTCATTCTTCTGCTATATGTTGATGATTTATTTATCACTGGAGATGAGCGTCTCATTGCTCTGTGCAAGAGAGATCTTGCAGCTGAGTATGAGATGACAGATATTGGGCTGATGCATTACTATTTGGGCATGGAGGTATGGCAGGAGCCAGGACATATTTTCCTAGGACAGGGGAAGTATGCTGCAGAGATCCTGAAGACTTTTCGGATGGACGACTGCAGGCCCATGTCTACACCCATGATCACCAACTTGAAGCAACTTCATGCTTCAGATGGTAAGTTGGTGGATCCCACATTATATCGTCGGCTCATCGGATCGTTGATGTATCTGGTCAACACCAGGTCAGACTTGTGCTTTGCAGTCAACACTCTTAGCCAGTTCATGGTGCAGCCTAGGAGTGTACATTGGAGTGCTGCAAAGCACATCTTGAGATACCTTGCAGCGACGGTGGATTATGGTTTGGACTACAGGGGTTCAGGTGGAGTTAGTTTGATTGGGTTCACAGATTCAGACTGGGCAGGTTGTGTGAGGGACCGGAAGAGCACTTCCGGTTGCTGTTTCAGCTTGGGCTCGGTAGCAGTGTCGTGGTTCAGCAGGAAACAAAAGTCCGTTGCATTGAGTTCTGCTGAGGCTGAGTATATGGCTGCCAGTCAGGCGACTTGCGAAGCACTGTGGCTTCGTAAGTTATTGGTAGATTTATTTGATCAACAGTTGAGACCTACGGTGATTTATTGTGACAATCAGAGTTGCATTCAGCTCTCTGAGAATCCGGTATTCCATGACAGGTCGAAGCACATTGAGATCGGGTACCACTTCATTCGGGACTACTTTCAGAGAGGGGCAGTTGAGCTACAGTATATATCCACTGATGAGCAGGTTGCAGATGTCCTGACGAAGTCTTTGGGGAGGGGGACGTTTGTCTTCTTCAGAGATAAGTTGGGAGTGGTGCGGAACACCTTCCTCAGTAAGAGGGAGTGTTAGTTTTGTACCTAGGGAAGTGTTCCCCAAGTGATTTTTTGCCTAAGTCACTTAGAAGGGGGAAAAAGGTGACCCTCACATTAAAAGCTACTTAATGAGACTTTATAAAGTGAAAGTCACTTTTTTGATTTAAATTTAAGTGGGTGAGTGAAATTTATTTAAGTGATTTAAATAAATGTGATTTTTACTCTCATTAAATCTTAGCCATTGGATTGGATCTTTCTCCACCATTGGATTAGATTCCCACTTAGGGTTTAGACAAAAAGGGTTGAGGGAGGCAAACCTATTCTCTTTTGTGATTGAAGTGAAGAGAAAACAGAGAGAGAGACCAAGAGCACTTGCACGCATCTCGAGGCTGCCATTAATGACTTTGGGCACTGAAATCGAGGCACAAGTTTTGGGCATTTATTATCAGCACAGATTTCAAGGTGAGTGAGATCATCTTCAGCATGAATCCCGAGGTGAACACCGTACAACAGTCATCTTCCTCTTGCACGCAGTTTGAGAAATTCCTGGGCACTATTTTCGAGACTGCCCTCACGCATCTCAGACAGAAAATTCAGGCACGGGTTTCAAGGCAAACTGGCACAGAAAACAAGGTTTATGTCTGCACGGTTTTCTAGAAATTGACAGGTACATTCTGGTCCGTACAGACCGTACAGTAGTCATTTCATTGCACGGATTTCGAGGGTGATTTATGCATAGAAATCGAGGAACAGTTCAGCATAGAGTTTGAGGTTGATTCTGCACAGAAATCGAGGAGGGTACAACAGTAATATCAGTCTGATATTTGCACAGTTTTTGAGTTTGTCTCAGCACACATTTCAAGGCAGCTCTGTGGGTGCATTTCCTGAGTGGAGATAAGTTGTATTCTTACTGTATTACTGTTGTAATTTTTGCTGCTGAAGAAATAATAAATATCTCTCTCTCTAACTGGTTTTCCCCGTGGGGGTTTTTCCAGGGCTTGATTTTGGCCAAAAATTTATGAGTCTATCATTTTATGGTGTGATTGTTAAATGTGTTTTTCAGCCTGTTAGTGTATTTTACTGTGTGTTTAATTGTTACTGAAAGTTTCATAAGTAACTTACAGCCAATGCAAAACCGGTTGTAAGTGAAAACCACGAAATGTTGACATAAACCAACAAACAATAAAGTGCAGAAAATCTACAGATGATTGATGTTATATCAATGTGTACTAAATGGTTATATGAATATCTATGTTTTCATGTTTTCTATAGCTAATTTGGCATAAGACATTTTTTTTAATATATATGCATCAAAATATATTAAAATATATATTATAAAAAAATGCTCCCAAAACGCTCCCAAAACGGAAGCTTTTGAAAATTTCGCTTTTCGCTCCCGCTCCCGCTCCCGCTCCCGCTCCCAACAGCGTAGGACTAAAATATTAATTTTTAAATTTTTGGATACAAAAATCGATTGTGTTATGTTGTATTTTCATAGTTTATGAGATGATGTTATGAATTATTGCATCGATTGTAGTTTTATAACTTGTATGGATTGGAAATGCCATTAACCTCTTTTGTGTGCTCAAAATTTACCATATTTTAAGTCTTTTTCCTATTTGCTGAGCCTTGCCGAGTCTTTCCCAAGTCGACGAGTCACATGCCAGACGAGTCTTTGCCGAGTCCGAGTCATGCAACATTGCTGTGGAGAACCAAAGACCAAAGATAATGAATCCCTAGGGGGAGATGTCTTGCCTGGGGGCTTCTCAACATCCCCTGTTTTAGTCAAGCTGACGCCCTAACTTAAATTTTATGCATTTCAGTAAACTTGATGTCCAAACCAGCTATTGTAACAGTAGTTGACTGTTTTCACCAAACATTTTCAAGATTCAATAAAGACTCTTAAGACTACATTCCAAAAGGATAAGAATAAAAATCCTTGGAAAATTCTGTTGAACGTCCATATTGCTTTTCTTTCTGTCAGTACATCTAATGTAAGTATTTAGTGCTTGCTCCATCTGAAACAATCTTATCAAATGGACATGACAAAGATATGACAAAAATAATCGTCAACAATAATATATGTAAAATCAAATGATCCGGCCACAAAATCCTCTTAGCAAATTTGAAGAAGCAAGGAAAACGAGCAGGGGCAGATGTTGTGGAAGGCTGATGAATGGGATCCCTATTTACGAGTAGACTACTCTGGGATGTCACAGCAGAGCCTCAGGCACCCAAGTTACATTCCTAGGGTGCAAATACTTGACCAGATATCTTTTTTCAATGGAACAAGAGTTGTATAATATTCAGATGAAGGATAATGAGGCAAACTTCCTGATAACTGTACAGTTCTTTGTAATTGTGCACAAGAACAGGAGTATTTGGTGAAAATATATGGAATTGGCAAGGATATGATGTGATGTAGCAAAGTGTTGAAACTATGTATGTCCATTTCCGAAAATTTGCAAAAGGTGAAATACTTGGCTATTAGGAAGTTTTCCTCCTTTTCTGTTCCAGAAAAATGTTGAAGGCATACCTTCATATGTAGCCTTTAGAAGTAGTTCAGACATAATATATTTGGCAGGGCAACAACGTTTACCAGCTGGAACAAGACAAGAAATGAAAACCTATTTCAAAATTACCCAAATGTTGTGCATTTTTTCTTTTGTATTTATGTTTTCAGTGAATTTCCAAACATAGAGTTTGCGTAATAATGTATAACTTGTTATACATTACTTCTTAAATACAGTTATAGATAATTAATTTATAGAATAAAATCAGATATTGAGCAGTTCTAATAACATGATTACTAAAGATTACATAAATAGAATTGATTATGAAATGTTCCCAACAAAATTATAAAAGCAATTTAGAACTTCATATAAACTTGTATAAACTTCTCTTGTTTCACGTCTATGCATTTGTCCAGAGAATTGTTTTGGAATGAACATGCATATAAAAGACCCTTACAAGTGCGTTGCAAAAACCAACAATTTTTGGAGGGGTATGATGATTCCTTGACTCATTTATAGATCAATCTACACTCTTTTCCCTTTTGAAGACATTTGTAAGTGAATACATTAATAACAAAATATATCACTAGTGAATGTGTCCATGTGTAGTGCATACAACTTGAGTGGGCCTAACGGTTAAGAACATGTTTTTTCTCCTAGGAGGGTACAGGTTCACATCCGGAGGGGGTAGGGTATGTACACCTTTGTAGACTTTAGCAGTCAAATCGTTGTGCGGAGGGGGTCCCTTGTCCCATAAACAAGGGGGGTCTCATACACCAATTTGGTATCTGGCTTGGCCATGACCTTAAAATTAGATTATTATTATTATTAACAATAATAAAAGACTGCTCTTCAAAAAATATGCCTCTTTGGTATTTGCTAGATGCCCCTAGCCACCTCCTCCATTTCGAAGGGTAGATCGGTTGGGTGGTTAGAGAGAATAGATACCAATATGACATGCAGGTCATTTGGATCCTTGATCCATTGGTTGGCTCACTTCAAACCAAGTTGATATGGGCCAACTTGGGGCTTTCCCATAGTGGAGCTAACTCTGCAAACTAAGGTGAAGTTACAACATTTTCCATTATGGTGGTAAGGGCTATAGAAAGAGCAATTACTAGGAGAAAACCCAATGTGTAAATCTAACATTATATGTTAAAACAAATACATCATTCGCATAGAAGATGCAAGACAATTTTATGACTCTAGAAAACCCTCATTGGTGCTAACAACAAACACATAATCATATAGAAGATGCAAGACAATTTTATGACTCTAGAAAACCCTCATTGGTGTTATTTTTCAGAACATGGTAAGCAGATCTGTACTCCTACAAACAAAACCATAAGCTAGGAAACTAAAACTGTGTTTACTCCTTTCAAAACAATGAATAAAGCAATACTAGATCTGCAATTTTCAGATTTACTTACATGCTTTCATTTTACTAAATCAACACTTTCAATGGTCATATGTTTTAGTTCTCTGGTTTAAGAATTTCATATTTATATTGGTTATTATTTAACTTGAAAATCTATAATAGCAATTGCCATTGGATTAGTTTGTTAATGAATTATTTCATATGATTTATATTCAACTCCTTGCTTAATGATTCATGATCCATTGATTTGGTAACGTGGTTGTTTCTTGGCATATTTACTTGTGGTTTATCATTTTTCTTTCAATGGTTAATGGTTCTTAAGAGTTTATCTAATGGATCTGTTAGTGTAATTGTTAATTCACCTATAAGATATTCTAACTCATTTAATTCTTTTAGACTTTTGAAACCATTCATCTATCAACCAGTCAGGTATCCTTGCCACCTTTGAGTCTTGACTTAGTTGCTTTAGGGAATTCCCCCTTAGTGTAGGATTATCTTTCCTCACTTAAAGTGAAGGGAAACTTTACTAAGGTGACGATTGTAAAGTTTCCATAGTTGCACTTGGCTAGAACTTGTTAGGAGACTTTGACATAGGTTGTCAGTTTTTGTGGCAACACCCTTTTAATGACAAGTTTTTGAACTCCTAACATACATCGAACTTTAGAAAGCTTCGCTTTTGCAAGAGACTTTGTGAAGATGTTTGCAACTTGATTGTTTGTAAAGAAAAAGAGCACTTCAAGAACACGATCCTGAATAAGCTTTTTGTTGAAGTGCATTTGTAGCTCTATGTGTTTGTTGCGCCTTTGTTGAACTGGATCTTGAACGAGCTTGATGGCACTCTTATTGTCACACCGAAGGGTAGTTGGATGCTGTTGCTCAAGTCCAAACTCTGAAAGGATCTGCCGAAGCCACAAGGCTTCTTGATTTGCATTAATCGCGGCTTGCTACTCTGCTTCTACTGAAGAAAGAGCAAGAGCTTCTTGCTTCTTACAAGCGCAAGCAAGAGATTCAGAACTGACTGAAAACATAACCTACTGTAGACTTCCAATCATCAGGGTTGCCAATCCAATGTGAATTAATGAAACCAACCAACAAAGGAGTCCCCCCTGAACTGTAATGAATCCCAAACTGAACTGTACCCTGGATATATTGAAGTATCCTTTTTGCTACTTTTGAATGACTGTCATGGGATTTTTTCATATTGAGACGGATATGATTCAAGTACAAAAGACTACCAACTAGCTGACAATAGAAGGTGATATCTACTTCTAGTGTAGTGCAGGTGGCAATCAGTTTGATTGCAAACTAGAAGGGAGAGGGAGCTACTTTAGAATGATCCATTGGAAATCGATGAAGAAGGTCACAAGCATACTTAGACTTAGAAAGAAAAATGTTTTTCTTTGGTTTGCAAGAGTTGGAGGCTAAGAAAATAATGCAAGTGTCCTAAGTCGGTCATTTCAAATTTCTTCTTAAGGCTCGATTTCACATGGGCTAAAAGTTTAGGGAACAAGGTCATCAACATAAAGAAAAAGAATTATGAGATGGGTTTTTACTTTCTTGGTATAGACATTAGGGTCAGGATGACATCTAGAAAAGCCATTGTCAAGGAGAAAGCAATCCATTTTGGCATACCGAGCTCGAGGAGCTTGTTTAAGGCCATAGAGAGATTTATTAAGGCGACAAACAAGGTAGGAGTCTTTTGGAACATAGCCAAGAGGTTGTTCCATGTGGATTTCTTCTTGTAAATCCCCATGAAAGAAGGCGGATTTGACATCCATTTGATGGGCCTCCCATTTATGTGAAGCGCCAAGGGTGAGAAGAAGGTGGATGGAGCTCATTTAGGCAACGAGGGTGAAAGTTTGATTGTAGTCAATTCCTTTAACTTGGGAAAATCCTTTGGAAAATAACCTTGCATTAAGTCCTTCAACACTTCTATCTGATGCATCTGTAATTCGATACACTAATTTACATTTAACAAGTTTTCTTCCCTTTGGAAGAGGTAGTAGACCCCAAGTATCATTTGCTAGTAAAGAATGATACTCTTCATTCATTGCTGCATCCCAATGTGGATGGCCAAAAGCTTCTGCAAATGTCTCTGAATAATGAGTCTTTCAAACCCGAGCCAAAAGAAAAGAGGCTCGTTGGAATTGTGAATAGTTTCCGCGTTGATCTCTGAGATTGACGACAAGATCACCAATTGCTTTGCATGTTGAATAGACCTATTGCCACTGGATTACACACCGTCTTTGTCGCAACAGAAATCTATGCTGCCGCTCGGTGTGCCCTTGGTGGCAAGTCTCGAGTCAAGTATGTCACTTGGTTCTTGACTCCTCCGTTTAGGGAAAATTCCCAACGAAAGCCAAGGGAGGTAGTCCCTATGGAATGTTACTAAGGTTATTATGGTTTTGCAATCAACTGATGAGTTGTTTTAAGGTTTTGGGAGTTTGATTAAGGGGTTTCAAGATATAATTGCAACAATAGTTTAAAGAAGTCCTTTTACTAGCATAAAATGATGATCACTGTATAAATATAGATGCACGATGGTTTGATATGATAATAAGCAAATAAAGTGCAAGGACCAGTGAAAAAAATGATAATTGCTGAAAAAGGGAAATGTTGTGCAAGTGTCTCTTGGTTGATTTTAGATTATTAATTGTGAATCTTGATTAGGGAAAAAAGGGGAACTCTTGAGATACCGTAAGTTACAGAGAGGAATGTCCGGAAATTTAGAAGTTGGTGGTTCCGTAGAAGGACATGTTGGCTGCCAGAGTCTCAAAAGCGTGTTCAACACTACACCAACGAGGGACGTAGTCTAATGGTGCCCCCAAGATCTAAGTACAGTGGTTCCAGTGTCCCTAGGCATAATTTCCCCACACAAAGTCTGGTCGAAGTGCCAGATTTTAACTTATTTTAAAGGGATGTTAATTTTATTAGTGACTTATTAAGTTAAGTGTGGAAATTAAAGAGTGCTTCCAACTGTTTCTGGGTATCCCGGAAAGGGCAGAGCATACGTAGTGGTAGCGAAATGATTTATTTAAATTGAACAAGTAACCATTGTACTCTCTGACAAAGAGCGCTCTTGACTTGCTTTTCAACGAAGTTCAAGAGACTTTGGGTTCTTTTTATTAAGCAATTAAGTTGTGGAAAGTAAAACAAAACTTATGGAAAATATGTAAATGGCCAAACTTATGCGTCACTTTTCTGATCAACCTCCACTAATCAGCAAATGCCTTTGGGTGGAGGTGAGAGCATACTTCGTGGCGACGAAGTTGGTTTTATCTCTAAGTTACTATTGCAAAATGAAATGATTAAAATTGAAACATAAGTTAAAAGTATACACCCTGCACTAAAATAATGAGTGTGTGAACTTGTGGAGTTAGAAAAACCAATCTCAAAAATTGACAAAAACGCAAACCCCCCCAGGGGGGATGGGATGTGGGTGTTGGGTACCTCATTGCTCTCGTTTATTAATTTTACAAAGTATTGAAAGTAAAGAAGTGCATCTTAGTCCATTAAACTTGGATCTAAGAGCTTAAAATGACGGATTTGAAAGACTAGAAGAAAGAGGTCTTCAAAAAGTGCCTTTTTGAGGACCTCTTTCTCACCGTAGATTTCCTGTCACTGAATATAAAAAATGTGGGTTAAGATGAACAACAAGAAAGAGGTCTTCAAAAAGTGTCTTTTTGAGGTTTTCTGGTAAAAAATGGGCAGAGTTTCCTCCTATTTTTTGATGGACCTGCTAAAAACTAGCGAACAAATATTATTAGAATGTGATAGAAATGAATTTAAAAGAATACAAAAATTTGAATTTTTTTTTATACTTAGAAGTTTTTTTGAAATTTCAATGCATGTAAGCATAAAATGAGATCTACTTTACTTATGAATGTACTTTCTGAATGTAAACAATTAGATCTAATTGAAATGCCTAAAAAATATCAGATCTGAAAATAGATAAAGAATGATAGCCCTAGATCTAATACTCTTAAGCATATAACAAAATGCAAGGAAGAAGAAATTTTGTAAAATGGAGATGGATGGGCTTTGGGCTCCCAATGCTCTTCTTTGTAGATTGTCTTTGGAGAATTTGTATGCAAGAAATGTTAGATAAAAATAGTTGCCCAGGGAGAAGAGGAACAACCGAATTCCAAGTCTCTCTTGTGACCTGTGATCTGTAGCTTACAACAATCAACACTTACAAACAATAGATGATGAGAAAGCTAGTGTGTTAGAAAAATAGGAAACTCAAAGAATCTAAGTACATCCGAATACATTCGATTACTTCAAAATCTCATAAACTCTAAGCACAAATAAGTAAGTCAAAGACAATGAATACTTATTTTTGCTACATGTAAACTAGCATCATACAACAATTGATAGCAAAATATTGAAAGAAGAAGAACAATATCACCTCATGAGAGCATGTAATCCAACACAAATGCAAGATAGACCTCCAAAGTCTTCAAAAATATTATTAACAATAGCAACAAAATACAAAATGGCAGAGGTTCAATGCATCCATGAAACTCAATGGAGCAATGCCTTGCTTTTATAACTCTCCAAGAGAGGAATTCGAATTGGAAGAGTGTTGCCGCCTGGTTTCACACCTGGGAAAACGCGGCAGAAGTCTTCAAGCCGCTGGTGTGGCCTTGGGGGCAAGCCAGAGTCAAGTGCTGTCCCCTAAAACTTGACTCCTCCGTCTAGGCTTACTCCTAGCGAAGCCAAGGGGGGTGGACCCTAAAAAGTGAAAATAAACTAAGGTGTCTAATCTATGAAAGACAAAACATCTAATCTAGGAGTTAGAATATTTTTTGTAAACACAAGAGCAATGCAGCATATATAAAGAAATATCATTCATTGTTCATCATCATTGTCATTCGAAAATATAAAACATCCATCATCATGAAAATGTAAATAAGTATACAGTGTTGAATAATGGAGTGAGAAATAAAGTGCTTGAAACTGAAATGATAATGTTGTGCAATTCATTCTTGGTTTATTTTATTATTAATGTGGTAATGATCTTTTTATTAAGGCTGGGGGATTCCCGATATACCAAAAGGTACAGGGAATATGTCCGAAATTCAACTATGTGGTTTCTCACTCATGACATGTGGGATGGATTGGAGTCCCAAGGAGATGTTCAACACTATACCAAACGAGGGTATAGTCTAACGGTTTCCAGGAGGTCGCTACCTTGGGGTCCCGCGTCCTTTGAGAAATTTGCCCACTATAGAAGAATAAACGATTGTGCCAGATTTTCACAAATAGGTGGTTTATTTGGGGTGTGTTAGAACCTATTACTAGTCACTTATCCCTTTCTAATGTGTGCCAACATGTTCAGACTACGCTACAGTGGCCACAGAGCATAGGGGGAAAAGCCTTGGAAATTTTAAGTTTTTTATTTTAGAACTAGTATTTTACTTTTTTAAGCCCCAAGAGTCTCTTTTCGGGCCAGTACTTGGGAAAGCCCTTGTCTTGAAATCTTACTTCAGGAAAGCAAGGGGGTGTTTTGGATTGTAAAAAAAAAGTGAAAATTGTAAAAAAAATGGAAAAAGCTAGGTCCTGAGTGAACTCGTGGCTTGCCAATGGAACGGACCAACGAGGTTAATTTTAAGTCCTAGTTACTTTAATTAATTGCCGAAAAGAAAACTAAACTAAAAAAAAGTCACGCCACGAAAATGAGTCGACACAGTTTTCCCCCCCGGGGGGATGGGGTGTGGGCTCTGGTTAGCCCACTTGCTCTGGGTTATATATATATATATATATAATATGAGGTAGTATTGCTATGTATTAAATTTTGATCTCTGTATTCGATCGGTGAAACTAATCTCTAACTGTTTTTTTTTATTTGGAAGAGATGTGCGTACGTTTCTTCTCTATCTGTTAGAGATGATCCAAACACCTGATTGATGAAGTCGACCTGGTCGGGTTTACCTCACCTTGAGTATGTTACTTGACCTCTGCAAATTTAGTTGCCTCGCTATGGACATCTCGATCTTAGCATTGTTGCTATAGATCTCATCGACAGTGTAGTAGTTCGTTTATTCTATTTTTGCGTGTGAAAGGGCAGAGGTAACACTTTAACTAAGTTCAACCCCACATGCTTCATTTGTTTATTATATTTGTGCCCGAAGATAGAAAATGCTATTACTGAGGGGAAGGAATTTAATTCCCCAAAAATTGGTTAACTACCTATATACTTGATAATTATAATGAATACTTGCCACATTGTTAACTAGGACATAGTTAGCAGTTGGAAAAGGTGAAAGCGTAGATATTTTAAATAATTCAGTGAAGTACAAAATAATTATATCTATATTTCGGGAAATGAAAATCTTAGTCTATCACTTAAGTGTACCTAGTAGATGTAAGTAATGTAGGGAGGATACAAACCCATTATCTTAATAAGTGGTTTTGCTTGGTAGAAAATTCTTAAGATTATCTTTAAATAAACGCAGATGTGTTAGATAGTAGCCCAAGAAAGCCGATATTTAGAAGAAGCATCATTTCCGTACTTTATGTTAGAGGTAATGCAAGCGTTTGATTATTAATACATCTCGATAGTTATTGAAAGTGAAAGTGTTTATAAAACAGAGCTAATAATGTAAAAGCTTATGACAAGGTTAGTATAATACCCGGATTATATATGTACATATATATAATATATAATAAGGTTTAGTCTTTTAAAAGACATTCAAGAAATGGTCAAAATAAGGGTTGCCTTTAAGTAAGCTTTTGATTTAGCCCTTTAATTTCAAGCGTCAAACCTCCATATGAGAGGCTTCAAGCATTTTGAATGCTCTTGTCTTGCGACAACTCATTCGACAATTGAGTCGCATAATTTTTTTTGTAACCCTTCTTCTTTGATGAATAAATATACGACTCAACACCTTTTGTGGACGTAGCCCAAGATGCGGGTGAACCACGTGAAAATGTTTTTCTTTTATGTGTTTCTATGTGTACGTTTTAGAAGTAATTACTTGTGTAGTTATTACTTGAATAATTGCGTTGATGTGGCTTATAGTCTTTTGTCTCCTATGTATAGTCGGAAATGGCGAGTAAATTCATGATTATGTCCGTTTCTGTTAGATGGTGTATTTCATTTATAGATATTTTGTATAAAGAAATTGTTATGATTGCCTCATGTGTAAATATGGTATTCTCTTATACACCTTTCGTTGAATTCTCAATTGTTTAAATTTAAATTAGTAATCCTCTTATATTTCCCTTGAAGGTTCATCGTTAAGGTAGGACAAGTGATAGAACATTATTAAGTTATGTTATTAGATTAAAATATTTTATAAAGAGTTGTATATTGATAGATAGGGTGATTTGTGAATTTATAGAAGACCTTTGTGTCAACAAGTAAGATTTTATCTATGATTACAATTAAATAATTAACATTAAGAGTTATGAGATATTATAAAGATGTTTTTATTTAAACAATAAACGTAGAGGCTGTACATACGTTTTTAACTTCCGCATAACATTTAATGATGATTTAGATGCTTAGAAAAATTTTAAATTTTTCAAAATTTTGGGTGTGTGACATTAGCCCACTTGCTCTCGTTTAATATTCTTTACAATACAATATAGAAGTGCCCCAGTCTTTTAAAATGACTCTGTGGCTTACAATAATGGAAGAAAAAAGAAACTGGTTTGAGAAAATAAAGTTCTAGGTGCTCCGGATGGCCTGAATCTTCAAAATTTTGCTAGCATTTCCTCCTACCTGTTAATCAATTGCCGCAAACCAGCAAACAAACATTAGTAAAAGATGCCCAAAAACACTTTAAGAGTGTATTTGGGACATCTGCTCAAACCCAAAAAAAATCTAAGTAAAAATGCAAAAAAAAACTAAGTGAGACAAGCCGTGAGGCTTGTTGAGAGAGTGTATTTGGGACATCTGCTAAAACCCAAAAAAAATCTAAGTAAAAATGCAAAAAAATAACTAAGTGAGACAAGCCGTGAGGCTTGTCTCCTTAGGATCTTTGCAGACATAAGGAGCTGCAAATTTTTAGCTCTTTTAATCAACAAAGTGAAACTTTTAAAATCGATGGAAAATACTACTTGCTTAAGTTGTTTGAAATATGCAAGAAAGATCAACTCTAACAAGAGATAAGCTTGTATTAGATCTAGATTTAGTCTAAACTTTGAGAAATAACTAAGATCTAATACATAAATCAGATCTACTGATGATATTGAAATGAAAAAAAAGATCTGAGATTTGCAAACCGAAGTAACCAAGAGAAGTTTGAAAATTTTCTGTGTTGATGAGAAGAAGAAAGAATGCCTTGAACTTGGGCTATGGGGTCCTCAAAAGTGGAGATCAATGGGACTAGTTTTCTTTGATTTACTTCTGAAAACCAATGGATGCAAACAAGTTCCACCAAATCTTCAGATCAAAACCCTGTAGACACAAAAGACAACTCACACAAGCAAGATCAAATGCAACTTGTGTAGACTAGAACAAAGAGTTAGATTCAAGCATTTAAACAAAAATAACATTGAAATCTAACCTCTCTATAATAACCTACAGTAAAAATAATGAATTAGATTACACTATTTTTACCTTACTAAGATAAACATCTCCTTCAAAAGCTAGTGATTGATCAACAAGCAAGCATGAAATAAAATGTAAATACACAGATTACTTCATATGTTAAGTTAAAACATGGTCATCCACACAACTAAGATCCACACATAGATTTGGCTCCAAAGCCTTTATTCATAATTCAAATGTAAAATATTACAATAGTAGGAACAGAGGTTCCACCTTCTCATGCTCAACAATGAAGAGTGACCACTCTTAAATAGAGAAAACTTCCAAGGGTAGGCACATTGGGAAGGAGGAGAGAGTGGAGTAACTTGTGGAGTGATGGGTGGAGCATGTGGGGCTGCCCACTCCACGAATAGGGCTGTCAAAATGCAGCCCCAAATGTGCTCAAGTGGCAGCACTAAACTAGCTGCGAATTAGCATGAAAGGTGGGCTCTCCTAAATGGGAAATGCGCCCCCCTCTTGAGGAATGCGCCTCCCTCTTTTGGGGAAGTCATGCCCACCTTGTGGGCTGCCCAAATATCTTCCATATCAGCTCATAACGCTCCTAAAATGGTGCTGAAACAATTCAGACCCTTAATTACTCAAAAAGGAAATTAATTTTTTTATGAGTTTTTTGACTTTTTTCAAAATTTTCTCACTTTTTCATCTTTTTTTGATTTTTTAGCCAAAAGTGAAAAATAAATGCCTCAACCACTATATAAAGTGGGTTTAGGGGTAAGGTGGGTGCTCTGAGTTAGAAAACGAGCACCCCCAAGGCAAAAAAGACCCCTAGACCACACTTTTATGCCAGTTACAACTTTTTTTAATTAAACGATTAAAAAATGGCTCAATTACGGGAAAAATATTTTTCGCCGAAAATTAAAAAACAACCTAGGGGAACTTAGCACATGTCCATACGTCTCAAAATTAATGTCTAGCATGTTCATATACATTGACCCATGGACTTTAATAACCCCCTAAGGCCCAATAACGTCACCAGGCATTCCAGCGTTGGAGAAGCAGGAGGAAAACTCAAAAATTATGTTATGCACTAATGCAAGACATAATTAATAAGTGTAAAAATTCCTTGGAATACTTGACTTAGTAAAAAATTCATTGGAATACCCGACTTAGTAAAAAATTCCTAGGGAACCAAGTCCTTTAAATAAAACACCATGCTAGTACATTTTATTACAAACCCCGCAAGGCCATGGACATGTGGTAAAAAAACATAAATAAAGGGGCCCTCAAAAAGGCCTGATGGTCATCATATCATCGAAAATGAACATTGACATGTTCAACTCTGCCCGCTCGCTTGACAATCCAACCAAGTACAACTTAGTTGGCAACAGAGAGGAGAGTGCAAACTAGGGTTTGGAATGACACATGGTAGCTCCAAATCTTATGAATGATGTGGTGGTTGAGGCTCCATTCAATGGGATGGCTACCACCTCACTAAGGCACCTCCCTCTCCTTCTTGTTAACTCCACCTTCCAACCACAAGATGCCAACTCAAGGAAAACGTCTCCCTCATGAGGGATGGCGCAAATCCCAAGGAGGGACACCTCAAGGCTCTCCATTCAATGCTCAATATGCTCCAATCTTGATTGGAATCATCCATAAATGAATTTGCCAAGTCATTAGATCCAACTCCCCAGACAAACTTCCATTTATTTAGGAGTTTGGATTTTCTCCAAATCCATTATTCTTGAATTAAATAATTCATTTTTAATATTTTGGAGAGAAAATGGTTTAAGTGAACACTATTCACTCAAAACTTAGGAAAAGTGGGTTTAGGGGTTTTATGGGTGCTCTAGGTTAGAAAACGATCACCCCCATGCCAAATTTCACCTCCTAACCCATTTTTTTTATCACTTTTTGACTTTTTTAATTAAATTATTAAAAAACTCATAAACTGAGAAAAATTATTTTTCTCAGAATGACTCAAAAATCCCAGGGGACCTAGTGCATGTCCATATGATTCATTATTGATGGCTAGCATGTTTAAAAAATACATACACACAAGCTTTAATAATCTCCCTAAGTTCGACCATCATGTGAATACTCCAGCTTTGGAGGTGTGAGTGAAAAACTCAGGGATTATACGACACTGAAGAGTAGTGCATAATTCCTAAGGAAAAAAACACTCTAGAGTATCCCTATGATAGCAAACCTAAGGTAGACCAAGCTCCTTTACAAAAAGATTCATGCTAGACCAACTTATTACAATTCCCCTGTAGGGGTCTGGAGTCTGGACATGCAAAAATTACAAAGGGCCAAATTGTTTGGCTTGATGGATCTCGGAACAATGATGATGAACAATTAAATTGTTCAAATCTTTGACGGTTCACTCAGAATCCACTAAGTGCATTTTAGTGGATAACAAGACCCATTTAGGAAGCGGTGGTGCCGGTGTAGATTCATGTTCAATGGACCCAACTAGAGGACAATGAGCAGGCGGAGGTGGATTTTCATCCTCACTGTCATCATCCGAAGAAGAAACCGGGGTAGGATCATAAGCAGAGAAGTTGGAAAGAGAAGATGGTAGAATCACCGAAGATGGCAAATACGTCGAATAGGCCTGCAGGTCAAGAGATTTTCATCAATTTTAACATCTCTTTTAATAATAATGTGATTTGATTTTGGTTGAAGAAGTCTATAACTTTTTACATTTTTAGAATATCAAACAAAAATGAACTTCTCACTCTTAGGTTATAAGGCTTTCCGTTTTTCATTAGGAATGTGAGCCCATGCTTCACTACCAAACACATGAAAGTGGCTTACATTTGGCTTAATGTGACTCCATGCTTCTTTTGGTGTTATATCTTTTAGAGCCTTTGTTGGGGTGCGATTCATTATGTAGTTGGCACTATTAATGGCTAAGTCTGCATTATAACTACAAACTTTATTCCTTATTTTGATATGGTGGGTAGCTTGGAAGCTATCAGGAGTATCCCTCTTTACTTTTGAGGCCAAAGAAAAATCTCGTAATATGTCCCTAAATGTTAGATCTACCCTATGAAATGGTTACATGTGGAAGCCAATTGGGGTAAGTACATCTTTTTAGCTTGGGTAAGTGTGTCATTTCCCGATATAACAAGAGAGTGTACACTGTCTCATCGCCCTGTTACTATTGGATCTACACTTGGAATGTCTGCAAGGTGCTTTATGCCTCCAATTCCAAGATACACTTGGTTGAACTAGGTCTATATAAGTCATGTAAGGTACATCATCTTTGAGTGATCAATTTTCAGACAAAGAGAGCTCAACATCATTCATCAAAATAGAAAAAAAGGTAGCAAGTGACCCTGTTGAATCTTGGTTTAGATGGTATGTACATCGTATCACATAATAGATGGGATACTTTAAAATGAAATGCACCTCTCTCTTGAACTCTATTAATTGATACAGTAGGCAAGTCATTTCCTATAGAAAAAAATGCAACGAAAAGGGAAAATAATTTTTGAGCTAACAGCCCATGAGAGGTTAACATTAATATTGAGCTAACAACCCATGAGAGGTTAAGATTAATATTCAAAGATAAAACTTTTAAAACATTCACGTATGAGCAGGGAGAATTAATGTTGATGAGGACCTACTATAGTTATGATCCCTATGCAATTCCATTTTTTATTATTTTTATCTTATGGGAAAAAGTTGATGCACGTCTTGGAATATGATTTTTTACTTGATATTTTAAATGGATATGATTTTCAAAGCTGTTAAGAATGAAATTACAAAATGATAATTCACACATTATGGTGAAAGGCATGATCATAAATGTTGAATGCACATTGTTTGGTATGTCCTTTGACTCTAATTTGAACATACTTATTAACATCCCTGCAGATATATGGATTGAAGACTCTTGTTAAAAGCTTTTTGCCACATAAAGATGGGCATGCTAGGCAAAGGATCAAAGGTTTGCTTGGTGTGCTCACAAAGCTTCTTCAAACAGGTGACATCTCAGAGGATATGAAGTCAAGGTTTGATATCTTATCGTTTGCTAGAGTTCTAATTAGTTTTATAAAATATTCAAGTTTGCTGCATTAATTAAGACATGCGTATGTTAGCATTTAGTTTATGGTGTTAAAATTGATATGTAATGATGATTAGCATTAATCAACTTCAGTTTTATTTGAATGCTCTATATTATTCATTAATCTGGTTCAGATTTTTTATATTTCTCATAAGCTTCTTTTGATACCCTAATGATGAGTGGAGTGTTAGCTCAAAACGTTGGGAGGCTTCTAAGCTCCAACACAATTCATATCCAAAATGTTTACCACAATTATGGTTAATTGTGAAAATCTACAACTAAAATACTAAAATCTTTTGATTAGTGAAACAAATAGAATTCATTTCCCAAATATAAACAAGGTTCATTTGTGGAATATCAAATTTAAGAAGGGTAATAGGCATAAATCCATAGAGGGCACTGAATATATTTTATAATTGATAGATATGTAGTTGATTACAATGCCATGGAACGGTATACATATATACGCATTGAATGGTCACCATGGTTAATTAGTCACATACTTTCATTAGGTCATGTCATTTAGTCAAGACTCAAGATGTGTCTTTTCATTATTATTATATTATTATTTATTATTATTCATAGTTATTATTAATTATTATTTATTTATTTAGTATTGACATATATATTGTGTTCATTACATTGCCTACCCCTTTAAAATGCTTTGTCCTCAAAGCATACAAAAGTGAAGTCTTTGTTCTGGCTTGTACTGCCTTCTCATGATTCTTCATTCATAAGTTCATCATGGTTGAGGATATGAGGCGATATGACCTTCTAACAGTTGAGCAGAGTTGTCAAATTGTGTAAGGGTTAGACCTTCTTAATTTGATCCTTCGTGGCATCATGCTATTATAGGGTTCCCAGTATGAACTTCTATTTTGAGAGCCAATTGTACTGGTTTTAATATACTTATGACTATAGACCAATTGCTTTTGTTTAGGACGATATTGATACACTAATTGGCTAAAGAATTGACTCTTAAGATTTGGATGTCGATAAGCTGACCTTGTATCCTGATCTTTCTTTCTTATACTGGTAGTGACTTCTTGTTTCACATTTGGTAGTATGTCTTTTTTGCATACTTGTGTTGCTTTGTTTGCTAAATGCTTATGCGTAGAGATACTAAGATTTTCCTTTGTTTGTACTTCAACATTTGACAATATCCCTACCTCAGTTGGATCAATCATTGTCTCTTTGTCGATTGGTGGTTCTATATTGACATGTGGATCTAACTTTGGTTGTATTTTCTTTTCATCCTTCAACTTCTTGATTTGCACAAGCAAACTTTGATTATGCTTCCTTTAACGAGAAAGTTCATTATCATTTTCCAATTTGTTGAATTCAGGTTTTTGATTTTCTAGCTGCTCATCTTTTAATCTTGATTTGTTCAAGCAACCTTTGATTTAGGTTTCTTAGGATGGAACCTTCTTCCACTTTTTTTGATAGTTTCTTCTTGATTCTTTTGTTCCAACTTTTGAATGTATTTTTTTTTCCTGGAAAAAAAAGCGTAATTTCATTTCATCATAAAGAGTATGAAATTACATTGATCATCTTCACTCTTTGAGAGTGTCTTTTCTGTCAAAAAGGATTCCTGTCTGTGAACTGAAAACTGATAATATCATGATGTTCTCAACATGTGAGCATTAACATCTGTTTACAATAAAATAACTTTCGGACCTAGTCTAAGACCAGCAGAGAAGAGCAGTTTACATAAAAATTACATATAAGATCACTTAGCTTCGTCACAATCTTTTTGCCGATCCTGCAACTTTTTGGTATTTAACTTTTGGTTATCTTGAAGATTTCTTCTGACGCATCCTTCGGGTTTTCTAGTGAGGGAACTGAGCATGGCTTCATTGTAATGTTCTGATTCTTCTTATAGGAGAATGTCGGAAACTTTTTATCCATGCTCAAAATGAAAGTACCTAGTGTTTGTAACTTTGTACCCAAGGTGAACCTAGAATTAATTATATCAAGGTTTTTGTAAAACATGGTTGTGACATTGAATTTGGGTATGAAGGTATTCTCATTAACTCTCAATAATAGATCATTTATTTTATATGGTTTTTCTTTATTGAACTCTAACATTTCCTTTATGCTTATCTTGGAAATCAGTAAGGATCTGCATCCCGCGCTCTCATCTTCCTTTGCGCCAACACAGATTCTGAAGAAGTAATGCCCAGGATATCTTTAGCTGCAATAACAGGCATTGTAGAACCACAAACACGGAAATTCAAGGGACATGTGAGGAAAGAGAATGTCACCGTACTTATAGATATAGGGAGCACCCATAGTTTTATAGATGTAAATGTGGCGAAAAGCCTAAACTTGTTCGTATACCCAACAACAAATATAAAGGTTATGGTAGAAGATGGGAAAAAAATTGATGGAATTGGGAAGTGTCACAAGGTTAAACTACAAATAGATGATTATAACTTGGAATCTGGTTTCTACACAATACGCCTAGGAGGAGTAGACCTTGTCTTGGGAATTCAATGGCTACATACATTAGGTACATATTCCGCAAATCACCATAAACAATTTATTAAATTCAAGTGGGAGTGGAGAAAATATAAATTGTATGGATTCGAACCACCTCCTACTCAAATTATTTCTTCACAACAAATGGAGAAATTGATTCGAAAAGGGGCACCAACATTGGTTGCTCAATGTCATCAAATAGAGATGTTAGCAATAGAACTGGCTCACGACCAACCACCAGAAATCCAAGAATTAATCCAAAGGTATCAGAAGGTATTGCAATAATTAATAAATTTATCTTATTTGATGTGTGTTACTTGTAGTTCCTTGCTCGCAAGGTTTTTTTTAAGTAATTTATATGTGAATATGTTGGGATTTATATAAATTATATTTTTAATAATTTTAAATACCTCGACGCTTCCTAATCCCCTAAATTTTCTTGCAGACATCCCCAATATGCGTTTCCCCACTCCTGTGCTCCCACGCTCCCACATCTCAGAAACTTTGTGGAACATTGGTCTCTGCCTACAACCTTGTGTGATGATCCTGTAACAACTTGTGATGTGCTTTCCCCTCATGGCTACAAGAAAGTATGCCTATTATTATGAGCCTTGGCCCCTGTATTTGCTGTTAAGAGCAATGTTATTAGAATCGCTAAGGACTCGTTGAGTCTGCACGAGTATGCTGCGAAACGAGTACTCGATAGACACTTGCTTGGCAGACTCGACTGAAACTCGCCAAACTCGCCAAACTCGCTAGAGACTCGCCAAACTCACCAAGGATGGTAATATTAAATTCTTAAAGTAAAAGTGACATTCTCTTGATCTTTCATTTTCTATCCTTTTTCTTAAATTTTTGATATTACCATTAATTGTTTTAGGATGTTTGAGAGTGGTTCCAACCTAATCGGACTTCATATGCAAAATGTAGAATTTTAGATCCCATTCAGAATTCAACAGACTTAACAATGTTCAGGGTTTCAAGATTGCAACGTTTCCAGTGGATTCTATCATGTATGACGATAGGCAATTGGCGTTTAATCAAGTGCATCAACCCCTTTTTGTACCTCGATATTGGTGGTGCTGATTGTTCAACTCTTTTGTCACGAATTTAGTAAAAATGTACCCTTCACTCAAGCAAAATTACTTATTAGGCATGTGAAGCTTTTTCTAACCTTTTTTATTGCTTGGATTAGGAATTTTCATCAAAATTGTAGGGTGTCAACTAATGTCCTTGGAGAATAAATGATGAGATTTGAGATAGAGGCAAGGGCTAGAGCCTAGAGGTAGGGGGCATAGGGCTCTATTGACAAATAGGATCCCAATATAGGCAATGATTTTGATGATATGTAGTTATTTGTTGTAGCATGAAGTTTTGAAGTTTTTTGGATTCTAGAGGTGTTTTAGAGCCTCTTTGTTTATGTATTTTCCAGTGTTACAAATATCGGCCGAAAAATCGGCGAATCGCGAAAATCACGTTTTTTCCTCGGCCAAAAAATCGGGCCGATTTTTGGCCGATTTTTAGACGATTTTTCACCGATTTATCCCGATTTTTCCCTTTTTTTGACAGGCCGAGTTTTGGCCGATTTATCCCGATTTTTTGACAGGGCGTGTTAGTGGCTGGAAAAGTTTGTATTTTTGTATTTTTTAAGTTTGCTGATTTATTGCCGATTTTTGCCGATGTGCTGCTGAGATATCCTGAAATGATGTTTCCTGGACCCTGCCGATTTTTTCGCCGCGCCGATATTTGTAACATTGGTATTTTCGGTTAGATATGGATTGCGCTCTATGTGATTTTAGTTCTATGCACCTGTACTTTCTGTATCTTTTTGGAATCTGTATGAATCTCTTGCTTATGATTTGAGTTGGCTTGATGAGGAGACTGAGGATCCCTCTAGTATTTCTATTTTATGAAATGGAAGCACCCAATACACCTGCATCACAATTGTTGCTTCAGTCTAGTGATGTTAGTACTAACTCCCCTAGGCCCTATGCTAGGCGTTCTACTTCTCGTAGTCATGCACGAGACTTGAGATTGGACTTGAAGACATTGTCTATTTTGATTTTCTATGTATGTTTTGAGTTATGTAGTTGAACTTGGTACTATATGTGAATTTCTTCAAGGAATCATCTTTCGGTTCACTATTTTGCATATAAATATAGAGTGTCAAATGTTGTATTATCATTTTTTATGAGATGATAAGATGAATTTCTGCATAGAATGTGGTTTTATAACTTATATGGATTAGAAATTTCATTAGTATATATTTTTGTGCATACAAATTTACTATATTTTGAGTTTTTTTCTATTTCCTGAGTCTTTGCCCAGTCTTATCCGAGTTGCTGAGTTGGCTGAGTCCCAAGCGAACCGAGTTTTTACCGAGTCCGAGTCTGACAAGATTTGTTAAGAGGGTCCCTGTACATAGTGAGAGGCAGATCTGCCTTTAATTACAGGGTCAAGATCCTTATGGCAAACTAGGGATGCCCCTTGTCACATGGGGGGCAATACAAATTCTGTGGGGTAGATGTGGGGGGCAAAGTTGGAGTTTGCTATACCAAACTTCGGTGTGGGATGGATGCATCTGGTCGTGAATCTAGTGCTGGGTGTGTGCACCTTAGCTACACAATAACTAGGCGTATTACTAACACTAACTTTATTTATATACATTAGTCAATATTGGTCATTATATCCTATCAAAAATAATGATTTTTTAAGATATCTGTCCTTATTAGTAGGTGGTTGTATACGCACCATCTATGATGTGAACTTTGAACTTTTATGTGAATAATCAAAATTGTGGTTAATGTCAAACTGTAGAAAAAATGTTTCTGGTGTTAAAACAGTATGTCGTAAACCATTTTGAGAGGAAAAGTTGTGGTGAATAATATGGTGATGATGTGGCTTTAGATTATGTCTATGTTTTACTCCAATTATACTTTGTTGATAAATGTTAATATTGTTGCTCAATTTCAGTGAAGTTGACAAGGCACACCTTAGGTTAGCTGCTGCAAAATCTGTTTTGCGACTTGCGAGACGTTGGGAGTTCCATATTTCACCTCAATTGTTTCATCTAACTGTGTTAAAAGCTCAGGTTTGCTATTTGATATACTATGCCATATTTTTAATGTTTTGCAAGAGGATTTAAACTCGATAATATGATTTTTTGGAATAGAAACATTTCTTCATTATGATTTTTATAAGAAATTCAAAGTGCTTAATCAACTAATGATGTTTGCACTTTCGTGTTAATATCTCTGTTCTTGCTAAAATGTCTTTGGAGATTGACTTCTAGCTGAATATGCCTTATTGATTTTCTTTGATTGGATTTTCCAAAAAACTATGTTGCAATATAGCATGCACTCTAGAAGGCTACATGAGATCCTAGAAGTGGAAGATTTAATGCTTCCCATGTTTGGACAAAGGTTTCAAAATCTGTCAATTCTTCAAGATTAACCTACAATTCCAGGTCTTCATTTCTTTTTTTCATAAATAATTATCTTTCTTTTGGTTCATGAATAATCATATCTAAGGGTACAAGCTGCATATATGAGCTTGCTGCTCAGATCTTAAACAGTGAAAAAGGTTAATGTATGCACATTGTTATATTTGACAAGATGACAGAAATTTTATCATGTCTATATTTACCTCGTTATCGTGACAAGATCAAAAAGGTTATCGTGTCTATATTTTCCTCATTTGATTACCTTCAGCACATTGTTATTTTGACAAGATCACATAAATTTTAGTAAGTAAAGAGGAGCACAGAGAGGTCTACTAATTTTTAGATCCTTTATTTGGAGAATAGTTGGTGTCAAGTTATTTGAGGTATTAGGCACACTAAACCACCTTCAATCATATTGATGGAGCTATACAAGTAAAGATGCTGCCTAGAAAATCGTGCTGTGCATTTAATGCTCTCCTAGCTGTCTCGATTTCTGTGCCAGCTGAAACTTGCTCAAATGCCCTCCTCGATTTTTGTGCTCACTCTCTCTTCAATGCTCTCTTCACTCTCATCTCAAGAATGATCTCTCTTTTGCCTCCCTTGCCTTTTTGGTGAATCCCTAGGGTAAGTGAATGGTTTTCTAATCCAACGGTGGAAAATGAGTTGGATCCAATGTTTGAAAAATCGAAATCGGACTTGGAATCGGTCGAGGGTCAACTCGGAATCGGAATCAAAATTGGTAATGAATCGGTCGATTTGAATTTAATGAATCGGTTTACTCAAAAATACATAAAATATTTAAATGTTAAAGAACAACAACATTTTCAAGATTTTAGGACAGTTGTTATGACCCAGACCTGTTGTTTGAAGGCCAAAGAGCACCTATAATTGTTGTTTAGGGCTTCTTTCATCCACAGTACTGCCCACAACTTATTTTTAGCCTTTAAGGTGATTTTCATGACTTTTTAATGCTGCAAGGGTCATAACAGGCACATGTTTGCTTCAAAATTGTTGTACGAGGGTTTGAATAGCTTCAACCTAAGTTGCATGAAACGGGGAAACGAATACGAAACAGAGAAACTTCGAAATAGGGGAAACGTGAACCCCCAAAATTGTGGAAATGAGGAAATGCAATATATATATATATATATATATATATATATATATATATTAAATTAATAAATTAGTAAAGACATTTACAAAAATGAATGTGAAATCTAAATCATCAATCATACATGTCAACGAATCATTGCCTATATTGGCATCCTATTCATCAATGGCACCCTATGCCTCCCTCCTTTAGGCTCTAGCCCTTGCCTCTAACTCGAATTTCAAAGTTGATCCTCCAAGGACATTCCTCAACGACTCAACACACTACAATTTTGATGAAACTTCTTAATCCAATCGCTAAAATAACGTAGAAAAAGCTTCCCATGCTTGATAAGTGATTTTGCATGAGTGAAGAGTACATTTTTATTAAGGTCATGACAGAGTTATTCAACAATCAACACCACCAACATCAAGGTACATATAGTGGTTGATGTGCTTGATTAAATGCCAATTCCATACCCGCATACATGATAGAATCTGGTGGAAACCTTGCAATCCTAAAATCCTGAAAACTATTAAGTCTGCTGAATTTTGAATGGGATCTAAAAATCTACTTTTGCATATGAAGTCCGATGAGGTTGGAACCACTCCCAAACATCCTGAAACATTTAATGGTAATATTCAAAATTTAAGTAAAAGGATGGAAAATAAAAGATAAGGAGAATGTCACTTTTAAGAAGTTCAAAATTTAAGTAAAAGGATGGAAAATAAAAGATAAGGAGAATGTCACTTTTAAGAATTTAACATTACCATTAATATCACCAAGTACTACTGCACCATGGGGATATAGGTTAAAAATTAAAAAACCATTTTTGAATGGCCCACGGGTCTACACCAAAATACTGCCCACGGGCCTACACCAAAATACTGGCCGATTTTTGTCGAAAATCGGTGGACCGGACCGGTCCTCCGATCCGATTTGGAGACCGGTTTGAACAGGTCTGGCCTTCAATCGGTGAATCGGCCGATTCCGATTCCGATTTCACCGATTTTTAAAACTATGGTTGGATCAAGGGATGAGATTAATCTCTCATTAAATCTTATAAAATTAATTTTTATTCACTTCACTTAAATTTTACCGAAAAGTGACTTTAAGTTATAAAGTCACGTTAAATGCTTTTCTCAAGTCATTAATGCAAGGGTCGCTTTATTTCCCCCTTTAAGTGACTTAGGCAAAAGTCACTAGGGAAAACACTTCCTAGGTACAAAAATCAACAACTTCAAGATTCGAGGTAGAGGCAGGGCTTAGAGCATAGAGGAGGGGGGCATATGGTGCTATTGATGAATAGGATCCCTATATAGGCAATGCTTTTGATGATATGTTGTTATTTGTTGTAGCATGAATTTTTTTGGACTCTAGAGGCCATTTAGAGCCTCTCAGTTTATGTTTTTTGGGTCAGATATGGATTGCATTCAATCCTATTTTAGTTATATGCACCCTTACTTGCTATATACATGAGAATTTTTGCACATTTCTGTATAATGGTTTGGATTCATATGGATGCACACGACTATACATGTTTTTTTTGAAAATTTGATGTATTTTTTGGTCCCTTTTTTTTCCGGCTCCGGTCTGGTTCAGATTTTTGGGCTTGACCGGTTCGATGACCAGTCCAGTTCTGATAACATTGGTCGCGACCATTAAATTTGATCATTAGAGTGCCAATATGCAATTAAGCTGTAAGCATTTTTTTTAAAATTTTGAAAAATACTTCTTATATTCACATAAACATATATACAAAAATCTTGCAGCGGAACAGTATTTACAATGCCTATCCTGACCGCTTCCTAAACTGACAAGAGCATATTTATGGGGGCATCTCAGTAAACACTAAACAGTGATTTAGCAAACTACATAAAGCACTAAACAGCAGACAGATAGAGCATTAAAGAATGATTTAGTAAATAGTAAACAGGAATCGCAGGTGGTTTGCTAAATGCAACAGTTTGCAAACACAGTTGAAAGGCAGGGGTTTTGTTGAACCTGATCTGCACCCATACAGACCAGAAATGAAGCCCTAGATTGAAAATGAATCCGGTGGAAAGAACTGCAAATTTTCTGCAATCCCATCTGGAACAGTGATTCCGCAGTTCTGATGAGATTCTGGTGTAGGTATGGGTATGCCTAGGGGCGATTCTGGTATATCTGGTAATTATTCTTTCATTGTTAATGATGAATTATGTGATTGCTGCTACAGATTTCTAGCTCACTGGTTTTAATTTGGAGATTTTCTGATTTAGTATTTCTCAGATATAAACTCCCTAACATGCGAGATTGATCTGAAATTCTGATATGTAGTGTCTAGACTCCTGATCTATACTCTATGCTTTTAGTTTTTGATCATCTGTTTTTTTCATTGGTGTTTCTAAATGTTTTCAGTTTCAGCCGTAGCATAAAATACTAACATTTTCAAGTGCAGATCTCCTATCATGAATTATAAAATTTAACAAATTTGACAGAGTTGTAGAACAAGAGGGAAAATATTGTAATAATCAGTTATGAATGTAAGAACTACAACATAGTCTCAAGGAAGGAGACATTCTCCAGTACTACTAACTATTATTGGATTGAGACATCATCAGCTCCTTATTTATTTCATGTCTTAGCTACCTTTACTGTTGTGAATTAATACACTATACTATATTTCTTTATGTCATATGACACTTTATTACCCAATTCTAACTCCTAAATAAATTACAATGGTATGCCCACTACACTATTAATTCTATCTCCTTTTTCATTTCTTTAGCTTGTCGATTTTGAATAAGACATACAAATTCTTGGCTTGATAAATACAATGGTTGACCACTATGTGATATTAATTCATCATCTTTTTTAATTTGTATATCATGTTGGTTTTTAATAAGACATACGAATTCTGTGCCTGATTCACAGGATCCTTCAGTTTATGTGCGACAGAGGTTCTTAGATAAAGTTCACCAGTACCTCAAAGGGCATACAGTCAGTAATAAATATGCTTCTGCCTTTGCATTGGCTGCTTCAGATGATGTCAAAGATGTTCAGGCAGATGTAGGCTGGCATTTCTTTCTTGCATTTGTTCTTGATGTTGTGCTCCTCTTTCGTGCTATTGTGTAGAGTGTTTCAAAAGCCATTTTTTTGAAAGCTATCTTATTATGTGTCATCTTACTCCAGGCAAAAAGATACTTAGCAGATTTTGTTGATAGTTATCATCGTGAAGCTTTAGTGCGGCAAACATCTGCACCTAAACAAATGGAAGGAGCAGCACTTACTATATACCCAGAATATGTTCTGACATACTTGGTTCATGTTCTTGGACATCATCCAAACTTCCCAACGGGAAGTGATGCTGAAAAAGAAGAAGCTTATGAACCTTTTTATAGGTTTCATCTTAATTCATACATTATAGCCTAGAAATACTTGAATCTGTGTGCTTGTATGTGTCATAGGAAATAAATTAATTGAAAGGATTTGTGTTCATTAGAGAATAGAGTTTGTTATATATTCATTAAAAATTTAGATTGCTGTATCAGTATTGCAATTTTAAGTGCACATGTATTCATATGGCAGAGATTATATGCTTTTATGAATGAGCCATACCATTTCGTAACTTCTATGCAGGCAGTTGCTATTTTATCTCCATGCATTAATTTGCCAAGATCATAGTGACGGTACTAGAAAGGATGGTATAGATAACTTATCATCCATCCTAGCTATTTTCCGTGCAATAAAAAGAGCCGAAGATGCAGTAGATAAACATGTCACTCATGTATGTTCCTATTGCCCTGTCATATTTTCCTACTATCATAAAAGTTTAGAGACAGACATAGTAAGGATATTAATGCCTTATGTTTAATATCATGTATCTGCAGAATCTGTATGTACTCTGTGACATTGGTATCATTATTGCAAAGGATTTGGGACACAAAAAAATTTCATCTGGTCGTATTCCAGGAGGGACACCCTTGCCTTCTCAGTTTTACAAAGTTTGTGAAGGAAATGAAGAAGAAAAGGTCTGCTGTGAACTGGACCATCAAGATTTCATGTTATTCCAAGAGAAGTAAGTGATGCAAATCATGTTTCTTAATGGCATGTTGGTTTCTGCAGACAGATGGAAGCTCTCTACCACGCTGTCTAGCTGAGGGGGATGTATTCACAAGGTTTTTACACGAAGGAAATATGTCACGTTCTACTCAGGTAGCATTCCAAATATGTGTTGGAAGTTTGATTGTTCTGTCAAGTTTGATCATTTCTACAATTATCTTACTCCATTAGTTAAGCTTTTTTTATTAATTGTTACTAGCCATCAAGTCCCCATGTAAAAAGAGCTAGAAGAAACTGGGCAGATTCATCCAGAGAAGAAATTTTACATGATTCAGAGAAGTTATGTCAAAAACAGAACCGGATGGGTGACACATTGATGACTGATGAAGAAGAACTGGGAAAAGGGGATTCACAGGTAGATCAGGAAAATAAGTCTCATAGTAGTAAACGGCTTCGGAGCTCAAAATCTCGGTACGATGGTGCGTGTAGGTCAAAGGAAGATGCCATTGAGAGTTTAGTGCATGAACGGAAAAGAGGGAGGCCAAAGAAGGCTCAACCTGGTTCGGCAAATGAGAGAATCCAACCTGTGCATGGTGTTGACTTGATGTCAGCAAATTCGAAGCAGCAACCGTCAGAGATGGAGGTACAGAATCAAGATTTTGTGGGGAGAGTTTCTCCATCAAATACAGGGGTAGATGAGGAAAATCTTCATTATGAAGACATTTCTGTCAATGCCCAGGAAATTATGATCAACAAAAGCATTGAACACAGGGTGCAAGATGAGATTGTAGAAGTTCCTGGAAGGTCATGCTACAGTCGAAAAACATTGCAAGATGCCTGGCAACATAGCCAAAGTTCAAGGAATGGGCGAAAAGGTGAAGAATGGCTTAAAGGTGTTGATGAAGATGCCCCTTGTAAAGAAGCAACAAAAATAATGGCTGAAAGAGCAGCCCAAAGCTTCAAAACTCCAGTGGAAGAACATAGCAAGGTAGAGAAATTGATTAGTATAAAGAACTAATCTTCATTCCTAAGCAATACATCAGTTTTAGTTTATTATTTTTTTGACCATCCACCTGATATGGAAATTTTTAGCAGTCTCCTCCATGGAAGGCAGAGAAAGATAGGGAAGGGGATGAGACACTTGTTGGAAAACGAATTAAACTATGGTGGCCAGTCGATAGAAGGTAGATATTGCATTGCTTCAACTTGTAGTCAGTCTAGACTCTATAACTGAGTTTGTAACCATAGATATATACCTTTCTAGGTTTGTACAGGCATTTACACAATAGTTTTCGTGCTTTGTTGCAGGTTCTATTCTGGAACCATAAACAATTTTGATCCTGCAAACAAGACCCATAAGGTAGGCTACAGAGCCAAACTTTACATACATGTTTATGATTTGTTATATGTATCCTGAGCTTTTTGATTGGTTCCTTTGCCTGTGTGCTGTTATGCAGAGTTCAGAAAGCGGTTTTAAATTGTTCACAAGTAACAGTATTAGATACCAGTGCTAAATCTCATGTGTCTTGTCAATAATCCATATTTTATTCATAGCATTGGATACAGCTTGCATTCAATTTATCCCAGTGAAGGATAATCTTTTGATACAGAATCTGTTAATTTTTCATCAAGTTAGGGTTATATGCAGAAGAATAACAATTCAATATACTTTAATGCAAAAAATACATTTAATAAACAATTACAAACTTTGAATATGAAATAGTGCAGTAGTAATCTCTAACATAACATAATTTTCATCTCTTTCAACTTCACACCTTTAACACTATCAGATAGGTCACTGTGTTAAAGTAATTTTAACACTACCAGTTAGATCACTGTGTTAAAGTTAACATGTAATAAAATAAACAAGATATAGTTGAAGATACTTACCTGGGTGTGAAACCCTTCCTGTAAGAATACTCAGAAGAGTTACTTTCAGAAAAGACTGTGCCTCAGAGAGCCAGTCAACTCTAGGAACTAGCTGACCCAACAAGAGGGTAGTACAAACCAGAGAGAGAGAGATGACAGGTTGCAGTGGAGAAGATCAATGATATTCAAAACAGTGGCATTCAAACAAGACTCAACACAATAGAACAAGTCTAAGTAAATCTCATCACAAAAGTTTGACTACAAACAAGTATATCAGATCAAACAATTAGTCCACAGAAAAAAACAAAATCTCAGCACATAGAAAATCAGCTGTAGAGAACTGGTCTTAAAGAAAAAAAAATCTCAGCTCATAGAATCTAACCAACAGGGGTCATGGTTACCCAAAAGAAGATAACCAGCCAACAGGTCAAACCCCAGGCAGTCCACAAACAGGTTGATCAATCCCAACAGGGCCATGGTTGTCCTTAGCAGGCTGAACAAGCCTTGTTAGAGTCACGGCTGAGCTAAACCAAGCAGCAGCAACGTGAAAGGCAGAACCGTGGATGAAGACGTGGAGCAGCAGAACCGTGGAGGAATTTGAATCGTGAAGAGAGCTGACCTGTAAAGGAAAATCCGTGGAGCAAACCCGTGAAGGAAAAGATCGTGGAGTAAAACGGTGGAGGAAGAAACGTGGAGCAAATCCATGGAGGAAGATCAAACCCGTGGAGGAAGATCCGTGCAGTAAACCCGTGAAGGAAGCTGACTCGTGAAGGAAGCTGTCCCGTGGAACAGAACGTGAGAGAGCAGACCCAAAAAAAATAAAAACCGTAAAAGAAAAATTGATGATGGACAGTCCCGTGAATTAGCAAGCTCCGTGGACAGGCTGACGGTCAAAGAGAGAACTCGTGAGAAAGGAGCCCGCGAAGAGTAAGACCGTAAAACAAAAAAAATGCAGAACCGTGAAATTTCAAGTTATGATAGCATGAAAGCATATGTTAAAAAAATGAAGGTAAGTTTTCATAATAAATAGAAGCGAATGGTCCAAGATTAAGTTAAAGTTTCAATAATAAAAAAAGGAAGTTCCACCTTTAAGAAAAATAAAATAATTAAAAAAAAGAAATAAAGTGACTTGAATAAAAAATAATAATAAAGTTATAAAGTAAAATAAAAGTAAAAATTAAAGAATAAAAGATAAAGAATAAAGAACAAAGGGTCATAATTTAAGACATCAATAAAAAAAGGTTCTAGGGTCATATATAATAACCGACATAACATGAGTGTGGGTATATGACCCATTAAGACATGACCCATCATAGTATAAGTGAGGTCAAATAACCAAGGTACCCAGAACATCAAGGTAGGAATCAAGCAACAACTCAACATGGGTAGAAGATCCCACTAACCATAGGTCAAGGACAAAGGTACCACACGATTAATAAACAACACCAAAAGTAAATCAACCAAGGTGGGGAAGATACAACCAATCATCTCTCTCTCAAAGGTACAAATGTTCCATATAACCTAAAAGTTCATCATCACTGTATAAGGAAGGGTTCACACGGATGATGTGATCATGTGGTCCTCTATACTGCTCCTAAAGTCAGATGTTAGTGGCTTCAACAACGGGTGGCCAGTCCCTTGAGAAGACCATCTAACTCAACCATCTCGAAGACCTAAGAGAAGAGGACATCACACATCATAATCTTGGTAACTGACTAAGTGCCTCCATTCTGAAGGAATGGCTCTCAGCCAAAGGCTGAGCTTCAGTCCTAGACTGAGTCATGTTGATCAACCTTTGGTCCATGACCAGGTCCTCCATTCTCCTAGAGAATTGTCCTCAGCCTCAAGCTGAGCTTTCAGCCCCATACTGAATGTTGATCAACCATCTGCAGTACCTACTTGGTCCTTGACCAAGAATCTGCCTGGTTCTAGACCAGGATGTCTCTGTCTCAACCTGCAGGATCTGCTTGGTCCTCGTGACCAAGAAACTGTCTGGTCCCAGACCAGAATACCCTAGAGACAAATAGGGGCCCTAGCCACATGCTAGGGACTTTGCCATGGCATCAACCTGCTTGGTCCTCGACCAAGAACCCCAGGAAATAGCTGGGGGCCCTAGGGTACCTTCTAGGGTCATACTCTTTACTCTGCCTGGTTAATTTGACTAGGAACCCTAGTTAACTGACTAGGGTACCATTCTCTCTGAGAATGGGTCTCGCAGCTGCACAAAAAAATTAACAGAATCTGTATGACCTTTTGTAATAGATTATCAACTTCTATCAACAGAAAATAATGAGCGATAATTTTTTTATGATCAAGAAAGGAAAAGAAAATGCTGCAAGAAAAAAACAATGCACAAGACACATTCGACAAAGAGAAGTTAATCTATTATCAATTTTGGTCTGACTAGATTATTACCTAGCTCCTTACCAGAATTAGTCAAGGTCTGTAGTAATCATGTGGGATAATTCATGACCTGTCGCCAGTCAACAGTGGTGGATTGTATGCATGTTCATGTGTTATACGGTTAAATCTAAATTGCAAATTTTCTCCAGTCTATTATCACCCAGAAATTGATACCTGCAAAATGGGAAGTGTCCAGATAACCTCTAGGGATAGAGCCAGTGTGACTTTACTCTAGAGTCTAAACCTATGTCACTTCAGGTTGGTGCTTTCCCAACCACAGAAGTCTTCCCTAAATAATCCGAAGTATGAATAAATGAAACTTAGGGGTAAAAAGACGTAAACATTGCTAAGTATGCTGCTTTCCTACAGAAATCAGATGCAAATCAGTAAGTAAAAAAGTGGAGAACATGCAACTATGCATTGAAAACTACTCTATGTGCACAAAATCACTAAGTATGATTCTAAAGAACCCATAATCTCTTGCGATTCTGCCAAACAAAGCAGTGGGGTCTTGACAACCAAATGAATCAGGTGACGTTTTTCTGTTCATTCATGAGACGACCTGCTCTGGTTGAGTCCACACCTTGACCTGCTCTGTGTGAGACCTCAAAGTAGTCCGAATCAGTCGAGGAGCAGTTCTAAATCAGCTCAAGAAGCACTTTGAACCAACCTTAGAAGAGTTCTGAATCAACACTCTTGAGTGTTTGCTACAAATTGTTTCCTACTAAGTTGTCTTTGGAAGTTCATATAGACTTGGGTTTTCTACTAAATTGTCATTTGTGTCATTCTTTTTTTTTCCAAGATACCATGTTATTTATTTATTTTTTTGTATTTTTTATTTGATGTGGTTCCAAATATGGTGGGGGTTGGGAGTGTGGGTGGGGCAGTTTTCCACGACATATCCAATTTCTTCAACGTGTATTCTTTCCACATTTTGTGCAACTTAGCTACAATTTTATTCACACAAGGGTGTAGAAGGATGATCTTTAATGAAAAGGGGATATTCACGTCCAATATTGTAATATGAAAGCAATAAGATCTTGGAATTCCCCATGTTGTAGCAAAAGTTGTAATCTTGTAAGGGTTCATTTTGTTTTTACTAAAGGTGTTCTTATGAATCGATCTATAAAGAGAAATGCATGTTCTAAGCCTAATAGAGACAGGGGTATCTGTATAATTTAATTACACTTATAGATTTTGTTATTAAATGAGTTTAGCATGTGGTCTTGGTGAATTTCATTGGCCACTCAAGGATACAGATATCACAAATGCATTCAGGAGGAAAGAGGAGAAAAGCAGGTGAGATAAGATAAGATAATTTTATTAATGTCCAAAAAATGATGACAAATAGGTCAATGAGTCTCCTAAGTGCAAGTGTATCAATACAGTGTGAGAGTGCATGGGTCATGTTATCAAATCCATGTTAGCCGGAGCTATGATGATGTAGATTGTGTGGTCAGGGACCATACTCCATATTTTTTTTTTTCGATCAGAGCAGAGATGAGCTGAGACTACAGAGGGGACATTAGGTATTTTGATGGTCTAGATGTTACTACTGAGCAACTTTACAGAGCCCCTCTTCCTTTCTCACCTTTGCATGACCCTATTGAGAGGGATAAATTAGCCATATTATGATGCGAGCAGCACAGAGCACAGCTGGTTCACTACTTCTTGCCTGCACACAACAGAGATTGGCCTTCAGATCCACTTACAACAGCAGGTATATGGTATGGCAGGTATATCGTTATTATGGTTATTGCTCATGGTTTTGCTTTAAGGGTTGTTTATTTACGTTAGTACATAGACTGGACATATGATGGCTGACTTGGTGATCTCATGTTTTATTCTAGTGATACTTGTGGCCTATGGTGAGGTTAGTCCACCTCTTTCAGTAGAGATTCCTGTATATGCACACTGGTTCCTGTCCCCTCTTTGGTATAGATTTGGCCAGTCGTCTTGTAGGAAGCTAGCTTTGGTTCCACTTGTCACTTCCTTCCACTCATCCGACCCATCCATTATTGGTTCTCTCCCCGACTTAGACCAGGATAGGTGGCCTTGAGGACCCATTCCCCCAGTGACCCTTGAGTATACCATGATTCCATGTTGTTTTTGTGCCTCGGCTCTTTAGTGTGTGAGATGCATTCTCAAACCTGGGATTTACTCCCTGTTGGTTGCCCCCCGATGTTGTGATGCAGTATAGGATTGTGTAGACTCACCGGGTGCTCCCCATTAGTCCTTGAACCATGCACACTTGCCACCATTACTTCGCAGTATGTGTGTCATTGTTCTATCTGATGTGAAATGTAAAATCCAAGAATGTGTTTCTTAACACACACGGATCATAAAGCCTATGAAATATAAATCCAAGAAGGTGTTTCTGAACACACACAGACGAAGGCTAGTTTTATTTATGTGAGCATGTAATGGTTATTCCTCACCGAGTCCAAAAGGACTGGGAGGTGAGATGGAGTAAGGGACAGCTAATTCTAAGTGTCCCCTAGAGTCTCAAGTTACGGTTTGCCGGACACCTAGTCATGGCGGCTCTAGAAAAGATCCTCACGGAGTCTGTTGCATGCACCGATGTGAGTTGCAAGGTGTGTGTTAGAGGCTAGTGGTGGTTTCCCTGCACGATACCCATTTGTGAGGCACTGCCCTTCCCTGTGTTTCTCATGGTGTACTTATGTCACTGGGTCCTGTTTTCTTCGCTTATCCGAAGGGTCACTCAGTCTTGTTGTTTGTCATTCCCCTATCCTTTAGCCTTGTTGTCCACCTCACCCAAAGCTAGCTCAATGACCAAATCTATAAGTGTGCATAGCAGTAGAGCCTTTGCTGGAAGTGGTGGGCCCACCTCACCTTAGGCCTATTTTTGAGATATTGTTTATTTATGAACACCATATGTTTGTCATTTTATGCTCTTGTACTAACATAAATAAGGGAGCCTTGGCATCCCATGTTCATGCAGAGACATAACAGTTCAGCCATTGCCATTTTTGACCAGAGTTGACTTGGTCAAACTAGCTTGACTAGGCCAAAAATGGGCCTCGAAAAAAGTTGAAACCAAAACTTCGATTTTGGTTATTTGGTATGCATTGGGGTCCCATACAAGCCCCCAAGTTTCAGATCGTCAAAATAACGAAGCATCTATGAGATTTTTAATTATTGATGGCCAACAGGGCCATACTTTAATTAAAAATGCTTGGAATTGGGCAAATTGAGCCTAGATGATGGATCATGGTTGCTCTAGTGACCATTATTAGTAAATTTGGGGCCTACGATTGCATTGGAATAGATGACTCGTCAATCCGGGTAAAAAAAGTGGGTCAAAAGAGCAATTTTCATCTTTAGCTATGTGAACCAGCAAATAATTAATGGAAAAATCAAAATTGGCTAAGTTAAATTTTGACATGGTAAGTGCAATGTTGGGTAAAGGTAAAAGGGTCTCTCATTAGCATTTTTACATAGTTTGGACATGCATTATTTGGTGTGGGGCCCTCCATTCAACCCAACTATGTATATGAAGCGAATTTGACCATACTTGGGCGTTTTTGGCCAAGTGGAACTTCAATTTTTGGAAAGATAATGTAATGAAACTTAAGGCATGGGGCCTAGGGGGCTAAAACAGCTTAAAGCCACCCCCAAGAAGTCCCCACACAATGTATTTCACACTAGTGACTCCCCCTCACTCTCCTTGGGCGCACTAGGGTAATTCGCCCCCCCTCTCTTGCTCATTTGATCTCAGCCATCGATTTTGTGTTGGTGAGATTAGATCTCAGCCCTTCATCATGTTTGGAAGGGTTTTTGTTATGAGGTTTTTCTATTTAAAGAGAAGCTCACTCATTTGGAGCTTCTTCTTGGAATTGTACACTTGAGACTGATATTGATAGAGACATTTCTTCCGGTTCTTGAGATATTGTGCTTGGATGTTTGTTGTATTGAATGATGGCTAGTTCCCATTGCATTGTTGAGAAAATTTCGTGGTGTTTCCATCCTTCTTTGGCTAATGCGAATTGTAGGTGAAGAGACCATCTGAAGGGGGGCGCAATTCTTGGAGCTGTCACTCCACTCTTGCTCTTTCTCCTGGAATATTAACAAGGGAGTTGTTTTTGCTTTATAGCTTCTCAATTTCCTCATTGTTTGTCATTCACTTGCCATATTTAACTTGTTATTTGCTGCAGATTCTGAATTCTTCCTCTTTGTGGCAGGTTGCTAGGGCGCATTTGGCCAACTGGTTGCTCAAAATGCTCAAGGGACACGCTGATTGCTCAACGCTTGGAATTTGGGGCTAGTCTTCAAGCAAATATCATCCATTTACCATTATCCCAAGTACGCTCTCTTTGCTTGTCTCCTCAATTTTGATTTCACTATGTTTGCTAAGCTAGAATATAATAAAAATCAACTAAAAATTCACATCTTTAAATTTCACCGTTAAAATCCTTTTTTTGTTTTAAACCCACCTTGTATTTGATCTTAAACGTCCATATCTCAAGTTTTATCCCATTCCGACTCCATTTACCCACTTATTCGGCACTGGACATTTTTCTGATTGCACCCTCCTTGGGCAGTTTGCCCTACCACGCTGCTTGGGTGATTTTTGGGTTGTGGGTATTGCTGGTTTTGCTTTGGATTTCCCTAATATCATCTCATACCAACTTAAAATTGCTAGGAGTGCTATTTAGATTGCTAATTTTACTTCTGCCATTGATGCATAATCAAGTTGAGTCAATTTCCCCATAGGCAGAAAATTCAATTTACACTTCTAGCTTATTTTTGCTCCTTGAGCCAATTTCCAACCATTTTATCTTTCATTTTCCATCATCCTTTGCACCTATATCAGATCTTGAATCACTTAATTTAGTACGTTATTTAACCCAGAGTCTTGATCCACTGATTGGAAGAGGTCTCAAACACTTTAGGCATTCACCTTGCATCTTCATTCGCATTTCTTTTGGGGTTGGGTGTCTGATTTTTGAGTCTCAACCTTGGATGGTTGAATAGGGTCTCCCCCTTAACTTGGCTACGTGCCTTGTCTAAAGCGACAAGCACCTTGTTTGGAGTGACAACTGTTCTTCTGAGCAGTGGACTTGGTGTTTGCAGGTGTCACTTGCCTAGCTGCCCTCCTCTACCGTCCTAGATGGGATACATCTAGAGGCAATAGAAATGTCAATGCACCTCATAATAGTTAGGGCATTAGAAAATGAAGTGCTTGGCATCTATTTGACACCTATGTGAATCCACTCAAAACAGGCCTAGGAGGATCTTGAGCCCATGTATTCTCTGCCATAATGTGTTGAAGAATGGCTTCCTCTCTTGGTTCCAAGAAGTGCTCTACGTAGAAGGCAATCTTGGGATTCAATTCCCATGGGGGGTCGAGCCAAGTGACTTGAATATATTGCTTGTATATGTCATCTTTGATAATATTGTTCGTTCCTGCCTGTTCTGTAGAAGATCTCTAAGGGCACCTAAAGAATACCTGAAAGAAGGGAGGCATTCTGTTGAAATCAGTGTTTCAGATTTCTTCGATTCTCTCAATATTTCCTTTTTTTTCTAGGTTTTTCAGGTTGCTCATGTTTCTTGTATTTTCTAAACATTTTAGATCCAAGTCTATGTTTGCTGACATGTTATGATAATTTCCTATAATTTCCCTGCTATTTCCGATAAGTTTATTTCCAAACCCGCGACGATATATTCCCTGAAATGTTATTTGCAACATTTGTTGAAATGCTAACTGACCGGAGAAGGCTTGTCATCGCCAGAAACCAACCACTGTGAACCCGCCCTGTATTTGTGTTGAGGCCAAGGCTTCTGAGGAGTAGTAACCAAGGTGTGGGTAATGGTCCCTATTGATAGCGGAGTATGCAAAACATTGATATGATGCAAGAGCAAAACCAATCTGAAAATACTAAATAGTCATGAATCAGAAAGGATGGGCCTCAAACTTAGCTTGGACAACGGTGTGGGCATTGTCCTCTTTCTCTTAATGATAGGATAGAGAATGAGGGTTTGTACACTCACTGTATTGGCCCTGTTACCTCCTAGGTTCTCACTGAAATGTGGAAGTCCCAATCATACACGTGAACAAAAAGGTGAATTTAGATAAGCTACTCACTATTGCCTTGCGAGCTATATCTTTCTCTCTTATGGCTAGCTCTTCTCTAGCTCAAAGGGGAGAATCCCTAGGGCAATCTAAGTCCAATAGGAGATAAATGAGAAAGGGGCTTAATGGATAGAGGCCTGAGGGAAAATCTGGTTTTAGGGTTTAACTGTAGTATTTTAGTTTCCAGAGTTATACGTGTAAATTTCAGCCAACAGAAAGATGATAAAGCAACAATATTATAAGGCTAAAAGGGAAGCATGAAATATGATATCTGTTGGTAAATTTCAGATTATTAGAACAGAAAATTAGAGTTTATTTAAATTTTAGTTAGTTTTTTGTAGTGGTTGAAAGCAGAGAATGAGTTCCTAATTTCCAGATGGGGTAAATGGGGTCTAATGGGCTTCTAAGAGGGCTGATGTTCAAAGGTATTAGAGTATAAGTGACTACAAGTAGCATATCATTTAATACCCCGAATGGTTGGAAAATTTATCAAGGATTTGTGATACAAAAGAGCCTATGAGGTCTACTTTCAAGTTTAGATCAAGAGAATATTTGATAACGAGAATAACTAGGCAAGGATTAGAAATTGCATGCAATGATTATTTCCATAACCAAAACAAAAGGGAACTATAGAAGTAAGAACATTCACACCTAATTCACTTTAAAGATAACAAGATTTTCCCTTCACCTTAACCTTGAAACTTTAACTGTATCATTCACAAGCATTAGTGTTCATCTTCCAGCAATAATCATCCATAATAACACATCACATTGAATAAGAAAACACCATTTTTATTCATAACCTGGAATAGGTACTAGAGCAAAATGTCTCCAAAGCTTTCAAGCACTTTCAACAACCATTACCAGTGGAGGAGCCTCCAATATATAGAGGTTAGGTTCAACAATCTTCACAATAAAATAATAATATCACCTAGACCTAACATAGGAAAACATAAACTAGCAATATCCTCAGACTAACTAGAGAGGACGAGTCCACATCCTTTGCTCCTCATCCAAGGTTGCAACGGAGAAGGTGCTAGGGCTTTGTAGAGTGGATGGCTCCCTTGTTGAGGATGCGATTGAGACTCGAGGTATGTTCAGTGACCATTTCTATGCCATCTTTTCACCTTATTCCTTGTCCGATGGTGTCTTCGCTACTTGTGATGCTTGTTGTAGAGTGGTCCCCCCCAAAGTTTTGACCGACAACAAGAATAGAGCAGAGTTTGACGCTATTGCGCTGTAATTGCGGAAGCTTAGGCCCACCAGATGAAATAAGATTATATTTTGCGGGATTTGAAAAGGATTGAGAACTACATATGCCGCTGGCCAGAAGGAGTGGGCTTCTTCTCTTCCATGGTAGGATTTGTCTTTAAGCTAATCATCTCCTTCTCAACCGGACTCATTTAATTATACCAATGTGAGCTTTAGTTACCATACAACCTGCTTACCTTAATAATCTAGACCTGTTAGTAGCCCTATCACACTGAGTAACTCAATACGTGTGGGTGGATCAACTTATCGAATTCCCATCGAGAATAAATATGCAAAAGTATATAAATATTTATATATGATATTAAATAAAAGAAATGAATGTTAATTACAATGAGCTTCGTGACAATGTATGTAGAGAGAAAGATATAGCTCGCAAGCTAAGAAACCGAATTCGCTCAAAACCCTCTGCGTGTCCTGTGGGGATCGAATCAGACACGATTCGATGTCAAATCGTGTCCGATTCGACTTTCGGTCGTGTCCGAAATCGGGACACGACCGAAAGTTGAATCGGACACGATTTGGCATCGTGTCCCCGACTGTCGGACACGAGTCCCGAAAACAGACACGCAAACAACGGAAAAGTGCAGCCGGGTTTGCTTTAAAACCAAAATTTGAGTTTCCTTTTGTGATTTGCAAGGAAGGAATTGGTTGAGAGTGACTTGTATGTGCAGGTGAAGGAGATTTGAAGGCGATTTGAAGGCTATCCAAGCGATTCCAAGTGCATTGGGGTGGATTTGTGGAGAAGATTGCAAGCTCAACCATCAAACAAGAAAGGGAATGTCTTAATTAGCTAGGGCAGGAGCTAAGGGGCAAAGGAAAGGGAGAAATGCACCATCTAGTGGCTCCCCTCCTATTCCTCCAAGCACAAGCGGTTCTCCTCCTCCGTCAAGTGCTCCATCTGTTGCTAGTGGAGCTCATACTATGGCTCCATTTAACCTTGTTTTAGCAAGACAACAAGCCCAAGAAAAAAAATACCCTTTGTGGAAGTATCTGACGAGGAAAGATGGGCCTGGGGCAAAGCTTGGTGGGGGAGGCAGTGTGTCTTGGAAATGCAATTTTTGCAAGAATGAGTTCAAGAGCACATATTTCCGGGTTAAGGGCCATTTGTTGGCCCTTCCTTCTTGTGGGATTTCTTCATGCAAAGCGATGAGTGTTAACCAAAGGAGGGATATGGAAAGAGAGGATCATGTTGGCTTAGGGAAGGTGGCAGCTGCAAGCAAGAAAAAAGAGGACGATCCTCTTCAATTCTCGAGGAAACTCTCTAGCACCAAGCCTCCATTTCCACCTAGCATTCATGGGAGTGGGGATACTTATCAAACAAGAAAGAGGCAATCTACAAGTGGTCTAATGGATAGTATTTTCCAACAAGAGGCGCGAGAAGAGGTGGACCTTACCATTGCATTTTTCTTCTACCTCAACTTCATCTCATTCAATGTTGCACGGTCACCATTGTTTATTGAGATGTGTAAAAGCATCCTGGAATGAGCTCCAAGTGGTTATGTGCCTCCTTGTTTAGAAAGCTTAGAACTACATTGTTGGTTAAAGCAAAGAAGGAGGTAGATAAAATCCTTGATCCAATTAGAACAACATGGCCCTCATCCGATGTGAGTATTGTTTCTGACGAATGGACGGATCCAATACGCCATCCACTCATCAATTTCATGGTATCTTCCCAAAATGGATCGGTTTTCTTAAAAGCGGTGGACGCACTTGGGAAATACAAGGATGCACAGTATATCGGTGATTTATTCATCAAAACCATTGAAGAAGTAGGTGTTGATTCTTGTGTACAAATCATCACGGACAATGCACCTGTTTGCAAGGCTGCTGGCATGATTGTGGAAGCTAAATACCCATAGGTATGTTCATTTTGGACACCTTTCATTTCTAATTTGCTCATTGTTTGAATTTGGTCTTTGCAATATTAGTGTTGTAGAGTCATTTATACATGCTTTTATTGCTCTTACAGGTTTCTTGGACACCTTGCATTGTCCATTCCTTGAATTTAGCACTGAAATCCATTGCTTCAGATGTGACATGTATTGGCAACCTTATTGAGAATGCATGCCATATCCGTAACTTTGTACAAAACCACACAAATGCCCTCACCATCTACAAAGAGTACACACAGCTTTCATTGCTGAAGATTGCAGATACTCGGTTTGCTTCCTCATTCATCATGCTTAAGAGGTTGAGGGAGGTCAAAACTGCTCTTGGGTCCATGGTGATTTTAGAGTTTTCGTCTTTTTGGAGAAAGACGGATCAGATTGCTTCACAAAAGGTGAAGGACACGGTTTTAGATGATGTTTGGTGGGACACGGTAGATCTTAGCATTAAGATCATGGAGCCAATAATTTCTTTGTTGCGGTTTGCAGACACAGACCAGCCCATCCTAGCAGATGTTTATGAGGGGTGGGATTCCATGATTGGGTCCATGAGGTCCATTGTGATGGAGAATGAGTGTCCCGAGTATGGGACATCGCCAGAGAACTTATGGACCATGATTCAGGATATTCTTATCTCCAGGTGGGATAAGAATTGCACACCTTTGCATTGCTTGGCCCAGTCCTTGAACCCCAAGTTCTACACTCAGGAGTGGCTAATTGGTGGATTAGGGTCCTCACACAGAGTCCCTCCTCACATGGATGTAGAGATTGCACATGGGAGTAAGATAACACTTAGATGGCTATTTCAAGATAGAGACCTACTTGAGGAGGTGGAGGAGGGATTTGTAGATTTTTCCACTGGCATTGGGAGATTTGGAGGCTATGATGTGCTTAGAGACAGGGGGGTTAAGAAACCCTATGTTTGGTGGGCAACTCATGGGGCAACATCCCCTATTCTACAGAAGTTAGCCTTGAGGGTCATCTCTCAAGTTACATCATCCTCTTGTTGTGAGAGGAATTGGAGCACATATGGGAACTTGTACAGTGTGAAGAAGAGCATGCTTGAGCAGTCCAGGGTAGAGTCGATGGTGTATGTGCACTCCAACCTTCTTCTTATTTACAAGAAGAGGGAGGAGTGGGTGAAGGGAAAGACAAAGACGTGGGATGTCTTTCTCGATGATATGGGTTTGGACAACAGTACTGAGTTGGCATTAGCCAACATGGATCTTAATGATCCAGTGCTAGAGCCGGTCACTTTTGATGATCGGGTAGGTACCCATTGACTGGTCACGAGATGAAGGTGTAGGTACCTATTGACTTTTCATTATTTACTAAATATAATTATTTTAAGTATTAATCAATTAATTATATTATTTATTATTATTACTATTATTATTTTATTTATGTTGTTACATTGCCGACCTCTTAAAGAATGCTTTGTCCTCAAAGTATAAACATATTGTCAAACATAAACATGTTCCCATGATGATGTCATACTTGTCCTTAATGTAATATTTCTTCTTCATATTTACATAACTTTATTGAGTTATATAAACTTTCACATGACTTCTCGAATTCTTCATAATGATGACACTTTAACCTTCCTTCTTATTTTATTTTTATAAGATACCACTTTTATCTTCAGTCCACCAAAATATATAAATCTTTTGGAGACTTTGAAAAAAATGCTAATAAGGACCTTCATTATTATTTTTTAACCTATAAGTTATCCTAATTAATAACTTCCTCCCATGGTATTTATTAGAAGTTAAATAACTCTTCCTCCAATTAAGTTGTAATATTCTCTTTTTCCACCCTTCAATTCTTTTTTCTTTTAAATCGACACGATGATTCACTAAAGCACATTGTGAGTCGTGTTTCTTCATAAATTTCGATGTGGCAGTTACGTACATTACTTCTGTGGAAATGAGTGTCTAATGGTTTGGACAAGCGGTTGCTAAGGCGATTGGAGAGGGCATGTTACCTTTGAAAACGTGGAACGGAAATAACAAGGTAACCCTTGAACATTGCTAATTTCGCTAGCAATCAAATATATAATGGTTTGACTTTTTGGTCCATACAATTCGTTTTATATTGACTGTCAAAACCATTACTTATTGGAACAATGCAATTATTATTTAAAACATCAACTTCATCTGCTATTCGTAATTGTCCTGTGGTATTAAAACATATATATAGCATTGACACTTTTCCCTTGCTGCTATCGAGTTTTCTGGTTGGAGCTTGCCAGGCCCAACACCATGCTTTATGGTTATTCCAAGCTACTGGCAAGAACGTGAGAAGGCAAAGCCGTACTTTAATGTCACTTATCTTTCTTACTAGGTTGGAAACAAGGGAAGGCTGGACCCGACACCTGCATAACTTAATATATATTATATTTAATTTATCCACCACTCGAAGAATATTTTTCCAAGCCGGACGAACCAATAAGAGTGGTGGCTCATACGAGATGTATGAAATGCTATTAGCCATCCTCTGGATTCTCATATCTTTTTTGTAATCGCCCACCAATGCGCGGAGGCTATATGATGTAACACCGGATTCATGAGGGCCAGGATAGATGAATTGAAATGTTACAGTACCATGCCCAGATTGAGACAAGAATGAGAAGCTGTAACTTAAATTATGGAAGGATAGAGCAAGGGCAAGAATATTGGATTCTAATTTCTGATATTTTATTGTATTGTGGTCAAGCAATAGAAGACGACCTTCAACGATTTTTAAAAACTGTGAGTTTACAGCTAAAGTTATAAGTTGTGGGTAGGGAACGCCATTACAGGTTGCTACGTTTTGAAATCGGTGTTTGACTTTATTTTTCCCTCTGTATTGGCAGTAAGGACGGATCAAATTGAGCTTTTGCTGCAAAACCTTCCAGTCCTCTTCCTTCTCTTCTTTTATCTCAGAAAAACAATCATAATGGGAACCCAATTTCTTCAGCCAATTTAAATGTCCTCCACTACCCCAATCATTTGCAGGGACATGCATTATTAGTGCTGTCATGCTTATACTAATCTGTCTTCTAACCTTCTTTGGATCTTTGCAAAACCTTTTCAACAAATTCTTATGCGAATCCCGTGATGATATAAAAGATGGAGGCAACTCCTCAAAATCATGTGCGATCTTGAGAATGGAAGGGCGTAGATGATTATGAAGAGTTGGACATATTCGATCGCTTATAGGATCATTGATCATGATACTGGAATGTTTAATTGCATTTGAACTTGCAGCAGGTAGATATTGTACGATATTTTTTATTCCAGTTAGATAATCGTAATTGATAAGGTCGGCCTCCATCTCATCTTCTAATTGTACAGACCATGGCTCATCATCCTTTTCTTCAGAGTCGATTTCTTCTTCTGGGAGACTGGATTCGTAGTCTTCATCTTCTTCTTGTTTACATTCCCACTTCGATTCTGACTCAGAGTGTGAACCTTGAACTTTGCTTTTGGCTTCTATAGAATTCAAGTCAGGATTGGAGCACGAGTCTTCTGTTTCACTTTCTTCATTGTGAACCGCCTCCCTAATTATGCTTCTTTCTAGTATTCTATCGATAACCCTTGTAATGGACTTCTCCATTTGATCTAGATGATCAAGTTTACTCTTTTCAGACAAATATTGAACCTGAGTTTTAGAGTAATCATTCTCTGTAGAGATTTTGACTTTGTTTTGTTCCAATTCAGTGTCTGTGCACAAGCTGTCGGAATAGTTTCTTTCTCAATATCCCGTTCCGAGAGAAGAGCCCTTCTATGTGCGGAAGGAGGGTGTCTTAGTACACTTCTAGAATCCTTTGATTTTGAAGAGCTTGGAGCATCTCCTTTCAATTTAGAAGTTTTTAACAATGGAACCTCACGAGTTTGACTAGGCTGGAGAGCAGAGCAGAGAGATACTTGATCATTTTCCGTCAATTCCCTTTCCTTGGAATCATATTCTTCCATATTCGTATTAGTTTTTTCATCGGAATTCTTGTCTTCTTTTAATTTGTCTTTATCTGCTACCTTGTTGGGAGTTTTCCGGTTAGCGGTTATAATTGAATCAAGCATTTCAGACTTCAGTGTTGTCTATTGTGCAACGCATGTTGTGTTGTCGATATTTTAGCTCTAATACTAATGTTGCACTATAATTGCGGAAGCTTAGGTAATAAATATACAAAAGTATATAAATATTTATATATGATATTGAATAAAAGAAATGAATGATAATTACAATGAGCTTCGTGACGATGTATGTATACACATTGACTCGTCACGAGATGAAGGGGTAGGTACCCATGACTTTTCATTATTTACTAAATATAATTATTTTAAGTATTAATTAATTAATTACATTATCTATTATTATTACTATTATTATTTTATTTATTGTTGTTACAGACGTGAGAAGAGCTATATGAGCTCTCATGTCGATGAAAAATTGAAAATCTCTAGGGTTGGGTAGTCTGCCTTGTGAGTTTTATAAGTCCATGTGGGATCGTATTTGGGAGGATGTCTATTTTCTGACTACTGAAGTTTACTCTTTAGGTTACTTCTCAAAGACACTTAATCAGGGGCTAATTAAGCTAATCCCCAAGAATGGGGTGCGTGATTCCATTAACGGTTGGCGTCCCATCACTTTCCTCTCGGTAGCATATAAGATTATGCCTAAGGCTTTAGCGCTAAGGGTAAGAACAATGGCTAATTATGTGGTGCATCAGGAGCTGACGGGTTTTGTGTAGGGGAGATTCATTTTGGATAGGGTGGTCTCGGTTTGGGAGGCTATGGAGTGGGCTCATGAGAGAGGGAAACAGTGCATGATGCTTAAGATTGGTTTTGACAAAGGCTTTGTCCCATCGGATCACTATTCATCGCTCTATTGGGAAGAATGCGCTTTGGCTCCATACCAATTGGTGCTTTCGGGTACTTGTTGGACGCTGCACGGGTCGTTAGACCAATTAGAGGGATTTCTCTTCTAGATGGTTCAGAAATGGTTAATAACCATCTTGCCGATGACTCCCTTCTCTCTGTTAGTATCGAGTAGCCCTTGTTGGAGGCTACATGGGTCATTAAATAGATTAGAGGGATTTCTCTTCCAGTTGGTTAAGAAATGGTCAATAACCATGTTGCCAATGACTCCCTTCTCTCTGTTGGTATCGAGCAGCTCTTGGTGGATAAGGCCTTGTCTTGTCTTGACTCCTTCTGCCAGGCTCTGGTGCCATTGTCAATCCTCACAAAACAAATTTTTGGGTGATTGGAGTTGACTTGCCCCTAACGGTTAAATTAATGTAACTTCAAAGAATATTCTACTTGTACTTTATTATTGTAACTCCGTTGGGAATGTTTTAACTTCGTTCGGCGATGTAATTATTATATTTGGTTATGTAAAAGTCATGAGGTAAAGCCTCCATTGTAAGTCGGGTCGTTAGTACCCTAAAGAATGTAATATAATATTATTTGAGTCTTTCTAGGAGAGGTCATCCCAGTTAGTTAAAGTGAGGCTGACCTAGCTGGGATAAAAGTGAAGTAAAAGGTAAAGTATAAATAGAGAGTGGGTTCCTCTCATTTGTACCATCACTCACTTGTGCAATTTGCATTAAAGAAGAGAGAGAGATATCTGCGAAGGAGGAGGATTGGCTTGGGTCTAGAGTTTGGGTTTGTCTCTCTTATTTGTGAGACCTATTTTTGGCATTGTAGTTTGATCATCTATATTGAGGAAGTTCTTGTTGGGTTTTCTTCCCCTTGAGGGTTTCCCAAGATATATTGTTTTGTGCTTTTTTGTGATTGTGTATCTTTCAGAGATCCTTATTATGTTGCTATTGTGAATAATGTATTGAATGCTAATGAAATTCGAATCTAGTCTATAGTAGCATATAATCTTAACATGGTATCAGAGCTAGCTTGAAAAGAGCAACTTTCACAAGGTAAAACTCTCTCTCTCTCTCTCTCCAAGCATAAAAATTAGGGCTTCTCACAGAAGTGGAATTTTTGAGTGCAATTGGCATAGGGAAGTGCATCTCTCCAAGATCGAAATTTTGGCACCAATATCGAAGTTTTTTAGTAGGTGAATCTTCCAGAAAGTCAAACCCTAGTTTGACTCTGGACCAGAAAAACCAGAAAACCAGAGAAAGCCAGAAAGTGCAGACCATAATTTCGCAAGTCAATTTTCAAGGGTGAAATTTTGGAATCTTCAGAAACCAAGTATACCAACATACTCGCCTCAGTCACGCGCATCTTTTGGTGAGTTCAGTTTTCAATTTTGAGAAATTTTAATTTTTGGTTATTCTTTGCTCTCCGGGATAAGATGGCCCCTAGCACTAAGCTTGATGACAAGTTGGAAGGCATAGAGAACTTCTGTGCTTGGAAGTATAGGATTGGACTCATTCTAGAAGAGAATGATCTTTCAAAGTTTATTAAAGAAGTTGTACTAGAACCCGTAGAAGCTGAATACAAGGAAAAGCACAAGAAGGATATGATTAGAGCCAAGAGGATCATAGCGGATTCCATCAAGGATCATTTGATTCCACAAGTGTCCTCCAAGAAAACCCCAAAGGAGATGTTTGATGCCCTGTCAAGAATGTATGAAGGAAAGAACATAAATCGAAAGATGAGTTTGAGAACCCAACTCAAAAGCACGAAGATGAATCCAGGTGATTCTATCCAAGATTACTTTACTAGGGTTTCTCAATTCAAAGAACAACTAGAAGCAATTGGAGACAAGCTTGACGAAGATTAATTAGTGATGACTACTCTCAATGGTTTTATTAGACCTTGGGACTCTTTTATCCAGACAATGTGTGCAAGAAAGGAAAGTCTACTATTTGAAGCTGCATGGGAAGAATGTATCCAAGAGGAGGCTAGAGTGGAAAATCGAGAAGCATTACTCAGAGATGAGGATCAAGCTCTAGCTACCCATACTAGAAGAGGAAAGGGAAAACCTCATTTCAAGAAGGAGTTTCATCCTCCTAAGAAGTTTCAAAAGTATAAGAAGGGAAACCACAAGCGAAGAGGCTTCTCTTCTTATCAATGTTTTCGCTGTGATAAGATGGGACATGTTGCCAAAGATTGTCCATAAAGAAAATAAGAATGTAAGAAGAAGAGCAACAAAAGACATCATGCTCATTTTGCTGAAGATGAAGAAGACGAAGAAGAAGAAGAAGAAGAAGAAGAAGAAGGACCTCCCAGGAAGCTACTGAAGGAAGAAATCAAAGATTATGTTTTGTAATAGTGGTTCTTCAAAGCAATGTTGAAAAAGTCGGCATGCTACGAACATAATAGTAGATTAATAATAAACATAATTAATTGTACTTAAAGAGAGTGGCAATGCTACGAATATAAATGGCATATTAAATAAATAATAATTGTTAATTATTAAGTAGTTCATTATTAATGTGAAGGGACGTAACCCTTCACTCGAGTGCTCAAGCCATATATAAGGCGAGCTATGTTGTAATATTAAATCATCTTCTTATCTATTCAAATATCAATATATATTTGCCTATTAATGGCTTATCTAATATTCCAGGTGTTCTGGTAATATTTATTGTGTGAACGAATAAATATTCGCTTCATTCGGTATCAGAGCCTCGTGCTTGTTTCCAGCCTTTGGCTTTCCTTTGGTTTTTAACCATAAGAGTAGGGGTTCCCTTAAAATAGGACCTTGTCCTAAAAAGAAAAGAAAAAGTAAAAAGAAAAAGAAAAGAAAAGAAGTGGGTTTGGTTTTATTCCCTAACAACAAACCAAAAGTGAGATTCGAACTTGGGTGGGGAAGGTAACAATCATTCCTCCCAACCACCCATTCTACACCATTTTACAAAAATTAAAGGGAAATTAAATTAGAAGAGCACCAACACAAATAATTTTTACAAGAAGAATAATATTGAACATTGTTATTAAAAAAAAAAAAATTCAAGGAGGATTCTTTCCAAAATTTGAAAGGGAAGAAGACAAAATCAAGGAAGACTCTCTTTTCAAGAAGTCAAGTCAACGAAGACTAATTATTGTCAAAGTCGAGATCATGGAATTTGGTTTGCGATTACAAATAGAGAAATTAGAAGCAATAATTGAAATAATTGAAAATACATAAGGTGGAAGAAAAGTACAAGGAACAAAAAATTAGAAGCAATAATTGAAATACATAAGGTGGAAGAAAAGTACAAGGAACAAAAAAATTTCCAACCAGAAAAATCGTATAGAAAAATTATTATGTGCTCAAATTGAGGAGTTAAAAGACGAAAACAATTTCAATCAGAGGTTGAAAAATCAAGATATAAAGAAAGAAATAAATGATTATGAAGTAGAAATAATATGCTTGAACAAAATCGTTAGCGACAAAGATGAAGAACTAACGCATATACGACATATAAGAATCAGAGGTCGGCCAATGTCGACAACAGATAAAAGTTCTTCAACAACAAAGTGACGACTCTAAAAAGACACATAAGTCAGAGATCGCAAAGAGTAATAAAGTACTATCCAACAATTCCGAAGAAATTTTCAGATTAAGAAATCATAACAAGACACTAGTCACAAAAATTAAGAAGTTGAAAAATAGTCGGAAGACAGAACAATCTACGGAAGCCATTGAAGGAAAACTTCTAGACAAGCAGAAAGAAAATAGCTACATCAGAAGTCATAACGAAGATCTTAAGGAACAACTTAAGAAGTTTGAAAATCGCAAGTAGAAGTGATTAAGAAGTTTCAAAATGATAATATGCAGTTAGAAAACAAGTTTGAAAAGATATAAAACAAAACCTTAAAACCTCAAGGGGTGAAAATACAACTTCCAACTCAAATCAATACTCAAAATACGACACTCGTAAAAGAAAATGACATTGTGAAAATTCCCTATCGACACCCCAACCATAAAAACCGATATTTTGAAAAGTGGGAAATGTCGAAAGATAATGGTACTAATGTGATCAAAGCTCCTGACGACAGATCAGTAGGGAATCCCAACAGTCAGCAACAAATCAATTTGGGATGGATTGACCCATCCACATATCGGAAGTTATACTCTACACTTAGCAATTCGTATCAACATGTTTCGTCAACCGCGACATCGCAAAGAACAATGCGACAAAATTATAAGGCTTTGAGGACAAAGCCTTTCTAAGAGAGTGGCAATGCTACGAACATAATAGTAGATTAATAATAAACATAATTAATTGTACTTAAAGAGAGTGGCAATGCTACGAGCAAAAATGACATATTAAATAAATAATAATTGTTAATCATTAAGTAGTTCATTATTAATGTGAAAGGACGTAACCCTTCACTACGAGTGCTCAAGCCATATATAAGGCGAGCTATGTTGTAATATTAAATTATCTCATTATCTATTCAAATATCAATATATATTTGCCTATTAATGGCTTATCTAATATTCTAGGTGTTCTGGTAATATTTATTGTGTGAACGAATAAATATTCGCTTCACGGCATCGGCAAAAAGTCGACAAGGGTCCCGAAAACAATTTCTCGGCAACATCGGCGAAAAAATCGGGAAAAATCGAAAAAAGTCGACAAACATTAAAAAATACAAAATACATTCATTTTTTTTCTTCAGAATTTTAAACATATATAGCAACAATAACATCAGATAAACACATTGGAACATAAATATGTAGAAAGCACTGATATATATCATCATCATGTAGTCATGTCAAATATAAAATGATACATCAAAGTCGATATTGAATCCTGAAAGTCTGAAACACCATAGTTGTCCAATCAAGGACTCAAAAGTAGATAACCAATACAAAATGACATCACATATATAAATGTATCTCAGGAAAACTAGTAGCTATCTATCTAATATCAATGCCCTCTTCCACTTTTACAGGAAAAGGTCATGGGCCGTTTTTCAGGCCTGCCCCTAGCACTAGAAGTAGCAGCAGAAGACCCTGCCCCCTGCATCTAACATCGGACGATGAGTGACGGATGGAGGACTAGCTGTATCAATCAGTGTAGAAGGTGGTGGTGATGCTAGCACATCACCCTCCGTGGTGGCTCTAACCTCTTCCTCCACTTCCACCTCCTCCTCCTCCTCCTCTGCCTCCTCCTCCGCCTCCTCCGCCTGCCCTTCCTCTGCCTCTAGCCATGTAGGTTCCTCCTCTATGATAGGAGTCTCAATCTCCACCCTCCACTCAGAGAATATATCAATATTGTCTAAGGCGATGGCATCAACATCTGGTACTTTCTCTATCTGTCTCATCCATAAGCGGAGATTGTAATGGACGTAGACCAAGTCATTGAGATGTGTGAACTCCAACCCGTAAGAGGAAATTTTTTTTTTTTATGAGTATAGAGGTTCAAGTTTCAAAAATTAATTAAATATAATTGTAATATGTGAGGATGATAGATTCACAAATTATATTAAACGAAATTGATTTGTTGAAAATTTGAAGTCTAACCTTCTGCGTCTCTTTGAGTGTACTTTTTCAAACACACTCCAATTCCGCTCACATCCTGAAGCGATACATGTTTGGCTAAGAATCTTGATGGCAAATTTCCGTAAATTTGGTGTCCTTACACCATAGGTTTGCCACCAAGTAGCTACAACAAATAAGAAAGAAAGAGAACTAAATTACATTTCATTGCATTGGAAAACTAAAATAGGAAATAAATAAATCATAATTCAAAATTTCAAATTTCAACTTGCAAATAAAAGTTAAACACTTTAATAACTTACCTGGCATGAAATTAGTCCTGTCACGAATAGCATCAACAAAGCTAAATACTCCAGTACCATCCTGATACACCTCTATCTCGCGATTTATTGCATTGCGAGTCTCATAATCAGGTACCATCCTCTAAATACAAGTGAGGAGCCCCTCCAACACCTCGCCATCAAAATCAAATTTGCATTTGTAGGAAAATGCAGGGTTGAGGAAGAGTGCTACTGCATGAATGGGTCTATGAAGCATCCTGGTCCATCGACTATCAATCAACTCCCATAACATGTGCTTATTGTGCCCCGAGGTACCCTTTCCCACATATTAATTCCAGATGGTCTCTTTGGCCCTATCCATGGCCTCATACAAATAGCCCATTGCGGGCTTATCACGATCAACAAGTCTCAGAACCCTTACCAAAGGTTCACTCACCGAGCACACTTCCCCCACTCCTTCCCAGAAGGAGTCAGTGTACACCAACTTGGCAATGGTTCTCCCATCCTCTCTCTTGCTGTAAGCACAATCACGCCACTCATCACAAACAAACATTTGCTTCAACTCAAACTGACATTGAAGCAAGGACTGAAGAGTAATGAAGGTGGTGGCAAAGCACGTGATTGCGGGACGCTTCAACTCCCTGTTTTTTGTGTGCCTCCTCATGAGGCTGAGAACAAAAGTATGGTTGTAAATGAACTTGGGGATGCTCTTAGCTTGATCAATCACCACCTCGATAAAGGGAATTTTCCCCATATCCTTTAGGATCAAATCAATACAATAAGCAGTGCATGGAGTCCAAAAAAAAGTGGGGTGTCTCTCCATAAGCATCCTGCCAGCAGCCACATAATTAGCTGCATTATCCATAATAACTTGCACAACATTGTGCACCCCAATATCTTGTAGGAACCCATCTAACAACTCACATAAGAGCGCTGCATCTTCACATATGCCGATGCATTGACTGATTTCACAAACAAGGTACCTCTAGGACAATGTACCAAAAAGTTGATAAGGGATCTACCCTTACCATTTGACCAACCATCTGACATGACTGTGCATCCAGTGCTCTCCCATGACTGCTTGAACTCCTCCAACCTAGCACCGATGTCGTTCTTTTCTGCTTGAAGGATTGGACCCCGCAAGTCCTGAAAGGTGGCACTTTTATACACCGAGCCAAATGCTGCAATGGCATCATAGAGCGACTGCCAAAATGTATTGTTTTTACGATGCTGAGAGATATGTGACTCCAGTAAAGACACCTCCCCATCAACCTGTCCACTTCTACCTTGTCATTTTTCTTTATCAATGCCTTGATAGAAGGTTGTGATCCACCTCCTGTTTGTGGACCAAAATAGTATGAGGCCCCCCCGTGGCTGTGGAACCCCTCGCACTACTCTCACCGACAGTGGCAGATCCTGTTGCCCCCACACTTCTTGCTAGGCCAAAAGCTGCAATCTCAGCTCTGTTTGCGGCGATCTCATCCTTCTTTTTATTCTTTTCATGGATTGCGTCATGGGCAGATCTCATGATCTCTGGGGTCACTGCATTACAAAGGCCAACATCATGCCCAGGGAGTTTAGCTAGATGGTATTTCAACTTGTTAACCCCTCCCGACATGTGATGCCCACACAATTTGCAACTCAAATTTTGCCTGTTTGTTCCATCCTCAGGCTCACCATATTGCCAAAACGGGTCCAATGGCTTTGGCATCTTGGAAAATGGAATTGTAGTCTCAAAATGCAAACCTAGGGCACAAAAATACAAAAACAATAAATTAAACCCCATTTGAAAAAATTGCAACAATTTGGCTTAAAAAATCAGACCTCTAAATTTATATTTTTGGCCATGAAAAATGATAACAAGAGCGTGGCTAAAGATCTAAGAAAGAAAGCATGCCATTCCATTCTAAAACCCCCTTACATTTTGACTCTTTTTGATATTTATGGACATGGAAATCATTGGCAAAATGGCAAAAAAAAAAAAAGAATATAGGCAAGCAAACATGCAAAAAAATCATAAAAAACATACAAGAAAATGAATCACTACATACCTGTGAGACGAATTGGTTGATTGACAAAGTTTTGACTCTTGAAGTTGAACCCTTTCTCCACAAAAATTCACAATGGTGAGCTTAGATGTGTTTGGAGTCTTGGATGCCTCCAAAGTGGTTGATGGTGGCCTCTTTCCCTTCACACTCCTTCTCCAACAGCCAAATGAAACAAATGACAAAAAAAATGACGTTTGACTCTTTAAACTGCGAACTTGACGGCTTGGGCGATTTTTTGCATCGACCCGCGAGGTTTTCAAAAAAATCGCCGCTTTTTGGAAAAAGTCGGAAATCGCCGATGTTTTAAAAAATCGCGCTTTTTATGAGTCGATTTTTCGACAGGGTGTAAACCTCGCGGCTTTTTCAAAAAGACGCGATTTTTCGGCGATTTTTGCAACTTTGCTTCAAAGCACTCTCTCAAACTTGATTCAGGAACTCTGATGATGGAGTAGAGTTCACCATCAAACATTCCAGTAATCCCTGCAAGGAGACTAGGATCAAAAGAGATCCTACCAAACAAACAAACATAAGTATTTGAATTGTCATTTCATCAAATTGTTTAAATGATAGTGTCTAGTTGTGTACACATTTATTTAGGATGTGTGTTATGCATGTTAGAATGTTTGCAGTGATATGCATGTGATGGATAAGTAGCCTATTGTGCTATACAACATTCCATTGCTACTTATCTAGAGTGAAACCTCTTTGCTGACATATTGGGAGTAGTGCACGCGCTTAATAATGTTATTCTAGAGATGGAAGGCATCTAGAAAGTTACCATATGAATGTGGGATATGGATGAGTGTTGTGTTATTGGCTAAGATAGCATTATGACAGTGTGACCTATGTTTTCATGCATATGTTTTGGAAACTATGAAATGTTTCTAACCATGCTACTAAATTTGACTTGTAGGAAATATCGTACACGATCACTTACAAATGAAGAATGATGAGACTTGTTCCATAGAACAAGTGACGATGGTTGAACTATAAACAAGACTTATAAAATCAAGCAGAGGAAGTCGACTATGACGAGATGTTGCTCCAGTAGCTAGGCTCATGGTGTAATCAGAGTAGAAGAAGATATCGAGCAACCTCCAGGACTCAGAGAACCACATGTATGCAGATTGAAGAAGACTTTGTACGGGCTCAAAAGTCACCCATGGATAGAATGATGTGATCAAGGATCACCTAGAGTGATGAAACATCAACCTTTTCTACAAGGTTGAAGATGAGAAGCTCATAGATGGGCGCAAGAGAGAACTTGCAACAGAGTTCAAGATCTTGGTATCCATTGACTTAGAAAGATGAAATAAATGGATATAGAAGATAAAACATGCAGCGGATAGAAGTATTGTGGCTCGTGGATTCTCTCAAAAGGAAGGAATCGATTATGAAGAGACATTTGCTCCTATAGCAAGGTACACTTCCATTAGAACCATCATGGCATTTGCAACCACAATGATGTGGAAGTTACGCCAGATGGATGTGAAAATAACTTTCCTGAATGGTGTCATTGAAGAAGAAGTGTACATAGAACAACCACAAGGATTTGAAGTTGAAAACAAAGAGACGCATGTCTGCAAACTGAAGAAGGCTTTGTATGGGTTGAAGCAAGCTCCAAGAGCTTGGTATGGAAGAATTGATAGTTTTCTGACGAGCTCGGGCTTTACCAATAGTAAAGTTGATCTTAACCTTTACTTCAAGGTTATGGATGATGAACCTGTCATAAGCAAATTTCAGAGTGCAAGAAGAAGCTCGCTGCAGAATCCGAGATGAAAGACCTTGGCTTGATGCACTATTTTCTAGGTCTCGAAGTATGGCATAGCCCAGAGGGAATCTTCCTTAACCAAGGGAAGTTTGCAGTAGAATTCTTGAAAAGATTTGCTATGCTGGAGTGTAAAGCCATGGCCACACCCATGGATACCAACTTGAAGTTATTATCTGATACTTCGTCAGAATTAGTGGATATAACACTATACAGGAAGATTATTGGGTCGTTGATGTATCTGACGAATACTAGGCCAGATATACGCTTTGCTGTGAACAACTTGAGTCAGTATCTGGTTGAGCCCAGACGTGTTCACATTGTCGCTGCAAAGCATGTGATGAGGTACCTAAAAGGTACAATAGACTATGGTCTCAATTATTCTAGAGATCATGAGTTCAGACTGTATGGTTATATAGATTCCGATTGGGTAGGGAGTGTCTCAGACAGGAAGAGCACTTCAGGTAGATGTTACAGTCTGGGGTTAGCCATGATCTCATGGCTAAGCAGGAAGCAGTCCAGTGTTTCTCTCAGCACTGTAGAAGCATAATATATTGCAGCCTCTTCTGCCAGTTGTGAAGCCATATGGCTTTGGAAATTGTTATCAGGTCTATTTGATCTGGAGTTGGATACCACAGTGATTCTATGTGATAACCATAGTTGTATAAAGATGACAAAGAACCTTGTGTTCCATGATAAGTCGAAGCACATAGAAATACGGTATTTCTACGTCCTTGATATGGTGCAGAAGGGAGCTATAAAGCTCCAATATGTGAGCACGGATTAGCAGGTTGCAGATGTGTTGACTAAGCCTCTGTCTTGTGTGAAGTTTGAACACTTCTGTGACAAGCTTGGTGTAGTCCATAAGGACTTCCCTTGAAAGGGGGAGTAGTGCTGATGATATTGTGGTGCAGTGGGATTGATCATCCCTAGACAATGGTCTCGTAATTCCGAAATGAAGGATAGTCTTAAATGTTGACCTTAGGTCTGATGGGATTGATCATCCCTAGAAAGTGATCCCGTAATTCCGAAAGGAAGGATAGTTTTAAATGTTGATCTTGAGTTGTGATGGGATTGATCATTCCTAGATAGAGATCCCGTAATTCCGAAAGGAAGGATAGTCTTAAATGTTGATCCTTAGACTGAATCCCTAGTTCCGAAAAGAAGGATTGTCTAAGAGTGTTGGAGTGAATCGTGAGTTCCGAAAGGAAGGATTGTCCATGATCCCTAGTTCCAAAAGCAAGGATCATGAGTGTTGTTGGACTGATTCCCTGGTTCCGAAAGGAAGGATTGTCCATGGTCCCTAGTTCCGAAAGGAAGGATCACTAGTGTTGTTGGATTGAATCCCTGGTTCCGAAAGGAGTTTTGAAAGGAAGGATCACCAGAGTTGTTGTACTAAATCCCGAGTTCCGAAAGGAAGGATCACCAGAGTTGTTGGACTGAATCCTGAGTTTCGAAAGGAAGGATTATCCATGATCCCAGTTCCGAAAGGAAGGATCACTAGAGTTGTTGGAATGAATCCCGAGTTCCGAAAGGAAGGATTGTCCATGATCCCAGTTCTGAAAGGAAGGATCACCAGAGTTGTTGTACTGAATCCCGAGTTCCGAAAGGAAGGATTGTCCAGGATCCCTAGTTCCTAAAGGAAGGATCTTGTGTGTTGGAGGTGATGATGCTCGTGATGATATTCTAGTACTGTATATGAGGATGCTCCAGTGTTGCAGATGATGATGTTCCAGGATTCTCCAGTGCTGCAGATGTTATTACATCAAGTTCATCTCCCTTATGAGGTACAATCAAGTACAATAGAAATACAATAAATAATATCTTCCGAAGTTGCACAAAATCCAACACTCCCTCTCAACGAGGAAGGTATTCTTCGGTCTTCATCAGCATCATGGTCATCTGGGTTTCATCTATACATCTAAACTGTCTCCATCATCTCTATACATACTGAAGGTTGTCAGCACAACAGTCTCAATCCTTCGAGAAGTGTCTTCATGCATCATCTTCACCAGTCCTTCGATGGGTCTAGGAGAATCACTCAATCGTGGATATCTGAGATATCAACTATACCATCTATGCTATACCATTTGCTAGCTGTCTGTCTCATATGCCGATGGGATTTCTCCCATACTTGGCTGAGATTCCAAACGAGCAAATGGGCACGACCATCTACTACCTGTTCGTCTCATCTGCCGATGGGGTCCTCCCATACCTGGCTGAGAACCTGAACGAGCAGAGGTACCTGTTGAATCACAAGACCATCTACTACCTGTTCATCTCATCTACCAATGGGATTTCTCCCATACGTGGCTGAGAACCTGGATGAGCAGAGGCACCTGTGTGAACCCGACCATCTATTACCTGTCCGACTCATCTGCCGATGGGATTTCTCCCATACCTGGCTGAGTACTTGGAAGAGTGAAGGTAGCTTGGTGAACCCGACCATCTACTGGCCGCCCAACTCATATGCCGATGGGATTTCTCCCATACCTGGCTGAGTACCTGAACTGTAGAGGCACCTGGGCGAAAGCAGGGCAAGCATCTCGATGTCATCTTTCCCTCTCAAGGAGGGACACGTTCTCTTCTACTTCAAGTCTTCCGCGAAAGTATTCGAGCTTCACTCTGGGAAGAGCCTTGGTGAGAACATCTGCAGTCTGGTCGTTTGTCGGCACGTACAGTAGTTCGACCGCACCTTTTTGCACCATATCACATATGAAGTGATACCGAATCTCTATATGCTTCGACCTGTCATGAAATACAGGATTCAATGACATCTACACACAGCTCTGGTTATCATAGTGAATCACGGTCGACTCTGGAATCTGGCCAAACAATCTTGCCAGGAGTTTACGAAGCTAAACTGCTTCTTGAGTTGTTGTACTAGCAGCCATGTACTCGACCTCTGCAATATTGAGTGCTACTGAGTTCTGCTTCCTGCTGCACCAAGAAATAACTACAGAACCCAAACTGAAGCAACATCCAGAAGTACTTGTTGATGTATTTGTAACTTCGGAAGATATTCACTTGTATATTGTATGTATTACATTTGTACTTTATTGTATCCCCAACGAAGATGTATTATTCCTCCGGTTGGAAGTGTCGTCATTTGTATTTGCAAGTGTCGCAAGTTACATTGTAAGTGTCGTAACTTATATTTGATGGGTTATTAGACCACCTTGGTGGGGTCAGCCCTGTATGACTCATGTGGATGGGTTATTAGGCTTCCTTAGGAAGTCGGCCCAGTTAGGGTTAAAGGCAGGTCAAGTTGTTGTATAAATAGAGAGTGTGACTCTCATTTTACTCATTCACTCACTCATCCAACTCGCATAGTTGAGAGAGAGGAGTGCGCACAAGTGGAGGAGGAGTAGCTGTTGAAGACATCTATCTTTTGGGGTTTGATCTTTGTGATCTTTGTATTGGTGCTCATTCTATCTCTGAGGAAGTTGCGGGGTTTTTCACCTTCTTGGTTTTCCCCGGTGAAATGCTTTGTGTCTCTTGTCTCTTGTGTTTGATATGCTGTACATGTTGTTCTCTTTGTTAAGATCCTAGATCATATTGAATTAAATGCTGAAAAACTAACAGTACTCTTCCTATCTGCAACACATCCGGCCCAATCTGAGTCTGTAAACCCCTGCAATCTCAAGTCACAATCTGAAGCATATTTCAAACCATATCCCACAGTGCCACGCAAGTATCTGAGCACATGTTTTGCAGCAATCCAATGAATCTGCCTCGGTTCACACATGTACTGACTGAGAGCATTCACAACAAAACATATATCTGGTTTGGTGTTTTTCAAATACATCAATGACCCAATCAGTTGGTGATACATGGTGGGATTAATCAAATTTGAGTCTGAAGCAGAATCTCTCAGCTTCCTCCAATTCGCATCCATCGGAGTGGCCATGGACTTGCAGTCCAACATTTCGAATCTCTTCAATATATCTATGGTGTACTTTCCTTGTCCTAGGAAAATCTCTTTCTGCCTCTGCCATACTTCTAATCCCAAGAAGTAGTGCATCAATCCAAGATCCTTCATTTCAAACTCAGAGGCGAGATTCTTCTTACACCATACAGTAAGTTTCTCATTTCCTGTGAGAAACAGGTCATCAACATAAAGTACCAAAATCAGTGGCTCATCATCTACAACCTTGTAGTAAAGGTTTGGGTCTGCATCACTCTTGGTAAATCCCAAGCTCACCGGGAATCCGTCTATCCGTCCATACCAAGCACTGGGTGCTTGCTTGAGTCCATACAGTGCCTTTTTCAATCTGCATACATGAGACTCCTTTCTGTGGACAATAAACCCATCTGGCTCCTCGATGTAAACTTCTTTCAATAACACCATTGAGAAAGGTTGTCTTCACATCCATTTGATGCAACTTCGATCCCATAGCTGAAGCAATAGCAATAATTGATCCGATGGAAGTATATCGAGCCACAGGAGCAAATGTCTCATCATAATCGACTCCCTCTTTCTAAGAGAATCCTCTGGCAACAAATCTGGCCTTGTATTTTTCAACACTTCCATTTGCTCCATGCTTAATCTTGTATAACCATTTAGAAGTCACTACTGACTTCTCCTCAGGTCTCGGCACAACCTCCCACAGATAATTCTTCATGATGGATTGATATTCTTCCATCAAGGCATCCTTCCAAACTTTATGTTTGGATGCTTCTTCATAGGTGGTTGGTTTTGAATCAATAATGATACTCATCACTGCCACATAACTGGAGAATCTCTAAGGTCTTTTGCTTTCTATGGAAGCGCCATGTGGAGCTTCATGTCCCTCTGCATCCTGCAGAGTCTGTTGTGCCCATCTAGGTCTTTTCCGACCCGTAACATTTCTGGGGATATCAACTGGATCAATGGGATCCATAGGTTCATCCTTTTCAGCTAACTCCCCTTGAACTAGAGGGGGAGATGATCTCATCTCCTTTGGTTCTAGCATTTCTTCATCATTGATCTCCATGTTTGATCCTCTGCCTTTCCTGATAGCCATTTCTTCTACAAAGGTCACATCCTTGCTGACTTCAATTTGTCTGGATTCTGGAATGTAAATTCTGTAAGCCTTTGAAGACTCACTGTGTCCCACAAAGGTTCCCTTCTTGCCTGAAGGTTCTAACTTTGATCTTTTCTCCTTGAGTACATGTATATAGACTGGACAACCAAATAGTTGGAGATGGCCCACTTCTGGTTTCACTCCTGTGAAAGGTTCTTCCAGAGTCATATTTTGGTTTCACTACTGTTGTTTTGGATGCTTCTGCCCACAAGAACATTTGAAGACTCTGGTCATGTATCATAGCTTTGGCTGCCTCCACAATTGTTCTATTTTTCCTTTCCACAACCCCATTTTGTTGAGGGTTGTAGGGAACTGTGAGCTCCCTCTTAATTCCCGCTTCCTTGCAGAAATCATTAAATTCTGTAAAGGTGTATTCTCCACCATTATCGGATCTTAAAATCTTGATCCTCTTTCCTGACAGATTCTCGACTTGTGCTTTAAATTCTTTGAACTTGTTGAGTACTTCCTTGGATTCCTTAGACTTGAGGAAGTATATCCAAGACTTTCGTGAGTAATCATTAATGAATGTTATATAGTAATGATATCCACCCAATGAAGCTACTGCAATGGGTCCGCACAAGTCAGAGTGTACTAGATCCAAAATCCCTTTGTATCTACTCTCACTATCTGGAAAAGATCTCTTGGCATTCTTGCCAAGTGCACATCCTCTGCATGTTCCATCATGGTCTACCTTGATCCCTGGTAAACCTGTCACAATATTTTTCAGCGCTGGGAGAGCTCGATAGCTTAGATGAGCTAGTCTTCTGTGCCATAATTCTCCCATACTTGTAGCATCATGTACTAGAGCTTGGACTGGTGGAGTGTTTAGTCTATACAAGCTCTCTTCTCTTATACCAATAACTTTGGCTGTTTTCATGCTTGAGTTCTTGTGCCAAGCAAGTACTTTCCCTTTGGAGAAAGCTACTTTATATCCTTTGTCTTCCAAGGCTAAGATTGAGACAAGGTTTGTTTTAATACCAAGTACATAGAGCACATCACTCAGGCACGATGTATCTTTTGATTCTAGTTGAAGGGAGGTGGCTACAGATCCCTTCACAATGTAGTTAGCATCATCTCCAAGTACAACACAAAGATGTGAATCTTTCTCAACTAATTCTGAAAGATTTTGTTTATAACCTGTCATGTCTCTAGAAGCACCACTTTCTATGAACCAAGTGTCACTAGTCGTGGGAATAGTTCCTGATAAATCTGATATGAATAGAAATTATGTATGATCTTCATTCCTTTGCTTCTTGTGATGATGATCTTCTTCTACATCAACGGTGAATGCTTCATGCTTCCTTTTACTTGAACTTCGACAGCTACTGGCGTAGTGTCCATATTTTCTTCACCCGTAACATTGAACTTGAGATATGTCCTTCTTCTTCTTTTGATCTGGGCGAGGACTTGATGTCCTATCTTGGTGCTTGTGTTTATGGAACTTCCTTCCTTTTTCCTTACCTTTCTTAGCATGGGATACAAATGCTTGATTCTCCTCAGGTTGAGTACCATGGAGTCTTTGTCGTGCTTTAATCCTTGTCTCCTCCTGAGTTCAATCTGCCCATAGCTCATCAAACTTGGGTAGATTAGATCTACCACTTATGCTTTGAATAAAGGACTCCCAGGATGGTGGAAGACCATTCAAAGTGGTGATAACAAGCTCCTTATCGTCAGTGGGATCTCCACTGGTGCTAAGCTTGTCCTTTAGTTCTGTGATCCTCATGAAGTATGAGGCAATGGATTCTGATTTGGATATCTTTATATTTGGAAGCTGGTTCTTCAATGTGATGGATACATTGATGCTAGTGTGTTCAAACAACTTCTTTATGGTCTTGATCATTTTCCTAGTAGTCTTCTTTCCTGAGATTTTTGGAACCAAATGATCTCTTACCGAGTCCACTAGAATCCTTGCTCTGGCATCATTCTTCCTCCATCGGGATTTGTCTTCTTCGGCTTCTGGTTCAAGGACCTTCTCATTTACATATTTCAATAGGTCATTTTCTTCTAGAAGTAGAAGAACCCTAGAATTCCAAGAGATAAAGTTGGAAGCCCCTTCCAGACGATCTTTAACCTTCATACCAATCATCTTGTTTGCAAATCTAGTCCAGAAACCCTAGCAGGAGCTAGGTCAAAAATGAAAGTTGGAATTTTGGAAAACTGATTCCACGGGTAGATGCGCCTTAGCAAGGCGAGTTGAAAGATAATAGGGTTGATCCAAATCTATGGAGAAAAGTGGGTCAAAACTGAAGCCCTAATTTTTGCTGCAGCTGCAGACTTAGGTCAAAAACGAAAAATTCTCGGAATTGAATTCCGTCTTCACCAAAAGATGTGCCTCCCTAAAAGTGAAATTCCCAAGGCCCTTTTTCTCCAAAATGTTGGGTGAAGACTTCAAAAGATGTAGCCCTAGTTCGGACAATGGCTTCTTTAGAACTGCTTTGATACCATGTTAGTTTTCATACATTCATAGCATAATAATTCAATTGCATAAACAAGATCACTAGAAGAAAGACAAAGCACAAAACAATAACAACCAAGTTTATCCTGGGAAACCCAAACGGGAGAAAACTCAGCAACCTTCGTATAGAGATGATAATTCCGAGATCATAGTACAATCATAAAAGAGAAAAGATGGAAATGCTTTCCAAAAAGTAGAAACCCCAAAATAGTCTTCTTCCCCAGCAGATGCGAACTTTTCTCTCTCAAGTGATGCGAACTTGAGTGGATGAGTGAGTGAGATAATGAGGTGAACTTTACTTGGGGGCAATTAATAATTCAATTTAAAATTTTTTTTTTGCTTCTTTTCACCCCAAGGTTTACATTGATTCTTGCAAGGGTTTACGTAGTTAATTACATCAAGTTCATCTACCTTAGGAGGTACAATCAAGTACAATAGAAATACAATAAATAATATCTTTCGAAGTTGAACAAAAGCCAACAAATCTACCCCAAGAGATGAACACTCACAAGAGAAGACCAGCGTGAGCATGAGAGGCTATTCAAGATGCAGAGAAGTATGGTGCTCCAAAAAGGACTTCCAGAGAAAGTAAGAGACCTCGACCATATTCCATCTATGTAGCCTTGTTTTGTGATATCATTGATGTAGAACCTTCCAGTTATGAAGAGGCAGTAGAAAATAAAGTATGGAATGATGCTCTGATCGAAGAGTATCAGTCGATCATGAAGAATGATGTATGGGATGTGGTTTCGAGACCAGGAGGGAAGTCAGTAATGTCTTCCAAATGGATCTACAAGATAAAGCATGCAACAGACGGAAGTGTCAAGAAATACAAGGCAAGATTTGTGGCTCGTGGGTTCTTGCAGAAAGAAGGCATAGACTATGAGGAGACATCTGCTCCCGTTGCTAGATAGACTTCGATCATATCTATACTTGCTATAGTCGCAATAATGAAGTGGAAGGTACATTAGATGGATGTAAAGACTTCATTTTTGAATGGTGTAGTAGAGGAGGAAGTGTATGTGGACCAACCACTAGGATTTGAGACACGTGACAGGCAGACTCATGTGTGCAAATTCAAGAAGAGCTTGTACGGTTTGAAACAGGCACCCAGGACGTGGTATGGCAAGATTGATGGTTTTTTTACGAGCTTGGGCTTTAGTAAGAGTAAAGCGGATTCCAGCCTTTACTTCAGGGTTGAGGATGGGAAACCAATGATACTACTCTTGTATGTAGATGATCTGTTTCTTACAACTGATGAGTAGCTCATAGCAGAAACAAAGAGAAAACTTGTCGTAGAGTTAGCGATGAAAGACTTGGGTATGATGCACTATTTCTTAGGTCTTGAGGTGTGGTAGAATCCAGATTAACTTTTTCTGAGTTAAGGAAAATATGCGGTAGATATCTCAAAGAGATATGGGATGATGGATTGCAAGGCCATGACCACACCAATGGCATCAAATATGAAGTTGCTGTGTGATACTTCTTCAAAGATAGTGGATGCCACGGTATACATGAAGATGCTTGTTTTGTTGATGTACTTAACAAACACGAGGCCGGATATATGCTTTGCGGTGAACACATTGAGTCAGTACATGGTAGAGCCGAGACGTGTTCACCTGATTGCGGAAAAGCATGTGTTGAGGTACCTGAGGCGTACTATTGATTATGGCCTCAAATATGCATTAGATCAGAAGATTAACCTGCAGGGTTATGTTGATGCGGATTGGACCGGTAGTGTGACAGATAAAAAGAGCACATCAGGGTGTTGCTTCAGTTTGGGATCAGGTATGATCTCATAGTTCAGTAGGAAGCAGACGAGTGTGGCACTCAGTATAGTTGAAACAGAGTATATGGCAGTTTGTTTGGCAAGATGCAAGGCAGTATGGCTTCGAAAGTTATTGATAGGTTTGTTCGATCTTCAGTTAGAGGCGACTCGATCTTCAGGTAGAGGCGACTTTTATTCTCTGTGACAACCAGCGTTGTGTGAAGTTATCTGAGAACCTGGTGTTTCATGACAAGTCGAAGCACATCTAGATCAGCTATCACTATGTCAGGGATATGGTGCAGAGAGGAGCAGTGAGGCTCTAATATATAGCAACAGAGGAGCAGATAGCCGATGTGTTGACCAAGCCTCTGTTGAGAGTGAAGTTTGAGTACTTCAGGGACAAGCTTGGAGTGGTTCAGATCAATGTTCCTCAAAAGAGGGAGGTGTTACGTGGTACTAGTACCAACGCACTTGCAAAGGTGCCCTAGGGAGAGGGGGTCATTTTTCTAACACAGAGGGGTGTTTAGCCATCCTTTCTGAGTAGGGGTTATGGCCTGACCCCTAGGTTTCTCCCTTGGAAGTACTATGGATTAGTGGCATTGTTGACTGCCTCATGAAAGGGAGGAGGAGGAGGAGGAGGAGGAGGAGGAGGAAGAGGATCAGGGCAGTGATGAGTTTGTTGATTCAAGCATGGAGGAGGGCTATTGAGTCATTGAGAAATGAGATTCTTCCATTTTGATCCACCCCTTTTTGTATCTACTATTAGTCTATTTGGCATTTTCCAGTGCCCAGTGGCATTCCGACATCTATGTAATACATTTTAATTTTGACAACTTAATGAGAAATATGGTTCTGACATCTTGAGCTATTTCCCAATGCGTATCGAATTTCAATGCATCTATGTGTCTCGACTCTCATTGTGATTTGTGAATGACAAATGTGTAGTGTAACCAATATCATTAATGATTAATGTGCATTGTGTATTGACTCTAATTTCTATTGAATATTTGTAAATGTTCTACTTTCTAGTTTCTAAAAAAATTTGGATCTATATGTCTATATTTTTAAATTTTAATATATTGAAAAAAAAAATATATCTATATAAAACATGTCCTCTGTGTCCTAATTTCGGGGATCACCGTGTCCGTGTTGGACACTCGTATTTTCGTGTCCTTCGTGTTCCGTGTCCTTGTGTCAGGTGACTTAGTTATGCACGCATTGGGTGTCTTATGGGTATTCATATGCTAGGTCATACTGAACCAAGTTATAAGTTATTGCTTCTATCCAACTTTATTTCCATCAAGCTTCCTCAATGGTGCATGCATCCTCTTTAATGATAATATATAAAACAGGAAAGTTTTTTTGAAGTTTAATGGCTGCATAGTACCATTTCAACAGAATAATTTCAATGTTAGCGAAGTTTGCGAAATGGATAATCTAATGTTTAGGTTTAAATGTAGTTGATTGTGTAGTAGATGCTTTATGAATCTAATGTTAAGGGTCAGATGCATTTGATCATGTGGTAGATGCTTGATCAATAGACCATCTCTTTGGTTTAACTTTTCTTTGAGCCTCAAAGGTTTGCAATACTATGAAGAAGACTTGGCAGAAGTATTCCTAGAATCGTTACTAGAGAACATTCTATATTATGTAGTAGGCTAGTAGCTTGTAGCATGTTGTGTTTTGGACTTGAGAGGCCATTTAGAGCTTCTGTGTTTGTGTATTTTCCTTCAGATATGTATTGCACTCTGTCATTTTGCTATATTCTGTATAATTTTCTGCACTTTACTGTTTGCTGGTTTATGTCAACATTTCGTGGTTTTCATTCCCAGTCGGTTATGCATTGACTGGAAACTACTTATGAAATTTTCAGTAACAATTAAACACACAGTAAAATACACTAACAGGCTGAAAAACACATTTAACAATCACACCATAAAATGATAGACTCAGAAATTTTTGGCCAAAATCAAGCCCTGGAAAAACCCCCACGGGGAAAACCAGTTAGAGAGAGAGAGAGTTATTATTTCTTCAGCAAAAATCTCAGTACAAATATTACAGTAAAAATAATGTACTTATCTCGACCACCCAAAGACACCCAGAAATCTGCCTTGATTTCTGTGCCAATCTGCAGCTCAAAACATTGAACAAAATCACCTCGAAATCTGTGCACCTGACTGTCTCGATTTCTGTGCTAAAACAACACCTCGAAAACTGTGCCAAAACCTCGATTTCTGTGCAGCTGAACTGTCTCGAAATCTGTGCAGAAAGGTACAGTCCGTACGACTGTACGGACCTTGATTTCCATGCCCAAAAAATCCGTACGGTACGGAATCTGTACACCTCGATTTCTGTGCCTGCAATAAATGCAGTCCATACACTCCTCAATTTCTGTGCCTGCAAATAATAGCTGAACTTGCCTTGGGAATCGTGCTGATAATAAATGCAGACTGTCTCGATTTGTGTGCCCACCAAAATCTCTCTAGCAAGCTCCTTGGAAATCGTGCCCTTGGTCTCTCTCTTCAGCTCTCTTCACTTCAATCACCAAAGTGAGCTCTCTTGCCTCCCTCAAGCTTTTTGTTCTAACCCTAAGTGAGTTTTTAATCCAATGGTGAATATTGAATCTAATTCGATGGATGAGATTCAATGTGAGTGAAAATCCCTTTTATTTAATTCACATAAATAAAATCACTCACCCACTTAAGTTAAATAAAAAAGTGACTTTAACTTTATAAAGTCTCATTAAGTGACATTTAATGTTGAGGGTCACCTTTTTCCCCCTTCTAAGTGACTTAGGCAAAAGTCACTAGGAGAACACTTCCCTAGGTACAAAACTAACATATTCACCCTTACATGATATATACATGAGCAGACTTTGCATACTTTGTCTCTAATGGTTTGGAATCTTTGAAATATATATATTTTTATTAAAATTTTAATATTTTATGTATTTTTAATTTCATTGGCTGGACAGTCGGATGGGCAGGTGGTACACTTGTCTCATTGTTTGGAGATGTTACTTATTGATAATTGAGTGGTGGTCATGGTGGTTAGCTAGGATGTACAGGGATGATGTGGTTTCATGTCTTCATGGTGTTAATTGGTGTGTCTGACAAGTAAAATTGCCCACAAGATGATGCACTACCTCTTAATTGATGATTAAAAGGTTGAATGACTAAGGTATCAAAGCAATTAATTACCACTTATTTAATGGAATGGGAACTATCAACTTAGGGTCACCCTAAGTTTTGAACTGTTAATAATTGCACTTTTGAAGTAATGGATTAATTAAAGTGTTTTACCTTGGGGTTTCTAAAGTTTTACTGTGATTAATTAAAGTCAATAAAAAAAAGAACTTTGTCATGCTAATTAACCAAAGTACCTAGTGTTTGCACTTTAGATTAATTAAACTATTACTTACAATGGTCTCTCATGCACACGAGGTGAATTATCATGACTTAACTATCAAAACCTTGTGGAGCACTATCCTAAGGAAGACTTTGATGTGGGTGATTTGATGGATGTTTGACTTTGATTTCACTGGGGGTTGTGGACATGGAAGCCTATTGCTCCAACGCCCTAGCTACTTTTGCCTTGTTCACTCTTCAAAAATTGATCAACCCATGCTATTCCTGTAATATAGTTATCATCTAAACCCAAAAGCACAATACTATTCTTTGAGCAAGTTTTGGCCTAGAAGTTCTGTTGTTGGTTTTTCTCTGTTCATTACAAACTGCATGTATTAAAGCTTTCAATGAGGAATGTGACTAAAAGGTGAAAAGTCAAGGAAAGCCTGGAAAGGTGGAAACAAATATACTATTATGTTTCTGCTTGTTTTCAGAGATTTAAATGTTCAAGTACGTTTTGTTTTCTCTCTGTGGATTCACAGCTTGAGGGTAAAAGAAGTTATTGCTTTCAATAACAGGAGCTCTATCACTATTATAGCACCATTTCTTCAAAATGGATTTCGAAAAACGTGTGATCTATGAGATGAAATATTCTGAACATGTGTTATGGCTATTATATTTTTATTTTTTCTTGAGATTATGTTGTGAAATTGCTTCTCTTAATTTATTCTGCTCTCTGTATTATCTATTAAAATGATATGGTTTGAATAAAAGGAAACCCGTCAATGCTACTGACTCTGAGTTTATCATGTTAAAGATTGCATATGACGGTGGTGAAGTTGAATTACTTCAGTTGGTCAATGAGCGTTGGGAGCTTATCAGTAGCAGTCAAAAGGTTGGTTTTCCTTGCATCGTTTGTTTTAAGCTTTGCATGTCTTTGATAAACTATGTAGTTTTCTCACAATGGTTATTTGTGGCCTTGCTGCAGGGTGCTCTCAAGTCTCCATTCAAAGGATGGTGTGTTTTACTTTTTGATTTATATGGCATATGGACTACTTTTGTAATTATACGAAAGTTAAATGAGTTTGACATTGCAAAATTCTTTGTGCATCTCTGTTTATTTTATTGAAGAATTCTTTAAATTGCCAAGGTGTTAGATGTCATGCATTATGTATTGGTTATTCCGTGTGAAAAGTTCCATGCTCAGAGTTTGCATCTGAGTAAATGAGGCTTATGCACAAATAGTTCGTGTCTTGTGCTGTTCTTTCTCTCATCTTTGCAAAATGCATAAATGTTAGTAGCATTTAACTAACCATGTTAAGTAGTTGCTGTGAGACGCTATATAAAAATTGGTGAGTGTTAGGACAGTAAATATTGTAAACATGGCTAAGTCTAGATTATTGAGATAGTATTATTATATTATTACTTAGCAGAATACAAGCTCTTTTATTTTGGCATCTTGTGAATCTTTGATTTGTGAAACATTGACATAGTTCAAGTGACACACGGAACTCTATCTTTTAATGATTGATTTAAATATATATTTTTCAACTATGTTGCACAAGTTTCCAGAACAAGGGTACGTTCGGTACATGGGTACGAGTATCCAGTACGGCTAGAAGCTTCGCCCAAATTTGCAGGAAACATCGGGTTGGGAGCAGCGATAATATATATTAATTTTTTAAATATATTTAAAAAATTAAAGAATTAAAAAATCTAATTGATAAATTTCATAGCTTAAACTATTTTAACTTCTCAAGCCTCTAGTAGTGTCATAAAATTCAATCCTTTTAAATTTTCTTATTCCTCTATGTCCACATTATACAAAAATTGGTTTTGTCACTTGTGTGACCTGCGGTTAATCCTTTACTAACTTATGCATTACTCTAGTGCCATGGTATGTTTTGTAAATTTGACCTGCAACTTCATCCCATTGTATGAATTTGTAAAGGAAAATTGCATATATATATATATAAATAAAATCCAATCTATTTCTAATTCCTTGTTACACCTCCATCTCTATTATTACTCCTAAGACTGCTTAGTATATGGGTGCCTCTGCGTTTTTTAGATGGTAACTACTACTTACCATCTGCGTATGTGAATAAACTTGATTGATTCAAGTTCAATTGATTTCACGATAATATCGCAATATATTTGAATATATCGTGAGCCGATTCCTAAACATCGCTCACCTAAGAAAAGCTGTAGATAAGTTTGGTTTTGCCCTCTTTCGTTGCTCATTTGCAAATTAGATTGTCAAGGAGGAGAGCCAAGGAGGAGACCATCATTTTGCATTTGGCCAAGGAGAGGAAAGCATATGATTTCATTTGCCATCAACGATTGATTTTGTGGAGTGGGGATTGAAATTTGGAATCTAATCAACAACAACAGTCAACCACATTTCAAGGTATGTACATTGTAAATTAATCTAGCTATCATTGCTAATTGTTCAAAGACAAAGTTTGGTAGTTTTTCAATTTCTATGAGTTTTCCCTATTCAAAACCAAATTCTAATTTAACATTTACCATAGATTTCTCGCTGTTTTCTTAATTTGCAGCGGTCATGTATGCTCAAGAACTTTTTTTGTTCTTGCCCTATGTCCATTCCTTTCCATACAAAAATGCCCATGAGTTTTTTCTCTTCAGAACCAAGTTTTAATGGAGGATTTACTATGTTGCACAAGTTTCCAGAACGTGGGTACGAGTATTGGATACGTCTAGAAGTTTCCCCCAAATTTGCAAGAAATAACAGTTTGGGAAAAAATATTAAAAATATAAACATAAAATAATTAAAAACATGAGAAGAGAAGAAAAATAGAGAAGAAAAGAAAGATTAGCACAAACCTTTGTTGCAGGAAACGCCCCCCCTTGTTCCTGCAGCATTTCACGCCGGAAACATGGAAACGCGTGCCAAATGACACTGAAACGCATTTTTGTATGGATGGGTGCATTTTCCGAGATGGGAACGTGTTGCATCCGTACAGAAATGGGTTCCCAGTACGACCGTGTTTCTAGAAATAGGCCGCCAATCATTAAGAAATGTTTTTTTTCTTAAATTAATTTTTTAATTGGAAGTGGGCGTTTAGAAGAGTCTAGAAGCAAGGGGATGGGTGAGGAAAAATATATAAATAGATAGCCATTTCATTCATTCCTCACTGCAAAGTTCGAAAGTTATTTGAGAAGCAATGATTTGACTCTTTGAGCAAGGGAGATTTAAGAGGCAGCGTGGGTAAGAAATTTCTTTCTTTATCTAGCAAGAGGGTTTTTTTTTAAGAGCAGGTCCAATAATGTTTCAGTTGTTTTTTGGGGTCAACTACAACCATATTTTTGGTGATTTGTGGTTTATTGGAGCAGCTACAACGATCTTTGTTTTCTGATTTGTGGTGTTTTGGGGCAACTTCAACTACACCAAACTTTTTTGTGGTGAGTAGCATGCTCTATTGAACTTCTTTGCTAGTTTTTAAAATTTTAAAATTTGTGTTTTCTCGAGGTTTATGCTGCCAATATCTAGATTATGTGTTGCATATTCGTTTTTATTTTTGTTGCAACAGCAATGGCTTCCAACCAAGCTAATGTTTCGCTTCCTAAGGCCAACAAGAGGGCTGACTACTATTCTCTTTGGAGGCATGTTCATAAATTGTCCAAATGTGGAGGTGGTGGTTCATGGGAGTGGCATTGTAATCTTTGCAATGGCCACTATAAGGGCTCCTACCCAAGAGTGAGGCTGCATCTTTTACATGAAACAAGAAATGGTGTTGATTCTTGCCCCAAAAAAACTCACCTACTTGAGAGGCGGAGGTATCAAAGTGAGCAAGATGAGACTGATTGAATTAAAAGAAGACATGAACAACTTGCTAATGCTGCATCCCAAGCTCCAAACAGTGAGCCAAGGATTGTGCATGAAGCATGAAAGACCAAAATGTGAACCGGCGAAGCCCAAAATGTGAACCGGACCGGAACCGGCAAAAAACCGGGTAAAAAACCGGCCGACTAAAAAATACATAAAATATTCATATTTTGTAAAAAAAACATATATATTCATGTGCATACATATGAATCCAAACCATTAATACACAAATATGCAAAGTTTCTCATATATATAGCAAATATGGGTGCAAATAACCAAAATAGCACCTATTGCAATACATCTCTGAGGTTCTGAACCAAAGTACATCAACAAAGAGGCTCTAAATGGCCACTACAATCCAAAAATAAACCATAGTACTAATGAATAACAATAAAGTATAAACTGATCATATGCCACTACCCTGAATCTAAATATAGGAATATGCATTTCTTAACTAGCCTTCAGCTGTGGAAGTATCCTGATACATTCTGTTAAATGTCAAAATATTGAGGGAGATTCACCTGTTGTGTCAACATATTTAAGCTGGTCAACTTAGGAGGAGATGGTCAGTGGAGGAATGCAATAATGTTTATATGGGAATCTTTGGATTGGACAAGGATATCCTTGATGGGCTTACTGTGTTGCTTGGTCATGCATGTTTATGAATAGTTAATCAGATCAGATGTTTGCGTGGTAGCTGTAGCTAGTCATCAAAAGCATGCAATGGAAAATTATGCACTTTATTATTTATGCTTTCTGATAATGCTTAGGAGCAAAGTCTGGCTACAATCCTGATAGCTGATAATGAGCTTCTTGTTTGAAATGCCTTCTGTTTGTGGAAAAGAGATGTACAATAATTAACAAGCAAAGGAAAGAAGGAGCATTGGAGGCTAAAATCAAGAAGTTTATCGCTGAAAGCAAGGGGGGCACAAATACATCTCTTTTCCACAAACAAGCAAAGGAAAAGCACAATAATTAACATTAAGTTTTGTTTTTTTTTTTTTAAATTGAAATCCGTGGGTCCCCAGGCCGCGGCCGTACGGCAGGGTACGGACCGGCCGGTTCCGTACGGAACCGGCCGGTTTTCTGGCCGGTTTGAAAATTTTTCCGGTTTTTCAATTTTTTTTGCCCGGACCGGACCGGCCAAGCCTGTGAACCGGTCTGACCGGCCGGTTTTGCCGGTTCCGGTCCGGTTCCGATAACATTGAGCTCAACAACAAGTGGGGACACCCAAAACTTAAGCATCATCTCCTTCAATTCAAGAGAGCAGAATAGCTAAAATGGTGAATGTTCAAGGGACAGAAGACGCCAAAACAAGAGTGGCTAGGGCCATCTATGCATATGGTATCCCTTTCAATGTGGTTCGCTCTTCTTACTGGTGAGATATGGTGAGGGCAATTAACACAGGTCCTAAAGGGTTCAAGGGGCGCAACTATGAAAATTTTTGAAGTTTTGAACTGATCTACTCAAGAAGGAGAAAGATCTTGTGGAGGATGTTTTAGCACCAATTCGTTCTTCATAGAGTAGCTCTGGGGTCAGCGTTGTCTTTAGATGGATGGACAGATACTAGGCGTAGGCCATTGATAAATGTCATTGCCACTTCGCTAAAAGGAGCAATGTTTATAAAGGCTGAAAACTGCTCAGGGGAGGTAAAAGATGCTCAATCTATTGCTGATATCTTAATCAAATATGTTGAGCAAATAGGGCCTAGTAAGGTGGTGCAAGTTATCATCAACAATGCACCGGTTTGCAAAGCTGCAGATTTAATTATTGGGAGCAGGTATGATCACATTTTTTGGACACCTTGCATTCTCCATAATCTAAATTTGATCTTAGAAGAGATCGGCAATAAAGTTCTATGGATAAAAGAACTCACATCCGAAAGACGGGAAATAATCAAATTTATCACCAACCACCACAAGCCTTAAGCAATATTTTGAGAATACTCCAATTTGGAGTTGTTGAAAGTTGTTGAGACAAGATATGCCTCCAACTTCTTAATGTTGCGCTGCCTTGTTGAAGTTAAGCAGCCTTTAGTTTCTATGGTGGTGAGCCAACTTTGGGTTGAGTGGAGACAGGCAGATTCAAAGCAAGGAACTATGTGCGTAGATTGTGCCTTGATGAGGAGTGGTGGATCAAGATAGATTTCTTGCTCATGTTCACAGGCACCACATTTGAGCTTCCCCAAAGTGTCGACACAGACCAACCTTTCTTGGGAGAGGTATATGATGGTATGGATACCATGGTTGAGAAAACCATAGAAATCATTTCACAGGAGTCTCCTTAACTTTTATTTGTTGATGCTGGTTTTGCTGATTTAGTGCAGAAAATCATTGTTGATAGGTGGAACAATTTCAACACTCCATTGCACACTTTAGCACATGCCCTGAACCCGAAATTTTATAATGAAGAGCTCATTGCTCAAAACAAGGGGAAGAGAAAGGCACCACATAAGGATAGAGAGGTGGCCAATGGAGTGAAAAGAGCCCTTATGAGAATGTTTCCAACTCATCTACAGAGGGAGGTGAAGGATGAATTTGCTAATTTTGCTGTAGGATTGGAAGATTATTCAGACATATCAGCTATGGAAGAGAGAAGCACCATGAATCTTGTTAGTTGGTGGATTTGTCATGGAGCAAATGGTGTACATTTGAAAACCATTGCGATTCGTATTCCTAAACAAGTGGCAAGCTCTTCATCAACAGAGAGGAACTTGAGCACCTATGGTTTAATTCATTCTGTGAAGCGCAACATGTTGGGTTCATAGACAACTTGGGATCTTGTTTATGTGCACTCCAACCTTTGCCTTGTGTCTTGTAGGGGACCAAAATACAGTAGTGGGCCTTCTAAAGAATGAGATGTGAATCCAAAATCCTTTGACTTGGACCTCTCTCTTGTTGCCCGAAATATTGTGGAACCTAGAAGTGGAATTGGCTTTGATTCTTCCATTGCACTTTCTACTGTTGAGTGTGCTTCTTGTTCAATTCTTGATGAGGATGACGAAGATGAGCCTAATGACTATTAGTCTTTAGTTTTAGTTTTACTCTTCAGTATTTAGTATTTACCAGCTTGAGTTGATGTTTTATTTCTATGTTGAGATTGTAGCCGCATACATAAAGGCTGATTTTGGATATATATATTTTAGCCTGATTTATAAAGGATGGTTTTGCCATTTTGGGTATTACTAGTTGCATTATGTAATCAATTATGAGTAAAACTTCATGTTACATGTATGATTTCAATTTTAGTCTTTAGATCTATGATTCAAATTTATGATATATATATATATATATATATATATATATATATATATATATATATCAGTTTTCCTATTTCCAAAATTTTGGGGGTCACATTTCCAAAGCGTCTCCGTTTCGGAAACTTGTCCCCATTTCCCTGTTTCGCGTAACTTATGCACAAACCAAATGACTTAGCTTATCACTTATATTTTTGTTGTAACTAGAACCTCTAAGTAGATGGAAATGACAATAAAATTAAGATTACCATCCCACATCATTGATTATATAAGGTAGACTCTTTCTAAAGTGGGGACTTATAGAAGTTATAGTCCCTAGATTTGTGGCTATAAGTATAGAGTAAGTTTTCAGTTTTGTGTCAACAATGATTAAAATGGATTAGAATATTAGATGATTACAAGGCATTCTATGCTATGGTATTTGCAAATGTGTATAAATAATCAAATTTAAATTATTACAAAATAAAAATCAAGATAATTTTTATTTAAATGTAATATTTGAATTTAGTTTTAAAATAAGATTTAAAACTATTTTCAATTAGTTAAAAGTTTATTTTTTTTATTCATAGAGTAAATAGTAAAATATATAAATTTTATGCCCGTACAGGTGTGGCTCATTGGTGTTTTGCTTGATATGAAGTCACATGTTGTAAAGAGAGGTCACGAGTTCAAATCACACCCGAATTTCCCTGTGTCCCATCCTTGCGGGGTGTGTGGGGCACCTAGGGTTATAGTGGTAGCGGGGATTGATCCCTGGACCTCATGTCATGCTAGTACCAACCCAGTCTCTAGTTGCCGATTCCTCTAGTACAAATATATATATAAATTTTCTTTCTTTTATTTAATATATAAAAGTCAAATAGATTTACATTTATTATTGATTAGTGGTCACTACAATTCAACATAGGGATGAGTGAATACTCTAGCATGAGCAGTAGGCAAAGATCAGTGCACCAACTGCACAAGGTAGCATGAAATAGAGTTTTACTACAACTTAGTTTTCTAGAGAAATTTTTTTGAGTCAACCATGTATATGTATGGCTGCAAGGAAATAGGAATGTTGTTAACAACACTCCAAGGAGAGGATCCCACATTTTCAAAGACATGAACTAATAAGCCAGAAAGCAAAAAAGATGAAATGATCTCACAGATGCTAATGGGTGGGTCAACTATATATTTAATTCAAGAACTAGTCATAATTTTTTTTATGACATTGTAACTTTGTTTTATTTGTCTTTAGTGTTCCATACATTCACTCCTGGGTTGCAAAATGCCTCGGGTGCATCCTCGCATCTCCTTCTCCTCCTCCTTGGAAATTTCAATTTCGATTGGTGGCTATCATGAATGCGTGGAAGCTCCTGGTGAAGGAATTGTGCAAGAAAACTTACCCAGGTTCCCGGTTTAGGAGGTAAAAAGTTCCTTTTAAGTTCCCAACCTTTCGGATCGATTCCCGTTGGATTTGAAACTTTCCCTACTAGTTCCCAAGTTCCCTCAAATGTCGGAACTTCAAGAACCAATTTTCTAAATGCCAAGAGTAGTTTGTGTGCTACATAGAAGATTTACCATTGACAGGTACAACCATAAAAATTCATCTTTGTAGGGTCTCCCAAACTAGAAACAAGGTTGATTATCAACTCTACCCCTTAGGCATTCATCTAGTGGTTCAAATTGACTTTCTGTTGATTTCTGGGGGTTGGTTAGGGCATAAACCAGATCTTGTAAGTCATTTATAGATTTGTATTACTCATTCATTTGCTATCCCAAAGGTGAGATTCTTATCCCTCTCATCAACTATACCGTTTGTTGTAAGTTGACATTGCTCTAAGTGGTTTTTATATATATTTGAGCAAATATTTTGTGGCTATTCTCGTAACAGCAACGAGGTTTTTAATCATTTGCAATAATTGTGAACATTTATCCACTCTAAATCCTACCCTCTTGAAGTACTTGGTAAACGTGTTTGTATTCATTGCTTTGACTCGATTAGGCATTGATTCTTGTTGTGTAGTTTTACTTCACCTATATTAGGGACCCCCGCTTGGCCTCTGGAGTTGGCCTAAAGTGTAAGGAGAGTGCATTCTGGTGCCAATGGCTGCATCTCCTAGATAATTGCCAATCTTAGCATCGACCCTCGTGAGCTATCAAAAGGGTGCTAATTTGTGCGGTAACAAGGGGCATGGGAGACAACAATTGATATGGAGGGTGATTGATGAGCGATGAAACTATACACTCTATCACCTCATTAATGCTGCAGGGTTATACCTCAAGCTCACATTCTCTTACTCTTATGGATTTAGGTTTGACGCAGAGGTTAAGGATGGATTTTTGGAGTTTATCCACAGGATGGTGCCAAGTGCGGCTGGCCGTTCAAATATTTCAAAGAGATGAAAGTCTATAGGCGGGCCATGGGAACATTTGGGTTTTAGAGGCTATTAGTGACAAGAAGAAGATAATGCCGGGTAAGCTTTGCCTTGTTTCAAACTTCAATTTCTCTTCTATATCTGTTTTAAATTTCAATGTCTTATCTTATGTTTGTTTGATTCATTGTAGATACTTGGTGGGAAAGCTATGTGTCAAGAGTAACTCATCTACAAAAGCTTGCCATTTAGGTGCTTAATTAGACATGTTCTTTTCTGGCTGTGAGCGCAATTGGAGTGTTTTTGAAAAAATACACACTAAGTAACACAACAAGTTAGAGATTTTAAAATTAAATTTTAAATTCATTGTAAATTGTAATTTATCTCCTTTTACACTCTAATTTATGTATTATAATTTATGATCCTCATACAGGTTGAATACCCAACGTCAAAATGATACGGTCTATGTCTACTACAATCTCAGGCTATGGGTGAAGGAGATTGAGAAAAAACTTGATGTGGGTGCCATTTCATTGGATGGTATTGCCACTATTGTTGCGTGGCAGGTGGAGTCCGAGGAACCTGTTTTGGAGGCAACCCCTGATTGATTTGAGGATGATACATAGAACGAGAAGGCCGAGGATGTTGAGGAGTCTTGGAGTGTGCCATCACCGAAGCCACTAGTTTCGCAACTACAGTCAATGGAGATAGACCCAATGGTAGGACAGTAGTGGTAGAGGACTTGATTAGGGTCTACCTCTACATTCTTCTTCGAGAGTGCATAAGTTTCTAGGGTCTTCTTTAGAGGACGTCAGAGTTCAGTATGATCCCACGACTGCCAAGACCTTCTAGCTCTTGAGGAAGAGCCACTACCAAAGAGATTACCTTTGCTTGTAAAAGTGGCAGGTAAACCAACATTTTATTTACTTGATTTCAATTTATTTATGACTCGTGACAATGAGATTCATTGATTATATTTTTTGGTGATTCATGAATTAGGGACTTAGGATTCAGGACATGATTCATTTTCAATGTGTGATGTATCACTAGATATCTTATAGATTTTATATATTGGTTTTCTTTCCATATTCATGTGTCAATGTGTTTACTTCTTGTTCTTGTTGCTTTAGAAGTTTAAAAATTTGAAAAAAATGATCTTTTTGGTATTTTTAAGTTCGCCGATATATTGCCAATGTTTGTCGACATTTTCCCTGATAAATTTGATACTTTGTTTTCTGGATCCTCAGCGATATATTTACCAGCATGATATTTGTAACTTTGGTTACAAAACTAATGAGAATTATGAAAATCTACCCTTTTAAAGGATTCAAAGAGACAACTAATGAGGGTGAGACAATAAACAACTTTCAATTTGACAATTTGCAAATGAAAAATGGAATGCGAGTGTGACAACTTTGAGTTTCTTCAAGTGTTTTATTTAGGTTTTGTAACCCCCTGACATGTAGGGGTGACTTGATGATCATTGCAATGATATTCCATCATATCCAACAGTTTCATAGATGAGATCTATGTTTTTGTAGAGACACTTGTAGCCTGCTCAGATCACCATGGTATGTGCCATAGATTGATGGGGACATTCAATTGACACCATTGTCATGGCATATGTTATCTAGTTGACTCGGAGTATATGCTTTTTTATGTGTAGGCATGAACATAGGGGGTTGATGGTGTTACTCTATAATGCCTCATGAATCTTAGATGGTTGTTTCATAGCTAAGGATGCATTGTGGTGCGATTATAATTTTTTCTTTAGGTCAAGTGTATGATCTTGTGAGTGAGTGTATCCCAAGGGATTTAAGTAAGTGGACACCCATTTCATGTCATGTACAACATTTTACCTAGCCATTTTTCATACCATTTCATTTCACTAGTGATTTCACCCATTTCCATCATGTCCCCCTTTGACAATTGACTTATAAGTTATCGTATGCTATGTTCCAAGGTCTCTATACTATTTCCATGTATGAATGCCTAGGTCAACATTAAAAGAGCCAAAGTACTCTAAGAGAAATGTAGCTAAATGATAAATGTTGTATGTGTGAGTAATGCCCTAGGTTATCAAAGCCAAATCTAAAGCAAAGGGACTAAAAGAAAATAAAAAATAGAATATAAAAAAAGGGATCGCAAAAAGGGGGCTCAAGGAAAGGGTTTCTCAAGAAAAATCTCTCCCTTCTAAGGCACACACGTGGAAGAAAAATCATTAACCTCAATCACTTGAAAGCTAAGAGACCTAGCACTCAATCATATTTCTATAATGGTTAATTGCGAACACCCTTTCCCTAGCATGGCCTTTATTTCATCACCCTCACCCTAAAAAGTTAGGAAATGCATCCAGTCCTAGGGGTGTAACTGGTAAGAAAAAATCTAGATTAATTATGGACCCTGCTAATTCTGAGGTTATTGGTGTAATAAATCAAAAGTGAGTGAGTTAATTAGAAAAATGCACTTGAAAACCATTATAGTGTTGAAGGCCAACATTGCCATTACTCCTAAACGTTGTCTCCTACCTGTGCATTGTCAAAAACAAAGCAATGGGGTGCCAAAAAGGAGGTTGCTCATCACCAAAAGGGACAACCCACCAATGCCACTCTACAGGTCTGCAAACAATGTCTAAATCTGACTTATCTATCTCATTATGAACCGCTGTTACAGCTGATAGAAGGTACAACTACCTTTGTATTTTTCTATGGTTTGTTTTTGGCAATAGATATAATGCAAATGCATGTTTTTGGTGTGCACAATTTATGGACAAATGTTATGGAAAATGTTGTCTGAATTATAATAGTAAAAAACAATCACCTAAACCAAACAAAATCAGACCCATCGAAAGCATGGAACTATAATCACCAATCTTGTAGTTGCCCCTAAATGATGAATCCTATATAGGATGGTAGAGGGGATAGGCAACCAAAGTGGTGAACCTCGGTTCCCAAAAGGAAGGGTTGTCACGCCAACCAAGGCACCCTTCACTTTATGCTATCAAAACGCAAGATAACAAAGGGGGAGACCCTGATCAACTCTTGACAAGAGAGATCAAGCCCAATCACCAGATCAAGCTATTAAGATAGGGTACGTAAGGTGATAGGTATGGAACCCTAGATTTAAGCAAATGAAACCACTGTGGAGGCTTAGGGAAGATTTGACTTGGCAAAGATTGATTACACATAGTGATTCAATAGTTATGTATGTTTCCAGGATTCAAGCGCTAGTTAAAATAATCAAATGCAGCTGCCTTGGGAAATGTGACCCTTAAAACAGGGAAAGTGTCCCAAAGAGTGGATCTGAGGATTAGGGCCTTCTAACACAGCTCATCAAACAGGATCAAAAGACAGGAAAACTGACTCTCTCAGGAAATGCGTGAGGGTTCAAGGAGACTAGTGGCTTGGGATTTGGGTCAATGGAGTCCTCCAGGTATGACGCCTTGGAGAACCCACCTAGGGATTTGCAAAAGACCAAAACCCTAGAAATGGGTTGCCAGTAAACCAAGTCTTTTGAGCCAGAGAATTTTCCGATTAATTTTACTTAGGGTCTTAATATGAAAGGACAGATGGGTAGGTTGGAAGAATACATTACTTACCTCACAAGCGTACCTCGAGTCATGGAAATGTTTGCTATGATGCAGAGGATTGTTCCCGCAAAGATCAAATGAGAATTTGGTGATGTATCTTGCCCTCACGATTTTTCCAGCTCCACACGTGCGCCCTCCTCTTCCTGATAAACCAAGGACAACAAGAGATCAATCAGTTCAAGCAAGAATGGAAGAAATACAGATAAAGAACATGATAACAAGAAGTAAGAGGTACAAAGTCAATAATTCTCCATGAAACCGACGAAGAGAAGAGAAGAGAGCAGGGAGAGTGTCCCCAACCAATGTGCCTTCCTCACCAATTCGACTTCTTCACCTGTAGATAAAAAGTAGAGAGAAGATGTGCAAAATAAACACCAAGATCCTCAGTGCAGAGGAAGAACAGTTTCAATCAACATCAATAGCATCCACAACCACAAGACAAGAGTTTGCAAAGAGATATTTTTATTCCAGAAGTTAAGAGCCAAAAGTCCCTTTACAATGAGAAGCTCTCTCCTTTAAATAGGAAGAAGAGATACCAAAACCCTAACCACCTTTTAAATGGATGGCTAAGATTAAAAGATACCTAAGTTATAATCTACGATTGAGATGAGCTCAACAATGAAGTACATGAATCAACTAAAAAATATAACAATGTCATGGACAAAATCGCCCTAGGGGGACATCCCACTCCAAGTGACTAGGAGAACATAAGATAAAGCTCATGGTGGGTCTAGAGAGTGACATATAACTTCCCTAGTGTGTCCCCATGTACAATAATCATCAAATATATCACCTAAGCATAAAATCATGCCCAACAAGGAAAGTCGTGAGCCTCCAAAGGCTCTATGAAACCTCAAAATGTCCTGGAGAAAGGTGTGTGGGCTCCATTGAATGCTGTAACTGCTTTGGAGGGTGTGGGAGACATCATACACATCATCAAAACCATTCCTATGCCATTTCCTTGCCTTAGTAGCCCAAATCGATTTCCTTGGTAGCCAATTTCACCATTTTTTATGCCTCTGTAAATGATCTGAAAAGTATAAAAATGGCCGTGACTCACTGCCTGGTCACCCGGAGCCAATTTTGACTGCACCAATGTGTCCGAGAATATAGCAATGTAGTAAAAACAAGTGGCTACACTCCATACCCCCTCTGTAGCGCCATAGGTGAACCAATCAAATCCTGACACTGCTCTAACAGGCCATTTTTAATGGCAAATCTGCACTGAAGTGATAAACTAAGAAATCTCAATTGAAATTGCTCGGAATTGAAATCTGATTGTCCCAATGGACTCGGACAACCCAAATGCACTAAAGGTGCATACTCAGACACCATATGGATGACTGTATAATCATATATTATCATCACCATGCTTGGATAAATAAAAATAATAATAATTTGCAAATGATCAAAATCCTCAAAAGTACTATAGATCACTATCTGAACCTGTAACTGTTGCATGGAACCATTTGGTGACCAAATAAGGATCACATATCATCAATAGCTATCATCCAGGGTCTAACCCATCTCATGTCCTGTGGTTGACTATGGTCAAACTCGGTTTGACCAAGTCAAACTGACCCATAATATGATCCAAACCATAAACATCAAGGTGCTGCAATTGCATTTGGTTAAAGCATGCTTCATTAATCATTCCAATAGCAATATAAACATAAAGTAATCATTTCACTGGCAATCTAAAACAAGATATTCAAGATTTTAAATAATAATAATAACTCGGACTTAGAACCTCAAGACTATACTCACTTCATGGCTGTGATCAATTTGCTAGTGATGGGTGAGGGTGGATAAATGCAAGGCTAGGCTAAGGGATGACTGTATTGACTCAACATTGTGACACTTTGGAAGTGGGAAAGGGGATACACACTAAAGCATATGCTAGACAAGCAAATAACACATGGGATGGCAGTGTCTCACAAATGGATAAGCTGTTTCAAAAGTGCTTATTCAACCTTGAAAGATGTCTACGACTCACATCCAAGCTAATACAGCTCCGTGAGGATCTTTTCTAGAGCCGCCATGACTGGGTGTCAGGCTAATCGTAACTCAAGAGTCTAGGGCTAGGTTGCGGGGAAGCGCTCCCCCCCCCCCCTCGCCCCCGCTCCGGAAGCTAGCTTCCGGCCGAAGCTAGCCGGAAGCTAAGCGGAATTGCGCTTCCGTTTCGCTTCTGTCCGGAAGCGAATTTCGGAAGCTCGCTTCCGCTCAATTTAAAACACTTCCTGCCACTGTCATAAAGCGTTCGGAAGCGTCGCTTCCTGATCGCTTCCCTTCGCTTCCTAATCACTTCCTAGATCGCTTCCCATCGCTTTCGGCCGCTTCCTAAATCGCTTCCTGACGCTTCCTAAATCGCTTCCTGACGCTTCCTTGGACGTGTCATGGCCCATCCGTCTTGCCAACATGGATCTCCACTGTGGAATTAAAATTGTAAGGTCTCTGCAATTCTATGCCAAGCTGAGTCAAGCTTCTCATTCTCTGTCCAGGTCCGGTTTTGAAGGCTTGGTTTGTTTGCTTGTAGGCCAAGATCAATGCCAAACTCTGAACAAATACACGCTACAATTCTTTCATACCAGCTAAACAAGATTCTCCAAATACCACGCTCTATTAACTACAATATTCAAACCCATCACTTCATTATGAACACAGCTGCCGTTCAATATACATTCATGCTTGCATATGTGGATAGCTCTTAGTTACACACTACACTAGCATAATATATGGCATATGCAGCACTGTGGCCTCTAGATATTTCCTGTATAGATCCAAGGGCACTCTGATTCTATATGCCAACACAACAATGCACTCCGTGTTTTTTAACTCTACAAACACAGCACTTCATTCAACCATTGCTCTTCCCATTCAAAAGATACATACATATGTGTGTGTGTGTTCAAGCACTATTCCAAAAAAACACAAACGCTACTCCTCATCGCTATCACTATTCATGATACAAATGTATATATTCATTTGTTTGGGAGTCTTTAAGCTTCAACCAATCATAGGGGATGGCTGTAGGTATAAGGAAAATGTGCAGGTTGGATGATGTCTGGCTGTGGGATTTTTGAAAAGGCCACACACAGGCTGTGAGCAGTTAGTCAACTATATACAGCTTGAGGGCAAATGCTGTGGGTATGCCATCACACAGAATTTAAACAGATTGGGCTGGTAATTTAAGGATTAAAAAGGAAGCCAACAAATTAATAATAGTGTTGTAGTTGCCTAGTAAAACAATGCACAAGCATTCTCTGCATGCTAGCGATCAAGCAATTGGAGGATTGAGCTGTGGGTTCCACCCAGTGATTCAATCAAACAGAAATTGGTGCCAAGGATGATCAATTTGGTAATTAAATGGGTGAATTCTGCTGAGATTTCAAATGGGCAAATTGCAAGTGTTGAATAGAGTATACAATGCGTTACCACCAAACCCTTACTGTTACCCCTTGTTACCTCCCATTTTGCATGTTTTTCACAATTTCAGTAGGGGTTTTATGTCTTGATGGAAATTTGGATGGCCTAATGTTGATCCTAGATTTTGTATGGTGCCTTGGGGTCTTGGTGATGATGTCTCAGCGTGTGGGGGTTGATAGATCTTCATGATGATGACTGCACTTCACTTATATTTGGCACATTCATCATGTTTCTTCATGATGCATTCTCAATGGGTGATTTTATGAGGGTTTGATGGTACATTCCATCCACATGTGTCATGTTACCACACAAACTAGCATCTCAAGATTCGACATAGTAGAAATACGGTTAATAGTTGATGACAAAATGTTTATATATTGAAAATTTGAAGCTTTAAGGTTGGATCTTGATGTTATAACTTATGGAATCATGGATACTGGAGTCTGGCCCTATGGTTGATGAATTCACTAGTAAATGATTAATGATTGATGATTGATGAAATGATGTTATATGGTATTTACTATTAACTATTATTGTTTATTTCATGTTTTTATCCTTTCCATAACTAATTTAACATTCTATATGCATTTGTTGACATATATGCATCAAAATATATAAAAAATATATATTATATAAAAAACGCTTCCGGACCGCTTCCTAACCGGAAGCTTTTGAAAATTTCGCTTCTCGCTCCCGCTCCCGCTCCCAAGTAACCTTGGTCTAGGGGACAATTAGAATTAGCTGTCCCAAGCTCCATCTCATATCACAACCCACAAGCTAATGAGGAATAATCATTACAGTATAGGCCAACAGATCATTAGATATAAATATTTTTAACCACTGCTTTTTGGGCCTTTCATTCATTTCCATAGCCTTGATCCGTGTGTGTTGAAAAACACATTCTTGGATTTACATTTATTAGGCTTTTTGATCCGTGTGTGTTGAAAAACACATTCTTGGATTTACATTTATTAGGATTTTTGATCCGTGTGTGTTGAAAAACACATTCTTGGATTTTACATTCATTTCACATGGCCTTTCATTCACGTGTGTTGAAAAACACATTCTAGAATGGGCTTTCATTTAAGATATACAATAAGTTTTCCAGATACATGTAACGATGGTAGTACTATTTGTTTCAGTCTTAGCCAACACAACCTAGGCAACTTAGAGCTAAGACACGAAACAACAGGGAAGCTCATCCAAGAAAGAGGCTAGAGTGGGGGAAGGTCCTCCATGTCACTAGTCAAGTAGTAAGTCAGGGTAACAACAATAACTGGAAGGTAACGGATGGATGGAGATAGTGGAAATGATGCCAACACTAGCAAGCCAAACAATGGTGGGAATGATCACCTCCATTCTCCTAGGAGGGTGAAACCAATGAGTATACACAAGAACCTCTATCATCTGAGCATGACACTAGATAAATACATAATAAAGACCAAGTCCAATATATATATATATATGATCGCCAGATCATGACACTAAATGCTACAACATGCTACTAGAATGACCAGGAAAGCAAATATAAACCAATACACAAGATAATACCTGCTGGATCATATACCTGTGCAAACCATCTGAACCATCATCTGTCTATTGGGAACCTGCTGCTGCAACTTTGGGCAAGGCATACTGCTCTGTATGGCAAAATGGCTACATCGGTCATCAAATCTGAGTTTCCTGAGACTCAGTCATGGAAAAGGAATATACTACTACTCATCATCATAAGAGTGATCCAAAATAGATGCCATCTCAAGCATCTCAGTGTAAAGGACTAGCTGGAAAATATATTGGAATCTGGAAAAAATATATGGTAGCCCCAGCTACTATAGATGTGATAATAGAAACATTATAGTAGGAAAACAACAGTTGTCACTAAAGTGTTTTACAGAAGTCCCAAACCAAAATACATCTGTAGTTAACTCAAAATTCAGCCCAGATTTAGTTGGGGGATTTACAGTGGTATCAGAGTTTGTTGGGAAAGTGTTTGACAAAATCCCAAAACCAAGAAAACCAAAAATGTATCAGCAATTAGGAGAGGGGATATTACAGTGGCATCAGAGCTGTGCATGTTGCCATCCTGAGGGGGAAATATTGAAAAGGTGTTTTCAGATTGTTATCGATAAGTGACCAGCACCTATACCTTTTCATTTCAGCAGGGTACCTTGGTATCAAGGCTTGCATTCAGGCCTTAGGAAAGATAAAGACGACTCAAAAACTCTTGGCATAATTGTTACAAACTTCTCAAGAATATGAAAATAATCTAACATTGTTATAGTGCCCTGAGTGGTTGGATCCTTACTTATTAGTTGGGAAGAAGATAGAGAGGTTCAAATCTGAAGTGGTTGGTGACATGGATGCATCTTTGATAAGGGAAATTTGATAGAATGTTAGGAAGACTTCTTGGAAGTGCATGCATCTACTCATGTTGAGGAGGTGTGCATTGAGGTTGGCAAAACAACAAACTTCAATACGCGATTAGAACTATCCTATGAGGATGATAACACCAGTGCTTTTGATAGGCATGTTGATTGCACTTATGATGATTATGATAATCATGTTGATTATGATGAGATTTGTGTGGAGTTGAGTTTTGAACATTCTTCATCATCCACAGTAGAGGCTTAGTCATCTATGGCAGCCATAACACATGAGTATGCTAGTGGTACACAAGATTTGAGGGAGAAGCCTCTCGTGATGGTCAAGCATGAGTATGACTCATAAATTTCTGACTATACACATAGTTAATATCATGGGGATCATGAGCCACCTCGTTTGGAGAGTCCAATGAAGGCTCAAATCATAACTACAGCTGAGATAGTTGAGCATCTACTTGGTGGACCAACCAATAGGGAAATTTATGAATCCACTGATTGGGGGAATGGGTATATTACAAATGTGGACAGATCGATTTTGGATCCAGGTTCAGATGACACTAGTGGAATGAGTGCACAAGATAAGATTAAGGGGGAGCAGATATACAGTCATGATGCAAAGATTGCCATTGATAATACGTGTGAGGACACAGATTTTTTGAGGACAGTATATTGGGTGATAATGTTGTCCCATCCTTTTTTCTTGAGGATTGTATGGTGATAATGTTGTCCCATCCAATGCTACTTCATCAGTTTCCTTTCTGCCTAGATACACATGACCAAGGGTTTGGAGAGATTCCTTGTGGGAGACTCCCTGATGTAGGCTTTGAGCATACCATTGAGTTCGGCTTACCCAGGATCAATGAGATGATGAATGAGCTCCATGAGATGATGAATGAGCTCCATGGTGCTGTATACCTTCATAAGATTAACTTGCATTGGTGGTACTATCAGATCAAGATGAGAAAGAAGGGTGTGCGGGTACATCAGGAGAAGATCCAGGTCATATGGGATTGGCTCGCAGAGATTTCAGCTGATTAGAAGTCCCACCTCCTAGTGGAATATTCCAAGAATAGATTTGCTTATGAGTTAATGGATGGCCACATTCAAGATGACAAATACAAAGTAGTGGATGACATTATCTACTACAAAGATCGCATATATTTAGTCCTTGAGTCCACACTTAAGGTGAAGATCATGTGGGCTATGCATGATACACCTTTGGTAGGACATCCAGATACTTCATAACTTACTGATAGATCAAAGAGGTTCTCTTGGAAGGGTGTGAAAGACGATGTGTTGAGACATGTGAGGGTTGTGTGACTTGTTAGTAGAACAAGTTAGAGCATACTCATCCAACATGATTATTGCAGCCTTTACTCATTCTAGAACAGAAGTGGGGGAGTGTGTCGATGGATTTCCCGTTTTTGGGGTCACATTTCCCAAGGCAGCTAAATTTGATCATTTGTCCTACCACTTGAATCCTGGAATCATACTTAATATCAAGTCACTGTGTTTAAGCATTCAAAGTCCAATCATATCTCTCTTAAGCCTCCACAGTGACCTTGTTTCCTTAAATCTAGGGTTCTCCACCCTTCACCTTATGTACCCTATTTCATAGCTTGATCTGGTGATTGGGTTAGATCTCTCCTATCGAGAGTAGATTAAGGTCTCCCCCTTTACTATCTGTGGCTTTGATACTATAAATTGAAGAGTGCCTCGATTGGCGTGACAACCAATCCATCTTGGGGATCGAGGCCCTCTTTTGTCACCTCTTTGGTTGCCCATCCCCTCTGTCGTCCTGTATAGGATTACCTTTAGGGGAAACTACGAGTTGTGTGATAACAGTTCTGTTATGTCGCGGTCTTCATGATCTTCTTGAATTCCTTCTTCCGTCATTGTGTCGCTGACTCTGGGAACTTCAGGTTCTTCATTTTCTTCTATAGGTAGTTTTCTTGATTTGTTGTATGCTGAATCTTCGTCGAAGGTTACATCTCTGTTGATCTCAATCTTCTTGAATCCTGGGAAGTATATTCGGTAGGCATTTGATGTGTTGCTGTATACCACTAATATTCCCTTCTTTCCTGAGGGATCTAACTTGGTTCTCTTTTCCTTCAGGATATGTATGTACACTGGGCAGCCAAATATTCTGAGATGGATGAATTCTGGTTTCTCACCTAAGAAAGCTTCTTCGGGAGTCTTGTTGTTCAATACTCGGTGAGGTGTACGGTTTGTATATACACAACTGTCCTTGTTGCTTCTGCCCATAAGTGCATCAGAAGATCCTGATCATGTAGCATTGCCTTTGTTGTTTCCATTATTGTTCTGTTCTTTCGTTCTACAACACCATTCCATTGAGGATTGTAAGGAGTGCTCAACTTCCTCTTAATCCCAGATTCTCTTCAAAGGTTCTTGAATTCTTCCGAGGTGAATTCTCCACCATTATTTGGTCGTAGGGTCTTGCTTTTCTTCTCAGTGTGATTTTCAACCAAGGCTTTGAATTCCTTGAACTTGCTAAATACCTCATCATTACTTTTCAAGAAATAAATTCATGTCTTACGAGAAAAGTCATCTATAAAAGAAACATAGTATATATACCCGCTTAATGAGCTGGAAGACATGGGACCGCATACATCTGAGTGGACTATCTCCAATATTCCTTTTGCCTTGCTTTCGCTACTTGGAAATTCCTTCTTTACATTCTTTCCTTGCGCACATCCCTTGCAAATACCTTCATGTTTTGTCTGGATTTCTGGTAGTCTTGAAACTGCTTTGCTTGCAATAGGTAGTGCTTTATAGTGCACATGTGCAAGCCTTCTGTGCCATAGTTCACTTGGTTCCATGGAGTCATGAACCAATGCTTCTTCAGGTTGTCCCTTCAATTTGTACAAGCCTCCCCCTTGCTCTCCAATTACTGTTGCATCATCTATTGTCTTTCCTTTTGGCCACATTAGGACTTAGCCATCAACAAATGCAACCTTGATGCCCTTGGCATCTAGTGCTGAGATGGAGAGAAGATTCTTCTTCAATCCTGGAACATAGAGAACATCTTTCATCTTCAATGATTTGCCGAAGTCTAGCTTGTAGGAAGCTTCTCCACTTCCTTTGATGGGGTCTTGATAATCATCCCCAAGTTTCACCTTGTGAGGTGACTCATTTTCCGATAGATTGACGAAGGATTCTTTGTATCTCATCATGTGCTTGGATGCTCCACTATCTACAAGCCAATCATTGCTCCCATGTGTGATAGTGCTCGTGAGTGCTGAGATTAAGACATACTCTTCATCACTTGAAGAATCATCCCTTTCTTCTCTAGTTCTTTTCCTTGCTGGTTCATCATCTTCAACAGTGTGAGCATGATGCCTCTTCTTGTTGGTTTTCTTGGAGGATCCTTGGTTTCTGGGATAGTTTCTTGATTAATGTCCCTTCTCATCACATGTGTAGCATCTAACACTGGACATATCTCTTCTGGATCCATTATGCCTTTTGTGTCTTCTATGATGGTGGTCCTCCCTCTTGTTGTGATTTCTTTTAGTGTGAGTTGTAAGAGCTTGATCATCATTTGTTCCCATCCTCTCTTCTCTTGCTACTAATTGAGCTTCTTCTTGGGTGCATTCTTCCCATAATGTGCTGAAGGGGATCAACTTCTTCGTGGCACATATTCCTTAAATGAATGAATCCCATGATCTTGGGAGACCATTCAAGGTGGTCATAACAATCTCTCCTTCTTCTACTTTGTCTTCAATCACTTCAAGTTGCTCCTTAATTTGAGAAACCCTTGTGCAGTAAGATTGCATGGTCTCTGAATGTTGGATCTTCACATTCTTGAGCTGGTTCCTTGATATCATCTTTCGATTAATGTTCTTCCCTTCGAATATCTTTGTCAAGGCATCGAACATCTCCTTGGGAGTCTTCAGGGATGCCACATGAGGGATGAGATGATCCTTGAGGGAGTCTGCAATAATCCTCTTGGCCTTGACTAAGTTCTTCTTGTAGATTGCCTTTGCCTCATCTCCCTTTGGTGCTGGAACCTCCTCATTAACATACTTGTCCAAATCATTTTCTTCAAGGACAAGAGAGATCCTATACTTCCATGCTTGGAAGTTGTCAACTCCCTCAAGCTTATCCTCAAGCTTTGTGTGGTGAGTCATTTTGAAATGAGAACCTCAAATGGAAATAACAAAGATTTAGATCTTACCAATTTGAGATGCCCAACCTGGTTATGGAGTTGGCTGGCCTAGGGTTTGTCAAGGAAACCCTAATTTTCCAAAGTTGGAATTTTGAACTTCTAATTGGACAGGAAGATGTGCCTCCTCAAGGCGAGTTGTTTAATGTACTCCTTTGTCTGGATCGATGGAGGAAAATCCCGAAAGCTTGATGCCCTAGTTTTCTCCCGGCACTAGTGTTTAGGTCAAAAATGAAAATTCTTCAGACTTGATTCTGCTTCCTCCAAAAGATGCGCCCTTCTAGGGTGAGTTAGCCTAGACCTCTTTTTCTAATGATCTGTTAGAGAAGACCTTGAACGAGGAAGCCCTAGTTTCCCGCTGCTGCACAATGCCTTCTTTTCAGGTTGGCTTTGATACCATGTTAGAGTTTGCACTTTAATTCAATTTAATTAGATCTTTTACTGAAAGACACACAAACATAGCAAAACACAAGAGCAATAATTTTCCTCCGGGAAACGATAAAGGAGAAAACCCCGCAACTTCCTCAGAAATAGATTTGTCACTAGTATAATATCAAGCAAGATAGGAAAACCAAAATATAAGGTATCCTCTGCAGCTCTCTCTCTTTCTCCTCTAGCGAACTTGTCTTCTCTCTCTCCTTATGCGAACTTGCTTGAGTGAGTGGTGTGTCCAAATGAGAGAGCAAACTCTCTAATTATACTTTATGTGTGGGTGACCTTTTTCCTAATGGGGCCGACTTCACTAACTTGACTGGGGCGACCTGTCCTAGGGAGACTCAATAATACAACTTACATTTATCTTTTGGGGAGCTATTGCCCCGAATTACAATGGAGGTTTTACCTTGATAACCTAGCATGACCAAATATAATAATGACATCTCCGAACAGAGAAAAAAACACCTCCGACGGAGGTACAATAATAACATAATAATAAAATACAAATGAATATCTTCGGAAGTTACATTTACAACAACATCTTTTACAATTATTGATCTAGTTTTATTTGCAGTAAGTTATTATTCTCACTTGGTAATTCATTTAAGATTGTTTTGCTTACATTCAATGGTTATATTTCATATTCAAAAAATGCTTTATGGTATATGGATGTTTTACTCAAGTTTTGAGTAGGTAATTTTCCTTATCTCTTGATACTTAGTTGCTCCAGGGAATCCCCCCTTTCGATTTCTTGAAGTCATTTAAGTGAAGGGAAGTATTAATAGGTGATAGTAGCGTTACATCCATAGTTGCACTTGCCTAGAACCTTTTTGAGTCCTTGCATTTAGGATGCTAGTTTTATCATTTATGCTTTAATGCTTCACTTACCATACATTATAACAACAATGTAAGCATAATCAATTCTTGTTAATGGGATACACTTTACTTGTTTCATTTTACCATTCTTTTTACAACTATTGATCTAATTTTATTTGCAACAAGTTATTATTTCTCACTTTGTAATTCATTTAAGATTGTGTTGCTTACATTCAATGGTTATATTTGATATTAAAAAAAAGCTTTATGGTATATGGATGTTTTAATCAAGTTTTCAGTAAGTGATTTTCCTTATCTCAGTGGAATTGATTTTCCTTATCTCTTGATACTTAGTTTCTGTAGGGAATCCCCCCTTGCGTCTTCTTTAAGTCACTAAAGTGAAGGGAAGTAATAGTAGGTGACAATAGCATTACTTCCATAGTTGCACTTGTCTAGAACCTTTATGAGTCCATGCATTTAGGGTGCTAGTTTTTGCGACAACAAGTTTTATGCTTTTTGAGGTGTTGGGCCTGCATTTCATGCTTTCTTTTGTTTTTATAGATGGCAGAGAAGGGCTTATTGCAGGTTACTCTGAAGAGTTCTTGATCTAGTTGAGAGATGTGGGGATGGTTCCTAGAAAGTTATTTATATAGTTGTGAGGCAAGGTGGGTACAGATGGGACGTTCCAAAGTATTGTTTGGAGTTCCCTCGATTTTTAGAACATTGCCAAGGAGTACCAAAGACCCTTGAATATTAGAGCGCATGGGATGTTTGTTTCAAGGTTGGGAACAAGTCCTCATGCGAGATAGGTTTTTGATGTTCTTCACCTAGTTGATGCCTATATCTTGATACTAGATTTTCCTTTACTTGATCATTGGCGTCATCTACTATGCTCACCATCTGTCGATTGCACATCTTGCCTCTAGGTGAATCAATAATTATCTGTGTGTTGTCATTTGATTTGTGACTGCAAAATCCAAGGACCAGAACCAGGGTTGCCAGAGCGAGGAGCGAAGCGGGAGCGCAGGTGCACATTTTTCAAAAAATGGTTGGGAGTGAAGCATCTCGGGAGCGTTTATATATATATATTCAAAAAAACATGTAGAATGCCAAACTAGATGCAAAATTTATGAAACATGTATGTTTGTGCTACTTCCAATATATGAAATGCCATCTAAATTCCATAATTCATGATTACAATTACAAAGTTACGAATTGAAATACATTTTACAAATACAAATACAAATACAAACCATCTAGATTCTATCAATTACAAACATACAACCTTTAGAACCATATAATAGGGAAGTACATCATTAACTTATGGAAGTACATCATTAAGTACCAAATATGGAAGTACACACTACATCATTAAATACCAAATAGTTTTGTTTACAAAAATTGGCTATGTGCATGTGCCATGAAGCATAACTTATAAGTACCAGAATGATAATTAAACTGAAATACGAAGACTAAAAGGTCTCAAAAGTTCAAAACACTAAACTGAGCTATGATTTAAATCCTATCTAGTAAAATGCAAAAAAATCTATTTCTCCTAATTCCTCTTTCCACCACCACGATTGTCTCGTGAGGGTTGGCGTGGTGGTAGTGAAGATGAAGCATGTGTAACTGAGTGTGATCGTGAAGGTCCTTCTAATGCAAGTACTGCTAGAGTGCTAGTGAAGGGGCCCCGTCCATGGGACCTCGCACTGGATGGAGGTGGCATTTCAACACGCTCATCCTCATCCAAAAGAGCATTCTCCAACTCCTCCAAAACTAATTCTCCATCCTCCAAGTTGTCCTCCTATGGATTGTAGTCCCACATCTTATTTGATTTTTCTATAGTTGAATCCTCACAGTAATGCGACAACAATCGCAAGTTGTAATGCACATAGACCAAGGTCTTTGCTCGTTGTACATTCAACCTGTTTCTTTTGACATTGTGGATGAAATTGTATGTGCTCCAACACCTCTTTGCTGAAGAAGTGTTCACCACCTGTGAAAGCACCCGCATTGCCATAGTTTGTAGCTGTGGTGTACTAGTGCGATACATGTCCCACCACTGAAGAGAAGGCAAATTCCCTCGATCTCTATTTGCATGGTTGCTCCCAAAGGCACCAGTGCAATTGATGTACTGGCTCAACTGTCGCCGAATGCTATCACACTCCTCAACATCTTGGTACATTTTTTCCAATGCTTGCATATAACCAACTTGAACCTCTGGATCTTGGTGTGGTTTTCTCTTTGCCTCACCACCTAGTGCTGGGGTTGAAAGCCATGATATATGATAGTATTTTGGTGTAAGCACATATGCTAAGGCATGTAGTGGAATATTCAGCTTCTCCCACCGTTTTTCCTCCTCTATACGGATTAAATCATACAAAATCTTATCTCTAGGCTGAGCAATGTCCTTAATTTGTCCTAGCATAGTGTCCATTTGCTCATACACCTCCCCAGTGACCGGTCGATCAGAATCTGCAAACCGAAGCATGTTATAAATTGGCTTGGTGAACTGTAAAACATACTTGACCTGTGTCCAAAAATAGCTATCAAGAATAGTGTCCTTTGCTGCATCCATGCCATCTCTGTCAGTGCTAATGTCATCCCACTCATCACTCATCACCATAGCACCCAAAGCCTGTCTTATCCTCAATAGGCGCCTGAAGTTGAGGAAATAGCTACCAAATCTAGTCTTTGCAAGCTTAAGTAATTGCAACTTAGAGTAAATTGCATAAAAGGCATTGACCCTTGAATGCCCGGTGATACATTTAATGAGTTTCTTCCCTCAATTGTACAAATCATTTATCCATGTGCATTCTCTGTGCTTGATAATATCATGCATTAAAAGGTTCAATGTGTGCACCAAACAACCAGACCAAAAGATGTGAGTATATTTCCGCTCAATGATTTTTCCTGCTCCTTTACAATTCGCTGCATTATTAGTGATTACTTGAATCACATTAGTAGGACCAACCTCATCAATAGTTTTCAATAAGATGTCTGCTATGTTCTGAGAAGAGGCCATGAGTGATGAGGAGTCTTGCGCTCCAAGAAACATTGCACCACTAGACGAAACACCAAGGATATTTATCAAATGTTGGTTTCTAACATTTGTCCAACCATCAGATACAATGGATACCACAGTATCTTCCCACCCATCTGTAAATCGTGTAAGAGCTCTTTTGACTTTTGTTTTTTCCTTGTCAAGTAACACAATTCTAGCTTTTTCATACCCAGGGCTCTTGTATCCAGCAGGGGCTTTGTTAATGGCTTTAACCATGGCATGCCAATAAGGGGAGCAGAGAACATTGAATGACACACCACATGCATAAAGAAACCTCACCACTTTTGCATTCACATCCTTCCTGCCAGTAATTTCAAGGAAATCTTCTATGGTTCTCTTACTTCCACTACCATTTGAGAACCTTCCGCTAGGTGAAAAAGGAGATGAAAATGGGCTCCCAAAGCTAGAAGAAGCATCAAATTGAACCTTTTGTTTTTTAGCATTCATTCTTTGTGCAACTTCCTCTATCTTGATGTAGTTTTCTCTCTCTAGCTGTGTTATCTTGGGGCAAATTGCAATACCAAGGGACCCTTTGTTATCATCACTGTCTAATACCCCACAAAGATGCCTCCTCACACGGGTGTATGAACCAGTATAAGGTTTTCCTGGACGACAACCATGTGGGCATAAAAACTTAGTGGTTCCACCACCTCTTGCCTCCTCAAGTTTTTTGACATACCTCCACAAGGGGGTTAATGAAGGTTTGCCACTATCAGCTCCATTATCATCCCCTTCACCACCCTCCTCTCCTTCATTCATTGGGTCACAATGAGAATGACCACTATCATCTTCTCCATTCACATGCCTATTCCCAACCAACACCATGAGAACCAAAAATGGAAGGAAACACCACAAGAACATTTTCTTCAAGTTTTAGATGAACAACCTGCAATAGAATGAGGAGGAAGAGGGAATGGGAAAATGTAGGAGAAGAAAAAAATACAATAATAAACAAGACATTTTGTGAACAATATTCAACAAAAATAAACATTGGGCATACCTATTTTGATCTCCAATGATTTGGAGGTAGAGGGAACCCTTTCTTGTCTCTTGCAAGCTCTCACAAATCCTCTTTAAGCTCTCCAACATTGCTCCAACACCAACACCAACACCAAGCCAACACCAAGAGCTCCTTCCCTCTCCACTCCAACTCAAAGATGAAACAATGAGGAAGAAGAGGGAGAGATTATGTTTTATCTCCCCTCTCTAACCCTAAAAATGCACTAGGCCCAACCCAAAAAGCAAAGAAAAACAAATAAACAAAAAAAAAACATAAAAAAAACTTGACTTTTTTGTGGGTTTTCGGGGAGCGCCGGGCTGTGAGTGGAAGCGCTCGGGGAGCGATGGGGGGAGCGTGGCCAGAGCGATGGCGAAGCGTGGAAGGCGGAGTTTCGAGCGCTCAAGAGCGAAAACGAATCTCATAGAGGCGGGGAGCGAGATTTTTCAAGTCGAAGCGGGGTTCCAAAATTCCAGAGCTCGCTCCCCTTGACGCTTCGACAATGCTTTCGCTCGGAGCGCATTTTGCCTTGTCGGACCGTGCGGGGGGGGACTTTTCGACAACACCAGAACTAGTTGCTTTCCTACTATGTTTGTGCAACAACAAATAAATAGTCTTTTTCCTCTTCTTCTTTCCTACTCTTGTCAACAATGTTAGAATTATGTTTCCTATTCATTTTATTTTTTGAACTATTTCAATAATCCTTAGCCTTTTGCACTTTGACTTGTATTCATGGGCTTGGCAGTAGTGTGGTAGATTATGTGATATCTAATATCCCTTTATACAACAGAATGATAAATGTGGACATATTAAAGGACCACGAGATTGACTTAGATCCTAAGTCACCGGACACAGGGACATGGGACACGAAGGACACGAAAATACGAGAGTCCGACACGGACACGATGACCCCCGAAATCAGGACATGAAGGACACGTTTTATATACATACATATATATATATATACATATATATATATATATATATATATATATATATATATATATATATATTTCAAATATATTAAAATTTAAAAATATAGACATATAGATCCAAAAATCTTTAGAAACTAGAACATTTACAAATATTCAATAGAAATTAGAATCAAAACACATTATTGATTACACATTTGTCATTCACAAACCACGATTCACAACACATTTGTCATTCACAAATCACAATGAGACACCCAAATGACAAAAAGAAACCCAAATTTTTGTTTCAAATACAACCCGGTTGCACTTTTCGGCCATTTGCGTGTCCTGTTTTTGGGACTCGTGTCCGACAGTCAAGGACACGATGTCAAATCGTGTTCGATTCGACTTTCGGACGTGTCCCGATTTCGGACACGACCGGAAGTCGAATCGGACACGATTTGACATCGAATCGTGTCCGATTCGATCCCCACGGGACACGCAGAGGGGTTTTGACGAATCCGGTTTCTTAGCTTAGATCATAGATGTTTAATTGTAACCCCCAATTTTTTCATGCTAGCGATGCCATAGAAGAACATTCTCACAGTCAAAAGCATCTAATCTTCGACAGAAATCATGATTATATTTTCATAAATGATTAAAAAATAAAGTGTTTCCTCTATCAAGTACGAACAATATAGAAGATCTCTATCATAATTTTACTACTGTCCTCTCATCTTCCATTAACAAATTCTCCATTGAAGTTTCGGGTAAAAAGAAGAATAAAAGAACCAACCCTTGGTATGATAAAGAATGTAAAAATGCAAGAAGAGCCATCAAGGTAGCTATTGAAGAGTCTCTAAAAATTGACAAGATAAATATATACAAAGCCCTAATTAAAAGAAAAAAACGCACAATATAAATAAAAAGTAGGAAAATCTTTTACACCTCTCTAAGGTACCTCCTAAGAAATTATGGAGGCAAATTCTAACCAGTAAAACTAAAAATACTAATAGGATTGCTTTGAAGGATTGGAATTCTAATCTTAAAAGGTTTTATGAATCCTCGGATGTCATATATAACATTCAAACCCTCCTTACAGTGGAAGAAGTTTTCATGATAGAAGACATTGATTTTGGGGTTAAGTGCCTAGCAATTGGAAAAACTAAGGATATTGAAGGATACCAAGCAGAAATCTTAAAAATTGGAGGGCCTTTCCTCATTCCTCACATTCACAAACTCTTCAATCTAGCGGTCAAGCAAGGTTTCCCTAATCCTTAGACTCAGAGCCTCATTATTCTTATCTTTAAAAGTTGTGATAAATATAACCCCTGTAATTATTGGACCGTTATGATTAGCCCTCTCTTGGCAAAGCTTTACGGTGTCATTTTAGAAAAGAAAATCAGCATATGGCTAGAAAGTGAAGGTAAGCAGGCTAAAGGTCAGGGGGGCTTTAGAAAACATCACTCTATACCACATACCACTTTGTTACCCTCAGGATCGTTGTGGAGAAATGTCGTAATAGTAAATCCAATCTCTTATGCAGCTTTGTGGACTTTATGAAAACTTTTGATACGGTGCCTAGAAATAACTTGTGGAATAGATTAGAAGGGCTAAAGGTTCCTTTTGAGTTGAGAGTTGTCGCGGTAAGGTTGTTCAAGACTGGCATTCTCAAATTTAAGAGCACTGAGGGGTGGTCGAAAGATATTAATTGTAATATTGGAGTTAAGGAAGGTTGCACCCTCTCCCGTACCCTTTTTGGCATATATATTGATAAGCTAGAGGGTTGTTTAGATGAAGCAAGTTGCATTGGCATGACCTTAGCTGGAATAGTCATCATCCTCCTTCTCTATGCTAATGATATTGTTCTTATGGCAAAGTGTCCCTTTGATCTTGATAAACAATTAAGAATTCTCACAGATTTTTGTTCTAATATGGTTATGACTGTTAACGCCAACAAAACAAAAGTTATGATTATCAAGTTGAAGGTCACATATGTTAATTTTGTATATGACAATAGCAACCTGGAGGAAGTCTTTTCTTACAAATATCTCGGCTGGAACTATAGCATTGAGAAACGGATCAATGGAGGGTGGAAAGCTTATTTTGGTATTGAGAACAATTGTAAATCAACAAACCTTGCGATGTGGGATAAAAAGTCATTTTTGAAACTCTTGTCACTCTCGTTATCTTGTACGATTGTGAAGTTTGGGGTTGCAGCATCTCTAGAGAGTCCTAGAGAAAGATTGAACAAATCCAAAAACGTTTTATAACTTATAACCTCAAAATTAAAAGCAATACACCCTATCCTATTCTCTTAATAGAAGTGGGTATTTCCCCATTGAGAGCATCGCTATGACTAGGTACCTTATGTAGAAGTACGTGATAAATAACATGGGAGACTAGAAACTTCCTAAAATTGCTTTAAAATACAGTCAACGGTCAAGACCACCTATGGCTCAAGAGAGGCTGGTATAAAGACGCCATGGCTTTGTTAAACCATTGGGGGATTGACGAAAATGCTACTTTGCAAAATATCAATAACATTAAAAATATTATCACATCTAAGTTTAAAGAGAAAATGTGTGGCAAGAAAGAATTAGAGATTAAAGAAAATTAAGATACTATAATGAGGTCATTAACCCTAATCTGGAAGAAAAGTCTCTCGTTGTTTTAACTAGTTCGAAGAAGAAAATTAATATAGCCAAGATAAGAATGAACTCTCATGAGCTTTATAGTGAAATAGGATATTGGACAATTCGTAAAACACCGTGGGTGGAAAGAATTTGCCATCTCTGTGAGACTATGAGCGTTGAGGATGAAAGTCACGTTCTCTTAGAGTGCCCTATGTACACTCACATTAGATTGCAGTTTCATAATTTTTGCTACAATACAAACCTCCCCAACCTTCTAACATGTCAAAACTATGCTACCTATTAACTCTTCTTTCTAAGCTTTTTGAGCATAAGAATAAAATTTTACAGCGATCCGAGTAATTCCTTTCTTTTCTCTTAAGGTCCGATAGACCAAGTTGGTCTCTGTGCATGTTAACCACCACCATCATCATCATCATCAACAATATCTAGTTTCTTTATGATGTGAAGAATGTGTATGAGTAGCAGAATTACATCTTTTTAATTGTAAATTTCTTCTTTGTTCTTTTAGCTTCCTTTTTTCATGAACTGTTTTGGAGGCTTTCTTTTTGCTGTGCCATGAAATCTTTCTCACTCACCTTCCTCTTCACATCGTTCAGTTTACTCCTGCAACATCCCTATCAACTTTTCAAACTGCATTGTAGCCACTCTGCATGTTCAATTCAACGAGGTTTTGAAGGGTTTATAAGACTGGCAATGACCTCAAGGTCAATGTTACCTATTGCGTATCCTTGATTTGTTCCTGAAGCAGCCATCTCATCATTCAATGGTTTGATTCTGGAAATCAGATCTTGAGTCTAATTACCTTCCTCAATTTTGGTAATATACACCATATCTTTTAAATATAATAGCTTAGATTCATTCAGTGTCAAAAATATTTATCAAGTTCTTCCATGCTGCATTAGCTATTTGAACATTTCTAAGGTGTTTAAATACATTCAGTCACAGTTGATTACATTGTCCCACTTTCAAATTTTCTAATCCCAACTAGATTTGGGGGTTTCTGTTCTGACTCTTCTACCACAATCTAAAGATATTTAAATGACTGAATATTCTTGAAGACAGTTCAGTAGCTATCGTGGGAAAGTTCCTACAACGTTATTTGGTGCCTTTCCCAGGAGTAATGACAGTTGCTGTTTTAGTGTATACCTTAGTTTCTAGGCCATAAAGTACACAAATGTATCTGGTCCTCATCTTTCACATGAAATATCTCTAAAAGCATATGTTGTACTTTCAGGCTACTTTTATAGATTTCTTTACTAAGATGTTTTGCTTTACTTTCAGCCTGAACACTGAATTTCCATGGTATAGGAAACACTACTACTGAACGTTTCTATATTTATTTTTCATGCAGGAAACAAAAGCAGGGGAAGCTACTTGCTGAAGAAACGCCTCCAGAAATTGGGTACGTAAATGCCTGACCAAACTATATGATTTGAATTTTCTGTTTGCTGTTCTAAAATATGAACTGAAACTAGATGCAATTTTGTTTAATTGCAGTGACATGACACTTGAGCCTTTGGTTGACCCCAAGAAAATAGTTGAGGAAGTGCATGAAGCTGAATCACCCAATGCTAGTATGTTCTTTGATTTTTGCATTTCTTCTATATTCATAGCAACATCAATACAAGTCTGTTTACATGATCAATACGTGCAGTGTAAGATGCAAGCCATGTGATCTGAAGGAGATTGATTACTAGCTTAATTGTTACTTTTTCATTTCCCTTGCATTTAGTTCATATATTCTAATATGCATCCTTTAGATCGTCCACCATTTTGAGCACATATTCAACAGACATGCAATATGCATCAACAATTGATTTTTTGAATTTTTAACTTTCATTTTGTTCGGAAGCAACTGTATTACAGATTTCTTTCACATATTTCTCCATGCGAGTTGTATTATATTGAACACTGAAATATGGATACTCTGTCTTTGTTTCGCTGTTTGTGTTCAACTTAGATAAATCTTAAATTGCAGGTATATTGGAATTCAGTTTACAAACATGCATGCATGCATACATGTAGGCTGTAGCATACATAGAATTAGTTGAACACAGCTAAATCTATATATCCTTTCAACCATTTCTGGGTTCCAGAATAGCAGAGCCAAGGGTCAATGAAAGAGCTAAGAGCCACTACCAGAGACAGAATCAAAACAAAGGAAGTATTCAACGTTGGTATCAGTCTGATGCACAATGTTGAAGCTCGATATGAGTCCTTTGTAAATCTGAATTCTCTGAAACTCAATAAAGAGTTGAGTAAGCGTTTTCTGTGCTAGAGTTTTCTCACATCGGGGTCTCTAGGGTACATCTCTGTGTCTGTTTTTGTATGTGTTTGTACTTTCTTGCATCGAATACATTGCAATAAGGTTTATTGTTAACTTTTCTGGTTTCTCTGAAAATGTTTACACCCTGTTTGGGGTGCTTAATGAGATTTGGGGTACAATAGTATGTTCAGCCCTTGTATGGTCCACGATGGATTGGCACATGGGAGATGGTCCATGATGTATTTGCACAACGAAGATAGCTTTTATTTTTATTTTTTATTTTATGACCAAGAGGAACTCTCCAGACCACCTGACAAGCTTGGTTAACTGCGCCACCTTGAGATAAACCTCTCAAGTCGGGGTAGCCTTAATGTTGGATAGGACATAATCAATGGGAGTACAACCACTAGTGCAGTTGTAAGAGGCCACCCTTTCATGATTGTACTAGTGGTTGTACTCTCGTTGATTATGTCCTATCCAACATTAAGGCTGGCCCCGGCTCGAGAGGTTTATCTCCAAGTGGCACAGTTAACCAAGCTTGCTGGGTGGTCTGGAGGGTTCCTATCGGTCATAAAAAAATAGAAAAAAAGCTATCTTCATTGTGCAAATACATCATGGACCATCTTAGATAGCTTGCTTAGTGATTGCTTGACCTTAGATAGGTTCTGGCTTGGTATTCTTCCATTAGCATTGGAGTTCTCTTGACAGTTTGGTGGATGCCTTTCATGATGGCAACATGGAGAGTTCACCTAGTTGGTGAATTCCCTATTTGGGAGGAGTGTTGTGCATCAGGCCCTAGATGGCATGGGATTTCTTGGATTTTTGTTTAGGGGGTTAGAGTTGGCTTGGGGATGCATGGGTTGTGATAGTGTTCTTATCAAGGTTTGTTGACCTGGTGGAATACATTGCTTAGGAGGATCAATGGAGTCTGTAGAGGCTTGTGATGGAGGATGTGAACTTACTTTGTGTGGCTACATCATCTTGGAGTCCTCATTGTGTAATACATCAGTTGGAGCTTAACACATGTACTTTGGAATGGAGTGCTTCACTTGTGTTGGCCTACATCTGCTTGTTGTAGGTTGCTTGTAAGGGATTGAGCCCACATTGCATTATTGGACTCTCTTACTTCATATATATATATAAAAGTTTCCAGGAAACGTGGGTGTGGGGACAGGTGCAGGAACGGGGACGACACTTTTTGAAACATGGTACTTGGGTTCGTCGGGGAACTATGTATATATATATATATTTCTTCATATCGTTAAAAACATGTCACATGCATATTTCTTCAAAATTCAACGATTCATCATTCATTCAATATTCTCATTCACATTGGAACATAAAATTTGAAAAGAAAAATGCTCAACTAAAGCTTATTAAAAAGTAAAATTTAAAAACCATTAATTTTTAAAACTTAAAATAAATTAATAATCTGTCAAGAATCCTTCAAAATGTGTAACAGCAAAAGAACATCAACAAATGGTGGTAACTGGTAAGAGCTAAGTACAAATTCTTTATACCAATTGGAACTGTTGCCGCCAGATACGCACCTCCGGGGAAAGGGTGTTAATCGTTAGCGTGGTAGAAATATTCAAGCCACTGGGTGCGTCCTTGGGGGAAGCAAAGAGTTGAGATACTGTTACACAACACTCAACTTTCGTGTCTAGGCCAACTCCTAGTGAAGCCAAGGGAGTGGTCCCTATCAAAATAAACTATGGCCTTTAAGCTAAGTTAAAGAAAGAAAATGATTCTAGGAGTTTGAAGACAAATTAATACTGAACCAGAGATTGCAAGTAGTATTTAGATCAATAGCATGAAATTAATACATCCATCTAACACATGGTTTACTTAATTAAAAAGTGCGATTGTTGCGGATTGTACCAGTGCCAAAATGGAGTCACATAAGTTGGAGTGTTGCTGTGTCGTGAAAGTGTTGCAAGTCTTGTTGGTCAGTTTTAATTGATTTTATTAGATGCGTGAATTAAGGAATAGGTTAGTTCTTAGTTTGGCCCAATTCTAACTTGATCCTTCGAACTGAGCGTAGTGAAAGGAACTATGGATTTTGGTCTATGGTATCCACGAAATGAAGACTAGACTCTGGTAGCATATACTGACACAGACTGGGAAGGAAGTATCGATGATAAAGGAGTACAAGCAGAGGGGCATTCTTCTTGGATGTGTAAAAGAAATATTTAATGTCACTATCAACAATAGAGGCATAATACATCGCATCAGTAGCATGTTGTGTTGATTTTTGTACCTAGGAAGTGTTTCCCTAGTGAGTTTTTTTGCTTAAGTCACTTAAAGGGAGAAATAAAGTGACCCTTGCATTAAATGACTTGAGAAAAGCATTTAATGTGACTTTAGACTCTAAAGTCACTTTTGATAAATTTAAGTGAGTGAATTTAATTTTTATGAAAAATTAAAAGTGAGCATTTAATCTCATCCATCCATCTCGGCTAATCTTAGCCATTGGATTAGATGGGCCCTCACTCACCTAGGGTTTTGTCAAAAAGGGCAAGGAAGGAAAAAGAGATTCATTCTTGAGATGGGAGTGAAGGAGAAGAGAGAAGAGAGCAAGGGAACGAATTTCGAGGAGGGTTCAGGGCATTAATGACCAGCACGATTTTCGAGGCAGCAACATTTATTATCAGCACATTTCCCAAGGAGAAGCTACACAATTTTTTAGGGTGATTCTGGGCACAAATCCCGAGAAGAACCAACACAGTTTTCAAGGTAGGAAGTTGGGCACAAATCTCGAGACATCAGCATAGTTTTCGAGGCATTTATTAGGGCACATTTCTCGAGACAGGTCTGCATAGAAACCGAGAAAAGTACAACATGGATTTCAAGGAAAGGATAACACAGAAATCGAGGACCATATAGTACGGATTTCTATCCTTTTCCAGCACGAATTTCTTGGTCCAGATTTGCACAGAAAATGAGGCAGCTTCAACACGTTTTTTGAGGCAGTCTGTGGGTGTATTTACTGGAGGAGATAAGTTGAATTTTTCACTGTAATGCTGTTCTATATTTTGCTGAAGAAATAATAAACTCTCTCTCTGATTGGTTTTCCCCATGGGGGTTTTTCCAGGGCCATTGGCTAAACTTTCTGAGTCTGAAATTTTTATGGCGTGCATGCTTATTTTATTTTTCTGTCATTAATTGTGATTTTCAGCGTGCTTTAAAAGTCTGAAAAATTTAGTATATTTTCCAGCCATTGATAAAATTCTGGGTTAGGCATTAAACTATAGATATTTGACATTGAAACCAACAGTCTGAAAAACACAGAAAATTTACATGGTATCAGAGCCTGGGGGCAAAAAACATAAATTTTTGCAGTCAGTCTGAAATTTCCAGAATTCAGTATTTTCATCTGTTAGTGAACAACACCTTGTTGGGTTGACAGTAAGATGGCTACAGGACTTAGGTTGGAGGATAGGCTAGATGGGCTAAGAAACTTTGTGCCATGGAAGGCTAGGATTTTGCTGATCTTGGAGGAAAATGAACTGTTGGAGGAGGTGGTAAGAAACACTACAGCTAACCCTATTCAGATTCCCGCTACTATAGATGCAGCAGCATTATCAGCTTTCAACAAGAAGGACTGTAAGGCTAGGAGAATTATTTTTGATGCAGTTAAAGACCACATCATTCCTCACATTTCAGCTAAAATTCGACACATTTGATGTGGAGTGCCTTAGCTAGTTTATACGAGAGCTCTAATGAGAACCGGAAGATGGTTCTCAAGGAGAAACTGAAAAGTATAAAGATGAATGGTAGAGAGGGAGTGACATCTTCCCTTAGCAGGATATCCGCGGTTAAAGATGAGCTAGCAACAATTGGGGAGGTGGTTACTGCTACTGAGCTTGTGCGGACAGCAGTGAGTGGGACTTCCAAGCCTTGGGGTGCATTTGTACAGGCTATAGTGGGCATGGAGAACTTACCTTCATGGGAGAGACTGTGGGATGATTTTGTGCAGGAGGAGACTAGGAGAGGTCTTGTACAGGGAAGCTCTTCTTAGGGTTGGGAGGATGAGGCGAATGTGGCATTAACAGCTAAAGGCAAGAAGAAGAAGAAGGGTCCCAAGCAGGGTGGGGCCAAGCAATAGCAGGGTGGGCAGAAGAAAGACTTGAGTAAAATCAAGTGTTATGGTTGTCAGACTTTTGGGCACTATGCTTCTCAGTGTCCAAAGAAGAAGAAGAAGCAGCGGACCGCAGCCTCAGTGGAAGTTGATGATTTTGGAGAGAGATTTCAGAGAGTTTTCTCTGTGTACTGGACATGTTGAGAGAGAGAGAGCCTCTATAGTTACCAACACTGATTTGGATATGGAGATGGAGTATTCTTTGTTGACAGGCCATCAGATGAGTGCATCCACCATTGGCACTTGGTATATTGACAGCGGAGCTTCGAGTCACATGACAGGTGCTCGAGAGATGTTCTCTGAGCTTTCACAGACAGGTACAAATGTGGATGTTGTACTAGGAGATGACGCCATTGTCAGAGCAGTTGGTCGTGGGACCATTACCTTTCAGAGGGAGTCTATGAGTCCTATGATTCGGAGGGATGTGTTATTTGTCCCTGGGCTGAAGAAGAACTTAGTTTCAGTTTTCACCATTGTGGATAAGGGTCTTGGGGTTTGTTTCTTGGATGGGCGAGTGCAGGTATTCCCCAAGACTACAGGATTATCTACCTCCATGGACAGTGTGGTTAGATGTGGAAAACTATACAAGCTCTTGTTTCAGCCGAAACACGCTTTGGCACACAACAACAACAATGAGCTTTCTGAGCTATGGCATCGAAGGATGGCCCACTTGCATCACCCATCTTTGAGATTGTTGAGGAGCATGGTTACAGGTTTACCAGAGTTCAACACAGAGCATAGTGATATTTGTAGGGGGTGTGCTTTGGGAAAGTACACCAAGACTACTTTTCTGAGCAATGACAGCTGATCAACAGGAGTACTTGATTTGATCCATATAGATATATGTGGTCCCACGTCATCAGTTTCTTTGACTGGATTTGAGTATTATATCTCTTTCATCGATGACTACTCCAGGGAGACCTGGATCTACTTCTTGAGGAGCAAGAAGTCACCCTTAGTATTGAGAGTCTTCGAGGGTTCAAAGCCCTTGCGGAGAATCAGACAGGGAGGAGGATTCAAGTGTTGAGATCGAACAATGGGAGTGAGTATACCTCCAAGGAGTTCGATGGGTTTTGCATTCAGGAGGGCATACAGAGACAGCTGACAGTTCCATACACTCCTGAGCATAATGGAGTTGCAGAGAGGAAGAACAGGTCGATTGTGGGAGCAGCGAGAGCGATGCTTCATGATCAGAGTTTACCCTTCTTTCTTTGGGCAGAGGCATGCAGTATTGCAGTTTATCTGCAGAACATGAGTCCCCATCGTGCCTTGGGGAGGAAGACTCCTGAGGAGATGTTCACAGGCAAGAAGCCTGAGGTTGGCTATTTTCGCATATTTGGTTTTTTGACTTACTCTCGGGTCCCTTCTGAGAAGAGGACAAATTTTGATCCCACTGCAGAGAGAGGCATCTTTGTGGGATATGATGAGACTTCGAAGGCTTACTGCATTTATCTTCTTGGCCAGAAGAAGGTTGTTGTGAGGCGGGAAGTGAAGTTTGATGAGGAGAGAGCCTTCAAGAAGTCTAGAGAGTTGGAGCATGGGGAGCCACCGGCTTCCACACCTCAGGTGACACAGGCATCTTTAGTACAAATCACAGGTCCATAGGTTTCCGGAGTGACTGGGTCACAGGTTACTGGCACAGGTTCTACAGGTTCAGTGGTTCAGTCAGTAGGTACTCCAGGGACACGTTCGGGTTCTCGGTTACAGGTTCATCCGTGACTAGTTCATGGGCTACTGGTCCACAAATTGCTGGGCCATCTTCTTCTGGTAGTTCTTCAGAGGAGGAGAGACCATTTTGGGAGGAGCCTTCAAGGAAGAGGAAGCCTAAATGGCTTCGTGATACCTTGGAGGAAGTAGAGGCATTTGGTAGGCCCCAGGAGGAGGTCAGGACAGTAGTGATGCCAGACAGATTGGGCATGGTTCTAGTTGCGAGTCTTCGTTACTCAGAGCCTTCCACATTTGAAGAGGCCTCTCAGCATCAGGTTTGGAGAGATGCCATGATGGAAGAGTACCATTCCATCATGAAGAATGATGCATGGGAGATAGTACCGAGACCAGAGGGGAAGTCTGTTGTGACTTCCAAGTGGATCTACAAGGTGAAGCATGCTGCAGATGGCAGTGTGGAGAAGTACAAGGCTTGTTTTGTGGCACAAGGGTTTTCACAGATAGAGGGAGTTGATTATGATGAGACCTTTGCGTCATTTGCTCGTTATTCTTCTATCAGAGCAGTGATTTCTATAGCAGCATAGATGGGTTGGAAGATCCACCAGATGGATGTGAAGACCGCATTTCTCAATGGTCTTCTGCAGGAGGAGGTTTACTTAGAGCAGCCACAGTGCTTTGAGATTCATGGGAGAGATTCTCATGTGTGCAGGCTGAAGAAACCCTTGTATGGACTGAAGCAAGCTCCTAGAGCTTGGTACTCCAGGATTGATGCGCATTTGACATCGATGGGTTTTCAGAAAAGTGAGGCTGATCCCAACCTTTACTACATTGTGGTTGGTGGAGATCCTCCCATTCTTTTGTTATATGTTAATGATCTGTTTATCACCGGGGAGGAGCGTCTCATTGCACATTGCAAGAGAGACGTTGCTATAGAGTACGAGATGACAGACATTGGGTTGATGCATTATTATCTGGGGATGGAGGTTAGTGTTATCACATCCATGTTAGCTGGAGCTACCATGCTGCAGATTGTGTGGTTGGGGACCATACTATACTTTTTTTCCGGATCAGAGATCGGATGCTTTCAGAGGAGGCACACAGTTTTGTTCAGATTGCCCCGAGCAGACATATCAGTGGGGACAGATGGTTTTATGGTATTGTCTAGACATGTATACTTTATTGCCTATAGAGGCACCCTTCTTTGCCAGGCTTTGCTTAAGCCCATTGAGACAGTTGCCTAGCCATATTTTGATAGAGTGCTACAGAGTATTACTGGTTTACCACTTATTGCCCGGATTCAGTTGAGATCTAGTTTCAGAGTCAACTTCAGCAGCAGGTATATGGAGCCCTATTTGGTCGAAGAACTGTTTGTCAAATAGAAGCCTCTGAAGAATATTTTAACTGTTGTCTTTAATTGTACTATAAGCCTTAAGAAGGGGTGTTAGAGTATAAGGATTATTTGGTATAATGAAGTCAGGGTTTATAAGTGACTTAGGTCAATTGATAGTTAGGTCATAATTAGGTTTCAAGTTCTAGATATCTTGAGCTCAATAAATGAGGCTCATTAGACTTTTATTTATTGGCTTGAAGATAATAAAGGATATCATTCTTGAGTCCATCTCTCTTAAGGTTTCACCTTATGTAGGGTTTTGTGCATGCTTCATTGTTCTATCTCTTTGTCACTTTACCTTAAGGTTTCTAGCATTCAATGACAAGTTAATCTATTGTTGTTGTTTGTGACACTCATGGGGAGCTTCTCTAGGATAGGATTGCTTGGCTATGGCAATGAAGGATTAAGATGATTTGAAGAGATAGCTTAGCAAAATGATTTTGCTGTTATAGTATAGGAAATAGGGGTGACTGGAGGACCATGAATACTAGTGCAATCCCCCGGGCAAAATGAATCAAAGGAGGCTAGTCCAAGAAAGGGGTGAGTTCATGAAGCCCTAGGGAATTAGGCTTGCATGCACATATCACAAATAAAGTTTATTATCAGAAAGAAGTCAAAGCAAAGCAATATTATCAGTCCCATCATTTCAAGAATCAACAAGCATCGAGCACAAACTGGAAGATGCAAGAATTATGGTATGCTATATATTGATAGTCTCACTCTGAAAATGTCATAATAATTATACATGACTCTGTGAGGAATCAAGTAGTCATCTGCCAAGATGATATTAGAGTCAGAAGCCTTGAAAGATTACTTTCAGTTGGACTACTGATAATGAATTGCGGCATTTGATTATGCTCCTACGAAGATCATATTACTTGTTCTCTTCTAATGCTAGAGGGATGCGCCATCTCAAAGGGTGTGGGGCCTGTGGGTGTTAGACACAATGGTCACACTGAGAGGGGGGTGAATCAGTGTGTAGGCAATTAAACCCTTTTTTACTTCTACAAATCAAACAGAGTCTACCAATGCATCATGCTACAAGTACATCATTACATCACTATCATCCATCAACAATCATCACGTCATACTATAGTATATGTTAAATTTTTGTAAAATCAGGGTTTTGTGCAGTAAAAATAAAATTCAATATACTTTAATGCACAAAGTAGATAAACAAATACTGAAATTAAATATGAAATAGTACAGCAGTAACTTCTAACATAATTTTCATCTCTTTCAACTTCACACCTTTAATACTACCAGTTAGGTCATTGTGTTAAGTAATCTTTAACACTACCAGTTAGGTCACTGTATTAAGTTAATCTTCAGTAACATGTAATATAAAATAATAAACTTGTTAACAGTAAGAGATATAGATGAAGATACTAACCTGGGTGTGAAACCCTTCCTATAAGAATACTCAGAAGAGTTACTTTCAGTAGAAGACTGTGCCTCAGAGAGGCCAGTCAAATTCTGGAAACTAGCTGACCCTACAAGAGGGTAGTACAAACCAGAGAGAGAGATGACAGGTGTAGTACAGTCAAACAGGGATGGTCAAATACAATCAAAACATACTGTGAGACTTCAGTACCATAGGTCTGAACACCAAGCAAAAACTTAAAGCTTCAGATAAGTAACACAAGAAATCTGAACACAAATAACCTTTAAATCAAAGATAGACCCTAATTAGTTCTCATCATAAAGATCAAATAGAGATCTGGTCCAGGGTAAGTCTCAACAAGTCTCAACAGATCTCAACACTATAAAAACAAGTCTCAGCAATAGATCAGGTCTCAATAGAATAGATAAGATCTAGGGCACCCCATAAGTCATAGATCTAATACAACACATTCAGCAAAAAGGGTGCGGTCACAAAACAACAGACCTAGCAAGTGGAATAAGGGTCACGGTCTCCTTAAATCAACCAATAGCAAGTAGATCTGACCCTCAGGCCTCACGACCTCCACAAGGCAGGCTAGATCTGACTTCCAAAGCTCATGGCCTCCACAAAAAATGCTCCAGCAGACAGATCAGACCTTAAGTGACTTACGGCCTCCACCAAAGGACTCTCAGCAGGCAAATCGGGGTTCAAGAAGGTTAACGGCCAGATCTAGAAAACTCAGCACAAAGTCACGGCCTCTCCAATAAGTATGCATGAGGCAGATCAAAACCCAACAGCACCTCAACAGTCAGATGGATAACAGATCGGACCTCAATAGGGATTACAACAGGCAAATCGAAGATAGCAGCAGTAAGATCAGCCCTAAATAAAAAAGTCCACAAAACAGATCTGAAATAAAAGATGAGTTTCAGCAGGTGGATGACCTCAAAGCAAGTGAACGAGCAGCAGCAGATAAACCAATAACCCTTGACGTCAAGCAGGTAATAAAACAGAGCTGAGATGTTATAATGTGTATGAATCAAATGAGAAACAATAGATCTCTCTATAAATAGGATTTTGATCTTCTAAAGAGATCATTAAATTAATCCTTTAAATTATGATTCCATAGATTTAGAAAAGATGTCAAAAGAAAAAAGAATAAAACATAAAAATATAAAATATAAAAAGTATAAAAAATAAAAATAAAAATAAAATATATATAAAATAAAAAAACATAAAATATAATTAAAGTGTCTTATGTGGTGGTCAACCCATAAAATATAAAAGTGGGTAACCTAGGTGGGTACTAGGGTACAAAGACCAATGAGATGTTACAAGTCACACCATACAACAAGGATGGGTACATGACCCAAAACCCTAGTACCAACGGGTGTACCACAAAGGTGGGCACACAACCCTAATACCCAAAAACATCAAAACAACTCAAAGTGGATAAACAACACAAATACCACAAGACCAAGACCAATAAGGTGTAAGGACCAAAAGTAAATCAACCAGGGTGGAGAAGGTGCAACCAATCATCTCTCTCTCAAATGTAGAAATGTTCCATATAACCTGAAAGTTCATCATCACTGTATAACGAAGGGTTGACACAGATGATGTGATCATGTGGTCCTCTCAAATGCTCCTTAGGTCAAATGTTAGTAGCTTCCACAAGGGGTGGCCAGTCCCTTGAGAAGACCAACTAACTCATCCATCTCGAAGACCTAGGAGAAGAGGACATCACACATCATAATCTTGGTAACTGACCAAGTGCCTCCATTCTCAAGGAATGGCTTCTCCGCCCAAGGCTGAGCCTCAGTGCTAGACTAGGACATGTTGATCAACCATCTGGTCCATGACTATGTTCTCCATTCTCCCAGAGAATGGTCCTCACCCTCAAGCTGAGCATTCAATCCTAGACTGAATGTTGATCAACAATCTGCAGGACCTAGGATGTCTCTGTCTCAACCTGCAGGATCTGCTTGGTCCTCGTGACCAAGAAACTGTCTGGTCCCATACCAGAATACCCTAGAGACAAATAGGGGCCCTAGCCACATGCTAGGGAATTTGCCATGGCATCAATCTGCTTGGTCCTTGACCAAGAACCCCAGGAGACAGCTAGGGGCCCTAGGGTACCTTCTAGGGTCTTACTCATTACTCTGCCTGGTTAACTTGACCAGGAACCCTAGTTAACTGACTAGGGTACCATTCTCTCTGAGAATGGGTCTCGCAGCTGCACTAAAAAATTAACAGTATAAGCATAAACCAATAAATCATAGGAAACACATCACAGGAGAAACACTAGAATTGTATGAAGGTTTATTTTTGTTTTGATATGATTTACAATGGAAGACACCAATCTTCGCGATTACATCAGCACCAATTGACAAGAAGAGTACCAACACTCAATCCAAGACCTAGCCTGGTCTTCTCAACTCCAATTGAGAAAGGGTGAGGAGTCCAATCCTTAAGTGCAAGACTTAGCTTGCAAATCTGATATCAATCTGAGACCACTCTGTCCACTCTCCCAACTCAATCAACTGCCGAGTCCACTAATCAATGTCCTGCTCAAAGTCAAGTCACTGTTTTGTCAGTCTGCTGTCACTTGTCACTGTTGTGTCACTCTGTCATCAACTTCTGTATCAACTCAACTATCAATCTGCTCACTATCCTGTCAAGTGCATCTATGCTACTGTCTCTGTCAGAAGCATGTCAAACCAAGTACTGTCAATGTCAAATGTCATATCACTTCATTGGTATGTCAAGTTTGTCATTGTCAAATCAATCTCTTTCACTGTCTGGTCAAAGTCTGTCACTAAGTCACTGTCAAATTGTCAAAGCCATGGTTGATCTCTGCTGTCAAGTCATGTTGTCAAATCAAATCAATGACTGTAGTCAAACTGTCACTGAATGTCATTCTTTAAATCTGCTCTGTACTATCTTGTAGTCTTGTCAAATTTGTTCTTCAAACCTATGTCTCAGTTATATTCAGTCACCTATGCTTCAAAGATTGTAATAGTCTAAGTAGCTTAGGTATTCCCTTGCAAAAGATCTTCAAATGATTTAAACTTACAATGACGTATTCCAATATAGTCATAGCCAGATATGTGTTCCCCCTAGTGATTTTAGCCTAAGTCACTAAGAAGGGGGTAATGGGACCCTCACATTAATTAAACACATTAATGAGACTTTATGTTTTTAAAGTCACTTTTTGTCTAAAGTTAAAGTGGGTGAGCATTTAATTAATTAAGTGATTTAATTAATGTGACTTTTGCTCACATCTAATCTTAGCCATCGATTTGATTTCATCTCCACCATTGGATTAAGATTCCCATTTAGGGATTGGACAAAAAGGAGGGAGGCTCCAATACCTAGCTCATTGTGATGTGAATGAGTGAAGAAGAGAGAAAGGTCGAGAGAGCTGCCAGGGCACAAGTTTCCAAAGGACACCAGCGAGCTTGTCATTCCATTGGCACGAGTTCCAGGTATGGGTTTCCAGCAGTGGCTCAGAGTTCGAGGCATGCATTTGGCATGAGTTATCAGCAGGGTTTTCTAGATAGCAGGAAGCTACAGCAAATATCACATGGAGAAAAACCGTACAGCAGGTACCATCTCCAGCATGCAGTTCGAGGAGAGACTGGGCGCCATTCCCGAGGTGTTTTCTGCTGAAACTGTGGAGGAGGTACAGGGCACGGGTTTCAGGACTATGGCACATTTTTCTGGAAAGAATAACAGCACAGAAATCTAGAACAAACAGCACAGGAATCGTGGAGGATTTCAGTTTGTATCTTGCACAGAATTCAAGGGAAAGTTCAGTGTACAGACTGTTTTATCCCAGCACAGTTCTGAGTTAATTCTGGCTCGAATTTCTAGGCTGTGGGCACACCAAACGAGGCTCAGTTTGGTGCACATTTTTCCAGAAAGCTACTGCTGATGGGTGAAGATAAGTTTATCTTTTCATTGTAATGCTGTGATGAATATTTTGCTGAAGAAATAATATCTCTCTCTCTCAACTGGTTTTCCCCGTGGGGGTTTTTCCAGGGCTCGATTTGGCCAAAAATCTCTGAGTCATTTTATGTGTGAATGTGGTTAAATTAATTTGCAGCCTGTTAAATGCTTTTAATTGTGTGTTTACTGTTAAAGCATTTTTTGTAATAAGTAACCTACAGCCTATGCAAAACCGGCTGTAGGTGAAAACCACCTAAACTTGACATAAACCAGCAGACACTTGAAGGCAGAAAATTCTTCACTGCTCAAAGTCAAGTCACTGTTTTGTCAGTCTGCTGTCACTTGTCACTGTCGTGTCACTCTGTCATCAACTTCTGTATCAACTCAACTATCAATCTGCTCACTATCCTGTCAAGTGCATCTATGCTACTGTCTCTGTCAGAAGCATGTCAAACCAAGTACTGTCAATGTCAAATGTCATATCACTTCACTGGTATGTCAAGTTTGTCATTGTCAAATCAATCTCTTTCACTGTCTGGTCAAAGTCTGTCACTAAGTCACTGTCAAATTGTCAAAGCCATGGTTGATCTCTGCTGTCAAGTCATGTTGTCAAATCAAATCAATGACTGTAGTCAAACTGTCACTGAATGTCATTCTTTAAATCTGCTCTGTACTATCTTGTAGTCTTGTCAAATTTGTTCTTCAAACCTATGTCTCAGTTATATTCAGTCACCTATGCTTCAAAGATTGTAATAGTCTAAGTAGCTTAGGTATTCCCTTGCAAAAGATCTTCAAATGATTTAAACTTACAATGACGTATTCCAATATAGTCATAGCCAGATTTTCAGGCATCCATAGTTTATAATTTCATTGGTTCACATACCTCATTTGTCTTTGCAAATTCAAATTTGAATGTACCTCCAGTGGTCTTCTTTAGATGAGTTAGGGAATGGTACAATGTCTGCAAGTCTGAGATCAAGACAAGAATAACTTCAACTCTTCCAACTTCCTGAGTTCAGTGCTACGGTTCAATATGCTCATAGCTCCTGTTCTCAGAGCATTGTCATAAATGAACTGACACTGTACTGTCTTTATCAGAAATCAGGTCAAAAATCAGACCACTGATTAAGGAGCAGATAAGCCACCGGAACAGAGACAGGCCACCAGAAAGAATGCAATTGAAGGAGACCACAGAGCCAGCACATAGACTTACAGCATTCTGAACTAGATCTAGCAACAGCACTCAAGTAACAGCACTCTGAACTTTAGAGTCTGTCCATAAATACAGTGCCCTAATAGGGCCAAGTTTCCCTCAGTCTTCTTGGCTAATACATCACCAAAACACTGCCCTTTTGCTGCCTTAAATACTCCACCGAAATTAGAGCTATCATGTTCAACAGTTGCAGCAAAAGATGCTCCTGTGGCTGCCTAAAAAAAATCAGTCTTCACTCTCTGCCGTTGTGCCTCTACCCAAATTTCAGAGATAAAAACGAATTTCCAGCTAGTCATAATAAATGAGAATGTTGACCTGCTATTTATATACATTTTCCATACTATATTTTTACTGGACCGACTTTGCATTTGGTTTTAAAATTAATTAAAAACTCTTTCTTTAGGCTGGCCGACCTGTTTTTAGGGCCCCTTTTTTATTTAAAAAATAATAGTAAAATTTAGTTTTGCTTTAAATTTTACAGGGCCGACTTGCAAGGAAAAAATATTATTTAAAAAAAATGAAGTCTTTAGCAGGCAGACCTCACATTAATATGACAGGGGCTTCTTTCTTGTTAATTGACTTGTCCAAGAAGCTTGAGAGGGGTTACTATACCCACTCCACATCATCCACAAGAACTTCAATAGGTGTAATATAAACCGTGAGTGCATGGGCATAAGGATGTTTCAACCAAGTGTGACCATGCTTCCAAGTTTATCCATGACCATGTAAGGGTGCATCATAACCAAGGACTTCATCAAACAAGGGTTTCATCATGGAAACCAATCATGTTCATCAAGCCATCACACAGGATGTCTTCAAAGTTCATATATTACCAAGTCTTCAAAGTTCAAGTGAGTGTTCCATAGGGGCATTTAACCACATCATCAAATCATGGGTTCCAAAATCCAAGGTCTTTATGTCAAGCACGTGTAAAGTCATGACAAGAGCAAAGGTTTCAATGGACTTACGAAGGGTTTCAAGAGCTTCATCAAATCTCCATTAGACCAGCATGTGTGGGTTCCAAGACCCAAGTTTCCATGTACAAGGATATCATCAACATGGACAAGACCATACTATGTGTGTGTGTCCCAAAACTTTCTCATGCAAGAGAATAGGGGCACCTCAATGGTCTTCAAGAAGTCTTCATGTCTTCAAGATCCACATCTCCATGGGCTTCATACGAAAAGCATCATCATGCCACATAAATATCCAAGAGGTATGTTAAGGGCATCAAGGAATAATGTCAAGGTCCTCCATACACATATGAGCCATATCACACAAATGACCATAGGGTCATTTGTACCACCAAGTACACATCATTTGTAAATGGGCTGTAATGCCCAAGCATCCACATGCAGGGGTACTAGTATCATGTATCCATCAATCAACCATGAAGTTGACACTTGTGAATGCTATCATCCAGTCTGACACTTGTGTGTGGGTAAAGAACTCTAACCTGTGCAAAGTACCCCACAATAGATACCATGAATATGTGCAAGTGCCCATGATCCAGTCCATACCTGTTCATAAAGGTTGTCCACTACAGATCCATGTTGGCATCAATGACAACTCAATCCAGAGTGGGCATGTAATATTCCAACTGATATTTTGTTGTCTTCGTAACTGTCTGATGTAGTTTCTTGCTTGTCTGAGGTCTTGTAACTCAATACTATAATTAAATATGAATGCAAGTATTGCTCTATGATTGCTTGATCTGCATGCAAGTGCATGAATTTGCTAAGAAACCCTAAATAACCCAAATATTTAGATATGTTATAAAATAGGGATAGAAATAATGCATGTACATACCAATAGCTTGTGCGGTGGATGTAGATCGATATGAGATAAGCATGCAAGCCATGCATGAAGAATCAATTGAGATATGAGATGGTCTCTCTCCAAGAATGCGCCCTTGAATAAATGTGCCCTCTTCAATATGTGCATTGTGAATGGATGCATGAGTGCTCGAATGATGTCAAAATGCTTTCAGATGAAGCTAGTAGGGTTAGAATCCCCCTATGATCAAGATAGAAGCTGCATGCAGACCATGCATCAGCTTTAAGGCATAAAGTGTGAGTCCTCTAGGAAAGTCGCCCATGCAAGAGAAGGCGCCCTTTTGATAATGGATTTGTTGATAACTTGATCCTAGATCCGAATCTGAAGCCTGTATTCAGTAACTAGGCTAATAGGGGTTCTCTCGGAAGGATGAAGGTTGCATACAGACAAAAAAGCCACTGTATGCTAAGATATGAAGATGCTTTAGTTTTCCCAAGTCACCCCTGTAAGAAGGCGAGTCCTCCTAATCCAATATGAGGCGTGAACCTCTGAAGAATACTGTAGAATCTTGTATGATGATAGTAGAATGTTGAATCTTGATGATCCAACCTTGATAGTGACTAGGGCAGATAGATTTCACTGCCGAAATACACTTGATGGTTGAGTGGTGTGCCCTCAACCCTAAACTAGCTCTCCGAGCTCTCCAAGTCAACTTCTCAAATCAATAATCAATAAGCCGACCTAATCATTCACTGTATCCTTCTTTTATAACTTTGACATTGCATGCCCTAACTTTTGCATGCCTTGGTCGCTTTTCTCTTCTATTTTTCAGTTGACTTGCATGCATTGCTTTCTGTGTCAATGAAGGCTTAATTAAGGTATTTCTGTGCATCCATCTTGAAATATGGCCCACATGTAATGCATGCAGGTGGCCCCTAGTTCCTGTGGCCCTCTTTTATCTATTGATGATCTAATAACCATGATTAAGATCTTCTCTTGGTCTGAATGGTGTTAATCCTCAGTCAATTCCTTTGTTTGTTAAAAAGGGAACATTACAAGGCGTGTTGTGTCCTAAATAGTCCAATATATGTTAAAATATTGATAATGGTAATACTAATTTATACTATTTTAGCCCAGTGGGCTAGTTCAAGTGGTTGAGAGCTGTGAATAGCAAGCAGGAGGTCTTGGGCCATGTCTCTATCTGGCTGCCTCTGCATATGTGTGCCTCATTCGATATCTCTACTGGACATCATACAATAGTTTGTTTGGCCCGTTTTACACTGGGTACCATCTTCTGTATGAGGGGAAGTGCCCACGGATGTATTTTACATCCTTGTTAGTGGTTATTCCCTTCCTTTGCAACCTGACTTATATTTTGCATACAAGCAGTCTTGTTGATTGATCAAACCATTAATGAATTAACGAAAGTAGGCATCAATTAATAAATGTAATTTGTCTTTATTGAATATGGACTGAATTAAGATACGAGGTTGCGTCATCAGAAGAATGATTCGACAGAAGTAATAGTGTAGTTAAGTGATTTTCCAGCCAATGTTCAATGGATGGAAAGTACTCAATAGTTTTGTTTTGCAAATGTTTTTCACAAAAAATCCACGATGGCACTAAATAGCCACATTGCATTCTATAATTCCTCAGATGCGATGGAAGTGATTGCTGAAATTGATGAAGCTCGAACAGTATGTTCATATTAGAATTGAAGTATGTCACTTTGACATTCATTCAGAGTTTTAAATAGAAAAAAATCAATGGTGAGTGCATTGTGAAACATTTGCAAGTTTTCAACATTTTCCATTTTTCCTATATCACAAAATTTCCCAAGATATTAAGTCATCTGCTATCATGCATTTAAGTTTATGGTTTATGGTTTCTTCCTAGATCTTATGAAAATGCTAAAATATAGGCCATGAGATTTTGTTTATATTGGAGTTACTGGATCTACATTACTTGATTTTCAGTACCTCTATTCAGATTCCAAATTTCCTTCCGGCCTGACTACGGCTTTGTTGTTCAGATTTAATCATTAATATTGCCTTGATTGTTATGTTTGTGGAATGGTCTCTTTGATTATAGAGTTCATTCTTGGATATTTAAATATTTGCATTTCAATGTGGAGCTGTTTGACATGAGATAGTCTTTGATCAGTTATTTTCTGTTTTCTATAGGATACTATGCCATCTTAATATCCTTGGGATTCATTGCATTCTAATAATTTTTGAGCTAGCTTCTATATTCTAGTTAGTCGATGTGCAAATTATAAATGTAGATGCTAGACTGCAGTAGTTTCTCCTGTTCTTAACAAGGATGAATAATTCTGCTTGGAAAATGTCAGTGAGGCTGGATGTTCAGTACTAGGTAAAAGCTTACCATAAAGACGGCAAATAAAAAGTTTAAAAACTACCAAATCTTCATTCAGAAAAATGTTTTGCCGATTATTTCTGAGTAAGAGTTTCTGATTTTGAGAAACTCCTGCGCTCCTGCGCTAAGTTTCTTCTGTCAACAATTTTTTGCAAGGTTGATTTGACTATGCTGGGTCTTGGCATGATGTCAAGTATGGCTTGTGAGTCCTGATATCAGATATGATAGTTATCAGTTATGATTCTGAGGTCAAAACGTTTTACAGGGTGTATAACAGGATTCCTTTTAAGTAGTAAATGTTGTTGCTCTGGGAAGGTTATAACTTATGAATGTCTTTTCAAGAGGTGCACATATGACAAGTCTTAAATTTTGAAATTTACTAATTAATCAAGATATGTCCTCTTGTCCCTTAATTGTAGGGAAGGAACAGGTATCAGGTTCTGAACACAGGACAAAGGGAAAAAAAATTCAAAGCAAGAAATCTTCCATGAAAGAAAAGCAGTCCAAGTCCCAGCTTGAAGCACATATTAATATCTTGGATGATGGGCAATTGGTCAGTGCTTTCGATAATAAGACACTTTTGGCTGTTTTCAGAATCAGTTTTCAATGTTTTCTGTTTATGATGATAGTTTCTCACTCATTGCATTGCTGCCCCTCTTTTTCAGATCAGTCGGCGAACACGAAGGCAAAAAGGCCATCAATAGCAACATCCTATTAGCACCATGTAGACTTCCATGTACTATATTCATTTGTCACAACTTTATATCCTAAATTTGACAACCAAGGTTTGGCTTCAGAATCTGGTTTTGATTGTGCCCCCTTGTAATTTAAAATAGCTATCTGAACTCAATAAAATGTGGCGCTTTGCATTTTCACGAGATGGGTGGATAGTTTAGTGCAATTTTTAATTTTAATTAGTTTTAATGCTTCGATTTTATTAAATTCAATTTCAATTCCAATTCAAACACAGAATTATTGCCTAAGATTTTTGGCTTCATGAAATAAATAGCACAAAGTTTGTTGTGGACGCATTGCACATGCTCAGACCTGCAAAGAAAAGAAATATTCAATTGGGCTTCTTCTATCTGGAATATTCACAACTGCTCAATTTACAAGGGAAAAAAGTATTATAGGTGAACTTTTTTCTAGTATGGGAGAATGATGGAAGCTATCAGAGATGATACATGATCAATCAAGCAGCTAACCATAAATAACACCTGACAACCACACGTTTCAATTGCATTTTCCCTTGGATCTAGATTTTACTTCCTCATTGGTAAGCCGTTTCTATGCCTGATCTTACCATTACCTGTTTGATTATATTTGCATGTGTCTAATCAAGTTTCAACATGAGCCACTCATTGAGTATCAATGCTCTTTGCACAGGTGGTGTCGTTGTTATTGCTTTTAAAAACAATTAGTCAAGTGCACCTCTTTGTAGGGACCATACAGAAATATATGTGGGCAGGTTTGTGCTATCAACCCCATTAACTTATTGAATATTAATGATCAAACTCTTTAAATTTTGCTCCATTAAAAGTGCAATTGCATATGCAACATGAAGGTGAGCCTCTTATTTTATTATTGAAGTCCACATTTTTATGAATGTATATAAGTGGTCTGTTATGTGTAGTTCTACACCTATATCAATATGCATGGGCATGCATAGTGCATGTGTCATAGTTGCATGGGTACTTCTCTCTACCCACACCGCACTCTTATGTTTGGATAAGGTTTGTGCTATTAACCACATCAACTTATTGAATATTAATGAATCTCTCTTTAAATTTGACACTGATAAGAGTGCCATTGCATACGCAGCTTGAAGGTGAACCTTTATTTTATTATTATATAGTCCACATTTTCATTGATTTGTACAAGTATGGTCTCTTATGGGTAGTTCGACATGTACACCTATATCAATATGCACGAGAGTGCACAGTGCACACGTGTCATAGTTGCATGGTTACTTCTATCTTCCCACACCATATTGATGACCTCGATAGAGGAAAAACAAAATCTTTATACCTATAGTTGACAGCCATATCTGCACCTACCTACCTACATGGAATGACACAAATAGATGCATCTAAGTTTTATGTTTTATCATATGCAGGATAGATTATATGAGCCAAACAAAATGGAAATAAATTGGGTAGCATAAGCCACATTGTAGGATTACAGTTGAAAGATGTCACAAAACTAAGTAGAGCTTATTTATATATTAATGTCAGTTAGAAACACAAATGCGGTTTAGCAATAAGCACAATAGTAGGTTTTTAAAGCTCAATGTTATCAACTTTAAATGATATTTTCACCCCTGTTCTCAACAACTAAATAATTTTTACTTGTCTGCATGTTTTGCTCTTGTAAGAGAACATGTTCCAAGTAGGAGCTTCACTTCACCCATCTATTAATTCGTTTTAAGCTATTATGGAGGACACTTTCAGGGAATTTTAGGGTCTTGTTCCAAACTTTACCAGATCCTCTAAAGCCATATGATCAAATCTCTTGGTTGGACGTACAGATGGTGGATGAAGAAGATTGACAGGAACACTCCGTTCGGGAAACTACATTGGTGATTTTTGAAGTGAATGTTCAGGTCTTGTGTCGTCCTTTCATAATTGAATGAACTGCATGTAGAGATAGCTTGAGATGACTTTTGCAGATCCCAATCCAACCTTGGACGTCCATCAAAATGTGAGTAAACTAGGACCCCTTGGCTTGAATATGGTGCATTAGAGTAGTTTAATTGAATCCCACTCCACACATTTCCTCTTTTTGTATACTTGGGCCTTTTAGCATAAATTTAGGAGAATATTCCCAATTCTATGATAATACCAACAAAGAAATGGTGTCAGGGTTGTACCCTAACCCCCTTAAATAGATAGGTTGTTTTGTATTGATGCCATCTATATCAAATAAAGCCCATAGAGTAGATATAATGTGAAAGCAATATTTGTAAGCAGGCTTACTCTAGGGTTTCCTCTACTAGAAAGTTCCTTCACTAAGAGGGCTTACTAGAAGGCACCATCCTCTAGAAAGTTCCTTCATTAAGAAGGCTTACTAAGAAGGTTTTGCCTACTAGAATTTCCTTCACTAAAAACTATATAGATGAGCAGAAGCAATGTAACAAGATTTCTTGTGAAGTTTTTTGTAATTGGAACTTGACTTTATTTGGAGGTTGCCCCCTTGAAGAGGGAAGTGAACATTGCTTTCATAAATAAAGGTATTGTTATTGCAATCTTTTTTTATATACAATTGTCTATTATTGTGGTAATTATGTCCCTTTATTCTATAATATTCCTTTATTTTATTATTTCTGCTCCGAATTTTCAATTTTTCTATTAAAGTACATAACATTTGGTATTATAGCACTTTCTTGTGCCAAAAAAATATATTTTTCTTTTAGGCTAGAGATGTGAAGACATTTGTCATAAAATGTGATGCCTTACGTAAAGGTCTCGAAGAAATCTTGATGTAAGAAGGCAAGTTGTTGGCTTTTACAAGCAAAGATCTCTGTGCGCAGCACTAAAATAAACCTATGAAAAAAGATGATGGTCATATTGAATGCTATGGATATTTGGCATCCACACCTACTTGGGCAATGTTTCCATATCAAAATCGGTCATCATAACCTAAAATACTTTATGGAAGAAAGAACTTCCTCCCTTGAGCAACAAAATCACCAAAATGTTAGGATATGACTGAGAAAAGTTACTAGAATGGCAAGAAGAATGTGGGAGCAAATGCGCTCTCGGTAATTTGAAGAAGGCTCCCTCATTTCCCTCTCCATCATCACAACTAGCTGAATGATGCCCTTAATGAATGGTTGACAAATCCCACGCTTGCTACCATGATCAACCAACTTCAACAAGAACCTCATGCTTATCTAGGCTACACTTGGCACAATGAAGAGTTTTGTTATCAAGGATGTCTATATTTGCACTATAAGTCATTGAAATTAGGTGTTATCTGAGCTCCATTCATCCCCTATAGTCAGTCATTTAAGATTTCATAAAACATATGAAATGATCAAATGATCATTTTTTGGTGAAGGCATGAAGGACATCCCACACATTTGTAGATAAATGTGGCTCTTGCCAAAGGTGTAAAAGTGAGATAGTGGAGCCTCTAGGTGAAATTCAAATACTTCCAATTCCAACTATAGTATGGAGTGAAATTTCTATGGATTTCATTGTGTGGTTACCAAAATCTAACAATAAGTTTGTAATCATGGTGTGGTTGGTCGCCTTTCTAAATATGCTAATTTTTGTGCCCTTCTTTCAAGGCCTCTGTGGTATTTCAACTCTTCATGGATAATATCTTTAATGTCTGTGGTATGTTGTAGACTATTGTCATGGACCATGACCCCACCTTCACTCTCATTTTTCGTCAAGAATTGTTTTGGCTCTAAGGAACTCAACTTAATCTCATCATCGTTTATCACCCCAAAATTGATGGTGAAATTGAAGCTTCCAATAGGTGCTTGGAAGTGTATATGTGGTGCTTTAGATCAATGGGCTTAGTGATTAACTTTAGCACAATGGTGGTATAATATAACTGATCTAATTTCCACTTGCATGACTCCCTTTAAAGTCATCTATGGCCAAAATCCCCCCTTGATACTATCCTATTTACTAGGCATCTTTAAGGTACAATCAGTCGATGGACATAAATTGTTAGTTCCAATCCCACTTCTTCACTCATGTGAGCGTCACCTAATGCAATGAGTGCTAAATGGACTATTCAAAACCATGACAAATTGATTAGTTGCGACTATACTCATGGGATACAGTCATGGATTACTGACTTACACTATGTAGATAATCCCGAAAATGATATATCATATGTTGGAATGTGAAAGCCCCTCAATACTTAAATAAAAGAGTCAAGGGATCTCTAATTGAATAATTCATAAGGCACAATACTTGCTAAGGTTATGGAAAAGGGGTAGCAATCTAAGTGGACTTGATTGTGGGGAAAACTCCATGATTAGCACGCTTTAGCTAGATGAGTATTAGAATGAGTGATCCCTTGGGAGGTTTTGGTTATTAGGTGCAAGCCCCGAAGGTGATGATTGATGCAATCCAATTCACTTTGTTTGTATCAATCCCACTTCTTCACCATTGTGAGCATCACACGATGCAATGAGTGCTAAGTGGACTATTCAAAACCATGAGAAATTGGTCAATTGCTACTATACTCATGGGATATGGATAATACATTAATGACTTACACTACACAGACAATCCCGAAAATGATATATTAAAGCACTCACATCTTTAGGCCAACATTCTTGCACTCTCAAGGATAATATGGCAATGGCTCAAAATAAGATGAAGCAACAGGTTGATCAACGTTGTTCAAGACTCCATTTTGCAAAATGGGATTGAATATTTCTTTTCCTACAATCTTATAAGTAGGCTTCACTTAAGGCTTGCCACCACCAGAAAGGGATCATGTACTTCTTTGCCTACAATCTTATAAGCAAACCCCACTCAAGGTCGACCACCACTAGATGATTGCCTACAAGTTTTATGGGCCCTATAAGATTCTCAAATGTGTGAGCCTCATGGCTTACAATTTGGAGCTACCTAGCCACTCCAAGATTAATCCCATCTTTCATGGCTCCTACTTAAATAAAGTGGTTAGCCCTTAATGTTTCAAACTAGCATTCCAGAATTGGATGAAGTTTCCATTTAGTTGCAGCATGAGGTCATCCTAGACAAAAGGGAATGTCGTCACCATTGTTGCACCATCTAAGAGGTCTTGATTCGATGGAAATATACATAGTATGAGGATGCTACATGGGAACCAATGGTGATACTTCAACAAATTTAACATCTTGATCCTTGAGGACAATGTCATTTTTTAAGGTGGAGGGCATGTTAGGGGCTTACCCTAACCCACTCAAATAGATAGGTTGTTATGTATTAAAGCCATCTGTTTAAATAAGGCCCATAAAGTAGACATAGTGTGAAATAAATATTTGTAAGAAGATTTACTAGAAGGTTTTTGCCTAGTAAAAAAATCCTTCACTAATAAGGCTTACTAGAAGTTTCGCCAATTGGGAATTTCCTTCACTAGAAATTATATATAGGAGTTGAAGCAATGTAACAAGATGTCATGTGAAGTATTTTGTAATTGGACTTTGGCTTCATTTGGATGTAGCCCACTCGAAGAGGTAGGTGAACATTGCTCTCTTCAATAAAGGTATTGCTATTGTGATATTTTGTAATCTACAATTTTCTATTGTTGTGGTAAATTTTCCCCTTCATTCTAAAAATCTTGCTTTATTATGTTATTCTACTTTGAATCTCCAATTATGCTATTAATGTACTTAACAAAATAGGTTTTCTTGTAGTAAAAAAGTTAATGCCATTTGTAATATGTACAAAAATTTGAACTTGGAGGCTTCCATTAGTGTCCATTAACATTACTTACCTTGGTATCCATTCAAAACTAAGGCTGCGACAGAATCCATGGCGAGAGTTTCCTAGGGTTTCTCCCCAACTTGGAGAATCTAAGTGTTTATTAAATGCAAAGTAAGCCCTAAAAGGTGAACCCACAAGTAGAGATGGGTTTTCCACGCTGGGTGAGAGTTAAAGTTCTTATTCCATATCCTCAAACTAGAATATATTATACAACTTGCCGAGAACCCTCCAGAGTTTTTTTTTTTTTTATAAGCTATATTTAGTGGTTATTTTTACCCTCAAATCGAAACATGGTGCTACTGATAGCACCTGTTTTTCCCCGGGGCTAAAATTACAACTTTTTTGAAACCTTGGCGAGTGCGACTATCAAAACCCTAAATCAACTCTTGAATCACAAAGTGGTGCTCCCATAATCGCCCTCTTTTTTCCAAGGTTAAAATTACACCATGTTTAAAACTGTGGCCCTAGCCATCAACACTGTTACACCAAAACCTTAATATCAACCCCCAATTCGAAAAGTGGTGCTACCTTGGCACCCTCATTTTTCTTTATGAGGTCAAAATTACAACTTATTTGAATCGGTGGCCTTAATATGTGGCATTGATGCAACGAAAATGCCAAAATGAACCCTCACATTGAAAATGGGTGTTTACATGGGTACCACTTTCTTTTCTCGGATCAAATTTGTAGTCATTTTCGAAACATGACCCAAAAATGTAAAAAAATTATTTTCAAAAAATGACTTTGAAAACATAAAAAAGACAAATTTTAACCCAAAAAAAAATATTTTTTTATAATAAAACCAATATCAGAGAAAATAATAATAATAATAATAATGAGATATTTTTTTTAAATGGAAAAAACCGAAAAAATCATTAAAAATAATCAAATAAAAAAAGTTATTAAAATAATGAAATACATTAAAAAAATACAAAAAAATTAAGTTAAAAAAATGGAAAAAATCACTTAAAAATAAAGTTTCAAAGCCAAAAAACTCAGATCAAATGTTAAAAAATATGAAAAAAAAAATTATATATCATAATTAATAATAATAATAATAATACATAAAATTTTAAAACGCCTAAAATGTCATGGAGTCAAAGGATTTGTCATCTTTGCGGATCTATGAGAGTTGAAGATGAAAATAATTTTTTCTTAGGATGTCTTGCCTACACCCACATTCGATCTTAGTTTCATAATCTTTGCTCCAACATTAATCTCTCTAACTTTCTAACTCCTCAAAACTATCGCGAGCTAGAGACGCTTCTCTTTAAGTTTTTTTAACATAAGAATAATATTTTAAAACAAATCAAATCATCTTTGTATTTCTTAAAGTCCCATAGACCAAATTTGGTCCCAAGTGGATGTTAAAGACCACCATTATTATCAATAAAATAAAATACATTTTAAAAACCACATAAAAATGTTAAGAAAATTAATATAAAAAATATAGTAAAAAATACAATATATATATATATATATATATTCTTATTTTTTTATATAATTTGTTTTAAACTTTTTATGTTTTAAATTAATGTTTGTTATTTTGGTTTTTTCCAATTGTATTTTTTTAAATGTTTTTGGGGATTTTGATTTTTTTTTAATGTATTTTATATATATATATTGTTTTCAATTTTTTTTTGTCTTCTTTTGTTTCATTTTTTTTAAAATTTCGATTATATTTGTTTTATTTTTTTCGTTTTTACAGTGTTTTTATCTTAAAAATCTATTTTTTTTGGTTAGTTTTTTTGTTTTTGTTTTTAAAGTTGTTTTTAAAAATATTTTTTAAATTTTTTGAGGTTATGTTGCGAAAACATCTATAATTTTAACCCGAAAAAATAAATGGGTGTCACTGGTAATATCTCTTTTCGATCTGAAGGTTGCTTTTGTCATTTTCGTTACATTGGTACTATCCATTAAGGCCACGGTTTCAAGTAAGTTATAATTTTGACCTCACAAAGAAAAATGGGGGCACCATGGTAGTGCCAGTTTTTTTATCCTGGGGATGATATTAGGGTTCTGGTTGCTAGGGTCACAGATTCAAACAAGGCATAATTTTAACTTTAAAAAAAGTGGCGTTGCTGGGAGCACTAGTTTTCGATTTGGGGGTTGGTCTAGGGTTTTGATTGCAACTACACCGAATGAAGTTTCGAAAAAGATGTAATTTTAGTCTAAAAAAAAGGGTGCTACTGTAACACCACTTTTTGATTTGAGAGTTGATTTTGCTATTTTGACGCAAAAATATGAGTTTTTATGGCTAGAGTTTTCGTTTTGAGTATAAAGTTCTTGTCAAGTTGTATAATACGTTATATGTTGGTGTCTTTAAAAAAGTCAAGTGTCTCCCACCAAAATCACTTTGTTTTCTAGATGAGAGGTTTTAATATTGCTTTTCTTTGTGTTAATCCAATACTTCACTATCCATGAGATTGATCGTGTGAGAGATAGCTTCTTCTTGTTGATATTCAAGAAAGGGTCTCTTCCTTGATTCTATAACATTTTCGAAAATCCAATCAGTGGTCATTACTTCCACTCTCACTTTCTTTGAGTTGGAAGCATATCTTCTAAAATCTCTAACCATCTTCTTCTTTGATCTTAACAAAGCTTTTTAGGGAATTTTTTAAGCATCCATACTGATCAATGTATAAATCCTGGAAAATATTAACAATTCTTAAAATGCAAAGTATCAATGTTTAAAGACATTCTTGTAAAAATATTCATATTTTAATTTTTTTTTTTAATTTCCAAAAAGCTTCACAATTTAAGTAAAATAATTTTATCCTATATAAAGTTGAATGAAACATTTTTGAAAACGAAAATGGGCAAACTCTTTTTTGAAACAAACTAAAAATTAATAAATGCAAAACATTAGTTATTAAAATTATCCATAGAAGGATCATCTATTAAAGACCTTTTTGACCTTTTTGAGTAATGAATAAATTTCTTACCTCTTACATCGATGCATTTTTTTGGTGAAAAAAAGCCCGCCCTTGAAACGGTAAATCTCAATCTATATCTGGTAACTGGTTTCATTATAGCTATATCTAGTTTAGTGGTCTTAATAACTTTGATCAATATACAACCACTTATGGAGACAGAGATCCCACTTCTTGTGGTCATTCTGTAATTTCAGATACAAGTTTTTTATAATATAAAAGGTTGTCTTTTTCGTTATGAAAAAAAAAATCTCGATCTGGAAAATATTAGTTATAAAAGGATCATTCATTAAAGAGCTCTTTGAGTGATGAATAAATTTCTCACCTCTAACGTTGATACATTTTTTTGTGAAGAAAGGCCCTTTCTTGAAACGGCATTGATGCATTTTTTTGGGTGAAGAAAAGCCCTTGCTTGATACGGTAAATCTCGATCACCATACTCAACCACCACCTTTTATATATATATATATATATATATATATATATATTTTGGATGTGAGATGGAGTAGAGGGTGAGGTTTATAAGAATGAAGAATAAAGGTATTTTAGACATAAATTTTGAGCACTATTTCTACTTGTGGGAAAGGTATAAGTATTAGTTTAAACAACTATTTTATTAGATTTGGACTAATTTCAATAATAATACTAATAATATAATTTTACGGTCATGACCATGCTAGACATCAAATTGGTGTATGAGATCCGTTGTTTGTGGGATAGGTAATCCCCTCTGCACATTGATTGGAATGCTAAAGTCTATAAAAGTGTGCATATGCTACTCCCCTCCGAATTTTAACTTGGAACTTCCTAGGAGGAAACACATGTTCTTAATTGTTAGGCACATGTTCTTAATCCCCTTTAGAGATGGTTGAAAATTAGTGTTTTGAAAGTGAAACATTAGAGTTTCCAAAGTGGAAAATTTGGTTATGAATGTGTTAATATCATATTCAAAACACATCTTTTTATCTAGGAAGTGCAAAATGACATTTTTAATGTAATATCAAATTCCAGAAATGTGGAATCAAATTATAAAATTCGAAAATCGAATTTTGAATTCTTGATTAATTGTTTTTCATAGGTGCAAAGTCTAACAACAAAGTGTGATTCATTAACCACATTGAAAATAATAAATATATAAGACGTATAATTATTAGATTTCAAGACATTTATCATATGCAAGTTAATACTTTTCAATTTTTTAAATTTATTTATTTAAATTATATTAGAGAGAGAGAGAGAGAGAGAGAGAGAGAGGTCATGGTGAAGCCAAACACCAAATTTGGTGCATGAGACCTGTTATCACACAATTTGTAGTTGTCCCTAATGGTATCCCATCAGGAATGGTAGAGGAGATGGACAACTAAAGAGGTGACTCAAGAGATGCCACGGTTCCCAATGCAAGTTGGGAGTCACGACAACCAATGCACTCTTTACTTTAGATCTAGATAAGACAAGATCAAGGTGGGTACCCTATGGCCAATCGACAGAAGACTAGCTAAAGTAGTGGTTCCTAGGGGGATGTGAAAGTTGGGTTACGGAAACCAATGCAAACTTAGGTGGACCCAAGAGTTTAAGATATGGTTGGAGAGGCTTAAGAAGTGACAAGTGTTTCAACCAATGAATGACCTAGGCCACCTATGGAGATCAAAGAGATAGATCTAGTACCATGAAATACACAAGTGGGACCCACTTCCTTAAAGTATGGAAATGACCCAAATGGGACCCACAAGGTGAAGTTAGGGGTAGAATGGCACTAAGGGGTGTTTGATGATGTAGATCTATGGATCCAAGGTAGATTTAAACACACCAACATATGGGATCTAGCACATGACACAAACCCCAAGGAGTGCGAATTGACCCAAGGAGACTGGTGCCTTAAGATGAAGGGGTAAATGGAGTCCAAAGTATGCCAAATTGTAGATTGGGACAATCAAGGCAATTATCAAGGTGGGTTTTAAGTGGCATGCCCCAAGGTAGGCTACATCTCCATAGATCTAAGGATGAAAGTACATCACCCAATGACCCAAGTGGGGCACAACCCTCAAAATGAGGAATGGGATCCACAAGTAAAAAATCAAAGAAGTGAAACACTAGGGGTAGGTTATCAAGTGAGAGGAGTGCAAATCAAGTGGGATCTCACCTACCCCTGTCTTGGAACTAACCCAACTAACTTCTCCCAAGGGGTGCGAATTGCCTTCAAGAGGTATAGGTGCCTTGGAAAGTGTGTCAAATGGAACCCAATCACCACCAAACTATAGATACGAATTGTCGTGGTTGCTATAGAGGTGGGTTTTCAATATCTTTCCAAGAGCCAAGCTTGATCCAAGTAGATCTAAGAAAATAGAAAATGAGGGTTTTGATTTTAATGGAGTTTTTTACCAATAGGATGGATAGCAAGCGAAATCAATACGTACCTTGTAGATCTTACCTTAAAGCTTGCGGCCTCTTAGCATATGGAGAAATGTTGCCCTAGTTACAATTCCAAGTTTGATCCAAGTGTCTTCAACCAAAATCGTCCAAGCCCTAGGAGGATAGATGTTTCATGAAAACCTGTAAATCAAACTACATCAAGTTAGATTTGATCCACAAATCCATAAGATCTAAGCATGTCATATCAAAGAAGCAATCAATGGACAAAGCACAATTGAAAAACTCCCTCAAGATGAAAACGTCTTGCCCATGGGGGATGTGAGCAACCCCTACAATCTTTCCATCAAGCAAATTGTAGCTAGCTTCAAGCAATTCGGCCTCCCTTCAATTGATGTCGATTTCACCTATAGAAGCAAAGAATGTCTAGAAACAATATGCAAGAACGTATACAAGAGTAACCCAATCAAAGCCAAGAAGTAGATCTCCAAAATATTATTTTCATTCCAAGTTTTCCAGAGCCCAAAGGTGAGCTATACAATAGGGGGTCTCCTCCTTATATAGGATAATAAAGACCAAAACCCTAGATCTCAAAAGCACTTTACAATACATGAAGATGAGTGGTTGAGATTAAAATATCTCATAATCAAATCAATGGCTAAGATGAGCCTAACAATATATCACATGGATCACTCAACATTAAGGTGACGTCATAGCTAGGAGAGACCAAGTGAGGGTGACGTCATTCTCTAGAGGGGGCAAAAGCACATGGGCCCACCTCATATGAAATGGAAAAGACTCATAAATCTCATGGTGGAGCTAGGAGGCATCAATCCTTACTAGCTCATCCCCATGGCACAATAATAATAAAATAACATGTCCAAATAATATAAATGATCAAATCTTGTCCTCAAAATCTGTGAGAGACATGCTGTAAAAGGCCTTCTGTGGCCTCTGTGGACTCCACTGACTGATGATAACTGGCTGGAAGATGGGGGGTTCACCCTAGAAGACCTTTGTGAAGACCAAGTGCCAAAACCTTGCCTTAATTTCCCAAATCGAATTCCTCAGTGACCCTTTTATTCCATTTTTATCTACCTCGGTAATTGTGAAGCTGCTGAAACTACCACCTAGGGCACCTGTGCTGTCAAACTGAGCCCACCAGGCTCTCCAGAAGGGGGATAAAATGGTAACATCAAGTGGCTAGACCACCCCCTCCTCATACAACACCCTAGGTGAACTAGCCTCTCATGGCCCCTGCTGGACAGGCTGGGAAAACAGTCCCAAATCTGGTCAACAAGTGGAAAACGACATCTATCACTGTCAGAAGTGCCCGGAACTGAATGATAAGTGTCTCATTGGATCCAGAAGACCCAAATCTACTAAGAATGTGTACTCATACACTTGGGGTTGACCTGAGGGGTCAACAGTAGGGTCCATCATATCCGGACAATGCATAATCTGATGATCTGGAATAATAATAAAACCTGCTGAACTGCATCAATGACCATCTGAATCATATGTCCACCATATGGTACCATCAATAAGAATATGTGGGACCATCAATCATCATCCATAAACATATATGGCCCACATCATCACGGATCCCAAGAATGAGCATAGTCAAACTAGATTTGACTAGGTCAATATACAACCAAGGACATCATATCAATAGACTACGACATGTTCCTCTAATCATACTCACAGCTTAACTTAAAGTATAAACATCATTCAGTGGTATGTATCATGTTTGCATATTCCATTTGTTATTTATATTTACTTGCACAATAGCTTAAATGGCAGACTCACCCATTGGACATGGTCTAACTGCTAGCTAAGGATGAAGGCTAGGAACAAGGCTGGACAAAGGGGATGACTTGCCTAAACTTAACTAAAAGACACTTTGGATTGGGAGAGGGGGAAGCTACACTCTGTGCTGGACAAATAACACGGGGAAGGGTTGTGCCTCACAAATGGATAAGTTGTTTAGAGAGTGCTTATTCAACTTAGGCATCATGTCTACATCAATTTGATCCAAGTTCATTAGGATCATTCAATTTCATTTCATGGCCTTTTTGGCCTACATAACCCTTCGGATTTCAGATGTGCTAAGAAGCACAACTAATTGCAGCTTGCATCCAGGGCATGTTTATACATATACAAGGTCAGCAATAATAGATATAACTTTTTCTTTTTGGACCTTTCTTATACTCTTCGAGGAATATTTTTAGCATTTCATTGTTGGTGCCCTTTACTCATGAGTGTTAAGAAACACATTCTAGAGTTTACAGTTTCCATGGCGAATTTAAATATTTCCAATAAGTAGTACATGAGCTTTCAGTTTTAGCCAACAACATCTCAAGTGACTAAGGGGACTTCGACCAGTGCCAAACATCGGGACAACCGACCAGAATGATTTAGGCCTAGAATCCAACTCACCAAAGGCAAGTTCTGTCACCAACTCAGAGCTGAGACACTAAACAAACATGGATGCGATCCAACACAGAGGTAGTAATGGGGAAGTCCTCAGTATCAAGGAGTCAAGAAAGACAAGTTAAAGGTAAAAGCCAAATCGTGAAGGTCATGGATGGACGGAGTCAAATGAATGTGGTGCCTAGGCTAGCAAACAAGAATGTCAAGGAAGACCATATCTATGCTCATAAGAGGGTAATATAACCAGTGAGTTTTGTCAAGGAACCTAAGTGTGCAAGTAGTATGTCCATTTTATAAATTATAACATCATCAAGATAGTTCATTTTCATTTTACAAAGTTTGCCACATCATGAATCATATACCAAGCTAATGTTGTGAAGATGACTAAAACAACAAGATAATAATCCATAATCAATGATCAGAAATCCATAGGTCATATCACATCACAATAATAATCATCATAAACCATCTGAAACACTGCTGCAATAACATCACTAGGCACTGAACTGAAACTGTATAGAATAAAGGCTCACATCGGTCATCAAATATGAACTCTCAAGGCTCAGTCTTGGCCCAAGGTCTAACATAAGTCTGATAAAATACATTGCTATGATCATGAGTGATCCCAAAACATAGGCTCATCATGGCCAAACTCTGTAAAAGCAAAGCTCTGGAATGTGCAAATATCTGCTCAGCAAGGATAGTAGCCCTGCTACTATGGTGTGATAACAAGACCTTCTTGTTTGTGGGACACACACACATAGATTTTAAGGTCATGGTCAAGCCAAACACAAAATTTGGTGTATGAGATCTCCTTGTTTGTGGGACAAGGGATTTCCTTCTGTGCAACAATCTAATTTTTAAAATCTACAGAGGTATACATATAGTACCCCATACGGATTTGAACTTATAACTTTATAGGAGGAAACACACATGCTTAACCATTAGACCCACTAAGATAATACTAATATTTTTAACAATAGTAAAAATTCTTAATTACATTTAATTTATATTACCTATTTATAATTCTCATAATTAATAATTTTTTAATAATAACGTTTTTTTTATAAATATTATTAGATGGATTTTTTTATTTTTTTAGAACTATAGATCTAGCTAAATTAGCTTACCTATCTTAGCAATCAATAACATATCAACATAAATAAGAGCAAAAAGATAACAAGGAAAAGAATACACCAGATATATGTGGTTCATCCAATTGGGCTATGTTCACGAGAAGGTTGTCTTCTTATTATCTCTAGAAATCCCCTTCAATCTTACAAGAGAGCAACTACAAATAAGCCCAATACAATATAGCAGAGCTTGTGATCACAATACCATGTGTTCATACTACCTATGAGCATATACCACTATACCATCATGTTGTTATGATGTGACTCCCTTGACCCTATTATATACCAAGAGATGTGGAGGAATTATTCACATATTGCATGTGGGATAATATAATTCTCCATAATAACATCTATTTATATAATGATGGATATCAAGAGTATACTTTACCATAATGGATATGGGATATAATGTACTACTCTTTTACATAAGATTGTGGATAAATTCTAACATAATACAAAGACATTATTATCTTCCAAGGAATATAATTAATATATTCCAACACTCCCCCTTAATAATGGCTGGGAGAAAATCCCTCACTAACACTATGGAAGGAAGGAGTGATTATTGCTCCCCCTTGATGAAAACTTCCGAATATCCATAAGCTGCAAACAAGAAGAACACTTCGGTAATGGAATTTGATGAAGAACAACTGCTTCTCACTAAACCATGAAATTGCACACGAACCGGGTTGTACGATGAAATACCAACAACAAGATGCTCAGATCTAAAGAGAATCCTTTATGGCTACTAGATCCAACAATAAAATGCCTAGAACATGTGACGCAATCAAACAGCAAGGTGCCTATATCACCACAAGAATCATCACAACCATAACTGATAGCTGAAGAACTTTGATAGAACATCCACACCAGTGTATAGATACCTTTTGACGGTTGATACAACAGAACATGTGGCTAGCAGGCATTCTTCCAATCAAGGTGCAATATAAATATCTGTAGAAGACCTCAAACATTGAAGAAACAAGACCCTGATGGTCTATACATCGAAAATGATATCATACAGATGAACATCATGACTTTAACAATAGAAAATGGTGCTTCATGATTTTTGGAATAAGGTGATAACAAAGATCAAAGATGAATATGCTCAGGAAGGAAGTACAAAAGCCAGCTTCTTACAACTTTTCACATAAACAAAGAACTTATCTGCACACAAGAACTTCCAAGATTAAAGCATACAAAGATCATAAAACAAAAAATTGCTCATACATAAATGAAAATCCTTATACATCAAAGCTTAGCCAACATCATATAAAAAGAAACATAATATGATCAAATAAAAGATTAACTTGCTTATTAAGGAAACTGAAGTTACTTTTACACTTTAAGTGTCAGCCACAACATAAAAATAGTGAGCAAGAAAATAGCTTCCACAATATTTGCAAATATGAGATAATGAGTGCTCAAGAATATATAGATTGCTTTTATGCTATCGCTTCTATGCAAGACCATAAAACATTATTCCATGAAGAGTGCTCTAATTACATGTTATAACAGGAGTAGCAGCTCATATATCATGTTAAAAATAATATAGGAATGTGTCTATGCGATTGCTTCTATGCAAATCTGTAAAAAATATATGAACAAAATAAACATGACATGATTAAACATGATCAACAAAGAAAAGAACAAATTAGTCATTAAACATTAGAATAAGAACTACTAGACAAAAACAACTTATGCACTTAAAGCTACTTGTGATTCATTAGAACCTTTCTCTTTAACTTTAGCCATTAAATGTTTTGTTTTAAATCAATTCTTTTCAGGATGATTAGTCTTACCACAATTCTTACAAGGATCATACACTTTCTTCTTCTTACTATGTTCATGATGGGCATTAGAAGCATGACCAAATTGATTAGTATGATTTGAAGTGTGTGGATTGGAACCTTGAACATTATTAAAACTTTTATTAGGATTCTTATTATGTGCCATAAGAGTTGTATTAGGTGAGACTTGTACTGAAACAATCAACCTTTCTTGCTCATTTATCAATCATTTACAAAAACCATCAAAAGTAGATTTCGTGGTGTTTTGAGACAATTCAAGAGCCCTATTCCTAGTTTGGATGAACATATCAAAACAAGATGACAATTTTTGTTCTACATGAATTATAAGAGCAGTCTTTGTTTTCTTGTAATCTTTACCACAATTATTTAATTTTTCATTTAAATTTTTCACTTTAGCAAGATATAATTATACTCTTTCAAAGTTATCAGGATCTAGCTCAAAAATCTTATTTTCAAGGTAATAAGCATAAACATAATCAGATTTATCAAATAAAGAAGCAAGAATTTTCCATACCTCAACTGGGCTGTCTTCTGCCTCAATACTTACCTGAAGACTATCTGAAACTGTTTGACCAATGAGCCCTCTTGCCATGATCACATTTATCTTCCCATATAGCTACATCTTTAGCATCAACATGTTTTTGGTGTTCACCATTAACAATCCTCCATAGATTCTTACTCCTGAGAACATCAATCATTTTTCTTTTCCATGCAAGATAGTTAGGACCAATAAGTTAAGGAACAAAAGCTACTTCTGAAGTCATAATGATAGAAATATTAACAAGAAACCCAAATGCTAGAAATGACAAGAGAAAAAAAATGAATAACAGAAAACTGATACACTTTATCGTATTGATCTGCAGAAACACAGTAAAGGAAAATAAAATTTTACTTACAACCCTTAAAAAACAGTGCCAAGAAAAGTCACTCGCGGGTCTGCCAACAGTAAACTAGCGAGTAAAAACTCATACTCACGGGTTCTGCACAGAAAAGGTCGCGGTTACTCTCGGGTTTACAGGAGAGTCAGCCGCGAGTGCGCGGGTCTGTAAAGGTGAAAGTCGCGGTTCTGATCGGATATTCGTGGGTTGCTGTACAGTAAAGTCACGGTTATGCCGAAGCACTCGCGGGTCTTTGCACATGAGGGTAGTGAATATACTGAAGTAAACGCGAGTCCACAATTAGAGTAGATGTGAGTATGCCGTAGCACACGCGGGTCTACACACTGGAAGTCACGGGTCTATAGTATACTCATGGGTTCGTGGTAGGGAAAGTCGCAGTTACCCGCGCTGTCTGCGAAGTGAAAGTCATGGATGTCCAGTTTTAGGCCGAAAACAGTGTCGATTATGCCGAAGACAAAAACCTGCAAAAAATATACCAAAGTTGGACGAAAACTGTTGATCTGACAACCGGAAGATAAATCTCCTCGAGGAGAAGCCAAAAATCATATAGATCTACAAAAAAAGACATCAAGAAACCCTTGAAAAAATTCTGCAAAAATCTACACAACAAGGTTAGGGTTAAAAGTAAAAAACTACAGAAACATGCCCAGATGATAATAGTTATTGATTAAAAGCTATAGAAGGTGCTAGATCATAGCAACCAGCTCTGATACCATGTTAGAACTATAGATCTAGCTAAATTAGCTTACCTATCTTAGCAATCAATAACATATCAACATAAATAAGAACAAAAAGAATACACCAGATATACGTGGTTCACCCAATTGGGCTACGTCCACGGGAAGGTTGTCTCCTTATTATCTCCAAAAATCTTCTTTAATCTTACAAGAGAGTAACTACAAATAACCTCAATACAATATAGCAGAGCTTGTGATCCCAATACCATGTGTTGATACTATCTATGAGCATATACCATTATACCATCATGTTGTTATGATGCGACTCCCTTTATACCAAGTGATGTGGAAGAATTACTCTCACATATTGCATGTGGGATAACATAATTCTCCATAATAACATCTCTTTATATAATGATGGATATCAAGAGTATACTTTACCATAATGAATATGGGATATAATGTATTACTCTTTTCCATAAGATTGTGGATAAATTCCGACATAATACAAAGACATTATTACCTTTCAAGGAATATAATTAATATATTCCAACAATTTCCTCAAAGGTCCATAAACACTTCTATAGTCATAATTACCATCAAATACAATACTTCAAAACAAGCACCCAAATTATTTAATATTGGAGAGATCAAATGTAACCAAAGAAAATTTTCTAATAAATTTTTAGTCAAATGTTTTCACTGACCATGGATTGTCTTGTCTTGTAGACTTTTATGTGTTATAAGAATCTTTTAATAATGTAGACATAGTAATTTTTTGATATGAGGCCAAAAATTATGTAGTACATTTGATTACTATGTTTCAAATAATTTACAATGGATTTCTTATTTTCAAGTTTAATAATGATTATTTTGAAAAGTATGTCACTTTTATCATTATAATTATATATTTTTTTAAGAAAATTGTTCTCTTCTTCACGATTGCCATTTTTATCAATTTGTTTGCTTGATTTAATAAATAATAAAAATAACTTTTATAGTTTATGGGTTTATTAGGATGTCTATTCTCGTGGCTTGTACCAAGACTATCAAACAAGAAGTAACAAACGTGTTCTTTGAAAAGGTCTGGGTGCATTTTTGGTTTCCAAGAAGCATCATTTCTTTTCAGATAGAGATACCATATTTCTCGGTGGTTTTTGGACTACACTTTGGGAGGAGACATACCCTAAATTAAATAAGTCTACAACTTCCCATCCACAGACAGATTGACAAATACAAGCGGTGAAAAAGACATTGGTTCAAATTTTGAGGGGTTATAATTTGAAGCATACAAAGACCCGGGATGAGAATTTGATATACATCTACCATTCTTATAACAGAGTAGTCCACACTTCCAGTGGTAATCCCTCTTTTGAAACTTGTTTTGGATATCTGCCACCTTCATCTCTGGATGTTGTATATGGACATCAATGGGAGTGATAGAAGACACTTTAGGTGAAGCATTAAGATCTGGAAAATTCATTGATAAGACCAGGAAAATCTTTTGCAGGTACATGAGACATTAAAAATATCACATGAAAGTACAAGGCTAGACATGACCAACACAAGGTTGAGAAAACATTCAAGGTGGGAGACAGAGTTTGGTTGCACTTGAATAAAGAAATACTACAAGGGAATTCTAATAAGTTTAAGGTAGTATGATATGCTCCTTTGTAATGTACCGAACCCTAAGAACCATTTTTTTTTTTTACCAACTTGACCCTAATTCAAAACTAGGAAAATCTAGTCAAATTTTGCTACAAAAAGGTATTGTTTCCAAACGATCCCAAACATTACCAAAATTATTCGAATTCTTCCAAAAATGGTATGCATGGATTCTACACATCCAAATGCATCAACTTGATCCACCAAGCACTTTTAAACAACTGGTTGTGACGGTTAAACAATAATAGACTTTTAGCTAATAAACCAAGAATTTCAGATTTTTAGACTAGGGAACTAGAGCTTCTACATAGATCAATACTTGAGGTAAATGCTGTAGCTTTTCATTAAATCTTGAAAATTATTTGAGTTTACATTAGAGGCTTCTATAACAGCAACACAACAAAGAAGAGAGCTGCTACAATGAAAGGAAAAGACTATCCCAAAACCAACAATGAAAATAAGAGAGAATGTTGCTCCAAAGATGAATATGCTTCACCAAGTGTGCCCTTCGGCACAAATTCGACCCCAATCAGTAAATCCATGTCCTACAGTTCTCCCTTGGTCCAAGATTTGAGTTATGTAGCCTCTAGGACCTCCCCCAATAAATATCTCCAACAATGGGTGTGCCCTCTTGAAGCACGAACCATCAACATGTTGGATTTTTGTATTATAGCAATATAATTTTAATATCTTTCAACTTTAACTACACATAATCATGCACATAAACACAAGAGACACAATAGTTTACCTTGATAAAACCCAAACTCGGGAAAAACCCAACGAACCTTTCTTACTCAAAGATTCAGTACAATAAAGATAAAATCACAAGAAGAATAGATGCCAAAGAAAACAACTCCAAAAGTCTTGTACAACCCTAAATCAATCCTCTTTTTGCTTGAGCGAACTTGCTTTTGTGAGTGAAAAATGACGAGGTCGACTCCTCTATTTATACAACACTTTTGAGTGATTTTTATCAACTGGTCCGACTTGTTTCTTTTACTGGGACGATCTGCCACTTTTACTGGACCGACTTGCCCCTTTAATGGGATGACTTGCCCCTTTTACTAGGCCGACCTGCCCCTTTACAAGGCCGACCTGTGTGAGGATACCTCACGCAGCTACAACAACAACACTCCCTCTTCGCTAGAGAGGTATCATCATGCTGGAACACATCTGAGCATCATCTTGATCGTCACGACCTGTCTTGTACATCTCGTCATCATAAGAAAGGTATTCATCATAACTCAGTCTATCGAGAAGTGTCAATCTCCCTCCCTATCCCTCTGAAGAGAGAGTCACATCAATGTCTCATCAATGCTGCAATCATCAACACTCCCTCTCAATACATCCTAAAGTATCAACATATTCTTCTTTCACTAGAGAGGTTGATCATAAGCTTACATGAGTATCTAGGGACTAATATACCCATCCCGTCACAAGATGTATGGGGGAAGTCACTTCCCCATTATCAGTAGTGAGTTGTTGAGTGAGAAACTAGGGACTAATCTCCCCATCCCATCGCAGCATGGATGGGAGAAGGAACTTCCCCACTCTAAGCATTTAGGGACTATCTCTCCACCCCACTTGGTGTACGAGAGAAGGAACTACCTCGTTATGAGTTGTCTTAGGGACTAATCTCTCCACCCCGTCACGGGATGTCCGAGAGAAGGCACTGTCCCACTTGACCCACCCCTAGCCAAGTCACATGGTTAATATTGGGGAAATGGTCGATGCTCAACCTCTAGGAGGATAATGTGTGCAACTGAGGACTAATATTCCCACCCCGTCATAGGATGTCCGGAAGAAGGCACTACCCTACTCTGATCTATTCACCTCTAGCCAAGTCACATGGCTAATATTGAGGGAATGATCAATGCATTAACACTACTCATCAAGGGCCAGTATCCCCACCCCATCATAGGGTGGCTGGGAGCTGATACTGACCTGCTTCGGACCATTCACCCCTAGCTAGGTCACATGGCTAATACTGGGGGGAATGTACACCCGATTTTGCAAACATCCGTCTTCAAGATCATCACATCCCCCTTTGTGATGGAGCATCTTGCTCCCTTTTCATTTGAGCATCCTGGTCCCTTTGCATCTGATCATCTTGCTCCCTTTTCATCTGAGCATCTTGCTTTCTCTGCACCTGAGCATCTTGCTCCATCTGCATCTGAGCATCCTGCTTGCTCTGCACCTGAGCATCTTTATCCCTTTTCCTCTGCTTGCTTTGCACCTGACCATCTTGCTCCCTCTGCATCCATGCATATTGCTTCCTTGGGTACTGAAGCTAGTGCCCTTGACAATCATTAATCCTGGAGTACTAGACTCCTTCTGTCGATCATCAATCTTGGAGTATGTATAAGATATGCAAATATGGGATGTCTTCCCATTTATCACAGGGCTCTGAGATTGCTCCTTCTTTGCCATGGAAGAAATCCTTCCTTCCTTTATGTATTTCAACTCCTATTGAGTCTTGACACTTTTTCCTGAATCAAAGGAAACTAAAAAAAATCTTTTGGGCTCCCATACCAAGGAAAATGACCCAATTACAATAATGATCCTAACTAATGATTAAGAAATTCTATTGGACTCCTATATCAGGGAAAATGGTATAACTATAATAATGACTAATTTATTGAATAAGAAATTATGTTGGACTCACATACAAGGGAAAATGGTCCAACTTACAATAAAATAAAATAAACAAAATCAAAAGAAATATTATGTTGACATCTCATTAGGTTTTACCTTTTTCGGTGAAGGATCCTCATCAACATGGATTGTTGATGCATGTTGTGTCCGTCTCTTTCTCTAAAGACAATTTGAAGCATAAGTACCAAACTTGTCACGCCTGTAACATTGGATGTGTGAAATGTCCTTCTTCCTTGGTTCTTGATCTGAATTCTTCTTTTGAAAGTTCCTTTTCTCTTTTCCTTTTCTTGCATGAGCTGCAAGAGCTAGAGTATTTCCATCTTGAGGTTCTTCTAGGTTATTTCTTGACAACATTTTGGTTTCTTCTCGAACACAGTTAGACCAAAGATGATCAAATTTGGGTAGTGTCTCACGACCACATATGCTTTGAATAAATGATTCCCATGAGGAGGGAAATCCATTAAGAGCTACTGTGACAAGTTCTTCATCGTCAATGAGGTCCCCAATAGCATGTAGTTGTTCCTTTAGTTGAGAGATATTCATAAGATAATCAACTACAAAATCTGATTTGGTCATCTTGGTGCTGCGAAGTTTATTCTTCAGGGCTAATTTCCTGCTTGTGTCCTTACTCTCAAATAGTCAAACTAGTGCATCAAACATGGCCTTAGCAGTATTTAACTCTGAGATGTGAGGTATCAAGTTGTCTTTCACAGAATCTGTCAAGATTCTCTTGGCCATTGCTTCATTTTTCTTATGTTTAGATTTCTCTGCATTAGTTGTTGGTTCAGAGATGTCTTCCTTTACATAATTCTTGATCTCATTTTCATCCAAGACAAGAATTAACCTGTTCTTCCATGATATGAAGTTAGAGGCTCCATCTAATCTATCACCTACTCTGACATTGATCACCATCTTGACTACAGGTAGGAACCTGATCAGAAACCCTAGTAGAAGAGGGTCAAAAATTGAAATTTGGAATTTGATAAAACTGAATCCACAGGCTAATGTGCCCTCCAAAGGCGAGTTGGATAGACCTCATTTTCTTCCATATTTGAGGTCAGAACAACTCGCAATCTGAAACGCTAATTTCCGTAGTTTCTACAAAATTCAGGTCAAAAATTGAAAATTCTCAGAATGAAAATCTACTTCCAGATGAAGATGCGCTTTCCTAGGTTGAGCTCAATAATGCTGAGGGCGAGCTTGATCTGTGGATGGAAGATGAGAAAATACGAAACCCAAGTTTTTGGTAGTTGCGCAGCGGAAGCGTGGTGGGCATATAACCTGTTGGATTTTTGTGTTATAGCAGTATAATTTTCATCTAATTATTTCAACTTTAACTAAACATAACCATGCACGGAAACACAAGAGACACAATAGTTTACCCTGGGAATACCCAAACTCGGGAAAAACCCATCAAACATTTCTTACTCAGAGATTCAGTACAATAAAGATAGAATCACAAGAAGAATAGATTCCAGAGAAAACAGCTCCAAACTTCTTCTGCAACTTGAAATTAGTCCTCTTTTTTCTTGAGTGAACTTGCTTTTTCTGAGTGACAAATGAGGAGGTCGATTCCTCTATTTATACAACACTTTTGAGTGATTTTTCTCAACTGGGCCGACTTTTTTCTTTTACTGGGTCGACTGTCCACTTTTACTGGGTCGACCTGCCCCTTTACTCGGATGACTTGCCCCTTTACTGCCCCTTTTACTAGGCCAACCTGTGTGAGGATACCTCACACAACTATAACAACAACACAACACAACTCCAACACTCCGAAAAAACACCATAGAACTCTGCTGCTACCAAATGTCTTTCTAAACACTTGAAGATGAAATCAAACTAGCAAATGGATAGGTGTAAATCTCCCACAACTCAAAACTCACTTGAGGAGTATGAGTGATTCCTCCTCTAAATGTTATATAGGGTGAGATCTTTCATCATCGAAACTAGATGCAATAGCAAGGGGTACATCTCTCAGGATTGAGAAGCTCAATAGCTCTCCAATTCCAATTTTAAATTGACCAAAATCCCCTTCAGATGGCCCTACACTTCTTTTATAAACTCCAAGAAGCGTTTTCCCCCTCATTCTAGAGTTTTCTCACAAAATTAAATAATAAAATTTGAATTACATGAGAGAGTGGACATTTATAACAATTTACTTGCTTCCTAATGTCATTTGGAACCCATTATTACCTTAGCCTTCATGAATTTCGACTTGGAGATGCTTGGCCTTCCTTGTGGCCCCCTCTTCTCCACTCAAGCACCCTCATAATCTAAATTTAGGACCTTCCCTTGTCATAGATGTCATAGAATCTGTCATAAGTTGTCATGTCATAGTTGTCATAAGTTGTCATAGAATCTATCATAACTTATCATAGGTTCCTTTGGGGGTTACACTTCTTTAATGCACCCTCCTTGGCTATTTTTAGCTTGCTTCCACTTCATGAGAATATTTGGGAGTTACTCTCCCCCTAGCGCACCCTCCCTTTACTAATTTTATCTTGAGGAGTTACAACTCAAGAGATGCCTTCATGATTGGATTCCTTCCACCTAGGTTGGGGGTTACACTTCCATGTGGCCCATTCTTCATCCTTATGCACCCTCTTTGGCTGATTGGATCTATTCCACACCATTTATGAATATTTGGCATTAATTAACTCAAAATGGTGACCCACATCATCCATCATAGTTCAATGTTTTCCTCATATAGTGACTATGGGCCAATTAATTCCCTAGTCAAATTAGTTTCCACTCCAACCTATGGGAATTGGATAGGTTGGTGGAATGACCTTAGTGAGCTTAGAGAGGGGACATTACATCCTTTTGAAGTGTTGGAGAAGGTATGAGATAACACATACATATTTGGTCTACCCCTATATATGCGCACTTACATAGTAGTGCATGTAGAAAATCTAAAATTTTATGAACCATCCATGTTGGACTAGGAATCTGAGAAGGTCTAACCTTCTGTAGAGGACATAGCACCAAAATATTAGCTATAGTTAGTAAAAGTTACAATTTTGCAGAGAAAATGCACAACAACCAGACGAGGAAGTATGGAATTTAGAAGGTTGGGTTGAAAGGACTTCCAAGAAATGCTAAATGGTATTTGAGGGAGAAGGTAGAGGAAAAATTTCTTCACCCCATTTAGTAAAATACTTTGGGGGCCAAAAACCTTCCAAAATGGGGAGGTATGATCTGAAATGGATCAATATATAATTTTTCATCTATTTTGGTGCTTTCTGTGTGGAAATATTGGATGAATTGGTTTGCAGGACCTATTTTAGGGGTAGGTTTGACTTCAAAATTTTGGGTGCAGAACCTTTTGAGGCTCGCTTGAGGGTTTAAATGATGTTTTTTGGGGTCAAAATTTTATGAACATAGTTCATATCCCCTCAATGTTATTCTATGCTCTGAGAGCTTTCCAACGACTCAAATATCACCTCAATTAGTGTTTTGTACGAGGAATTTATGCCTCTTGTAAGTTGACCTGTCTTATTGACAACGATGGTACCAAGTGGAGTCCATGTCATCTCTTGTTACCCACATATGTGGAGATAGTAATGCGTGGAATTTCAAGAAAATTATGTAGGGTACAAAACCCTAACCTTATTTGGGATTGGAGGCATGCAAAAACCCTAAAACTAGCCCTATATGGGTATGAGGAGATTGCTAAATATTGGGATACTAGGAGAAGAAAGGAGTTCCATTCTTATGGTTTTGTTGTATTGTTCCTGTTATCACACAACTTGTAGTTGTCCCTAAAGGTATCCCATCCGGGGTGGTAGAGGTGTTGGACAACTAAACAGCTGACCCAAGAGATGCCACGGTTCCCAATGCAAGCTGGGTGTCACAATAACCGAGGAACTCTTCACTTTAGATCAATCCTAAGCAAGACCAATGGGGAGACCCTACTTATCCAATGAAGGCTAGCAAATGAAATCAAGGCTTCCTAGGGAAATGTGATGATGAAATGAAGGAAGACCAAGATTAGATCTAGGATGAGTAAGTGGACCCAAAGAGTTAGGATATGGTTGAAGAGGTTTATGAAGTGAAAAATGGTTCAACAATGAAAGATAAAGGCCACTTATGAAGTTGAATTATTAGATCTAAATAGATCTAGTACCATGAAAATTAGCCAAGTGGGGCCCACTCCTTAAAAAGTGGAAAATGGTCTAGTTAGGGCCCACAAGGTTAAATTTAAGGTGAGATGACACTAGGGGGTATGCTATGTCATGGATCTATGGATTAGACAAAGGATTAGCAATAGCCAAGTATGGGATCTAACAAAAGGCCACCTACCCAAGGAGTGCGAATTGCCTCAAGGAGGACTAGTCCCTAAGATCAAGGGCCAACTGGATTAAGATGTCCACCAAATCATAGATCGAGACAGTTAAGATGAATGTCAAGGTGGGTTTTCAATGTTAAATACACACCATGTCTATATCTCCATAGATGTAATGCATCACCAAGTGACCCAAGTGGGGCTCAACCCTCAAAATGAGGAATGGGGCCCACAAGGTGAAGCACTAGGGGTAGGTTTTAGGGGTTGATCTATCCAATGAAGCAAAAATATCTCCTACCCAGCTATTCCTCCTCAAGAAGTGTGACTTCCCTTGGAGAGGTTAATATGCCTTGGGAAATGGGTCAAATCGAGGCCAATCACCACCAAACTATAGATCTGAATTGCCGTGGATGCTATAGAGGTGGGTCTTAAATTTTATCCCCAAAAGCATGCTAGATCCAAGTAGATCTAAACAAATGTAAAATGAGGGTTTTGAATTTTAAGGGTTTTATGATCTAGAAACCATGGATAAGCCAAGGAGGAAAAATACTAACCTTTAGAGCATACCTGGATGATGAGAGGAATGCTAGTTGAGATGAGGATTACTTTGCCAAAGATCAAATGGAAGATTTTGAATCCCTCTTGCCAAAACGTCTTGTCCAAGCCCACATGTGTGCCCCTCTAACCTGTCAAAACCAAGGAGACAAATCATCAATCAGTCTAACAAGATGAGGGTAGATACAAGCAAGAAATAGATGACAAATAATTATTGGTACAAAGAGAAAACCACTCCTTGTTTGATCCATGATTTGGAAAGAAGTTGTATGGAAATCCTCCCCACCAATACACATTCCTCCCAAGACGTCTTCTCCACCTGTAAATCAAAAGTATGGAAAACGATGCAAGATAACTACAAGATATCCTCCAGTGCAATGGAAAAAAGCATTTACAATCATCACAACCAACATCCACTCCAAGATCCAAGCATTAGTCCAAAAGATAGAATTTTATTCCAATAGCTAAGAGCCAAAATTCTCTAGATGTTTTTACAATGAGGGGGTTTCCTCCTTTTATAGGAGAGAGACCAAAACCCTATACCACTTTTGAAAACTAGTGGCTGAGATCAAAAGATATAACAATCTAATCAACGGCTAAGATGAGCCAATACAATATAATACATGGATCACTCAACTAAGTGATGACGTCATAGCCTAAAAGACTCAATGAGGGTGACGCCATACATGGGGGGTGGCTAATAACACATGTGCCACAACAATAAGACCAAGGAAAGTCACTAGGAGCACATGGTGGGGCTAGGAGGTATTAATCCCCTTCACTAGCATGTCCGCATGGCACAATAATATAAAATATGAGTCTGTGACATGTCCAAGTACACAAATGATCAAATCTTGTCCCCATCATCAGAGAGAGAAATACAATAAAAGATCTGTTGTAGCCCATGTGGACCCCACTGACTGGTGCAAACTGATCTGGAAGAAGGGGGATACACCATGGATGACTTCAGAGTAGACCAAGTGCCAAAACCTTGCCTCAATTTCCCAAATTGAATTCCTCAATGACCGTTTTATTCCATTTTTTAATCCTCCTGAAAACCCTGAAAGTCCCCAAAACTGGCTCTAGGGTGCCTGTGCTGTCAAACTGAAGGTGCCATCATGCCCGGATAGTGTAAAATATGATGATCTGGAAATAATAATAAAAATGACCAACTGCATCAATCTTCATCTGGAGCATATGTCCAACATATGGAATCATTAATAGGTGTATGTGGGAACATAGATCAACATCATAAATCACAAGTGATCCATCTCATCACAGATCCCAAGAATGACCATGGTCAAACTATGTTTGACTAGGTCAAAATACAACCAAAGACTAGATTATAACAAATGACTAAGACATGTTCTTTTAACCATATTCACAGCTTAACTTAAAGTATAAACATCAATCGAGTGGCAGTTAATACATAGATATTTCAATGTTGTTTATAGTTTACTTGCACCAAAGCTTTAAAGACATACTCATCCAATGGACATGGCCTAACTGCTATCAAAGGGTGAAGGCTAAGGACAAGGCTATGTAAAAGGGATGACTTCACCAACTCAACTAAGTGATACTTTGGATGGGGAGAGGGGGAGCTACACTCTGTGCTGGACAAGATAAACAAAGGGAATGGCAGTGTCTCACAAATGGATAAGTTGTTTAGAGAGTGCTTATTCAACCTTGGCATCATGTCTACATCAAGTTGATCCAAGTTCATTAGGATCATTCATTTAATTTCCATGGCCTTTTTGTCCTATATGACCCCTTTGGGATTTTGCATGCACTTAAAAGCACAACTAATCGCCGCTTACATCTTAGGTATATTTATTTTTATGAGGTCAACAATCTTTAGATATAACATACATTTAGCCATTGCTTTTTAGACCTTTTTGGACTCTTCGAGGGGTATTTAAGCATTTCATTTCTTTAGCCTTTAAATAATCCTGTGTTTAGAAACACATTCTAGAATTTTAATTTCAATAGGCTTTCATAAGAGATTTTCAATAATTTCCATAAGTAGTACATGTGCTTTCAGTTTTAGCCAACAACAACTCATATGACTAGGGGGAATTCTGCACTAAGACACACATCGGGGAAACCGACTAGAATGATCTAGGCATAAAATCCAACTCACCAAAGGAAATTTCTATCACCAACTCAAAGCCGAGACACAAAACAAACATGGATGCAATCCAACACAGAGGTAGAAATGGGGAAGTCCTCCATATCAAAAGTCAGTAAGGAAAGTCAAGGTGAAAACCAAAATAAGGAAGGTCATGGATGGATGGAGTCAAGTGAATGTGGTTCCTAAGATAGCAAACATAAAAGTCAGGAAAGACCATGTCCATGCTCACAAGAGGGTAATGAAACCAAATAAGTATAGTCAGTAAACCTTAAGGTGCAAGTAATACATCCAATTTTATATTTTAAATCCATCCAACATAGTTCATTTCATTTATTAGATAATACTACCACATCATGAGTTATATACCAAGTCAATGCTATGAAGATGACTAAAACAACAAGATAATAGTCCAATGCTAACAATCACAAGTCTAATAGTCATATCACTGCATATCAGAAATAACCATCATCAAGAAGCACTGAAACACTACCGCAATAATACAACAGGAACTCTAGGAACTGAACTGAAACTGTATGGAACAAAAGGTCATATCGGTAATCAAATCTAATCAATCAAGGCTCAGCCTTGGCACAAGGTCTACTCAATTTCTGATATAAACTGCTCTGATGTGTAAGTGATCATAAATGAATCTGCTCATCATAGCTGATCTCTGTTAAAAAAAAAAGCTCTGAAAAGTGCAGATATCTGCTCAGCAAGAATAGTAGCCCAGCTACTATGGTGTGATAACAGTTCCATAGTTGAGCATGAACCAAGAAGTGGATATTAGAGCATAATAGAGGAAGTAAGAGATCTTGTAGGAACTATATATGCCACAATGTTATAGGTAAATCCATAGAGAGTACCACTTTCTTTTTATTTGCATTGAAGAAAAGAGAAGGCATTTTTTTTTGTAAGTACTCACGTGGATTTGAAGTTGTGACCTTCCATTATAACTTATCATTCCAATTACTCATTACCAATTTCCCTACTCCTGTGGGAAAGAAAAGAGAAAGGCATAGTCCTCACTTCTTGATGGATTTTCACAAGGTATATCTTGTGTTATTTGTGTGGATGTGTTAGTTTTCTTTTAAGTTCAATTTATTTTAACATTTTATGAGATTAATATAACAACAATAAATCTTACATCTTCAGTAAACATTGCATAACTATGAATTTGCATAAAGTTGTAAGATCTATTGTGATGAATTGTTCCAGTGGAATATCTATGACAATTTTTAGATCATATTGGTACCAATGTAGTTTTCTGAGTTATTTGGGAAATTGTAGGATCTAGGAGTAGGAAGAATAAAGAAAAATCCTTCAAACCCTAGCCATGGGATATGAGTCCAATGAAGAATCAAGGGGTGAATATGAAGAATGATTTACGACACTAAAAATACAATTCATTGATATCTCTCATAATATGTTAATCCTCATGGTGGCTCTAAAGGGAAAGCTTGTACCTTTTGGTGAGTTTGGTGGATCTAACTCAAAGGCAGGCTTAGAGGAGAAATCAGGGGACAGTGAAGACCCAAGAAATGAGATGAAAATATGCCCAAGAAAGATAAACCAAGTTCCAACAACAAAATTTCTTCTCAACCTCTGTTTAAAGTGGAAGCAAAAAGGGGACTTCAAGCTCTATCCAGGTGAGATCGATGTTATTAAGTTAAATTAATGGTTTCAATAGTTAGAGGTTTATTTGGGTTTATAACCTAGAAGAGGAGAAAAGGGGGTCGTTTGTTCCACTTAAGTTGGAGGGACGTGCCTTAACTTTATGGGAAATCCACATGGGGACACTTAGGATAAAGGGTGATCCCCCATTAACTAAGTGGGAGGACTTTAAAACCCTCAACAAGTGTTGATTTTACCTTATTGGGTATGAAGAGGACCAATGGATCCATTGGCATCACTTTCGATAAAGAAAAGGGTAAAGTGTACAAGAGTACACCGTCAAGTTTAAAAAAATGGCCATTATATTAGGTATGTCTCCCAAGAACCTGGATGTACTTCTCAAGTATCTAGGTGGTTTCCATAGTCATTTGAGGAAACTGATGCTTTAAGCCTAGAATTGTTGATGATGCTTGTGTGCAAGCACATTGTTTAGAGAATATTGACAGGAAGAAAGGGTATCCAGGTCCTTCCAAGCAAAATAACACCTAGATACTTCTATCAATGGGAATAAGAAGGGGAAATGAATAGATAATAATACCACCACCACTACACATCAGTGCAAGAATCCGAGAAACCACCAAAATCATTGTAACATTGATGGTCAAAGGAAATATAAGTGGAATAAGCTACATCTAGAGTTGAACCCAAATAATCACAAGGACACTAAGAAGAACACACTAGCCATGGATTTCAGGAAATTAGGTAGAGAGTATGTTAAATGCAGATACGATTATTGTCTACACTACAATACAAAAGGAGGTGAATTTGAGTAGCTTCCATCCCAAGGAAGAGAAGGAGATGATGAAACTCCTCCACATTAAAATTTTGGGTCAAAAATATCAAGGTGGATGCTCTATTTGATTTTGGTTCATCATTGACATTTCAATCTCATGTTAATGATGAAACTCTTCCACATTAAAAATTTGGGTCCCCCCCGAACCCTCGTGGGGGGGCAATTCCCCCCTGCTGGGGTGAGTGTACAGTTAACCTGCATATCATATAAAACTGTGGTACAAACACGACTGAAACAACAACATCTCTAAATTAGGAAGATCAGGCTCCAGAACCAACCAGACTGTGCATTCAATTTGTTATCGAAGCAAAAGAAGTGAAGAAGCATTTGTAGCAACTTTTGGAGCATGGAGTAATCTGACCAATAACCGCACCTTATGGGACACCTATCATCGTATTACTCAAGAAGGATGGGAAATGGAGGATGTGTATTAACTACATAACTTTGAAGAATATCGCCCTTAAGAATCTATACTCTCTACCCATGATTTATTATTTGCTAGATCAATTGGAACATGCCAAGTACGTCACCAAGTTGGATTCTAAATTAGGATACCACCAAGTCTGAGTGAAGGAAGAAGAAACCAAGAAGACTGCCTTTAAGACTAGGCAAGGTCTATATAAATGGTTAGTAATTCCTTTTGGTTTGTGTAATGCACTATCTACATTTATGTGTTTGATGAATGATGTATTACATCCTTTTATATATCAATGTATAATAGTGTACTTAGATGATGTACCGATTTATAGTGCTACTTGGGAAGAGCATATTGCACATCTCAAGAATGTGTTAATGACCCTGAACAAACATCGACTAATGGGAAACCTTAAGAAATGTGAATTTGCTCAGTAATATTTGGTTTAGGTATGTGAATGGTGAAGGAGAACTTAATATTGTTAATGCAAAGATGGAGGCCATTACCAAGTGGGAAAATTCTACAAATGTCATTGAAGTTAGGATCATTTGGGGGAAACATAATACCTTCGAAAGTTCATATCTTTCTTTTCAACTATGGATGCATCTCTCCATGTCATAACAACTAGAAGCAAGGGTTTCTAGTGGGGAATGAATCAATAGAAATCTGTTGAGGAGCTCAAATGAAATATCAATCCGGCAATAGTTCTTGCATTACCCAACTTGCAAAATCCTTTCGAATTGGAGATATATGCAAGTGGATATGCTATGGGAGCGATTTTGATTAGTATGCTATCATTTTGAAATGTTCAATGGCCGAGTCCTGAACTACACTACATATGGCAAGGAAGTCTACGCCTTGCTCCAAGCTATTGATAAATTGAAACACTATCTAATGGGAAAGGAGGCCAACATTTAGACTGATCATTATCCATTATTGTATTTTCAGGCCCATAGTAAGCTAAAAACTTGGCACTACAAGTGGATGGGATTTTTACAACAATTCCATTTAATGATCAAATATAAGAAGGGAACTACAAACAAGGTGGTAGACCATGCTCTTAAGGCCACCTACAACCAAAATCATAGCTTTGGGTACTCTTATGCATATGGGGCCTTTCACCCATGATTCATACAAGGAGGAATACACAAAATATGAGGAATTAAAGGAGGAATTTCAATAGCTACAGTGCCAATTCCATGTAGAAGAAGGTGACATCAAGGTTGACTATCATATCCAGGATTGGTTACTCTACAAGATAGAGAATATTTTTGTTCATAAAGGAAAGAGATTAAAACTAATTAGAGAGGATCACACCTCCAAAGTTGTGGGGCATTTTGGTGTTGAGAAGACAATTGCCAACTTATAAATGTATGTTTATTGGCCTAGAATATAGGAATTTGTAGCTTGATTTATTAGGGGATGAATACTCCATTGTAAAAGAAAGCCCAATAATAGGAATCATGGTTTATAACGTGTCTTACATGTATCTACCAGACCACATGGAGAGGATATCCATGGATTTTGTGGGTGGTTTTCCAAGAACCAAGAAGAGACATGACTATCTATTTGTGGTAGTTGGAAGGTTTAATAAGATGTGCATACTCATGGCTTGTACCAAATTATCAAAGGACAAGAAGCAACAAACTTATTTTAAAAGGTATGGGTGAACATTGGTATATCAAGAAGCATCATCTCAAATAGAGATATCATATTTTTCAATGCCTTTTGGACTACACTTTGGAACGAGATGGACATTAAATGGAAGAGGTATATAACTTTTCATCCAAAGATAGATGGGGAAACGGAAGTGGTGAACAAGACATCGATTTAGATTTTGAGGAGTTATAATCAGAAGCATCTAAAGACCTGGGATGAAAATCTGATATACATCTAATACTCTTACAACAAAAAAGTCCACACATCTATTGGTAAGTCTCCTTTTGAAACTTGTTTTGGATACGTTCCACCTTGACCTCTAGATATTGTATATGGATAGCAAGGGAGAGTGAGAAAAGACACCAAAAGTGAATCATTAAGAGATGAACAATATATTGATAAGATCGGGAAAAACCATTTGCAAGTACATGAGACATTGAAGAAGTCAAATGAAAAGTACAAGGCCAAACATTGCCAACAGAGGGTTGAGAAAACATTCAAGGTGGGAGATAGAGTTTGGTTTCACTTGAATAAGGAAAGACTACAAGGTCCAAGTAAGAAGACCAAGGCATTGTGGTATGGTCTGTTTGAAGTGTTGAAAAATGTAGGAGATAATGTCCATAGAATCAATGTACCCCCATATTTGTGCATTTACTTGGTAGTGAATGTGGAAAATATGAAGCTCTTTTAACCATCCATGTTGGGCCAGAAACCTAAGCAGGTATTACCTTCTGTAGAGGACTTACCACCAGAAGCTCAAGCATATTTATTAGAAGATACAATTTTGCAGAAGAAATCTAGAACAATATGACGAGGATAGTATGAACTCTGGCAAGTTGGGTTGAAATGACAACTTTTAGGCAAGGCTAAATGGTACTCCAAGGATAAGGTAGAGTAAACAATTTCCTCACCTCATTTAGTAAAAGATTTTGGGAACCAAAATACTTCGAAAAATGAGAAGGTATGATCTGAAATTGATCAATATATAATTTTTCATCTATTTTGGTGCTTTTCTGGTGAAAAGTTTGGATGAATTGGCTTGTAGGGCCCATTTTATGGTTATGTCTTACTTCAAATATTTAGGGTCCAGAAATTTCTGATGCATGTTTGAGGGATTAAACTGTTGATTAAGTTGTCATTGATGCCAACAGTTGCGTCTTGGTGCCCCTTGTGGAGCCCCTGAGGGTTAGTGTTTGGTTTGTGGTTGTCTGTGTCAAGAGGAGACCTTTTGACTTTGTCCAAGCCCAAGCTTGAAGCCCTTGGAGGCCTTGGGACAATGCCAAAAGCCCTGGCTACCCATTAACTTGGGTGAGTACACCTAAGTTGTATCTTGGTCCTAGTTGAGTCCATTGTTATATCCCCTGCTCCTGGTTGTACTTTTATGGTCTCTTGATTGATTGTTGAATGAATGTAGCCCTCACACAATTGACTTGTGCTCTTACATGATGAAGTCTTTCTTTTGATGATATCCTTGAAGAGATCCTACACTAATTAAAGAAAACAAGTTGAAGGACCCTGTCAATGCAAGCAAGATCCTCATAGGGTGATAGCCATCATTAAGCCCTTTTGATTGATATATGGAGTGTCTCCTAACTCCTTACGGTTGTTGAGTTATCGTCATTTAAAGTTGATGAGGTCATGAAGCCCTTAGTACCCTTATCTTGGGGTTTTGATGGCTATGAACCCATTTGGTAATGAAACCATTACATATGCTTTTAAGGCACCTATGATGACCTTGTGCAATTGAAGAAGCCCTTGGAAATCATGATGAAAGCCCACAAATTGGTCATATGCCCATAAGTTTGAAGAAGCCCATGATCCGTAATGATGGTGCCCTTATACTTGGAAGCTTGGTCCTTGAACCCACCCTTGATGATTTTTGATGTCATAGCTTGATGGTGAAGTCCATGATCTTGATAGGTAGAAATGACGCATTATGTGGTCATTTAAAACGAAATACTTGATAATGTCCATGCCTTTGTTGAAAAGTTTAAGCACTTGCACTTAATGTTGATGGAGTTGGTCCTTAAGCCCACAAGTCCGGTTCTTGAAGCCCATTGCATAATGGCATATGGTGGCTTGGTTGGAGTCCTACATGGTATATTGATGCCCTTGGTGATGCATTCTTGCTATAACAATGATGATGACGTCTTTGAAGCTCTTGTCCTTGAAGCCATTGCTATGATGAGTCCTATGTGTTGGTGCCCTTGGACGTTTGGGTATTGAACCCACATATGTAGTTTGGTAATGTGGAGTCTTTGGACATTGTTGAAGACCTTGCTATAATGATGATGAAATCATTACTTATGGGGTCTTTGGTACCTTATGGACATGAGTGACTATCCCATATTAAAGGAGTTGTGAATTTAGATGGATCTATTACCCTCCCTTTGGTGGCCTAATGTACATAGTGTTGAAGCCTTTAATGGAGTCTTTTGCAAGATTAAGAAAGCCTCTTTTTAAATCATTAAATAATAAATTAAGTTATCTCGTGTAAATAAAATTATTGGTGAAGTCGGCTTAGCCTCAAAAGATTATTATTTTAATTATTAAAAATAATAATAAACAATATATATAAATTATTTATTGGAAGGTCGGCTAGCAAAAGAAAAAAAAATGAGGATTTAATTAATTGTTAGGTCGGCCCAGCTGTCATAAAATACACATTTATAAATACAAATGTTGTATATAATATTTTTTTAACTAGCAGGTCGGCCCAGTACTCCACGTTGAACACTATATATATAACTTTTTAAATGCAAGTGAGTAGCAAGAGCTATAAATTTGCTGGAGTAGAGAGGGCTTTAATTTTTGGTCAAGTATGAGGAAGTTCGGTACTGTAGCAGCGGTACTGTAGCAGCAACAGCAGTTTGAAATTTTTTATTTTTGGATGAGAATTTCGGTAGAGCTCTGAGAATTTTCGGGTAGCAGAGCAGCAACAGCAGTCTGAAAATTAATTTTATTTTGGTATGTGGAGTTTTGATGGACTAAAGGCACACATGGCAGCAGAAGAATTCTAAGTTATTTTTTGCAGCAGTCCCTTCTTCCCTTTTTGAGCAGCAGTAGAGGAGTAGACCAAAATCTTTGAAGGATAACAATCTGTTGCAGCAGTTGACTAATGGTGGTTTGAGACTTCAAACAGTCTAGAACTTAGCAGAGATTAAGGTCAAGTCATACACAACCTGGGCATGAGATGTTGACTGATAAAGGGGTATACTCAGTGGTGTATTTATGGGATCCACCACGGGATTACCTCATGCTGGGGGACCGTCCAACCCTACTCCACCACCATGGAGTCAAGCGTATCCAGGTTATCTTAACCCTATGTTAGGACAACTTAATCCGAGAAACATACTCTACGGGATACCTTATCCCGGAAACTCATACATTCGATGAGTACATTTTAATGTTGGACCCCCACCAACTTTCCTGTACGCCCCACCACCCCCACCACTGTCTGGTTCACATCCTTTTGGAGGGGGCAGACCTCCACCTTCCGGTGGAGACGGAGGCCCACCCCATTTCGGTGGTGGAGGGGCACCTTATTCTGGCAGAGGAGGACGACCGCCACCTTCTAGTAGTGGTAGGCCCCCACATTATGGAGGACGCCCACTGTAATACCAAAATGTCATCACCCTTGTGCAAGTGTCGCAAGTGTGGTCATCATGACCTAATGTCGTCACCATGACCATTGCAAGTATCCTCATTATGACCAAGTGTCGTCCTCATGACCGTTGTGATAATGCTGTTGTGTAAACTCTTTTATCTCAACCCTAACCTCGTTCTGGGCTAAAACACATCCAATTGAGAGATTTCCCTGCCTTGTTGACCTTTTTGAGTAGGCTGTCACACTTCTCCTTCATCTAGGGTGCGACGTAACAGTTCTTGGTCAGCTAGGGTGAGACACTGTCGCAGGTTGTCCTCCGACAAAGTGCGACGACCCCCTCTATCACGGTGTGTCCTCTACCAGGGTGCGACGAGGTTGGTTAAAGGCTATTTTGGGGAGTCTCGAGGTCTCTCTAGAAGTTTTTTGAGGTGGAGGCCTATTCCTAGGCTCTAGGTGAGGTGGCATTTCGGTTCCTAACCTAATGGGAGGATCCCTTAACCATCTCCCCCTAATCCTAAACCTACCCTATCTCTTTAGCCCTATATAAACACCCACTCTCTCCATGGGAAGGGAGGAAGTATATAGTGTCTACATGCTGGTGAAATCAATCTTGGAGAGATCTCTAACTCGTCCATTGAGAGACTCACACTTCCTTGGGAGGATATGGCAATTGGCTTAGATGGAGAAGGGCTACTACATTAAGCTTCGGTTGTAGTCATTCTTACCTATGTACTTTCCTTATATTTACAGTAATATAAACTCTTTCCACCAATATTGTTTACATGTTGATGATATTGTGTAGTTTACTTGCTTAACTGTTTACTTAGATCTCTTATTGTATAGATGCTCTTTACTCGTTTGCATTGTTCTATGTGTCTTGACAGGTCTTGCAGCTGATATCTAACGACCGCGAGGCATGGAGCAACATCCAAGAGAAAGGATTGCGAAGTTAAGGTAAGACATCTAGTTACTTGAGCCTTAATCAGATCTAGGAAATGTCACATCCCCAAATTTCGTAAAAATTTAAAAATTTTCTAAGTGGTCTTATTTCCCTTCCAAATTGTCTAATCGCCATTAAAATGCTTTGCGGAATTATAAATATATAATGAGTATCTAAATTTCTATTTAATAAATGCGACATGTAACGCTTCATAAAATTTACCATTGAATATTTGTTCAAGCGTGTTAGTACATACTTACAACAGGTGGAAATTATCATTTTATTTTAAGTGATTCTTATGCAATTCATTGGTCCTTGTATGAAACTTTTGTATGTAAAGGATCAAAGTGATTGTATACTGTGTTTGCAAAAACTATAACTTCAACCATAGAGACCTTCCAAACATTGATAACAGACTAGCACATATTTAAATACTACCATTCTAAATTGAGGATTTACAAACTTGAACCAATATAATACTTACATCTTTATGGTCCTCATTTGAACACCTGAAATATCCTTTAAACAACATTTAACATGAAGTACCTTTTAACAACTTTTAACATGAAATACTCCTTTCCAAGATGCATTCCACAAATGTGTTAAAAACATAAACTATTAAGATAACTCATATGTGAGGAAATCACAGACCGTTCATAGACTGAGCATTTTAAATAAAACTATTGTTATTTGGAAGTAATTTTACAACATAACTCTTAAAATTTTATTTTATGCAGAAAACCAGTGAATATGTAACAGAAATGTGTCCGTAGGGACAGAACTGACACATTTTTGAAAACAGAAAGGTTATTATCTTCAAGTATCTTGAAAGTAGACGTAACAGTCTCATCAAAGAATCCTATGTTACATAGGAATTGGATATCACACTGATACAGTGAACCTCAAATGTAATTTTGATCTCAATATGATGAATGAAATTACGCTTTTTTCTTTTTGAAAAAAAAAAAAAAAAACTCATATGTGAGGAAAATCATACAATCGTCATGAAGGAACTTGCAAATATAATAAAGGCCATAGACAAATAAACGAGACCAAAAATAACGTGGTTCACACGTGCACGGGCTAGTGCACAAAAGTGTGTGTATCATTTATTATTAGGCAAATGGTAATAGGATTACAACGAGCAACATGGTTGCTGTAACAAGATTCCTTCTCCTTCCGTCAAGCCTCTATTACATAGAGATTTTCATGAATCAACCACATATATATAATACCCTACTTTGAATCCTAATTAACTTCAAAGCAGCAAAAATCCGTAACAAAATAAAAGGCTAGAAAAATATCTTAACTAAGGGAAACCTTTCATCATTTAATCAACTTATTGAACAACATTTTATATACTTAGTATATCTCATATAAATCTTTTTAATAATTAAATTTTATAATATTCTAACAAGGGACAACTTCCTTTTTTTTATTATTATATTTTTTTTTATGCTACAATGTATTACATACCCATGCTTCATTTATTTAAATGGTTAAGTAAAATATCAACCAGTATGGGAAACAAGGCTAATATTATCTTTATACATTAAAGTCCATTTTCAAAGTATATATTAACTTAAACAAGGCTAATCCATTAAAGTCTCTTTTCAAAGTATATATTAACTTAAACAAGGCTAATATTATCTTTATACATTAAAGTCCCTTTTCAAAGTATATATTATCTTTTCATCATAGCTTCTTAGTTACATGGGTAACCTACCTTTACTTTTTTTTTTTTTAAAGACTTTATCAAAACTAAGGACTGTCGTATGGTTTTCCTCATGGATAATACCCCTTTAGTTTATGTTTGAAAGCTTTACTAAAATAAAACATAAACACCATATGGACAATGCAAGACCGTCTTTTGAAAAACTCGCAAATCTACAAACTAAACTTTGACATAATAGTCCCTACATGCATCATCAAACTCCAAAATAAATTTGGATTGATATACTATTGGTATTAGTATGAAATGATCTATTAAGCGATTCATACAACCATACTTTACGTCACATAAATGTTCTTCAAAACTTAATTTATGACCATGCAATTGCCAAAACGATAAGGATAGGATGGAACGTATAGCTACGAGGGCACAACCATTCGTAACAAACTTCGAAAGGAGTTTAAGGTGACCAGAGTTATAGTGATAAGAATACTATGAACTGATGAGGAAACTGGGATTGACTTTCTTTAATGGGGTCGTTACTAAAAGCATTTGAACCCCAGTCATATAAAGGAACAAGATCGAATTTTATGGAATTGATTTTTCCTAAAACCAGCATGTTAATATTATAATACAGTTTGGAAAGTTATAAAACTTGAATACAGATATCAACATGCAGATTTTTTGTTACATGATAACTTTCCTAAATAAATAAAGATTAGAAAAATTCTTTATGAGAGTTTTCAGCTCAATTGAGCACATCTATGTAGATAGTTTATACGAGACTTCGATTTAGGAAAATCAAACAACAAGTTGCTATTCCCATAAAAGAAACTGGGATCAGGATGGAATCCACCGCAGAAAAAAGCCTCATAGCAAAAAGGAAATATAAAATAGAGCAAGTTCTGAATTTAAACTTTTTTTTGCAAAATTAGAACAAGTCTAAGACTAATCGTTTTTTTGAAATAATTAACCCTGAGACTTAATCGCTATTGCAGAGATCAAAATCAAGGATAGGCGAAGTGATTGCACAAAAAAAATTATGTTTTGCAAACCGAGATGACACTAATGTGATGCCGAAATTTACACATGAGAACGAAATATTCAGTAGATAGGAATTGACTGGCGTTTAAGGGATGAAATAGTTTCATAAACACTTGTTCTATAGGTAGAGATGTATGCAAGGGTAAAAATAATGGTTTAATGCCGTAAGGCTCTACAGCGGGAAAAATAACACGCCCGAGCGCAGAGATCTTAAATGTCCCTATAACTAAATGAACAAGAGATTTAAATTGAAAATTCATTCACCCGTGTGTTTTCATCCTACGTAACACGATTTACAAAGATCTTTAACATAATAAAAATATAATTCAATAAACAACGTTTTCTTTTAAAGTGTTAAATCAACCAACTTGAGCGCTTTCATTAAGTTACCTCAACACCTGTATAAAATTATACCGTAGAGATTCCAAATGATCCTATTGCAGAGGGTCCCTCGATCTCACCTAGTCAAAACTCCAAGCCCAAAACCTAAAAAGGGTTTTGATTCCCATAATAATAACAAGAATCCACTAAAATGGCGTGCTTCCAGTGCCAATAGTCGGCCCATCTCTTTCAGAGATAATATACAGCATATCCATGAATGATAGAAACTGAATTTATTCGATGCAAAAATCTAACAGACAGTGTGCCTCCATAATAACATAAATCTATATCGAAAACAAACCATCAGTAAAAACAAAATAGAGTTGTCCCAGGGAAACTCCACTAAAACACTCAGTGCCCAAAAGACAGTGCGTCCCCCCACTAAAAAAGAGTTCAAAATCTTAAATAAGCGAGATTCGTTTATCCCTGGAGGTAGCTGGCGATCTTCAGCTCGTTCCAGCTCTCTAATAGGGAGACCAGAAGAAAACGGTGGATAGGAGTTGAGAGCTCCATGGCTTCCGAAAAGGGACAAATGGCATCGATAAATTCTAAGGATTACACGAGTGGAATAGATGGCGTCGTGGAGAATTTCGGTGCTCCACTAAGGAGACAAAAAGGTACAGATGAGCGTTGGGTTGTTACACTAGTGGGACAAATGGCAGGACATTGTTTTTGTTACCCAGCTAAGGGGACAAACATGCACTAACTTCTCCCCAAGATCCTCTGCCACTCCTTTAGTTGGTTTAAGATTTTCCTTTTTAAATGATATTTACCTCAAGTGTGCCTTACACATAAGGTCTCGACTATATTTTAGGTACCAAACTATATATATATAAGTGATGTTTATCACTTAACTTTACAGCTTTGGATCACCTATATTAATACATTTCTTTTAATAGAATGTTGGTTTACGTATTTATAGTTATTAGGATAAATATCATAATTCCATTTTTCCTCATAGTCATATATATATAGTATTTTGATAATCCTTTTTCATTTGTGGTGTATCACTATAATATTATATGTCATCATCAATAATATTAAAACATATACTAATCACTTTATTGTATTTATATTGTACTATATAAACTTACAAAAATATCTTTGTAGTTATGATATTTATCATAAAAATAGTTATTTAATAGTTATCATACTAATTATTGATCTTTCACAAGATATATGCTCACCATTATATAAATATATATAATTTGTCTATAATTATTTATATTTATTATATAAATAATATCTTTTTATTCATTTATTTATAATAAAGACATATATATATATTTAAATATTTACCTAATAGTTATCACAACTATTAGTTTATCCTCACATATCAATAACATCTTTTTAATAGTTATCTCAACTATTAATTTAACCCTTCACATATATATATATATACAAGGTATCTATATATATATAATATCCATCTAATCATTTTTAATTTATGTTAGATTCTACTTAGGTGAATTATTTAAGAAATTAAAACATCACTAGTTCTTCTCCCTCAATGTTTTTGACTTAAAACATAAATCTCATGGCTTCCTTACTTTTTCCTAGGGGTAGGTTTTGGTTACTTATCATTTAGTTGCTTTATCATTCTTTAGACTTTTAGGCTTAATCTAAGACTTGTAAACATAACACTATCTCGAGGTCCACTGGTGGGGCCTTGGCCTTGAGCTCCTCACCAGGGCCGCTTATACAATTCATAAATACATTTACAAAATAATAACAATAGGGGTCGAATTTGAGGGATTTTACACACTCCACCCCTTAAAGGTAACACCATCCTTGGTGTTCAACGGTTTGTCTTTTGCATCCATTCACCGTCCTTTGCTTACTTTTGTCTTTATGCTTTCGTCGTCTTCACATTTTTGTGATTTCTGCAAGCTATTTTTGCTTATAACCTGCACATTGTCCAACTCGTACAAGATTTTTCAATATTCTTCAGTATACAAAGTTTCAAACACTAAATGTTCATCATTCTTCCTCATCCTTGAGGGAATATTTGCTTATTCTAGCATTCATATCATTCATGCATAAATACATCTCATAGTCTAGTTACAAGACAAATCATTAACACTTGTTTATAGCATAAGACAATTCTTTCAATCGAATTTTGTTTGATCATCAAATTCGTTGTACTTCAGCAATCATAGAGACTTGCGTACAAAATGCTCTTTTGTATTTCAACAATCATGGAGACTTGCATATAAAACACAAGTCCTTTGCCAAAACTTGGCAGTAGTATTATATCAGTAAGAACACATCAGTCTTACTTTGTAACTTAGCAGGGATTCATCTGTCTATTTCAACAAGTACATGACAGTCTTACAATACAACTTAAAACATAGCTTCCCCTTTGTTGAAACATTTTATGTTGGAAGAAAACATTATCTTAACTTTTATTGTAAATTTTTATATTTGGACAAGTGTCCAAGGATGACTGTAATTTGCACAATATTTTATTATTAAAAATAGGAGACAAACACCCAAGGAGGCCTGTTTACTGAACCACCAGGTAGATGAACTCTGTGTAGAAGCAAGGCACTCAGAAATTGTACAGGCAACAAACTATTAAGACTTGCTCCTGAGCTTTTAGGACTCTGCACTCAACAGTATAATATGCAGACTTACACCATGATAAAAAACTAGCATATCCCCTCATCTAATCTCTTGGGTGCAAGCAGCAAAACCCCAAGGTAAATTTCCTCGTCAGGAAAAGTGATGAACCTCAGTCCAAAATTCGATGGCTCTTAAAAAGATTGCCTAGGTCTTTAGTGGTCAGTTTTTAATAAATTAGCCTGAAGCTCCAGTCCCATCTTTCAGGGCACTAAGACCACAATTCAAGGGATTTGTCCCATACAAACAACTAGTTACTTGCCTCATGAAACTGTCATTTGTCCATTTCCTTCTACCCCAGATTCCATTCCACTTAGTGGGTCAGTAAACACTCTTTCAACAGAATCATAACATATAAGAAATTCAAACTTTTTCCTCTGCGTTTATCAATATTTAATTAAAGGATACTAACTCAACATGTACATAATTAAATGATAATTACTTAAGAGATGAAATAACAAGTAGAACCTGCAAGAGTAGACAATCACCCAAGGATTCTAATAACTTTCAAAAGATCATGTGCACAAATAATCACAACAAGGTTATGATTCTTCATTCCCAATAATCAAACTCGTACTACTCAATAAGATCATTTTAATTTGATGCACGCCAATCTTTTGTTAGAAGATAGTCCTTAGCAATAGTCTATTTATGAAGAAATAATTAGATTCTTATGCATTCCAAAATAAGTTTACTTAAACTCTTAGAAAATACTGCTACACAATAATATATTTTTAGCCTAATTCCTTAACATAACGATAAGAACTTCCGAGATGAAATACAAGTATTGTTAAGTAATAAAGTGACGATTTTCCATAAGCAAAAATAATATTAAAAGCACTTCGTCATTTCATCACATGAATTCATACATGTCCTTTAAACATATCATGTAACCTAGTATGTCACATCCATTCTAGCTATCAATGCGATATCCTATATGAACTCCATTCTATTGGATCTTATGAAAATAATGAAAGAATGACCGTATACACCTTTGTGTTTTAAGCATGCTATCATAATCCTATGTACAAGGATGCACCTTCAAACTTTTGACATTTGAGAACTAACTTTTATTTCAAAGAAAGTAGCTAAATAATTATAACTTCTACCAACAAATACTCTATCCGATCATCTTCTAAGCATTATATGAATCTTGTCGTAACCACTATGCATAGACATTGAAGGTGTTCAAGTGACTTTTTCTAAACCGAACAATCTTACTTCTTTGTAGTGTATTAATGAAACTATACTTTTAACTTAATGATGTCCATATGGTAATAAAATTTGGACAGCTAAAATGTGTAATTTAAATGATGTTTCTACGGAATTTTGCACAACTACAGAAATCATTTCAACTAGTTACCAGTTTTCATAATAATATCATACGACAATATATAGCAAAATAATAATATCATACGACAATATATAGCAAAATAAAAACTCATAATAGAGGAAAAAATACCTCATTCAAAATTTTGTAAGAAATACAAAAATACTTATCTTTACGTTTTCAGAGAAACTTGAAGTAGTACTTTGAATAATATTACTCCTCGTCCATTCCAATCCATGCAAAAATAAAACAAAAACAACTGAGTGATTAGTTTATCAACTTTCATTTTTTACTCAAACCATGTTGAGCCCAATAGGCCCGAGTGTTTTAACCTAAAGCTCTGATACCATTTGTCACATCCCCAAATTTCGTAAAAATTTAAAATTTTTCTAAGTGGTCTTATTTCCCTTCCAAATTGTCTAATCGCCATTAAAATTCTTTGCGGAATTATAAATATATAATCACTATCTAAATTTATATTTAATAAATGCGACATGTAACGCTTCATAAAATTTATCATTGAATATTTATGCACGGGTGTTAGTACATACTTACAACAGGTGGAAATTACTCTTTTATCTTAAGTGATTCTTATGCAATTCATTGGTCCTCATATGAAACCTTTGTATTTAAAGGATCAAAGTGATTGTATACTATGTTTACAAAAAATATAACTTCAACCATAGAGACCTTCCAAGCATTGATAACATACTAGTACATATTTAAATACTACCATTCTAAATTGAGGATTTACAAACTTGAACCAAGATAATACTTACATCTTTATGGTCCTCATTTGAACACATAAAATATCCTTTAAACAACATTTAATATGAAGTACCTTTTAACAACTTTTAACATGAAATACTCCTTTCCAAGATGCATTCGACAAATGTGTTAAAAACATCAACTATTAAGATAACTCATATGAGATGAAAATAATACAATTGTCATGAAGGAACTTACAAATATAATAAAGGCCATAGACAAATAAACGAGACCAAAAATAACGTGGTTCACCCGTACACGTGCTAGTGCACAAAAGTGTGTGCATCATTTATTATTAGGCAAAAGGTAATAGGATTACAACGAGCAACATGGTTTCTTTAACAAGATTCCTTCTCCTTCCGTCAAGCCTCTATCACATAGAGCTTTGCATGAATCAACCACATATATATAATACCCTACTTTGAATCCTAATTAACTTCAAAACAACAAAAAACCGTAACAAGATAAAAGGCTAGAAGAGTATCTTAACTAAGGAAAACCTTTCATCATTTAATCAACTTATTGACCAACATTTTATATACTTAGTCTATCTCATATAAATCTTTTTAATAATTAAATTTTATAATATTCTAACAAGGCACAACTTCTTTTTTTTTTTGTTTTTATTATTATTATTTTTTTTAATGCTACAATGTATTACATACCCATGCTTCATTTATTGAAATGGTTAAGTAAAATATCGACTAGTATGGGAAACAAGGCTAATATTATCTTTATACATTAAAGTCCATTTTCAAAGTATATATTAACTTAAACAAGGCTAATACATTAAAGTCCCTTTTCAAATTATATATTAACTTAAACAAGGCTAATATTATCTTTCTTTATACATTAAGGTCCCTTTTCAAAGTATATATTATCTTTTCATCATAAATTCTTAGTTACATGGGTAACCTACCTTTACTTTTATTTTTTTAAGACTTTATCAAAACTAAAGACTGTCGTATGGTTTTCCTCATGGATAATACCCCTTTAGTTTATGTTTGAAAGCTTTACTAAATTAAAACATAAACACCATATGGACAATGCAAGACTATCTTTTGAAAACTCGCAAATCTACAAACTAAACTTTGACATAATAGTCCCTACATGCATCATCAAGCTCCAAAATAAATTTGGATTGTTATACTATTGGTATTAGTATGAAATGATCTATTAAACAATTCATACAACCATACTTTATGTCGCATAAATGTTCTTCAAAACTAATTTATGACCATGCAATTGCCAAAACGATAAGGATAGGATGGAACGTATAGCTACGAGGGCACAACCATTCGTAACAAATTTCGAAAGGAGTTTAAGGTGACCAGAGTTATAGTGATAAGAATACTATGAGCTGATGAGGAAACTGGGATTGACTTTCCTTAATGGGGTCGTTACTAAAATCATTTGAACCTTAGTCATATAGAGGAACAAAATCGAATTTTATGGAATTGATTTTCTTCAAACCAGCATGTTAATATTATAATACAGTTTGGAAAGTTATAAAACTCGAATACAGATATCAATATGCAGATTTTTCTGTTACATGATAACTTTCCTAAATAAATAAAGATTAGAAAAATTCTTTCCGAGAGTTTTCAGCTCAATTGAGCACATCTATGTAGATAGTTTATACGAGACTTTGATTTAGGAAAATCAAACAACAAGTTGCTATTCCCATAAAAGAAACCAAGATTTGGATGGAATCCACCGCAGAAAAAACGCCTCGCAGCAAAAAGGAAATATAAAATAGAGCGAGTTCTGAATTTAAACGTTTTATTTTGCAGAATTAGAACAAGTCTAAGACTAATCGTTTTTTCTGAAATAATTAACCCTGAGACTTAATCGCTATTGCAGAGATCAAAATTAAAGTTAGGCGAAGTGATTGCACAAAAAAAATTATGTTTTGCAAACCGAGATGACACTAATGTGATGCCAAAATTTACACATGAGAACGAAATATTCAGTAGACAGGAATCAACTGGCGTTTAAGGGATGAAATAGTTTCATAAACACTTGTTCTACATGTAGAAATGTATGCAAGGGTTAAAAGAATGGTTTAATGCAGTAAGGCTCTAAGGCAGAGGAAAAATAACACGCTCGAGCGAAGAGATCTTAAATGTCCCTATAACTAAATGAACAAGAGATTTAAACTGAAAATTCATTCACCCGTGTGTTTTCATCCTACGTAATGCGATTTACAGAGATATTTAACATAATGAAAATATAATTCAATAAACAACGTTTTCTTTTAAAGTGTTAAATCAACCAACTTGAGCGCTTTCATTTTGTTACCTCAACACATGTATAAAATTATACCGCAGAGATTCCAAATGATCCTATCGAAGAGGGTCGCTCGATCTCGCCCAGTCAAAACTCCAAGCCCAAAACCTAAAAAGGATTTTGATTCCCATAATAATAACAAAAATCCACTAAAATGGTGTGCTTCCAGTGCCAATAGTCGGCCCATCTCTTTCAAAGATAACATACAGCATATCCATGAATGATAGAAACTGAATTTATTCTATGCACAAATCTAACAGACAATGTGCCTCCATAATAACATAAATCTATATCGAAAACAAACCATCAGTAAAAAAAAAAATAGAGTTGGCCCAGGGCAACTCCACTAAAACACTCAGTGCCCAAAAGACAGTGCGTCCCCCCACTGAAAAAGAGTTCAGAATCTTAAATAAGCGAGATTCGTTTATCCCTGGAGGCAGCTGGCGATCTTCAGCTCGTTCCATCTCTCTAATAGGGAGAGAAAAAGAAAACGATGGACATGAGTTGAGAGCTCCATGACTTCCAAAAGGGGACAAATGGCATCGATAAATTCTAAGGATTACACAAGTGGAATAGATGGCGTCGTGGAGAATTCCGGTGCTCCACTAAGGAGACAAAAAGGTACAGATGAGCGCTGGGTTGTTCCACTAGTGGGACAAATAGCAGGACATTGTTTCTGTTACCCAATATATCTATATATATACATATATGTATACATATATATATTTATATATACATATATATATATAGATAAGTGATGTTTATCACTTAACTTTATAGCTTTGGACCACTTATATTAATAGCTTTCTTTTATATTAATACATTTCTTTTAATAGAATGTTGGTTTACATATTTATACTTATTAGGATAAATATCATAATTCCATTTTTCCTCATAGTCATATATATATATATATAGTATTTTGATAATCCTTTATCATTTGTGGTGTATCATTATAATATTATATGTCATCATCAATAATATTAAAACATATACTAATCATTTTATTGTATTTATAATGTACTATATAAACTTACAAAAATATCTGTGTAGTTATGACATTTATCATAAAAATAGTTATTTAATAGTTATCATACTAATTATTGATCTTTCAGAAGATATATGCCCACCATTATATAAATATATATAATTTGTCTATAATTATTTATTTTTATCATATATATAATATCTTTCTATTCATTTATTTATAATCAAGACATATATATATTTAAATATTTACCTAATAATTATCACAATTATTAGTTTATCCTCACATATAAATAACATCTTTTTAATAGTTATCTCAACTATTAATTTAACCCTTCATATATATATATATATATATCCATTTAATCATTTTTAATTTATGTTAGATTCTACTTAGGTGAATTCTTTAAGAGATTAAAACATCACTAGTTCTTCACCCTCAATGTTTTTGACTTAAAACATAAATCTCATGGCTTCCTTACTTTTTCCTAGGGGTAGGTTTTGGTTAGTTATCATTTAGTTGCTTTATCATTCTTCAAACTTTTAGTCTTAATCTAAGACTTGTAAACATAACACTATCTCGAGGTCCACTGGTGGAGCGTTGGCCTTGAGCTTCTCATCAAGACCGCTTATACAATTCATAAATACATTTACAAAATAATAACAATAGGGGTCGAATTTGAGGGATGTCACACGAAAGTAGTTTGTAGTCTGTACTATTTGTTCTAGACTCACATAGAGCTAGGGAGATCCATCTCGTGTCCACTCGAGTGGATTGTCCGTCAAACAAATTTGGCGACTCCGCTGGGGACCAGAACATTGCTTTCTAGTTGCCAATTTGAATGTCATTTTCAGTTGATTTCTTGCCAAGCCTTTTTCATTTGTCACTTGCCTCCTAAGCTGGTTTCACCATCATATCTTCACTTGGAAGAGTCTGATTACCTTCCTCTGAGTTTGTACTTTTCATTTTCAAACTAGTTAATTGCTCATTACTTGGATATTTAGCTCATTTTTGAACTAGGATCTCGCCTGTCGCACCTGGTCAGTTTACTCAGAGTGACACTGTGTCTTTTTTATCTTTGTTCTTTGTCTGTTGGCTTCTCGTCGCAACCCTGAAATTGGTATACTGCGACATCGTCGCACTTCCCGCATTGGTAACCTACGACATCGCATTGTGTACAACCACAGACTGCGCCGATCTGCCAAAATTGACATACAAGCATCCCTTCTCCATTTCTGATTTGAGTTTTGGTTTGTGTGGAGACTCCTTTGCACTGTACCTTCCAGGCAGAGACCCTTTTGTCCAGCAGTGTTTTGTTTGGCTTGTTTGTATTGGTTTTTGTGTCTTTTGAGATTTGGATTCATGTTTGGCTTTTTGAGTCAAAACTAGTGTTTTGCTTGCATTTTTAAGCGAAATGGGTTCTATAGTCATTTTGACCCATCTCAAGGTTTTGAGATCATTTTTGGTTTGGCGTGATTGACTTGGTTTACAGTCTTGAAGAGTGTGGGATATCCATGTCTTTTTGAGCCTCTTTTTCTTGGGTTATGCATCTTGTTTCCTTTACATGCTAAGCTATCTAATGATTATTGGAAAAGATTGATTCTTTGTCTCCACTTTAGTTCAAATAAAAGCTTGATTTTGTCACTCTTTTTCTATATTCATGAAATTGGAAAACATAAGTATTCTTCTTGCTTTAATTTGATCATTTAACATTTTTGGTCTTACACTCATAGGAAGAAGAAAATGATTGTTTCAATTTTGTGTAGATTTGAGTTAGACATGATTATTAAGTGCTTTTCTTTGTCTTGCATTTGACTGGAAACGTTTGTGGAATCCTTCTTTCCGTAGCTTAGATGTGTCTTTTTCGAAGTGTAAAAAGATAGGAAATGAGTTATAATTATTGCATTTGGTAGATTTTGAGCCTTTCTTGAGTGTCTTTGAGTTGTTTGGGTGATTGTCATTTTTCTTTGGGAATTTCTGAATGATTAGAGTGTTGTAGATATTCTCTCACTTTCTGTATATAGATATGAAAAGCGTTTAGTTATCAATTTGCGTTTTTGATACATGCGTTTGAAAATTGAAAGTGCTTCATCAATTTTGTCCTATATTATTGTTAAGATTAGTTACATCTTTCATTTTCTTTGTGCTTTTTAGCTGATTATTGCAGAAAGTTAGAGTTATTGCACTCTAGGAAGGAATTCTTCTTTTCACTACTACTTAAGTACTTTTGGTTTGAAAGAAAGAAAAATTTCTCCTTACCTTAAGTAGTTTTCATTGAAAAGGAAAGGAAAATGTGCATTATCATGTAGTTGAGGATTGCATTATGTTTACATTTATGTACTCACCTCATGCATCCACCTAACCGTGCAAGATAAAATTAATGCTAGCTTAGGTTAAAATCATTTAGTAACTGTGTGTAAGTTAGAGACGTGTTCCGACGTCTTTAAGCGTGGCAGCTGTCGTTATTTTCCAGCACTATATTCCGGGGGTATTGTAGTCTTCCACATACTTATCGGTATATCAAATATCTTTCACGTACCCACCAAGTCCCTTAAGTACTTGGTGTATATCGAAAGGTGTTTCACGTACTCGGTAGTATATCGAAAGGTCTCTTGCCAAACGGTTGTGCATTAGACAACACCACTATGGATTTGATCTCCCACGTACCTTGCGTATATCGTGAGACACCACTAGGAATCCTGAAACCATCTGAGTTCCCCATTTGGCCATCTTAACATTGCAATACACCTAGAAAAACACTCGGAGAGATTACTATGCACGCACTGTCCAGGTAGTCGGGTATTCAGGCAAGGGTACGGTCCCAATCCTCCTTGTCGCGTTTTACTGTTGGACCCTGCGGTATATAGCAATTTGTGATGTTTTGACAATCCCGTGAGGTTCCAGAATTTGAATCCACTCCTATTCACATAGTTTGCTTGTTGATTTTAGACTTGAGTAGTGTTTGATTTGTGTGGTACTTTAGAGACTCTTAGGAAGTTTAGATATGGAATATTCTTCTGGGACTACCAACCAAGAGGTCCATTTCCAAGGTATTCCATTTGTTATTCCCCCTTGTGGAACTGTTGGTCCTCCCTTTATGGCTACGTTGAGTCTTCCTGGATTGACGATAGGATTACCAGTATGGTTATTCTCCAATCTGGTTACACCAAGTGCACCAAATGTGTTGAACCTAGGTCCTTCACCACATGAGCATCAATCTCATTGTGACCCTTCTCCTTCTACGTCAAAAGTTGAATTGGCTTTCGTCTCTTCCTCTTCTCCTACTGAAACCTCTAGTGTTATTAATCAGGTGGATAAGAAGAAGAAGAAAAGGAAGGTTAAGAAGAAGAAGGATAAGAAAGAGACCAAGTTTCAACCGTCTGCCTCTGATGGCACTCATTCTATGAGAACACCTCGTAAGCCCAAGTTTCCTTGCAAACTTTGCAAGGGTGATCACCTTCTCAAGGATTGTCCCGGTCTTTCCCGTGTGTCAGAAGTGTGGTCTAAAAACCCCAAACCGCTTTTATTGTCAACCTCTGACCATCATGTTGATGACACTCCCTCGACCAGTGACCCATTGGTGAAGGGTCGGAATGGTAAAGCTGCAAACCCTTGCTGGCTATGCAAGGGCATGCATCGTACTTACCTTTGTCCAAGCATGGATGAAGCTTCACTGTGGTTGGAAGATATTACTAGTTCTCAACATGTGATTCCAACAAGTGATAGTAAGTTGTCCCTCGACCCCCTGTTGGTTGACCAAGTGATCAATTCAGTTTCATCCGTAATTGATCCCACTCTTCCTTCTAAGAGTGAAGTGATCGAGTCACTGTCATCCCCACTCGATCCTTCTCTTCTATCATAGAGCGTAGACTGCAACTGTCACCTTGAAACAGTCTTCATCCCATCCTACTCTCCCCGATGAGAGTGAATTGGAAACCGTTGATGTTTTCCTAGTCAATTCAGAATGTCCTAGGAAAGGGGAGACCATGTCCATTCCTACAGGACCCCCCCAAGTACTGAGGTCATATCCTTTTATTGGAATGATCTAATAGAATATCGTCTTACTTTGAGTATTCCTTTAAATATCTGTAGGAGTTTCCGATAAAGAAATATTTCGTACAATAGTTGATGAGGGAGATTCTATTAGTATTTTATCCTCAACTCTTGGAAAGCTATAGGTTCCCCTCAGCTTGTGCCAGTAACTGACCAGATTTTGATTTTTAATAGAAGGCCTACTGGACCTTTAGGGATTCTCCCACAGTTACCTATCACGTTGAGAGGTAAAACTGTTTATGTTGATGTCATGGTTTTCCAAGGTCCTTTAGATTTCAATCTACTCCTTGGACGTTATTATGTCTATGCTATGAAAGTCGTCGTCTCCACACTCTTTTGAGTGATGTATTTTCCCTATGATGGGAGGATTGTGACCATTGATCAACTTTCCTTCGTGATACCCAATCATCGCATGAACGCCAGTAATCAAACTTCCCTAAATGTTCCGCATGTTTTAGTGGTTTCTTCCCCCTGAGGATTGGTGGTATGAGCATGGTTTATGTTATGTTTCAAGCTCGATAAAAAATGAAACTGAACACTCTAGCATAGTTTCCCTTTGGTTTCAAGCTTGCATAAAAATGAAACCAATGAAATAGACCCCTCTAAGCATAGTTGACCTTTGTTTTCAAGCTTGTATAAACATGAAACCATCCACTCGAGCATAGTTTTATTCCATTTCACGCTCGTTAAAAAATAAGATGGGCCCCCTCAAGCATAGTTATTGTCTATTTCAAGCTTGTGTAAAAATGAAATAGATCTCCCTCCCATCAGTTCGAGTCTCTCGCTAGAGTTAGAACTTGAACCTTCATTTCATCTGATTTTCGTTTTCCCCCCTTGGTGAACATTTTCATATTAGTAGCCAGGTTGGTAGTTGGGTTAGCAAGCAGCATGTCCAAACGGAATGAAGCTTGGGGGGCATGCCACATGTCGTACCGTCAGCAATCATGTTAAGGGAAAACCACCATGTTAAGCTGCTAGCAATCATGTTGGGGGCATTTACCAACCTCTGGGAATCATGTTGGGAAGGAAACCGTTAATGGGCCTTAATCTTGAGCACAGATTAGTTTTTGATTCCAAGCTCGTTAAAAAATGGAATAGACCCCCCAAGCATAGTTCACCTTTGGTTTCAAGCTTGCATAAAAATGAAACCAGATTCACTGAGTAGAGTTCTATTCATGTGTCAAGCTCATTAAAAAATGAAACAACTCTTTTCCCTTTGAGTCAAGTCTCCTCATAGACTTAGTACCTGAACCTTCTTTTTACCCGCCTATGCCTTAGGAGAATGAAATGAAGCTTGGGGGCATGTCTTCAACCTCTGGAAGTTACGTTGAAGTCAACTCGATCGCCTCTCCACACCACGTTGGAGCTAAGTCACTTACTTCAAGCAATCATGCTGGGGGCATGTACCAACCTCTGGATGCCATGTTGGGAAAAAGCTCACCATTGGGAACATTTTCGAGCATACTTTCCTTTTTTAAGTTTCGAGCTCATTAAACCATGAAAATTATCCCAAGCATAGTTCATTTTTCTGTTACAAGCTCATTAAAAAATGAAGCAGACATCATGAGAATTCTTCCAATCTATCTTCGAGCTCGTTAAAAACAGTAAGATGGCATTCAAGCTTACTTTTCACTTTTTTTCATGCTCTGGTTGAAACATGAAAAGTGGTTTGAGCTTACTTTTTTTTTTTTCGTGCTCTGGTTCAAATATGAAAAAGATTTCGAGTGCTTTTGATACCATTCTCGTGCTCGTTAAAAATTTAAGTTAAAAAGGTGTGTCTAACGAGTATAGGTTGATCCCTTTATCTGGCCTCGCTAGACTATTCACAGAAAAGGAACTGTGCCGAGTTTACTTTTTCCTTTGTCATACTCGGTCATCAACCATGACAAAGTTGTTCATGGAGTCCTTTTAAGCTCTTTTCAGACTCCCTAAATAGAAAAATATTTCCAAGCAAACTTGATACTTTCACGCTTGTAAAAGCATTTGAATTATCGTCTTTTTGGTGCTGGTTTACCCCTTTTTCGGACCAGGAAGCACTATTCACAAAAAAGGAATACTCCAACCAACCATGGATGGAAGAGTTCTCTCTCGCGTTGGTTTACCCTTTTCCAAGAAAAGAGACTAACTTTACGAAAAAGGACCTTTTCGAGTCTCCTTTAGATCTTTCCAGACTCTCTAAACATGAAATGACGCCGAGTTTCCCTTCTTTGGACCCGTTAAAATTCAAACATCGAAGGGCCCATTTTGGGGTGAACCCCTCCTTTCCTAGGTTCGTAAAATATTTGGGATTGGACTCATCTCTGAGATGAGCTATACCGAGCATCTAGTTACCCTCATCAAGCTCATCAAAAACACATGAGGCACTCATCAATCATGATGGGGAAAAAGGGAATATTTTGTGTTTCATCTTAATTACGACAGTACATAGTCACTCTTGAACATGGCACTCATTTGCATTTGCATTCAGTACTTGGGTAATCCGCTTGTCTCCGAGTCCTATCAATTCCGTGAATCTTGTCACTCCTTTGGGTCATCCAAAGAATGCTTTTACCATCAGTCGCATTGGGAGTTAGTATCATTCCCTTCATGTCAATACTGCCAAGTCATTCCATGCCCATGTTCAAGAGATGTTTCATTACTCATCATCTGCAGTCAGTACACTTTCAATCATGTTGGTATACCCTGAGTCAATCTTGCATCTGATCTACTCCAAACATTTGTTATTTATTTTTGTGTCGATGATGGGGAATTTATCATGGCCCTCCTTCAACGGGTTCATCCTTGTCGACTTCAAATCATCATTCGAGGATTGAACTTAGAAACCAACCAAGTACCTTGGGCCTGCATGCCTCAATGGCAGGTTATCTCGCTTTCAACATGATTTTACCTCATTGACTCTTGATTGAAAGATTCCATCCGGCGTTCAACTTTAGCTCATTGATTCACACTTGATGGTATGTATTGTGATACCTTGGGGATCACTGACATTAATGGTGATTCCCCTCGCACTTGTTAATGGTATACATTAATGACCGGTAATCAAGTGGTTTCTACCATGTTCGACTCCAAAACATTGTAATCACATGGATAGATTCGTATAAGTGCAAGTTCAGCTTGAAGACCCTAGGGAAGTTATTTGCTACCCGGGTTGCGATGGAGATTGTTTGAGACGCACAGATCCACTTTGTATTGGTAGTGGATGTGTTGTCAGTTCAGAGTTACACGGATCCACTTTTGTATTGGTCATGGCTGTGTTATCATCTCATCATGGATCTACGATTGTGTCTAGTAGCCATGATTGTGTTTAGTCGGTCTTTAGTATCATGGATCTGCAGTGTATTGGTCGGCAACCATGTTTTGTGTTGTATGAGACTTGTGAATCTCAGGTCATTTCTGCAACAACTCCTTCCAACCATCAAGTCCTTGCCATTTTTCTTACTACAAATCATTTCTCCTGTCTCATTCCGTCAGCTTCATGCTTTGGGGGGCATTCTGTTACACCAAAATGTCGTCACCCTTGTGCAAGTGTCGCAAGTGTCATCATCATGACCTAGTGTTGTCACCATGACCGTTGCAAGTATGGTCATTATGACCAAGTGTCGTCATCATGACCGTTGTGATAATGTCGTTGTCTTGACCATTGTGTAAAATCTTTGCTCTCACCCCTAAGCTCATTCTGGGATAAAACACATCCAACTGAGAGATTTTCCTTCCTTGTTGACATTTTTGAGTAGGTTGTCGCACTTCTCCTTCATCTAGGGTGTGACGTCGCAGTTATTGGTCAGCTAGGGTGAGACACTGTCGCAGGTTGTCCTCAAAAAAAGTGCGACGACCCCTTATGTCGCTTTGTGTCCTCTACCAGGGTGCGATGAGGTTGGTTAAAGGATATTTTGGGGAGTCTCGAGGTCTCTCTAGAAGTTTGTTGAGGTGGAGGCCTATCCCTAGGCTCTAGGTGAGGTGGCATTTCAGTTCCTAACTTAATGGGAGGATCCCTTAACCATCTCCCCCTAATCCTCAACCTACCCTATCTCTTTAGCCCTATATAAACACCCACTCTCTCCATGGGAAAGGGAGGAAATCTATAGTGTCTACATGCTGGTGAAATCAATCTTGGAGAGATCTCTAACTCATCCATTGAGAGACTCACACTTCCTTGGGAGGATATGGAAATTGGCTTGGATGGAGAAGGGCTACTACGTTAAGTTTCGGTTGTAGTCATTCTTACCTATGTACTTTCCTTATATTTACAGTAATATAAACGCTTTCCACCAATATTGTTTATGTGTTGATGATATTGTGTAGTTTACCCGCTTAACTATTTACTTATATCTCTTATTGTATAGATTCTCTTTACTCGTTTGCATTGTTCTATGTGTCTTGACAGGTCTTGCAGCTAAGATCTGACGACCGCGAGGCGTGGAGCAACATGCAGGAGAAAGGATTGCGCAGTTAAGGTAATACATCTAGTTACTTGATCCTTAATCAGATTTAGGAAAGTATTTTATAGTCTGTACTATTTGTTCTAGACTCACATTGAGATAGGGAGATTTGGCTCTCGTTCGCTCGAGTGGATTGTCCGTCAAACACCCACCTCCTTTTGGCGGCAGTGTCCCACCCTATTTCAGTGGTGGCGGAGGACCACCTCCTTCTAGTAGTGGTGGACCCCCACCTTATGGAGGAGGCCCACCTCATTCTAGAGGTGGTGGCCCACCATATTCTGGTGGTGGAGGTAGTGGCCCACCCTATTCTAGCGGCGGAGGCGGAGGACCCCCACATTCTGGCGGTGGTGGAGGACCTCCACTTGGAGGTCCACCTTATTACGGTGGTGGAGGATCCCCACCTTCTGGAGGCGGCCAACCCTATTATGGCGGCGGACTTAGATATTTTCCACCACCCAACCCCGAAGGACCACCCCCTTACGGCCAATTCCCGTCGAGAACACCTTACAATCAGTCGATTCAAGGTCCCACTGGTACATATATGCCATATCAATACTATCAGTATCTGCAGCTGAACCAACAGCTGCCATGTTTGGCTACTTTGGACCTACCCGACCTGTCTCATCTAACCAACAATCCCATCTTCCACGATCATAATTGGCCACCCATTCCGGTCAAGTTACCCTCTGATATTCCCAAATTTGATGGCAAACCCGGTGAGGACTCGAAAAACCATGTGATGACCTACTATTTGTGGTGCTCATCCAATTCCTTGATGGATGACTCGATCCGTTTAAGGTTGTTTCAAAGAACCCTCACCGGCCCAGTTGCCAAGTGGTATATCGAATTACCACCACACTCCTTTCCCAATTTGCGCTATCTTGCTATGTATTTTTTGACTCATTTCCAGTTACCCATATGCTACGAAACTAGTACGGACCTTTTAACTTCACTCCATCAAACTACCGCAAATCATATCTCTGATCATATACATGAGTGGAGGAGGAGATGACATCTCATTAAGGCTCCTATTCTAGATCAACTCTTAGTTGATTGGTTCACAAAGTCTCTTTTACCTATCATAGCTTGAGATGTGGCTATGGGAGGGTCCGTCACCGAGGTACAGGCTATTTCCCATGCCCATTACTTAGACCTGGTCTATTGTCAATCTGGAATGTTGTACGACATTGTTCTTGATACACCCCGCCCCATGTATGACCCTGCAAAACCACCTAAGGGACCTCAGGCCGATGGCATTATTGGTTCCCTTAACTCCCATCCTTCTACTCAAACTGGTGGACCGTCGAACCCCCAGGGTTCTTCCCCATCCCCACCACAGGTTGGAAGCAGCACCACCAAGTCACCCACTCCTGCCTCCACCAAAGAGGTGAATTTTTTTCAATCAGCTTCACCTAAAAAATATGGTGGTAAGAAGAAAAACAAAGGTAAACCTAAGAAATATTCTAACCAGCAGGAGCCCAAAACCACCCCTGAAGACACCAAACAAAAGAGGAAGTTGAAGTATCCTTGTTTACTGTGTGGTGGCGACCATTTCTCAAAGGAATGTCCCCACTGAAACGAAGTGCAAAATTTTCTCAAGGGAAACCCTACCCTCGCAGTTCTCAACGATCCCTTCCCCACTCAGAACCAGCAAATGATTGCTCAACCTTATCCTTCACATGGAGACACATCCTCCATCATGCATGTTCTCATGATGCGTAGTGAGATAGTTAACTTGAACACACGTTCACGCTCGTACGACTCGGTCCCTCTGAAGGAACTAGTTGGAAGTAATACTGAAAAAGCTTCCACTTCTATTCTCGATATCATCGTGCCACCGACTTCTCTCACCATTGAGAAGCCTTCTTTAGAGTCAGTGTTACATCCACCTAAGAGCACGATTCGAAAAGAAGTTTTCAAACCCAATGCTCATGCAACTAAAAAATACAACATTGTGGAGGACTTGGCACAAGCTCCTTGTGCTATGTCGATGCTATAGGTCTTGTAGAACTGTCTCAATCAGTGCAAGAATCTTCTCACTTCCATTGGCGCGGTTGATCCGGATTCCTCTAATACAATCATGTTCCGACTCGAGCACTTTAAACCGAGGCTTTCCCAACAGTTGGCATTTCAAGTTGCCATGAATATTGTTGGGAATACGATTCATCGTACTATGTTATACGAAGGTTCCTCTACCTCGATCATGTCGATATCGTGTTGGAGAGCCATTGGCTCTCTCGAGTTAAACCATTCTGCCACTACCCTGAAAGCATTCGAAGGTCATGGCTTTCAACCCCATGGGTTGTTACAATCCTTGGCAGTAGAGTTTGGGGGTAAGACCGCATCCATTAACGTGGAAGTGGCTGCAACCCCTTTGGATTATAATATTTTACTTGGTCGTAATTGGTTTTATGCCATGACTGCGGTTGCGTCATCCGTCTTTTGCATTATGAAATTCCCCCACCAAGGTCGAATTATCACAGTCGACCAACTGGATTTTTGTACATCGAGCACCGTTACTCATCCTGGTGATAATGTCCCATTTCTCGGGAAGTCTTCGCAACCATATGATAACGTGGGGGTCGGCCTCATAAAATACTCATCTCTTATGGGTGTCTTTCCAACGTCGGATCCCCCTAACCATGTTGCTACGGTGAACATGATATCCTCTTTTCCCAACTCCATCGATCAATGGCTCGTACTTAACGAATCCACCATGCATTTGATTGGATACAACATGCCTCTTTCACCCACCGAAATCACTTATTGGGCTATCCAGTCAACACCAGAGGACCACTTGGTTGTGGAATCTACATCTTGTTCTCTACAGCAGATTCCATCCTTACCAGACCCTCTACTCCAGACTTTTCCTTCCGATGAGTACATTATGGAGATTATGAGTGCAGATGACCCTCCGTGTGAGACCTCCACCATCGATTGTCTTTCCTACCCCCATTGGATTCTGTGGAGAACAACATCGCCACCATTTTTACACTAGATTTCTACCCTTGACCTCAGTCCCCGATACTCATGTGTCATATAGACACTGAGGGAAACCTGGATAACATTGAACCTACCATTCTGGTAGACATATCGGTTACTCTTGGTGTAGTGGAACATATTCGTTTAGGCTAGAAATGTTCCCCTAAAGAGATTACTACTTTCACGGCCTTATTCAAGCAATTTCGAGTAGTGTTTGCTTGGACCTACGAGGAAATACCTGGGATAGATCCTGCTATCATTTTGCGTGAGATTAAAACCTATCTCGATGCTAAACCAGTCCGTCAAAATCTACAACCGGTACACCCTCGAAAAACTGCGGCGATTAAGGCAGAAATTGAAAACTCTTGAAGTTCGGCTTTATCTAACCTGTTCCATTAACAGAATGGGTCTCAAATGTTGTCCCTGTGGCTAAAAAGAAGGGCACCATTCGAGTATGTGTCGATTATCAGGATTTGAACAAGGCTTGTCCTAAGGACAACTACCCCACTCCCTTTATCGATCAGATCATAGACAATTGTGCCGGAAGTGTCATCTTCTCATTCATGTATGGCTTTTTCAGTTACAACCAGATTGAGATCCACCCGGCTGACCAACATAAGACAGCTTTCATCTTCCCTTGGGGCACATTTGCTTATTCCAAGCTGGCTTTTGGTCTCAAAAATGCTGGTGCCACATTCCAGTGGGCCATGTCATACGCTTTTCATGATGTGAAGGACTTTGTGGAACCCTATCTTGATGATCTCCCTACTCATTCGCAACAGCGTGAGTTACACATCGATCATCTAACGACCGTATTCCTCAGATGCAGGCGGTATAAGATCCGCCTGAACCCTCACAAGTGTATTTTCTGCATCGATTCCCGACGCCTCCTAGGTTTTATCATTTCGAAGGATGGGATCTGCATTAATCCCTTGAAGGTGGAATCCATTGTCGCTCTCCCACCTCCTACTGACATCACATAACTACAAAGTTTGCAAGGGAAGGAAACTTACCAATGGTGTTTTGTCTGTAATTTCGCTCAGAAGACACAGGGCTACATGAGATTACTAAAGAAGGATGTCACGTTCATTTGGGATGATCAAGTGCAAAAATACTTCGATAGTCTGAAACATGCCATTACGCATGCCCCTATGCTCCAACCACCCAATTAATACAAGGGTTACATTGTTTATCTTGTCGCTTATGCCACCACGATCGCCACGGTCTTGGTCCAGGAAGACAACAATGCCCAGTAACATGTGATTTATTACCTCAATAAGGGTCTTATTGAATCTGAAACGCGTTACTCACATGTCGAGAAACTCGCTCTCGCGGTCGTCATCACCCTCCAAAAGTTTTGTCATTACATACTACTCCACACCACCACTATTATTGCCGACTCGAACCCCATGTATCACGTTTTGACACGTCAAGTACTTAGGGGCAAGTATTCACAGTGGATTGTGTTACTTCGGGAATTCGATCTCCTCTTCGAGAAGGCCAAGTCTAAGAAGTATTTGGTGTTTTCCGAGCTCATTTGTGATCCTCCCCGTGTTGATTTAGGATCTGATCCCAACGATTCCCTTCCAGACGAATCATTGTTCCTCATCAACACATCCGACCTGTGGTATGGAGATATCACCTTATATCTTCAAACCCAACGGTTCAACCCCCAAATGTCTCGTGACGACCGTTGACGTATACGTCACCACGCCAAGTATTACTTGATCATTATCTATACCCTATATCGATGTGGTGTTGATTATTTTCTTTGACGTTGTCTGACACAGAAGGAGGCTAAACACGTCTAGAATGACTGTGACTCTGGGGCTTGTGGCGGTCATCTCTCTGGTATGGCTACAACCCAAAAGATACTACGTGCGAAATATTACTGGCCATCCATATTTAAAGATTGCATCGAGGTCGTTAAGAAATGTCCCCCATGCCAGCATTTTCAAACGAAAAAGTGCACCCACCCATCCCCATAACACCCAGTTATTGTCGTGGGCCCCTTTTCAAAATGGGGCATAGATTTCATGCACTGTAAGCCAACCTCGGTCGGAGGGCATGGTTACGTCATAGTAGCCATGGATTATTTTACTAAATGGGTCGAGGCTATGCCTACATACAGCGAGGACGGAAAAACTGCCGCACTCTTCATGTTCAACCATGTCATTGCACGGTTCGGAGTTCCACAAGCCATAGTCACCAAGCATGGATCTCATTTCCAGAACCATATGGTCGATGAATTGAGCAACAGAATGGGTTTTCGTCATGAAAAATAAACCCCTTACTACCAATCCAATGGAAAAGTATAGGCCATCAACAAGGTCTTAAAAACCATGATTCAACGCATGGTGGGTACAAACAAGTCCAATTGGAACAACATGCTCTTTTCCGCACTATGGGCATACCGGACCTTCGTCAAGACTGCCACCGGGCTTACCTATAGAGTGCGAGATCCATCTCTCAAACTCGCAGTTGAACTTCTTTTGAACACCACCGTCGAGGAAGAACACTTCCTTTACCTAGCGAAACTTGACGAGACCCGCCGCAATGTTTCTCTTGCCAACGAGGCACATAAGAAACACATCAAAGCACAATATGATAGGCCAGTTAAACCTCGCGTCTTTAACAAGGGTGATTTTGTCCTCACATATGACCAAAAACACGATAATCTAGGGGCAGGTAAGTTTGAGTCCATGTGGCACAGACCGTACATAGTAAAACGTGTTCTGGAGAAGGGAGCCTACAAAATAGAGGACTATGATGGGATATCTTTGGGTGAGCCCCACAATGGGCTCTACCTGAAGAGGTACTATGCCTGAGTCTTTCACGCATAGGTATCTTGTATATACTGTACATGGCGTGTGTTTTGTGTGGTGTGATGCTTTGTTTTAGTGTGTCTAGATCTTGTTTCACTACTTATACCATGTTCTGTCTGCATGTGCAGATGGAAACTTGTTATGGATCCGCGGACAGTGCTAGCCGGCATACCCGAAAACTTGCTTGGACAACCTGGGTACTTTATTCTCCCATCGGTGAGCTTATTAGCTCAGGAGGAATTTGTATAGGATACTCAACCCATAATGCTGCAGAATACCAAGCAGTGATTGGAACCCTAATTGACGCTCTTTCCTTGGGTATTAGCCACGTTGTCTTCAATATGGATTCGCAACTAGTGGTCTCTCATCTTAACCAGATCTACGCTATCCACGACCCCACTCTACTCTATCTCTTCCGATGATTTCATCTTCTGGAAAGGTCCTTTGAATCTATTCAATACATTCATATTCCACGAGACATGAATATAGTTGTTGACTCAATGGCCAACTTCATTCTAGATTGGTACATTGCACACACATAACATATTTATAAATTATAAGGACAAGACATAACATGTAAATCATCCATTATATAATCAAACATGTAAACAAGATCTCATTAATCATCCATAGAACAAAAGATGTATAAAACTTCCAGAAGTGTATGTATATATATATAAATCTATACAAAAATGATAGTGCTGATACAAAAGTCTGAAGCCTGCTAGCTTTCAATAAGAGTCATCTCTACAAAATCTGAAGCTCATAAGCTTTCAGTATATACATAAGTAAAATATATGCCTAATCCCTAGGCTGCACATCCCTAGGCCTTGAATCCCAAAGTTGTTACGCATGGAAGCAGACTACGACCCTTGCCACCTTTCGAAGCAACAGGACGAAATGAATTGATACTCCAACCATCAGCTTTTGATAGCGACGGGTTAGGTCATGGACACTCGACTCTGGGATGTCCAATTTCATCCTCTGGAGGTTATCCCCCACCGCCTCTAGCTCCTCCAGAGCATCACGGACCATAGGGCCCACCTCCGGTGCTGCTCCTCTCCGTACAAGGCGAGAGACTCCAAGTGGTCGCTATGGACCCACGTCTGCAAGAAACATGTATGAGTTGTTAGCACTATTCCAAAAAAAACATAAAATGAAGAAACACAAGCAATTGTTCTTACCGATATCATCCCACTGTGCTCCCTCGGGAAGCACCAAGTTTGGGTCTCCTCGGAAGTCTGTACCGTGGTATGGGTAGTCCTCCACCATGAGGATATGTACCTGCAACCACATGAAGAACCCTGTACCAAAACTGATGATGGGACCCTCGCCACCATGGCAATCCATCACGTCTTCCCACCTACTCATGTGAGGATCACCTGCATCCTCATCCTCGAGGTCTACTTGCGGGTGCAAGTGGGGCACCCGCTCCAGCATAAAGGACACTACCACTGAACCATACCCAAACCGCTTCAGCACCCCGCGCTGGCATTTGGTGAATTGATCTTTGAGACTGGTCAGGAGCCCCTTGCACCATTTGAACACGGTAGGATCCATACACTCCTTGGCACACGTCATTTTATATTTGCTCGCAAGATGAGCAGATCGGATGCCAACCACCTGCACAATGGTAAAGAGTACTGTCCGGAGAGCCCGATCCTTGACATCCTTGATGGGAATCTTCCCACCTGTCATCAGCGTACCTGGAGTACACCACTGATCAATAATGTCCTCTACTGAGCGGTCACCACCTCGTGACCCAGTCAAGGACACAGGGCTTCCTCGTCAGGATAACCCTGTCAAAAAGTATATGTACTCGACATATATGGTCAGCGTATGCTCACCAATATGCAAATGTTGTTGTAAAGGGTCCCATGATTGGACTAGGTATGTCAATAGTGATACTTGGGACCTCGTCCCCGGCACTAGAAAGTACTTGAGTAGCCCACCGTTTCTCAACGTTGAAACACATTGCGGATCATTTTCTGCTTGCGCATCATCGAGCTCACGCTCGCATTCTCTCCACTCAAGAACCATCGTGCTCACTCCAAACCTGTCAATAATGACATTTTAACACCTTTAGAACTTTTCCCAACCATAAAGAAGTTTCCATTTGGATAGGTTTTGGGGTTGATTTGGCCGTTTGCACCGACGCAGAACGTCCATTTGGACAGTGTGCTGCCGACGCAGAACTCCCCTTCGGGTTTTGTGCTGGAGCAGATACTGAAAGGGCGACCTGCGCTAACCCATGAGCACAAATCCCCCAACCCAACATGCCCCAAACCTACCTAAATGCAAGAAAAATAAAATTATAATCCCCTAGAAAGTTAAAGGGACAATTTTAGGGTTACTTGTCACTAACGGCACCTGAAATGATGGATCACAGCTCCCAGAATCAGCAGGAGAAGAACGGCTCCAAATGGCACTATTCGCCTCTCCAACTTGGTAAAAAACAAATAGTAATTCTTTTTACTATTTATCCCTATTTATATTGAAAAAGAGCATATACCCTTTTTAATTTATTCCAATATGGGTTATTTTTCTATAGTTGTATTCATTTATATCCAGTTAATTACTTTTAACCTAGTTTTTAAGCTTGCAGGTGAAGCTAAGTACCATTTTGATCCTGTTTTTCGCAGTTGTGGTCTTTTCACGAGTGTTCTCAGGTATGAAAAATTCATCGAGCATATTTTTGTCATTGTTTAACTCATTAAATTCAATTATTAATGACACCGAGCTAACTCTGTTCTTTCTCGTGCTCGTAAAACGATGAGAATAAGTCACCGAGTTATAGTTTATCACTTTTTCGGGCTCGTTAAACTCCCACGAAAACAGAACCCCCTGGAGTCTTTTCTTTAAGATCTTTTCATGCTCTCTAAATACGAAAAGATCGCTAAACGAACTTGATGCGTTCACGCTTGTAAAAGTATTTGAATGATGGTCTTCCTGGTGATAGTTTACTCCTTTTTCGGACCAGGGGCACTAATTACGAAAAAGGAATACTCCAACCAATCATGACTGGAAGAGTCCTCTCTCGCGTTGTTTTACCCTTTTCCAGGCGAAGAGGCTAACCTTATGAAAATGGACCTTTGGAGTCTTCTTTATTTCTTTTCAGACTCTCTAAACATGAAATGAAGCCGAGTTTACCTTCTATGGACTCGTTAAAATATGACATTGAAGGACCCATCATGGGACGAACCCCTCCTTTCCCAGGTTCGTAAAAAATTTGGGATTAGACTCATCTATGAGATGAGCTACACCGAGCATCTGGTTACCCTCTTCAAGTTCGTTAAAAAACACATGAGGCACTCATCACTCATGATGGGGAAAAATGAATGATTTTGTGTTACACTTTATTCACTGAATTGCATCGTCACTCTTGAACATGGCACTCATTTGCATTTGCATACAACACTTGCGTCATCTGTTTGTCTTCGAGTTATACTGATTTCATGAGTCGTGCCACTCCTTTGGGTAATCTAAAGAATGTCTCCACTATCAGTTACGTTAGGGTTCAGTACTATTCCCGTCATGTCAATACTACCAAATCATGCCATGCCCATGTACAAGAGATGTCCATCGCTCATCATCTGCAATCATCACACCTTCTACCATGTCGATCTAGCTTGAGTCAGTCTTGCACACTAATCTACCGTCCAATCTATTCCAAACATCTGTTATCGAGTTTAGTGTTGATTTATGGGGGATACATCATGGCCCTCCTTCGATGGATTCATCCTTGTCGACTTCAACACATCATCCAAGGATTGAATCTAGAAAGCAATCGAGTACCTTGGGCCTACATGCCTCAATGGAAGGTTACCTTGCTTTCAACATGAGTTTACATCATTGATTCTTGATTGAAATATTTTATCAAGCATTCAACTTTAGCTCATTTATTCACGCTTGGTGATATGTACTTTGATACCTTGGGGATCATCAACATTAATTGTGATTTCCCTCGCACTTGTTAACGGTATACATCAATGACCGGTAATCAAGTGGTTTCTACCATGTTCGACTCCAAAACATTGTAATCACATGGATAGATTTGTATCATTGCGGGTTCATCTTGAAGACCCTGCGGCACGGAAGTTTTTAGGGGCAAAATTTCGCCAATTGGCTATTTTTGGGGCTTTTTATCAAAAAATAAATTTTCTATTTGGTCATTTTTAGTCTCTAATATCGCCTATATTTACATAAAATATGTTTTCTTATCATAATAGTCGTCAAAATTTACATGTTTTGGTAGTAAATTGTATGTTTCAAATTTAATATTCGCCTACCAATCTATATATATGTTTTTTTCAATCCAAAATAATCGCCTAGAATACTATACTTGAGTATACTTTTATAATCCTTAAAAACACCCTGCCCTGGGGAAGTCATATTCTACCCAAGTTGCGATGGGGATTGTTTGATTCATATTACATGGATCCACCTTGTATTTGTCATGGTTATGTTATCATCTCATCATGGATCTACGATTGTGTCTAGTATCCATGATTGTGTTCAGTCTATATTTACTACCATGGATATGCATTGTATTGGTCGACAACCATGTTGTGACTAATGTGAGACTGGTATCTTAGAGTCAGTTGTACTGCAGCATCCTCCAGCGAACGAGTCCTTGCCATCTATCTTTCAAAGCACTTCACCTCTCTTGTTTTTCCAGCTTCATGCTTTGGGAGGCATTCTGTTACATCTAAATCTTGTCATCATGAGTCTCATGTTAACTCAATGCCTCATTCCCTGAAGTTCCTATGATCAAGCAAGTCATGTTAGAGCAAGTTGATGCCCTTTGTCCACATTTCTAGTTGGGCCGACGCACATTGCCCTTGAGCAAGAAGCACCCAACTAGGGCCGACACATATTGTATTCTTCCATCCTGCACCGGTGGCGCAGAGTATCTTTGTATAACCTGTGTTTTCCTTCCCTGGCGCTTGTTTCCCTCATGCAACTTGCACCGGAGTTGGTTAATTGGGATAAAGAGAGATTTTGAGCGAATTCTAGAATTTGGATGAGGTGGATCCCTATCCCTAAATCCTAGGTGAGATGTCCTACGGTTCCCTAACCTCAAGGGAGGATCCCTTATCCCTCTCCCCATGATCCTCAACCTACTATATCCACTTGGTCCTATAAATACAAGGCCCCTCTCCATTCCAAAGGGAGGAAGTCTATAACACTTACATGATGGTGAAATTAGCTTAGGAGATCCCTACTCATCTTTTGGGAGACTCATACTTCCTTTGGAGGCATTGGCTTGGCTTGTTAAAGGAGGATTGCAGCATTAAGGCTTGGTTTATGATCATCTCTCTACTTTGTATTTCCCTCTTTCATACAGTAATATAAAATCTCCACAAATGTTATCGTGTTGATATTATTTGTAGTTTACTTCCTTGACCGTTTACTTAAATCAATTATTTTTTAGACATATTCTACTGCTTGTATTGTTTCCATACATCTTGACAGGTCTTGCAGCTACAGATCTAATGACCGAGGGACTTGGAGCAACAAAAAGAAGAAAAGATCTACGATATGAAGGTAAGACGTCTATTACTTGATCTCTAACTAGATCTAGGAAAGCAATTCTATATTCTGTCTTATTTGTTCTAGATTCACATTGAACTAGGGAGATTTGGCTCGCGTCCGCTCAAGTAGATTGTCCAATAATGGCGGGTTCCACCTTCTCCTTCTCAGGATTCAATAAGAATTTGTTAATCATCAAAGCCTCCCCCATATCTAGCATATTTTCAGCCATTGGAATCTATTGTTGTTGCTTCCCATTCTGAGCTACATAGACTCCTCTTTGTCCTATGTTTTCCTTCTCAGGACACTCAAAGGATCTTTGCCCCAATTTGTTACATTTGTAACACCTGTAGACAGCTTCTTTGCCTCTTCCTCTACCTCTACCTCTACCTCTACCTCCTTGGTAAGGTCTTCTCCCTCTTGAGTCATCTCCTCTATCTTTTCTCTTATGTGGGTTTGAGTTGTTGGGTTCTCCTTTTTGGGTTGTAAACCTTCCTCTTCCAGTTGTTTTCTCTCTTCCTCTGGTTGAACCTCTTCCCTTGTTGAAGTTCTTCTTTCTCAATAACTTCTCTTCTGCTCTCAAGGCACATTAGCATGCCTCTTCTATTGTTCTTGGTGATATAATGCTGAGCTCATCCTGAATATCCATCCTTAGACCATTGACATATCTAGCATCCTTCTCTACTGATTCTTCCACATAGCCTTCCCTTAGGTTTACTTTGTAGAATTCCTCAATATACTCTCTTACAATCAATAATATTTGCCTAAGGTTCTGCATTTTCCTATACAAAGTCAGCTGGTAATCCTTGGGTAACAATTTGGCTCTCATCTTAGCCACCATCCTATCCCAGGTCTTTATCAATGGCTTTTTCTTCAATCTCCTTTCAGCCTGCACACTATCCCACCATAGGGATGCATGCCCTTTCAACCTTGTCACTGCCAACCTGACCTTCTTGTTTTCATCAATTTCATCATACTCAAAGGACTTGTCTGACTCGTTGATCCAGTCAATGAGATGTACAATGGCGAGACTTCCCTCATAGGTAGGCAACTCAGTTTTTGGCCTCGAAGTTGCTCCAAGAATTAACCAAAATGATCTTAGCTCAGTTATATCTTGCATGGGTGTTGCTTCTTCTCCTGGTTTGTCTTCTTCAAGCTCACTCACATCCCCTACCTCTGGATCTAGTCGTCTACCCATCTCCATAGCTTCCATACGTGTCCGTAGTTCTCTCATTTCCTCCACGACCTCTGAATTCATTGTTGGTCTCCCTCTGTCACGACCTCTTGCTTTGCCTACATGTATCACCATGCCTTTCTTCTTCTGTACTAAGAAAATCCCGCTCTGATACTAAAAATGATGCAGGCAAAAATGACAAAATCCAATCCAACCTGTGTCCCCCAGGAAATATGGTGATTCTCTTAAATGGAACCACTAAACTTAGCTAAAAACTAGCTAGGTCCTTCTCAGTGGCGGGTCTTACCTTCAAAATAAGTCTCCCGCAATGTTTTTTCCTGTCAGAAATAGCTTTCCACAATAGCCTTGCAGAAGCGCCTTCCTTCTGCAGCTACGACGACCTTCCACAATTATCCCTCCGCAATGCACCCTTCTGCAACGAGATTTTCCGCAATGAACCTTTCCGCAACTTGCGGATTGTGGATTGTGGGTGCGCTCATCATAATTTATTGAAAATAATTCTGCAACAACTCTCCCGCAATGCAACTTCTGTAACTCTCGCTGTTAGCCCCCAAGATTCTTCGTTCTGTGGAATGATTTATCAACCGTCGATCTCTTGCGGGTTGATCTCGTCTGTTGATCTATGATCAATATAGAATACTCTCCATCGGCTTGCGAAAATGTTAACTCCTGCACACGTTCACCTTGTGGATCCTTTCCCCGTTGTCGATCTCTCTTTTGGCTTTGATCTGATCCGTCCAACCTCTGCTAGTTGAATCGACTGTGACTCTACGATTTCTTCTTTGTTGATCGATCCAGGAAGCGATCAATCCAGATCGAACTTTGTCCACATATAATGTGAAATTGAATACAACAATATTTTTCCTCTGTTACTTAATGATAGTCAATCTGCGAATGACTTGGGTGTTCTTAACTATACATGAGATTTCACACTAGCACAAAAATAAATATTCATTCACAAAGATGTCAGCTAGATGCTTGCACACAGCTCGACCTGAAAAAATATCAGCTTATCTCTCATTCAAATGCACAGTAACACTATTAAACACACAGAAATTTCCAATTTAATTAACTGTTAGCAAAAGCATCCATCTAGTCGCATTTTCTTCTGATCTTGAAGAAAATATCCCACCGACTCTTCCTTGCGTAGGGATCCCCCTACTTGGTCCTTTTTTTCCCCTTTTCACCCATTTGAATTCCCCCAAAATACGAATGGTTGAACAAACTACTAACAAAACTCCCTTCCATGATTGAAAGAGTAACTATCATTCCTCAACAAACTACCTATCTGGCTTGATCTCCACGCAGGGAGTATCAACTCGCCACTATGTCCTATCTGCTAAAAAACTGACAACACACTAGTCGGTTACATACTTTGCAAATATTAAAATACTTAGTAAACAAATTATCTTCCCTAATTTAGGTAACTTTCCCCCTTGCTAGACACAACATGTGAACACTCAATCACATTGTTGGCTTAGCATTGATGCTCCTGCATCAAATATTTTGTATTTAGCTTGCTCAAAGGAGGTTGCCCCCTCAAAGTGGGTCACGATCAATAAATCTCTTTTGTGTTATGTATTTCTGATATATCGTGCATTTTCATTAATTAATTGTTGGAGGTTCCTCACATGCTTATACTAGTTCTTCCAAAAACCCTTTCAAGGATTCTTCAATGTTCTAAACAAGAATAGATTAACTTCAAATTCGATCTAGACTATCCATTGCAAGATATATATCTCACAAAGTGTGTCTTCTAAGTTCTCTAGGTATGCTCTTTTTTAGGACTCCTTCAATCTTCATACCAAGAACAATTGTATATGACAGATCTATTGAATTCGGACTAGACTTCTCTTCATTAAGACACATACTCAGTCTATGATTTCAATTGAACTGTTAATACAAGCATGGCTAAACATGCATTTTATAAGATTTCACGGTCAATCCAACCTTAAACATTCAATTCAAACACTAGGGATTTTTAAGCTTCTTCACCAAAAACATTAGGGTTTCTAATTTGTCCTTGATTGCTATAAATTCTTCTCTACTAGGTCTAGCTTGATCATAAGTGAGGTACGCTTTTATCTAACTCATAAATTCTAATGAATTCCATTACTATCCAACACTGGTATGTATCTTGTTAAATATTCCCTTAATTCCCTTATTACTAAGAGGCTTGTCACTACTTACAATTTTATATGTACTTCTTCAAACTGGCACCAAAGCATAGTTCTTCAAATCTGATCTGATATGCTAGGTAATAGTACAACCCCATTTGACATCAATGACAAAACTAATGTCTAACAATCTTCATCATTGGCATTGATGTCAACACCAAGTAAAACAAGATCCCCCTGGGAAATAGCTTTTCTGCTTAGATTTGAATTTGAAGCCTCATTCATTGATCATGACCATCCTTGGTCTACTCCTCTCAAATTTTAGCATGCCTTGGTCTTCATAGTTTTGCTCCCCCTCACTTCCAGCTCTTGTCCCTTCCTTTTTCCTAGTTTTATTGTACACTTCTCCCCCTTTGACATCAATGGAAAAGTGCCAATTCAATCTATCTCTTGGATGGGAAGAACTCCCAACTTCTGCCTCAAGAATTCAAAATCTTCTCTCGATAATGGTTTAGCAAAATGTTAGCTACCTGCTCCTTGGTGTTCACGTACTCCAACTTCACCTCTTTGTCACATGTTTGTTCCCTCAAGAAGTGATACTTGATGGGTATGTGTTTGGTCTTTAAGTGCATAAATAGGTTCTTTGATATGTTGATAGCACTTGTGTTGTCACAATAGATGGGGATCGATTGATCATACTCAACTTTAATATCTTCCAAATTTTGCTTGATCCAAAAAATTTTAGTGCAACACTCGTATGTTTCTATGTACTATGCTTCAGCTATAGATAACGAAGTAGAATACTATTTCCTACTTGACCATGCAACTAAGCATCCTCCCAAGAAAAATGCATTGCCAGTTGTACTTTTTCGGTCATCTAAACTCCCTTCCCAGTGAACATCTAAATATGTTGTTAGATAAAAAAATTCAATTTTTAGGATACCATAGTCCAAACTCAACTATCCCTTTGAGATATCTAAATATTCTCTTGACTAATACCACATGTGACTCATTTGGAGCAGACTAAAATCTGGCCACCATACCAACTGCTTGCATTATATTGGGTCTTGTTGTTTTTAGTATAATAGGTTTCCAATCATTGATTTGTAGTATGTTGAATCTATTGAGGGAGATTCATCATTCTAACTAAGTTTGCAGCCAATTGTCATGGGTGTACATACAAGAGCACACTTTGACATTCCTAATTTTTTGAGCATCTCCTTTAAGTACTTGGATTGGGAGATAAAAATTCCTTTAGGTGATTGGAAAATTTGAATCCCAAGGAAAAATGACAATTCTCCAATCATTGGCATTTCAAATTCTTTCGCCATATCACCTACAAACTTGTGACTTAGTTCATCATCATTTCTCCCAAAAATGATATCATCAACATATACCACTGTAATTAGTAATCCATCTTTCTCAATCTTGAAGTAGAGTTTTTTTTTTGCATTTCCTCTATTAAACCCTTGTTGTATCATATACTTATCCAAACGAGCATATCGGGACCTTGTGCCCGTTTTAGACCATAAAATGCCTTCTTCAATTTCCAAATGTGATCTTCCTTTCCTAGAAACTCAAATCCTTTTGGTTGTTCAGAATAGACTTCCTCATTTAGCTCTCCATTTAGGAATGCAAATTTGGCATCCATATGGTAGACCTTAAAATTTTTAAAACATGAATATGCTAGAAACATTATAATAGCTTCAATTCGAGCAACATGAGAAATTTTTTCATCAAAATCAATTCCTTCAACTTGATCATAACCTTTGCATACCAACCTAGCCAACTTGTTTATGATTATCTTACCATCTTCATTCAACTTGTTCTTGAAGACCCACTTAGTTCCAATTATATTCTTGTCTTTAGGTCTTGGAACTAACTCCAAAGTTCCACTTTTCTCAATTTGACCAAGTTCTCCACTCATTGACTTGAATCATATTTCATCTTTATGTGGTTCAATGAAATCTTTGGGTTTTTCAATGTCTCTGATCATAAAGTCTTCTGGATAATTTCTTTTCACTACTTTAGATGGTGTATTTTAAGTCCTTTGATTTCCATATACCTTTTTGGGAGTTTGGTTAGCACTTGTTCTTCAGCTTCTTGTTCCTCTTCTTGTTCCTCCTCATCTTTTCTGGTATCTTCCTCCATATAGATAGTATCTTTTGTCTCTCTTTCATTTTGAATTTCTATCTTTTGTGGTATTTATTCATCGACCTTGAAATTTGTACTCTCCACAATTCTTCTTAGCATTTTGTTATAACACTTGTATGCCTTCTTACTTGTGGAATAACCCAAAGATATACCTTCATTAGTTCTTGTATTAAACTTACCCATATTATCATCATTGATTTTATGTAACATCTGCTTCCAAAAGTTATGAAGTATCCTACTAATTTTGGTCTTCCTTTCCATAGCTCATAGGGTGTCATATCATTGTTCACTCTTAGCTGAGTTTTGTTTATTATATATACAGCTACTCCTACATGTTATATTTTGTACAATTCCAGTAGTATAATCAATTGTAGATAATAAACATGATCACTAGAAAAATAACCAAGCACATAAACAATAGACACAAAGTTTTTATCCTGGGAAACACAATAGGGAGAAAACCCAGCAACCTTCGTATAGAGATAATCAATCCTGAGAACAAAGTACAGATACAAGAGAGAGAAAGACAAACTTCTCTAAGTGTAGAGGCCCCAAAAAAACTTCTCCTAGCTGCTTCTGCAAACTTCTCTCTCTCCTTGAGCGAATTGCTTGAGTTGAATGAGTGACCAAATGAGGCATATGACCTCTCTATTTATACACATGAAAAAATGACTTTTTCCCTTACTGGGCCGACTTGTCTAACTAACAGGGTTGACTTGTCTTGGGGAAATATAAAATAACATTTTAAAATTCTTTTCTTTGTGTGTTTTCACCCCAAGGTTTACAGTGATTCTTTCAAGGGTTTTACATTATCAAATACATCAATATATTCTCCCATAGTAGGTACAATAATAATATACAATAACAATAAATTCCAATGTTACACTATTTGCAACACTCCCTCTCAACAAGGAAGGTATTATTTAGACACGGTCATCATCAACATCACGATCATCTGGATCTAATCAACACATCACATATGTCTCTAACATATATATACATATGGAAGGCCTTAAGCATAGTCTATTTCCATCGAGAAGTGTCATCATGCATCTACTCCACTCTGTCCATCGGTGGATCAGCTCAACAACTTTGCACAGTCTATCGGAGAGTCCATCGTCCCAATCCATTGGGAATCATGCATCAATACAATGTGCCTCAGCTCGACCCAGTCCATATGGGAACATGCACAAGGACAATGTGCCTCAACTCAAACCATTCCATTAGGGAACATGCACCAACTCAATCAGTCCATCGGCGAGTCCATACAAGAGTACCATTGTGCGACCGTGTGCACCAACCTCTCCATCCCATCTCAGGATGTCTAAGATATCTCCCCGATCTTTTTAGATTGGGAGAATGCACTAAATATCTCCATGAGAGATCTCCTCACTTCTTTTGGATTTATCGGGAGTGTGCGCTGTGAAAATGCTCACAGTAGATCCAAGAGATGATGTAAACCTCACAATGAAAGAATTTAGGAATAATAGAAGAAGAATAGAGCAGTAGAACATAGATCCAAAGGAGCTCAGATAGAGGCAGAATAATTACACATGTTACGTTAATATGAATAGTAAAACAGTAATTAGAAAATGCTCAGGATTCAAATACACTAGGTGTAATTCAAATTAGCCTACATGGATAGATCCAAAATTAGTGGAGTGTCATCAAAGCACAATTAGAAGTCTATCTCATCATCGGTGGAGTCATCAATGTACAAGTAACTGTCAACCATTAGTCAAACTGAGTCTAACTGAGTGTGGTAGGTGTAACTGGCACATGGAGGCACTAACTAAATGAAGGAGGCTCAGTGGAGGGCGCATGAGGAGCTATCTGGAGTCAGAATGGGAAGTCAAGTCTCATCGGAGGTCCATCGGAGTGATACAGTCAGTTGAGAGTTAGTCTAGCATTAAATCCAGGAAAGAACTGATGATAACTCAACTAACTGAATTACAACAGGAGTGGTAGGTGAGAAAATGTGCCCTTCTCAAGTGGTGGGTGAGAAGTGGGTGCCTCCCTATCTAGGAGAGATAAAACTGATCTGAGAGAAGCTCCCGGGGCTAGCTAACTGAAGGATAGGTGCTGGGACTGATGACTGGGATGCATGCATGCAAGACTGATAATGAAAATAATTTAAATTCTAGTAGGACTAGGATGGAGTATAGGAATATCTTAACACCCCCCCTTAATCCGTCCTAGGCCCTCGTAACTAGGACCAAAGGTCACCCCTACAATCAAATAAATGATAGAAAAAATAAAGAACTGTCCATAAACCAAGGAAATGGGGAAAACCTCATGGGAAAAATACCCCCCCTCAAAAGAACAGTAAAATCACTCAACGAACCATCATACTAAGCAGAAAAGAAAGAAGCTTTCATCAGTGAAAACTTTTGCAAAAAACTTGGCAAGCTGATCCTCTGTAGGATGCCAAAGCAGGTACTAGATCTGGATCTGGTCTTCTGATGTGCCTCCCACTGTGTAGAGGATTTTCATGTCCCAAAATTGGCATTGGGTCACAATGGCCTAATCAAATTGGCCCTATTCATTAGAGTTTGTCAAATTGATGCTAAAGGTCAAATAATTGCTAAGGAGGAAAATTACTAGTTTCCTAGGTTTGGGGTGGAAGCTTTGGGATTTGGAATAATGGAGATAATAAATGATGTTGGAACATTAGTATGGCACAAATATTTAATAAAGGATATAAATAAATATATACAAGTGAAAATCAAAGTGGCATTTGATCATGAAGACACATGGAGGAAGTGGGACCCACACAAGCTAGAATTTATGTGCCACATGGCATCCTCTTCTTGCAATTTTGAATCCATGGGAAGCCTAATGTTCTTGGGATGAGTTATAAGGTCAATAATACTTGTCATGAGTCAATGAGGTCGAAATATAGAGGAAGAGTAACTCCCATGGAAGAGGAAGAGGCAATTTGGAGGTAGTGAGACACTTGGGCTAGATTCCCTAGCTCTATGACAACAATGATGAAGATGCTATGACACCTATGACAAAAATCAGACCTAAAGGATGACATAAGAAATATATGATATTTCATGGCTAAAGATAGAATCCAAGAGGGTTCTCAAGGGTGTTAGGGAAGCTAAGATGCTTCCACATGTGATTTGGTGGAAGTGGGAGACTAGGAATTGTTGTACAAGTGACGTTCTTTGGAATCTCTTCCCAACTTGAGTTGGCATGAGTCTCTTGGAAGGAATTAGACCCATGGAGAACATTAGAACTTTATAAATGTTAATAAAAAAGAATGAAACCATATTTTTATCATTTTTAGAATTTGCAATTGCATTTGTGAAGATGGAGAGATAGTGGATGACTAGTTTCTTGCCTTAGCCAATTTTGAGGGTGAAAGATTCCCATCCAAGTTGGTAATTGGAAAGGCCATTTAGAACTTCCATTTGGATATTTAATGGAGTCTTTATTTGCAGGTTTAATCTACAGGGCATCTCATGGTTTCTTCTATTGCAGCTCACTCCTTCAACCATTTCCAGTTTTGATGGCATATTCTTGATCCTTGAGGGAGGGCGTTTTTGGTGAGCTATTGTACTCTTTGGAGGAGATTATAATGCCCCATTTATTTTTTGATATGAATTAAATACTCTTTTATTCATCTCCAAAAAAATTTTGGTCGAAATTCCAAGTAGAAATGTATAAATCTCATTTTTAATGAAAGAACAGTGCCATTTCCCCACTACATTGATGTATAGCATGATAATGCTGATGATTTCGAATGAATGGATGGTTCTATGATACATTTATGATTAATATAATTCCATGGATTTATTTTAAAAGTTTCATGTACTGTACTTCAGCATTTGAATTATTTTTACTCAGTTTAATTGCATTGGGAGAAGAAATAGTGCCATTTCCCCAAGGGTCAAATTGGTGATTTTTGCAGCTGAATGGGAGAGGGTTGGAACAGAGATAATAATCAATTAATGATGCACATGAGATATTAATAACATAATTAATACATTCCATACCTATATTCATAAATTTGAGTTGGTTTGGAGGCATTTGGGAAGCCATTTTCAGTACTTACCCCAGGGGGATTTGAACCCCAAATTACTAGTAAAATTGCATACTTGGTCCAGAATCTTAAGAGAGTTTGCAGAGGTCTTTTAGTGGCCATATATAATATTTTAACATCATATTCAAGTCCTAATATCATTCATACACCTTCCTTGAATATTTGAAGGCATTTGGAGTCAATTTGAGACCTAGAGACCAATACTAGTCAAAGGGAAATTACTAGTAAAGTTCCCTACATTGGCCAAAATTGAAAGAGGATTTGCAGAAGTATTTTAAAGATACAAAATCATCCATGAAAGACATATTTATGTTCTAAAATAATCGATATACCTTCTCAGAATATTTGGGAGCAATTGGAGTAATTTGGGGACCTAGAGCTCAAAACTAGTCAAAGGTCTAACTAGGGAAAAAAGTGAAAAATTGCCATTTTAATAAAATTCCTAACAAGGGACATTACAAGGATGTATTGGAAGAAGCAAGTCTTTCAGGAATTCTTTCTGCAACTGGAGTGAATGGATCATAATGAGTCTTCCCAAGGGATGGAAGAGAGAACCCCATCATCATGATGCATCTATCATGGAGAGGTAGATGGCATAATGCAAGGTTGGCATGGTGCTAAAATCTGGTAGTTCTGTGAGCATATGGATCCTCAACTGTGTTCTCAGTAGCTGCAAGGACTGTGTGAGCCCATGTTGGCCTTGTCTCTTGATTGAGAACATGTGTTGGTTTTGGATCTGAATGTTCTTGAACTTTGATCTCAACATCGAGATCTTCATCTTCATCAGAAGAAGAGTCACTTGAATCTTCATCAGATTCCGAAGGAGTAGGAAGAGAGAAGGGCAGAAAATGAGAGAACTCATATGCATTGGAGGCATGATTTGCAAACCCTTTTTCTATAGTGTTCCCAGTGGAGATCTCTGTAATCTCAACTGTGTCAGGACCAAAGGTCACCTCCTTAGGTGATTCGGTGTGAGTCATCTGATATACAGATAATAAGTTTACTGTCAAGGAGGGAACGAATAGAACATTCTTGAACTTTCCATGCTCCATATGTACTATACCCAATCCTTTGGCATAAATTTGAGAGTTGTCTCCCATGTGAATAGTAGGCCCATCTTTGAGATCTAAAGAGGAAAAAGATTCTTTAGAGGAAACCATGTGGTTGGAGGCTCCAGAATCTATGAGGAGGGATTTTGATTTTGAAAAAACAACCATCAATGCATGGAAATCCTCATGACCATCAGATCCAATTCCGGAATCAGACATCTTTGCATCTTTTGGAATAGCAATTTTGTTCTGTTCAAGAATCTTGGTTAGTAGGTCTATTTTCTTGTGCATGCAAGATTTCTCATAATGGTATCCTCTCTTGCAGTAGGGACATTCAGATCTCTTATGTTTGTCCTTCTTGGAGCTGGAGGCTCTTTTTGATGGACGTGAATTACCATTCAGCTTGGATTTAGATGGCTTCTTGAATTTTTTCCTCCTTTTCACATTCGTCCCACTTGCTCCTCCAGCTAGAAGAGCTTGATATTTGGAGGCCTTGATGGCACCCATTTGAATCAATTTGTCCTCTTCTTAAATGAGAGCTTCAGTGAAGTTTTCTAAGGTTGGAAACTTCCATCCAGGGATTGACATTCGTCCGAAATGGAAGGTAGATACAAAGACTGAAAACTGAGATCCTAGTTTGCTCAGAATGGAGAGCACCAATTGTTCATCACTTTTAGTGATGCCACAATGCTTGCATTGCAAAACCAAGTTCTTAAATTTTGAGAAGAATTCTTGAATGGTCTCGAAATTGCTAGGTTGTAGGGAAACCAATTCATTTTCGAGAATGTGGCCTCTTAGCCCATCTTGTTTGCCAAAAAGACTCTCCAATTTTTTCCATAACTCATTTGGAGACTTCAATCCTTCAATATGAAACAACAGATCTCTAGACATATGAATGCATATGTAACCAAAGGCTTCATCGATTTTATTTAGATGCTTGGTTTTCTCCACCGCTGCATGTGGTATGGGATCTTTTTCAAATACCAATTTGGATAGCCCTTTATTCCACAAGTGTATTTTCATCTCTTTCTTTCAATCAAAGTAATTGAAGGGAGTGAGGATTATAGGAGAGGAAAGAGCATTCAAATTGCTCATCTTGACTGCTGGAACGAGTGCAAAAGTGAAATTGCTGATACTGTTGCTAGAACTTCGAAATACCTGCAAAAATATCTCAAGAATGGAGGTAGAATATACTCTCAATTATTCATTTATTCATAATAAAGAAATATATATATATATATATATATATATATATATATACCTAATAGTTATCACAATTATTAGTTTATCCTCACATATAAATAACATCTTTTTAATAGTTATCTCAACTATTAATTTAACCCTTCATATATATGTATACAAGGTATCTATATATATATATATATAATATCCATCTAATCATTTCTAATTTATGTTAGATTCTACTTAGGTGAATTCTTTAAGAAATTAAAATATCACTAGTTCTTCACCCTCAATGTTTTTGACTTAAAACATAAATCTCACAGCTTCCTTACTTTTTCCTAGGGGTAGGTTTTGGTTACTTATCATTTAGTTGCTTTATCATTCTTTAGACTTGTAGGATTAATCTAAGACTTGTAAACATAACACTATCTTGAGGTCCACTGGTGGGGCCTTGGCCTTGAGCTCCTCATCAGGGCCGCTTATACAATTCATAAATACATTTACAAAATAATAACAATAGGGGTCGAATTTGAGGGATGTTACAAGAAAGTAGTTTGTAGTCTGTACTATTTTTTCTAGACTCACATAGAGCTAGGGAGATCCAGATCGCATCCGCTCAAGTGGATTGTCCATCAAACAAATCTAGCGACTCTACTGGGGACCAGAACATTGCTTTCTAGTTGCCAATTTAAATGTCATTTTCAGTTGATTTCTTGCCAAGCCTTTTTCATTTGTCACTTGCCTCCTAAGATGGTTTCACCATCATATCTTCACTTTGAAGAGTTTGATTAACTTCCTCTGAGTTTGTACTTTTCATTTTCAAACCAGTTAATTGCTCATTACTTGGAGATTTAGCTCACTTTTGAACTAGGATCTCGCTTGTCGCACCTGGTCAGTTTACTCAGAGTTACACTGTGTCTTTTTTTATCTCTGTTCTTTGTCTGTTGGCTTCTCGTCGCAACCCTTACATTGGTACAATGCGACATCATCGCACTTTCCACATTGGTAACCTGCGACGTCGCACTGTGTACAAGAACAGACTGCGTCGATCTGCCAAAATTGACATACAGGCACCCCTTCTCCATTTTTGATTTGAGTTTTGGTTTGTGTGCAGACTCCTCTGCACTGTACCTTCCAGGAAGAGACCCTTTTGTCTAGCAGTGTTTTGTTTGGCTTGTTTGTATTTGTTTTTGGGTCTTTTGAGATTTGGATTCATGTTTGGCCCTTTGAGTCAAAACTAATGTTTTGCTTGCATTTTTAAGCGAAATGGGTTCTATAGTCGTTTTGACCCATCTCAAGGTTTTGACATCATTTTTGGTTTGGCGTGATTGGCTTGTTTTAAAGACTTGAAGAGTGTGGGATATCCATGCCTTTTTGAGCCTCTTTTTCTTGGGTTATGCATCTTGTTTCCTTTACATGCTAAGCTATCTAATGATTATTGGAAAAGATTGATTCTTTGTCTCCACTTTAGTTCAAAGAAAAGTTTGATTTTGTCACTCTTTTGCTATATTCATGAAATTGGAAAACATAAGTATTCTTCTTGCTTTAATTTGATCATTTGACATTTTTGGTCTTACATTCATAGGAAGAAGAAAAGGATTGTTTCAGTTTTGTGTAGATTTGAGTTAGACATGATTATTAAGTGCTTTTCTTTGTCTTGCATTTGATTGGAAACGTTTGTGGAATCCTTCTTTCCGTAGCTTAGATGTGTCTTTTTCGAAGTGTAAAAAGATAGGAAATGAGTTATAATTATTGCATTTGGTAGACTTTGAGCCTTTCTTGAGTGTCTTTGAGTTGTTTGGGTGCTTGTCATTTTTCTTTGGGAATTTCTGAATGATTAGAGTGTTGTAGATATTCTCTCACTTTCTGTATATAGATATGAAAAGCATTTAGTTATCAATTTCCATTTTTGATACATGCATTTGAAAATTGAAAGTGCTTCATCAATTGTGTCCTATATTATTGTTAAGATTAGTTGCATATTTCATTTTCTTTGCGCTTTTAAGCCGATTATTGCAGAAAGTTAGAGTTATTGCACTCTAGGAAGGAATTCTTCTTTTCGCTACTACTTAAGTACTTTTGGTTTGAAAGAAAGAAAAATTTCTCCTTACCTTAAGTAGTTTTCATTGAAAAGGAAAGGAAAATGTGCATTATCATGTAGTTGAGGATTGCATTATGTTTACATTTATGTACTCACATCATGCATCCACCTAACCGTGCAAGATAAAATTAACGCTAGCTTAGGTTAAAATCATTTAGTAACTGTGTGTAAGTTAGAGACGTGTTCCGGCGTCTTTAAGCATGGCAGCTGTCGTTATTTGCCAGCACTGTATTCTGGGGGTATTATAGTCTTCCACATACTTATCGGTATATCGAAGATCTTTCACGTACCCACCAAGTCCCTTAAGTACTTGGCGTATATCGAAAGGTGTTTCACGTACTCAGTAGTATATCGGAAGGTCTCTTGCCAAATGGTTGTGCATTAGATAACACCACTACCGATTTGATCTCCCATGTACCTTGCGTATATCGGGAGACACCACAAGGAATCCTGAAACCACCTGAGTTATCCATTTAGCCGCCTTAACATTGCAATACACCGAGAACAACACTCGGTGAGATTACTACGCACGTAATGTCCAAGTAGTCGAGTATTCAAGCAAGGGTACGGTCCCAATCCTCCTTGTCACATTTTACTATTGGACCCTACGGTATATAGCAATTTGTGATGTTTTGACAATCCCCTGAGGTTCCAGACTTTGAATCCACTCCTATTCACACAGTTTGCTTGTTGCTGTTGGACTTGAGTAGTGTTTGATTTGTGTTGTACTTTAGAGACTCTTAGGAATTTTAGATATGGAATATTCTTTTGGGACTACCAACCAAGAGGTCGCTTTCCAAGGTATGCCATTTGTTATTCCTCCTTGTGGAATTGTTGGTCCTCCCTTTATGGCTACGTTGAGTCTTCCTAGATTGACGATAGGATTACCAGTATGGTTATTCTCCAATCCGGTTACACCAAGTGCACCAAATGTGTTGAACCTAGGTCCTTCACCACATGAGCATCAATCTCATTGTGACCCTTCTCATTCTACGTCGAAAGTTGAATCGGCTTCCGTCTCTTCCTCTTCTCCTACTGAAAACTCTAGTGTTAGTAATCAGGTGGATAAGAAGAAGAAGAAAAGGAAGGTTAAGAAGAAGAAGGATAAGAAAGAGACCAAGTTTCAACCATCTGCCTCTGATGGCACTCATTCTATGAGAACACATCATAAGCCCATGTTCCCTTGCAAACTTTGCAAGGGTGATCACCTTCTCAAGGATTGTCCCAGTCTTTCCCGTGTGTCAGAAGTGTGGCCTAAAAACCCCAAACCGCTTGTATCGTCAACCTCTGACCATCATGTTGATGATACTCCCTCGACCAGTGACCCATTGGTGAAGGGTCGGAATGGTAGAGATGCAGACCCTTGCTGGCTATGCCAGGGAATGCATCGTACTTACATTTGTCCAAGCATGGATGAAGCTTCACTGTGGTTGGAAGATATTACTAGTTCTCAACAAGTGCTTCCAACAAGTGCTTCCAACAAGTGATAGTAAGTTGTCCCTCGACCCACCGTTGGTTGACCAAGTGATCAATTCAGTTTCATCCATAATTTATCCCACTCTTCCTTCTAAGAGTGAAGTGATCGAGTCATTGTCATCCCCACTCGATCCTACTCTTCTATCAGAGAGCGTTCAAACTGCAACTGTCACCTTGACACAGTATTCATCCCATCCTACTCTCCCCGATGAGAGTGAATTGGAAACCGCTGATGTTTTCCTAGTCAGTTCAGAATGTCCTAGGAAAGGGGAGACCATGTCCATTCCTATAGGAACCCCCCCAAGTACTGAGGTCATTTCCTTTTATTGGAATCGTCTTAAAGAATCTCGTCTTCCTTTGAGTATTTCTTTTCAAATATCTGTAGGAGTTTCTGATAAAGAAATATTTCATACAATAGTTGATGAGGGAGCTTTTGTTAGTATTTTATCCTCAACTGCTTGGCAAGCTATAGGTTTCCCTCAGCTTGTGCGAGTAACTGACCAGATTTTGGTTTCTAATAGAAGGACTATTGGACCTTTAGGTATTCTCCCGCAGTTACCTGTCCAGTTGAGAGGTAAAACTGTTTATGTTGATGTCATGGTTGTCCAAGGTCCTTTAGATTCTAATCTACTCCTTGGACATTATTATGTCTATGCTATGAAATTCATTGTCTCCACACTCTTTCGAGTGATGTATTTTCCCTACGACGGAAGGATTGTGACCATTGATCAACTTTCCTTCGTGACACCCAATCATCGCATGAACGCCAGTCATCAAAATTCCCTAAATGGTCAGCATGTTTTAGTGGTTTATTCCCCCTGAGGATGGGTGGTACAAGCATGGTTTATGTTATGTTTCAAGCTCGTTAAAAAATGAAACCTAACACTCTAGCATAGTTTCCCTTTGGTTGCAAGCTTGCATAAAAATGAAACCAATCCACTCAAGCATAGTTTTACTCTATTTTAAGCTCGTTAAAAAATGAAATAGACCCCTCTAAGCATAGTTTACCTTTGTTTTCAAGCTTGCATAAAAATGAAACCATCCACTAGAGCATAGTTTTATTCCATTTCAAGCTCATTAAAAAATAAGATGGGACCCCTCAAGCATAGTTATTGTCTATTTCAAGCTTGTGTAAAAATAAAATAGATCTCCCTCCCATCAGTTCAAGTCTCTTGCTAGAGTTAGAACTTGAACCTTCATTTCATCTAATTCTCGTTTTCCCCCCTTGGTGAACATTTTCATATTAGTAGCCAGGTTGGTAGTTGGGTTAGCAAGCAGCATGTTCAGATGAAATGAAACTTGGGGGGCATGCCACATGTCGTACCATCAGCAATCATGTTGAGGGAACACCACCATGTTAAGCTGCTAGCAATCATGCTGGGGGCATTTACCAACCTGGGAATCATGTTGGGAAGGAACCCATTAATGGGCCTTAACCTTGAGTACAGATTAGTCTTTGATTCCAAGCTCGTTAAAAAATGGAATAGACCCCCCAAGCATAGTTCACCTTTGGTTTCAAGTTTGCATAAAAATGAAACCAGCTTCATTGAGCAGAGTTCTATTCCTGTGTCAAGCTCGTTAAAAAATGAAACAACTCTTTTCCCTTTGAGTCGAGTCTCCTCAAAGACTTAGTACCTGAACCTTCTTTTTACCTGCCTATGCCTTAGGTGAATGAAATGAAGCTTGGGGGCATGTCTTCAACCTCTGGAAGTTACGTTGAAGTCAACTCAATCGCCTCTCCACACCAGGTTGGAGCTAAGTCACTTACTTCAAGCAATCATTCTGGGGGCATGTACCAACCTCTGGATGCCATGTTGGGAAAAAGATCACCATTGGTAACATTTTCGAGCATACTTTCCTTTTTTAGGTTTTGAGCTCATTAAACCATGAAAATTATCCTGAGCATAGTTCATTTTTCTGTTACAAGCTCATTAAAAAATGAAGCAGACATCATGAGCATTCTTCCAACCTATCTTCGAGCTCGTTAAAAATAGTAAGATGGCATTCGAGCTTACTTTTCACTTTTTTTCATGCTTTGGTTGAAACATGAAAAGTGGTTTGAGCTTACTTTTTTTTTTCGTGCTCTGGTTCAAATATGAAAAAGATTCCAAGTGCTTTTGATACCATTCTCGTGCTCATTAAAAATTTAAGTTAAAAAGGTGTGTCTAACGAGTATAGGTTTATCACTTTATCCGGCCTCACTAGACTATTCATGGAAAATGAACTGTGTCGAGTTTACTTTTTCCTTTGTCATACTCGGTCATAAACCATGAAAAAGTTGTTCATGGAGTCCTTTTAAGCTCTTTTCAGACTCCCTAAATAGGAAAATATTGCCAAGCGAACTTGATGCTTTCATGCTTGTAAAAGCTTTTGAATGATCGTCTTTCTAGTCATAGTTTACCCCTTTTTCGGACCAGGAAGCACTATTTATGAAAAAGGAATACTCCAACCAACCATGGTTGGAAGAGTTCTCTCTAGCGTTGTTTTACCCTTTTCCTAGCGCGAGACTAACTTTACGAAAAAGGACCTTTTGGAGTCTCCTTTAGATCTTTTCAGACTCTCTAAACATGAAATGACGCCAAGTTTCCCTTCTTTGGACTCGTTAAAATTCAAACATCGAAGGGCCCATTTTGAGATGAACCCTTCCTTTTCTAGGTTCGTAAAATATTTGGGATTGGACTCATCTATGAGATGAGCTATACCGAGCATCTGGTTACCCTCTTCAAGCTCGTCAAAAACACATGAGGCACTCATCAATCATGATGGGGAAAAAGGGAATATTTTGTGTTGCATCTTAATTACGGCAGTACATAATCACTCTTGAACATAACACTCATTTCCATTTGCATTCAGTGCTTGGGTAATCCACTTGTCTCCGAGTCCTATCAATTCCGTGAGTCTTGTCACTCCTTTGGGTCGTCCAAAGAATGCTTCCACCATCAGTCGCATTGGGAGTTAGTATCATTCCCGTCATGTCAATACTGCCAAGTCATTCCATGCCCATGTTCAAGAGATGTTTCATTACTCATCATCTACAGTCAATACACCTTCAATCATGTTGGTCTACCCTAAGTCAGTCTTGCATCTGATCTACTCCAAACTTCTGTTATTGATTTTCGTGTCGATGATGGGGGATTATCATGGCCCTCCTTCGACGAGTTCATCCTTGTCGACTTCAAATCATCATTCGAGGATTGAACTTAGAAACCAACCAAGTACCTTGGGCCTGCATGCCTCAATGGCAGGTTATCTCGCTTTCAACATGAGTTTACCTCATTGACTCTTGATTGAAATATTCCATCAGGCATTCGACTTCAGCTCATTGATTCATGCTTGATGGTATGTACTGTGATACCTTGGGGATCATTGACATTAATGGTGATTCCCCTTGCACTTGTTAACGGTATACATTAATGACCGGTAATCAAGTGGTTTCTACCATGTTCGAATCCAAAACATTGTAATCACATGGATAGATTCGTATCAGTGTGGGTTCAGCTTGAAGACCCCGGGGAAGTTATTTGCTACTCGGGTTGCGATGGAGATTGTTTGAGATGCACAGATACACTTTTTATTGGTAGTGGATGTGTTGTCAGTTCAGAGTTACACGGATCCACTTTTGTATTGGTCATGGCTGTGTTATCATCTCATCATGGATCTACGATTGTGTTCATTCGGTCTTTACTATCATGGATCTGCAGTGTATTGGTCGTCAACAATGTTTTGTGTTGTATGAGACTTGTGGATCTTAGGTCATTTCTACAACAACTCCTCCCAACTAGCAAGTCCTTGCCATTTTTCTTACTACAAATCATTTCACCTATCTAATTTCGTCAGCTTCATGCTTTGGGGGGCATTTTGTTACACCAAAATGTCGTCACCCTTGTGCAAGTGTCGCAAGTGTCATCATCATGACCTAGTGTCGTCACCATGACCATTGCAAGTATCGTCATTATGACCCAGTGTCGTCATCATGACCATTGTGATAATGTCATCATCTTAACCATTGTGTAAACTCTTTTCTCTCACTCCTAACCTCGTTTTGGGATAAAACACATCCAACTGAGAGATTTCCCTTCCTTGTTGACCTTTTTGAGTAGGTTGTCGCACTTCTCCTTCATCTAGGGTGAAACGTCACAGTTCTTGGTCAGCTAGGGTGAGACACTGTCGCAGGTTGTCCTCGGACAAAGTGCGATGACCCCTTATGTTGCTCTCTGTCCTCTACCAGGGTGCGACGAGGTTGGTTAAAGGATATTTTGGGGAGTCTCAAGGTCTCTCTAGAAGTTTGTTGAGTTGGAGGCCTATCCCTAGGCTCTAGGTGAGGTGGCATTTCAGTTCCTAACCTAATGGGAGGATGCCTTAACCATCTCCCCCTAATCCTGAACCTATTCTATCTCTTTAGCCCTATATAAACACCCACTCTCTCCATGGGAAGGGAGGAAATATAGAGTGTCTACATGCTGGTGAAATCAATCTTGGGGAGATATCTAACTCATCCATTGAAAGACTCACACTTCCTTGGGAGGATATGGCAATTGGCTTGGATGGAGAAGGGCTACTATGTTAAGCTTCGGTTGTAGTCATTCTTACCTATGTACTTTCCTTATATTTACAGTAATATAAATGCTTTTCGCCAATATTGTTTACGTGTTGATGATATTGTGTAGTTTACCTGCTTAACTGTTTACTTATATCTCTTATTGTATAGATGCTCTTTACTCATTTGCATTGTTCTATGTGTCTTGACAGGTCTTGCAGCTAAGATCTGACGACCGCGAGGAATGGAGCAACATCCAGGAGAAAGGATTACGAAGTTAAGGTAATACATTTAGTTACTTGATCCTTAATCAGATCTAGGAAAGTATTTTATAGTCTGTAATATTTGTTCTAGAATCACATTGAGCTAGGGAGATCTGGCTCGCGTCCGCTCGAGTGGATTGTCCGTCAAACACCCACCTCCTTCCGGCGGTAGTGTCCCACCCTATTCCGGCGGTGGCAGAGGACCACCTCCTTCTAGTAGTGGTGGACCCCCACCTTATGGATGAGGCCCACCTCATTCTGGAGGTGGTGGCCCACCATATTCTGGTGGAAGAGGTGATGGCCCACCCTATTCTAGCAGCGGAGGCGGAGGACCCCCACATTCTGGTGGCGGCGGAGGACCCCCACTTGGAGGTCCACCTTATTCTGGCAGTGGAGGACCCCCACCTTCCGGTGGCGGCTAGCCCTATTATGGCGGCGGACCTAGATATTGTCCACCATCCAACCCCGGAGGACCACCCCCTTACGGCCAATTCATATCAGGAACACATTACAATCAGTCGATTCAAGGTCCCACTGGTACATATATGCCATATCAATACTATCAGTATCCGCAGCTGAACCAACAGCTGCCATTTTTGGCTGCTTTTGACCTACCTGACCTGTCTCGTCTAACCAACAATCCCATCTTCCACGGTCATAATTGGCCACCCATTTCGGTCAAGTTACCCTCTGATATTCCCAAATTTGATGGCAAATCCAGTGAGGACTCGAAAATACATGTGATGACCTACCATCTGTGGTGCTCATCCAATTCCTTGATGGACGACTCGATCCGTTTAAGGTTGTTTCAAAGAACCCTCACCGGCCCAGTTGCCAAGTGGTATATCGAATTACCACCGCACTCCTTTCCCAATTTGCGCTCTCTTGCTATGTCTTTTTTAACTCATTTCCAGCTGCCCATATGCTACGAAATTGGTATGGACCTTTTAACTTCACTCCGTCAAACTATTGCAACTCATATCTATGATCATATACATGAGTGGTGGAGGAGACGACATCTCATTAAGGCTCCTATTCTAGATCAAATCTTAGATGACTGGTTCACAAAGTCTCTTTTACCTATCGTAGCTTGAGATGTGGCCATGGGAGGGTCAGTCATCGAGGGATAGGCTATTTCCCATGCCCATTACTTAGACCTGGTCTATGCTCAATATGGAACGTTGTACGACATTGTTCTTGACGCACCCCGCCCCACGTATGACCCTGCAAAACCACCTAAGGGACCTCAGGCCGATGTCATTATTGGTTCCCTTAACTCCCAACCTTCTACTCAAACTGGTGGATCGTCGAACCCCCAGGGTTCTTCCCCATCCCCACCGCAGGTTGGCAGCAACACCACCAAGTCATCCACTCCTGCCTCCACCAAAGAGGTGAATTTTTTTCAATCAGCTTTACCTCAAAAATTCGGTGGTAAGAAGAAAAACAAAGGTAAACCTAAGAAATATTCTAGCCAAGAGGAGCCCAATACCACCCCTGAAGACACCAAACAAAAGAAGAAGTTGAAGTATCCTTGTTTACTTTGTGGTGGTGACCATTTCTCAAAGGAATGTCCCCACCGAGACGAAGTGCAAAATTTTCTCAAGGGAAACCCTACCCTCGCATTTCTCAACGATCCCTTCCCCACTCAGAACCAACAAATGATTGCTCAACCTTATCCTTCACATGGAGACACATCCTCCACCACGCATGTTCTCATGATGCGTAGTGAGACGGTTAACTTGAACACATGTTCACGCTCGTAAGACTCAGTCCCTCCGAAGGAACTAGTTGGAATTAATACTGAAAAAGCTTCCACTTCTATTTTCGATATCACCATGCCACCAGCTTCTCTCACCATTGAGAAGCCTTCCTTAGATTCATTGTTACATCTACCTAAGAGCACGATTCGAAAATAAGTTTTCAATCCCAATGCTCAGGAAACTCAAAAATACAACATTGTGGAGGACTTGGCATAAGCTCCTTGTGCTATGTCGATGCTATAGGTCTTGTAGAACTGTCTCAATCAGTACAAGACTCTTCTCGCTTCCATTGGCGCGGTTGATCCAGATTCCTCTAATACAATCATGTTCCGACTCGAGTACTTTAAACTGAGGATTTCCCAACAGTTGGCATTTCAAGTTGCCACGAAGATTGTTGGGAATACGATTCATCGTACTATGTTAGACGAAGGTTCCTCTACCTCGGTCATGTCGATATCGTGTTGGAGAGCCATTGGCTCTCTCGAGTTAAACCATTCTCCCACTACCTTGAAAGCATTCGAAGGTCGTGGATTTCAACCCCATGGGTTGTTACAAGCCTTGGCAGTAGATTTTGGGGGTAAGACTGCAACCATTAATGTGGAAGTGGTCGCAGCCCTTTTGGATTATAATATTTTACTTGGTCATAATTGGTTTTATGCCCTGACTACGGTTGCGTCATCCGTCTTTCACATTGTGCAATTCCCCCACCAAGGTCGAATTATCACAGTCGACCAACTGGATTTTTGTGCACCGGACACTGCTACTCATGCTGGTGATAATGTCCCATTTCTTGGGAAGTCTTCGCAACCATATGATAACGTGGGGGTCGGCCTCATAAAATAATCATCTCTTATGGGTGTCTTTCCAACGTCAGATCCCCCTAACCATGTTGCTATGGTGAACATGATATCCTCTTTTCCCAACTCCACCGATCGATGGCTCGTACTTGACGAAGCCACCATGCATTTGATTGGATACAACATGCCTCTTTCACCTGCCAAAATCACTTATGAGGCTATCTAGTCAGCAGCAGAGGACCACTTTGTTGTGGAATCTACATCTTGTTCTCTACAGTGGATGCCATCCTTACCAGACCCTATACTCTAGACTTTTCCTTCCGACGAGTCCATTATGGAGATTATGAGTGCGGATGACATCGCCCTCCAAAAGTTTCATCATTACATACTACTCCGCACCACCACTATTATTACCAACTTGAACCCCATGTATCACTTTTTGACACGTCAATTACTCAGGGGCAAGTATTCACACTGGATTGTGTTACTTCATGAATTCGATCTCCTCTTCGGGAAGGCCAAGTCGAAGAAGTATTTGGTGTTTTTCGAGCTCATTTGTGATCCTCCCCGTGTTGATTTAGGATCTGAGCCCAACGATTCCCTTCCATTTGAATCATTATTCCTCATCAACACGTCTGACCCGTGGTATGGAGATATCACCTTATATCTTCAAACCCAACAGTTTAACCCCCAAATGTCTCGTGAAGACCGTTGACGTTTACATCACCACGCCAAGTATTACTTCATCATTAGCTACACCCTATATCGAAGTGGTGTTGATTATGTTCTTCGACGTTGTCTGACACAGGAGGAGGATTAACATGTCTAGAAGGACTGTGACTTTAGGGCTTGTGGCGGTCATCTCTCTGGTATGGCTACAACCCAGAAAATACTACGCACAGGATATTACTGGCCATCCATATTTAACGATTGCATCGAGGTCGTTAAGAAATGTCCCCCATGCCAGCATTTTCAAATGAAAAATTGCACCCACCCATCCCCGTAACACTCGGTTATTGTCGTGGGCCCCTTTGCAAAATGGGGCATAGATTTCATGCACTGTAATCCTACCTCGGCCGGAGGGCATGGTTACGTCATAGTAGCCATGGATTATTTTACTAAATGGGTCGAGGCTATTCCTACGTACAACGAGGACAGAAAAAATGTCGCACTCTTCATGTTCAACCATGTCATTGCACGGTTCGGAGTTCCACAAGCCATAGTCACCAACCATGGATCTCATTTCCAGAAGCATATGGTCAACGAATTGAGCAACAAACTAGGTTTTCATCATGAAAACTCAACCCCTTACTACCCACAGTCCAATGGAAAAGTAGAGGACATCAACAAGGTCTTAAAAACCACGATTCAACGCATGGTGGGTACACACAAGTCCAACTGGCACAACATGCTCTTTTCCGCACTATGGGCATACCGGACCTCCGTCAATACTGCCACTGGATTTACACCATTCCAACTAGTTTATGGATTGGAGGCAATCCTACCTATAGAGTGCGATATCCATCTCTCAAACTCGCAGTTGAACTTCTTCTGAACACCACCATCGAGGAAGAACACTTCCTTTACCTAGCAAAACTTGACGAGACTCGCCGTGATGTTTCTCTTTCCAACGAGGAACATAAGAAACACATCAAAGCACAATATGATAGGTCAGTTAAACCTCGCATCTTTAACGAGGGTGTTTTGTTCCTCACATATGACCAAAAACACAATAAGCTAGGGGCAGCTAATTTTGAGTCCATGTGGCACAGACCGTACATAGTAAAACATGTTCTGGAGAAGGGAGCCTAAGAAATAGAGGAATATGATGGGATATCTTTGGGTGAGCCCCACAATGGGCTCTACCTGAAGAGGTACTATGCCTGATTCTTTCACGCATAGGTATCTTGTATATACTATACATGGCGTGTGTTTTGTGTGGTGTGACGCTTTGTTTTAGTGTGTCTAGATCTTGTTTCGCTACTTATACCATGTTCTGTCTGCATGTGCAGATGGAAACTTGCTATGGATTCACGGACAGCACCAGCCGTCATACCCGTAAACTTGCTTGGACAGCCTGGGTACTTTATTCTCCCACCGGTGAGCTTATTAGCTCAGGAGGAATTTGTATAGGATACGCAACCAATAACGCCGCAGAATACCAAGCAGTGATTGGAACCCTAACTGACGCTCTTTCCTTGGGTATGAGCCACGTTGTTTTCCATATGGATTCACAACTAGTGGTCACTCATCTTAACCGGATCTATGCTATCCACGACCCCACTCTACTCTATCTCTTCTGACAAGTTCATCTTCTGGAAATGTCCTTTGAATCTATTCAATACATGCATATTCCACGAGACATGAATATAGTTGCTGACTCGATGGCCAACTTCATTCTAGATTGGTACATTGCACACACATAACATATTTATAAATTATAAAGACAAGACATAACATGTAAATCATCCATTGTACAATCAAACATGTAAACAAGATCTCATTAATCATCCATAGAACACAAGATGTATAAAACCGCCAGAAGTGTCTTTATATATATATATATATCTATACAAAAATGATAGTGCTGATACAAAAGTCTGAAGCCATCTAGCTTTCAGTAAGAGTCATCTCTACAAAATCTGAAGCTCATAAGCTTTCAGTATGTAGATAAGTAAAATATATGCCTAATCCCTAGGCTGTGCATCCCGAGGCCTCGAATCCCAAGTCTATTGCGCATGGAAGCAGACTATGGCCCTCGACACCTTTCAGAGCAGCGTGCCGAAATGAACTGATACTCCAACCGTCAGCTTTTGATAGCGACGGGGTAGGTCATGGACACTCGGCTCTGGGATGTCCAAGTTCATCCTCTGGAGGTTATCCCCCACCGCCTCTAGCTCCTCCAGAGCATCATGGACTGCAGGGCCCACCTCCGGTGCTGCTCCTCTCCGTACAAGGCGAGAGACTCCAAGTGGTCGTTCTGGACCCACGTCTGCAAGAAACATGTACGAGTTGTCAGCACTACTCCAAAAAAATCATAAAATGCATAAAATTAAAAAACACAAGCAATTGTTCTTACCGATATCATCCCACTGTGCTCCCTTGGGAAGCATCAAGTTTGGGTCTCCTCGGAAGTCTATACCGTGGTATGGGTAGTCCTCCACCATGAGGATATGTCCCTGCAAACACGTGAAGAACCCTGTACCAAAAATGATGATGGGACCCCCGCCACCATGGTGATCCATAACGTATGCCCACTTGCTCATGTGAGGATCGCGTGCATCCCGATCCTTGAGGTCTACTTGTGGGTGCAAGTGGGGCACCTGCTCCAGCATAAAGGACACTACCACTGAACCATACCCAAACCGCTTCAGCGACCCGTGTTGGCATTTGGTGAATTGATCTCTGAGACTGGTCAGGAGCCCCTTGCACCAGTTGAACATGGTAGGAGCCATGCACTCCTCGGTATACATCATTTGATATTTGCTCGCAAGATGAGCAGATCGGCTGCTAGCCACCTACACAATGGTAAAGAGTACTGTCCGGAGAGCCCGATCCCTAACATCCTTTATGGAATCTTCCCACCTGTCATCAGCGTACTTGGAGTACACAACTGATCAATCATGTCCTCTACTGAGCGATCACCACCTCGTGACCCAGTCAAGGACACAGGGCTTCCTCGTCGGGATAACCTTGTAAAAAAGTAGATGTCCTCGACATCTATGGTCAACGTATGCTCACCAATATGGAAATGTTGTTGTATAGGGTCCCAACATTGGACCAAGTATGTCAGCAGTGATACTTGGGACCTCATCCTCGGCACTCAAAAGTACTTGAGTAGCCCATAGTTTCTCAACGTTGAAACACATTGTGGATCATTTTATGCTTGCACATCATCGAGCTCACGCTTGCATTCTCTCCACTCAAGAACCATCGTGCTCACTCCAAACCTGTCAACAATGACATTTTAACACCTTTAGAACTTTTCCCAACCATAAGAGAAGTTTCCATTTGGATAGGTTTTGGGGTTGAGTTGGCTGTTTGCACCGATGCAGAACGTCCATTTGGACAGTGTGTCACTGACGCAGAACTCCCCTTCGGGTTCTGTGCTAGAGCAGATCCCGAAAGGGTGACCTGCGATGACCCGTGAGCGCAAATCCCCCAACCCAACATGCCCAAAACCTACCTAAATGCAAGAAAAGGCAAATTCTAATCCCCTATAAAGTTAAAGGGAAAATTTTAGGCTTACCTATCGCTGACAGCACCTGAAAGGATGGATCACAGCTCCCAGAATCAGCAGGAGAAGAACGGCTCCAAATGGCACTATTCACCTCTCCAACTTGGTAAAAAACAAATAGTAATTCTTTTTACTATTTATCCCTATTTATATTGAAAAAGAGCATATTCCCTTTTTAATTTATTTCAATATGGGTTATTTTTCTATAGTTGGATTCATTTATACCCAATTAATTACTTTTGACCTAGTTTTTAAGCTTGCAGGTGAAGCTAAGTACCGTTTTGATCCTGTTTTTCGTAGTCGTGGTCTTTTCACGAGTGTTCTCAGGTATGAAAATTTCATCGAGCATATTTTTGCATTGTTTATCTCATAAAATTCAATTATTAATGACACCAAGCTAACTCTTGTTCTTTCTCGTGCTCGTAAAACGATGAGAATAAGTCACCGAGTTATAGTTTATCACTTTTTCGGGCTCATTAAACTCCCACGAAAAAGGAACCCCCGGAAGTCTTTTCTTTAAGCTCTTTTCAGGATCTCTAAATACGAAAAGATTGCCAAGCGAACTTCATGCGTTCATGCTTGTCAAAGTATTTGAATGATGGTCTTCCTGGTGATAGTTTACCCCTTTTTCGGACTAGGGGCACTAATTACAAAAAAGGAATACTCCAACCAATCATGACTGGAAGAGTCCTCTCTCGCGTTGTTTTACCCTTTTCCGGGCGAAGAGGCTAACCTTACAAAAAAGGACCTTTTGAGTCTTCTTTAGTTCTTTTCAGACTCTCTAAACATGAAATGAAGCCAAGTTTACCTTCTATGGACTCGTTAAAATCTGACATTGAAGGGCCCATCATGGGATGAACCCCTCCTTTCCTAGGTTCATAAAACATTTGGGATTAGAATCATCTATGAGATGAGCTATATTGAGCATCTGGTTACCCTCCTCAAGCTTGTTGAAAAAAACATGAGGTACTCATCACTCATGATGGGGAAAAAGGAAATATTTTGTGTTACACTTTATTCACGGAATTGCATCGTCACTCTTGAACATGGCACTCATTTGCATTTGCATACAACACTTGGGTCATTTGTTTGTCTTCGAGTTATATTGATTTCATGAGTCATGTCACTCCTTTGGGTAATCCGAAGAATGTCTCCACTATCAGTTACATTAGGGTTCAGTACTATTCTCATCATGTCAATACTGCCAAATCATGCCATTCCCATGTTCAAGAGATGTCCATCGCTCATCATCTGCAATCAGCACACCTTCTACCATGCCAGTCTACCTTGAGTCAGTCTTGCACATTACTCTGCCATCCAATCTATTCCAAACATCTGTTATCAAGTTTAGTGTCGATTTATGGGGGATACATCATGGCCCTCCTTTGATGGATTCATCCTTTTCGACTTCAACACATCATCCAAGGATTGAATCTAGAAACCAATCGAGTACCTTGGGCCTGCATGCCTCAATGGAAGGTTACCTTGCTTTCAACATGAGTTTACATCATTGATTCTTGATTGAAAGATTTCATCAAGCGTTCAACTTCAGCTCATTTATTCACGCTTGGTGATATGTACTTTGATACCTTGGGGATCATCGACATTAATGGTGATTTCCCTCGCACTTGTTAATGGTATACATCAATGACTGGTAATCAAGTGGTTTCTACCATGTTCGACTCCAAAACATTGTAATCACATGGATATATTCGTATCATTGCGGGTTCATCTTGAAGACCCTGGGGCAGGGAAGTTTTTAGGGGCGAAATTTCGCCAATTGGCTATTTTTGGGGCTTTTTATCAAAAAATAAATTCGCTATTTGGTCATTTTTAGTCTCTAATATCGCCTATATTTACATAAAATATGTTTTCTTATCATAATATTCGTCAAAATTTACATGTTTTGGTAGTAAATTGTATGTTTCATATTTAATATTCACCTACCAATCTATATATATGTTTTTTTCAATCCAAAATAATCACCTAGAATACTATACTTGAGTATACTTTTATAATCCTTAAAAATACCCTGCCCTGGGGAAGTCATATTCTACCCAAGTTGCGATGGGGATTGTTTGATTCATATTACATGGATCCACCTTGTATTGGCCGTGGTTGTGTTATCATCTCATCATGGATCTACGATTGTGTCTAGTAGCAATGATTGTGTTCAGTCGGTCTTTAGTACCATGGATATGCATTGTATTGGTCGACAGCCATGTTGTGAGTCATGTGAGACTAGTATCTCAGAGTCAGTTGTACTGCAGCATCCTCTAGCGAACGAGTCCTTGCCATCTATCTTTCAAAGCACTTCACCTCTCTTGTTTTGCCAGCTTCATACTTTGGGGGGCATTCTGTTACACCTAAATCTTGTCATCATGAGTCTCATGTTAACTCAATGCCTCATTCCTTGAAGTTCCTATGATCAAGCAAGTCATGTTAGAGCAAGTTGATTCCCTTTGTCCACATTTCTAGTTGGGACGACGCACATTGTCCTTGAGCAAGAAGCACCCAACTAGGGCCGGCACAAAATGTATTCTTCAATCCTGCGCTGGTGGCACAGAGTATCTTGGTATAACCTGTGTTTTCCTTCCCTGACGCTTGTTTACCTCATGCAACTTGCACCGAAGTTGGTTAATTGGGATAAAGAGAGATTTTGAGTGAATTCTAGAATTTGGATGAGGTGGATCCCTATCCCTAAATCCTAGGTGAGCTGTCCTATGGTTCCCTAACCTCAAGGGAGGATCCCTTATCCCTCTCCCCATGGTCTTCAACCTACCATATCCACTTGGTCCTATAAATACAAGGCCCCTCTCCATTCTAAAGGGATGAAGTCTATAACACTTACATGATGGTGAAATTAGCTTAGGAAATCCCTACTCATATTTTGGGAGATTCATACTTCCTTTGGAGGCATTGGCTTGGCTTGTTGGAGGAGGATTGCAGCATTAAGGCTTGGGTTATGATCATCTCTCTACTTTGTATTTCCCTCTTTTATACAGTAATATAAACTCTTTCCACAAATGTTATTGTGTTGATATTATTTGTAGTTTACTTCCTTGACCGTTTACTTAAATCAATTATTTTTTAGACATATTCTATTGCTTGTATTGTTTCCATACATCTTGACAGGTCTTGCAGCTACAGATCTAACAACCGCGGGACTTGGAGCAGCAAAAAGAAGAAGAAGATCTACGATCTGAAGGTAAGATTTCTATTACTTGATCTCTAACTAGATCTAGGAAAGCAATTCTATATTCTGTCTTATTTGTTCTAGATTCACATTGAACTAGGGAGATCTAGCTCGCATCCGCTCGAGTAGATTGTCCAATAATAGCGGGTTCCACCTTCTCCTTCTCAGGATTCAATAAGACTTTGTTCATCATCAAAGCCTCCCCCATATCTGGCATATTTTCATCCACTGGAATCTGCTGTTGTTGCTTCCCATTGTGAGCTACATAGACTCCTCTTTGTCCTATGTCTTCCTTCTCAGGACACTCAAAGGATCTATGCCCCAATTTGTTACATTTGTAACACCTATAGACAACTTCTCTGCCTCTTCCTCTACCTCTACCTCTACCTCCTTGGTAAGGTCTTCTCCCTCTTGAGTCATCTCCTCTATCTTTTTGCTTATGTGGGTTTGAGTTGTTGGGTTCTCCTTTTTGGGTTGTAAACCTTCCTCTTCCAGTTGTTTTCTCTCTTCCTCTGGTTGAACCTCTTCACCTATTGAAGTTATGCTTTCTCAATAAATTCTCTTCTGCTCTCAAGGCACATTAGTATGCCTCTTCCATTGTTCTTGGTGATATAATGATGATCTCATCCTGAATATCCATCCTTAGACCATTGCCATATCTAGCATCCTTCTCTGCTAATTCTTCCACATAGCCTTCCCTTAGGTTTACTTTGTAGAATTCCTCAATATACTCTCTTACAGTCAATAATATTTGCCTAAGGTTCTGCATTTTCCTGTACAAAGTCAGCTGGTAATCCTTGGGTAAGAATTTGGCTCTCATCTTATCCACCATCCTATCCTAGGTCTTTATCAATGGCTTTTTCTTCTGTCTCATTTCAGCCTACACACTATCCCACCATAGGGATGCATGCCATTTCAACCTTGTCACTTCCAACCTGACCTTCTTGTTTTTTTCAATTTCATCATACTCAAAGTACTTGTCTAACTCGTTGATACAATCAATGAGATGTTCAACGGTGAGACTTCCCTCATAGGTAGGCAACTCAGTTTTTGGCCTCGAAGTTGCTCCAAGAATTGACCAAAATGATCTTAGCTCAGGTATCTCTTGCATGGGTGCTGCTTCTTCTCCTGGTTTGTCTTCTTCAGTCTCACTCACATCCCCTACCTTTGGATCTATTCGTCTTCCCATCTCCATAGCTTCCATACGTGTCCATAGTTCTCTCATTTCCTCCACGACCTCTGAATTCGTTGTTGGTCTCCCTCTGTCACAACCTCTTGCTTTTCCTACATGTATCGCCATGCCTTTCTTCTATTGTACTGAGAAAAGCCTACTCTGATACCAAAAATGATGCAGGAGGGAATGAAAAAATCCAATCCAACCCGCGTCCCCCAGGAAATATGGTGATTCTCTGAAATGGAACCACTAAACTTAGCTAAAAACTAGCTAAGTCCTTCTCAGTGGCGGGTCTTACCTTCAAAATGAGTATCCCGCAATGTTTTTTCCTGTCAGAAATAACTTTCCGCAATAGCCTTGCGGAAGCGCCTTCCTTCTGCAGCTACGACGACCTTCTGCAATTATCCCTCCACAATGCACCCTTTTGCAACGATATTTTTTGCAACGAGCCTTTCCGCAATGAACCTTTTTGCAACTTGCGGATTGTGGATTGCGGGTGCGCTCGTCATAATTTATTGAAAAGAATTATGCAACAACTCTCCTGCAATGCGACTTTTGTAACTCTCGTTGTTAACGCCCAAGCTCCTTCCTTCTGCGGAATGATGTATCAACCGTCGATCTCTTGCGGGTTGATCTCATCCGATGTTCTATGATCAATACGGAATACTCTGCATCGGCTTGCGGAAATGTTAACTCCCACACATGTTCACCTTGCGGATCATTTCCCCGTCGTCAATATTCCTTTTGGATTTGATATGATCCATCCAACCTCTGCTAGTTGAATCGATTGCGACTCTATGATTTTTTCTTTGTTGATCGATCCAGGAAGCGATCAATCCAGATCGAACTTCGTCCAGATCTAATGTGAAACTGAATACAACAATATTTTTCCTCTGTTACTTAATGATATTCGGTCTGCGAATGACTTGGGTGTTCTTAACTATACATGAGAGTTCACACTAGCATGAAAATAAATATTCATTCACAAAGACATTAGGTAGATGCTTGCACACAGCTCTACCTGATAAAATATCAACTTATCTCTCATTCAAATGCACAGTGACACTATTGAACACACAGAACTTTCTAATTTAATTAACTGTTAGCAAAAACATCCATCCAGTCACATTTTCTTCTGATCTTGAATAAAATATCCCACCGACTCTTCCTCGCACAGGGATCCCCCTACTTGGTCCTTGTTTTCCCCTTTTCACCCATTCGAATTCCCCCAAAAACCGAATGGTTGAACAAACTACTAACAAAACTCCCCTCCATGATTGAAGGAGTCACTATCATTCATCAACAAACTGCCTATCTGGCTTGATATCCACACAGGGAGTATCAACTCGCCACTATGTCCTATCTGCTCAAAAACTGACAACACACTAGTCGGTTACATACTTTGCAAATATTAAAATACTTAGTAAACAAATTATCTTCCCTACTTTAGGTAACTTTCCCCCTTGCTAGACACAACATGTGAACGCTCAATCACATTGTTGGCTTAGCATTGATGCTCCTGCATAAGATATTTTGTATTTAGCTTGCTCAAAGGAGGTTGCCCCCTCAAAGTGGGTCGCGATCAATAAATCTCTTTTGTGTTATGTATTTCTGATATATTGTGCATTTTCATTAATTAATTGTTGAGGGTTCCTCACATGCTTATACCATTGCTTCTAAAAACCCTTTCAAGGATTCTTCAATGTTTAAAACAAGAATAGATTAACTTCAAATCCGATCTAGACTATCCATCGCAAGATATATATCTCACAAAGTGTGTCTTCTAAGTTCTTTACATATGCTCTTTTTTAGGACTACTTCAATCTTCATACCAAGTACAACTGTATATGAAAGATCTATTGAATTCGGACTAGACTTATCTTCATTAAGACACATACTCAGTCTATGATTTCAATTGAACTGTCAATACAAACATGGCTAAACATGCATTTTATAACATTTTACGGTCAATCCAACCTTAAACATTCAATTCAAACACTAGGGATTTTTAAGCTTCTTCACCAAAAACATTAGGGTTTCTAATTTGTCCTTGATTGCTATAAATTCTTCTCTACTAGGTCTAGCTTGATCATAAGTGAGGTAGGCTTTCATCTAACTCATAAATTCTAATGAATTCCATTACTGTCCAACACTGGTATGTATCTTGTTGATTTTTACCTTAATTCCCTTATTACGAAGAGGCTTGTCACTACTTACGATTTTATATGTACTTCTTCAAACTTGCACCAAAGCATAGTTCTTCAAATCTGATCTGATCTGATATGCTAAGTAATAGTACAACCCCATTTGACATCAATGACAAAACTAATGTCTAACAATCTTCGTCTTTGGCATTGATGTCAACACCAAGTAAAACAAGATCCCCCTGGGAATTATCTTCTATGATTATATTTGAATTTGAAGCCTCATTCATTAATCATGACCTTCCTTGATCTGCTCCTCTCAAATTTTAGCCTGCCTTGGTCTTCATAGTTTTGCTCCCCCTCACTTCCAGCTCCTGTCCCTTCCTTATTCCTAGTTTTATTGTACACTTATCCCCCTTTGACATCAATGGAAAAGTGCCAATTCAATCTATCTCTTGGTTGGGAAGAACTCCCAACTTTTGCCTCAAGAATTCAAAATCTTCTCTCAGTAATGGTTTGGTAAAAATGTTAGCTACCTGCTCCTTGGTGTTCACGTACTCCAACTTCACCTCTTTGTCACATGTTTGTTCCCTCAAGAAGTGATACTTGATGGGTATGTGTTTGGTCTTTAAGTGCATAAATAGGTTCTTTGATATGTTGATAGCACTTGTGTTGTCACAATAGATGGGGATCGATTGATCATACTCAACTTTAATATCTTCCAAAGTTTGCTTCATCCACAAAATTTGAGTGCATTACTCGGATGTTTCTATGTACTATGCTTCAGCTATAGATAACGAAGTAGAAGACTATTTCGAACTTGACCATGCAACTAAGCATCCTCCCAAGAAAAATGCATTTCCAGTTGTACTTTTTCAGTCATCTAAACCCCCTTCCCAGTCAAAATCTAAATATGTTGTTAGATAAAAAAATCAATTTTTAGGATACCATAGTCCAAACTCAACTATCCCTCTGAGATATCTAAATATTCTCTTGACTAATACCACATGTGACTCATTTGGAGTAGACTAAAATCTGGCCACCATACCAACTGCTTGCATGATATCGGGTCTTGATGTTTTTAGATACAATAGGCTTCCAATCATTGATTTGTAGTATGTTGAATCTATTGAGGGAGATTCATCATTCTAACTAAGTTTTCAGCCAATCGTCATGGGTGTACATACAAGAGCACACTTTTACATTCCTAATTTTTTGAGCATCTCCTTTAAGTACTTGGATGGGGAGATAAAAATTCCTTTAGGTGATTGGAAAATTTGAATCCCAAGGAAAAATGACAATTCTCCAATCATTGGCATTTCAAATTCTTTAGCCATATCACCTACAAACTTGTGACTTAGTTCATCATCATTTCTTCCAAAAATGATATCGTCAACATATACCACTGTAATTAGTAATCCATCTTTCTCAATCTTGAAGTAGAGGTTGTTTTTTGCATTTCCTCTATTAGTAATCCATCTTTCTCAATCTTGAAGTAGAGGTTGTTTTTTGCATTTCCTCTATTAAACCCTTCTTGTATCATATACTTATCCAAATGAGCATATCGGGACCTTGTGCCCATTTTAAACCATAAAATGCCTTCTTCAATTTCCAAATGTGATATTCCTTTCCTAGAAACTCAAATCCTTTTGGTTGTTCAGCATAGACTTCCTCATTTAGATCTCCATTTAGGAATGCAAATTTGGCATCCATATGGTAGACCTTAAAATTTTTAAAAAATGAATATGCTAGAAACATTATAATAGCTTCAATTCGAGCAACATGAGAAATTTTTTCATCAAAATCAATTCCTTCAACTTGATCATAACCTTTGCATACCAACCTAGCCAACTTGTTTATGATTATCTTACCATCTTCATTCAACTTGTTCTTGAAGACCCACTTAGTGCCAATTATATTCTTGTCTTTGGGTCTTGGAACCAACTCCCAAGTTCCACTTTTCTCAATTTGAGCAAGTTCTCCACTCATTGACTTGAATCATATTTCATCTTTATGTGGTTCAATGAAATCTTTGGGTTTTTCAATGTCTTCGATCATAAAGTCTCCTGGATGATTTCTTTTCACTACTTTAGATGGTGTATTTTAAGTCCTTTGATTTTCATATACCTTTTTGGGAGTTTGGTTAGCACTTGTTCTTCGGCTTCTTGTTCCTCCTCATCTTTTCTGGTATCTTCCTCCATATAGATAGTATCGTTTGTCTCTCTTTCATTTTGAATTTCTATCTTTTGTGGTATTTATTCATCGACCTTGAAATTTGTACTCTCCACAATTCTTCTTAGCCTTTTGTTATAACACTTGTATGCCTTCTTACTGGTGGAATAACCCAAATATATGCCTTCATTAGTTCTTGTATTAAACTTACCCATATTATCATCATTGATTTTTTGTAACATCTGCTTCCAAAAGTTATGAAGTATCCTACTAATTTTGGTCTTCCTTTCCATAGCTCATAGGGTGTCATATCATTGTTCACTCTTAGCTGAGTTCTGTTTATTATATATACATCTACTCCTATGTGATGTACCTGCAATAATTAATTAATGCAAATACACGAGATATCAGAAATAATAGAACAGAATCGCTTTTATATTGATCACGGGCCACTTCGAGGGGGCAACCTCCTTTGAGCAAGCTCAATACAATTAACTTCACGGTGCCTTCAATGACCTCAACACACACTTATATACTAAGTCTATGCCCAATACCATGAGTCAAAACCATGGGACATATAATACTACGGGACGACTTACAAAGCATATGCGTCCAATACTATGGGTCAATACTATGGGCTAATATAAACTATGGATCGACAAATACTACGGGACGACTTACAAAGCATATGCGTCCAACAACAATATACTAACATAGTAAAGAGAAGGGTTTACATAGGTTCCTAACATCCCCTCTCCCTTAGAAAAAGCTTTGTCCTCAAAGCTTTGGTTGGAGAAATTGCTGCAGAAGCTGAAGGAGTGGTTCCCCGGTAGCATCCTCGGGTTGCATTTCAGGCCACTGACGCCTTTGGAGTGTCAAGGAGGATTGCTTGGAAGGCTGTAGATGAAGAAGAACCCTGTCAGCTGTGTGGAAAATGTGCTTAGAATGGTGCTGATCGGCTTGTTGATTCAGGCAAATTCTGGCCATGTGAAGATTGTCCTGCAGAATGAGAAGAATTTGATTGCGGTTTCGAAGAACCGAGTCAATTGCCTGAACTGGTGAGCTGCTAAGGGTGTATGGAAGAAGAACTGGCGGTGTTTGTCCATAGACCGCTTCATATGGTGTCCTGTGAGATGTGGTATTGTACCACCAGAGCGCTGCTAGGAAATCCATAGAAATAGTTGGCCAAAGCTGTTTAGGGATGGGAAAGGGTTTGAGCAATCCTGAAAGGAGTGTCGTTTCACCCTTGTTGACTTGGAAAGTATCATCGTCAGCCACCATCTGTTGAATTGTCATTTTTAGTCCCTGCCAAAAGAAGTTACATTGTTCTTGGTCATACTTGTTGCAGAACCCAGAGTGCCCTATTGATGAAGAAGCATGGAGTTCATAGAAGAGAGAGCCCTGTTGAACATATTGCACCCAATTTGGAACAAGCAGAGAAAGAGTTGGGTCATCAATTGTGCAAGAAGGAGCATCTTCCACCATATTTTCCTTACCCTTCTTGTAAGTGATCACATAGGGATAACCCATTTCAGGTGTGTTGGGGAGGAGACCCATAGTTCCAGAAAATTTTCCAGACTCGGGAGATCAGTCTTGGTGCAGAAATAATTCCCTAATAGGTATGGCTGCCACTTCTGTACTGCATGCAAAATAGCCATCATTTCCTGCTGAGAGGTAGATGTGGCTAAATTCTTACCAGAAAGGTCTCGTGAAGGTAGCAAGCGCATTGGTTCAGCAAAGATACCTGCATATCTATCCAAGGAAGTAGTGGAGACTGTTGATGGGTGCATCTAAATGGAATTGAGCTGAGCGATGACACCGTGTGAATTCTTCTTAAGGATTTTTTCCAGGTGATGTGAACTGATGATGCAGAGAGACCCTGGTTGTAAGCCCATAAATTTGTGTTGTGCCCCATTGACTTTAAACTGCATCCAAAGTTCAGCAAAATCCCATAAGATGGGGCCAAGTGTGCGTAACCATTGAACGCCCAAAACCACATCACATCCGCCTAAGGGCAAGGCAAACATGTCAGAGCGTAGGTTATAATCTTCCATAGAGATACGCACATTGTGACACTTCCCCTTGCAAGGTAAGGTGTCCCCATTGGAAACCATGACTTCAAAGTTGGAGCAAGGATGGACAAAACAATCAGCCTGTTTGGCAATCCGAGGGTCAATGAAGTTATGAGTGCTACCAGAATCAATGAGTATGGTAAGAGGGAGCTTCTTGAAGTATCCCCTGACCCGCATTGTTTGTGGGGTGGTGACGCCGGTTACAGCATGGAGAGAGATCTCGGGTGGGTCGTCCTGAGATGGGGTGTCAACAGGCGGGTGTTGAATGTCGACCTGATCATCTACTGTATCTGTAGCTTCTTCACCAAGTTCTAAAGTGGGCGGAGAATCCACATCCAAGAGATAGAGCTTTTGTTGAACACATCTATGTCCCTGAGTGAATTTCTCATCACAATTATAGCAAAGACCTTTTTCTCGGCGTGCCTGCATTTCTATTTCAGGCAAATTCTTAATAGGAGTTGGTTGAGGAGCAGGCGTGATGGGAGGTCATTGGGAACCCATATTTCTGAAGGGAACAAAGGTGGGTTTGGAGCGTTGTTGGGCTGCAATCTTGTCTTCTTCCAACTTAGCCAACCCTAGTGCTTCCATCATTGTGTTGGGACATAACATTTTGACCTCAGAGCGAATTTCATCCTTGAGACCACTTATAAAACAACTCCTGTAGAATTCATCAGACAATCCTTCTGTGTGGTTGGCCAATTTCTCAAATTCTGTCTGATACTCTCTCACTGTGCCAATTTGGTGAAGTTTAGTGAGTGCTCCTGTGAAATAATCAAAAGCACTAGGGCCAAATCGTGGCAAAATGAGTTGGCAAAAATCTGTCCAGTTTGGCTCGGAATGAGCTTTGATGTACCAATGGTACCATTGAAGGGATTCCTGTTCCAAATGAAAGGATGCAAGCGGAACTTTCTGGACATCACAAGTATTATGCAGACTGAAATATTGGTCTGCTCGGTATATCCATCCAGTCGGATCAGTACCATTGAAGCGAGGAAAGTCAAGCTTCGGCCCATGAAAATTGTTGGAAGAAGAGAACCCGGTGGCTGCAAAATATTCTGGCTGTCGGTTATTGTTCATGGCTGAATGCTGAAGATGGAGGCTGAGAAATTTTTCATCCAGATCTTGGAGTTTGGTTTGGATGGCTACAAGTGCTTCCTTCATGGTGTTTGCTCCTGCACGGGTGACAACCATAACCAGGTTTTTTTTTTTCCAAACTAGAGCGGCTATGGCTCGGAAGAAATCTGGAACAACGCTGAACGACTGGATCTGGAACGGCTTGCAAAATGGATCTGAAACGGCGCAGCAGTGATCGACAATAGTTCAGCTGAAAGTAGATATGGACCCCAGGTATGTGCGGCTTCCTAACAGTTCAGGGTTTTCACTCGGCCACCAATGTTGTCTAACGGCTTGCGTATTGGGGCAGTACCCCTCACTCCACGGCTCAGGTAAAACTGATAACCGCTTTGCCACAAACGACAGCTCTTGGTTTACCTCATGGGTGGGAACTAGTCAATCAGGTAGGGGTCGTTGCCCTTTTCGCTTGGAAGGTCCTCTCAATGGCCAACTACTTTGGGGTTCCTATGGTACTCCTCACAATGAGTTTTAGGGCTTATGCCCAAGTACTTCCCACAGTTAAGCGGATAGGGATTATTCCCAGATCCGAACCTGCAACAGAAAAAATTTGGGCAGAAATTCCACCCAATGTTCAAAAACCGGATCTATATTATTCAGAATCGCTATTATAGCCTGTTTCCGGAACTGGAACAACCACTCTGCTTCTATTCATGAAAGCGGAATAGAAATCTGGACACTCGGTCAAAAGATTTTCTTGCCACAATTTCCGCGGCCGTCACCGAAATTCTGAAAGATTGCTGATTTTAAATCCGCGATATCTCCACTTTTAGAACTCCAAATGAGATGATTTTTTTTTTGAAACTGCGTATTTTTGAAAGAGGAATTCAGATATGCAATCGGTTTCTTCTGATTTTGTGCAGAAATTTCAGAAATTGATCTTAAAGTCGCCGCCCAAAAAAAGAAAAAAAAATTTCCCACTTGTGCCAAGGAAAGTGCTCTGATACCAGATGTGATGTACCTGCAATAATTAATTAATGCAAATACACGAGATATCAGAAATAATAGAACAGAATCGCTTTTATATTGATCACGGGCCACTTCGAGGGGGCAACCTCCTTTGAGCAAGCTCAATACAATTAACTTCACGGTGCCTTCAATGACCTCAACACACACTTATATACTAAGTCTATGCCCAATACCATGAGTCAAAACCATGGGACATATAATACTACGGGACGACTTACAAAGCATATGCGTCCAATACTATGGGTCAATACTATGGGCTAATATAAACTATGGATCGACAAATACTACGGGACGACTTACAAAGCATATGCGTCCAACAACAATATACTAACATAGTAAAGAGAAGGGTTTACATAGGTTCCTAATATCCTACATGTTATATTTTGTACAATTCCAGTAGTATAATCAATTACATATAATAAACATGATCACTAGAAAAATAACCAAGCACAGAAACAATAGACACAAAGTTTTTATCCTGGGAAACACAATAGGGAGAAAACCCAGCAACCTTCGTATAGAGATAATCAGTCTTGAGGAAAAAGTACAGATACAAGAGAGAGAAAGACAAACTTCTCTAAGTGTAGAGGCCCAAAAAACACTTCTCCTAGCTGCTTCTGCAAACTTCTCTCTCTCCTTGAGCAAATTGCTTGAGTTGACTGAGTGACCAAATGAGGCATATGACCTCTCTATTTATACACATGCAAAAGTGAATTTTTCCCTTACTGGACCGACTTGTCTAACTAACAGGGCTGACTTGTCTTGGGGAAAAGGTTTTTACATTATCAAATACATCAATAAATTCTCCCATAGTAGGTACAATAATAATATAATAAAATACAATAAGAATAAATTCCTATGTTGCACTATTTGCAACACTCCCTCTCGACAGGGAAGGTATTCTTCAGACATGGTCATCATTAGCATCACGATCATTTGGATCTCATATATACATCACATATGTCTCTAACATATATATACATACGGAAGGCCTTCAACATAGTCTCTTTCCATTGAGAAGTGTCATCATGCATCTACTCCACTCTGTCCATCGGTGGATCAGCTCAACAACTTTGCACAGTCTATCGGAGAGTCCATCGTCCCAATCCATTGGGAATCATGCATCAATACAATGTGCCTCAGCTCGACCTAGTCCACCTGGGAACATGCACAAGGACAATGTGCCTCAACTCAAACCATTCCATTAGGGAACATGCACCAACTCAACAAGTCCATTGGTGAGTCCATATAAGAGTACCAGTGTGCGACCGTGTGCACCAACCTCTCCATCCCATCTCAGGATGTCTAAAATATCTCCTCGATCTTTTCAGAGTGATCGGAAGAATGCACTAAATATCTCCATGAGAGATCTCCTCACTCCTTTCGGAGTGATCAGGAGTGTGCGCTGTGAAAATGCTCACAGTAGATCCAAGAGATGATGTAAACCTCACAATGAAAGAATTTAGGAATAATAGAAGAAGAATAGAGCAATAGAACATAGATCCAAAGGAGCTCAGATAGAGGCAGAATAATTACACATGTTACATTAATATGAATAGTAAAACAGTAATTATACAATGCTCAGGATTTGAATACACTAGGTGTAATTCGAATTAGCCTGCATGGATAGATCCAAAATCAGTGGAGTGTCATCAAAGCACAATTAGAAGTCTATCTCATCATCGGTGGAGTCATCAATGCACAAGTAACTGTCAACCATCAGTCAAACTGAGTCTAACTGAGTGTGGTAGGTGTAACTGGCACATGGAGGCACTAACTGAATGAAGGAGGCTTAGTGGAGGGTGCATGAGGAGCTATCTGGAGTCAGAATGGGAAGCCAAGTCTCATCGGAGGTCCATCGGAGTGATACCGTTAGTTGAGAGTTAGTCTATCCTTAAATCAAGGAAAGAACTAATGATAACTCAACTAACTGAAGTACAAGAGGAGTGGTAGGTGATAAAATGTGCCCTTCTCAAGTGGTGGGTGAGAAGTGGGCGCCTCCCTGTCTAGGAGGGCTAAAACTGATCTGAGAGAAGCTCCTGGGGCTAGCTAACTGAGGGATAAGTGTTGGGACTGATGACTGGGATGCATGCAAGACTGATAATGAAAATAACTGAAATGCTGGTAGGACTAGGATGGAGTATAGATATATCCTAACACCCCCCCTTAATCCATCCTGGGCCCTGGTAACTAGGACCAAAGGTCACCCCTACAATCAAATAAATGATAGAAAAAATAAAGAACTGTCCATAAACCGAGGAAATGGGGAAAAAATCATGGGAAAAATACCCTTCCTCAAAAGAACAGGAAAATAACTCAAAGAACCATCATACTAAGCAGAAAAGAAAGAAGTTTTCATCAGTGAAAAACTTTGCAAAAAACTTGGCAAGCTGATCCTCTGTAGGATGCCAAAGCATGTACTAGATCTGGATCTGGTCTTCTGATGTGCCTCCCATTGTGTAGAGGATTGTCATGTCCCAAATTTGGCATTGGTTCACAATGGCCTAAGCAAATTGGCCCTATTCATTAGAGTTTGTCAAATTGATGCTAAAGGTCAAATAATTGCCAAGGAGGAAAATTACTAGTTTCCTAGGTTTGAGGTGGAAGCTTTGGGATTTGGAATAATGGGGATAATAAATGATGTTGGAACATTAGGATGGCATAAATATTTAATAAGGAGATAAATAAATATATACAAGTGAAAATCAAAGTGGCAGTTGATCATGAAGACACATGGAGGAAGTGGGACCCACACAAGCTAGAATTTATGTGCCACATGGCATCCTCTTCTTGCAATTTTGAATCCATGGGAAGCCTAATGTTCTTGGGATGCATTATAAGGTCAATAATACTTTGCATGAGTCAATGAGGTCGAAATATAGAGGAAGAGTAACTCCCATGGAAGAGGAAGAGGCAATTTGGAGCTAGTGAGACATTTGGCCTACATTCCCTAGCTCTATGACAACAATGATGAAGATGCTATGACACCTATGACACAAATCAGACCTAAAGGATGAAATATGAAATATATGACATGTCAGGGATAAAAATAGACTCCATGAGGGCACTCAAGGGTTTTAGGGCAGCTAAGATGCTTCCACATGTGATTTGGTGGAAGTGGGAAACTAGGAATTGTTGTACAAGTGACGTTCTTTGGAATCTCTTCCCAACTTGAGTTGGCATGAGTCTCTTGGAAGGAATTCAACCCATGGAGGAAATTAGAAATTTATAAATGTCAATAAAAAGGAATGAAACCAGCTTTTGATCATTTGTAGAATTTGCAATTGCATTTGTGAAGAGGGAGAGCTAGTGGATGACGAGTTTCTTGCCTTAGCCAATTTCGAGGGTGAAAGATTCCCATACAAGTTAGTAATTGGAAAGGCCATTCAGAAATTTCATTTGGAGATTTAATGGAGTATTTATTTTCAGGTGTAATTTACAAGGCATCTCATGGTTTCTTCTATTGCATCTCACTCCTTCAACCATTTCCAGTTTTGATGGCATATTCTTGATCCTTGAGGGATGGAATTTTTGGTGAGCTATTGTACTCTTTGGGGGAGATTATAATGCCCCATTTATTTTTTAATATGAATTAAATACTCTCTTATTCATCTCAAAAAAGTTTCAGGTCGAAATTCCAAGTAGAAATGTATAAATCTCATTTTTAATGAAAGAACAATGCCATTTCCCCACTACATTGATGTATAGCATGATAATGCCGATGATTTCGAAGGAATGGATGGTTCTCTGATAAATTTATGATCAATATAATTCTATGTATGTATTTTACAAGTTTCATGTATTGTACTTGAGCATTTGAAGTATTTTTACTCAGTTTAATTGCATTGGGAGAAGAAATAGTGCCATTTCCCCAAGGGTCAAATTGGTGATTTTTGCAGCTGAATGGGAGAGGGTTGGAACAGAGATAATAATCAATTAATTATTAACATGAGAGATTAATAACATACTTAATACATTCCCTACCTCTATTCATAAATTTGAGTGGGTTTGGAGGCATTTGGGAAGCCATTTTTAGTACTTACCCCAGGGGGATTTGAACCCCAAATTACTAGCAAAATTGCATACTTGGTCCAGAATCTTAGGAGAGTTTGCAAAGGTCTTTTGGTGGCCATATATCATCCCTGAAAATCATATTCAAGTCCTAATATAATTCATACACCTTCCTTGAATATTTGAAGGCATTTGGAGTCAATTTGAGACCTAGAGACCAATACTAGTCAAAGGGAAATTATTAGTAAAGTTCCCTACATTGGCCATAATTGAAAGAGGATTTGCAGAAGTATTTTAAAGATCCAAAAGCATCCATGAAACACATATTTATGTTCTAACATCATCCATATACCTTCTTAGAATATTTGGGAGCAATTGGACCTATTTGGGGACCTAGAGCTCAAAACTAGTCAAAGGTCTAACTAGGGAAAAAAGTGAAAAATTGCCATTTTAATAAAATTCCTAACAAGGGACATTACAAGGATGTATTGGATGAAGCAAGTATTTCAGGAATTACTTCTGCAACTGGAGCGAATGGATCATAATGAGTCTTCCCAAGGGATGGAAGAGAGAACCCCATCATCATGATGCATCTATCATCGAGAGGTAGATGGCATAATGCAAGGTTGGCATGGTGCTAAAATCTGGTAGTTCTGTGAGAATATGGATCCTCAACTGTGTTCTCAGTAGCTGCAAGGACTGTGTGAGCCCATGTTGACCTTGTCTCTGGATTGAGAACATGTGTTGGTTCTGGATTTGAATGTTCTTGAACTTTGGTCTCAACATCAAGATCTTCATCTTCATCAGAAGAAGAGTCACTTGAATCTTCATCATATTTCGAAGGAGTAGGAAGAGAGAAGGGCAAAAAATGAGAGAACTCATATGCCTTGGAGGCATGATTTGCAAATCCTTTTTCTATAGTGTTCCCAGTGGAGATCTCTGTAATCTCAACTGTGTCGAGACCAAAGGTCACCTCCTTAGGTGATCCGGTGTGAGTCATTTGATATACAGATAACAAGTTTGTTGTCAAGGAGGGAACAAATAGAACATTCTTGAACTTGCCATGCTCCATATGTACTGTACCCAATCCTTTGGCATAAATTTGAGAGTTGTCTCCCATGTGAATAGTAGGCCCATCTTTGAGATCTAAAGAGGAAAAAGATTCTTCAGAGGAAACCATGTGGTTGGAGGCTCCAGAATCTATGAGGAGGGATTTTGATTTTGAAAAACCAACCATCAATGCATGGCAATCCTCATGACCATCAGATCCACCTCCAGAATCGGATATCTTTGCATCTTTTGGAATAGCAATTTTGTTCTGTTCAAGAAGCTTGGTTAGTAGGTCTATTTTCTTGTGCATGCAAGCTTTCTTATAATGGTATCCTCTCTTGCAGTAGGGACATTCAGATCTCTTTAGTTTGTCCTTCTTGGAGCTGGAGGATCTTTTTGATGGACTTGACTTACCATTCAGCTTGGATTTAGATGGCTTCTTGTCTTTTTGCCTCCTTTTTACATTCATCCCACTTGCTCTTCCAGCTAGAAGAGCTTGATCTTTGGAGGCCTTGATGGCACCCATTTGAATCAATTTGTCCTCTTCTTGAATGAGAGCTTCAGTGAAGTTTTCTAAGGTTGGAAACTTCCATCCAGGGATTGACATTCATTCGAAATGAAAGGTAGATACAAAGACTGAAAACTTAGATCCTAGTTTGCTCATAATGGAGAGCACCAATTGTTCATTAGTTTTAGTGATGCCACAATGCTTGCATTGCAAAACCAAGTTCTTAAATTTTGAGAAGAATTCTTGAATGGTCTCTAAATTGCTAGGTTGTAGGGAAACTGATTCATTTTCGAGAATGTGGCCTCTTAGCCCATCTTGTTTGCCAAAAAGACTCTCCAATTTTGTCCATAACTCATTTGGAGACTTCAATCCTTCAATACGAAACAACAGATCTCTAGACATATGAATGCATATGTAACCAAAGGCTTCATCCATTTTATGTAGATGTTTGGTTTTCTCCACCGCTGCATGTGGTATGGGATCTTTTTCAAATACCAATCTGGATAGCCCTTTATTCCACAAGTGTATTTTCATCTCTCTCTTCCAATAAAAGTAATTCACGGGAGTGAGGATTATAGGAGAGGAAATAACATTCGAATTGCTCATCTTGACTGCTGGAATGAGTGCAAAAGTGAAACTGCTGATACTGCTGCTGCAACTGCTGGAACTTCGAAATACCTGCAAAAAAATCTCAAGAATGGAGGTAGAATATACTCTCAAATAACTTTGATACCATGTGAAAATGCTCATAGTAGATCCAAGAGATTATGTAAACCTCAGAATGAAATAATTTAGGAATAATAGAAGAAGAATAGAGCAGTAGAACATAGATCCAAATGAGCTCAGACAGAGGCAGAATAATTACACATGTTACATTAATCTGAATAGTAAAACAATAATTATACAATGCTCAGGATTCGAATACACTAGGTGTAATTTGAATTAGCCTACATGGATAGATCCAAAATCAGTGGAGTGTCATCAAAGCACAACTATAAGTCTATCTCATCATCAGTGGAGTCATCAATGCACAAGTAACTATCAACCATCAGTTAAACTGTGTCTAACTGAGTGTGGTAGGTGTAACTGGCACATGGAGGCACTAACTAAATGAAGGAGGCTTAGTGGAGGGCGCATGAGGAGCTTTCTGGAGTCAGAATGGGTAGTCAAGTCTCATCGGAGGTCCATCGGAGTGATACAGTCAGTTGAGAGTCAGTCTAGCCTTAAATCAAGTAAAGAAATGATGACAACTCAACTAACTAAAGTACAACAGGAGTGGTAGGTGAGAAAAGGCACCCTTCTCAAGTGGTGGGTGAGAAGTTGGTGCCTCCCTATCTAGGAGGGCTAAAACTGATATGAGAGAAGCTCCTGAGGCTAGCTAACTAAGGGCTAGGTGTTGGGATTGATGATTGGGATGCATGCATGCATAATGCATGCTACATGCAAAAATGCATGCAAGACTGATAATGAAAATAACTGAAATGATGGTAGGACTAGGATGGAGTATAGGAATATCCTAACATGTGTTGGTCTCTCCATCCTTTTCAGGATGTCTTGGAGATATCCTCACTCCATATTGGAGTGATTGGGAGAATGCGGTGGCCTCTCCATCCGAACAGTATGTCTGAGAGATCTCCTCACTCCATCTCGGAGTGATGGGGATAATGCAGTGGCTTGTCTATTTGACTAGGATGTTTGAGAGATATCCTCACTCCTTATCAGATTTATTGGGAGAATGTAGTATCCTATCCATCCAACCATGATGTCTGAGAGATCTCCTCACTCCTTCTCGGAGTGATCGGGAAAATACAGTAGTCTCTCCATCCGACCAAGATGTCTGAGAGATCTCCTCAGTCCTTCTTGGAGTGATTGGGAGAATGCTTGGTCTCTTTATCATATTTCCCTCTCAAGGAGGGACACGTTCTCTATTACGCAAATAATTTCATGAAAGTATGCAAACGTTATCCTGGGAAGAGGCTCTGTAAGAACATATGCAGTCTGGTCATTTATCGGAACATACTGCAGCTCAACCGCACCTTTCGGCACCATATCACGTATGTAGTGATACCGAATCTCTATATGCTTCAACTTGTCGTGGAATACAGGATTCACTGACATTTTCACACAAATCTGGTTATCACAGTGAATCACAGCTATGGATTCTGGCCAAACAATCTCGCAAGGAGTTTCCGAAGCCACACAACTTCCTAAGTTACAGTACTAACAACCATGTACTCGGCCTCTGCAGTGCTAAGTTCTACCAAGGTTCATTTCCTGCTGCACCAGGAAATCACGACAGATACCAGGTTGAAGCAACACCCATAGGTCCTCTTCCTATCTACAACACATTCGGCCCAATATGAATCAGAAAATCCATGCAATTTCAAGTCACACTCTGAAGCATATTTCATGCCATACCCCACAGTTCCATGCAAGCATCTCAACATGTGTTTTGTAGCAACCCAATGAATATGTCTCGGTTTCCCACATGAATTGGATGAGGGAATTCACTACAAAACATATATCTGGTTTAGTGTTTTTCAGATACATCAAGGATCCAATTAACTGGAGATACATAGTGGGATCAATCAAATCTGAATCGGAAGCAGTCTCTTATCTTCTTCAGATTCACATCCATCAGTGTGGCCATGGAATTACAATTCAACATTCTGAATCTCTTCAGTATGTCAATGGTGTATTTTCCTTGACTCAGGAAAATATCCTTTTGCCTCTGGCATACTTCTAGTCCCAAGAACTAGTAATGCATCAATCCAAGATTCTTCTTTTCAAATTCAGAGGCAAGCTTCTTCTTACACCATAGGATAAGTTTCTCATTCCCAGTGAGAAACATATCATCAACATAAAGTGTCAAAATCAGTGGCTCATCATCCACAACCTTGTAGTAAATTTTGGTGTCTGCATCACTCTTGGTGAATCCCAATCTCACCAAGAATCCATCTATCCAACCATACCAAGAACGTGGTGCTTGCTTGAGTCCATGTAAGACCTTTTTCAGCCTACAAACATGGGACTCCTTTACATGGATCACAAAACCCTTTGGTTTTTCAATATATACTTCTTCCTCGATCACACCGTTGAGGAAGGTGGTTTTGAAATCCATTTGATCCAACTTCTATCCCATAGTTGAAGCAATTGCAATAATCGACGTGATGGAAGTATATCGAGCCACGTGAGCAAATGTCTCATCAAATCAACTCCCTCTTTTCGAGAGAATCCTCTAGCAACAAATCTAGCCTTTTGTTTCTCAACAGTGCCATATGCTCCATGCTTGATTTTGTAAAGCCACTCGGAAGTAAATACTGACTTTCCCTCAGGTATCAGTACAACCTCCCATACATTATTCTTCAGGATGGATTTATATTCTTCCATCATGGCCTCCTTCCATACTTGTTGTTTGGAGGCCTCTTCATAGGTGGAGGGTTCTGAGTCAATAATGAGACTCATCAATGCTACAAATCCTGAGAATCTTTGATGTCCCTTACTTTATCGGAAAGTACCATGTGGTGCCTCATGTCCCTCTACATCCTGCAATTTTTGTTGCATCCATCTAGGCCTCTTCCGTCCTACTGCAACATTTCTGGGATCATCAACTAGCTCAATGGGATCGATCGATTCATCCTTCTTTGTTAACTCCCTCTGAATTGTTGGAGGGGGATATGATCTCATATCCTTTGGGTCTAGCAGATCCTCATCATTTATCTCCATATCAGATCCTATACCTATTCTGATAGCCATCTCCTCTTCAAAAGTCACATTCCTGCTGACTTCGATCTGCCTCAATCTTAGGACACAGATTCTGTAAGCCTTTGAAGACTCACTGTATCCCACAAGCATCCCCTTCTTGCATGAAAGATCTAACTTCGTCCTATTTTCCTTGGGCACATGTATGTAGACTGGACAACCAAATATACGAAGATGGCACACTTCTGGTTTCACTCCTGTGAAAGATTCTTCTAGAGTCATGTTCTTCGAGATTTTATGAGGGCATCTGTTGTGTACATATACAACTGTTCTAGAAGCTTCTTCCCACAGGAACATAGGTAGAATTTGGTCATGTATCATGGCTTTGGTTGCCTCAACAATTGTTCTGTTCTTTCTTTCTGCAACCTAATTTTGTTGAGGGTTGTAGGGAACTGCAAGCTCCCTGTTAATCCCTTCTTCCTTGCAGAAAGAATTGAATTCTGTAGAGGTGTATTCTCCACCATTATCTGAACTCAAGATCTTAATCCTATTTCCCGTCAGATTCTCGACTTGTGCCTTGAATTCTTTGAATTTACATAGCACCTCTTTGGATTCCTTGGTCTAATTAAGAAAGAATATCCAAGTATTCCATGAATAATTGTCAATAAATTTCACATAGTAATGATACCCACCCACTGAAGCAACTTTCATGGGTCCGTACAAGTCATAATGTACTAAATCCAAAATTCCTTTGGATCTTCTTTCACTGTTCGGGAAGGATCCCTTTGCACTCTTTCCAAGTTCACATCCTCTACATATCCCATTACTGTCTACATGAGGTACTGGTAGACCTGTCACCATATTTCTTAATGCTGGAATAACTTTATAGTTCAGATGAGCAAGTATTATGTGCCATAGCTCACCCATACTGGAAGATTCATGTACTAGTGCTTGATCTGGTGGAGTGCTCAACCTATATAAAATCTCTTCTTGCACACCAGTTACCCGTGTTGAATCCATGCTTGAATTCTTGTGCCAAGCAAGAACTTTCCCATCAGAAAATGCAACTTTATAACCTTTGTCCTCCAAAGCTGATATGGAGACAAGGTTCCTTTTCATACCAGGTACATATAAAACATCACTTAGATGTAGGGTATCACTAGATTCCAACTGGATTGAGGTATCCCCATATCCTTTCACAGTATAATTTGCAGCATCCCAAAGTACAACACGTAAATGGGATTCTTTCTCAATTACTGAGTCTTAAAGTATTTGTTTATACCCAATCATATGATTAGATGCACCACTATCTAATATTCATGTATTACAAGTGGTGGGAATAGTACCTGATAAAGATGATATGAAGAAGAATTTTGTACAATCTTCAACCTTCATTCCAATCATCTTGATAGAATATCTGGACCAGAAACCCTAGCAGAAGCTAGGTCGAAAATGAAGTTCGATCTTTTGCAAAATTGACTCCACAAGTATATGTGCCCTATCACTAGCACATTTGAGGAAATTTGTCATGGTTTTGCGTTGATATTGCCACATTTTGTCATCTCAATTGCGATGATCATGGGCGTGATTTTTCGTGGAACCTATTTCGTCGATATAACGACAAATTTGCAAAAGCCATCGCAATAGAGACGAAAATTGGTCGCCACGTGTCTTCTATAAGGTGGTCTTGAAAATGATTTTTTTATTCATTTTCTACAAACCGTCTGTCTATCGACGAACATTCGTCCCTATAACGACGCAAATATGTAGAAAAAGCGTTGCACATAAATTTGCATCCACGAAAAACCATCGCTCTATCGACGGTTGTTCATCGAACAAACCACAACAAAGACGGAGGCTACGACAGTTTTGCTATACCTGCGATGATGTTTCGATGCAACTATCGATGAACGTTCGTCAAAGAGCCCAAAAGAAGGCAGGTGCCTTTCCACGCTTTCCATGAAAAATCATCTCTCTATCGACAGTTGTTCGTCGAACATACCACAACAAAGTCGGAGGCTGTGATGGTTTTGTCATACCTGCGATGATGTTTCAGCGCAACTATCGATGAACGTTCGTCGAAGAGACCAAAAGAAGGCAGGTGCCTTTCCACGGTTTCCATGAAAAACCATCTCTCTATCGACGGTTGTTCGTCGAACATACCAAAACAAATTCGGAGGTTGCGATGGTTTTTTTATACCTACGATGATGTTTTGGCGCAACTATCGACAAACAACTGTCGAACAGACCAAAAGAAGGATGGTGCATTTCCACGGTTTTGCTATACCTTCGATGAAATTTCGTCGATATATAGACAATACCTGGAAATAATAATAAAAAAACTGTGGAAACTGATGTCTTATGAGTATAACCTAAATGTCCAAGCCTGGTGACATTATATTAGTGAATTTTGGCATTGGACAAGAGATTATGATATTGTTTTAGAACAAAGATGATTAAATGAAATTGATGGTGAGTTTATCATGGTTTTTATAATTTTCAAGTGCAAAAGAAGAAAATGAAAAAAGAGATTGATCTAGTATATATCCTTTGATTGATCTAATTGTAAAGTCAACAGAGAAATGCTTCAACCTTTAATGAGAAAATGAGGTTGAAAATGAATGCTTACAAGTTACAAAAAATTGAATGCAAAACTAGCACTAGCAGTGGATTTCATGCCCAAAACATTTCAGTTTCGTGTAATCTTAAGTTGTTTTGGGATCTAAAATTGTCACAAAAACACTGAAGTTTGAGCCAGATTTGATCTAAATCTGGTGAAAGCATGGATATTTTTAGTTGCTAACCGATAGATTTAGTTGTTTATACTATTGTTTTTAATGCCCCATAATGTTCCTAGGAGGATGAAGTACTCCATGATAGTTTTTTTGCTATGAATCCCCATGTTTCATATTTTTTTCTTTTCAATATGGTAACCACCTTTAACCAAAAGACATGGAAACTGGTTGGAAATTGTCGGAATGTTAGGTTGGGATCAAATTCGGTTCCTTAAGGGAGGAAGAGATTCTACAATCGTGGAAGTTGGAATAGGTTGTCACATGCATTTTGTACAATAAATTCCACTGGAATTTTTTTTAATATTGTACATACATATAGGATATGGAACATTATAGTGACCTTAACTCAACCCCTAGGTGAAAAGAGTAGTTGTTCACCTAGAAAATATTTGTAGGAACTTTGTAGTTCGAACTGGTGGTAAGTTGTTTTGAATTTGCACATTACTGGAAGAGATGAAAATGAAAAACTGATCCTTCTTATGCAACTACCTCAAGCATGGCCAAAATCGGTCAAAGTTAGTACCAAATATGCCCAAAAGAGAAAAAAAATCCCTTGAGCATATGATAGGAAAGAGGCATGTTAATCAACAAAAAATTGACAACTTATTTCTATTCTTTTACTATGCATGATCTCATATAACAAAAACTTCATCATGGATCACCGTTTGGCATTGATTAGAAGCAGGTTGCACAGTTGAGCATGGAATTTGTAGTTTAGAAAACATATCATAATTTACTTGGAGACACTCCTCGTGAAATAGCATCACTTTCTCTACTACATGTGAAGAGATACTAGTGAGAATTCATCATACTACAAAAAACATAAGGTGCACTGAATTCGTCTTTATTGAAAAATAAAAAAAATAATAAAAAAATAACTCAACCCCTAGGGAAAAAGAGTAGTTTTTCACCTGGAAAATCTATGTAGGATCTTTGTAGTGCCAACTGGTGGTAAGTTGTTTTGATATTGCTCATTATTGGAAGAGGTGAATATTAAAAGTTGATCCTTCTTATGCAACCACCTCAAGCATGGACAAAATTGGTCAAGTTAGTATCAAATATGCCCATAAGATAAAAATAGTCCCTTAAGCACATGATGGGAAAGAGACATGTTAATCAACAAAAAATTGACAACTTATTTCTATTCTATTACTAGGAATGATCTCATGTAGCAAAAAAACATCATAAATTACCTTTTGGCATAGAGAAGTAGGTTGCATAGTTGAGCATGCAATTTGTAGTTTAGAAACCATATCATAATTTCCTTGGAGACACTCCTCATGTAATAACATCACTTTATTTTCTACCTTTGAAGATCTAGACATATCAATTTATGAAGGGATCATCATAGTTAATGATAAAAATTCCAAATAGATTGAGGAAAGCAACCACAGAACCAATCGCATTGCTTTTCTTGGGCCCTAGCGAGTATGAATAATTGAAATATTATTAAGGGATATTTTAATTCAATTCAATCATTAGAGAATCTAGCTTTTGCATCATTTTGAGAAATTAAAAGCATATATATACATTTGTAGAAGAATTACAGCTGGTTAGGTTTAAAGATTGTGTCAATTCTTTCCCTGGTAGTAGTGTGTCAATTGTAGATGCAAAACTTTGCCAAACAATGCTTGAGTCGAAGTTGTAGAGAACAAAATTGCTTGAATATTGCATCTCCCCTAACTCAACAAACAATATTATGGTCTCATCCATCTAGACTATTGATTTTCCATCTCCCAACTGAATATATCCATCTTGACCAAGAGTGAGGAATCCTTCTTCACTTACTGGTTGGCCTATGATAAACCCAAAACATAAACCCTTCAAATTTTACAGATACATAAATGTTACAATAATAAAAATCAATCATCACTACAATCCAAGAACTCTGGTATCCAAATAGGAAATTTCACAATATAAAATAAATGTAGAAGATGATTTGGCTAATACAAAATAAATACAATAACAAACATAAAAATGAAAAACATATTTGTGTGATTTTTTTGGGCTACTTTCTCATGCATTCCAATTGGAACTTTGATGACTAGTCTTTGAACTTGATGATGATGCAATTGGAATTCTCATTGACCCCATTTGGTCATCTTTGGATGTTAATATAAAATATATTTCTTTCTCTCTCACTATATTTTTAAACCACACACTCACAAGTGCTAAGGCTAATGATCACACCTTGATGAGGATTAAGGACGACTCGGATGTATGGAAACAAAATAACAAGAATTATCTATCATTAGGAAACTATGCTAAATTCAAGTACAACATATTGAAGGCATGTGTAACCTGCCTATCTCACCACCCTCCTATATTAATTCCTGTAACTCAGATGATAAATTCAAATCCTCATCCTTAAGTTTTCATTCATTTAAAAATGATTGAGATAAAACTTAGTAGGAGTAAAGTGGGAATGATGGAGAAAATAAGGGTTGGAAGGAATTCAAGGACATCCTTGACATGATGCTAAAGTTACATAGATACTAGGTTTCCATGGATAATGTTATGGTGACTAAGAGAGGCAATTGTAGATGAGATGAATCAACTAGCCCAAAGTAGCAAGCTACCAACGCGACATACAATCACTAAGCCTTGGATCCTAATTGGGGGTAGTTGAAGGTGTTGGTCGTAGTATTGTTCTAGAGGTTTTCTAATATAGACCCAAGTACTTTGCGGTACAAGATACCAACCAAACCCCTATTCACCGGCCCTTTCAACAACAGGATGCAAGCAGCTTGAGGTCTCATCCGAGGTGAAGTTGAGGGGGTGGTTGCAGAAGCGGGTTTCCACAACCATGTGATGCGATTGATTCAACTGATTAATGCACAGCGCAGTGATGGACTGCGCAACTGTGTTTAGTGATTGCGCGGAGTCTCCTACTCTGCGTCGAGTATTTTCAGGAACAAGGATATTTGCACCCTTAGCGCATCCAGAGGCCGCACAATGGGGTCTATGGGACTTAATCACTTCTACTCAATCTTATTCAATAGCCCTTAAGAATTCATCATTATTTAGACTGATAAAAATTGTGATCTATGCAGATGAGTGAGATACACAGTGCTGTGTGTTTTGATACCGCGATTCACTCCTAACAATTAACTGTGTGGTTAGGGGCTTGCCTATTAACATTCGTCCATACATGAACTATTATCATCTTATTTCATCCCTTCCGCAGAGAATATAGATAAAAATAAACACATATAAGATAACATCAACCTTATGTATGCACTGTAAGTAATTTAAATTACAAATTAATAATAACCATGCACAACAATCACATAACACAATGGTTTAACGTGGTTCACCCCCCGGGATGGGAAGCTACGTCCACAAGAATTGTTGTTTATTATTTAGAAAAGGGTACAACAGTTCTTTCATTTGTGCACTCAGCTGCAGACGTTCTTCTTTCTTTCTCTCAAAGATTAGGTCTTTGCACACTCAACTGCAGAGCCTTTACAATGCTTTTCTCTAATAGATCTCACAATATTCAATAATATTAACCAAAATGAGAGTTAACCTTTTCCTTTACAAAATTTTCTTATCTATAGATCAAGACCTGTAGGTCATGTCTTTACATTTACGAAGGCAGAACCCTTAGTTTTACAAAACTGCTGCAGTTTTCCCAAAACCGGACTACTGATATCTGGTAGTGGATCTTCTGTTATATGCGCACCAATAGGTTGCTTACGCCGATCTATTCCTTCTTTTCCGGCCTTAGATGATTGGTTTGAGTAGTAGTAGTCTTCTCCCTGTTGTGATCAGACACCTACCTCCGATTTGCACCTACCCACTACTTGGTAGTTATCGACGATCTTTGTCAAAAATAGGTCTTATGTGACCTAACCAAAATAACTGTCTTCATCCGCCAATGCTGTGCTTAGCTGGATCTTCGCTGACATGGCACATCGCGGTGATGTACTCCTCGCAGCACCGACCTCGCAGCTCCTCTGACACTATGTTGCGCGCAACTTCGCAGCATACCAAAACTTATCCCAAAATTGTTCAAACTTAACTGCGCTTAGCTCCATAGTTCTCACAATTCTTCCTGTTCAAAATTGCCCCATCTGGGCTAGGCCCAACAGAAGGGTAGACATTCTCAGGTAGAGGTATCAACCAACAAGAAGACCAAAAAATCAGATAATGAGTTATGAGCTCTTGGATTCTAACCTGCGGTTCTCATATCTTTGTTATTTTGTTTTTAATTTCCTAAGGCATGTACTGAGCTTCACGAGAGAAATAGAAACACCAAACTTGATGATACTCTCATAGTATTCCCTTTTTATAATTTTTGAAGTAGGTTGATTTGATGGCTTCTTGTGGTGTTGAACTTAAGCTAAATATAATACTTTTCTAGTTTAAACCAAAGTTAAAGGAAGAAGAGAAACCACATAATGCAAGCACTTTTGTTTGGATAAGATGTTACTGGGACTTGTAACCTAGGTAGGTGGCCTAAGATACCCCGTATTTCCCATTAGAAAACATATTCTTACATTACTAAGAAGAATTTTTGTCTTATGTAGAAGGTTGTCTCCTAGTTTGGATGATAGTCTAAAAGTAGTTATTTACTATTGGTTGTTTCTCTTGTATCTTAATAGAATGAAATAGAATTTAAGGATAAAGAAAAACAAATTAAGGATAAAGAACACGTCAAAACCCTTACCTTATCATTGTCCTTTTTCCATATCCATTCTCCCATACAACTTGATAAGAGTTGTCCACGAGATGCATTTCCATCACCAAGACCCGCATAAATCATCAAAGACAGAATTTTTATACGAGTAAATAATATATAAGCAAATAAATAGTTATTTAAATCCTACTACAAATTCCTGTAGAAATCAATGAACCGTGAAATGTTAAATTTATTAACAATATTTTAAGAAATATACATGCATTTAAAAATTTACAACCATCTTTAATACATAGTAATAAAAGAGTATTTATACCTTATTGAGATCCTCTCTGTTTCGAGAATAGTTTTATATTCTCTACTGAACAAGGCCAACCACGTGAAGGTGGAAGCTCATATGGCCCCTCCCCCCCTCACATCGCTCTCAATTCCCCATAACCAATAAATGATGTTGTTTACATAGAAAACATATAAACATTCATGCATAACTAGGCTAGTCATCAAAACATATAAACATATAAACATTGAAACATAATGAGGTAATTCATATAAACAATGTTTCAGACTACCAACATCGATATACATCCAAATACAAGTCATGAATTTATACATCTACTTTTTCTTTGATTTATGTTTTTTTGCATTGTAATAACTAACGATTAGGGTATTATCATCATCATTTGGTGTAATATCTACAAAGCCATGTCCCGCTAGTGTTTGTGTTTCTATGCCCTCATGTATCATACTTCTTGTACGTCGTTGAGTAGGGCACAGAGGCAGTTCTAAAGGGGCGTGAAATACAACAACGGAAATGGGCATATCGATATGTTGCAATATTATTGAAATTAATAGTTCATTATTTTGATTAAAATTACAATATTGCTCTTTACCTATATTTGTATTTGTGACAACTGGTGTGTTAATTTTTTATCTACTTGCTAATTCCTCTTGCGGTTCACCCTCCTGAGCTACATGGTATTCCATTGAAAGAAGAAAATCTATAAGTATACGTCAGGAAATAAATATCTATAATCATAGTAGATATTTATATTTCCAAAGCACACATACTAGAATGGCTACTCCGCTTCCCACTATCACAGGACATGCACACCCCAACATCAGCTGATACGTGCTAAGTACCGCTAGATTCACTGCACTATTGCTTAAAAGAAAACATAATTATTTAGTTATGGGTGATATAATCAAAACTGAATAGAATTTAATAGTATACTGCAATGATGTCCTTATTCATTTTATTTACCTGCATTTGTGTCATTGGGGAGATTGAAGTCTGCGCCAAGCTTTTCCAATATTCAATCACACTTTTAAAACCATACTTGAAACCAAGATTTAGGTATTCCTTGGTGGCAGCACCTTGGAACGTATTTCCCTGCAATGCATAACACATTTAAAATTTCTAGTATCAAAAATAGATATTTGTTCGCTACTGTCAAATAAATATTCCCCACAGTTAATCATTTAATTCTTACGATTTGGGCTCTTAGTTTTCTATAGCCACCCTAGCCTAGTCTATGTTTTTCGTGCTTTTCCACTCTAGCCTTGGTTGCTTTGGAGGTGTCAGGTAGCCTATATATGAAAATTTTGAAAAACGTTAGATATCAGAATTCTTACTTAAAACAAAAAAGAAAAAAAAAATGAGCATATTTCACTAAAATTTAGATGATATGTGTTATACCTCGCTTTTCCAGGCCGTGGTTATTTTCCTTGTCTTGTTAGCAAGTTCTCCTTTGCATCCTTTATGAGTGCCTTCCACTCTTTCTCCGGAACCATGGGAGGGTGCTCATCCTTGAGGTCAAGTTGCAATTTATCCCTATATTAGGCCCTAGTATATTTTAAATTCTCACCGGCTAACTTTGCAACCACTTTCTTGTTGAATGTATTGTCGAACAAGTTACCATGTGGTCTATCAATTCATCTCTCTTTGCGCTATCTTGACTATTCCACTGTGTGCGAATGGTGGGGCCAAACAGCTCCAATGCTTTGTCATTCAAATTCCTGTAGAAAACACTGTTTCCTGCAGAAACGTGTAATCCATTAATTTATAATAATTTCAACGTATGTCCATTTCAATTTCATGATTAAAATGAATAAATTAATTAATAAATACCTGCAATCTTTTGAATCTTGATCGGAACATAAGCTTCATCCAACAGAAAGGTGAGATCTAGTGATCCAGTGCTTTTAACTCGTGTTGCTCCAGGAAATGTTTCATGGTCATCTATAGTACATTCATCTCCGAAGTCATGTGGAGTCCTAGGATCCGTCTCATCATGCTACGGCATTTCATGCCGATCAAAATCAGTGCCCTCATCAATGGACTCGAGACCAACCGCAGGAGTTTCAAAAAGCCTCATTGGTACATTGATTTGTCGACGTTGTTGCTGCAGTGGAGCATCACTGCTACCTATACCTGTCTCGGTAGTTTCTCTAGTCACAGGTTGTAAAAACTCCTACAAATGAAAAACTTTACTTTATCAGATCACTTGGAAAAATAGAAAACATAATATCATATATGAAATCATGTCATAGCTTAAAAAAATGTGAATATGCCACTTAACCCATAAGATTTTATTTGTTCTTTCATCTCTTCAATCCTTGCCCTGATCTCCTGTTTCATATGCCTTATGCGAGCCAAGGAAAGAATTTCTATGTTTTCCTTTTTCAATGCCTTCTTTATAGTTTCCATTGGGTCTATGGAATAGTAAATTTCATCCTCAAGCTCCTCATCACCCAGATCAAGTTCACTGGACTAAATTCAACAAACAATAAAATTAAGCAAAATAATTTTAACATCATTCAAACATTGTTCTGGACGCTTTTGGTCTCCCATCAATCTACATAGTCACCCCTTTGTTTTTATTGTTTTTGCTAGTTGTATATAATTTGCGGCAACTCTGTATCTCCGCATACTTCGAGTATATTGGACCAAGATCAACTAGTTATTGTATATGTATACTGTTCTAACATACTCCATCAATTCAGTTACAGTGCCATAGCCGACCTTTATGCCATCCATGGAAAATAGCCCCAATCCATGTAAGGTCGAAGGAGTAATGCGATACATCCTCCCATTGATGAAGAAATTTGTGTCCACTTGAGTTAGCTTATTAGGTACCCATCATTGCACTAGATGTCTATACCTCAAGGGAAACTCAATGTCATATATGCTCTCAACATCATAATTACATGACCCTCCATTGGCAATAAAATATTGCATGCGTCTACGAAATATTTTCCTTACCTTTTCAGATCTAGTTGATATAGAACCAGTAGATCTAGTACAACATGTCTCACTTTCAACCTCTCCGAGTATATCTTAATCATCACTCGAGGAATATATATCTGGAAGATACCTATTTGGTGGTACCTACACTCGATAACACAAGAATATAAGTTACTAAGCGGATATAATTTAGCGTGCAAATGTATTTACTTGTTGTGTTTTAATATCAAAAGTTATTTCTTCCCAAAAAAATTATCAAAACCCATTTTTCTCTCAAAGGTGTAATTTCTTTTAGAGTTATTTATATTTGAATTATTTTTAAGTATAAGACATGATTTGATTTGATTTGGAATTTCTTCACAACACAGATATGGCAGTGTGTTTCTTGGGCCACTTGATAGTTAATGCATGCAAAGAGGTATGGGGTTCCCCCTCATATAGATCATGTTGGGGATTCAATTTGGAACGGGCGGTGGTCATATTGCTTCATTCATGGATTTCCCACCGAAAATCGGCGACGTTAGTCTAACACTCCCTCTTCCACAGTGGTTTGATATGCAATTTTCCTCATGCAAGGTACTCCTTCTCTAACTATGTGCTACATCTACTCAATGGTACTCTATTGTATGAAAATGTGGTCACAAAGGTCCAACTCTCCTCCTCAACATAGGTCCTTGGTTTCATCACCAACCTCCATGAAGTATTCTCCTAAACCAAAGCATCATCAAATCAAGTGTCCAACTTGCAAGGTGTGCAGTTCCCAAGCTCTAAGGGTTAAGTGCCCAATGCTCCTCCTCCTAGGTAAGTACCTCCCTTGATCAATCAATCGACTCCCCCATTGTGTGCACCCAATGAGTTTATCAACATGTTGATTAGGTAACAATCTCCTAAGGGTACCATGTCAACACACTAACCAAGGCCAAACATCCATCCAAACTGAGACATCGATATGACCATGAAGCATAACAAGGGGCTAGGAGACCTATTGCTCGTCTACCGGGGTGAGAACACTTTTGGAGTAATCCCAAAAGCTAACACATATTTTTCCCTAAAATGAATAATTATATCTAAAAACTAGGTGGCCATGTCTATTAATCACTCATTATCCTTGCCAAAAATTTTAGGTGCATGCAGTTAATACACATGAAATTTATAACATCATGTCCATAAAATAAAAATGAGTATGGAGTAACATAATTCTCTACAAAACTTCTTTTTGCTTCAAAGTGAAATTCTCAATGTAGATATGAGTTTTGATTGCTTGAAGTTGAATGAACAAAAATATTTACAAATTTAATCGTCAACAAGCAAATGTATTACCCATTTTCGTGTTTGCACCCTTATACCAATGGAGACAACCACATGAAAGTGGTGTCTTCCAATAACATATTGGTTGATTGGTTGGGGGGTCAGTATGCTTTCTTGGTGTACAATGTTAAACAGTTAGAAATCCCTATAATATGGCACTTTAGAATAGCTTAGAATGCTTTAACTTACACCAAATTTGGTCATCTTTTGTCCATTTTTTCCAAATTTCATGCAATTTCATACATGGAGGGAAAGTGGGCCCATGCACTAAATTGTCCAAAATTGTGCTAGATTTGGTCAATTTTGCAAAAAAGACACCATTTTTTTAATGTTAAGCATGAAATGAGGTGGAATATCATTGGGTATGACTCCCACTCCCTACCATGCATGTTTGAAATTGTAAAGGATTTGGATAAATTTGGAACATTTTGTTAGTGACTTTAGCTATGGGGACAGGGTTTAAATGATAAGAATAAACCTTGGTGGAGGGGGAGGATTCTAGACATCATTTTCCCTCTCTCCATGCATGAAAACTCACAAAAATTTGCGAATTTTTTCCTCCCTCCCTTCCTGATTTTTTTAAAATAGGATAACATGGTGAAATGTCACCAAATTTAGACCAATTTTAGGTAGTTTTGAGTGGTTTTGCACATGGACGCGGTTAGGGTGATGTTGGATCTTGAATCATTTTATCACAACCCTGAATCGTCTTACACTACCCAAGACCATTTTCTTACCATTTCTACGTGGTTCTGCAACAGGGAAATCCTGAATTTGTTTGGTCGTGATGGTAGGGTTCAGGCTCGTTCTCTATCAAACGAGCGATGGATGGGTTCAGGGATGGAATTTGATGGGAAAAATTCCTGTCATGGGTCATTTCCCCCCTCAAATACAGACTATATTTCATATAAACCCCCAGAAAAAATGAAGTAAATAGTGAAACGTCTGTATTTAGTGTGGAAACAGTCAAAACCGTGGGATTTTTCCCAAATTCCTACGTTGCTAGGGTTAATGGGCT